>OX459045.1:24950015-26316547 GCA_949775005.1 Orthosia gothica | reverse complement strand
TTTTCTATTCTGATGAGGTTAGGAATAAAGACAGGTGCCTGGTGCTTTTTCGTGTTAAACGCCGATGGCTAAATTACTGCCGATTGTAACCAGTAATTAACCGGTTGCATGCCGTAATTACCGTAACAATTAAAAAGGTATTTTGCCTTGCGTGGATCCACCTTTCGGACACTCAAGGAATAACAGTGAAAAACATACGTTCTTAAGCGCTAATTTCATAATACCCTCAAAAGCAAACTAAACGCAAATTGAGACATAACTCCTAAGAATAAAAATCTCGTATTTCCGCCGACATGACAGCGGATGATTTATTATACGAACGATAAAGCCACCATCGAGCAGCCATCTTGAATATTCGGGAATTTAAATATTGCTCCTTGGAACCAGATTGACAGTAATATTTTTCCTCTTTAGTGCGCGTCACTATTTCATAGAAAATATTATGTACTGACCTTGATTAAAATGGAGGGAAGGAAACAAAGAAAATATTCAATTTGTTTGGAAGAGGAGAGGAGCTCGTAGCTAAATATATAACATCCGCATGGGTTGATCTTCAAGGGTAAGTAATGCTTGCCGAGGTTGGTCAGTGGAACGGTGACCATCCGTAACGTACCAAGACTCGTCCGTGTCTAGGAAAACACGTTAAGACGACGACTAACGCCAACGACCTTAAGGGAACAAAATGCGCCCTCGTTTCTCACCCGCGCGACCCGAAATTTAGTAGTTTTTTGTACTTTTCTTATTATTCTTTGACTTTAAAAAAAAAGCTTCAGATCAAAATGTAGATAATTAAATTGTCTTTGATATGGTGTCGATTTCATTAAAATACGCCCAGCGGTTTTGTTGTGATTGTCGTGTTTTTGTCCGTTTTAGACATAACTTTACAAATTAATTACCTACACTATGTTATACGAATAAAACTCGAAAATGGTCTAATATAACATATATTTTTTTCCAATAAATTACGACTAGCCGTTTAGACGTGATTCTCATTTTAAAATCAGCTACTCAAGGGAATCGGCGCCTTAAGGCGCAGATACCCCTCAGTAGCTGATTTTAAAATGAGAATCACGTCTAAAGGGCTAGTCGTAATTTGTTTAGAAAAGATACATGTTACTTTAGACATTTTTCTTAATAATTTGATCTATAAACATGTTGAGTTTTATTCGTATAACATAGTGTAATTAATTTGTAAAGTTATGTCTAACATGGTCAAAAAAACGACACTCACACCAAAACCGCCGGGTGTATTATATTCCGCCATCTCAAAGACAATTTAATTATCTACTTGTTGACGTAAAGTTTTTTTTTATTCATAGATTTATAAGGAAAAAAGTAAGTACTGAATTCTGGGCCGTGCGGGTGTGGAACGAGTGTGAGTTTTGTTTCCTCAAGATCGTTGACAAGTGTCATCGTCTTAAGCCGTTGATTCCGGCTGCCACTTACAGATCTTTGACAGTTGTTACTGGTAATCAGAAGCTACCAGCCTCGCCAAGGGATACCATGTTATCCAGTTTCAGAGTCGTTGAGGACAGATCCATGCAAAATACTGGTACTCAGCTACATCTAGTTAGACTGAAGTCAATCGCACCATAGTTTAGAAAAGGCTAGCCAGTTTGTTTAACCTTAATTTAGATGGTTTTATTTATTTTCTATATTTCTTACGATTTTTCCAAACCAATCTAACATAGTTATAAATTTGTATAGATTTTACTGGTTCAATTTACCAATAAATTTCCTTTCATTTGCGAATATAGAAATCTTAAGGCACTTGTACCACCGCAGATGATCAGCGAGCAGCAAGTTGAATCTAGATAAGAGTTGGCGAGCAGCGAGATGCGAGATGCGAGTGTTTAGTTCCGATGGTTTTAGGGCTCGGCCATGAGCGAGTGTTTTTGTGCGAGGGGCGATTATTTGCACCACTCGCTCAGGCAGGCAGTCCTTCACGCGTTGGTTGGTTGGTCTCTCGGCGTGAGTTCTGACCGCCAAGCGATCATCACCAAGCAAGTATCGCTGAGCGAGTATTATCTTCGATAGCTCTTGTCGCTGCAACAAACTTGTGGTGAGCGAGTACTCGCCGGTGTAAACAGCCAGTGATCAACTATTAATATATTAATTATTTTACTGGCATGGGATCTGTATCTTTTGTTCGTTGCTTCAGCGAGTCGATAGCTAATCACTTCGTCGCCGGTGGTGGGATAAGAACCAAAAGGGTCACAAGTCACTTTAGATGTAACAATACTAAACTTATAAAGACTGTGCTTCCCCGTGGTTTCGCTTCCGTAGCCTAGCCGAGAGAAAGGTGCAAAGTAGCCTATGGCACTCAACAGCAGTGTAGCTTTTTTCGTTGTTTTGCTTTTGCTAACACCGAGCAACTTTCAAAAATTGAAGACTCACAGTTAATAAACAAACACCTTTAATAAAGTGCACTATGAAAACCCTTCAACTAACCCACTAAAAAGCAACCCGCATCACATTTGAAAGTAACCACTACAAAAGAAGTACTTACTCCAAAAAAACAGGTAACTTGTGAAAATCCATAGCTCTTTTTTACATGTTTTTACCATACCGTGAACTATGCCATAAACACACAGAAATGCTATTGAAACCTATCACATAAAAGTCCCTTTTCGTACATATATAAATAATGTTTGAAAGGAATTGATAGCAATGATTGATTGACGTCGAGTCCCCTTGCATCACAGAGAGTAGTTGAGGCAGCTAAACATACGGGTAGATGACAATATCGGGACTGAGTTTAGAGTTGAAGATGAAGAAAACTTAAAGAATTAGCTTACAGTAAAATATGTTGCTGTAATACCAACTTCTCAATCTTACGGTAGCAATAGTTTCGAGCCTAACAGACAAAGTGAATACATTTTTACAGTTTAATAACTACGTCGAAAGTATAATTGTGTATACCTGTGGCTAGAAAACAAACTGAATAAAAAATAATCTGAATATAGAACAAACGTTCGAAGTAATTATACCTCTTTGTAATCGACCAAGAAAAGTACACGAGCCACAGTCATCCATAACCTGACAGAAAATTTATAACAGGATATTGGTAAGGCCATAACTTCATAAGCCCAATCTGTACGTTAAGTTGGACACATAGAATTGAATTTCGATTGAAAAGGCAATGAAAGTTTAGTCGTTTTGGACGGTGAGGTTTCCTGCCAAGTGTCAAACGTTCACTATTATGACGCTATAGAGAAATATCGGCAAGTTAGACACGCTCCATCGGCTCTTTTTAACTTCAGATGCCTACAAAATTCGTTCAGTTCATTATTTGCTTTGAGTTGACTTAGTGAGCTTTTTACCGTCGACATAACGGCATTTTGGGGTTTCGTTTTAAATAGCCTGCTTTATGCGGTGATACGGGTTTCTATTCATTCTATGTTTTGGTGGTCGTGTCATTTTAAAAAGGGTTCCTATTCGGTATATGGTCTCGTTGGTCCACGTCCACACGTGAAAAGCTCTTCAAAGATTTATCATTTCAATATGTAAAAAGATGAAAGGGTCGAAACTTGTTTCTTATTTTACCGTTTTTTATTTGATTAAACAATTTGTTCATAGGACAAGAATCAAAAAGCTTTCGTTTTCTTGTCTGGTAAGTAGAAACCAATTATGCTCATTGTCATAGACACGCCATCTATTTTAGCTGTCTCAAGTAACATTCTTAAAAAAAAACAATCGAAGTTAATTCAAAAGTTAACAAATGATGTGAAAACAAAAAGAGCAAAAGCTGAAGAAATTGAGTTTTCAATTTATTTACTTTTTATGTCTGCTGTGTCTTTGTACGCAAAGACATTATCAAAGAGAGTTAGTAAGAAAATTATCTATTATAGTAATTACTTAAAAAGTCAGGAAAACATAGACAAAAACGACTGTTGAAGTCTAGGTATACGCCTCAATTTAAGTCACAATAGGTCATTAGCAAGTGCTTAGTTAGTAGTAAGTACTCGCCTTCAAAATTCTGACTAGTGATTCATTCTCATTTCAATTTTCATTGACACTTGAGTTATATTGTTCCTCATTTGTTAAGAAAACAATTTGTTCCTACAAAAGCATTAAAATAATTTTAAACATTCTTGCTACAGCCGGCTTCAAAGTCAAGGCCAGGCCTCAAAGGAGAACAAAATATTTAACACTAAACATTCAATTATAAATTCCTTGTTTCCCTTTCTTTAAATTGAATTAAGATTTGTCACAGCAAAATCTGGGGGCTTCAAGGATTCGCAGTTCTTAACCGGCATTCTGTTGACTAGCACTGATCTTTATTAGGTTTACGGAAAACGAGGGGTTGGCAGAATAAATTCGGCGCGACAGGGGTGGACTGTCAACAGGGGTACACTGTACCATTCATTGTCCCCTTTGATGACGTTAGTTCATGTCCGATGCACAAAGTCACTGCTTGCTGACGCATTGTCACTTTTAGAGAATCAAGTAAACAAGTCATGTTGTTTCTCCAATTCGGAGTTTCTGTATTTTTCTTCATGATTCTCATGTTTGTTTCTCGGGAATCTGTGATGTTTTTATTTGATTTTCGATTTCAACTTTTTCTTTCGCTCGCTGGGTCTGACTTCGTATTTTATTTTTGTTTCGGATTTATGTTTATACAAGATTAGTTGGCTTTAAGTATTTGAGTAAGAACCAGTAACTTTTCAGATCTTTTCATGTGCGATGGCAAAATATTTTCTCAAGTTCGATATTTATTCATATTTGCTGATACAAGCTTTTATTTTACTTGATTCTTCGAATAATGTTTGATTTTGGTATAAAGTTTCATACTCATGAATAGAACTGATGAGCAAGAGCTCATCAGTTCAGCTTTTGGACGAACATTCCTTGAGTGAGGTAGATAATAAATTCCTAATATTCTTACCCTTTGGGCATACTTAACTAATCCTTACAAAGTAATTGTTCTACTGAGACAGCTTCAGACTTACATCCTTCCTGTTACACCCCTCTGCCCTATTGTCACTTGAATTCCTACAAAACAGGGTTACATCAAAACTTCTAAAAGCGAATCTTAATAATATCTAAAAACGGAACAAAAGAAATTTTCATATATTATATTAAATCCGGCCGTGTGTGTAGAGAACAATAGGAAACTCGGCAACTTGAAGCCAGAGATAAATCATCTACCGTCGCCATGGGAACGACAATTGGGGGACAAAATTAGAAATAAATTCCTTTCGATATGCCAAGGGCTGTTCTTATCCGTGTTATTGGTGTGATTGAACTCGAATGTAGAGCGTCAGGTGTGAAAAATAATTTTGGTTTACGCTTGATCAGTTTGTATGCTCATTTCACTCGTGGGGTGAACCGACAGTCCCTATCTCCGTATCTCACGTTGTTGGGTCTTATGCTGATAAGCGAATTATGGGAAACGTTGTGTTTGTTTGCTGTTTAATTTGCACAGAATTGGGTCAAATCGAAGAAGTGTGTTACACCTGACTGTTCAAATCATAATTTGGAGTTACACACGTGTTAAACCATACTGTGATGAAGAAGTTTGAAGGGTTTTCAAGCATTCAGAAACCAAGGTTAGTCGGGAAATCTTTAGACACAGACTCTTTTGCTAACAGTGTGAGAAGTGGTGTCCCTGTGGTATCACCCGCGACTTACAAGTTGTAGGTCGTGGGTTCGAACCTAGCGCTTTACTTGGTGTAAATTATTTCATCACCAATGCTCTCAAAACGGTGAAGATAAACATCGTGAGGAAACACATCACACTAACCCACACTGGGCCCGCGTGGTGGATTACAGCCCATTCCCTCTCACAGGGAAGAGGCCTGTGTCCCAGCAGTGGGAACATTAATAGACTAATGATGATGATGGCTCTTTTGCTAGCAGTTTTATTAGACAGCACGTTTACTAAATGAGTAACTTAAAACCCAAAAGCACCGCAAACCGAAATCAATCAACTTACTGAGAGTATTTACAAAAACAGAAAACACCGTCTAAATGAAACTGGAAAAAGAAACACGTAAGGAATCCACAATTTTTGGCGCAAAAGTGGAAAAAGCTTGGCGCTTGATGGATTGCCCCTCCTTATTAGTGTGCGCTTAGACACCTAGCAAACGTTTCGGTTTGGAGATGTTTCAAAGAGGATTTTTAAATCTTTTCGCATGGATTTTGGGGCTGTTTACTTGGTTTTTCGTACCAAGTTGTTTTCACCGTGTTTTTGGAGGCATAAGGCATTTTTTAAGCTACCTGTGATGAAAGAAGTTTTTAAATTCAACATTCTAGGATGAGTTCAAATGAGTACCTTATGTAACTAAATTATTGGATGCCTAGACCATAACTCTTCCTATGTGTGTGTCTATTTATTTGCAACATTTATATAAAGACGCAAAGATAAGCAAAGAATCTCTCTTTCTAGCCAAAGTTTTGAGACAATATTTTAATGCAATTTAATAGTGCAAATAAAAGAGTGATTAATAACCCAATATCGACAGTCACCATAAACAAGTAACGAGAATTTAAAAGTATGTAAACTTCACGTAAAGTAAGCAACATTCTGTAAGGATAAAACAAACAAGAATTTCTTATCCCGTCAGTGTTGGTAATAAATGATGGCTGGCAACCCTTCGCGGGTGTTAAAGCTTTTCAAACCCTTGTTTTGGCAGCTTTTCTGGTTTTTCCCTTAACGAAAACGTACTTTGGATACCTATCTAGCTAATATGCGGTTACTTGAAACTTAAGCAATTTATAAGTGTGGCAAACATTGCGTAATCGTATTAATATTATGATGCAAGTTCTCTTTGACAGATTTACTGAGTAATCGGCACCATTAAACTAAGTTGGTACCTACTGTAAATGAAATTCTTGGTGTTACTTGATCATCTAGTGGTATTTGACAGATATTTTATTCAGTTGTTGGAATGGTTCCTAAACCTTGAATAAGCACTAAGATGAGACGTCATAGATGAAGAAGTTGCGCAAAACTTGGAGTTGGTACTCAGGTAGGTAAATACTCATCAATATCATTTTAAAGAGGTTTTACTGTTTGCATTAGATAAAGTTAAACTATACCTCATTTTGATTGACCATTACAGAAAACCGTGATCAAGATGAACGTTTCAAAATAATAAAAATGCATCAAAAAGTATCAAATAAAAATGTTGAACAGGTGAGTGGAAAAATAATGGTGAAAAAGTCGTCCGGTCGTGCGATTGCCTGCGGCGTTGTCGCACGGTCGCGGCCGCTGTGACATGCGATACGATACAGCGACGCCTTGTCGCACGACGTCGCACCCACGGGCGAAACAGCGCCGCACCATTTTTTTGCATGAACCAAATTTGGATTAGCACGTATCGACAAAGCGCTTCTTTTTTTGTTTTGTTGCGGTTTGTTTTGACAGCTTTTTGTTGTACAGCAGTTCTTGAATAGATTGTATTTGTTTTAAAACTATTTCAAATTGTATTTTTATTGTCTCATGTTTTTAATAGTGGTTCATCTAGATCCACCAGATCGGCTGGCGATAATTAAAATTTTTGTGCATTAAATAACTACATTTGAGGTCTTTACTGTACATCTTGCACAAAGGAAATAGTCAGTGATATCAATCTGCCTAGCCTTTTCCTAACTACATTGGGATCGGCTTCCAGTCTTACCGGATTCAGCTGAGTACCAGTGTGACCGACTGCCTATCTGACCTCCACAACCCAGTAACTGGGTAACACGGTACCCCTTGGCAAGACTGGTGTCAGATCTCAGGCTTCTGACTACCCATAACGACTGTCAAAGATCTTCAAATGACAGCCGGGACCAACGAATTAACGTGCTTGCCGAGGCAATGGAGGAAACACTGTATGTTGCAATGGTCACCCAGCTACGGACCGACCTCGTCAAGCGTTGCTTTACCTTGATAATCGACCAGTGCGGCTTTATTATTTAGTCACGAGCTCCTCTAAATACGGAAATAGTCAGTGATATAAAGTATATAAATAACAAAACACATTAACATTACAAATATATCCAGAGAATCCACATGAATATCTACAACAAGGAAAACTACCCTCAAATACAAGACAAACACAATACGTGCCAAAAAAAAACCACAAAAACATGACGTCATCGATCAACCTACAAACAAACACGATCGCATTATTCATAATTTGTCGCGCGTTCTCACCGGTGCGGTGGAACCCTAAAACTATAAATTTCAGCGGGCGCGCGATCAATCACCGGGTTCCGTACAGTTAGTAAATTAAGTCCGGTTTTGAATTAGCGACCGCCTGGGTGCTAACTTAGTTATGGTATTACGTAATTATGCCAAGCTAATGCGATTCAACGGGAATGTTGAACACGTCTACGTATTAAACTTTTTTATAGTCGAGATGCAGTTTTTAAATCCTGGAGTTTAATTTTTTTAAACTAATTTGAGCTTTAATTGTGATGCCTTGGTGAAATTGTTAAGTATTTTTTACTATCGTGTCGTTTGCTTTGGGAAACCTACTTCTTAATTAAGTATGTGGTTTTTTAAATGATCGGCTACCTTAGGGTACTGCTCCCCTGGGTCGTAAAAAACCACCATTTTAGGGATTACGTAAAGAGGATTTGCAACAGCGTCAGTATCTTCTTCTGGTAAACTAATCTATCTATCTATCTTCTTCTTCTATCTATCTATCTATCTATCTATCTATCTATCTATCTATCTATCTATCTATCTATATATATATAAAAGAGAAAGTATGTATGTATGATCCTTATGGACTCCGAAATGGCTGGACCGATTTTAATGAAATTTTCAGACAAACTTTAAATTGACCCAGCGGGTAATCCTGTAAAGTTTGGTGGCGATCGGAACCATTTTTTTTTAACAAGAACGCGGGTGAAGCCGCGGTCAGAAGCTAGTTATATATAAAACTGAGATTGCCAAAATCTACTTGCATTGGTAGTCAAATCAAGGTCTACTTTCAAGTAGAAACAATTAACTGAAACAAGTTTTTTTTTTTTTTTTTTTTTTCGAGCTTCTAATATCGTGGTGTCCTGGTGGCCAGTGGGGCAAAAGCCAAGAGGCTAAGACCTCGCCTCTTGTGCTTAAGGTCGTGGGTTCCGGGCAAGTACGAATGAATTTTTTTCAATTCATATGTAATTTCTAAATTTATCTTGGACATCGCTGATAACGGTGAAGGAAAACATCGCAAGGAAGCCAAGACTACAACATAATTTTGCAATCGCCTGTGTCTCTGAAGTTGGATCTGCAAACCATTGCACAAGAAACATTTTGTCATCGAGTATACTGCATAGAGTAAGCGAGATAGGACGATGCGACAAACTTAAGTGAGAGAAAGAGGCAGTTATACAATGCTATCTTCACCTTTAAAAATAGCTACTGCGCAGGGTCTTACAGCCAACTTCAGAGACACAAAGATCCGCTTCGAGTATTATACCAGTTGATAATTCCAATAGAGCAGTCTTTAATGACAATCAATTGAAAGTGTAATGACAGAGCTATTGATTCATTCGTTCGCTTCAATAGCGAGAGTATTAGTATAACTAGTATAAGTTACAGTTAATTACTGGTAATACCTATTGTTAAAATATGCGTTCAATGATACAAATAATGCGGGGAGATCAGTGGAATGTAGTTCATTAATGAAAGTTATAAATTTTGGAATCCGCTGGTGATCAGTGAATAAAATTAGTTAACAAAGTTGAAACGAAAACCATCAAGTAATATTGCCATATAGTAATTGCCGTGCTTCTGTAATGGATTGGTGATAGTTGTAATATATTATATTCAATAAGACGTTGACAAGTCTCAGCCCCATCTAGGTCTTATAGGAAATTTAATAAAGTCATTCAACAAGGCATTTGTATTAAAATTGTTGGTATATATTAATAAAAGTATATTCTGTCTATATATATCGTTAAAACTCTTTCCAATATTCCCTTTTACGATAACAATAAAAATCAAGGGTGTGAGCTTTTATTTAGCTTCTTTTTACGTATCTGGCCAGTTCTTGTTCCTGTAGAAATCATTTGCAAAGAGTAAACTGGGAACAAATTATCGGACGCGGCTGACGGACGTTACTTACAGCCGCGGCTGATATGTGACCACAGTCGTATGGGACGCGGCTGCCAGATCTCTATCAGACGTCCGAACGCCCAAGGTCACGTCCGCGACTTACGTCCGATAGTTTGCACAATGTAATGTACATTCATTACCTAGATACTCTATAAGTCGCGGCTGTCAGTCGCGTCCGTAAGCCGCGTCCGATAATTTGTTTCCAGCTTAAGTAACCAAATGACACACTTACACAACGTAGACATTAAAAACCAACCTCAACATCCATCAACCAAGAAAATCAGTAAGCTCGTACATACCTGGAAGTAAAAAGACTCAGCATTAGCAACATAACAAATGCACTGACCTACGTGAGGGAGATACGGAATAAACAGAAACGGTACACAAAAAGAAAAACGATAAATTACGTTAAAACGTTGGCAAAAACCAAGGAGTGTTGCTTAAAGGTGGGTGTTCAACGTGCGTCTGTTTGTACGCGTGGCGTAGGTATTGGTATTTACGTTTGCGTTACTTTTGTTTTTGGTATTTACTGCTTATTCTATCTTAGCTTTATTTTCGTCATCAAGTTTGTTAAGATATATTTTAACTACAAGAGCATTGGAAATATGATCGTCGAAATCATTATTACCTTTATCGACTTTAGTTTCATTAAGTTGTTATTTTGATTGACACTCATATTTTACAGTCCACTTTTGTTTTTTACCCGACTGCCGAAGGAGGGTAATGTGTTTATCAGTCTATGTATGTATGTTTGTTCCTATATGGCGTTCTAGAGACCAAACGCATAGGGTGATTTTGATGATTCTTACGTCAATCGATTTGTCTTAACCTTGCAAGTCACTCGCTGCATTAAAATTGATAATGACGGATTTTGGGTGCCATATTGTAGGGAAGCCAATTTCTTTTATTCTTCCAAACTTATCGTGTGGGGTGTCAAAATAAAGGTATTTAAGAAATGATATCAAAAATGTATAACACGTGTATGCTCAAAAGTAATTCGAAAAGAAAATGATACTTAACTAAAGAGTTATACAAAAATGTAAATCGAAAATGTCGACTGCTTATGAAGCGGACTAACAAGACGTCAACAAGAAAAAAAGCATGCTGTGTATCTGGTTTTCGTCAAACAGCTCGCAAATATGTATCCTCCGACTGCAAAGCACGATTTTCTTCTTGGTTACGTCTTTTTAGTTAGACTTTTTTTTTGGATTTTCTAATTCTTCTACTTAATTCTCTTAAACTTCTATTAAATATGATGTCGAAAATATGCTTTATTTTCGACATCATATTTAAGGCGGTACCCCGAGCAAAACGCCGCGCTAGGCGTTTTTTGTGCTGTTTTTAGGAGCTATCTACTCGTTATTTAAAAAGAAATATCAATTAATAAAAATACATTAAATTTCTACATAATATTGATTCTAAAATGGTAGATTTAGTTTTTTTTTAAATGTTGTATATATTTCACTAATCTACTTCCAAAAAAACATAAAAATGAGAAATAATTATTGATATTATGCATCTCCTCGTAAAGTGTTCATTGATTATTTTTTGTACTAACACTAATGGATAGACAATTTAATAACGAACATTTTTGTAGAATTATTTTTTTCAAAAGACCAAAATTCGATTTTATAAAGATTTTATTCTAAAATCTGGGCGTATTCACTACTGTAATTCATGCGCCACCAGTGCCGCTAGACCAATAGGAACGCTCATATCTCATTCCGATTTTTTGGTCAGGGTACCGTCTTAAATTAATTTATGAAATAAGGCTACGCAAATCTTGGGTCATCCAGGTCCTGGTTACGATTCCCTAGTCGGGCAAATTAATATTCGGTTTTCCATCTGCAATTTTTCAGTAGCAGCCCAGATTGATGCCAAAAATCTTGCCCCCTTTTACGTGGGAAATACACATCATAACTGTCGAAATGTGGGCATATTATAGCTAAAATTCGGTCTTTAGCCTAAGTCCTTAGGTAATTCAGTTTTGTTGTGTTTTCCCATTCAAATACAATCATCCACATCAACACCTTTTTCAACATTATCATAAACTTGCTACAGTTTTAATTATCTCCCATTTTCTACAATCACACACGTCCGTATTTGTTCTAGATATTTTGTTCTGTCGCATTCAAGAACAAATAAAACGCTGCTAACAATTGCGCAGTGAACAGTGTTCCTACACTCATTAATTGTCGTTCATTTGGGTACGTGTACTTACTTCGTTTGGAACTGCGCCCTTCTTTGTTTTTCATTATGACTTACAAAACTACTAAATTATTGTTGTACATATTATATTTCGTTCTCTTATTATATATGAACTAACGTTCCTGAATATTGTGTGCGAGCTATTAATAAGTGATAAATTTATAATATGTCAAAATGTTGAAGTCTTCATGTCAATTTAGATCTGTTATTTCATTTTACTTTATACTTTTATGCTATATGCCAAAGTAGTCTTCGAAGGCTCTTAAACTACCAAAACTGAAAATGCACCTGGAAATAATGATGATGAAGGAATTATAGTGAAGGCTCAAAAGACTCTTTCTGGATAAATTAATAACAAAACATTGTTCATTAAATAACAGAACAACAATATGAAAAACAATTTCGAAAAATAAAAACCGATATAAGAACCATCACATTGCAGGATCTAACGGAGCAGTAGTGTAAGTGTGCAATCAAAAGGCAATGTTTGCGCATGAGGCGTGCTCACGACCAATTAGCGTTGACATCGCGCCACATAAATTGTATCAAACAGCTCGGTTTCTAGCTGTGCCTGTCCTGGATGTATAGCTGAACTATGGGGAAAGGGATGTGGTGCAAGGGTTTATTTGTGATGATTTAATCATTGAAGCTGTTATTCAGACAGTTGGCATTCATCATGTCCGATTACCTTGAAAAAAGATGAAGGAGGAATCTGTCTAAACTAGAGGGACTGGTAATCAAACGCACTTTTGTTGGCCGTTCAAGTATGAGTATATTCGAGAAGGATAGTTCCAAATAAAGTCTTTTTATTTACATAAATATCAATAGCTACTAACGAGGCAGATATTTTTTACATTACCTATACTTTACAGGACACACCAAAAGAAAATCTGCTCGCATGATTTATCGTTAAGGGCAATTTTGGAAAACTCAAAAGGCAACAGAGGCCCTGTTGCCTCTTGAGTTTAAACAAAATAATATAATATCATTGATATTGGTTTTCAAAAAGTCATAACTGTATAGGGTTGATATTTTGTGCTAAAACAAGTAAAAATAAAAAAACACCAATATTTTTTTTTCATACTTTTTAAACAACATAATCTATCTAGTAGTAGACATGCTTCGATCAACTATCTATCGAACACGTAATTATGACACGAGATCTTGCGAAAATACCCCGATTCAAACAGTAAAACGCCCATAACTTTTGAACGGCTGAACCGATTTTCATCAAATATAAAATGCTAAAAGAACACTCCAGATAATGTCACCCTTCAAAAAAATAATCTAAATTAAAATCGCTTCATCCGTTTAGGAGCTTTGATGCCACATACAGATACACAAACACACAGGTACACACGTCAAACTTATAACACCCATCTTTTTCCGCCGGGGGTTAAAAATTACATGTAGCCAATGCTAAACATTTCAGATTTATTACAATCGTTATCGTTTATAAATTCTAATTTTTTCTAAAACCAAAAACTTAAAAAGCATCGTTTAAAATCATCTTCAAAAGATACCTTGTCACAGAGCACTTCCGCCAAGTTTCTAGATCTACAGTTAGTACTTTTGTCCCAACCCCGTCGCCAGCAAGAGTTCATTATCACAAATAAACCGAAGAGCCTTTCCGTTTTTATTGTTCGGTGGCAATGTTCCACCGCAATGTACTACGCTATTACACTTGAAACTATGTTAAGAGTTGTTACACAAGATATTCGAAAGATATGATTGTCGTAGGAAAAGTTGAAAGCGTTAAAAGAAGTTTAATTTTTAGTGTGATGTGTAATACTAATCTTAGTTACGAGGAGTTTTAGTTGTCTACAGAAAAATATCTGATTTGCCAGGACTACGATCAACGCCTTTTGCGTTTCCTGGAGACCATTACTGCAAAATCCGAAAACATCAACTTTCAAATTACCTTTCACCATACCTACTACTAAGCCCTGGGGTGAAATATTCTATACAAGCCACAAAAAAAATTGGGGACACGATCAATAGATCCCTATTGATTGCATCCCCCCAAATAGATTCGTGTATTAATATTACTAATACACAAGGGCGTATGGCTAATTTCTTTGAGTCGTCCCCTCTTACTATTGTATCTATAGGATATGTCTTATTACATCAATCTACGAAAATGGTTATTTGATATAGGAATTGGAGCCAGAGCACACTAGGATCGTTCGCTTTTATTAACATTTTTCTGCTAGTAGGAGGTTTCGTCTTCACATTGTTGCCAAACTTGTCTTTGGGAGATGGGAAAACATCGCTTTGAATGTTATTTATGTCATCATTTAAAACATAATCAGGACCCATTTTATTTTGACGGAAGCAAAATAAAAATCAAGAATCTTCTATTGTAAATAATAATATCATTTCTGTAAAATAACTTATTTTAAAGTCATTCAGTTAAATAACATAATTAAAAACCAATCGAAACCTGAACTCCAAAACATTTGGGTCCGGACATCAATCACGAAATTCAAAATTTACTCCAAATCGCGTAATCCAACTGCCGAACTATAGATCCAGAGGTCCGCACAAAACATTAGTAATCTAATTAAACAGGCGAAGGATTAATGGAGTGACAATAATCTTACGTCACGTTTGGGGTAA
Source organism: Orthosia gothica (assembly GCA_949775005.1). Lineage (NCBI taxonomy): Eukaryota > Metazoa > Arthropoda > Insecta > Lepidoptera > Noctuidae > Orthosia > Orthosia gothica. The sequence goes on along the minus strand of OX459045.1, from coordinate 26,301,675 downwards.
GGGATTATCCCGAATTTAATCAGCGGTAGATACCGCAACCCTTATGACGTCGACTCGTTATATTCAGATTGATGCACAGAGCTCGGAATCTTAGGTTGACTGAAGACGCCATCTGAATCTAAAATATAAAAAAAAAGTTTTTTTTTTTGTCTATTATTTTAGATTCAGATATAATAGCGTCACCGTCGTGGTGGCAAAGACCTCGCTTCTCGTACTTGCGATCGTGGATTCAAATCCGGGCAAGTACCAATGTGACTTTTTCAAATTCATATGTACTTTCTAAGTTTATCTTGGATCTCACAGGCAACGGTGAAGGAAAACATCGAGAGGAAACCTGGCTTTATAGTTATTATTAGTCTGTATCCCCAACCTGCATTGAGAAAGCGTGGTGATCAATGCTCATGCCTTCTCTGTATGAGAAGAGGCCTTTGACCTACGGAGGGACAGTTACAGGCTGGTATTATTATTAGATACATTATTAATATGTCTATCAAAATCTTTAGATGTACAGGTCCTATAACAAGAAGTGCTGCACTGATAGAAGGATTCACTATCGCTAAGTGTCATTGGATGGTTTTATCTCGGCAAAATAGCGGTTCCTGTGGAATAGGTCCCGGTAGAACAGTGGTGGCCCAGTGGTAACCGCCGCGACTTACAAGTTGTAGGTCGTGGGTTCGAACCCAGGCAGGCGCTTTACTTTGTGTAAATTATTTCATCACCACTTCTCTCAAAACGGTGAAGGAACAACATTGTGAGGTACCACCTTGTTTAGAGCCAAACATCGAAAACTTGTGACATCTACCAAGTGGGTCACCTATGCGTACGTAGTGAATGTACGGTGAGCAAAAGTGTCAGCTTTGTTAGACACAGTCAGAGTTGTCACAAGCCGCTTTGATTTGTTTGAGAAAACAGTAACACTCACTGTCACGCTTTGTAAAGTTTTGAGAACGCTATCTCTAGCAGTGGCCGAAGCGTCGCTTCGATGCTCTATAGATTGATGCAATGAAACCCTAGACTAAAATTAAAGAGGTGGCCAATTCAATTACTAACGTTCTTTTTGTATTTTTTTTTGTATCTGTTGCTATAGAGATATTGTAGCGGATTACGTACAACCCAAAATTAATGCAATAATTGTATAGGCTGCCGTCAATATCCCTTGGGTATCGTAATAGGTGATTTACGGATTAATTATTTACGTAATACGTATACACAGTAGGGCCCACCTGTGTAGTACATCGCTTTTAATATAATACTACAATTATCCATCTGCTCGCAAAACGGTAAAGTAACAAATAAGTTCAGAATTGCTGACAGATGCCAACAGTTTCAACATATTACTATTATGTCCTTTATTCATTACTTTTCTTATTATTTTTAAATATTTTAATAAAATAAAATCAATCAATCTGCCTAGCCTTTTCCCAAGTATGTTGGGGTCGGCTCCCAGTCTAACCGGCTTCAGCTGAGTACCAGTGTTTTACAGGAAGCGACTGTTTATCTGACCTCCACAACCCAGTAACTGGGTAACACGGTACCCCTTGGCTAGACTGGAGTCAGATTTCAAGCTTCTGACTACTCGTACGACTGTCAAAGATCTTCAAATGACAGCCGGGACCAACGGCTTAGCGTGCTTTCCGAGGCACGGAGGAAACTCGGTATGTTGAAATGAAACCCATCCACGGACCGTCGTGGATGGTTGACCATCGTCTTTCGTCAAGAGTTGCTTAACCTTGTAGATCAACCCGTGAGGCTGTTATTATTTAGCCACGAGCTACTCTAAAATATTTTTTTTATTTTATTGGCTCATAGATTCCTAAATGGATAAGTAGGGTACCTACACAGTAATAGTCTGGTCATTAAGACAAAACTTTTTTATACAATAAAACGATGCGGTTGTAAAAAGTTCAAAAACAACGAACCTACAAAAAATCCTCCTGTATAGGTAACAAGAGCACGATAAACTTGATAGCATCGGAACTTCTCATTAATTCTTTGTTATTCCATGAATATCATAATAGAAAGTTGTAATTATTTACTCAAATATACCTACGAACGAAGAAAAGAAGTCTTTTGTGCCAGTAATGAGTAATATTATTTCATACAATACATTTTTTCACATCAGCATCGACAATCACTCGGTAAACAGCAACCATTCGTTCAAAATTCCACTTTGACGTTGAACTAGTAGAGTTCAGATTCGGTTAAATGATTTTTTGCTTAGAAAATATTCGTTACATGCACATAACAGTCATTAAAATTGTAACATAATAATAAAGGGGGTCGTTTTTATAATAGACCTTGTATTGGGGTCCCATTGTGCGCCAGCGTGGTACGGGTAATTTACAAAATGTAACCTTGTAGCAGCGTGTGTATCGGACATAAATAGCAACATTTCGATGACAAATAATAGTGATTTAGAGGATCATACAATAGGACCGAATGTTAAATGTAAAATTAGCTGCAAATGTCGGGTTAAATGTGCAGATCATTAAGTTTAAACCCCTTGTCGAAAATGTTGCTAGTTGCAGTGTTCGATTGCATCAAGTTTGTTGCTGACAACTGAATTTAAGTCCATCAAAAAGGAGGAGGTTGTCAATGTTGACACGATCAGAGTCGGCTCAGAACGAGTGGACTCGGATACGTACTCGGAATAACTCAGCAACCCAGAATCCGACCGCACTCGGACGACAACGCGACGGCTTCCGATCCGTGCAGACTTGGATTAGGGCATTTTGTGACACTACACATATCCAAGCTAGGTCGAAAAAGTAGAACGTGATCCGAGTGGCCTCCTACGAGACTACTTGATCCAAGAGATTCAAATCCTGTCAACACTGCTATTCTGGGTTTTTGTAGGTTCAGTGGTGCTATTCTGTAAAATCTCACCGTATAGCTTGCAATCGATACTTATCATCAAAAAAGAAAGGCTGATATTGGATAGCAGAATAAAATACAAGGTCACGTCATTATGAACACTCTTGTTGCTTAAATATTATTACTATCTGAGAACGCTTGCTAATAAAAACAAATGAAGTTACAAGGAAAAACAAATAACGGAAAGGAAAACTACTGCCGCATCGTATCACATATACGGGAAGCTCTTAATTCGATATCGAAACCCTCACTATCATATCAAGCAAACCCAGCTGCGATCAGCAAGATACTACGTATGTAAATACTAATTGCATCAGTTGAAGTATCAACACCAGCTCAGCTTAGATAATCCTCTTAGCAGTAAATGATCTGAATCTACAATAAACATAGTTGTATGAGTTCAATTCAGGTTCCGATGCGATTGCTTCGGTAATTAAGTCAATCAATTGATGCATTTCGATGATATATCATTTTAGTTACGAATTTTGAAAAGCTTCGTACGGGACAAATTATATACACAAATCTTCATCGTTTTTTTGCTTTATCTGTCAGTGATTAAGATGATGATGTTGAGAAGTATTAAGTGGAGAAGACAGAGAGAGATAGACAGAGACTTTGTTTTATGCTATTTAGATATAACAGAAGAGAAAAAAACAAGCGTACTGTAGGTAATCATTTTGATAAGGTTACAAATCGCTAACTAGCATCTACAATATCTAAGCTACTGTAGTGTAGGCTACTATAAACTCGGATATCATAATAAAATGCGTGATTGCTTTGGGCCGAGAGCAAAGCCGCAGGAAAAATATAGTGTTTTATAAAAGCTTTAAATATTTTGTACATGATAGGAATAATGATGTCTGTATAAATCAAAGTATCAAAAAAATAGGTATAAATATAGGCATCTTAAAATAGATATTTATTTACATAACATAAAATTGCGTGTAAAATATTTGTAACATTATGATAAAATCCATCCATCATAGAAAATATTATTAATATAAATATGAAATGTTATCTACTTTTTATTAGAAGTAAGGAATTTAATAACCAATGATAGTTACAAAGAAAAACGGTGTACATATATATAAGTTTGAGACTTTGATATTTTGCCTGATATTGAAAATTTTATAACGGTATATATTTTCAAAGAACTGAATCTTTGTTTACTGGGGGTGGGCATGGAACAGTTGCAGCTGCACGGGTCGATATTCAAGGTCAAACAAAGCCGAGGTCGGTCTGTGGATTGGTGACCAACATACCAAGACTCCTACATGCCTCAAAAAACACGTGAAGCTGCCGGTGCCGGCTGTCATTTGTAGAACTTTGACACCCGTTACTGGCAGTGAGACGCCAGGAAATCTGATACCAGTTTTGCCACCTAGTTACTGGGTTTTGGAGGTCACTGCAGTCATCATCATCATCACCATATCAGCCGAAATACGTCCACCTCTGGACATCGGCGTCCCCCAAGCGTCGCAACATTGACCGATCCCGTGCGTTCCGCATCCAGCGGATCCTCGCAACTTTCACCAGGTCATCGGTTCACCTGATGAGGGGCCTTCCAACGCAACTTATTCCGATTCGCGGTGCCACTAGCAGTCGTTTCAAGTAAAATACTGGTATTATGCTTCATCAATTTAGACTCGAAACCGAACGCAACGTAATTGTGAAAGAGCTAGAATAATGGCATCTTTCGAAAAGAATATCTTCACCAATGAAAGCGTCCAATAATTTTTGTAGCGAAATAATTTAAAGAAAATTTGACATACACTTTCAAGGGGTCACCTTTGCCTTGCCGAATTCACTTACACAATTAGGCTGCAGGACAACTAGTTCAAGTCTGAAATTGTCAACAGACATATACTCGTAGCAAGCAAAAAGGTTTTTTCCATAAGGTTTGTCATGTTGATGTATCTTTCAAATCTTGAGAGACAGCATAATAAATAAAAACCGAGATTGATTTCTCAGTAAGCTTTTATCGTTGCTTTCAAGTTTGTCATGAAGATATCATGAGATAAATAATGTACCAGACTCTTTCCGTCAAGACTTATTTTAAATCGTTTTAGAAAAAGAAATAGAGAAAGACTGTTCGACTAAGAGACAGGTAACATTTTCCTCCAAAACTAGTACACACAGAATGTAGAGAAGCATACACATGCAGTGCCATAAAGCTGTGACATCACACCAGCTGTGGAGCAGCCAGCAAGGATGATGGATCACTCGTCGTCGCCTACAAATAGGGTCGCCATTCAGAGGCGCTCGTTATTGTGTTAAAATCAATTTGCGCCCATCCCCGCCGAGCTGGTAGTGATGGGTTAAGAGATTTATCGATATCGATGTTTTGGGAATTGACAAAGATGGACGAAATAAAAGTGGCCGCTTTTGTTTTTAGAAATTTAAAAGCTTTTTCAAAATCTAGTCCAGGCACTTACAATGTGAAATTATGAACTAAATTGTAAAGTACATTCAGCAAAACTATTGAGAGAGAAATAAATAAAAAGCTTTGTACTGAATTAAAGAATTGAACTAAATTAATAACCTATTAATTTTATTTAAATGAAAGTTTTTTTTTAAAACAAACTCAAGAGACGTATAATATCCAGGCTTTGCTTAAATTGATGCCATGAATAAAATTAGGGTTCTTAATAAGCAGAAATCTTAGAAATATGTATAGCGGCAGATAATTCAATATTTAGGTTTGGACTTTTATTAAGCGTACAGCTAAGAAGTGGAATTCCCTGCCGGAGTCTGTGTTTCCCGATAGATACTATATATAATCTAGGGGTCTTTAAGCCAAGAGTGAATGGGTTATTTCTAGGCAAGCGTGCTTCACCGTCGACCACATCATTGCTTTCCATCAGGTATCTCACCTGTGGTCAAGCGCAAGCATATACCTAGTATAAAAAAAAAACAGTAATTTGTTTGCAAGCCGAAAAGAAAATATTTCAGACAAACCTAATTACTTTGCTTTACTTCACTTACTGTTGTTACAGTTTCCTAGTACGTACCTAATTTAAAACATCTCAGTTTTGTAATGCCCATTAAAATCAATTACTGCGAAATCATTCGTAACGTGGTAAAGGAAATAACATTTAAAAGTTTATTAATTAACTTCATATGTGAAAAAAATGGTGGAAATATTTTGTTTAGATACGTCCGAATATCGATAGATATTGCCCCATCACTATGCCTATATGCGTCCGGCACGCAAAAATAGTTTTTAGGGCATTCCACCCCACAGATTGTCCATGGCCAAGACAATGCGGCCGGTAACAAAAGTCGCCCCAAAATGTTGTTAATTCGAGACGACACAGACTTTTTTGATATATTTTTTTACTAAAGGGGTGTTTGGTTACTATTTAATAAGCATTCGTTTTGATTTTGATACCAGCGCGGGCTGTAAAGGGGTAATTTTGCGTCAATCTGACAGTTGTTTTTTTTTTGTGCAGTTTGATAATTTAGTGTGTGGCATTTTTATAAATGTTTTTTTTTAAATATTTAAACCTTGTTTTATTTTAGTATTCAGCCCATATTTTTTATAAGTTTTTTAAGGCAATTCCCGATCCCACTATTATGGTGGCAATTTATAGAATCAATTGCTTTAGTGTTGCCACTTTTAGTGGACTTTTATTTTTTGTGTAAAATAAAAACTGTTTTATGTAAAGAATTACGTGAAAATCGTAGCAGGTGGCGTTCTATAGTGTCTGTCTACCCCTATGGAAAAAAGGCGTCAGTTTATGCGTGTATGTAAAAACTGTTTTATATAAACAGCCAGAAAATAATGCGTGCAGACCAATTTGATCACTTGGACACCAACATTGCATATTATAATCTAATATAGCTTTTTTCCCGACCAGTTTTCAAGTCCATTTTTCGCGATAATCAAGATATTTTTCTAATGAGACGTATTTAATAGAAACCCCATATTTAAATACTCAATAGAGAAACCTTTTAAAAGTCCCTGGACATCCCGTTAAGTGTAAACCGTAAAACAATAGCCGGGAAGAATGACAGTTACATCTGTCAACTCCATTACGGCATTTTTTCCAAATCGGTTTATTTTAGCATTCGAAAAATGGGTTTCTGTTTATACACGCCGCGCGCCGGCTTCGAGGGGTTAGATAAATAATTTCCTTTGTTATAAGTGCCTTGAATTAACTTGAGGATAAAACTCAATAGTTTAAAATGTTATTTTGTATGGCTTCACTTAATTGAATGTTGAGTGCGTGGCATTTGTTGTGTTAATAGAATTTGTGATCTAAATGGCATAATATTTATTTTAATAACTGTTAATTATTTTACGCTAGATATAACATTACTGAATGGAGATAAAAAGTTTATGTGTATAAGGAGATCACTTGAAATGAAAATCTTCTGGTGTCTTCTGGTGTCAGAGTTAATTAAGCTGCCTCTGGGGACCCCACAGGCCTCTGACTTGGCTATTTCAGACTTACATTAACTATATAAGTCCAGGTTTCCTCACAATGTTTTCCTTCACCGTTGCCTGTTATGTCCAAGATAAACTTAGAAAGTACACATGAATTTGAAAAAGTCACATTGGTACTTTCCCGGATTTGAACCCACGCCCTCAAACACTAGAGGCAAGGTCTTAGCCACAGGGCCACTACGTCATACTAAAATGTAAATATCAAGTGGCGAATACCAAATGCAACTTGGTACTCGGGTAGACCATGCCTTGAGTAACAATTATGGACATAGATTTCTTTCGTTTAATCGGGGAAAAGGCTAGTACCATAGTACCATCTATTTCCTTAAACTCCAGAAAAACAACTTTCACAATAACAATACTATGAGGCCTAACCTAACCATAAACCATTATTAAAACTTTATAGAAATCAATTTTCTTGTAGTTTAATCATACATCGCCTTTGACTGACCTAGTTACTGAAAGCATACAATTATTAGGCCAACAAACATGTCTAGATTCTTTAGGTTTTCGGCATTAGTTTGAAAACAAATTCCTTCAACAAACATTATCACAATAATGAGTTCCTTAACGGGCTTGTCGAGAGCCTAATTTTGTTAGTAATAAGTTCGATGCAAAAGAATATTAGTTTTGTCTACAAATTACTAGACGTTTATTTCAGTCAGCACCAGCTTATTTTGTCTGTAAAATATGCTCAAACTATAGAAATAGAACATTACTTAAGAAAGGGGGTTCCACAAAATTTGTAGACAGGCTAACAGAAGTAAAGTCTGGTTGTTGCCATTGTAACACGATTTATTTAGGTCTCAGGGAGTCAGGGAGGATATCTTAGGCATAGTGCCCAAACGCTGGATTTATAATTAAAAAACATTGACGAATTGAAACACCCAGGAGCTGATGAATAAAATGAAATCACACTAATATTATAAAGGCGAATGTTTGTGAGTATGTGTGTGTTTGTGTGTTTGTTATTTCTTCACGCTCAAACGGCTTCACGGATCTGTATGGAATTTGTCGCAGCGAGATTATAGTCTGGAATAGCATATAGGATACTTTTAACTCGGGAATATGTTCGCTTGGGATCATTTTTGACATTTACGCGGGCGAAACCGCTGACAGAAGCTAGTAATTCATATAACTAGCTACTTATCTCTCTCTGTCACAGCCAGAAGACGTCGCGGTAGATACCATAGAAGATGGCGGAACAAGCTGGACAAAACAATCGACAGTGTAGACTGAAACAGAAAGCTGGCACTGTTGGGTCCTTTACACAGCAGTTGGATGATGCAGGCTGACAGTTACCAGTATTCTGGAGATTATTACTTTGATCTACTGCAGTGCAGCCAACAGCACTCTAGATTCAATTATTTAGACACAAATCCCAAATGAGTTTGACAATTCCAAAAACAAAAGCCCAACGTTACGCAATCCACCGATACCGTATCGTCGTCAACAACGGGCACGCGTCTATCCCCTGAGCCGTCGTCAAATATTTGCGTAGTAGAATCATCCGCGGGCCAAGTCGGGGCTCCATGTAATATCGTGATGGATGACGTCGGCTGTTTGTATTGACTTGCCGTTCATAGGTGATAGCTATGAGGGATAATCAGGTTTTTTTATGGAGAGATACCCCCTTCCTTCTTAGAAAAAAATATGGTTGTTCGAACAACAAACTGGTTGGCAGTCTTTTTCGCTGGTCGAATGTCACTGTCTTGGCCTTCTTGGCGAAAAAAAACAAGATGACGTCAATGCGAAATTTTATCAGCGTTTGTCAAAATGAGTACCTATAAAATGTGTGGGATACAAGCGCTAGCGACTTGTTCATTTATTTTGAACTTTGGGCCATTGTTTCTTGGGTATTTCTTATAGAATTTCAATTTGTGGAGAACCCAAGGGGACTTCAAGCAAGTTTTGAAGCAACCTATTATTTTATTACTATTCAGAAACTTAAGCTGGCTCGCCCTAGAAATCATATTTTATGAATAGAAAATGGAAGTCTCATCATTATCATCACTTCAGCCGAAAGACGTCCACTGCTGGACATAGGCCTCTCCCAAATGTCGCCTTATTGACCGGTTCCGTGTGTCTCGTATCCACCGGATCCCCGCAACCTGGTGAACTGGTGAATCAATGGTCATCGGTCCACCTGGTGGAAGACCTTCCAACGCATCGCCTTCCGTTTCGTTGTCGCCACTCCAGAACTTTTCGGTACCACCGACCATCCATTATGCGTGTAATGTGACCTACCCACTGCCACTTAAGTCAACGAAGTCTAGCAAACTTGTATTTAAATATTTTAGGCTTTTAAATAATACGTAGTTCCACTTGCATAGTTCGTGGACATATGTTGGTTGAACCAGCAAACTTTGGACCCGAAATCCACAGAGATGAGTCCTGGGTTATGTCACAATTCGCAAAGTGTATCCTGCCAGAATCCGCACGACAATCCCGCTATACCTCACCTCTTCTGAAATTAACTAAAACATGCCCCATACAATATTATCAACGCATGCATTGCACGCGACAGCCTTTTACCACCGCTTTCGTTCGCAAGCAGTTACATTTTCCGCTCGGCTGCTGCAGTCAAGGCTCCAAAGAGCTACGTTCAGAAACCAGACATATTGTGCTCTATATTATGCATGGAATAAAATGGTTTTTCGTTTGTTTCGGTACTTAATTTAGACTGCGTAAGGTTTAAGTGTGAATGAGGTTGGTTTCTGGAGAGTTTTATTCCTTTGGTGGCGATTTTTTTTATGTTTCGGAAGATATTTTAAGTAACTGCCTCATCGATTTTCAGCTCGGTTTTTTTTGTATGTTTATTTGATATTTAATTATAATGGATATGTAGCGGCCATCTATGCCTGCATCGCGAAAACAGAGTTTTCAGCGCGATTTGAACACATACAAGTTCCTATCAATAGTTCGACAACAACCATCGAGCATTTGCCCGGCCCTAGCATAAAAGTCGGGAATATAAGACCTTAGCAGGACAGTGCTTTAGGATTATATTAAAGAAATAATAGCCCGAGTATTGCTTAACAAAATAGAAAGCAATTAACATACATTGTTATAATTAACACATATCGCACTTCACAACTTCTCAATTGCTTACACAAACTCCTGTAACTTAATTCAGTTCTGAATTCTGATACGGTTTCAATGCAAACATTGCCATACAAACACGTAATATGCACTTAACTATTCGAAACTAAACTATTTCAGGTCAGTATGCCACTCTATACATCGTTGAGTGACTCCATTCAATGGAGGCTTGCATGCACTGGCTTTGTTGTCGTAGCGTGCAATTGGAAAAAAAATCTTTTGAATTTGAATGGAATTGCAAAATATGTCATTATGGTAATAAATATGCTCTGCACGCTCATGATCTCTGAAGTGAAGTTATTTTTATCCTGAATTAGTATTAAGATATTTTATATTAAGTTTGCTCTTTGTTTGGGTTAGAATGCTACCAAAGCACCTGCCGTAACCTGAAAGTCTTTTACTCATTTAGTGAATAGTTTTTTTTTTCAGTCGGGCTGACCCGGCCAACTATAAACCCATCTCATTACGTCCATCCTCTGCAAGAGTATGGAACGGGTGCTCAACTCCAAGCTCTTGGCATACATAGAAGCGAACGACATTCTCAGTGACCGCCAATACGGCTTCCGCCGAAATCGGTCCACTGGGGCTCTTCTAGCGAATGCCATTCACATCTGGAGTGAGGCCATTGAGAAACACGAGGAAGCGCTAGCCGTCTCCCTCGACATCTCGAAGGCCTTCGACAGGGTCTGGCACGAAAGTCTCATTGGTAAGCTTCCCACCTTCGGACTGCCTAGTGGTCTGTGTAATTGGATTGCGGACTTCCTTCGGCTGCTCGTCCGGTCAGTTAGATATCAACGCCGGAGTCCCTCAGGGGTCAGTGCTCTCGGCAACATTATTCTTGCTGCAAATTAATGATCTGCTAAAACCGAGCACCAACCTTTGGGTACGCAGACGACAGCACTGTTGCTGAGAGATACGTGTCCGACGCACGGACTACTGGGCTTAGAGGTATTATAGACCTGAGTATTTGATATGAATTTCAATTTAATACCTCTACGCGTTTATGAGGAAAGGTGTAGTAAGTTTAAAATTATTAAAAATATTTTTATTATTTTGTTACATCATATTATGATGTAACAAAAAAAATACGGTTTTCGCAATTATTCCTTTATCTGTGCTATGTGACGTTGCTTCGTACCAAATTTCGAGATTCTGAGTTCACGGGAAGTATCCTGTAGGTTTTGATTCCCTTACGAGTGTCGAAAATTTGCGGCATAAGCGGCTGTATCTTTTGATTGCGTTGGCTTAGAAGTTTATTTTTTTCACAGCTTTAAGGGACAGTAGACCTGAGTATTTGATATAAATTTCAGCTTGAAAGTGATCCTATAAGGATTCCGTTTTTTCCTTTCGAGGTACGGAACCCTAAAAAACTTACGCAAATTGTTCCGGTTTAAAAAGTTACGGTAGTTTTCGTGATGCGAAATTATAGCCTAATTTTGTTAACCTTAAACTTAATTTGTAGACAAACAGATTTAGTTACAGGAAGCTTTAAGTTCGTTGCAACGATACTACTAACGCCATCTATCGAACATTCTGAAAACAAAAGTTGCATTGCCGCAATAAATGCCTACATACAAAAAAGTATCTCCACAAAGAGTAAAATACATGAAATAGATTTTGATTATTATCTAAGACAGGTCAACAATGATAAAAATTCCGCTTCTACTACCAAATCAGCATGTAGTGGTTATTTTGTACGTGATATTTGATGATATCCCAGCGGAATTATTAAAAATACAGTTTTCAAAATAAAAAAAATATTTAAAACCCATCCAGTTTCTACTGTTTCTATCCATTGTTTAAACAAAAACAGTCGTATAATAAAGCTCATGTGCAAGCCGTAATTGTGCGCATTGCGTTCGTGGTATGAGTGACAGTAGCAGGCTCCCACGGGGTCGCAATCATGCATTACACTGATTCGGGTGGCTGCTCCATGTTGTACAAGCAGGTATTAAGTATTATTAATGTTTATTGAATTGGAAATGGCATTGATGTGTTTACAAGACTGGTTTTTGGATATTTTAATTCTGCGGTAGTAGAACCTACGACGGTCCAAGTTTTTTTTAAGTGTCACCATCTCTTTTATAGCATCATCATCAACGTTCCCACTGATGGGACACAGGCCTACTCTCTGTGAAAGAGGGAACGGGCCTTAATCCACCACGTGGCCCAGTGCGGGTTGCTGGATGTCACATGTTTTCGATTTTTTGGTTCTAGGACATGTCGGTTTCCTCACGATGTTTTCCTTCACCGTTTATAGAGCAGTGGTGGTGAAAAAAATTACTTGACTGTGATTTGACGGATTTTCCTACACGGTTGGTGACATCAACCAACTCGCACAGGGCCTGCGTGGTGGATTACGGCCCGATGATTATGATGATTACGATGTTGGGAGTGACGAGAATGGATAAAGTGAGAAATGAGTATATTAGAGGAAGTTTGAAAGTGGCGCCAGTGACAGAAAAGTTGAAGGGAAACCGTTTGTCCTGGTATGGTCATGTGATGAGGAGGGATGAAACGCGTGTACTAAAAGAGTTATCAATAATATAGATGTGGATGGATGGAGAGGGCGGGGACGGCCAAAGAAAAGATGGATAGACTGTGTGAGGAGTGATATGAAAGAAAAGGGCGTCAGTGATGATATGACAGGGGACATGGTGGTATGGAAGAAGAAAACGTGTTGCGCCGACCCCAAGTAACATGGCATAACGGCAGGAAGATGATGAGATGATGATGATGATTATGATTACCTACATGAGATTATCTAGCAGACCATACTAACAGATGATCTTTATTTAAGGCGGCCTGAGTTAGACAAGATGCCAAAGGCGGAGAACCAGTACTTTAATTGTTTCTATTACAACCGAAATGAGTTCTACATAATTATGTTTAAAAATCCATCCACTCGACAATGTAAAACACGCAATGAATACTATTAAATTGTCAAAAAAAGAGTTTTCGATCTATGGCATCAATTTATATTTTATGTTGCCCAAATACCAGTGGAGTTTCCTTGCATGATCGAATCAGAAATGAAGAAATTCGCAAGAGAACCAGGGTTACCGACAGAGCCCGAAGAATTGCCAAACTTAAGTGGCAGTGTGCCCACTGCCACTGCACTGCACATAGAACGTAAAGTCGATGAGGCCGTAGCGTTAGAAGGCCTCCCTCTAGATGGACCGGTGATCTGGTCCAAGCTGTGGGTGGGAATTCGGTGGATGCGAAACGCACAGGATCGATCAGTGTGACGACGCTTGGGGTAGGCCTATGTCCAGCAGTAGATGTCTTTCGGCTAAAATGATGATGATGAATTACCACGCAGGTACCGTAATGTTTTAGGGTTATATCCCGCAAATAGACTGCGTCAGGCTGGCTTGTTTGATTGCTAGAAATGAGCAAAATACAAAGACCACACAACCTAAAACACAGACCGAAAATGAAACTACTCAGTACAGTATCCCAATAAACAAGCTGTAACTCACGGAACATGCGGCATCTTTGAACAATATATTGAGTGACAACGTAATTCAGGGCGAGGCAATCATATGGATGTCGTTTGTTTATTCAATTATTTTTGAATAGAGAGATTTATTGGTGATGCTGGGAATTGATGGAGAGATGTGTATGAGTGTTCTACTGCCGTGTTTAGAAGATTCTTCCAGAAGAATGTATTTAGACAACGTTATTGTAAATGGTATGATCATGATCATCATCATGTTAAAGCAGTCCACTGCTGGACACAGGTCTCTCCAATCGCACGCCATTCATCTCGTAAAAGGGAATCTTGATTTCTAAATAAAACTTTTCGGAATGCTGCACAAAAATTTTGCCTAAGGTTGATACAATTTACCGTTTAGCTGCCTATGATTCTAGATTCGAAGTCAAATCTAAGTCTACCGTATATTTGCAAATATCAAGTTATGATATAAGATACATAGCAGATAGGCTTTTAACTACTCGTATATCTTGGTCTCAGGAACTGCTGAGATTGGTAAACAACTACATCTTCTTTACAGCCTTCATACTTTTGATTTCAGTTTGCCAGTTGATTTTAAGGCTTCTTGAAGTTATAAAAACATATTTTACGTCTCACTCAATCTCTAAAAAACTCGAAAATACCCATCAGCATAAAAAACTTCGGTTAAATACATCGTTAAATGAAAACGTCCCTAGTAAGTATGTAGGTACTCGTAAATAATATTAAATCAATACACCAGACACTGGGATTGATACTCGTCAAATGTAAGTACACATAATAATATGTCAGCAATGAAAAGTATCTCGTTCAGAAAACGTATTCTAGTGATAATTTCAAATTATAATATTAATAATAAGTCTCGAGTTCTCGACCGAAGCCAGGCTGGGTTTAAATAACTTATACTTCTTATAACATGTCTGAACTACTTATTAATAGTTCATGCCGTGATACCTAATAAGATTAACCTATCAACCTATGGCCAAGCGTGGTGTTTAATGCATGTGCCTTCTCTGTATGAGAAGAAAAAGAAGAGTGAGAAGTCGTCTGATCAAGATGCACGGTTTTATAATATGAAGAATAAGAATAAGAATAATTTATTAAAAAGTAAGTACGTTCACAAAAGTGTACATTAGGTGCAGTAGTTTAATTTCTAAAACAATTGTATAAATAGAGCTTATATGTAAACTATTTCTAAAATATTTTATTACAACTACAAGCTTATAAAAAAAAAAGAATGTCAATATTTTGGTAGGGACCTGCCCGATTTAGGTTCTTTCAAACCTGTGTTTCAGGCCATCACTTTACTTAGAGCAATAATTGGGCCAGTTAAATTATTGAATAAAATTAGTCTATTAACAAACATAATAATACATAAATTGGTACAAAACACAAAAAAAAACAAATAATAAAAGAACAAAAAAGACATATATATATAAATTTAAGTATGTACAAGTAGATATGAGGACATATCTTCAAACAACAATTTCTAGAAGTTTTTCTGTGTCACTATAACTGAGTGTCCCTAAATAATTTGTTAAGGTAAAGCCACATCTTTTATTTGTTAAGCTATAAACATCTAGTAACCTGTTAAGTCTATTATACAGAAAAGGTCCTAAAAACACATAATAAAATAGGTTTCGCCAAATACATCAATAGGTTACGCTGTATTTGCTACAGAATATACTTTTCAATCTGCCAGTTTTAGAGCCGATCGTACAACCAATTATTCTTTTCATACGTCCGCTGAGTGAACGGTGTTCAGGATGAACCGTTCACTCAGCGTGCTAAAGTGCAGTGCAGTGCCGCTCACTCTTTTAAACTTTTAATCCACTAAGGAGTTCAGATTTAAAGAAGATTCCAAGGCATTTCAAAGACAACTACTATATTTGCTTTCCATTTTCTTTTTTTCATTAGACCAAATAAATTTGAACTTCGAATAGCTCCCCGTCTCATCGACATCGCAACAGCCCAGCTCAACAAATCCGCAATATGTCTGCCACGTCAGTTCAATCATGTAATGGAACGAACGGGAACCCACTGTGGATTCAATCAATGAAACATTCATAGCGAGAGCTAAAAACTTATATAAAACATTTTTGTATCAATGCTGCTGATATTTACTCTGACTTTTATACTTTACAATTGAGGGTTTTGATGTTTAGCTTGAAAAGGAGTTTTGTGGGATTAATAGAGTTGAATCGAGCTGAATATATATATATCACTAGCTTTTGGTATTACAGTCTTAAAGTATTTTTACAGGCTGAACTCATTTGCTACTATGTTATCAGTTACATTCATCTCCTCTTCTAAATTAAATTATTGCCTGGTTGTTTATTTTACGAAGAGGTTTTCAGTAGAGGTAACCGTACAATACCAATTTAGCTAACGGCTACAATGTCTACGCACTTTATAGGCTTCCCCTTTGTTTGTGAAGTTTCTACAAATAATATAGTCCTGAAAACTAAACTAGTTGCATTTCGATAAACCGGCCAAGTGCGAGTCGAACTTCACACATTTAGGGTTCCGTACGAAACCGGAAAATCAAATTGGTTGTAATAGGAAAAACGAAAGACGATGAATCGATTTCAAAGAAAAAACTCATGTAACAATGTTTTGGTATTTGTTTGTAAAATATACGTAAGAATAAACATTATTACCAAATTTCAAGATAGGTCAACGGGAAGTTAAAAAATTATTTGGAAAAAAATATGTCACAAAAGCTGGCTTTGGTGGCTTCTCATTCCTTTGTTTTCCAATATTTAAAAAAATAAAAGATACAGCATTTATCTACTTAACAAGGTCTAAACAACGATAACCCATGGGATAGGTAAATGAGTTTTTTGTATATGGCTTTGGGTGGATAAGATGCTTATACTGTGAAAATTTGAAGACTGTAGCTCCAACGACGACGACGGATAGACAAAAACGTGAGTGACAGCAATAGGGCCCCGTTTGGACCCTTCGGGTACGGAACCCTAAAAAGTGAAATAATTGGTCATAAAAAACCAGTATTGCCCAATATATGTGCAGTCTTGTCAAACGCTGTTATATTATCCAGAAACTCAACGAAAAATTGTGGTATTTCCAAATTTACTAACATCAATCAATCTGCCTAGCCTTTGCCCAACTATATTGGGGTTGGCTTCCAGTCTAACCGGATTCAGCTGAGTACCAGTGTTTTACATGGAGTGACTGGCTATCTGCCCTCCACAACCCAACTCCACAACTGGGTAACACGATACCCCTTGGTAAGACTGGTGTCAGATCTCAAGCTTCTGACTACCCCGTAACGACTGTCAAAGATCTTCAAATGACAGCCGGGACCAACAGCTTAACGTGCTTTCCGAGGCACGGAGGAAACTCGGTATGTTCAAATGGTCACACATCCACGGACCGACCTCGTCAAGCGTTGCTTAACCTTGAAGATCGACCCGTGCGGCTATTATTATTTAGCCACGAGTTCCTCAACATAGTCAGGAAAAATAAGGCTAATGGTGATTGCCAAATGAAAATTAATGATTTAACAAAAATGTTGAAAACTTTTAAACGATCTCGAAAGACAATCGAAGATTCCCATTGCTATACAAATAATTTTTCCTGAGCAAGACCTTCAACTTAATTACACCCACGGTTAAATTTTTTACGTTTATTGTCTTTACACCCACTAGATAGGATAGAAATGATTTGGCTATTTTTACTTGTTTAGAGGTATATTCCTAGACTTATTCTTCCTTTCATTATTCCCTAGTAGAGACAGGCAAAGAACATTAGGGTACGCCTACGAAGAAAACTCATTCACAAAATTAATCAGCTGATGTTTTTCTTCTGTATTTTAAGGTCAAGGTTAAAGTAAGCGAATTTTTTTGTATAAATTTTACCAAAAAAAGTAAACCGACTTCTAAAACAAAACACTACAAAGCGAAAAATAACTTTGTTTGCCGAAGTCGGTGTCTTTGGTACCTATTGTTTTTCGTTTTTAGATACTGACAGGTAAACAAAGTTATTCTTTTAGTGTTTTACTTTAGAAGTCGGCTTATTTTTGTTTGTACTGTTTTTAGTATTCGTACCTCATATAACCATGAAAATCATTTATAGCCAGAGTACATTTCATTGCAATTCCAATAAGCCCAAACACGACTAGGATGCTTTGTTTTATTACGGAGTTCCAGAGCCTACCTTCCGGCTTCATCATCAGATTAGTTCGGTGGTACTATTTTCATCAGTATCTAGTATTCATTTATATTTGTTTGCTTCATCATAGTCGCTTAACTATTCGGATATCTTATACCCTTGACTTACTCATTAAGGAGTTACAGTGGCCATCTGTGGTCTTCTTCATCAGCTCCACTTCACCAAATGATACTTTGCAAATGCTTGACATGTTATTTAAAATACCGATTTCGCTATATGTCTGCCTATAATATGAGGAGGTCCCTTGATTTCCATGGAATCTCATAATTAAATTTAATTTGGTGACAATGGGACCACCTCGAGAGAAAAATGAAAAAAAAAATGACGGACTCTTTATATGACGGAGTTATGCCCGAACATAAATAAATAAAAACAATTGAAACATCCAAATTGAGAACCTCCTCCTTTTTGGAAAGTCGGTTAGAAATAAAATTGACTCATAGAAACAGGAGCTATGGCAGAATAAAAGGGAGGCTTAAACACAGCTATAGGTGATTCCAGGCTAAAGAGATGACCATTATAATTCTTACTTGTTACTGGTCTTATAAATGCGAAAGTTTGGGTGGATGGATGGATGTTTGTTACTTAATCACGCTAGAATAGCTGAATGTATCTGGATGAAACTTGGCACAGAGATAGATTATAATCTAAAATAGATAAGAAAAAGAAAAGAAAGAAAAAGTGTTTAATTGTCACAAGACGATATACATATAAATACATGATTATGCTAAAACCTTAACAATAGTATTAGTAGTAGTGACATTAGACAAATACAAAAGGCATATAGGCTACTTTTTACCCGTAAGATAATTGCCGACTAATACGCGGGCGAAGCAGATGGCAGAAGCTAGTGATGAAAAAATATCCAGCCCGTTGAGATCGACTGCATTACGTGTAGGACGTCTGATTTACTGCTACTATAATTTATGAGAGATATTATGAAATTCAGATGTTAAAGAGGAAAGGTGAAATCCTATCCCTAATTTATTTTTAAATCGCTAAATCAAGAACTAAAATACGTGGGAGCAAAATCTGCAAAAGTGCCACATTTTCCAATCAAAATAACAAAATGTTATTGCGAAACGATGCGACAAACATAGTGATCACGGGAATCTAAACATAGATTTCTGAAAGCCTAAGTTTATCCATGGAAGCTCACGAAACTGTTCCAAAAGCGACGTGAAATCCTCTGTTTAAAAACGGCCTACCTATCCACCGAAATTATTTATTAATAAAATATAATATGGACCGAAATAACCAAGGCGCGACCCAAAAACGTAGCGAGCTCTTGTCTCTGCACGTTACATAATCTCATGTTAAACCGTAACCTCTTTATAATCTAGAAATAGATGACATTCATAAAACTTTTCTCGTTTTATTTGCCAGCTAAATTATAAAAGGAAAAAGTTTTAATGAACGGGAACACTAAATTAGGTTCGTTGTATGGTTTTTTGGGTACAAATTAGATGTTCAAGATTCTTTAGGACTTGAATTGAAAATAGTCAGTAGTATCTAAGAATGGGTTGTTCCTTTTTGCGAAAATTGTTGTGAATGACATCGTGAAACCACTTGGATGCCATAGATACCAAAATGTTCCTCGGTCTGCAAATATTCCATTCATAAAATACTCATATACCAAGGATGACGATTATGTCTATGTTCCCCTATTATGCTCTAGACAAAGCAACATTTCTATCAGCCATAACGATTGTCTAAAACTCCTTGACAATGCATGGACAATGAGGGCTATCGCGTTTGATTTTGCCGTTAGAAGCGCTGGTGTAGAGTGAGGTCTTAAAAATGTCAAGTTTCATAGTTTTTTGGCTTTAACGCGAATTTATTTACTCGTACTACGTTTTTATTGATGTGAATATTTTCAAAATATGGCAGATTAAGATGGATTAGGGGTTTACCAACCACTGCTTTGATAAAGTTTTATGTTTGGCAATTTTTATTCACCTTTATAAAGAGGCTGCGCAAAAGTGCAGCATACTCGATGTTATATTTTGATGGCGCTTCTACGGCATTAGAAATTATTTGAATTGAAACGTTGCTTCCGTGCGCGTATTAACAACGTTTAACAGCTCTACAGGACCTTACTCGCCAGTGGCGCCAACTGGTCAGTACAAAAACGGAAGCCCTCATTGACAACACCTACTGAAATGTCACGTAGTAACTAATTCAACATCAGTATTGTCATTTTCCGGTTCAGCCTGACGTATCGGCAATCATTATCACTGACAGGTTGTCAGACAGTTTCTGTTACATCATTGGAACCCTAACAGTTTCCTGGGTAGAAAAATGATATTTCTATTTAGTCCGGCAGTGAGATTATCAAATAATATTGGACTCGTATTTTTTGTTTTATCAAATAAAGAAAAATTGACAAAGATAAAGCGCATCAAAGTTCAGGCGTGAAGGCTTGTGACGTCACTATGACAGTATAAGCTGTAGCACAGCGTGACGTCACACGATATTTTAGCCACTGTATCGTAGTAGATTTCTGATTTCGTGGCAAAAAAAAAATACGTGACCATTATTTTTATTAATCTACCTGACGGATTAAAAAAAATGTTTTTGTCAACATCCCTATTTTTAACCAACCTTGTATGAGAATAAGGTTAAAGACAAGCTAACATATCAAATCTACATAGTACAGTATTAATATAGGTTATATAGGCAGCTAAGCGCCTCTGAGCTAGTCATCCATCACGATCGTTTGCATATGCGTTGTGACAAATGCCTTCCTAATCTGTTTCTGTAAGCGGCTGATATTACAGGTAAATATGTACGCTTATTTTATTAATATTAAGGTATTACTAAAACCTCATGCTGCCAGTCTTATCGTGTTATCCAGTTACTGGATTGCTGAAATCAGGTAAGCAGAAGCTTCATCCTACCAGTTCTTTGGTGGGTGGGTAATACCTACGTAAAGTCAGAATTGAAGCCGACATCAATATTATCAAATATCAAATATATTTATTGGAACAAGAAACGGTTTACAAAAGTTTGCGTTAACAGCCGTTAATATTGTATCGTTAATATTATTAGATAAAGCTGACGTTTACTTTACCGTCATGGAAATTAGGTATTCTCGAATTAAGGATACCTTTCAGTCCCATTTTACAATAATTCATTTCTGTAGTTCAGAATCACCTGAATTTTGTCAGGTTTCTTTTTTTTTTAATTTTTTTTTTTCGTCAGCTGAGATAGTGGTCAAGCGCAAGCCTATATGAGATAAAATAGTTATTTATGCTACAAGTGCGGAAGGTCCGTGATTTCCGATGAGTGGCATTTTTATTCACGAGCGAGCGAAGCGAGTGAGTGGATAAATCGACACAAGTCGGAAATCATCTTACGTACGTGTATCATACAATATTTTACTATGCATTGTGCGAGGAAATAAACAAAAAAATAAAATGGCGGGCTTATTCAAGCGCGTTCAACATATCCACAGATTAACTAATAATAGTTCCTCGGGCATATCTACTCTGCGCATGTGCGAATAGCTCAATTAATAAGTAATAGTCACATCGTAACGCATTAAGGCACGAGCAAAATATACGTTCTGCCAAACATATTTAATGAATATTTAAAATTAATTTATTGATCAAAATCTAAATCTAGAGTAATTAAAAACGCCTAAAATAAAGTCTTAGTTTTATTTTACCTTTTATATGAATGGTAATCTGTACATAATTAATTTTAAAACTTTTCTCAAATAATAAAAACTCTATGCGTCGGGCTGACGTTGGAGTTAAAAATTAAAAAAGTACAGGAAAGTAAAAAGCACTAGTGGAAAAAAGTGAGACTTTCCGCACAGTTTGGCTGCTTGGAACACCGCTTTTTTCGAGGACATGCATTGTAAAAAATGTTTTAACACTTTTCCTTGGAAAATAGACTAATAATCACGTTAATTTCCTAAAACATATGGTTCCTAAAGTGTTGCGTCCAGCGTAAATTATTTATTTATTAGTTTATCCTCGCACTGGAACGCCTTGCAGCAATTACACCAATGGAGCACAATCTTATAATAAACTCACTATAAGTCCAGGTTCTCACGATTTTTTTCCTTCACCGTTGTTAGCGATGTCCAAGATATACTTGGAAAGTACATATGAATTGAAAAGTATTTTTTTCTTTTTTATTATTTGCCCGGATTCGAACCTACGACCTCAAGCACGACAAGCGAGGTTTTAGCCACTGGGCCACCACGACATCTAAATATAATTATAATTCTAATTATAATTTGATACAGCCAAAATATTTATAACCTGTAAGTTTTGGCAAACACATATCAACACAAAAGCCTTTTTCACCCGACTGACTGCGCGACCGCAAAGACAGGGTTATGTTTTTTTCGGTTGCGAATCGACTTACTCTCTCATTGTATAGCATCTGATCCTACAAATAATACGAAGTCTATTTTCTTTCATATCCAGCCAGATCAATATGAGGAATAACTTGTGGCTTATTCCAAGCATGAATGTCAAGTTTGCGAAAAGTTTGAGGTCAAAGGTCAAGCAAATCGTTTCTCGTCTATACCTTCCTATTTATTAAGATGGTTGAGCATTTTTGTGGTCCTACGTGGCGGGCTCTGACGTCAAACTGGAATAAAGGAGCAGAAAATGTGGTTCTTATTTTCTGAGACACAAGATAAGTTTTGTAGAGATAGATTCCTGAGACTTGAAGAGCTGTGTTTTCTTCAGTTGCAGGTTCAGAAAATCTACGATCAAATATTTTGCTTCTTGCTTTTTGAAACAAAATATTTCTCACATGTACTAATATTATAAAGAAGTTTTGTTTTTGTTTTTATATTATCGTTATTTTTGTTTGTATAATGTTCTGATCCGATTATATCTTTTTAGGGTTCCGTAGCCAAATGGCAAAAAACGGAACCCTTATAGATTCGTCATGTCTGTCTGTCTGTCTGTCTGTCCGTCCGAATGTCACAGCCACTTTTTTCCGAAACTATAAGAACTATGCTGTTGAAACTTGGTAAGTAGATGTATACTGTGAACCGCATTAAGATTTTCACTCTAAAATAGAAAAAAAGCAATAAATTTTGGGGGTCCCCATACTTGAAACTGAAAGTAATATTTTTTTTCCATCAAACCCATACATGTGGGGTATCTATGGATAGGTCTTCAAAAATGATATTGAGGTTTCTAATATAATTTTTTTCTCCACTGAATAGTTTGCGCGAGAGACACTTCCAAAGTGGTAAAATGTGTGTCCCTCCCCCGTAACTTCTAAAATAAGAGAATGATAAAACTAAAAAAAATATCTGATGTACATTACCATGTAAACTACCACCGAAAATTGGTTTGAACGAGATCTAGTAAGTAGTTTTTTTTTAATACGTCATAAATCGTAAACCGCAATTTACCAAGTACGGAACCCTTCGTGCGCGAGTCCGACTCGCACTTGGCCGGTTTTTTATTGATGCCGCATAGAATTTTTATTCCAGAAAAACACACGGTTCCTGTTGGTTGGGTCATAGAAGCGAAGCCGCGTGAAAAAGTCAGTCATAAATAATCATGAGTCATGTCAATTCTCAACTAAAAAGGGCACTAATTTAATATAATAAGCTCGATATTGCATTTCGTACGTATAAATCATCGCGGCCATTTCTTAAGGTGACGTGTGACAGCCCATCTTCATCCTCAGTTATATACGCTCAGTTTATTGGCAGCAAGTCAAGTACACTCACATACAGCGTTGTTTAAAAAATAAAATTTGTTATGAAAGTTCAAGGTTTGCAAACCTTGAAATGTTTGAAATGGATTTTTATTTAATCTGACTATTCTTGTTGATATAGTTATCTACAGAGATTTGCTTTCTTTCAGTAAAGTGAGATTGGATGCCATTGTGAAATGCCCCAATCAGGTTTTATTTTGGTACAATAACTTGCAAGCTATTTGCAAATTTTGTAAATTATAAATTTGCGGTTTTATAGTTACTTCCAGAGCCAGGGTGGCTAGACAAAATACTTTCCGCACGCGCTACGGTACTGAACGTGACTTCTTTCTGCAAATTTCCAGTGCTGCCAGCACTGGAAATTTGCAGAAAGAAGATCTTAAGACGACAGTCGCCAACAACCTTGAGGGAGCTAAACGTGCGCTCGATTCACACCCGCGCGACCCAACATTCAGTAGATATTTGTACTTTTCTTATTATTCTATGACTAAAAAAAAACCGTAAATCAAAATGTACTTAATTAAATTATCTTTGAGATGCTGAAAATTTCATTAAAATATACACTATGTTATACCAATAGAACTCACAATTTTCTTAGATCAAATAATCTTATACAACATATGTTTTGTCAGAAAAAAATAAACTTTTTAACAAAAAATCAAACCGACTTCCAGAACAAAAAACTACAAAGTAAGAAAAAAAAATTTTTTCCGAAGTCGGTGTCTATTGTACCCATCGTTTTCCGTTTTTTAGTTTTGGTAGGTGGGTCGTTCTTCTTTTTAACCTACAAAAAGGTGTCTCCACCAATCAGTGAAAAAAAAAACCAGGTAATTACCATTATTTTTTCTTAATTGTATTTCAACATGCACTGTACTATACACATAATGGCTGTGCATGATTAAATAACATATGTATTGAAAATTTCATTGTAAAAAGTACGTTACAGAGTTGTAAATCCGCGTGACAGAAGTGTATTTCATACAAAATATCAGTGTCTCCCGCTACCTCGGCTTGCGTATAATCCATAATATTACGAAAAAATTATATGATGACACAAAACGTAAAAATATCGTATAACTCCTAAATATATTACCTATAATGTAATAGCACCCATTATTTTTTATAACTTTTAATAAAAAATTAAAAAAATCTCAAATACTTGTCTCCTACTACCTGAAGTTTTATTTTGTAAATTCTGTCACGTGGGTTGTCCTTCGAAAGACGCGTTTGTGCCGTTCGTCTTTGTGGCCTGCGATTGGATGTTTAGACCCCCTGCCCCCCTAGGTACGATTTTTCCTCTGAGATCAAGAGACAGCGCGTTAGTCGCCCGAAAGCTTTGATAGGAGGTCCGTGTGTTTATTCGGCTACCGCTTCGTCACGTAAGTAATTGATTCAAAATATAATTATTATTGTTACTTTTCGTTGTCTAAACTTACATTATAAGAAATATTTTATTGCCAAAGTGTAAATTATATATTCTATGTTAACTTTTAAGTGTTTAATCGACTTTGCAACATATTTTTACCCCTCCGTCACACGACAACTACGTCACATGTTTATTGTGACGGAGTAGTAAAGTACGTGACGGAGGGGTAAAATAAACGTTATTGATTTTCTATTTATGCTGAATCCGAAAAATACTGAAATAGATACACTAGTTATTATGGTAATTATTCCTACGGAAAGTGTTACAATGTTTTTTCTATCTTCTCGTATGTTTAGGTACTTTTTACTAATTTCCTATTTCCAGATACCATCATGGCGAAAAAGAAGACATTAACACCAGCAGAAAGACAGCGGCGTTGTCGGGCGAAACAAAAAAAATACCCTGAGAAGGTAGCTGAAATAAAGCGCAAGGATTTAGAAAGATACCATGCTTGAAAGCAGCTAGTGGTTGCCATGAGCCATGCGAGAACATCGAATCAAAAAGCGAATATTGCAAGAACGAAATAAAAAAGAAGGTAGAATAAAAATATGCTTGAAGAGGTACTTTTAATTAAACACAGCCGGCTCGATCACCAATAACAGAAACTCCACGAATGAGTCCATCTACAACACCAACTCCCTCTGAAGTATACTCGTAGTTCAAAAGGAAGAAAGAATGTGAAAAGAGATAGAACAAATTTATAAAGATGATAATGTTAAGTTTCAAGAAAAAATACCAGATAGAGAAGATTATTGAAAATATAAGAAGATATTGCACAGAAAATCAAAAAAAGACAGCACCAGGAACAAAGGTGAAAGCAATAGTCAGAATACAAAGAAGTAAAGTGTTCGTATCAAGGCATGGAAAAAGTGCTGCTGATGATGTTGGAGGGACAATTAAACGCCAAGCTGATAGTAGCTGATGTAGCTAGAGGATACGATTTTGCAGATGTGTTCCAATTCTTTTCTGCGCTTCAAGATGCCAACACAATTAAACGGTTCATGGTGACAGACAAAGACGTAGAAAAGATAGCAGCAACGATTCCAAGTAATATTGTGCTCCTGAAAGGAACAATGAAAGTCCACCAAATGATCACGGCAAATCGTGGAAGCTTAAACCATTTAGTTGTTTTTGTGAACAATTATGTTCTTGCCACGTTCCTAAAACTTATCGGCCTCTGCCTGAAACCCAACAACAACAAAATACTGTGGATGAAATCTTATCTAACGAAAAAAAATCGATATAATACATGATGTGGAGGATTTCACGCTCGCTGATATTACGAAGACAATTGGGATGCCCCGAAAAAGTTTATATGATACTATGTATAGCCCAGATGAATCATCCGATGAAGATCAACCTTTGGCCACGCTTAAAACGAAAGATCCAACTGATCAAACTGCCGT
This sequence comes from Orthosia gothica, assembly GCA_949775005.1. Classification (NCBI taxonomy): domain Eukaryota; kingdom Metazoa; phylum Arthropoda; class Insecta; order Lepidoptera; family Noctuidae; genus Orthosia; species Orthosia gothica. The sequence continues at coordinate 26,275,048 of OX459045.1, read as the reverse complement.
CTGCAGTACTTCTTACCAAACACTCCAGCCTGAAGAGATTCATCCAATATAAAAGACGGCGTTCACATATTGGTTAAAGTACGAAGCGAAAGGAAAATCCATTACACTTACGCTGGAGTAGCAAAAAGTACCGTCGATGAAGAAGGCGATGTCTTAGTAATGTTCCTGAAAACAGTCGATGATAGTGGAAGACTATTTAAGTTGGTGGAGAATGACGTATCGGATGTTCCTTTTGATGCTTTGATTAAAGTCTTACCGGCTCCGAATGTTATTTAAAAGGGAAAGAGACAATATTTCCAGTTCGAAGAGCCACTGTCAGTATTCGAAGAATATGACTTTCTATCAGTGGCTTCGAAATTGAAATATTGTTTTGCTAGATTGTGCTATTGTTAATGATGATTATTTTACTGTATGTTTTTGGGAATATTAATTTGTTGTCAAGTTAGACTACACTTTTTATTTACGAGTGACGAGTGAGTAGTAAGATGAGTGAGTAGTCATTTAATTTACTAAAATACAAATCTCTTGTTCTAAAGGTTTTCAAATGTGATTTCATTAATTATCTAAGTTCGATCTCATGTTATTTTATATGACAATGTTGAAGAATGATAAAGATTTATAACTAAATAAATGATTCTAGAAAAATAAACCTGTTTTATTCCAAAACGCAGCCTGGTAGCCCCTAGAATAACAACTCTGTCACATAAGTTACTACTCTGTCACGATGTTGTCTCCTGGTAGGAAAATTGTTTTGGTCGTTTATTTATTTTGTTAAGACTAGTGCAACATTGAAAAATTTATATTTATAATAGTTGATGATATTGCCGTCTGTGATATTCGTATTTATTTGTAAATGATAGTAAAAATTGCTTTATAGCAAAAATATACTTTATATAAGCAGAAAATGTGACAGAGTGGTATAAGATCATGAATTAAACATATTTTAGAAATACAAATGTATTATAATAATATGTTTTCTAAAAGGTCCTTTAGTTAATTAATGTATTACAAAAGTAAAAGTTATTTGACGAAGAGTATTCAATAGAATAAAATAAAAGATTTCGTAACGGAGGTGTAATTTTTTTGGTCGAATCCATCTTTCAGGTCTTGAAAAACGTACAAAAATCTGTAAACTTCTCGGCCAACAACTTTTGCCGATAGAATAGAAATTCTGCTATCACAATATATATATAAACTGACGAGGAAGCTCGATATTTTATTTTTCGAAATTGAGCTAATGCTTTATCAAATTGTAGGTTAAAAAGAAGAACGACCCAGGTACCTCAATTAACACGATTATCATTTATGGCCAAAGTACATCTCATGGCGATTTCAATAAGCCCAAACACGACTAGGATACATTGATTTATTTTAGAGTTCCAGTTCCTTCCTTCCGGCTTCATCATCAGATCAGTTCGATGGTGCCATTTTCATCAGTACCATTTATTTATAAGTATTTGCTTCATTATAGTCAGTTAACAATTCGAGATATCTTATGCCCGTGACATTCTTAGCATTTAAGAGTTCTAGTGGCCATCTGTGGTCTTCTTCATCAGTTCCACCCCACCAAGTGATACTTTCTGAGTGGAAATGATTGCATTGTTGATGAAAATACCAAAATCGCTATATGTTTGCCTATAATATTTGAGGAGTTCCCTCGATTTCTCTAGGATTCCATCATCAGATCCTGCCTCGATGACTATGGGATCAACTAAGAAGTATACCCTATCAAACAAAAGAAGAACTTTTGAAATCGGTCCAGGCGTCTTGGAGTAATCTGCGAACATACATAAAAAAAAAAGATTCCGAAGAATTGAGAACCTCCTCCTTTTTTTGAAGTCGGTTAATTACGACTGGCCATTTAGGTGTGATTCTCATTTTAAAATCAGCTACTTAGGGGTGCTTAAGTGCCGGTAATACGCATCACTTACGCGTTCGAGTCAAAACACTTCGATCGCAACTCGCAGTGGTGCGTGACATTACGTGTCCTTTCCGCAGGTAATGTCATTGCCATACATTTTATCGTTAGCGTCAGGCCTGCGGAACTATTGATCAATCTATCTCTACAAAAAACAATGTTTATGATCGATTACGTCTACACAAAAAAGAGAAATAAATAAAAGATACCAAACTACTGTAGGTGATTGTACTCCCATGCAACACAGACAAGTATTGGGATATTCGGCTATGCCTGTCTTTTTCTATTAATGCACTAACGAGAGAGATGGCGAATATTTAAAATGTATTCGGTTTGATCTGAGTAAGTGTCTAAAATATTTCTAGACAGGATGCAGAGTCGGTCGTGCGTTTGAAGTCCGTTTTATTTCTGTGTTTATGCTGTTATATTAAGAAAATTTTATAAATAATACGTGTTTCCACTTTTAAATAGAGCAGGTCAGAAAAATATAAGAAAATATATTGGAAACTGCACAGAATTAGGCAAGCGTGCTGACAACATCATCGCTTACTATCAGGTGAGATACAGAGAGATTTTCTTGTAATTGTAAGATCCCTTTTTCTTACCTAGAACTTGTAACAACTAGCAATTTTCTCCATTATTTCCCCGAATTCTGTTTCTCATCTAACTTAGAAAGACTAAATCTGTCTCATTCACAAAATTGCTATCATCCGGAACAATTGTTTGCCCACAAAAGATAGATTGTTGAGATATGTGGGTAGTACAACAATTTTCCTTTTGACGCACATGACAGTACCTAATTCAACTTTATTTTGTCTTAGATCTTATGTGGATGTTTGCCAATTGATGTTACGTAGACAACCTTCGTTTCGTTTATGGACTACGGACTTCCATGATTGGTAAACAGCTATGACTTAGGGTTGTTTACGTTTTGGTGTGGGTAGAGAGAGCTCTTCTCCATACTTATTAACAATTTGGAACGTGCAAGTTGCTAAGTCTTTGTGACTGACCGACCTTGATAATTCAAAAGTCTATATTTTGAGTTTAAGTGACTCTTACTAGTCCAATAATTTAAGAAGATCATTTTCCTTCTCATTTATTGAAGTTCGTTTAATAATAAGATTTATAATTCCTTCCGTAAACTAGATCATACGAAATTAATTGATGTACACAATCGATGCCTAGTTGCGGTTCAGAAAAAAGTTTGCAAACAATGAATAAAAAATCTTAATTCGCAACCGGTTGCGAATCGCAGTTGTGAAAACGGCCGGAGAGGCATGACGCTGCTGTACGTTAATGTTCCGAGATGGAGCCAATATAGAAGACTGTCAAATCTAGATATTTGACAGTCGTGTGTGCAAATTTAATTGAATTTAAAAGTTCATAAGTAGTCAATTAAGCAATAATTTGTCGCTGATTTACCGATTTGACTTTTGACTTCTAGTTCTTCTTTATAAACTTAAGTTTATTCATTGTATTTTTCTAATATATTGTGTATCCCAAGCGAAAAAACGTACGGTAATGAATGGCTCTTCAATGTAAAAGTTTTGCGTAACTAAGCGCCATCTGTCATGTAGAGTTTGAACTGCGAACTCTTTACAACTTGTAAATAGACGGATTTTTAGAAAATTCTACGACTAGAGATGATTAGGATTTCTTGAAGCATGCTGATTTCCTGCTGATTTAGTAATCAGCAGGAGAGACGGAAGTTGCATGTTTCCTTCTATCTTAAAGTTTAGAAAGACAGGCAATTAAAAGACCAGTATTGACGCAGAAATACCCACAAAGAAGTACCCCACCATTTCAGTTACATCACAGCCTTTTTCAATGTCACGCAAAAGACCTTGTTTCACGCCCCAATACTCCTCGCTCAAAGAAACCAGACATTTGGGGCAAACCACACATGTATTTATAATAAATAATTAACTCGCAAGCAGTCCCGTTACTGTGTTTAATTAATCCCGGACAACGGGAATGTGTCCCGTACGAATTTATTGCTATAATTTACGACAGTCCCGGGAAAAAAGGGAATACAAATACCGGGTAATGTGTACTGTATTAGACGGTTCGTTAACGAAATTAGAGGTTATGTGGTTGTTCACCTTAAGATGCGCTTACAAGGGCAATTATTGGCAATTAATAACAGGAGCAGACTGAACTATCCATGCGTGGCCATGTAACCTCTTTATATATATGTAAGCGTATGCTGTCACTCACGTGTACGTTTGTATGTCATCTGACACACGAGTTTTACGGCCGAACGGTTGGAGTTAGTCTTAATTTTTTCACAGTATAAGTATGTTGACCCAAAGCCATGCAGTGTCCAAAAATAGTTTTGTAATAGGAGATGAGCCTATTGATTGCCATTCACCGAGCACAAGTCCGAAATCCGAACTGTTCCTGAGATTTTTGGCAATTGTGGTTAAACATGATGTCCTGGCAACACTCAGTAATGTATGGCAATATAAAAATTTAAGAAGAATTGCCCAATTTCAATCGGCCGCGTAAGTACACCTTAAGGTTGAACTAGTCGACGGCACGAATTATTTTGTGTGCGGGGTTAAAATGCATGCTATCTTATCCGACAACACGTGCGAAAGAAATAGATGCTGTGATGAGCAGTAAGAAGCTGGTTCGCGTACGAATTAGCTGTTTTGCAAATTTGTATAAAAATGGATGATGATTTAGGACGAAAACGAGCGTGCGATATTATATAAACAGACATTTGGGAGTTTAGATATCATGAAAAAACAACTAAATGTATATTTATAAAATAACATTATTTGCATTGTTGAATTACTAATATATCCCTGCATGGAGGCCGTTTTATAATTTTCCTTCTTTTTATGGTATTTATTTCCGCCCAATGATGCGTTCTTTCTTTAACTTTAGACGCTCATAACTTTCAATTTTTTTTTTTTTTTACATTTTTGTTTCCATACAAGACTCGACAATGATGAGACAAATTCATATCATTTTTAACCCCCGCCGGAAAAAAAGGGGTGTTATAAGTTTGACGTGTGTTGCTGTGTATCTGTGTGTCTGTCTGTGGCACCAAAGCGCCTCAACGGATGAACCGATTTTTATTTAGTTTTTTTTGTTTGAAAGGTGATTTTGTCGAGAGTGTTCTTAGCTATGCTTGAATTAAATCGGTTCCGCCGTTCAAAAGTTATGCGCGTTTAACTGTTTGAATCGGGGTGTTTGCTCAAGATAAATGTGTCGGGGTTTTTAAATTTTGAAATTTTACTTGTTAATTTTGAACGTACATCGTCAAACAGTGTAGTAATCTCTAGACTACGGTTGTATGGAAGAATTTTCGACTAGTGTAACCTTAAGGGCGCAATTCCATTAGACAACATACTTGTATGCAAGCTGCAAATTGCATGCAACTTGAATAAACCTGCATTCAAACTACAAGTTGCATGTAAGTAGTTTGAACTTGTATATTTTTATTCAAGTGACGCGCAAATTGAACGCGCAAACGTTAGTTGCACTTTTTCCGCCCATGATGTAAACTGCCAACCTACTCAATTCGGAACATCTCCACTTGTATGCAAGTAAAACCTGCAAGCAACTTGTACGCAAATGTGACGTCATACTTGCTAGCAAGACTTGCCTAATGAAATCGCGCCTTTAGAGTTTTTTCAGACGGGGACTTTTTAGTACGATACTACAGGTACAAGCAAGCAAGGTAAAGTTGCCAAAACGCACTGTGTGAAACCGCCCTTGCTAGTATTGTATTCGATACCAAAGTAATTTTGTACCGGATAATGAAAGGCGAAATGCACTCGTACCTATTTTGTGTAATTGGTTTTCATTTATTTTTGCTTGTATAATGTCCTTTATCCCGAAATACTGTAAAGTCTTTTTAAGGTTCCGTAGTCAACAAGGAACCCTTATAGTTTCGCCATGTCCGTCTGTTCGTCCGTCCGCAACTAGCCGTTAACTCAGAGACTCTCAGTACTAGAAAGCTATAATTTAGAATGGATATATATACCAAGTGGCAAAATAAAAACAAGTTTTTTTTTTTGTTTTGTCTGGATACGTAAAGTTTTTTTTAAATTTTATTATATGCTATTACAATAAATACATCTAACCAATACAGCATTGCTGAAACGTATACCTTGTTGTGTGCATGCAACGCTATGCAGGAAGTCGTAGAAATGTTAGCACGAAGCTCCGAAAGCCGATATGAGAGCCAACAAACAGTACAAAACGTATAGAAATTAGTCTAAAAGGCAGAACAATAGAATTAGCGTTAACTTACTTGAAGTCCACTCCAAGTAATAAATTAAAAATAAATATTCCATTTATTTGCAAATTTACGTTGCTTTTCGCTATAATTACAAAAGCTTGTGCTGAAAACTATTTCTTTGTAGGCACTAAATTCAAATTCAAACAATTGATTTCAATAAAATCTATTGGAATTGTCAAAAAGTCAGTCAATCAGTTAGTTGTCAAGTCGTCCCCCGTACCATAACGTGCCAAAACTATAATGGTTCGACAGTGAAAAAGGATCAGATGTATACAAGTCTTGTACATCTGTCCCTTACTCACGCTCAAAATAACCTTGCTCTAAGAGGTTAACATCACCCTCCTGAGCGAAGATCTCTATGAAAAAACAAAATGTTTTATTGTGGAAATCTATCGTGTCAGGAAAACCAGAAGCAATTAATCGATTCTTGGCAACCAGAGGATTAATGCTACAAAATGAAATTAAAATTCTTAACAACATAAAGAATGCATATAATAATAACATTCAGGTTCACATCTCAAAATAATTTAACACAAACGAAACTCCAGAAGCCAAAGACAAAGAGCGTGTTATAGCTCTAACAAATTCGCATACCAAACGCGAATCGACCATAAACATTTAAACCAAAACCATGTGCAAATGAACCGAGGTTAAAATCGTAACAGGGTGTAAATCAAACGCACTGCACATGTCCATTCCCATGATTCATGGCACTACAAATCTTACTGCCTTATTACAAAGGAATAGAGTTCAAATAACCGAAGGATTGTGTCTGCTGTAGGCGTGTTATTAAGATCACTTTGCATGCATCATGCCAATTGAGTGCGGGATACATGTGTTTTATATTTCTTTTTTTTTGTTTAAGATGATACTTTGAGTTAGGATGTAGATATAAGTAGTTTATTTGTTACTTTTCAAAGTTATGAGCAGAATGGGTTGAATGAACATGAAGGCGAAATTATACGACGGAATTAAATCTGTAAATTATCAGATGTTCATTCAGAATTGTTGCGGAAAAGTTACTCCATTTTATACAATTATTAAGTATAAATTGTTCTCTCAGAAAACATGAGCATTGAATGAGTAAGCATGCCTGTAAGAATAAATAATGATATGCTTGGACATGATAAAAATAAAACGGAATTCACACATGTAAATCTCAATATAATTTCCGGCATGGAAAGTATGGCCGATGCCTGACAAACAGGCACAAAATTGCCTCTAGATTTACGTAAAAAGCTCTAAGAATGTTCACTTAACACAATTGGAAAGAAACAAAATATTTACACTAGATAATAAGGCTTTCTTGGCACCATTAAATGACATCACCCCTCAGTTGACTTCCAAGTACCGCGGGAATGTTTCCAGCTGACACTTTTTGCTCTTTTCTTCTCAAGATGACAACAGAATTTACGATAAAAATGTTACCATTATCTTTCTTACTTACATCATCATTATTTAATGATATTGTTTGTATGTTTTGACGATAAAAGGAGTTTTGTAAACTTTATTGATGCAAAATTTAATCAAGTAAGTGAAGTCCTTTGTGAAAGTAATTTCCTAGATTTGAAGGCAATCTAGAAAATATATTGGTAAACTTCCAGGTTATACTACGTATATAAAAAATCTTGAAAAACTTACCTATCACGAAAACTATTCACACTCTATTCACAACCTTAAAACTGTTATCCAAAACTACTGAAAGCTGTACTAAAACATCCAAACATCCAATGTTTTTAAACTACTATTGTCTAACATCCAAGATAGTTTACGAAAAATATTTATAATAAAGTTATTCACAACACTTCGCGGTATAAGTTAGAGAAGAAGGTTGTATGGAGGCTTCGCACAGCCGCCCGACGCCACGACAGCCGGCAAACTGCCGCCCGCCCTAGCCGCCCTGAATGTTTTCGCAACAACTGAAAATTTTATTCAGAGAACGAACATTATCTTCAAGTTTTCGAAGAGTTTGTAGGAACTGTGAATGCAAACTCGAAGCTGTATTTTTTAGATATAAAGATACTCTTCAGAAGGCTTACAGTATTGTTCAGTATTGGTTCAATTGATGTTGTGAGAAAATTTTGAATGTGACTATAATTATGAGAAGGGGAAACGTTATAATATGGACCATTGATGATAACAGCTTAAAAACGGTCACTACAGGGTTGACGACTGATTGAATAGCATGGAATCAGAAGACAGTATGGATCAGTATGTCTTAACTTTGTTTTTACTAACATAATTTAAGCGGGGTTTAGTTTAAGCATCCTATCCTATTTAAACGTGAAAGTTTGTGAGGATGGATGGATGTTTGTTACTCTTGCACGCAAAAACAACTTTTGATTTTGATAAAACTTTACAGAAATATAGTACACTAGCAGTTCCCCGCGGCTTCGCTCCCGTGGACCACCTCACAGGACCCGTTTCCGGGTTTAAAAAATCGCCTATGTTTCTCAGGAATAATGTAGCTTTCTATTGGCGTAAGATTTTTTTAAATCGGTCCAGTAGTTTCGGAGCCTATTTGGTACAAACAAACAAAAAAATCTTTCCTCTTTATAATATTGGTATAGATATACTATACCCCACCTAATCAGTGTTTTCTTATCCCAAGGGAACATATTCCCGGATTAAAATATCCTATGTGCTATTTCAGACTATAATCTATCTCTGTGCCAAATTTCAACTAGATCCGTCCAGCCGTTTGAACGTGAAGAAGTAATAAACATACAAACACACACACACTCACATTTTTCGCCTTTGTAATATTAGTGTGATTGGAAGAAGTACTAATACCGCGCATGCGGAGTGGCAGGCCGCAACTAGTAATTTATGTATTAGCATTATTGTCATCATTTTTGTGACAATAATAGTATATTATGCAACTAGTGAATAAAAGACGGATTTAAAGCGAGGGCCATAGATGAATCAAGAGCAAGTGAAGGATTCTAACGACTGAATCACGACCGTAGGGAGTGATTCATGATGATTGAATCACGAGCATAGCGAGTGATTCAAGTGTTAGAATCATGAGCGACGCGAGTGATTCATGGCCCTCGATATAAATCCGTTTTATTCAAGAGTTGCATACTATATTTTATACCATGACTTCGAGAAAAAGAACGATTTAAGCGAAAAACACAAGATTTACAAAAAATATGAAACCCTGACCCCTGAGCTAGGTAACAGCACCTGTGTTTCAGAGGCCGTTGACCACCTCCGTTTCGTTACATGATTATAATTAATTAAATGCCATTGCAATTAATATTAGAATTACAATCCAAACAAGTATTCAATAAATATCTTAGACTAAAATCAAAATCATTATTAAAATCCTAAATAACAAACTCAAAATTAAAATCAAAGAAGGAGTTTGTGTATCGAGTATTTTTTGCGCAAGGAGGCGCAAGGAGGTTACATAGCATTGAGATGGACGACTATACGTACATTGGTGTGTTCCAAATTCAAACACCAAAACAGTGATTAAAAGTGCTTTTTATTCACTGTTTTCAGTGAATAAAATAAGCTTTTTAGAGGGGGAATGGTATAAAACTTAAACGTAAATACTTTTATACCATTCCCCCTCTAAAAAGCTTATTTTATTCACTGAAAACAGTGAATAAAAAGCACTTTTAATCACTGTTTTGGTGTTTGAATTTGGAACACACCAATGTATTGGACCTCCATCTCAATGCTACTTATCCACCTCCTTGCGCAAAGAATACTCGATACAAACTTCTTGTGCAGAGAATACTCAACTTTCAAACTCATTCTTCGATTTTCATTTTGAGTTTGTTTATATTTAGGTTTTTAATAATGATTTTGAGTTTAGTCTTAGATATTTATTGAGTACTTATTTGGTTTGTAATTCTTATATTAATTGCATTGTTATTTAATTAATTATAAATATGTAACGTGACGGAGGTGGTCACTGGCACCTAGCTCAGGGGTCAGGGTTTCACATGTTTTGTAAATTTTGAAGGTAATAAACCATTTATTTATTTATTACTCGTAATATTCCTCTTGCATTTTGCTTAAATCTTTCTTTTTCTCGTTGTCATGGTATAAAATATAGTATGCAACTCTTGAATAAAACGGATTTATATCGAGGGCCATGAATCACTCGCGTCGCTCAGGATTCTAACACTTGAATCACTCGCTATGCTCGTGATTCAATCATCATGAATCACTCCCTACGGTCGTGATTCAGTTGTTAGGATCCATCACTTGTTCGTGATTCATCTATGGCCCTCGCTTTAAATCCGTCCTTTATTCACTAGTTGCATAATATACTATTATCTACATTCATAACGTAATGTTCCAATTATGAATTCAAAAAGTATTGCATAAACACGTACTTTATATTCGTGGAAAAGTAAAATAAAAAAAAAACCATTACAGTGTAAAATTTTCCTTCGATTTTCAAACAACTGCATCATAAAATAACTTTTTAATTTTTATAGCACACTTTTACTTTTAAATTTATTGGCGCTTATGAGCTAGTGTCACTGTTTATGAAGACGCGCGCTGCGCTGTCATGGTGCAATAAGAATCTAAATTGCCCGCCATACTGCATATTTTTTTCCGTTTCCACTTTTATTTTATTTCAACTGTATGAGTGAAGATAAAATAGTGTATGCAACGGCATATAATTAGGTATTAAAACACTCGCGTGTTAACATTATCACATTCGGCTTCACCTCATGTGATAAACCCATGCTCGTGTTTTAATAACCCATATTATATGACCATTGCATAAACTACTACTTTTTTTACTTATTGCGCTTCTTTGGGGTCACCCATTGCGATAAAGGTAAGCCGATGATAATATTGATTGATTCAATCATTTATGAACAACGATTTAGGATATGAAGGCTGGAAAAACTCTGACGATTCCGTTTGCAATCGTATGAATGCAATTTGAATCGTTGCGTTGGGCTACGATAGCAGACTATGTATTCGGGGATAACGATCGATCTTTTCAAGTGCCTTTGCAAACGTGCTTTGTAAGCTATTTGTCTGAACCCGGATAGTTTTAGCCTATGCGCAGAATTGACTCGGGGCTGCTCTTAGAAACATTCCTAATGCTGCAACTTCTATAGGCTAACGGTCAGAAATCGTGTACACTTATTTACTAAGGAGTGCAGTGGTGGCTTAGTGGTATCGGCCGCGACTTATGAGTTGTACATCGTGGGTTCAAACCAAGGCCTGCGCTTTACTTTGTGTAAATTATTTCACCACCACTGCTCTCAAAACGGAGAAGCAAAACATCGTGAGAAAACCGGCATGTCCTAGAAACAAAAATTTGAATACATGTTACATCCACCAACCCGCATTAGGACCGCGTGTTGGGTTAAGGCCCATTCCCTCTCACAGATAGGAGGCCTCTGTCCCAGCAATGGGAACATTGGAGAAAGGCTTATGATGATGATGATTTACCAAAAAAATGTCAAGTGCAAATCGGTCTAATTGCATCGAATTCGAATTTAAGTAAGTTTACATCAACCCACCATGTGAACTTACTTTAAATCACTTCAATATCGGTGTAACTTAAATCGAATCGCGTCAAACAAATCAGGAATATTGCTTAGACCAAATAACGTCATTAAAAAGAATAGTAGTGAAACGATCGATTGCAAAACTGTTTTGTAATGACAAGACAAAATTTCTGTCGACAAAAGACCAAACTAATTTGACTCTGGTGTGCGCGTTGCCTTAGCGTTAAATGTAGCGATTTTATACATTTAAATAAGACTATGATGGCGGGTTTATCGTTAATAAGAATAGCTACCACACCTCAACTGTCACTGATAAAGAAGATTCCTTATCATCGCCCACCCATCAAAGTGACGCAACCTACCATCGCAATAAAGAAAAGAAAAATAAATGGTAATTAATTTATTGGCGCGATCGCGTCAAAACAATGTCTTATCTATGAAAAAAGCCTCTGTTTTAACGCTTTAAGTTCGCGTGCCAGTGGCTCCCCCTATCCATCACTCAGATAACATGAACAAATACTTGGCGGGATTAGCATAAACCTAGAAATTGTTACCAACTTCAGTCTAGAATAATAATTGGATATTTTCAACAAAAGTTTGTACTTTGTACTGAAGTCGGAATTTCAGTCCCCTGCCATTTAGCGACGATAACTGTGTTATCTTTCAGACACTGATTAATCTTGAGTATTTTGAATTGTTAATTGTATTAGCGCAAATTGTTACGCCTATTTTCATGCCAGGCTGGGTAGAACTGATAGGAATCTTAAAAGCAAAATTGACAAATAGAATTCTGAACTGTATTTAGTGCTGGTAGACTAGTTGCCGCCCACGGTTCCATCTACGTGGCAGTCATAATTATCCCTAACATTAACCTGGATAAAAAGTATGCAATATCTTAATCCAGGTTAACTATCTGGTGGCCAACTATCCTTCAAATCCGTACTGTACCTAGTTTTTGCGTGAAAGAGTAACAAAAATTCATTCCATACTCACAAATTTTCACATTTATATTATTACTAGCTTCTGCGAGCGGCTTTACCCGCGTAGTAAATGTTTTATTATCCCAAGGGAACAATATAACAAATGTTTTATGTGCTATGCCAGACTAAAATCTATGTCTGTTCCAAATTTCATCTAGATCCGTTCAGCTATTCTGGCGTGATTGATTAACGAACATACATCCACACATCCGCATTTATAATATTACTAGCTTATGCCAGCGACTTCGCCCGCGTGAAATTATCCCAAGGGAACATATTCCCGGGATAGAAATATTCTATGTGCTATTCCAGACTATAATCTATATCTGTGCTTTCACCCATTTCCGTCCAGGCGTTCGTGCGTGAAGAAGTAGCAAACATACAAACACACTCACAAACATTAGCCTTTTTAATATTAGTGTGACAATAATCCTATCCTCCATGATATATCATACCTCAGCTGTGATTTTGTATAATGAAATCATTAATACCAGAATAATGTCACCTCATTAGGTAATAGAGTTTCGCTAAAATGTTTGTGAGAGTGAATTATAACAATCAAATTAGATCTATGTCAGGCAGACTGGATTGAGACACTGTAATTTGTTAGCGAGTAATATTCTAGTAGTACACGAAACTTAATAGGTACCTTCATACCTAGGTATATAATTTCCTTGAGCACAAACATTAAGCTTAGGTCGTTTGCTCACGAGGCACCGCTCGACACGATTTTTAACACACGACACACTGCATACGGTCTGTCGTCCATTTGTTTGTTCACTAGACACGATTCTGCAAACGACACTGCAGTGTGCTTGTATTGTTTTATAGGAGTGTGAGTGACTAACCACGCGTGAGCCGTGCGGTGCGGTGTGTCGTGTCGTCAACAAGCACACACCGGTTTTGTTCAGCCACTAAATCGTCACGGCAAAAAAAAACTGCGACGACATAGCGGCATCGACGACATAGCCGAAAAACCGTATGAAAATCGTGTCGCGTGTGCTGCGGTGTCGTGCAATGAACAAACAGTCCATACAAATATATGGAGATCTGAATCGTGACCATATTTTGCGGTGTCGTGCAAACGGCCTTAGGCAGCCTATTTAATGAGTTATTAATTATTATTAAACCTTAACTACTGTTATTAATATAATAAAGCCCATACAGAACGGATTATTAATTTCTACTTACCTACATTTTCATTGTCAGTATCCACTTCCAAAAGTTATTTTTTTACGTTGGTCTCCGAACCAAGTTCACTGGTATATTGGTTGCCTAGCAACGCCATTGTACAGGAGCAAGTTATACCACTTATTAAAATCCTCTACTACTTCAATTTTTTTTAACTCTAAACAATACTGAGACGTTTTATTCGTCATTTATTTACGTTTTTATTCGAGATCGCAATTCGCTTTCTTTTTACAATATTCTTAATAAGGTTTCTCCTATTTTCACTTTCCAAAAAAATATATAAAAAAATGTTTAAAAACACAAAATAAAAATCATAAAAGTTTAGAATAACGATTTCAAATCTTAGTGGCCGGTATCTTGAAGCGTGTATACAACCTATTTAGTTAAACGGTCCTATGTTGCTTTTCCTACCTACTCATTAGCTTCCGACTGCGACTTCGTTTGCATGCTAGTAGACTATCTATACATATTCCATAGATTATTCCTTACAAATAAGCAATTTAACATGGTTACCATAATAGTTAGAGATTACAGGAAGAACTCAGCCATTCACTCACACACATCCAATTCAGAAAATATCAAGACGATAACTGTGACCACTGCCCTGAGAAGAGCCGAAGACAGTCTGGCCTGGAACCAGCTCGTCAGTGACTTCATCAAAGCTTTTCAGGACGGGCACGGACTTGAGCAACACCTTCGATAAATAATACTCTAGATGCCCGTTAAGCACTTCAAAAACGGGCCGAAAAATAAAAGTACAAATACGGTTGTGGTCTTATTTAAAATTAGAGTGGTCCAATCATAGCCAACATTAAGACGTCAAAATGCCGTCAGTGTCCGTTTAAAAATTGTGCAAATAACCACCGTCACACCGAGATTTGGGCAGGAACATTCTTTTTTCAGTAAGTTTATATCATTAAGTAGTAACTACTACTACTAGCTCTTTCATAAAGTAAAAACCGAATTATTATACGTTTTTAAGCTGACATGGTCACAATCATTAGAATTAATATTTGTTTCGGGATATTTACCATGTATATTCTGCATTTGGTTGACAGCGCCGACAAGCGCCATGATCACGAGAACATGTTCATGTTGTCTGGTTCTCGTGATCATGGCGCTTGTAACGGTGTCGAAATATCAAGCTCTCAACCAAATGCAAAATATACATGGTAAATATCCCGAAACAAATATTAATTCTAACCGAATTATTCTCCATAGAAGGTTGAATTTGCAAATAAATGTATATATAATACGACTAGAATTCTTAGAATTACGTAAACACGATTGGCGACAGTTTTAAAGAGAAGTTGTGTATGGGATTGTGTATCTAGTGTTAGGTTTCACTTTGTTTAAAACTAAGAAACTGTATCAACATCCAAATAGCCCACTAGTCACCAGATTATGATAACTGAAACCTATCCGGTAGTGAATGATCCCAAACCAGGCACAGACACAGTGAAGTCAAAACCTCTCAGCAATACAATATCGATCTCTCATAGCAAAAATTAACATTAAACAAAAAAACCCGCCTTTTATTACCTCTTGAATGGCCGACAACGTGCACTTTAACGACGCAATTAATGTGGCTACAGTATAAACTTGTAAACTCTTCAGCAACGAACAAACGTATGCAAATTGTGCGATATCGTGAAACGTTGCGTGCGCAATCAAAAGTTACCTGTGTGATGAACTTCATGTATCGTTTAAGTGTACATACTATGATTGTGTTCAGTAGGGAAACACTTTGTTACATTGGTTGATAGGTACTTGGATTTTGAAATAAAATGAGCTGTTTTTATTGGTCTTTAGGATATCAATGTAGGACAAAGGAAAGAAGGCCTAGACAGAGTAATATCCTATCAGTGACAAATATAGTCAAAAAATCTTTATGCAAAAAAATTACCGACTTCAAAAGCATAACACTAAAAAGTAAAAAATATCTATCGTTTCAGAAAACGGTGTCGATAAATGATAAAAACAAGAGGTACTAAAGACAGAAACTAAAGTTATTTTGCTCTTTTTTATGTTTTGCTTTTGAAGTCTGTTGATTTTTTTTGTGAAATTTGTTTTTATTTCTCTTTATTTAGTTTTAGTACACCATCACAAAAAAAAATTAGCAATTTCTATAGTACGATACCTAAAGGGTTGAAAAAATACCCATAATAACTCAATTTACACATTCGTGCTGCTTATAGCTAAGGAGTTCGCTTGTACGCTCCATATCTTAAAAACTGCTGGACCGATGTTGATGAAACTTGCTTACTAATCCCTGAGTTGAGAGAAACGCAATCCATAGAATGATCACGATCCGATTAGTAGTTTCGGAGAAATGCGTGTACAAACATACATTCAAACACGTTGGGCGCGCGGTTGGCGCAGTGGTTGAGCGATTGACTGCTGCGCTGCGTGTCGCGGGTTCGATTCCCGCACGGAACAAATATTTGTATGACCTACAGATAGTTGTTCCGGCTCTGGGTGTTGAGTATATGAGTTTATATATTTCTAAACGCACCCACGATACAGGAAGTAATTCTGAAGCCTTTTTTTCCCAACGACGGATACTTTGTGACATGAACACATGAGCCGGAATACCTACGGCTAGTCCTTGCATAGTCCATTCGCGTAGATTTCCATAACGTTCGGTGTTGGCCTGGGGTAATATTTTGTATTTTGTAGAAAAGCGAAAAGCGGAGCTGCATAATTTTCTGACACGTGGTGTTCTACATGGACTGCTGCTATCAGCTGTATTTTTTTGTTTAACTCAGGTTGCTCTATTCATCCGACGACTAATAGCGATTTCTTTTCATGTGGCTCTGGTTAGATGATTCGCTAAGAAGGCTTGCTTAACTTACTCTTTGTGGTCATTAGACATTCTTTGCGGTTCTTATTTGTATCAAAATTGTAGTCCTAATAAAGATTTCATAATAAATGTTTAAACTAATAAAGTGAAAAAATATTAGATTTTTTAGGACCTCCTAAAATTTTTATATTTTTTTACTTTATTGGTCACCTGATATCTGAATCTCTGAAAGTACTGGTTCTGATTCGATGGCAAAAATCTGATCGACAACAGAATGCTACACTAGCAAAAAGTGCTTCTAGTCTACTTTTTTCCAAAAAATATATTTTGTAACTATCTTTTTTAATTTTTGACACCGACTTCCGAATAGAAAGTTGTTTTTCGCTTTTTAGTGTTTTGTTTTGGAAGTTTTGTTAAAAAGTTTTTTATTTTCCTCTTTTTAGTTTTTTTGGTAGGTAACTCCAGTTACCATGAAAATCATATATAGTAGATATATATATAAATTACAACTCATGACGATTCCAATAAGCCCAAACACGTCTTGGATACATTGTTTTATTTCGGAGTTCCAGTGGTCATTGTGGTCTTCTTCATTAGTTCCACTTCACCAAATAATACTGTATATAAATGTATCTGAGTGCAAATGATTGCATTATTGATGAAAATATCAAAATCGCTTTAAGTATGCCCATAATGTTTGAGGAGTTCCCTCGATTCCTCTAGGATCCTATTATCAGATCCTGGTTTCCTTATCATGGTACCACCCTTGGGATATCTTCTTTCCAGCAAAAAAATAATATTCGAAATCGGTTCATAAACGACGAAGTTATCCTCAAAAACACATAAAATATATATACATATATATATACGGTCGAATTGGTCGGTCATCAATATCGGTTCACCTAATAAAATGTTCGGAGGTAATACTCATGAAAAAAAATACAGTCGAATTAAGAACCTCCTCCTTTTTGAAGTCGTACGAAGTAAAAACTGTACGATTCTGTGGGATGACCTTTCTCACAGGAACCTGGAGCCGAAACGCGGGAAAAAGGTGTTTTTGTTCTTAACTAAGCTTTTAAGAGTCTACCTATTAACTTAAACAATCTTTAATCAGCTGCCCTTTTTACACAAGCCATAAACTTATAGTCGACATGGCTATAACCTAAGCCCTATACATAAACGAACATATAACACATGTCTATGTAGATCGTCTCAGAGAGCGTCATCTCACATTTTATAGCCAATTAAACTGGTAGTTAACAAAGAGTCGTTTGTCTTAATAAAGTGGGTAAAACGAGACCGCCGATAACCTTCAGTTAAACCATGTTTAACAATTGCCCGGTTAGTTGTGAGAAGGATTATTATCTGTGGATAGTTTCAAGGCCAGCTAGAAACTTATTAATTTTGAGATGTATAGTACTTCGAACTCCTTTTAATAACTGTCTGTTAATTTGAATCCAGTTTCATTTATTTCGTAAAGAACGCTTCAAATTTAGTTTTATGTTAAAATTGGAACAGTATTTGTAGTGTAATCGGAGGAACCATGTCACCTATAACCCTTGGGGCTGATCGTTTCATCATAAACTTCATCCATCGCTGTTAATCAGGCGAGATTGGAAACCAGGAGTGCATCATATCGAACAAAAATTAAAATAAAACTGTTATCCATGAAAAGTCGATTTCAAAATCAATTAAGAGAAATGATGTGATAATAAATGATAAATGATCTCGTTGATTCTTCACATGACCAGAGGGCTGGCCTTTTCTTCGGCCAGATAATCAGCATTGCCATCCAATATGGCATTGCTGCCAGCGTTCTGGGCACGTTACCCATTGACATTGATGTGGACGAATTTTTTGATGCACAATTAACCCTTTTCCCTTTGTATTTGTTTAAAGGCTTGTTTTTTTTAAGGTTTTTTAATTGTAAATATTATTATGTTCATGTAATAAATAAATTTCCAACCACATATATAAAGAAAAATAAGGAGCTCGTAGCTAAATAATAACAGCCGCACGGGTCGATCTTCAAGGTTAAGCAACGCTTGCCGAGGTCGGTCCGTGGATGGGTGACCATTTTCAACATACCGAGTTTCCTCCGTGCCTCGGAAAGCACATTAAGCCGTTGGCTGTCATTTGAAGATCTTTGACAACCGTTACGGGTAGTCAGAAGTCTGAAAACTGACACCAGTCTTGCCAAGAGATATCGTGTTACCCAGTTACTGGGTTGTGGAGGTCAGATAGGCAGTCGCTCCATGTAAAACACTGATACTCAGCTGCTTCCGGTAAGACTGGAAGCCGACCCCAACAATAATTGGAAAAAAGGCTAGGCAGATGATGATATATAAAGAAAAATGACCGACATTCAATATTAAAATTCACAAATCACATACGTTAAAATTTACATGACCCTTAAAAATCAAAACGCCTACTAAAGATAATAATTTACTACCAGCTATTACTCACAGAATCCTGCACTAATTGACCGAACTCAATAGAGCCGATGCCGTGTAAGCAATGAGATAAATATTTAAAGTTGCGCTAAGACAAACGATTATAAATCGAATAAAAAACAGAATTACCATTATAATCAGCATTAAGAGTAGCTCGTGTATGGTTGCACTATCGGCAAAAACGAGAAACAACATCTATGGACTATGCTGCATGAAGAAATACAGATGGTAGATAAGGTATTATTTTTTAAATTTTAAAGTGAAGGAAAACATCGTTAGGAAAGCGGCATGTCCTAGAACCAAAGAAAAAAAAACAAATTTTAAGACATATGACATCCACCTACCCGCACTGGGCCCGCGTGGTGGATTATGGCCCATTCCCTCTCACAGAGTGGAGGCCTGTGTCCCAGCAGTGGAAACATTAAAAGGCTGATGATGACGATGATGAGAATTATAAAGTTAGTGTTTAAGAAACCCGCAGGTCCATCAGGGAAGATAGTGGTAAAGCAAGTCTTCAAAAATGTGGTAATTTCAGATATACAAACGCTTGATCCTAAATGATCTTGATTCAAGAACAAAAGAATAATATCGGTCTAATTTCAGACCGTAACCTTTTCTCCAAAGTGTATTTACAACTAATATCCCCTACATTACACGAACCAGATTGTGTCAGTAAGCTAGTCACTCTGGTCTCGTTTCTACAAACTATCTTCATTTGTATGCCAAATCAGGATAAAAATCAAGGCTTGCTTGCTATCCTAGCTTCAAACTACCCACTATATGCCTTATGTCTTAGGTTGATTGTTGATTCGCAACGTTTTACCTAATGTTGCCAATGTGAGCCAGTAAAGTAAATTTACCAATTTTGATTCATAACTCTTCAACACTACCAACCCAACTGTTGCACATACCACATCCTTCTTTCCCAGCTCCCACCCTACCATAACTGTTCGACTTTTTGCCACATCTGCACCAGCTGTCGCCATGTTTATGGTAGCCTCTCCACGGTCCACGCACCGCGCGCTTTGTTGCTTTTTACCAACCTACGTTACAATTGCAAGGACACTCTGCAACTAAGGACTTGGCTTACCAAATATGTATTGCCTGCATTAAGAATGGTATAAATTTCTGGGCCTGTTCTTAATCGGTGCATTTGAGTTCTTTTTGGTTGGCCATGTGAAGCAAACGTTTGCGCTAAATTTGTTGGTAGATAAGGCTGGGCTGCATATTGTTGATGGGCATTTAATTTGATAGGTAATTTTTTTATTGGACAGTTTCATAAGACACCACTACATGAAAATAAGCAAACACAAAACATTTATAACTTTTTATTATTTAATAGCGTCAATAACTGATCGATTTTATCTCTACTAGAGTCCAATGTGTCGACGCCGAACGGAGAGATCGTGTATGGACCCTTGAAATGGATCGTCAACCTTCTGAAGGTCAAAAGTATTCTGTAAGTCAAAAAGTCAGATACTGCCAACATTTTATCGGTGCCACCAACATTCGGTACAAACCAATCCGAAACAAAAGCACATGAAAATAAGTAACGAAAAAAAACACTTAAAACGAAAATAAAAAGAATATCCACCGCGCCGATTATTGTACCGAGTTAAATTTACGGACGCAGCGACGGGTTTTTTAATCGCGTTCGAATTCACTAAACGATCGCCATTTTTGTAATTGAATTTTGTTTTTTAGTATACCTCTGTTTGGTTTATGTTGTGTTAAATATTATTCTACTGTATTATTCAAAGGAGTATAGGTAACATAAAAAGTCGGTGACCCGTTTATAAATTCAGATAGGTGTGAACACTCTTTTATTTCGGACAATGGAATGTATTATGTTCTGTATTGTTGTTCGTGTCGTCTACAAAACCTAATTTAAGATATCTATATAGCTGAATTCTACGTATCACTTTCCTTAGATATGTTAAACTCTGTCTAACTAGTAACTTAGTTGTTTTATGTACAATTTTATAATCTAATTTAAACATTATTTAGCAAAGCGATAATTTAGATACTTGTTTTGATATATATGAGACAGTTGCTTGTTCTCCCAAAAAATATAAATGAATATACAGTTCTCTCAACTGTTATTTCTTACAATGTAATGAAAATATCTCCAGTCGACCCAGACACCATCACAAACGTCTCACGACTCTCCAGACAGCTCTAATATTATATAATGGTGATTACAATAAACAAGTCGGCTTGTATTACTGCTGTTACGTTTCACATTGTGTGGATGCACCTTTATGTCTCTATGTTAGATGTCATTTTAAGTTGAACTTCTCGTTAGTAAAGTTTACGAGTCAATTTTAAAAGATTTCTTCTTGAGGAATTTCAGAATTGCCACAATTAAATTGCAGTGGACAAACATTGCTCTCAAAAGAGGAGTTCTCAGGAGGAGGATGGGCAATTGGTCAATGGGGCCGAAAGGTTCTGGAGTGGCGACTGTGTATCGACAGATGTAGCGTTGGAGGCCGCGGTGTCCGCTAGATGCAAGAAGCACAGAACTGGTCGAAGTATTGACACATGGGAAAAAATAAGCAGTCGGCGTAACTTTTCGGCTGAAATGATGATGATGATTTTCACAAAAGAAAGAACGTTTACGTGTTCTACTTCATAGGTGCTAATGACTCCGTGAATAAAATATAAATAAAATAAAATTGTTTATTGTGTCCCAAACGGTTAAATTAACAAATTTGAATGAGACAGCTCCAGTACATAATCAATAATACTTGTGTTGGGATTGTCTCGCTCCTTCCAATAATAGTCAGTTATCAATATTCAGACTTAATTTAAGAAATACATTTTTGAGAACACTTGTGTGTTAGTGTGTATTTGTGAGTGTGTTTACGTTTTTGCTGATAGTACCATTTTAATCGAAGTTGGAAAATACCAACTATGTAATTACAAGGTATCATTGTGATAAAGAAGACAAGTATTCATATAAATCTGGCTAGAATATGCGCTGTTTCTTCATATGTTATAGTTTTTAACCACTCGGTTATCAATTTTTGCATTGATGCGAGACCTCGTGATGAAAGTTTAGTTTTGCGTTAATTTTTTTTTTTTTATGTAGACTGATTGGCATACATACTAGCGCCTTGCAAAAACCAATTATGCTTGTTCATAGAAAATGTTTGTCACAATTTTCCTGTTGTAATTCATGGAAAATCCATTGAAAAGTCACAAAAGCCACATCTACAGGCCACTGCCCCTTCAACTTTACCTTACCATGCCTCCTTAAAACTGACTTTCCCTCCTATTAACAATATAAACAGCGCATTCCAAACTAGAATGGGCGCGTCGCATACCACGCAGTCCTTAAGACAGTGTCGTTAAACAATTACCGTTAGTTTCGGTAACTGCCGGGAGGGGCGCCACTGTTTGTGGATGACCCTTTATTTACGATATTACTCGGTATGTGAATGAACAGTATTATTTCACTGACTAAGTTTATTCGGCTGTTAAATGTGAGGCTCTCGTGATATTCCTTGGGGAGGAAGTTTCATGGCGTATTATTCACGCTTATTTCTGACGCCTTGTTAGTACGTGGTGCATGTGACCCTTCAGAAACTTGAGGCCTTTTCTTTGGTCGTGTTTATTGCAGTATTTTATGATTATTTCCTGGTTGCAGTTGTGGGTGGAGATCGGAGTGAAAATATGGCTATAACATTACTGTGAGGATTTCTCACCTATTAAGAGGCAACCTCCTTGCCTATTATAAGATTGGCAACAGATAACTATTTAGTTTTGGAAGGTGATTGCAATCAGAACGTTAGGAAAATAATTGAAGATGTTTTTGTTAAGCTTTGCTTGTCACTTCTTGACAAGCCGCCTTAGAGCAGGTTGTTGATTCAATATAACATATCAAAGTAATGTCTGCTTATCATTTGAGCTCCCTGACCTATATCCCCACATTACTCACAGTGATATCAACTCACAACGTTTTAAACTTAACTTTTATATCTTACTAGTCAAAGACAAAGCCTGAACTTGAACGAAAATTAAAACATGAGTTGACATAAACTAGAACTATTGACATCGACAAAACAATTACCTCTATTTAGTAAAGAGCGTATTTTTAAACCTAACTAGAGACTCGCCCGGTTTCACTCGGGACAACTGTCGGTCAACTGTCTTTAATCTTCTATCTTTCTATATCAAAGTCCGTTGCGTGATTTAGTAGAACAAGCGGAGAAACGCACAGAAGCAGACTGCAACGTATTTTACCCGACTGCCGAAGGAGCTGCTGCTGTATTTATGTTTGTTCTTATGTGGCGTTCTAGAGACCAAACGCGTTGGCCGATTTTGATAATTTTTACGTCAATCGATTCTTCTAAACCTTGTCTTGCGATTGTTACTGGCTACATTGACATATTAAAATTGAAAAATATCAAAATGGCGGCTTTTGGGCGGCATATTGTGAGGGGCCAATTTTTTTTTTCTTCCTAACCCATGCCCCCTTTGTGGGGATCAAAATAAAGGATTTTAAGGAGCAATTTTAAAAATATAGAACACTTATATGTTTAAATGTACCTAATCCGAAACAAAAAAAGGTTAATTCAAAAATCTCGACTGCTTAAGAAGCGAACTAAAAGACGTCACCAAGAAGAAAATCATGCTGTGCAGAGGATATATTTGGTTTTGGCCAGCCAGCTCGCGAATATGTATCCTCCAACTGCACAGCATGATTTTCTTCTTTTTTACGTCTTTTTAGTTCGCTTCATAAGTAGTCGGGTTTTTTAAAAAATTTGGAATTAACTTTTTTATATATACTATTTAGACTTTAGAGATCACAAAATAATACTAACATTAATTCACAAAATCATTACACATATTTTAACCTACCAAACCAACATTACAACCGATTTAAAAAAAAGCCTCGTAAACAAAATAAAAGTAACATACGTAGACTTTATCGCCAGCACGGTGTCACGCGTTCGTCCATTGTCTACCATCCTATTGTCCGACGCAGGCGAGACGTGGTGTCTGCACTTGTATGCAGGTAGGAATGCAGCTGGAGCATACGCGCGCTTTATGAGTACGGAACGTGATTCGGGAAAATGTAATCTTGGAATTAAGGTGCGAGAATTGTTTTTGTAGGTTTTTAACCCCCGCCGGAAAAAGAGGGGTGTTAAGTTTCACGTGTGTTGCTGTGTATCTGTGTATCTGTGTGTCTGTCTGTGGCACCATAGCACCTCAACGGATGAACCGATTTTGATTTATTTTTTTTTGTTTGAAAGGTGATTTTGTCGAGAGTGTTCTTAGCTATGTTTGAATTAAATCGGTTCAGCCGTTCAAAAGTTATGCGCGTTTAACTGTTTAAATCGGGGTGTTTTCGCAAGATAAATGTGTCGGGGGTTTGTAAATTTTGAAATTTTACTTGTAGAAGGCATAATTATACCGAACGTAGTAAACAATTTCTGTTTTTGCCAATATTGTAGATTCTTTGATAAAAGTCAGCCTTTAAATATGTTTTTAATCAAACCATTTACAGGTACTTTTGCAAGTCAAAGAGTCGGTCAGGCAGAAAAATGATATTACGAATATTTGCTTGTTACAAGGCGTTTTTTTTTGAGAATATTTTTTTGCTTGATAACTTGATAAATGCATTGAAAATTGAAGAATAAACTAAAACTCATAAGTAAATGCAGGTACTCAACTTCATAAGTACATGAGCCAAATGATAAAGAAACAAACAGATGAAGGAGAAAAAAAAAATTTAAAAGATTAGAATTTTGAATGACGCGTGAATGGTAAAACCATTTTATTTGATATATGCTTGCGCTTGACCACTATATCACCTGATGGTAAGCGATGATAGTGTCGATGGTGAAGCACGCTTGCCTAGAAGTAACCCATTCACTCTTGACTTGAAGACCCCTAGATTGTAGCTATCGGGAAAGACAGGGAATTGCACTCCTTAGCTGTACGTATAGTAAAATTGTTGAGCAAGGTAAAATGCTAAAAGCAAATCACAATATAAAGTAAACGTCGAAATAAAATTCCTCGTGGTCTTAAAAATTCGTGGAAATAAAATGATTACTGGGAACCATTAAACCTTGTAGTCATAGTCAGGGAAAATTGAAGCCATGTATTGGAAAAAACTATATAACAATATGGTAACAAGAGCATTACTTTGATAAATAAAAGAATGCCAACACGTTGTTCCAAATCATTATTTTCCATACGAAGTGAAATGTAAAGAATTCCATTCCGTTTCACGGTACTAAGTTTAAAACGAATAATTATATAAATGAACTAATGTTTTATTTTTTACTCAGAAATACTGTGAAATATGCTTTAGTATTTAATGATTAATTCCAGTAAGCCGATTTTAATTAAAAGGTAATAATTAAAATAACATGTTTATTATTTTCATTTACGTCCTTGAAAGTAAATCAGGTTCATAACCAACCGACTTCCCAAAAGGAGGAGGTTTCTCAATTCGAATATAATTTTTTATGTCTGTTCGCGGATAACTTCGTCGTTTATGAGCCGATTTTGATGAATACATATTATTTTGGTTAGATAGGAGATATCCCAAGGGTGGTACCATGATAAGGAAACCAGGATTTGATGATGGCCACTGGATCTCCAAAATAAAACAATGTACCTAGAATCCTAGCCGTTTTTGGGCTTATTGGAATCGTCATGAGATGTACTTTGGCTATAAATTATTTTCGTGTAAATTGGAGAAACCTACCAAAACTTAAAAGAGGGAAACAAAAAACTTTTAAACAAAAAATCAAACCGATTTCCAAAACAAAACACTACAAAGCGAAAAATATAATCAATGTCGAATAACGGCAAACAATGGGTAAATAAGACACCGACTTCGGAAAATAAAGTTATTTTTCGCTTTGTTTTGGAAGTCAGTTTAATTTTTTGGTGAAAAGTTTTTTTATTATTATTATTTGTGTACTAGCCGTATTGTATTTCCATCGGCAAAAGTTACAACCTGCCAGATTTTTTTTATCTCGTATTATTTATCACGTATTCCTTTATTAGGGGATGTATTTTTATTTCCTCTTTGGTGCTTCGTTACACAAAGAGATCTTGGGTTCTCAGATGTCATTCAAGGAACTCTTCCCAGCTGTGCAGCCTGTGTTGTCTGTCGATTTAAATATTAAAATTAATTTAATTAGATTAATGGCCTGGCAAGACAAATTATTTCATAAATATCTAATTCAATTTTTAACCGACTTTCCAAAAAGGAGGAGGTTCTATGTTCGACCGTACCGACTGCCAAATAAAAACACTACAACGTGAAAAATAACTTTCCTTTTGGAAGTCGGTGCCCAAAACGAAAAAAATTGGTACCTACCAAAGACACCGACTTCCAAAAAGAAGGTTATTTTCGCTTTTAGTGATTTTATTTGGCAGTCGGTAGTTTTTTTTTTTTTTATATTTTTATATTAGATTAGTATGATAGTTGCAGTAATTGCACTTATGTAGATCTTTGACCGACGTAACCAATCATGGTACATCGCCCAATCACCGATCACATTGATGAATGATACGAGATAATCACTGATGGCTACACGGATGATAGATAAGCCAGATAACGATCCGGCCGGCAATTTTCTATGCACCATTTGTATGTGTCCGAATTAGACGCATCACGCCGTGGTTGAGATCTATAGAGATGTTTGTGGCCATGAAATAGGCGATTTAAGATTTTATCCACACTTTGGTCATAATTCTATTAACAATATTTTGTTTGATTTATGCGGAAGTGGATGCAACTGTTGCTAGATAGAAATATATATATAAATGTATATTCTATACACATTTAAAAGGCAATTAAAAAAGTAATCATTGGTTTAGTATTAGAGCTTATCATTCGGCTTTTCATGAATTCCATAGAATCTTCGATTGTTGTTTAGAATAGTCAAAATAACCTTGCACATCATCATTTCAGACGAAAGACGGCCACTGCTGGTCATAGGCCACCTCCAGGCGTCGCCACATTGACCTATTCCGTGCGCCTCACATCCAGCGCATTCCGGCAACCTTAACCAGGTCATCAGTCCACTTAGTGGGAGGCCTTCCAACGCATCGTCTTCTGGTTCAAATTTTCGACCCCATCGTCCATCCGTTCTGCGAGCCTTTCCTCATTTATGATGCTTTCACGCAAGGATATTCCGAGCATAGCCCTCTCTATTGCCCTTTGGGTGACTTTAAGCTTTCTGATAAGGTCCCATTGTGAGCGACCACGTCTCGGCCTCATAGGTAATTACTGACAAAACACACTGGTCATACACTTTTGTCAAATTAGACGAGAAGATACCGCGCAATTTCCCGAACGCCACCCAGCCGAGTCGGATTCGACGGTTGACCTCTTTCTCAAAGTTTAGACCTACCCACTTAATGTGCGGATAATCTGAAAGAGCTTCTTCTTTTACTCATACAATTTTCTTAGTATCTCAATCAAAAGTAAAGAAAAGTGGATCATCCGTGTTGACCGAAAAACCTGTCCCTATCAAAAGCTATATAATGGTATCTTAACGACCAATGTTATACTATCAAAAGCGTGGTCCTCATCTATAAAGGTCGCGGGTCTCACAGCCTCACGTTATCAACTCTGTCGATAAGGAGGTGACAAGAACAACATATTTTATTAAAGTGAATTGTAACTTAAGAGATAAGATTATGGGCACATTATAGTTAACCCGTTGTATGCGTGTGTGAGATCTTTTCACAAGTAAGATATTGTGGATTTTAAGATTGTCAGTTTAAATGATGATGTACAGAAGATTTTCAAAGAACGTTTATTTGATTTTACTTATTATTTGTCGAAGCATTTTTCTTATTGATCTTCATTTAATTTATAAACGAGTACTGTTGTTTCTTACTGTTCTACTCCAGGTCAATGGTCTCATACAAAGAAGGCGCGTGCATTAATTAATTTCTAAAGATGGGGTTGCCGATTTCAACCTTTATTTATTTATTTAATGATCACCAACGAGTGTTACAGAATAATAAAAACTTCACAAAAAATTTGTTCATCTTAACATTATCCTTTAATGCACACTCAATTAAAGGCAACCACAGCTTATAATAACTTATATGAACGTACATAAAATCAATTTTTGACTATAGATGAAGCCTAAAATATTATAAGAAACTAGTGGCAGCAATAAAAAGTATATATGTACACTACACTATTCTATTAAAAGCTTTCAGCATAACTAACATTGACGCTTTTGAAGGAAATCTTTAGGTGCCTGTAAACGGGCTACAAAACTTGCATCTTGTTGGCAATTTTGTTGACCATTATAGCTCAGCATATTTCAACTTATACTCTCGCTGCAATTTCATTGTGCAATACATTGCTAAGTGTAGTCTAGCAAGATTCTGCTACTGGATTGCCGAGGAATTTTGTTCGTACACGCAGAGCAATTATTTAGGCTAGACCTCAGTAGTTAATGACGATTTTTACGTATTCCTCTTCGCACGTTACATGAAACTTCGCGGTAATTACAGCCCAAGCATCCTTATCAAGGTTATGATTTTTATACGCACTAGCTTCTACATTCCATATTTCAGGACGTACATGGATTTCGTTGATAAAGTTCAAAATATTTTCGTCTGACAACTCGGCCATGACGAATAGAATAAAATCAACAAAGGATACAAAACAACTTCACTAATCAGGCAGCGACAGAACGAGGCGGGGGGGCGGCGAGCGAGGGAAAAGAGATGCACCTATACATCAGAACAAAGACGATATACGGCGCTATTGAGTTGGCTAGACATTGAATATATGCGACTACTATCAAATATCTTGGCAATATCGCAGGGCTACACTGCAAAATTGCAGCAATTGTTGCACTGTATTGAGCGATATAATTGGCAACATAGCGGCTATACAATTACAGCAAGAAGTTATCAAAAACTAGCCCGTTTACAGGCACCTTTAGAAAAAGTTACATGTGCCTATGCCAGGAAAATCTATTTGCAAAAATTGGTTATAACGTACAGACATCTGTCACCAACCTAAGCTGTACGTGCAAAAAATACATAAAGTATTAATAACAACACATAACATTGGCAGGACTTTTTTTTTTATTTGTGACAATCCCACCGTACTATTCCCAAACCACTGCAACTCCTGAAAGCCAGAATCAACAATGGCGACCACCAGAAAAGCGCCGAGGCCATGAAGCTCGACGAAGTCCCGGCGAATTAATTTAACTGTCTTGGATCCCGCAACGAAACTAATCAGAAAAGAATAACGGATGAGTAGGAAAATAGGTAATATGCAGGGCTGTGGGATTCAACGAGGCGTTCTCCACATTAAAAAGCAAAAGAGTAGAAAAGGACAACCATATTTTACCAGTAGACTGGTCCCAAAACCAAAAATCTGAGATGCTATCAGATATTCCTTATAGTAAAACCAAATATAATACTTTTGTAGTGTGATGACTGAGCCCAGGACCCCACGTTCACAACCACTAAATTGACGATGCAGTCGACATTGATATATCCTACACATGTTGAAGTAATGATATCAGTGAAGCAAGATAAAATTATCTTTATTGTTTCATCATTATCTCGAATGGGAACATAATTATTTTGAATAGTGATTGTAATGGCCGTCTCCTGTTCATCCTTTCATTGATTGTAGTCTGAATTATGACAATGGAAAGATTTTTTATAGATTAAAAGCATTTTTTTTCAAATCAGTGTGTGTAAGCTTTCTCTGACTGCCTCATTGATCTAATAGTCGCTAGCCTACTGCCTAGCCTATGGTTCGATTCTCGGCTCGAGTAATGTGTTATTGGGTGACATTTCATTGTACGGCACTAGCATTGTCGTGATGTGGCTGCAGGTTCAATAAGTTCACCTCTGCTGGGGAATTCAGGGCACCTGTTTTAACCCGATTGCAAGAAAGGGTTCCTACCACACTATTCCCAAATCACTGGAATTCCTGAAAGCCAGAATCAACAGTGGCGACCCCCAGAAAAGCGCCGAGGCAATGAAGCTCGATGAAGTCCTAGATAATGAATTTAACTGTCTTGGATCCCGCAACGAAATTAAGCAGATAAGAATAACGGCGGAGTTGGAAAAGATACAAATTGCCACTTCCCGCCATATCAAGCAGGAGACAGAACAAACAAGGCCAATAGGCATAAAGGGTCGAAGGAAAGAGTTATGTAATATTCATTATTTCCGCATATCTTTCAAACCGCTAAACGTGTTTATATAATTAAAACATCGTTAGATACGTCTTGACTGTCCAAGTGTTCTCAGATAAGCGACGTTAAAAAACAAACATGGCTGATTTTGGGCGCCATATTGTGTGGATCCCAATTTTATATTTCTTCCAATCCCATCGAATGGGGTAACAAAATGAAGGGTTTCGAGAGGTTGTTAGAAAAATATATATGACTTCTATGTTTAAAAGAAATTCGAAAAAAATGGTAACTAAAAAGTGGTAAATAAAATAAATTAATTTAAACTCGACAGCTTATGAAGCAAACTAAAAATATATAATAAGAACAAAATCATGCTGTGCAGTCGGAGGATCAGGTGGTCAGCCAGCTCGCGAATATGTAAACGCCGACTGCACAGCATGATTTTCTTCTTGTTTACATCTGTATAGTTTGCTGTTTAAGCATTCGGGTTTTTGATTTTAAATTAGCTTTTTATGTTATGTATTCAACTTTTCCGGAGACTAAAATACAGAACCAAAGCATACAAAAGGATACAACATGACGCAAAAATATGTATCTATATAAATGTAAGATTTTGGTTATATTTATACATTGTGAGTTGTACACGTATTTGTTTAAGTTTATTTAGTATGTAAGAATTTAAAATATATTGTGTTTAAAAAAAAAATGTTGTGCACTTGTATATATATACTGTCCTCATATGCAAATTTCTTTATGCAACTGAGGTTTTGCCGTAAGGGAACCCAATTATGGGTTAAGTTCGCCTTTGTACATAAGCTGTCCTATTGTATCCGTGTCTTTATGTTTTTGTATACAATAAAGAATAAGAAAACAACAACAAGAGATAGAATTAAATTTTCATCTCGTTGTCTTCATAGGAAGCATCTTGTAGGAATCATTACTAAGCTTTCGTTCAAAACTTAGATTAGTTGCTTCTCGTTGCGTAAACAAGCCAAGTTTATAATTACACCGAGGCTTGCTTACTCACAGATGACAGAATGAAAACAAACCTCTAATGATTCAACATGGCGTATAATTTAATCCACACGACACTTAACGCCTCAACTCATTACATGCAACATTCAACTTTCTTTGACTCGGTATTACAAAACGAATATCTTTTAACACCACCACACCATTTACCACCTTAAAAAACAAATCAAAGAATTCAAAATTTGACTATCAAAAATGGGTGAGATACGTTGTTTTGGTTTTGATACGAACAGTAGCGTCATCTGTCGGGATCAATAAACGTTTCAATTCGAATGTTCTTTTTATAAATTTAGATGACGATGGAGTTATGTGACGTGCGCGCGCGACGCTCACTTAAAAACTTGTTCCGAGTCATGTTTGGTGAAGAAAAACTGTTTGATTTCATTGGGTTTTTTTGGATTTCATTAGCATAATTAATTTAAAGGGCATGTGTATACCGTTAATATATTTCTTGTTTTGTGTTTACTTTTGGATAGAGAGATTTTTACAGAGATCTTGAATTGTACTTACAATTTTCAATGAATTCACCATTACAGCAGTCTCAAAGTTCTTAATATAGACTTTTTTAATTCAGAAAGATTTACAGTTACGATAACTAACAGACCAGAGCAGACTGTCAACTTCCAGGTAAACAGGAAAATTAGAAATCGTAGTAAGAAAGAGTAGGTATCAGCATACAGATCGTAACAGATGATGAAAAATCGTTGACGAATTGGAACGGAGTCTTGAGATGATTTTCAGTCGTGCGAGAGCGATTAGGAAAACGAGATGTAGCAAGATGTAAATAAAAAAATGTAATTAAAAATATCAAAAAACCCGACTGCTTAAGAAGCGAACTATTAAGAAGTAAACAAGAAAAACATCATGGTGTGCAGTCGGAAGATACATATTCGCGAGCTGTCTGATTAAAACTAGATGTCTCCTCCAACTGCACAGCATGATTTTCTTCATGTTAAACAGACGGGCTTTTAGATTTTTCTAATTTACTTTTTTGTTAACATTTTTGTTTTCAAATTAGGTACATTTAAGTTTTTTTTTGTATTCCTGAAATCACCTCTTAAAACCCTATATTTTGATACCCCACACGATGGGATTAAAAGAAAAAAAAAATGGGTCCCCACAAAATGGCGCCCAAAAGCCGCAATTTTTTTTAATTTTAAATTTGAATGTAGCCAGTGACAGTCGCAAGGTTAAGACGAATCGATTGATCTCTAGAACGCTACGTAGGAACATACATACATAAATATATACATACACAAACTCATAAACAGATTACCCTCCTTCGGAAGTCGGGTAATAAGACCAGGAAAAGGAAATTTTCAAGCTGAAATTCAACCACAAACTCTTCGCCTGCCAAAACACATCCTAGCAGGCTCTATAACAAAATTATCACTTTAGTTCCAGGACTCAGTAACGTGTAGTACGCCAAGTAAGAATCGTGATAAAGCCTTTAATGTTGCTAACCTCATTTTCTTGGCGTCAAGTGCCATTAAAAGTTTAAGCTTCGGCCTAGGATAGTCTGGAGACCTCAGTCGCCTTTATGACTGGATTTAGTGCTCTAATAAATAAGAGTGGCCATATTACAGATAGTGTTTGTGAAACAAACTTTCTATATTGTTTGGTAGTTTGTGGATTGAACATTATGAGGATGGACTGCGTTCTGTAAGTTTTTGGCGTTGGCTGTAAGTGACTTTGTATTTTCTTACGTGTGAGCTGATTGTATGATTATGTTTGAGAAAACGTAAACAAGCACAAATTTTGTATCAAATTACAGTTTTGGTTTGTTTTCTGTCACTAAGGCGACGAGATTAAAGTGCACCTTATAAGTATGACGAAGAAAACCCAGATGAATTGTATATTAAATAAGATCTAAATCGACTTAGATTAGAATACCGCAAGCCGCGCGGTTTCACTCGCGTAGTTCCCGTTTTCGTAGGAATACAGAGACAAAAAGTAGTCTATGTCACCCGGGGATAGTGTAGCTTCCCAACGGTGAAATAATTTTTGAAATCGGTCCAGTAATTTTTAAGTCTAAAAAAAAAAACGTAACGTAACGTGTAATTATTCGTTACATACTAAAATCCAAAAATACAAATCTTTCCTCTTTATAATATTTTTATTATTTATATTATATTATAAGTATAGAAGTATAGATTAAAACAGAGTGTATGGATGTTGGAATCTAAAGATGATAAATACAGACAAATGCATCGATTGAGTTCCCCACACGCATTAAAATGCTTAAAAAAATAACAACTATCACGACTGCTTAAAAATCCAACTAAAAAGACGTGAACAAGAAGAAAATCATGCTGTGCAGTCGGAGGATTCATATTCATGAGCTGGCTGACCAAACCCAGATGTATCCTCCGACTGCACAGCATGATTTTCTTCTTGTTTACATCTTTTTAGTTGGCTTTTTAAGCAGTCAGGTTCTTTTTTTTGGAATTAGGTACATTTAAACATATACTTATTATATATTTTTGTAATCAGCTCTTAAAACCCTTCATTTTGATACCCCACACGATGGGTTTGGAAGAAAAAACAAATTAGGGCCCCCGCAATATGGCGCACAAAATCTGTAATTTTTAGGGTTCCGTACCCAAAGGGTAAAAACGGGACTCTATTACTGAGACTCTGCGGTCCGTCTGTCTGTCTGTCTGTCTGTCACCAGGCTGTATCTCATGAACCGTGATAGCTAGACAGTTGAAATTTTCACAGGTGATGTATATCTGTTGCCGCTACAACATCAAATACTAAAAACAAAATATATATACAACAAACGTGATTTTTTTGCTGTTTTTTACGAAAATGGTACGGAACCCTTCGTGCGCGAGTCCGGCTCGCACTTGGCCAGTTTTTTCTATTTTGCAATTTTAATGTAGCCGGTGACACTCGCAAGGTTAAGATGAATCGATTGACGTAAGAATAATCAAAATCGGCCAACGCATTTGGTCTCTAAAACGCCATATAGGAACAAACCTACATACATACATACTTACATAGTCTGATAAACACATTACTCTCCTTCGGCAGTCGGGTAAAAAGGGACCACTGGAAGACGCTGTCCGTACATTCCATAACCATACGATACCTAAAGAACTCCTTAAAAAGCTATATAAAACGTGACTCAGCAAGTTCCTCTCTACCCTAACAATTCGCATGACTGCAGCATTATTTCTTCCACAATCCTCGGTCGGCCAAACAAATAACCAAATCGGCTCCAAGTGCGATAGTTCAATGCGGACCGTTTTATCACGCGGTGGGTAGTACGAAACAAATTGAGATCCCCTGATATGTGTGCGTTACATAAATCTTCGCTGTTCGCGGGAATCCTTCGAATTATCTTGTTTTTGTTTTATTTACGGTATTGCGTAAATATTTCGTGTTTTTTTTGGTAGGCTAGTTATTGTTTTAAGTAAGGGCGTTGGTTAGTTTTTCTTGGGAAAGTTTTGGGGTATGGGAACGTTCAAAATTGACTACGAAATGTTGAAGATTTTAGAAAACATAACATAAAATCAGGTCCAGGAATGTTCCCTGGGTAGAAAAACGATAATTCTATTGAGTCATTCAGTGAGATTATTAAATAATATACGACACGTATTTTTGTTTTATCAATTAATAAAAAAATACAAAGATAAAGTGCATCAAAGTTCATGTGGGGGGCGTGTGACGTCACTTTGTCAGTATAAAGTGTAGCACACCGTGACGTCACACGATATTTCAACGCACTGTATCGTCGTAATTTTTTGTTTACGTGGCAGAAGAAAACATATGTGCCCAATATTTTTAGGCTACCTAACTGACTGAATAAAAAGATATTTTTTGTCAACTAACCTCTTTAAGTTCTCCTTGTTTAATAGGGAACAAACCCATTGCCGTTACTCAGATCACATTAGATTTTATAAATTGTTGTAAAAAAAGACAGCATTGAAGTGCAAAAATAAATACAACGAGTTGCAACCAACGCTTATTGAGTAGTCTCTGATACCAACCCATTAACTACAAGAGTAAATAGAACTAAATTAATTAGGTACTTGCTTCATAAGTTCTATCCAACATTACAAAACGATTTGGCTACTTCAACAAATCAAATACCTACGATTGTCAATTTCGTTTAACATCACATCTAACAAAATATGATGCACGCTAGCGCCACTTGAAAACGGCGAAATGCCGAAACCAAAATTCTTTTAACGCCTCTCGCCGATAGATGTCACTACGTAATCTACGTATCGGTTGCTACGAAAGCTTATGAACTGGAAAATAGATGAAAGAAAATGGTAATGTTTACAGGGTTGGATCTATTCATAAACGAATTTTTTGTATTTTCCTTAACTGAGAAGGTGATCCGTTGATACGAGTATTTTGATCGTAATACGTACTATTTACCGCGATAATATGTTTAGGTAAAATCACAGATTAGTAAAATTGTTGATGAGAATAAATAATATTGCAACTGGGTAGTGTAGGTCAGAAGATAAACAGTGACTCCACGAAAATACTGGTATTTAGCCGTATCCGGCCGGAGCCGCTTCCGACGAACTGAAAGCTAACCCAAACACCAAACATGGTTGGAAAACATAGTTAAGTGGCTGTGGGCAGGGGGCACATTGCTCGTAGAACGGATGGCCGATGGGGCCGAAAAGTTCAGTAGTGGTGACCGCAAACCAGAACACGTCGCGTTGGAAGGGCTCCCACCAGGTGGTGACCGGGTGAAGGTTGTGGGGATCCGCTAGATGCGAGACGCACGGGACCAGTCAATGTGACAGTTGGGGGAGGCCTATGTCCAGCAGTGACGTCTTTCGGCTGAAATGATGAGCAGCAAAAACGAACGGTACATAAATGAAAGAGATTATTTCCTAATTTTCTTTTTATTTTTATCAGCTATTAAACTAGAACCTGTAACCAAAAAAGAGCCAGAAACGCAGGTGTTATCAAGATACGCTACCCGAACTGCTAGTTACACTGACACTCAAAACTAAACTTAAAAGGAGTCGTTAGTAAATGCTTTAACTGCACTTTAACAGCTTAAAACTTTAAGATAAGAAAAGATTTGGGAACTTTTTATAACCTCAAGTTTTTCCAGATTTATCAGATGGTTTTTTACAAGTTTAAACTGAATTTTAAGCGAACGAATGAATTATTCAATTGTAATTACAGGCAATTGATGTCTTCCGTTAGTAAAATGCCTTTTCCTAAATTATAGGCCTGTATTAATCTTTTCGTTTGTCTCTTTTAGGCTGATTGTGAAATGTTCATCTAGGGAATATCTTGAAATCGGTGGGTTTTGTTTTACTGGAAAATAACACACCTAACGAGGTCTTGGAATAGAAAAGTAATTGAGGCATAATCGAAGGACTTCTAACAGCCATATAATCAACACTTTTATTATCCGTACAGCTAAGGAATGGAATTCCCTGCCGGATTCTGTTTCCCCATAGCTACAATCTAGGGGTCTTTAAGTCAAGAGTGAATAGGTTTCTTCTACCGTCGACCACGTCATCGCTTACCATCAGGTGAGATAGTGTGACCACTAGCGCACGCCTATAGACTATAAAAAAAGGCTTAACTCTCTAGAATTAAAAAAAAAACATTGGTCTTATGCTACCAATAGAACACATGGATTTCACCAGTTATATTTGTCCCATGTCCAAAGAAGCGACTCTACTGCCACCAAATGAGCACGAATCAAGTGCCAAGGCTAAATCTCAATTACACTTTGGCTCCAGCAGGGAATCAAACTCATGTCCTAATACGCAGCAGTAGCATTTCTGACCAACGAGGTAGCAGGAGTTAAAAAAATCATACATTTCAATTTTCAATAGGTAATTAATAAAAGGGATGACAGAAACAGAAAAATTGTTTTTGTCCATCAGGTAAACTAATAAAAAATATTGGACACGTATTTTTTCTTTTGAGACGTCAACTTAAAGTGAAGACGATATAATGCGTTCACATATCGTGTGACGTCACACCGGCGCCATTAGTGCACTTTATAATAACAGTGATATCACAAACCCCCACTCCTGAACTTTGATGAGCTTTATCTTTGTTAATTTTCATTGATTTAACTAGCTGACCCGGCAAACTTTGATTTACCATAAAAACACCAAACATTTATCTATCCTACCTACCCTACTTTACACTACCTACCCTACACTACCCTACACTACCCTACCCTACCCGACCCTACACTACCCTACTCTACACTACCCTACCTTACACTACCCTACCCTACCCTACCCTACCCTACGCTACCCTACCCTACACTACTTTCCCTACCCTACGCTACACTACCCTACCCTATCCTACACTACCCTACCCTACCCTACCCTACACTACCCTACCCTACGCAAAGCAAAAATAGCTTATACAATAGCAATAAACCTCAAATTGACTCTACGTTTTAGTTAGAAAACTTTTGTATGGGAAAAATAAAAGGGCTGTTTTAAATTTTTTTCCGGCAATTATTATAATTTTTTGCCCCGTAAAAACCATCTTTGAACTTCAACGAACATTAAAAAAAAAGAATTGGTCAAATTGGTCCAGGCGTTCTTGAGTTATGCGCTTACCAACACATTTTGCGATTCATTTTTATATTTTATTAGATAGATAAAGCAAAAAATACGTGTCCAATATTATTTGATGATCTCATTGACGGACTAAATATAATTATCATTTTTCTACCCAGAAAACATCCTTATTGCTGTTTCCATCAATTATTTTATCCTTCGTAGATTTACCTGAATTCGTTTATCATTTTTCTAGGTTTTGTAAGCTAGCCTCATTAAGAATCCTATAGGCCCAATTAATCAAAATCTTAAATAGCAATTAGATGTTATTCCAAAGTCTAAATATTTGTTAGGGGTAGCGAAATAGGGCACTCATCGCTTACGTTGCACTTAGGGCTTGCCACAAGTCTTAAGCGGAGCGTATTCTGGTGAAATCCTATTAATAGCTATTAATAGCTATACATTAATTAACATCAAGCTCTTGAATGGTTGAACTATAATTGTACTTGCATATTATGAAATAAATCAATAAATTATGAGTGATATACCAGCATGGACTCGTATAACTTCTATCTAGCTGTGGTTCCAGCAGCAGTGTTTACATATCATGGCGACCCTGCCAAGCTCCGTAGCTTCAGTAAATGTACGCGTATATCTGCGTATCGGTGAATGTAAGAAGATACATTGGAAACTCTTTACAACAATTAGGTACTTTGCAATTACTCAACATTTTAACTGATGTCTTTTCATCTATCAAACCCCGTACCGACACGTGTCAAAACTATCATGGTTCGACTGTACAAAAGGGACAGATGTATACAAGTCAGATACATCTGTCCCTTACACACACTGAAAATAACCTTGCTGTAAGAGCCTATGGTCACCACCCTGGAATCTTATTACTTACTACGCAGTCTTGAGATAAGTTAAGGGCTGAAGAGTAATGGACGATCTTGATCAATAGTTTCTTACTCTGATAGGCCTTAGGCTAACGAAGTTTATGTACCTATCATCATCAGCCTTTTGATGTTGCCACTGCTGGTACACAGGCCGCCTTTCTTTGTGAGGGAATGGGCCTTAATCCACCCTGCGAATTGGTGAATGTCACATGTCTTTATGGTTTTAGGACATGCCGGTTTCCTCACGATGTTTTCCTTCACCGGTTTGAGAGCATTGGTGATGAAATAATTTATTCAAAGTAAAACACCTGCCAGCTGGGTTTGAACCCAAGACCTTTTTTTGCGTTGTTTAATGCTCATGCATACTGCGCTACCACGGAAAGATAGCGCAGTTATGTGGGACTCTAACCCACTAAAACACCACGGTGTCCTCCTGTGCCGCTAATGGTCACGTTAGCATACATCCGCGAACCCGCCGCTGCTGTCTGTCTCCGGACCCTCCTCTGGGGTTTACCCCCCATCACCGGCGCACCAGAACACACTGTACGCCGTGACCACCCCTGGGACCAAACCAGCACATACAACCCGTTAGTCGGGGATATTACCACTGGGCCACCACTGATCTGCCTATATTCAAATCTTATTTCATCCCGGGCTGGTCTGCTAAAAGGTTCTAATTTGTAACTAAAAGGCCAGTGAGCGACCTCAGGATACGCACTTCATGACCTTCAAAACGATTCAACCGCTACCAGCTCCCAACTCAACCCTGGACCCAAAAACCTGATTCTGGCCGTGTGCCACGAAGGCAGGTTATTAACACTACGTGAACACTTGGCACATGCCGGGTGACAAATGAAGCCGACATTATGAACGAACCGCTCATATTTTCAACTAATATTGTGCACCCGCGATGGCGGTCGGACGAAAAATTTGATACTATTTTGTGGTATTTTGAGTCGGTTTTAATTAAAAAGTGGGGAAAGCAAACCTAAGATTGGTGAAAATAAAATGCCACCATAAACTGGTGCTATTCTGAAAAGTTAACTTCGAACTTCCTGTAACCATGTACTATTTTGAAAGCTACACATTTCGGCATCGTTCGAATTTCGAAGTGATATTTAAACTTCAGGAAAGAATATCGACCTCGATCAAGCTCGTTTTCCACATATGCGTTAAATTGGGACAAGAGATGAAAGAGTAGGTCATCAAAACTAACAAGGCAAGCTTACTAAAAACTAAATTATTTTGATTCAAAGTTATTCAGCAATTAAACAGCAATTGAAGCAATCACACTGCTAAGGGAGGAAGCAAGCTGTTGCTGCTTGTTGTTTTTAAAGGCTTTTTCAATTGAACGGGAAATCCGTTGAGATTATTTTTGAAAAAACTGCCTCGTCTTTATTTTTGTCCGTAAACCGCATACAAAAAAAAACTTAGGTAAACACTATGCTGCAATACCAATATACCTACATCAAAACAGTCATAATTTGGCGTCCGAACACATTACCCATCTTAACGGCCGCGAGGCTCCGGTCCCGGGATTAGAGGCAGGATCAACGAGTGCAATTCCCGGGACTCGCTCGCGCCAGCCATAGGATCCCGTTTATTGACCATTAGTAAGGTCCGCTATGGTGTTTTCTGCTTACACTTTGCTATATGGTAGTGACATAATAATGGGACTATTTTCAAATTATAGTGACTTTGTGATAATCGCTGGTGGTGGATTAGCACCATCGGTTATTAGGAGGAGGCTGGCTGTAGATTTTGATGTCGTTGCACATCTTAATTAGTTAAATGGATGGCAAATACTGTTCAACCAAACACTGTAATATTTTATGGGATACTAGGTTTTACTCGCAGCTTCACCCACGTTAAATGCCGCTATCAAACTTCACAGGATCACCCGCTGGGCTAAACTGAAGACTGCCATATTTTTTTTCAAAATTGATCTTGCTCTTTTTTTATAGATACAGGTATTGTCGTAAAAAAACAATGAATCAAAATATTTTATTTCACCTAAAAAAATATTTTTTTACTTTTGAAAATGTCAGCAAAAAAAGAAAAGAAGTTGGTAGCATATTTGCAAGCGTCAGTAGGTCTCTATGGAAAACCACGTGCAAGAAACTCCACGGACACTGTTTTCCATCAATAAGTTTTAATTACAAGTAATTGGTTACATCATTTGTGTTAGAAAATAACATAAATGTGAAAACTTTATAAAAAGACGTGCACGAAAAAGTATATTGAAACGATCAATGGATCCCTTTTGAAGTTAGTTCGAAAAGCCAAATAAAACAACACAAAAAAACTTTAACAAATTAATCTTCTCATAATTCAAACAACTACGGAAAATTACTAGAAATATTAAACCAGTCCAGAATTATAACTTTACATTAATCAGACCTCAAATGAAAGCCTCTCATAGCAGTTAGGAAACTTCAGAAACTATGTTTCATAGTTGGGCACTATTAAAATGGATATAAACCCACTGTTTTCTGCGCAGGGAGCGCTCAGAAGCCGGCAAGTAATCAAAGAGGCGTAAAATTTGTTAGATATCCGGCCTAAACTAACTTTATGGGGTTGCACGATGAGTTAGAGAAACTAGATGTGATATGTAAGAAATACTTTATACAAGCAAGCAATTTAAAGTTGATTAGACCATTGGTTAACATCAAGTGGGATAGTTTTAAGAGCATATATTTTTTAAACTATTTTAGTCCTATCTTTGGCTAAAAGAGAGTAGAATAGAAAACATTTATTCGACACAAACATAACAACCGAAACAATCAAAAAGTAGCAGAGAAGAATTGAAGAAAGAAAGAAAATATATGTCAATCTAGAGGTTAAAGATAGTTAATTAGTCAGTGAATACGAGTAATATAATTATTTATTGAGATCAGACATAAAGTGTTCGTTATTTCGTACAATAGATTAAGATCACTATTTAGCCACCTCATAAAATAATGGAAGAAAATACAAATACAAATTGAATAGCTAGATGAAGAATATTTAAATATGTAACACTTGCGACTAGGTCACAAATAACTGCTCTTTGCAAAATCACCAGACATTATTTTTCTGACCAGCGGACATATCCAAGTTACAAACGTTTCGTATTAAATTTCTTTCAACAATCGTTAACGTTTGGTCTGACCACGTGACTTAACGTTCAGATGTGTCATTCCCATACATTGATTGGTTTTCTAATAGCGTTATCGATTGTAGATTGTCAACTTGGCTACAGATGCAGCAGACATTATTTCTATTGTGTGAATGGATTATTGTTTTTATTAGGATGGCATTATTAAATTATGTAACTTTACTAACATAGTCATTACTCTATAATACTAACAAGTTATGGATGGTCCAAAATAAATGATTGAATTAAATTATTGTTCGGGAAGTTGCCCGACTAGAAGATACGCCCAACTTACCACAGTGACTCAAGACAAAAGTGTGCGTGAACCAGTGTGTGTTGTCAGTGATGACATATGGCTCTGAGACATGGTCGCTTACAATGGACCTTATCAGAAAGCTTACAGTCAATCAGAGGGCAATGGAGAGGGCTATGCTCGGAGTTTCCTTGCGTGATCAAATCAGAAATGTAGAGTGCCGCAAGAGAACCAGGGTTACCGACAGAGCCCAAAGTCCAGTGGGCAGGGCACATTGCTCGCAGAACAGATGGCCGATGGGGCAGAAAGGTTCTGAAATGGCGACCGCGAACCGGAAGACGTTGCGTTGGAAGGCCTCCCACCAGGTGGACCGATGACCTGGTGAAGGTTGTGGGGATCCGCTGGTTGCGAAAAACACGGGACCGGTAAATATGGCGACGCTTGGGGGAGGCCTATGTCCAGCAGTGGACGTCTTTCGGCTGATATGATGATGATTGTCTGGGAGCAACTCCTATTCAAGAGATCAGTAGCTTTGATCTTTTGAACAGAACTTTCTCCCACATAAGACTACGCCTCCAACCCCATCCAGTCACATCCAATTATAATCCCATACATACAAGTAAGGCAAGATTATTGCACAAGTTGGTTTCTTCCCACTCTATTTGCGGCAATGTTTATGGGCCATTACGTTGGAAAACCAGTCGTTATAGTAATGAAAACAGAGTGGCCGGTCGTCTCATTATCATTGGATAATCTGAGACCAAGGGGATGGAACTTTCATACTTAGTAGTTTAAGATATTAAAGTGTATGTTGCGGATTAGATACGTGATTAGTTCGTTTTGTTTTGGTGGCTCCGTGTTTTTGGGCTTATGTGTACGTGTGTTTCTATGCGAGTTTAGGGTCTGGCTTATATGAGATGCAGTGGTTGGGAATATTGAGAGTTAGTTACTGCTAACCAGACCAATTTTACTGCTGCATTCTCGTTTTTATTGTTCCGTAGTCAACA
Organism: Orthosia gothica; assembly: GCA_949775005.1. Lineage (NCBI taxonomy): Eukaryota > Metazoa > Arthropoda > Insecta > Lepidoptera > Noctuidae > Orthosia > Orthosia gothica. The sequence goes on along the minus strand of OX459045.1, from coordinate 26,231,952 downwards.
AGGAACCCTTATAGTTTCGCCATGTCCATCTGTCCGCCCGCCCGCCCGTCCGTCCGTAACTTAGCTCTCAAATTTAAGCTCTCTAGTGCTAACTAGAAAGCTATAATTTGGCATGGATGTATATATTAATCACGCCAACAAAGTGGTAAAACACACTACTTGGAAAAGTAAAAATGTTGTATATTGATGTATCGCGACAACAGTTTTCGAACGGCAAAGTTAATTTTGTCCCTTCGTTAGAGCAATGTTTGGTGCTTACATTGTTTATGAACGTTAATAAAGTTAACTATTTATTTTGGTGAGTATAGCTGTTTATACGGAACCCTCTGTGCGCGAGTTTTACTCGCACTCGGCCGGTATTTTTTTCTGAACTAGTACTCTGAGTATTCTAGGCATCAAACTTAAAGACCGAGTTAGAAATAATACTATACTAGCATACATTCCATCAAAAATGTTGTCTCCTTCAGTAGAGACTGGTCCCAATCTTCCAATTCATACTGAGACAAAAGTGGAGGGACGAGAGACCAGTAGGAATACAGACTAGAAATAACAATTCGTTAATAATTTCTGAACTGAATTGAAATATCAAAACTCTAACCAAACACATAACAAAGCACGAACTGCTTGCGAATAAAGAGAAAATCGTCAGTAAGTAAAGCCGACAACTAATCCTGCTAAATGTCCATTAAAACAGGTAGTGGTATCATTATACTGGCAGCCTTTTACTCCAGTCCCGGTTACCTTACCAAACTTCCTGGCTGCAGAAACAAATCCATCTCTTTCAAACCTCTCTCCTTTTCAAACACTTAAAAAACTCAACGACCAACGCAAACTTTCCCGTTTTAAGAAATTATACGTAGTCCAATTACATTAAACTAAAATAAATGGTGAAATAAAACAGAGGAATCCTTATTAAGACCCCCACTTAGGCAACATCTTATCTGCGGTAATCCTAGAAGCGACTAAAACGTTAGGTCTAGAACGCAGTGATATATAGCGAGTGGTCTGGGTTTAAACTCAGATTAACTTAGATTTAGTCGGTGGAGTTAATTTGTTTTTAGCTGGATCATAGTTGCACTGTGAAAGATTTGATTCAGTTATGTAGTTTTTAATGGTTTAGACTGAAAGTGAAGGAACAGAGATGTACAATTTTTCGTTGTGTTTTTTATCATTTTTTCTTTTTGACCTGATCTGATCCGGTGATTGTCTTCATCTTTGTATGTAGGAACTTTTGTCAAAAGGTCATGTAGTGGGTATTCTTACCTAATGATTTTAACCCATAGCGCGTCTACTTAACAGACACAATAGATAACAGTAAATTATGCAACTAGTGAATAAACGAGAGTGATTCGTGATGATTGAATCACGAGCATAGCGAGTGATTCCAGTGTTAGAATCCTGAGCGAGGCGAGTGATTCATGACCCTCGATATTAACCCGTTTTATTCAAGGGTTGCATACTATACTTTATAACATAACTACGAGAAAAGATTCAAGCAAAAAGGACAAGGAAGTTGTATGTCAAGTATTCTTTGCACAAGAAGTTTGTATCGAGTATTTTATGCGCAAGGAGGTTGTATAGAATTAAGATGGAGGTCGAATATATATTGGTGTGTTCTAAATTCAAACACCAAAACAGTGACTAAAATTCCTTTTTTTTAATGTTTTCAGTGAAAAATAAGCTTTTTATAGGGCGGATGGTACAAATTCACACGGTTTGCAAAATACGCGTATGTAGACCATACTTGATTTAACGACGAAATGCATCAAGTAAACAAATAATTAATGTACTGCACTTAAATTCCGACAGTGTTCCGTAGTTGAATTTCGATTGGTACTAATAAAATTTTCAAGAGTTTTGGTTCGCAATGCTTTAACTGCAGGCTTTTATGCCCGTAATAAAATAGGATGAGAGCGGAATCGTGGTAAATGTAACGGGGAATATCGCGGTAAAGCTGGCCTGCAGGGATGTGCCTGCGGCGTTTCCGCTACGCTTGCAGTGTGGCGTAGGGATGTAGTGGTAGCCATCTTAGCGGTGGTGGAAACGAAGGTTCAATTCAGGACCACTGTGGATGCGGCATTTAACATTTGTGGAGATGGGGGTGCCAAAGAAGGATTAAAATACACTTAAAAATAAAAATCGATATAACAACATCAAATTTACAAAAAATGTTATATATATTTTTATTTTTTTATTGTATATATTTTACAAAAAATATATACAATTTTACAGCTTTGTCACCTTCTACTATATGGTATTCCGGCAGCATTGATTCATACTTAACTCAAAAAAGACAACTGTGGTTAGTTGTTTTGTAGTTTTGGACACTCAAGTCTAAGATCCCAACAAGAAAAAAAATTCAACATAAAATCAGTGGAATTGAAAATTGTTAGTATGTACTTTGACCGTACACATACTTGCTACTCTGGACTTTAATTTTCATTATTTACACCGATTAATGAAACTGCGATTAAATCTAAAATAGAGCAGTGGTGGCTCAATGGTATTGGCCCCAACTTAGGTGTCGTAGGTCGTGGGTTCGAACCCAGGCATGCGCATTACTTTGGCACTGGGCCTGCGTGGTGGATGATCCATTTCCTCTCTCACTGAGAGGAGGCCTGTGTCCCAGCAGTAGAAACTTTAAAAGGCTGATGATGATAATGATGATCAAATTTCACTCTTATGAGTAGGACCTTACTCAAGATTGCGACCAACTCTGAGACTATTATATTTACTGATTATACATTGAATACTATTTAATTGGCCGTCGGCGTCGGCCGTACTTTACATACCAAAAAATACTCAATTCCTACAACACATTTTGTGTAGAAAGATAAGGTAACGTCTGGGACGCCTGGGATCTTGGTCTATTGAGTACACATAATGTCAATCTGAAGAATCATATGTTGGCAGTTGATCGGTAGGTGTGGCTAATTTTGAGTTTGAGTCGAGTATGAGCATCTGGCATACGGGCCAGTGTTTGTTGGTCACTTGGTAGGTGCCTGCCGGCGGCAGTGACATGGAAGCAAAAACTTGAAATTTCGGGTCTTCGCTTAGTTGGAGACTATTTTTGTTGTTAGATCTCCGTTGAAACTTTAGCGGTAAAATATGCGGTTGTGGAAGTTCCTCGTTCTTGCGGAGGCGAAGAACAGGTCAGTTACATCCCTAACGTGGCGTATGGTTGCAGGTTAATTAAGATAAACAGTTAACCACACGTCCAATAATCGCAATTATCGACTGTACGACGAACCGTACCATGGCACTGATTGATGATTACCTATTAGTACCTAATTGCAAATCTGTGTATGTACGTATACAGGCATGGCCCTTAAAGTAGCTAACGGTACTGGATTTGCCTCCTTATCTGTAATAAGAAACAGATTGTAGGTTATCTGGTTTCACCTCGTGCCTTCTCTGATAATGAACATTATTTTGCACATCAAACAAAATATTTTGAACAAAGTAAAATTTAAAAAATTAAAAGACCTCCGACACATTTTTATTGCATGCTACATAATTTATCTAGTAGTAGACGCGCTTCGATCGACAATCTATTATTAAACACGTAATTATGACACGATATCTTGCGAAAAAACCCCGATTCACACCGTAAAACGCTCATAACTTTCATCAAACAAAGCTAAAAAACAGTCGATAAAGTCACGTTTCAAACAAACAACGCAATCAAAATCGGTTCATTCGTTTAGGAGCTATGATGCCACAGACAGATACACAAATACACACATACACAAACACAAAGGTACTCACGTCAAACTTATAACACCCCCCTTTCTCCGTCGAAGGTTTAAAAGCTTAAATGGCATGCCTAAAATCAATAATTCGAACACACAAACGACATCTACAAATTAACCAAGGCCCGCTTTCGGAGTTGAGACCTCTGTCCTAGCAGTGGGAACGTTACATTTAGGCAATGGAAACGAACCCTGAACAGTGTTTCTGATGCATAAGATATTGCGATTGATATCTGGACACGTTTCGATAAAAATATTGCACTTGTCATTTTTAATTTAATATAACACAAATTGAAAACTTGAAAAGATATCAAAACCCTTAAAAAGACAACTGGTTAGAGCTATTTATAAAACTAAAGTACAAATTCCGTCTATGATTATTGTATCGGATTCAAGATTACCATACCAAGAGATTGTTAAGGTGAATGCACTCTAACAGCCTCCACAGACTAAAAATAGCAACGATAGATACCTATGCTATGGAAAACCGTATCCCAAGGGCTGTGCAGGACAGACGGTAGTTACTACGTGTAGAACCTGAAACTACCCTCATGCTAATGAACACACCGGTGTCTGGGAGCTAAACTGATATCTACTGGTAAGGAAAAATAAATACCTTTGTGGCAATAAGAAAACGGTGGAACGTGTGAGAAAATGGACGAAAGATAAAATCTATTTTTATTACGAACTTATCTTAATATTTGAATTTGTTTATTAGTTAGGAAAAATATTTTTCATGTGCTAGTAAGCAACTGGTGAATTATTTGAGAAAAGAAAGAGAAAAATATTAATTTGTGACTCTCACAGAAGACCGAGAAATAAGCAAAATCAAAAAATTAAACAATGATTTAATAAAAAAACTTTTTTAGAAAAAATACTACCGACTTCCAAATAACAAAACTACAAAGTGAAAAATAACTTTATTTTTGGAAGTCGGTGTCTTTGATGGGTACCAATTTACTGCGTACTGGCGTGATGGTATGATAAGAAATGGTATAAACAATGAACAAACATGCGATTGCAGCAATCCCGAGAGATTTGCCGTTATTTATTGAAGAGTTTTGTTGTATATCTCCGAAGTTCTTCATCAGATCTTCACCCAATTAAAATGGAACCAATTTCGAAATAGTACTGCTGAGCGTGCGCGTCTGCTGGCTGTGGGGGAATGGGAGTCGGGTTTGTGGCTTCAAGCACTCCCGTCATCCACCATAGGCACTACGATGGATGACTCTTCGTTTCGGCTAGCGATCTGTCTACGCTTAGGCGCACCTTGTGTTGCTCCGCATCGGTGCCATTGTGGTGAAGCTGTCGGCAGCCTTGGGCACCATGGCCTGTCTTGTTGCAAGAGCGCAGGACGCATAGCACGGCACGCCAGCATCAATGACATTATTCGTCGGGCCCTTATCACCGCCAGCGTAACAACTGTATTAGAACCTAGCGGCTTGGTACGTGACGATGGGAAGAGACCAGATGGCATGACATTGGTGCCGTGGAAGGTGGGAAGGCCTCTGGTGTGGGACGCAACCTGTGTCGACACCCTTGCGCCATCTCATGTTCCTAGTTCGGCGGGCTGTGCTGGCGCTGCTGCTGCGGCTGCTGAGGCCCTCAAGCGGCGCAAATACTGTAACCTAATTGGTAATTACAGTTTTGAGCCGTTTGGGGTCGAAAAGCTTGGGTCATGGGGCCCGAGTGCACGTCTCCTTTTTAAGGAGATCTCTCGCCGACTGATCGACACTGTGCGTGACCAAAGGGCTGGCTCTTTCTTTGCGCAAAGAATCAGCATTGCCATTCAACGTGGCAATGCTGCCAGTCTTCTGGGCACGTTCCCGGATGACAGCGATGTGGAAGAGTACTTCGACGCCTAAGTGTACTTTTCTTTTGTATATAGTGTAAGTAGTGAGGTTTAGTTTTTTTTTGGATAGTTTACTTTTGTTTAGTGTTTAAGTATGTACACATTTACACCTTTGTTTTTACAAATAAATTTTATATTTCGAAATATATTCTTCCAAACAAAAAAATAATTTTCAAAGTCGGTCCACAATTGACGGCGACGGTCAACGTGACTCTCAAATCATCATTAGTTACTTGAATTGCGGCGGCCGAGCGGAGCAATTAAATTAGTACTATCCAGCGGTTGAGGTTATCAATCTGCCTAGAATTTTCTCAAGTATGTTGGGGTCGGCTGCCAGTCTGTCTAACCGGATTCAGCTGAGTACCAGTATTTGCCTATCTGACCTCCATAAGCCAGTAACTGGGTAACACGATACTTCTGTTGGACTGGTGTCAGATTTCAGGCTTCTGACTATCCGTAACGACTGTCAAAGATCTTCAAATGACAGCCGGGACCAACGGCTTAACGTGATTTCCGAGGTTTAGAAGAATCTCGCTAAGTAAAAATGGTAACCCCTCCCCAGATTAGCCACTAGAAGCAACGCTTGCCGAGGTTGCTAAAACAATAAAGCAAAACCGACCCGAAATATCTTAACAAACCTCACTGATTATCGGTCTACCCGTATAAAAGAAGTCCTGTTTAAGTAAGTGAACTGCGGCGGCCTAGTGGAGCAATTAAATTAGTAATACTATCCAGCAGTTGAGATACTAAGATAATAATTAAATTATCGTCGATTTTACTGCGGCGGCGATTCTCCACTGAAGAAGTTTCGTTTTATTAATGCAATTACTTTCTGTGTCAGCTGATTTTCTGGCATGAGTAACTGTGGAGTGAAATGTTGAGATCTGAAGACATGGGATTCGGGTTAGAAGCAAGAGAAGTTAGTTTTTAACCGACTTCCCAAAAAGGAGGCGGTACTCAATTCGGATGTTTACATATTTTTTTATGTTTGTTCGGGTTCGGGTATAACTTCATCATCATCAACGATTAGCAAAATATTTTTTTTTGTTCGAAACAAGTTTATTACGAAATGGTGTCATTTAAATTTGGTAGTGATATGATCAAGAACTTTGGAGATATACAACAGAACTTTTCAATAAATGACGATAAATCTCTCGGGATTGCTGCAATCGTATGCTGTTATGAAATGGTGTAAACAATAAACAGACATCTGTTTATTGTTTACACCATTTCATAACATACCATCACGACGGGTACCCAGATTTATACAGTTCACCCTGGTACACTCTCATTCCACCGGTTATGTTCAAGTTACATGTATTCGAGTAATCTATCCTGGCATCACTGTAGGCATTATGGGATATAAACAAGTAAAATTCCAAAATTTAAAAAACCCCCGACACATTTTTTTTTCGTGCAACATAATTTATCTAGTACATAGTAGATACGCTTCGATCGACAATCTATTGAACACGTTATTATGACACGATATCTTGCGAAAAGACCCCGATTCAAACAGTAAAACGCTCATAACTTTTGAACGGCTGAACCGATTTTATTCAATCATGGCTAAGAACACTCTCGATTAAGTCACCTTTTAAACAAAAAAAAACTAAATCAAAATCGGTTCAGCCGTTTGGACGCTATGATGCCACAGACAGACACACAGATACACAGCAACACACGTGAAACTTATAACACCCCTCTTTTTCTGGCGGGGGTTAAAAAAAGAGTAGAACTTGTCCATTATGTACCACTTTAAAAATAACTCACAATGACCTTTTTGAAAAAAAAAATACAACTGACTTCCAAATAAAAACACAACTTGTTGTGTTATTATTTGGAAATTGGTTGTCTTTTTTTGTCAGAAAGTTTTAACCTAGAAAATTTTAAATGTTATTGTGAAGAGTGCGTTATGATATTTCGTGTACCTATTTTAATTCAAATATTTCTGAATTATGCTGCTGAAGTCACTACCTAAGGTCACTACATAGCTGTAGGTTCGAACCCAGACAAGCGCTTTATTTGTTTAATTTATGAAATAACTGGCTTCTGCCGGCGGTTCCGCCCGCGTGATATCTCTAAGGAGATTATCCCACGGGAATTTTTTTTTTTTTGTTATATTCTGTAGGATCGCGTTTGACCACTACCATGCCTGATGTGGTCTACGGAGAAGCACGTTTGCCGAGAAGAAACCTATTCACTCTTGACTTAAAGACCCCAAGGTTGTAGCTATCACGGAACAAAGACTCCGGAAGGGAGTTCCAGTCCTTAGCTGTGCGCAGAGTGAAAGTATTAGCAAAAAGCTTTGTGCGTATGAGAGGGATGTCTACCATGTACCAATGGCGCATGGCCGTACGTCTTGTAGTCCGATGATGGAAAGGGCTAGATGGAATCAAATTGTTCAGTTCCGTCGCACACTCCCCGAAATGTAACCGATAAAAAAACCGACATGCTGGCAACTCGGCGTCGATGTTCGAGGCTCTGGAGCTTTGACGTGACCAGTGCATCAAGCTGGTATTTGGGAGATCCATCCCAAAGGTGAGAGCAGTACTCCATGCATGACCGAACATGCGCTTCATACAAGTTGAGCAGCTGTTCAAGCGTGAAGTACCGTCTCACCTTTGCAAGAATCCCGAATTATTTTGCAGCTAACTGAGCTTTCGCCTCAGTAAACGGACCGAAGTTGATTCAAGGGATAAAAAGCAGCCTATGTATTATTTCAGACCATAATCTATCTCTGTGCCAAATTTCATCTAGATCCGTTCAGCCGTTTTAGCGTGATTGAGAAACGAACATACACACATCCATCCAAAGTTTCGCAATTATAATGTTAGTAAAAATACTGGTCTCAAAGAGGTTCAGAAAAGCATCGTGAGGAAACTGAAAATTATTTGATTTTCGAAGGTACCTATCTTCGAAACTATCTTCGAAACTCAAATATTCAAAGACAAATTACATGTATGCACCGGACCGCAATGAGACCTGTTTTCAGCATTGGAAATTTAATTAAACTAACTATGTTTAATCACGAGTACTTACCTTACCTTACGATTGTAATATTAGTGCGGCATACAAAAACAACAACATGAAAATATTTGAATCCTTAATTTCAGCATAACAAAGAAATGTTTGCAGTAGGTACTTTGAAGTTCATATCACAAAGCATACGTGACTAAATTTGACAGTGAAATGGCCGAGAGATTTCAATGCGGCCTTAATATTGGGACTCGGATGCCATTCACCGTGGCTATGCGATGCACGGTGGTGCGACGCATTTAAGCTCGGGAAACCGTCAATGGACTTCCAATTGAAACAGTTGAATTTCATTTGTATTTGGAAACCAAAAGCTGTCGCCAGGATACCATTATGAAGCAACATTTACTGACAAAAAAACTTTGTAAGATAATATGTAAATACGTCATATTGTCTGGGTAAAATGAAACATTTATCAAACTGTTACTTATCTTGGTCCTTCGGGAATTGTTCGTGCGTCTAATTCTTTCACAGTTCCCAAAACCACTTTCGTCTGACCTCCTTCCTTAGTATCAATTGTCAATCCCAGCCAATACAGCCTCCTCATCCGTAATACAGTTTCAGAAATATCTGAAGTTCTGGACATTAGCTATTCCGAACATCCAGATAAGTTCTACGGTCCAAAAATTTCACATTCAGTTTATTCAAAGTTTATAGCGGGGGAAATTTAATAATCTCAACAACACTGAAGCCAACTTTGCGTGTTTGTCTTTCTTCGTGCCGTTCCCTTGGGGCCCGTTTAATTCGCCACCCGGACCATCTGTCGCACTGCACTGCTCCCTAACTTAGACCTGCCGACTTTATAATTTTACACGCCAGGATAGAAGCTGTTTCGTTTTTCGGGCCTGGAACCTATTTGAATTTACATTGTTTGGTCTTCAGGAGTTTTAGATTGTCTGGTTCCGTTGTGGAGTGCTGGCTGGAAACAATCGAGCATCTATTTTGTAAGAAAAGGAAAGAGTATGCGAACTTCTTGTTGAATGATTATTGTTGTTCTTAATTTAAAATCAATGTTTCTAAATTTCATACAGACATCACTTGAATCGATCAATTCCAACCGTGTACTAGTTTCTGATGTTTCATAAGTGCCCTTGTAGGTTTAAGTGATACATTTTTTTTAATTATAATAAAAACAAGACATGGTGACTGTGATGAATGAAGCTTTAAAGTTAAAAGGGATAAGTATACATTTGAACAAGACTAAGGTAATGGTGTTTGAAAGAGAAGACGATGTATCGGAGTGTGAAGTGCAAATAAATGATAAGAGTGTGGAGCAAGTGAATGAGTTTGTATATCTGATAAGTATGTTCACAAGGGATGGAAAGATTGAAAAGGATGTGGAAAGGAGAGTGAATGCAGGGAATAAAGTGAATGGTGCTATAGATGCGGTTGTGACCAGCAAGTCGATGTCCCCGGAGGCTCGACTCGCCGTTCACAACAGCGTGCTGGTGCCTACACTTATGTATGGAAGTGAAGGTTGAGTAGGCAACAAAGACATGAAAGTAGAATTATTGCAGTAGAAATGCGTTCCTTGCGAAGTATGTGTAGTGTAACTTTAAATGATAGATTGAGGAATGATGTAATAAGACAACCTTGTGGTTTAAAAGAAGATGTAGTGACTAAAATTTAAAAGAGCATGTTAAGAAGTTTGGCCATGTTGAGAGGATGAATGAAAGGCGACTAACGAAAGGTATTTACAAGGCAGACGTGAATGGAAACATCGGGACGGGACGCCCTAGACATACATAGATCTTATTGGTGATGTTCTTCAGAAAGGCCAGGTGCGCAGTACTCATAACCGCCGGCGTGTGTGTATGACTAGATGTATGAATGTGAGTGAAGCAAAAGAAGTATGTAAGGATCAGGTGGCGTTCTGTAGTTTCTGCCTACCCCCATGGGTAAAACGGCGTCAGTTTATGTATGTTTGTATGTATGAAAAACTCCGGATGCTTCAGTTTTTACGGTTCATCTGCCAGTAAATCCACCGTAACGGATAATAAATCGATACCGTATTCCCAGCTGAAATATTTAATCCAAGTAGAACAATCTGAGGTTTTCACTCAATAAACCCATACTTATTAACTTCAAAGCGGAATGGTTAAGTTAAAGAACTATCTACCGGTGTATTTAGATCTTTCTGGAGCAGTAATAGTGGTTTTACGAAGGGGCAGGTTATACTGGAAGTGTATTGCGTTTTGAGAGAACACGGGGTCGGTTGTAGTTGGGGTAGCAACTCTAATTACGTTAAAAAACAACACTTTTAGTTGTGAAAGCAGACTTGTGGTGGCTCTTGACCCACATTCTAGCCTTCCAGTGTAGTTTCGTTGCCTAATTAGGTTTTTTTTTTATTTTGTTCTACTAACTGGTCGTAATTTTATTGTGACTCAGTCTTCGTTCGTCTGAATATATTCGGTTGGAATAATTTGGTTAAGCAACTTTAGTCTGTTTATTTTCTTGCTTTTGGGTGTCAGAATTATTTTTTCGTAGCCAACTAACTAGGTGGTAGACAGACTATCCGCCTAACTTATTTTTAGTACCGCCATTTTTTTTTGTATTGCATTAGACGAGCTGTTAAATGATTATATCAACAGTGTGGAAAAAAGGGTCTCGCAATCACCGTTCCATTAAAAGATCATATATGAAAGTCCAATTATAGATTTTTTAAAGGTAGTAAATAATGTGATAAATTTTATTTTACTAATATGCGTTAACAGGATACCTACGTCCAATTAAAAACCAAACGATAATATTAAAAAGCAGAGAAGTTATAAATTGGAAGATTTTTAATTTTAATTTATTATTGTAATAAATAACCAGTACAGAAATGTGACGGTAATATAAACTGAAACTGAGCATAAATATAATTTAAATAAAAATTCGCCATCACTCGTATCAATGATTGAAAACTTTAAAAAACGCCTTTTATTATACAAAACAACATGGTGAGGCTTTCATGTGACTTCGGAACTGAAATCAACTGACCATGTAGATAATGCCGGTTGACACGGCTTCAACTGAAAACCTAAACCATCCACAAGGGCATTTTAAACCCGAAGACAGAATGCAAAGTCTACGTCCTGGCATTTTCTTTTTAATCAATCGTAAATGTCAAAGACACGACGCTTTCCGGCCTGGGGCGCAATTAAAAATTGCTTTGTAAGCGGTGTACGCGTGTGTCCCCGCCTTTACGAGATTAACGCGCGCAACCGACTGTAGGAACCGCGCCTTAATTAAATTTTAAATTTTCGAACGTTCACGTTGGCGAAAGGATTGTAGCGAGGGTTTTGTTAGTTCTTTTTTTAATTTATTTAGGTTCTATTTTTGATTAATTATTCGCTGTGTCAACGGAAATTGGCGCAACTGTCCGAATAGGACAAGGACGTAACAGCACAGCAACGTGTTTCTCGACAGCCAGCATAATTCGCAGCTTTCGTAAGTGGAGTGTTCACGAATTTCAGGATCACGTCTAATTATTACTTTTCACGGTGATAATTTCATAGGTTTTCGTAATACTATTGCTTCTATTTCTAGATGACATCGTTGTTTTATTGGTCGAAAGAACTACTGCGTAGCATAAGGGTTCGATTCCCGTGTGACGCAAAACTATTTCTCAGAAGAACTCTCGCTGCCTGGATTAGTGCACGGTTGTTGGTAATAGACTCGCTCCATAATAACATGAGATTTAAAGACAACTAGAAAATAAACTTTTTTCCTACAAAATACAACCGACTTCGAAAAAAAAAAACTACGAAGTGAAAAATAACTTCAATTTCGGAAGGCGATGTCAAAAAACGAAGAAACGAAAACAGGAACACCGACTGCCGAAATTGATGTTATTTTTCGATTAGTTTTTTTTTTTTTTTTTGGAAGTCGGTTGTATTTTTTTTTGTAAAAAAGGTTTAATTTTTCACTTTTAAGTGGTACGTTATGGACAAGTTATGTATAACCAGTGGAATGAGAGTGTACCAGGGTGAACTGTACACCTCTGCGTACCCGTTTAGAGCATACTGGCGTGATGGTATGTTATGAAATGGTGTAAACAATAAACAGACATGCGATTGCAGCAATCCCGAGAGAATTGCCGTCATTTATTGAATACTTCTGTTGTATATCTCCGAAGTTCTTCATCAGATCTTTACCAAATTTAAATGGACCATTTCAGCATAAACTTCTTTTGATCAAAAAAATATTATTATTAAAAATTATTGTATATTATTAATATATAAACATCCGAATTCAGAACCTCCTCCTTTTTGTGAAGTCGGTTTAAAACGTTAGTATACAATTAGTTACAGTTCTGCCACAACCAAATAAAAAACCGGCCAAGTGCGAGTCGGACTCGCGCACGAAGGGTTCCGTACTTGGTAAATTGCCGTTTACGATTTATGACGTATTAAAAAAAACTACTGACTAGATCTCGTTCAAACCAAATTTCGCTGGCAGTTTACATAGTAATGTACATCATATATTTTTTTCAGTTTTATCATTCTCTTATTTTAGAAGTTACAGGGGGGGGACATACGGACGGACAGACAGACAGACAGACAGACATGACGAATCTATAAGGGTTCCGTTTTTTGCCATTTGGCTACGGAACCCTAAAAAGGGAGAATATGGGCATAATGTTAATGTTACTACTTCTAGTTCTCACTGTCTCTATACTAGTAATAGTATGCTTCGTTCATTCAAATCCTGATTGTTTCAGATGACGTCACGCGTTTGCAATGTCTCTACCGCTGAGCGCATCCGAGACGTGTCAGAGAGCTGAGTGAGGATTCAAACAAATGTATCCGTTATCCAGACAGAGTATGCATTTAGTTGGCACTTTCAACGGTTTGCAAGGTTTTTTTTTATTGGAAGGAGTTAGTTTTATAAAAAAAATATATAAGAAATGTGTTATATAATGTAAGCAGAATGATAGTACAAAGCTACAGATAAAATAAAACTTGTTCATGAAAATAATATTTACCAAAAAAAAATTGTGGGTTCAGGTTCTACGGGTCATTGATTCTGTAATTCTGGGCTTTACATACAATAAGTCATCTATACCTACTAATACTAATATACTAATCTATACTTAATATTATAAAGAGGAAAGATTTGTATGTTTGTATGTAAATAAACTTAAAAACTACTGGACCGATTTCAAAAATTCTTTCATCGTTGGAAAGCTGCACTATCCCCGGGTGACATAGGCTACTTTTACCCGACTGCCGAAGGAGGGTAATGTGTTTATCAGTCTATGTATGTATGTATGTTTGTTCCTATATGGCGTTCCAGAGACCAAACGCGTTGGCCGATTTTGATGATTCATAAGTCAATCGATGCGTCTTAACCCTGCGAGTGTCATAGGCTACATTAAAATTGGATAATAGAAAAATGGCGGATTTTGGGTGCCATATTGTGGGGGACCAAATATTTTTTTTCTTCCTAACCCATCGTGTGGGGTATCAAATAAAGGGTTTTAAGAGGTGATTTCAAAAATATATAACACTTATATGTTTAAATGTATCTAATTCGAAAAACTAACTAAAAAGTTATGAATAAAAAAACTTACTTAATTAAAAAAATCAAAAAACCCGACTGCTTCAAAAGCGAACTAAAAAGTCGTAAACAAGGAAAATATCATGCTGTGCAGGCGGAGGATACACCAGATTTTGGTCAGCCAGCCCGCGAATATGTATATCCTTTGATTTTTTGAATTATTATCCCTGTATTCCCAAGGGAACAGGAACTACGCGGGTGAAACCGCGAGGCGTCCACTAGTGTTTACTAGTGGACGCCTCGTGGTATAATAAGGAAATTGCATAAGCCCGATCACAATTGGGATGAACTAATTAACGTCAGTTTGTTTGTCAGTTTTTTATAGCTGTCAAATTTGGTTTTATAAGCGTGAAAACCAACGCCAGCGATTTCACCCGCGTGAATGTCGCTCTCCCGAGGGAACATATTCCCGGCATAAAAAGTATCATATGTGCTATTCCTAACTATAATCTATCTTTGTGCCAAATTATATCCAGATCCGTCCAGCCGTTTGAGCGTGAAGAAGTAACGAACATACAAACACACACACACACTAACTGTCGCCTTTTTAATATTAGTGTGATTTAATACCTTAAAGCAGTGAGATTCATTGACCCGTAAGCGTCAAGCGTACAGCTAAGGAGTGGAATGGCCTGCCGGAGTCTGTTTTTCCCGATAGCTACAACCTCGGGGTCCTTAAGTCAAGAGAGAATAGGTTAATTCCAGGCAAGCGAGCTACACCGTCGACCACATCATCGCTTACCATCAGGTGAGATAGTGGTCAAGCGCAAGCCTATCAAAAATAAAAATATCCTATACTTACTTAATTAACACAAAATCATCAAAATCCTTTTTGGTCTCGCATAGGGTTTTTTATTTTATTATTGTTTAAGTGTATGCTTATTTTCTCGTGTCTCCTGTGCGGGTCACAAATAAATATTTTTCTTTCTTTCTTTCTTTATCATGATTTACCAGTATGAGCACAAAGTATTACTGACATGTCTCTGACTTTTGAGATCGATACTGAGGCACGTTTGAAGTCGTCATCCCAACGAAGATTCTTCAAGAGTCGCACACTTGATTCATTTGTAAAGAAGAAACGCATCCATTCGGTTTTGTGATGTTCTAATAAGCTGCTTCAAAGTGGATTTTTTAGATCCGTGTTTGAAAGAAAGAATAAAAGACAAAATTAGTGCGGAGTAATAAGTTCTTGTTTTATTTTAGTACCATTTCCCACATCGTAAACGTTCCTACAGCGTGAAAAATTGCACTAAGCTTAAAAATAAGTAAGCAGCAACAAACCCTGTCCAACTCCACTCTTAAAAGTTTGCGTTAAAACTTACGCAGACTCTCCGTAATTTTTTGTGAAACAAAAATAAAATTACATTACACACTGCCTTCTTCTACATTCTTAACTACCGACTTCGTTAAAAAACAAAAGTAAATCATGACAACATGTTTCGCGCGAAAAAGTACGCGTTCCAGAATTCCGCATCTGAATAGTCGAAAAATAAAAAAAACGAACTTGCAACCTAGCGCTAACGTTTGCAGCACTGAATAGATACTCGTGTGCTTACGGCTCTAAAGGCTAGGCTGAAAGGCCTGAGACCCGAGCACGCATAAAAAAATGCAGCATTTTTTGCTCGACTACCGTGTAACGAATACAAGACTTTTTGTATTTTTACTCTAAACCGCCTGTATAGTTTAGAATTCGTGAAAATGGGATAGTTTTGGTTTAGTTACGTATGCTAGATATAATGCTTAAAAAATAGGAAATGTTTGTACCTACATTTCTCGAATCTTTAGAAATCTGCCAAGCAATTGATTTTTGAATCAGGTATTTTTCACAGACTTCAGGGTGGTAGCCACAAGCTCTTAGAGCAAGTTTATTTCCATTGGGCGTAAGGGACAGATGTATATGACTTGTATACATCTGTCCCATGACAGTTTTGACACGTCATGGTACCAGTTCGTTCTATGTATGAACAGCAAGACAAACGTGTTGATTTTTTAGCTTCACTTATGTAAATGATATATTTTTGTAAAGAAGAAGAGACAGATGTAAAATTTCGGTCAACAAAATTACATTACAATATGAACATTATTCCGTAAAACACCTAGACAAATAGTTATCACTGGATTTTTACTTTGTCATGAAATTTGTTTCCAAATTTACATACTTAATTTATATTCATCGGTTTCTTGATGTCAGATATTTTTTATATGCATAATAAAAGAGATTTTTTTAAACTGTTATTGGGACATTACTACTTTATAGCTGGGATTGCAGCGGAAAGAAGAAGTGGTCTCTTGTGGTGATCACTTCTAATCCAACGTTACCATCATTTGGGCTACTTGCTTGTTGCCACTCACTCTAAAAACAAGAAACCAAAAAACGAAAATAAGATCCACACACCGTTAACACTGTAACCGCCACAGTTCGGTCTTTTCGACCCCTCACGCCCACCCGTCAACAGCACATGTCTTCATAACCCGTCCACGGCTTAGCAAACCACTCACGTACATAGTAATTCGACGGCGAAAGAATGGACGAACAAATTGCTCGCACGATTGTCTGCGAGTACATACGAAATGAACCAATGATATGAATTGTTGCTGGTGGACTTATGGACCACCGGGCTCGTGATTGTCGCTTTTAGGGTTCTGCAATGCAGATAGGCTCACAAAAACTTGTGAAAAATTGTGTATGTTATAGATCACTGAGGGCATATCATGGTTTGATCCAGCTCACAAGTTTTAACGGTATTTGGATAGAAAATCCCTTGGACATACACACATAGCCAGGTACAATACACCTATTTTAATTTTAATGTCAACATTATTTATAATGTCCCTGAGAGAAGCTCGTGGCTAAATAATAACAGCCGCACTGGTCGATCTTCAAGGTTAAGCAACGCTTGACGAGGTCGGTCCATGGATGGGTGACCATTTCAACATACCGAGTTTCCTCCGTGCCTCGGAAAGCACGTTAAGCCGTTGGTCCCGGCTGTCAATTAAAGATCTTTGACAGTCGTTACGGGTAGTCAGAAGCCTGAGATCTGACACCAGTCTTGCCAAGGGGTATCGTGTTACCCAGTTACTGGGTGTGGAGGTCAGATAGGCAGTCGCTCCATCCGGTAATACAGGAAGCCGACCCCAACATAATTGGGAAAAAGGCTAGGCAGATGATGATGATGATGATTATTTATAATGTCCCTCGGCAAACTTCGTGTTTCGTCAATCGTTGGTTTTCTATCAGACTTCCATGTTGATTGAGAGCGTCCAGTTTGCACCAAACGCAAAGGGCTACAGATATAAATTTGACCACTGAAATCCCTACATTAAGAAAATAGTTGTACTGTACGTGGTAGGTACTCATAACCGGCTCGGGGCGCGGTGAAAAGACACCAAATAAAAGGTAGTTTCTCTTTACTCCCAAGTGAAAAAGGTGGTCAAATGCAGAGAAAATGCGACTAAATGTATTGACAAAACAAGAATATGTTTAACAGATTACTTATCCCATTTCATTCAAGCTTCATTGCTATATTTAGGTAACAATTAACACTAGTGTTAATGCACGCATAAAACTGCTTCTCACATAGTTACATTCTTAACTTATAAACCTGTTCCCCTAAAGTGTTTAAGTAGTGCAAATTAACTTAAGCGTATCAAATAAATTCTCGATAAGGGGGATGAAGTCTGAAGCCCGTAACTTAGACTTTTATAAGAGTTAAACAGAAACTATGAAAGCTTACAAGATCGTTTTATTAGTCTAGTCTGAAACTTAATGTTGACGCTTTTGTGATTCTTTAAGATAAACTTTTTTAATTGATATAATTATTCATTTTAAGAAGAGATTAAACTTGCATTTAATTTTAAGCTCCTTTCAAGGAAAGATTTAAATGTGTGTACTGGATAAGCTTCAAAACTACTGTACCGATTTTAACAATTTTTTCACCAATATAAAGCTAAATTATCTTAAGCATTTTTTTTTTTACATCGCCTTTCACGCGGCCAAAGCCGCTGGCAGAAGCTAGTTGTTTATTCTGTTGTGAAAATCAATTTCGATTACAGTGTCACAATTAATAAGGTATTCTTTCCCATCTTGGGAGTTAGGCTGCACAATAGTTTCCGTGAGGTCAAACACGGACTCAGACCTAGGTAAGTAGATTTTTAACCCCCGCCGGAAAAAGAAGGGGTGTTATAATTAACCCCCGCCGGAAAAAGAAGGGGTGTTATAATTAACCCCCGCCGGAAAAAGAAGGGGTGTTATAATTAACCCCCGCCGGAAAAAGAAGGGGTGTTATAAGTTTCACGTGTGTTGCTGTGTATCTGTGTATCTGTGTATCTGTGTATCTGTGTATCTGTGTGTCTGTCTGTGGCATCATAGCGCCTAAACGGATGAACCGATTTCGATTTAGTTTTTTTTGTTTGAAAGGTAATTTTGTCCAGAGTGTTCTTAGCTATGTTTGAATAAAATCGGTTCAGCCGTTCAAAAGTTATGGGCATTTTACTGTTTGAATCGGGGTGTTTTCGCAAGATAATGCGTCGGGGGTTTTTTAAATTGTGAAATTTTACTTGTTGAAGTAAAAACTTCTTAAGCCTTCTTCCTTCTTGGATTTTTGATACGGCCAAATCATATGGGTTTGCGTCAGCAACATGCTAATGTGACAGCGTCATCAACATGCTGATTTGAGATAAGACGGTGTGTTAATTCAACTAGTCAAAAAACGAAACAAAGTCAGATACTCCGACCGCCCAGTGTTTGTATTTGGATGTCGATTGTATTTTTTCGAAAAATACTTTATTTTTCACATTCTAGTTGTGGTACACAATGGACAAGTTCTATAGTAAGGTACTACCTATGTATAATGACCAAAGTTATGCCAGAATAGATTACCCGAATAATATGAAACTTGAACAGAACCGGTGGAATGAGAGTGTATCAGGATGAACTGTACACATCTGCGTACCCCTTTAGAGCGTACTGGCGAGATGTTATGTTATAAAATGGTATAAACAATAAACAAGCATGCGATTGCAGCAATACCGAGAGATTTGCCGTCATTTATTGAAGAGTTCTTTTCAGACGAAGTTCTTCATCAGATCTTCACCAAATTTAAATGGGACCAATCCGGGAACATACGTATTAAAAAAAAACAAAGAATTTTGTTATATTATAGATAATTATGCTCGCGCTTCACCACTGACTCACCAAGGGGGGCTCTCTTAGAGTAAGGTTTTTTTGTGTTTTGTTTCAAAAAAAAGTTTTTTTTTTTCTTGATGAGATCCATGAGCTTGCCCTAGTTCATCTATCACTATTTGTTCTAGTTCCCATCGATATATTTGCCAGTATCAGTAAACTGTATGCCGCACAAAATTGCACCAACCTTTAACTAATATACCTTTCGTAACATACGGAACCACCTTATTAAACATGAAACACTCTTGTGCATTCTACGTTGTATTGTTTCGCATGCGCTATTATTATTTAACCCTTTGATTTGTTGTTGTTTTCGTACCAAGCGCTTGATAAATGCGCTGTAATAATAATGCAGGAATAAATCTCTCAATGTTTGAATCGTTTGAGTGAATTAAATTTCCGTATTGGTTGGCGTTGTTAACACCTGGCTAGACAATGTAGGTGTATTTAATGGAAACAGTTTTGAGCTATAAAAAGGTGAAAGACTAATTCGGGAAATGTTACTCATTAAAAGAACAGGTATGTTACCCTGGTAGAAAAAAAATAACCTATTTAGTCCGTCAGTGAGATTATCAAATAATATTGGATACGTATTTTTTGCTTTATCAAATCAATAAAAAATCACAAAGTTAAGGTCTGGAGTGGGGGCTTGTGACGTCACTAAGGCAGTATAAAGTGTACTAGCGGCGTGACGTTCCATGACATTTCAACGCATTATAGCATCGTCACTTTATGTTTACCTGTCAAAAGAAAAATCGTACCCAATATTTTTTATTAATCTACCTGACGGACAAAAATACGATTTTCAGTAAACTACCCTATTGAGATAGGTACTTATTGAAGTCTCTCTATACATATTACATCATACAATCATTTGTATACAATTTCATGCAAACCTGTTATCTGTACATTCATTTATATTTTTTGGATGTTTCAGCAGTTGTACTGTTGGAAGCCAAATAAAAAAAAACATAAACTGACGCCTTTGTGTTTTGAAGGCAAAAACTACAGATAAATAAAGTCTAATCATTTTAATAAAGCCAACAAATCTTAACAAATCGAGCCAAAAACATTGCATCATTACGAACCCCTCACAGAATCAACCATTCAATCACTTGAAACGGAACAAAATATTTATTAAACATTAAATTCTAACTAACAAATCGGGAGCGCGCCGCACCGTCTAACCCGTAAATTTCGACGGTCCCAAAGACCGGAACTCTTAAAACTCCGCCGAAAACTTTCGACTCACTGAATATATTTTCTTCCACGCCTTATTAATAAAGACCGGGTGATTAGTAACTTTTGATTCCGACTTGCCGGAGCTCCGATGAGGAGCAATTATTCGACATATTGATTTATTGTTCTACCCTCGTAAAGTTTGAGACGAATCGTCCTTAGATTGGAAACATACGATGGAGAGTCGTTGGCGGTTCGGACTGTAATTTAGGGCTAATTTATGCTATTAATCTTAGAAGACGGGACTATCTTTACTACTAGCAGAACGACTGACCCACACTAGCAGAATACTTGTGTGAAAGATGGAGAAGGTAAACCTTAAATCCTGCACTTGGACAATACAGGCCATCAATTAGATTGGATTACGCTTTTCAGGAGACGCACAAGCACTAGTGACATTGACAGTAATGAATAACAACATCTACATACGTTTTCAGTTTCTAAAACAGCAAAGGAAATAGCTTTCAAGTATCTGTTGACCTTTGCAAACATTATGTACGTTTTCATAGTAAGAATTACCATTCAAGTATACCTAAATACATTAGTATCTAGTGAAAACCAATCTCAATGCACTTTTTCTTTGTAAAATAATACATGATCAGTGAATCCAACGTTTCTTGAATGCAGATTTTCATGAACAATTTTCCTCTAGACACCACTTCGTTTTACAATAACGCTGCATTCTCGCACCCACTCGATGCCCGTAAGTTTCATTACTTAGAAACTTTCCCATCGACCCTCAGAGACGGTGATTTCGCTCGTATAAAATATTGGTAGACGCTTTAATAACTTTCCTTGCTGATATGGAGTTTGCTATCAGTTCCCGTGATATGGCACGTTCTGCCCGCGGCTTCAGATACTTTTTTGAGTGTCTCGATATTTTGTCACACTTACTTATCATCGTTACATTTGTTTTGGCAGGGGGAAAAGTTTAAGCGGTATCTTGATATCTCTTCGGACCAAGTGTAGCACAAGCACGAAACAATACTAAATTATATTGAAAATCTTTCTAATGGATAAGGGATGTCTTTTGTTTAAGAAGATACTTAACTCGGAAATTACGAATTTATCTCTAAATAGACCTCGTTAAGGACGGCCCATCCTAGCTAGCGTCAAACATATCGTTATTAAAATCAACCTTTGCTCTCAAGTCACAACAAAAAAGCAAACAATAGGTACCTAAAACCTCGTGCCCTGAGACGCATGGTCTTGTGAAGAACAATGCAACATTCATATTTTATCTATTCAAGACATCACAAGTCAGGTCGACCCACAAAAAGGAGCAAGGAGGTACAAAATATTAATATTTTTCGACAAGGCAACAATGCAAGCCGTGAAATGCTAGCGACTCGACTACAAAATAGAACTTTTTGCTCCTTTAGGTGCCAAGATGCATTAAATTGTCTGCTTAGTGATACAAATACGAATTGGCATAAAAGTATAGTTTTTGAACAAAATATTTTTTATAGAAAATATGGAATAGTTTCTTATAAACATTTTTGTTTTAAATAGTATAGTTCCTTTCATTTCATTTACCTGACACATGTAATACTGTAAGAAAACTTATTCCTCTGCTTCACTTTAAAAACTCAACGTTAATGATATCAAGGTAAATAATTCAGACTTCTTCTTCTTTTCGTGTGTGGATGTGGCCACCTCTGGTGTCAGAGTAAATTAAGCCGACTCTGGTTACCCTGCAGACCTCTGACTTGAATATTTCAGACTTACATTAACTATATAAGTCCAGGTTGCTTCACGGTGTTTTCCTTCACCGTTGCCTTTGATGTCCAAGATAAGCTTCGAAAAAAAAACTTGGCATTCAAACTGAAAATATGATTACTATATTACGGCATTGGCATAAGTAACACAGGACTATTTTTTTAGTAAACAGATAATTTTTAACTGAACAATAAATATCGCTGTTTTTATAATTGGTAGGGTCGCGCTTGACCCCTATCTCACCTGATGGTAAGTGTATCGTAATAATATTTTGAAATATTATTTTATTAAAAAAAAAATGCTGATACTCTGCATTATGCACTCAAACTAAAGTGGAAACGGACTGGACACCTAGCACGTTACACAGATGAGATGCACCATAAAAGCGACCCGGTGGACAGGACTCAGCTTCAAGAGACGACAAGGTAAGCTTAAAAAACGCTGGACAGATGATATAATAAGAACTGCTGCAAAGCAATGGATACAAGAAGCCACCGATAGTGATAATTGGAATAAGCTGGAGGAGGCCTATACCCGAGAAGGGGTTCCTATCCCTAATACTTAGATTAGATAAATTAGAAATAAAACTATAAGTGTTTTATAAATTTATATTATATAAGGTATAGTATTAAGAACTATAATGTAAATATTATTTTATTAAGAAAAAAAATTAAGTTTTGTTTTATTTATATTATTTTCTATACAAAACTCAAACCCCGCCATTTTATTACTCAGGTAAAAGTTATCATACTATTGCAAAATCGGCCGTAAGTTGCATGAAAAATAGACTAAGTACAATAACATCTTCTATCAACATAGACGAGGAAATGAAAAATAAGTCGAATGTGTTGCCTCCATCGACGCAAGGTGCCAATGTCAGGTGAAGGAAATGTAGCTAAATGCTTATCGGGGACTGAACTAAACTGTCACTGCTGCAGCGTTCGCAATCTTGGGAGAGGGACGATTATTTATTTTTACAGATTTTTTATAATGTCTCGCTAAAATTTATTAAAATAATCATGTTGATGTTATGACTCAAATCTTACTTCTTATTCAATATTAAAAAGGTGAAAGTTTCGATGGATATGTGGATGTATGTTTTTTACTGAATATCGCTAGAACGGCTGAACGGATCTCGATGAAATTAGGCACAGAGATTGATTATAGTCTGGAATAGTACATAGGCTACTTTTTATCCCGGTATAAAGTTCCCTTGGGATGATAAAACACTTTACACACGGGCGAAGCCGCTGGTACAAGCTAGTAAATGACATTTATTTTGTCATTATAAAATAAAGAAAGAAAAAAAAACGTTTTAACGCATCAACCTTTTTTGTCAATTTAAACTAGTTGATTGTTTCGGTGTTAACTTGTTGACTTCTCTGAGAAGTAACATCGAAACCAACTCCTCTGAGTTGACTTCTGTTAAGGTCTCTTTTAAAGTCCGCTCAATTGATGTATTGGCCAGATAATAAGAGAATCATGTAGAAGTCGGAGGTGGTCTTTTGAAGAAACCACAACACAGATTTCAGTGAACCTGTCAAGACAGAGCAAGCATTTGTCAGTTATTGTGAAACTTAAAACGTTTTTCATTTAAAATAAAAATGTTTACTTCGGTCTATAGCGATTAGATAATGGTTTAAATACATGTGTTACTGTAAAAGCCGGATCTACGGTAAAACTCAGGATTTAACGGTTTATCCTAAGATTTACCAAGTCTACAAGTAAGACTTTGTAAATCTATGATAATCGTTAATAACGGGTTTTATTCGCAATCACTCGATAAATCAAAGGATTTACCTCAGAGACCTGTAATATTGTAATATCTATGACACACTATGATACGAAATGATGAGAACAATTAAGGATTAATTCAAGATCATTACCAAAGTAGCCATTATGTTTGTTAGAAGTTTCATTCACGACAATGTTGACTATTCTTATCACAAAGGATACTATTTGATTCATTTTTTTCTCTGAGGTCCTCATATTTACTCTGTTTAAGATTATCATAGATCATTTCGGACTTTTACCAGTTAGTCTTGGTAAATCTTAGGTTTTACCGGTAAATCCTAGGTTTTACTGTATTTCGGGCTTTTACAGTAACGCATGTACTAATGCAGCCCGGTGTGTTTACATTTCTAATAAAACTTCTGGTTATTACCAGCCGCGACCTGCTTTATAACTTTCCTTTAAGCCTACATTAGCCCTTTTCCTTATATTTCCCAAAAACAAGCTCACAATACACAATTTATTACAATTTAACCTCACAATACGGCTACATTTGGAATAAAAATATTAATCTCCGCGTCCCTGCTCCCCAGTGGCGACAACTAAAATATGATTTGAGTCCAAAGCGAATACAAAATGAGAGACAAAATTGGAGTTTTCTCTTCTCGGCTAAGAATGGAATAAAACCGTGCAATAGCAGTTTTACTTTAATATTTCTTCTTGGGTGTGTAAAACGTTTTTTAAGCTTTTAAGTGTTTTTATTTGATGCTAGAGGTATTGCTATTTATAAATGGAAGTCGGGCTAGTTACAAATATGGTAATATTTTTAGAATTGATTCGTTTGATATCAGTAGGGTTAATTAACTTATGATTTAGCTTTTCCATGGTAATGGTAACAGTTTTTGTAACTTACAAAACAGAAACATTTTATTGCTTAGGGTGATTAACCTACGAGAAGTTAAGTTATTATCTCAGATTTTCAACATGATGCTCTTCTTACGCAAAGTTATTGATAATGACGGCATAATAGACAGAAGTGTGAGATTTAAATCGAAATAACGTTTCTACTATTGCAATGAGAATGAACGAATTAACGTCAGTTTAAACTTGGAATGTTGACTAAGATCCATAAATAAAGCTGTTAAACGTTTTCATAATGCGCACGGAAGCAAAATACGAATCAAAATAATTTGTAATGCCGTAGAAGTTCGAATAGATATAAAATCAGTATCGCGCAGAACCTATTTTTCAAAAAAAGAAGAATGACGTTTTCCGAAACATAAATCTCGACGAGCAGTGGTTGGTATATTGTATCCCGTACCTATGTTGTTCTGCCAAATTCAAAAAAATGTTGACAACAATAAAAACATGTAGATACACTCGTACTAAAACCAAAAATCTATGAAATTTGAAATATCAAAGGCCTGACGCAACACACCAGTTTCATAATTTTCTAACCAAAAAAACACTCAACAGATAATCTCAGAACACGTAACTCTCAATAAGAACACAAATAATAGACCTACCAAAACAACAACAGCGGAAAAACAACAAAAACATCCAGCCACACATGTACGTATATAGTCGTGACAAATTGTCGCAACCAGTTCACTAATTACCTGTGTCGTTTCGACCCGCCCCGCCAGCTGAAGGGTTAAGCCTACCTATTTTTTATACGGCTTTTTTACCCATTCTCTTTGATTTTTATTCGGATCGCGATTAAATTTTAAAATCGCACATTTTTATGCGTTTAATGGATTCCTTAATTTTTTCATTGTTTGTAATTTAACCACATGATAAATGTTGGTTTAATTTCCATTAAAAAACTCTTTCTCTATTAGGAAATTACTTCTCTGGGTTTATAATCTAATTTACTTATTATATACATCAAACATAATAATATTTTGCACAAACTCTTCTGCCAAGAAAAATATGGATAAGTATGTAGTTAGTTCCCAATTTTATTAAAAAACTCCCACCAAATAACTAATTTATTTTATTTTATAATCATCATCGCATCTAATTTTGATTTACAAACAAAAACTTCAAGCATCACTGAACTGACGTAAAACATCATAACTGTCATCCGAAACTAATAATTTAATCTTTTTTAACACGGCGCGAGAGCATATTTCCCGACTCTATGGACATCCGACTTCGTTGACAGTAAATTTAAATTTCGAAAATAATCAACACGGAAATAACGTGATTTGTTATGACCGCCTCGTTATAAACGTGTGGCAGGTCATAATAACTTCGGGGAAGATAAAAAAAGATAAGAAATGAGAGCATAATTATGATTCTTTGCATTCTCTTAGTCATATTTGAAATATTGCATCTTGCAACACAATTTGATAAGGATGATTGGTGAAATTCTTGTAAGAGATTTTTTTTTGCATTTGTGATCGGACCAATAATTTTTTATACTCAGTTTGCGAATGGTGTAGCCGTAGCTGAATTCTGGGCCAAAATACAACACAATTTAAAATTGTATTTAAAATCGACACGCTCAGAAAAAGAAGAAGGAAAATGTGCCTTCGAGACTCTTTTCAGAACTGTCTCTCTATTTTGTCATCAGTAACAATTAAGGGTGGCCTAGTCGGTCATTCTTCCATAGAAACGTAGTATGGCGATTACACCACTGTTTGACGGTGCACGTTCGAAATTTTTACAGATATGAGCGTCGAACGTACCATACTAGACTCTTATTTGTAACGCATCTTTGGGCGGAAATAAAAACCATAAAAGAAGGAGAATTGCAAAACAATCACCATACAGAGATAAATATAAGAAGTTCAAAAAAGCAAATAAATTTATTTTGAACAGATAAGAGCGAAAGGATGATAATTTAGAACGAAAACGGGCGTACGAAAATTTATAAAAACAGACTTTTGGGTTTTTGAGGTTTTTTCTCGATATCCGTATTCCCAACAGTCTGTGTTTATAAATTTTCGTGCATTCGTTTTCGTTCTAAATTATCATTCTTTAGCTACAAACTTGCTAAAATGTGTATTCGTACACACATTGGCTTCTAACTGCTCATCACAGCAACCATCACTCCCGAAGATGTTGTCGGATGACATAGCATGCATTTTAACCCCACCCACAAAATATTACGTGCCGCCGACTAGGGCACCCTTAACTTACCGAAACTATTACCATAGATCTTATCAATGCACACAGGATGTTACAACCTAAAATAATTTACACGTAGATAGAAACTAAAAAGCTCATAAAAGCTATCCATGTACACAATTATGGGAACAAAAAAGAAAAGAATATCAACACTGAAGAGCGTTTTAAAATAGATGAAAAAACTAATGGGCGGTGCTGACGGTTGCGACGGGGCGATCCGATGAATTATGTCCCATTTATGTCCCATAAGCGATGGGTAATAACTTGTTTGTACCCGTACCCGTAGCATCCTTGTGTTGATCTATATTGCATGGTATAGTGTACTCTGAGATGCGGCATGCATGACTCGTGTGTGCAAGTATTAATAGTCTGTGGCTGGGAGTGGTTTAGGAAATTAACGTTTTGAGTTAGTACTTTGAGGTTATGTGATGGCCGATTGTTTATTTTTTGGGAGCGTCGACTTAAAGGGGAAGACTTGTGATTCAGTTTTTTTTTAAGAACAATGTTCCTTTACGGGATGAACGTGTAAGCGTGCATTTTGCGTTGGTGAAAATGGGGACTTGATCAAAGAGGACCAAAATCATTAAAGTTTGGAATACTTAACTAAATGTTGTGACTCTTATTACAGTACAAAGAAGCCAAGTCTTGTACATACAAAACACGCGATTTACAGTAAAATTGACTGTCCAGCATCCTAATTGCGTAATAAACTAAATCACACTTTCCATCACAACCGAAAGGAGTTCCTAATCCATTGCTTCATATGTTATTTGAATTGTCAAAATTAAATAGATATTGATCGATTCCATTAATTATATATTACGCAATTAGGCTTCTGAAACTGCACTTTAAGTTCCAATCTTCTTCAGAAAACCTCACTCGTAACCTAATAAAATATAAAATTTCAACATCAAACAGACAAACTAGCTTCAAAGAAACTTGTGGCTACAACGCCCCAGTTACAAATTGTAATACAAAATGTCCCGGGGCGAGCGCCTATTGTGTAGTGTGTGCCCTACCTTACAGTATTGAATTACTATATTGTTCGTGTTACGAGTTGCATTGTTTGAATAGCCAAACAGTGTATTAATGTGTAGAAGAAATGTATCCCGGAAAACATAAAAATATTTTTCTTTGTGCTAAGTGGAAATTGGCAGCAGTACGTCATTTTTATTTTCATTTTTTTATTCATTATAGGCTCGCGCTTGACCACTATCTCACCTGATGGTAAGCGATGATGTGGTCGACGGTGGAGCACGCTTGCCTAGAAGTAACCTATTTACTCTTGATTTAAAGACCCCTAGATTGCAGACAACACAGACTCCGGCAGGGAATGCCACTCCTTAGCTGTACGCATAATAAAAATATTCGCAAAACGTTTAGTGCGTATGGGTGGGATGTCTACCATGTACTCGTTCCGATGGTATAATAGAATAAATTTAAGAGAATTCGCTTCTGAAGTATGTTACGTTATAAGTTACTATACTGCAAGGTAAAGCAACGCTTGACGAGGTCGGTCCATGGATGGGTGACCATTTCAACATACCGAGTTTCCTCCGTGCATCAGAAAGGACGTTAAGCCGTTGGTCCCGGCTGTCATTTGAAGATCTTTGACAGTCGTTACGGGTAGTCAGAAGCATGAGATCTGACACCAGTCTAGCCAAGGGGTACCGTGTTACCCAGTTACTGGGTTGTAGAGGTCATATAGGCAGACGCTCCATGTAAAACAGTGGTACTCAGCTGAATCCGGTTAGACTGGCAGCCGACCCCAACATAGTTGGGAAATGGCTAGGCAGAATTTAAGTTACTTTACTGCAAATAGTACCTGGGTACGTGTTTAATTTTTCTACTACTATACCAACTCGTCTAAAATATTTTCTCATTCTTCAACGAAACAATGAATGAGAAAATATATTTAAAAGTGAAACTAAAGCGTTTGAAAAAGAACCTAAGTGTCGATCGAAACACTCCTTTAGAAAGACCGAAAATATTCGCATCGACACCAAAATACCTATTCTAAAAACAAAACACCAACGAACGAAACGAACTGATACACAATTCCACAAGTACTCTTTCACTTTCTCGGAACCCACAAATGTCAGAATTACAATAAAAACAGATCCATGACAACGACTAACGAAATGGCTGAACATTGGCTCTATTCTAGGAATACCAAAACAATGAGAGATATCTTATTATCTGTGTATTATTAAGTACTATAGCTTTACTAGCTTTTGCCAGCAATTCCTCCATACTTAACGTACGAATGCCAGACCTGGTCATTATAGAAACATGACGCAAACGTACTTGCCACATGTCAAAAAAACTGGAACGTAGCATGATGAGAATAAAGCAGAAAGAAAGACTCAACAACAAAATTATCAGACGGAGGACAAAATTAGTTGACGTCGTAAAGAGGATAAGGCTACTTAAGCGGAACTGGGCTGGTCATGTCTGCAGACTAGAGAATAGCCGATGGACCCAAAGAGGAAACCGAGTGGATATCAAAGTAGAAGTTGAGGTGCCAGGAAAACGTGGGAAGATATATTTTGGGAGAAAGGTGGACCTGGTTGGATAACTAAAGCTATGGATAGGAATCAGTGGAAAGAAATGGGGGAGGCCTACGCCAAGGAGGCAACTACTGCTCAGAGGCGTGATATATTCTCGTACAAGCATTAAATTTAATTCAGGAAAAAAAATTGCAAATAGTATCTAGTGTACCTAATTATATGAAATATTTTTGTAAAGTAGTAGAATAAAAGCTATTTTATTTTATTTTAGTTTAATTCTTTATAGCTTTTGCCAAAGGCTTTGCAAGGGTGGATGTCAAAAATAATCTTAGGGGAACGTACTACTCGTAAAAGGAAAAAATATTCTAATTCAGGCCATGGTTTAATGTTGTTCCAATTGTCTTCCAAAGCCAATCAGCTGTTCTGATTAACAAACATGTGTACACATACAAAATTTAAAATTTATAATATTAAGTAGAATAGAATACGATAGGATGGTTGTGTATAAACACGAATAAGGAATTGCCCAGATTAAAAGAATTTTAAGGGGAGAATTTCTAGAATATTATTGTGTTGGCTTCTGTATAATTCTGACCGATTCCTATGAAGATTTAAATGCTTTACTGACCTTTTTCAATTACGTTAAGATAATCGCCTGAGGAATTTTTTTATGAAGTTATAAATAAGAATATTATAGACATAACCTGTCCATCAGAAATAGATTTAGATCCTCAAGTAAAGCTATTTATTACATAGTTCAAAGAACAAAAGTATTTAGTTCAAAGTAAACTTCACTTCTAAAACCGTGTTTAAGGAACAACTAAAGCTAAAAATAAAAATTAACTCGACCTTTCTGAAAAATTTAAACCACAATCAGCTGTCATAAAGTAAGTGTCAAATAAAGTTCTGCTTACACTGAGAGAGAAAATAGCGTGAAATTATACTCTACAAAAACAGAATGTGGCTATAATTTACAGTGACACGTCAAACTGTAGCGTGTAAACAAATTAACACGTAATTTTAGCTGCACCGTTCACGCTTAGCGACACATTCAAATATGAAGTCCGTTGAAAAAAGGATGCAGTTTATACATGGTGACTTTTAATTTATTGACTGCCTTTCGGTGATGAAAGTCGCTACTCCTGAATAAATTTTACAACGGGCCCAACCCTGAATTCGAGACAAAAAAATACAACCGACTTCCAAATAAAAACACTGCAAAGTGAAAAATAACTCCAATATCGGAAGTCGGTATCCATGTTTCTCTTTCTTTCTTTTTTTACACTGACTTCCAAAATTTAAGTAATTTTTCACTTTGGAGTGTTTTTATTTGGAAGTCGGTGGTGTTTTTTTGGAAAATGTTTTTATTTGTCACTTTTTGGTTGTGGTAGATAATGGGCAAGTTCTAAGTAAGATATAATGGCCAAAGTTATGCCAGAATAGATTACCCGAATAACATGCAACTTGGACATAACCAGAGAAATGAGAGTGTACCAGGTGTTCACATCTGCGTACCCCTTTAGAGCGTACTCGCGTGATGTTATGTTATGAAACGGTATAAACCTTAAACAAACATGCGGTTGCAGCAATTCCGAGATATTTGCCGTCCTATGAAGAGTTCTGTTCCATATCTCCGAAGTTCTTCATCAGATCTTTACCAAATTTAAATGGGACCAATTCGGAAACATACAATTTCAAACAAAAATGATTTTTGAAAATCGGTTCACAATTGTCGGAGTAATCGGTGATAAAAATAACTTACATACAGCCGTGCATAGAACCTCCTCCTTTTTGGAAAGTTGAATAAAAAAGAAAGCTGCTCGCTTTTAAGGTTTTGACGAGTTTTGTCAGTTAAAGGAATGTACCCAACATCTGATATATTCCTTGATATTTCAGAGTTGTTCTTTCAGTATTTTTTTATAAGTAAATCCATCGTCTGAAAGATTGCTAAATAACTAAAAATCACCTTGTTTATTGTAATAAAAAGTGCGCCGAGTTTATGGTCACTATCATTGTGGTATAAGCGATGCCCCTTGATAGAACGTATCTTTTCTATGGAGTACACTCAAAATCATTTAATTATTTACCTGTTACATCAGGGTTGGCAGTTTCTTCCTTTAAGGTTACACTAGTCGACAATTCTTTCATACAAACGTAGTCTAGCGATTAATCCAATATTTGAAAATGTACGTTCAAAATAATAAATTATATCAATTTGTCTCATCATTATCTAGCCCTGTATGGAAACAAAAGAGTAAAAAATATATATTTGAAAGTTATGAGCGTCGAAAGGTCCATATTTCATCACTAATTTTAACGCATCTTTGGGCGGAAATAAATACCATAAGGAGAAGAAAAATTGCAAAACGGCCTCCGTACAGGGATGGATTAGTAATTCAACAATGTAAATAATTTTATTATGAAAATATAAATTTAGTCGTTTTTTCATGACGTCTAGACTCCCAAAGATCTATTTATAAAATATCGCGAGCTCGTCCTAAATTATCATCCATTACGATACAAATTTGCAAAAGTGCTTATTCGTGCATGAGCTAGCTTCTTACTGCTCATCACAGCATCTATATCTTTCGCACGTGTTGTCGGATGAGATGCATATCAACCTCACGCATAAAATAGTTCGTGCCGTCGACTAGGGGAACCTTAATATTGGGACTACACGCGTATCTTAGTTTGTATTACGCTTTACTCAGGCTTACAAGAAATGATTCGTTTAATTTTTAACCGTTTAATTTTACTTCAACTTAAAATTCGCATGAATTCTTAAACATCCCAAGTTCCTGTAGAAGGTACGGCTTAAAAAAAAGGTCTTAGCCTAATCGGTTAAACTTTTTTGATAACCTACACCGCCTTGGGTCCAAAAATTTACATAATTTGTACCCTTGAGTCACGGCACCCGTCATTATTATTGATCAGCTATAATTTTGTATCAAATAACGATTATTTTTATGATCATAACGATTTTATATCAAAATGATATTAAATTATTCGAAATGTGGGCTAATTTTATTGATGGAGTGCAATTTTTAGAACATAATTTTCGAATTTTATAATGTTAATGTAATCAGAAGGTATAGTTTTTACTCATCGTTCTAAAGTTATTGGCAGAAACTATTAAAAACATAGTTTGTGATTCATAGGCATGAATTATTACACAATAGTTCCTTATACAACGAAAGTGAGCAATAAGGCCGAAATATCGAAAATTCGACCACAAAGGAGTTAAATCACATCACATCACATCACACATCATCAGCTTATTAATGTTCCCACTGCTGGGACACAGGCCTCCTCTCTGTGAGAGGGAATGGTCTGTAAACCACCTCACGGGCCCAGTGCGGGTTGGTGGATGACACATGTCTTCGAAATTTTTGTTCTAGGACATGCCGGTTTCCTCACGATGTTTTCCTTCACCGTTTTGAGAGCAGTGGTGATGAAATAATTTTACACAAAGTAAAGCGCCTGCCTGGGCTCGAACCCACGACCTACAACTTGTAAGTCGCGGCCGATACCACTGGGCCACCACTGCTCGGCAAGGAGAAAATGATGGTACTTAAATGTTTATTTTATTCTTACTAGGAAATTCCATCGGGCATACAGCTCGTTCTATACAAATTGTTAAACTGTTTCCATAAGTTTCACCTCCTTTATACGGTATAAGTACTTTGACCTAGTCCTCCAGACCTCTATGATCTACGAAAACCACTCATAACAAACAACGAATATCAATCAGCAACTATATTTCAGACATACATCGCCGGCTCACTTCGCTCACGTCAGCTTTTAACGTCAAATGTACGGGCAATACGCATCATGTCGCTCGTAAATCTCGCGGCGACTCGACGAAGATCGATTGTGACAGGGGAGCGTTGCAACAGGCGCATTTTGGATGCTACTGGCGATTCTCGACAGGGAACTCGCGTGAATTAATTAATGTGGCTAAGATTTTGGGTTGATACTTTGGTTGTTACATGTTGAGGTTTGGTACCTTCTTGTTTTAAGTGATTAATTTGTTTAAAATAACGGTTCGAATCACGATTTGAGGAATAAAAATAATAGTGAAAAATAACAAAAAAACACGCTTTAATAGTTAACCAAACTATAAAGTAGAAAATAATTTTCAATAAATTTAAATTATTAAGAATAGCGTGATTAACAAAAAAATATATTTTATTGTAAAAAAGCGTGGGGTGCTTGATGTCAATTGTTATAATAGATATTGGTAAAAGTAGTGTCACGCTTTTTTACAATATTTTTTTTTTGTTAATCACACTATTCTTAATTTCAATTTATAGAAAATTATTTTCTGCTTTTTAGTATGTTTATCTAAGCGTGTTTTTTTAAACTATTATTTATTTTTCACTTTTTACATAGTTCAATCGCTAATCCTGAAGATCCTAGTAGGGATAATGGGACAAACTATTAAAATTATTGCATTGCCATTGACCCTTGATAAGTTTGAAAAGTGCCGACGTTTTGAAGGGGGTGAAAATCACGTTCAAACATTCCGTTACATATATACCAAGCTAATAAAAGCGTGTTAAAATAGTGGAATACGAAATTGTTAATACGGTCTACGTTGTTTCAATACCTGTGGGGTAGTATGGTTTGTGATACGGAAAATTGTCTTTAAATATTCGTCATCCCGTACCCAACATTAGTATGAAGGTATTTTGGGAACGGGTTTCAGTCTACCAGTATTTCTGAACTCCACAATCTACTGGAGACTTAGACTAGACTTTCGAACTTCTGACTACCAGTAACGATTAAATATAGGCTTTGAGTTAAGCTCGCATTTGTGCATAAACTTAATTAATCGACTTCAAACAGGGAAGTTATCAATTCGATTGTATTTTCTTTTGATGTTTGTCACCTCAGAAGTTTTTATAAGTTGAACCGATTTTAATTATTCTTTTTTTTTTAATTTGATAGCTGGTGCTTCCCATGTAGTCCTATTTAAAGTTGGTAAAGATCTGATGAAGATCTTCAGAAATATACAACATAAGCCTTCAATAAACAACGGCAAAACTCTCGGGATCGCTGAAATCGTATGTCTGTTTTTTGTTTTGTTAATTTTTTTTTTGTCAAGAAACGAAAAAACAAATACAAGAACACCGGCTGCCGAGGTTGAAGTTATTTTTCACTTAGTAGTGTTTTTTTTGGAATTCGGTTGTATTTTTTTTGTAAATGAAGGTTTTATTTTGTTCACAACAATTTAGAATTTAAGATTTACAAATGGCGGCCCGGGACTAACAGTTTTACGTGCTTTAGAGGTAAGGAAGAGTCTCGAAATGCACTCGTTGTTATGAATGGTCAACTACCATCCATGGACCAACCTCTGCTGTTATTACAGTACCTATACCTAGTACAGTATAGTAGGACCATTTTTTTTCACTAGCTCCCTGTAAATATTTTCTTTTGTCGTTTTGCGACACTGACTTCAGAAACGATAGTTATTTTTGCTATTTTTTGTGTTTTGCTTTGGAAGTCGGTTTATTTTTTTGTGAAAATAGCTAAGTTAAGTTTGTGTAAATAAAAACTTTTGTGAAACTTCAAGACGAAACCCTTTGTGAAACAAAAAAAAATAGTTTTGGTACTCCGTCACTAAAAAGTGAACGAGTTCTAAAGTAAGGTACTTAGAGGACTGACAAAATACCCATAATAACTCAATTTACACATTCGTGCTGTATTAAGGAGTTCGGTTGTATGTTCCAATAAAAAAAGAAAGATCACGATCAGATATGCGGAGATATGCGTGGACAAACATACATACATACACTTATGAAGTTTGGCACACGTGTTTAGAAGCCCCCATGGAGTAACATATTATTTGAATATGTGCAATTCCAACAATATTACAAACATACGTGTTGAATTGATAACCTTCTTTTTTAAAGTCGGTAAAAATAATCCCATTGAGTCAGCACCGATATTGACTTCACATTTCTTGTCATCTTCAGAACAGGTCGGAAACTAACTAACGACATTTCAAAACTGCACGCCCAACGTTTTCCTTTTACCTCTTTCGGCACACTCAATTTTAACCGTTAGATACATATCAACGCCAACGCCATACAAAATATTCTATTTACAATACATACGTTTCGTTCAGGGGAATATTTTTAAAATTTCACGCGCGACGACAATTTGTGAGAGAATCTTGAATCTCGAATTTTGCAGGTCGACCGGTAAATCAGAATTTATATTCGAATATCAGACGATGTAGATTTTTTTTGCTTACTGTAAGAGAAATCGTGACAATCGGTTTTTGGTGCGCGGAATTTTAAAACTTTAATCCTTTTGTGTTCTGTACAATAATAGATCAGTACATGACCAGGCTGGGAATAGTGTACTGTGTTTTGTATTTAATTGAAAACCTGGATTCTCGGCAATATATGTATTTCTTCTGCGACCTAGCGTTTCCTATTTGATAGTAATACCACAGATAATATAATACTAGCATACAGATGCCTCATCGACTAGAAACCGCACGACGTAACATGCGTTTTTCGTCTGATTTAGATGATTATTTTAATAAGTACTTCGATCACGTTCGGTTATGTTCCAAGGCTATGCAATTAAAACTACGAGTTGCAATTAAAACTGTATACTCGGTTCGGGTTTTTTTTTTATGTATTGAATTGAAATAGTTTATTTGCTAAATGTAGGTATACAGTTTAAATACAGTTACTTTGCAAGTTTTTACAAAGTCATTGTACCAAAATAGAATACAATTTTTTTTTTTTTTTTTTTCAGAAATGTAAAACCTTCTGATCTATTGGAATCAAATTTAAATAGTCCATTCAAATAATCTTTGAAATGTAAATTAAGAGCCGACTATTCCATAATTTTGTGCTTACGAGGAGGATTAAAAAATCATACAATTTCTATGATAAATTCTAGAAAATGTTAATTTTACAAACAATTCAATAACAATTCGATGCATACGCGCCATTTAGTCACATTTATTTGAAACAAATTTTCTTTGTTAGCGCTGAGACTCCATGGAAATACATAGAAATTTTTGACAGACACATTTAGGATAAAAACCGATGACATCTTGATTTGTGAGGATCCGAATAGAAATGAGTGATGGTAGTTACAGAAACCAGGGGGGTGACCACAAGCTCTTAGAGTAAGGTTATTTTGAGATCGAGTAAGTGACAGATGTATACACGTCATATACCAGGCCCCTCAGAAAGTATTGCGAAAAAAAGTTTTTATATATGGGAGACTGGCCAGTTATAATGTTTTTCGAAAATATGATTATTTATAAGTAAAAATAAGTAAGTTCCAATTTCAAAATTTCCCTCCACATTTTTTGCGAGTTAATTCAAAGTATTGTGTCTCACTGAAATATGGATCTGCGCCGGGAACATTTTAGAGCTATGATTTTATACGATTTCAAGTGTCGCCTGAAACCGGATGAATCGTACGATAGACTTCAAATGGCATTCATGGATGAAGGCCCTTCCAAGGCAACCGTGTATCGTTGGTATAACGAATTCTAGCGCGGTCGACCAACTTTGGGGGATGACGAAAGAAGCGGTCGCCCTTTGACGGCTGTTACCGAAGAAAACGTGCTAGCAGTGAAAAATTTAATCCAAGACAATAGGCGAATTACATATCAGGAGATTCAACACATATTGAAGATTGGATCGGGAAGCGTTCACGAGATTCTACACAGCCATCTTCGCGTGAGGAGGATAGTATCACGCTGGGTGCCGCACAACCTCACCGATGCTCAGAAGCAGGCCTGGGTGGAATGGTGCCGTGATATGCTTAACAAATTTGAAGCAGGCTCGTCTCGGCGTGTTTACGACATCGTTACAGGTGATGAGTCCTGGATTTATCAATACGACCCAGAAACCAAGCGCCAGTCGACTGTTTGGGTGTTTCAAAATGAGCCAACGCCTACCAAAGTGAAGCGATCTAGAAGCGGGGGTAAGATTTTGATCGCTAGCTTTTTTAATTTGACTGGCCACTTGGTATCAATTCCCTTACGGGATCAAAGAAACATTAATGCCGAATGGTATACTACCAAATGTTTGCCAGAAGTTTTCTCTGTTATAAGCAACAAGCGACCAAA
This sequence comes from Orthosia gothica, assembly GCA_949775005.1. NCBI lineage: Eukaryota > Metazoa > Arthropoda > Insecta > Lepidoptera > Noctuidae > Orthosia > Orthosia gothica. The sequence goes on along the minus strand of OX459045.1, from coordinate 26,194,145 downwards.
CACAGGGCTCCGCGGGCTACTGCTCCACCACGACAATGCACCTGCGCACACCGCACTCAAAACGAGGGACTTCCTGGACAGCACGCCAGTCAAACTCCTGGGTCACCCTCCTTACAGCCCTGATCTAGCACCGTGTGACTTCTTTTTATTCCCAAAAATAAATAATCAGCTCAAAGGGATACAATTTCCGTCGCCGGAAGATGCGCTGGCTGCGTTCGAGCAGGCTGTAAACGAGGTGTCTGCGGCGGACTGGAAAAAGTGTTTTGAAAACTGGTTTAGGCGCATGAATCTTTGTATAGAGGCTGGTGGAAAGTACTTTGAAAAGATTTAATAAAAATATATGTACGTATAGAACAATTTTTTTTAGTTTCGCAAAACTTTCTGAGTGTCCCACGTACATCTGTCCCTTACACACACTCAAAATAACCTTACTCTAAGAGCTTATGGTCACCCCCCTGTTCTGTTTAGACCTCAAAGGATCGCTTGATACTGAGATACAGTACGAGACCTTATAACAAGATACCAGAATACAAGCTTTAAAGAATAACCGTTGCCTTAAATAAATATCTAGGTATTTAATTTTATTGGTATCTCAAAAAGATAAATTACAACTATTTATATTCCATTCTTAGAACCAAAAACAGTTTAGGAATATTAATACTATTTCTTAGGTTTCATTTATCGTGCACCCATAAAATATAATGCTCAATTGGAACCCTATAAAATACTGCTTAGCTTAGGAATGATAAGAAAGAATTCAATAATAAATAGAGAGCTCTGACCTAATGACCTTGAACACAGTAGAATGTAAAAATGTGACCTTGGATATCAAAACCCTGACCCTGTAGATAACCCTGTAACTTTCATTTATTTTAAATTAATTTTCATGAAATTGTGAGTACCACCTAGTTTATTGTAAAAACAAACTTCGGAAGAGCGAAGTGTCCTAACACAGACAATCATTTGCCTAAAGGGACACTTCAAACACTAATGTATCTATTTCTCACTGTTAAAGCAAAATAAATTATTATTATTTCCTTTATTCAATTTCTTTTCTTATTCTTTACATTTTTAAATATTTTATAAATTAAATTACAAAAAAAAAAAACATTAAAAAATATAAAAAATAGAGGCCCACCGGTATCGGGAACAGGGTCCAAGCTACCGGCGGTCAGGGCTCCAGAGAGAGGAACCTCCTAACAATACGAGCCGTGTCCAGCAATACTGCTTTCTGGATCAGGCCCTTGACCCATCCGCCTAACGAGAGCCTCCTAAGGTGTTGGTCAAGGCTCGTGGCTATTAAGCCATTGGCTGACACGACTATCGGTACAATGATCGCTGTATCCACTTCCCACATGTCGACAACCTCGCGAGCCAAGTCAAGATACTTGATTTGCTTATCTTTCTCGGCCTTCACGAGGTTTCCGTCATGCGGGACGGTAATGTCAACAATCATTGCACGCCTCTCGATTCGGTCCACCACCACTATATCAGGCTTATTGGCTACAATAGTCCTGTCAGTGATGATGGACCGATCCCAGTACAATGTGATATTGCCATTCTCGAGAACTGGGTCGGGCACATAGCTGTAGTACGGCACCTCCGATGCCACAAGAGTGTATTTCAGAGCAAGTTGCTGATGGATAATCCTGGCTACAAGGTTGTGCCTATGCAAATATTCTTCGTTAGCTAGACGAGAACAACCAGAGATAATGTGGCGGATCGATTCACCCGGACGGTGACATGCCCGACAGATGTCAACCGTGCCATCCTTCACAATAAATCTCCGGTAGTTATTCGTCATGATAACTTCATCCATAATTGCACATACAAACCCTTCAGTCTCCCCAAAGAGGTCACCGAAACGCAGCCAGGCTACGGACGCTGACTGATCTACATCGGACCCATGTAGGGCCCGGAAAAAGCGTCCGTGAAGCTCCTTACTCTGCCATACCGCCCTGCGGTCGTTAGTGTCAAGCACTACAGGTTTGCGCCAGTTCTTATTCGCCAAGGAGAGCGGGGTGAGTCCCTTGTCCACTGCTACTACATCTCGATGCATACCCACGTCTGTGTTCAGAAAATATTCCCTGAGATTGCATATCTCGCGGTTGTGGAGGTTTTTGGCATTTAAAAAGCCTCGGCCTCCACACTTCCGCGGGATATACAATCTCATGACCGACGATCGTGGGTGATGCATTCGATTTGCAGTCAGCAATGTACGGACCCGCCTATCCAGGGCGTCGAGTTCCGTTTGAGTCCATTTGAGTATGCCGAAAGAGTACATCAATACCGGCATGACCCAACCGTTGAAGGCGCGCACCTTGTTTCCGCCCGAAAGAAGGCTATTGAGTACCTTCTTCAGGCGGCCAAAGAAGCGTTCCCTCAACGATTGCTTCATGTCAGTAGTGCTGATACCTAACGCTTCCGACATACCCAAATACTTATAGGTTTCGTTTGGAGAGAGGGATCTCAGTCTTATGGAATCCGCGAGTTGAATTCCCACGGATTCCAAAATCTTCCCTCGCTTTACATGCATGACCGCACATTTGTCCACACCAAACTCCATCCTGATGGCGCTACTAAAAGTTTCAGTTACCTTCAGTAGCTCCATCAACTGAAGATTGCTGGGGGCAAAGAGCTTCAGGTCATCCATGTAAAGGAGGTGAGATATAACCTGACCACCTCTCTTCAACCGATAGCCTAGGCCTGAATTCTCCAGCAGCATGCTTAGCGGATTCAGGGCCAGGCAAAACCAAAGTGGGCTCAAACTATCGCCCTGAAATATACCTCGCTCGATCCTTACAGGTTCGCTATTCCTCTGGATATTTCGACATCCTGGATAGCGAAGGACTGTGCTCCACTGCCCCATACACGACATCAGGAAGGTGCGTAGAGTTGTATCTATTTTATACAATTCTAGCACCCTCATGAGCCATGTATGAGGCACCGAGTCATAGGCCTTCTTATAATCTATCCAACATGTCGACAGATCCTTTCGGGAACGCCGAACCTGTTGGCTAATGGCCATATCTAAAAGGAGTAGCTCCTTAGTACCGCGGGACCCGTTCCTACATCCATTCTGAGAGACCGACATGATCGAGTTATCGTCGACGTGTTTATTAAAAATTATTATTATTATTATTAAAACGATTCAAGACAGTTTATTCGTCTTTATATTTACTGATACTATAAGTATGAATGGAAATCGATTTTAGTACTTAAATATAATATTAGAAAAAAAATAAGATCGCTAAAATATATTTACTTGGCCTATTTTGTACAGAAGTTTTTTTTTGTTATAGTTGGCTCGCACTTGACCAAACATGATAAAATGATAAAAAGTACTATTAATAGTCAAAGCGTTATTTTACTTCAACAGTGTAATTTTATTTGTATTCATTGCCTATATTTGGTGGAAAAAATTAAATTCATTACATTTTTACATCACTCGACAAAATGTAGGAAACAGATGGTTTTTTTTATCAAAGGTAATCCCATAATCAAAATTATATTGAATACTTTCAACCCTCAAAAATAGGCTGACTGGTAGAGAATGCCTAAGGCATTAAGATCGCCACTGTACCATTGTGCATTAATTTTTAAATAAATAAATAGGCAATGTATTCAAAAGATCCTGTACCTATAACTTTTCATCCACTCATTACTGATAAAGCTTGCCTCAAATCTTCAGTCTTTTGACTCACTTCCAATCAATTACAACTCTACATAAAGTTCAACACATAACATAGAACCCGTCTGTATTCCACGTAAGCGTTATTCAGAGGTACACCTATAATGCACCCACACAAGTACACATACAACATAATACTAGTGGTTCTGTGGCTGTAGACCTCGCGAGTCTGTCTTTTATATTTTTTTGGAATATCCTGCTCACAAAATCTCACGAGAATCGGTTGAGAAATGCGACTTGAAGAGGAGAACAGCCGGACATCTGGACATACAAAAGCAGTTTTGCCCAAGCTGAAACGGAGACACTTTGCTCTTGCTTCACGCTCATCATCATAACAGCCGAAAGACGTCCACTGCTGGACAAAGGCCTTCCACAAGCGTTGCCATATTGACCGATCCCGTGCGTCTCGCATCCAGCGGATCCCCGCAACCTTCACCAGGTCATCTGTCCACCTAGTGGGAGGCCTTACAGCGCAACATTTTCCGGTTCGCGGTCGCCACTACAGAACTTTTCTGCCCCATCGGTCATCACTTCTGCGAGCAATGTGCCCTGCCCACTGCCACTAAGGCTCTCTACATTTCTGATTCGATCACGCAAGGAAACGCCGAACATAGCCCTCACCATTGCTCTTAGGGTGAATGTAAGCTTTCAGATGAGGCCCGTTGTGAGCGACTACGTCTCAGAGCCATAGGTGATCACTGGCAACACACACTGGTCATTGACTTTCATCTTGAGACACTGTGGTAAGTGTCTTAACACAGTGACGCGCTCGCTCGGTCAATATTATATTTATTTATTTATTTATTTATTATATGCTTTATTGTACACCATAAAATACATTAACAAAAAGAAACTTAAGTCTAATACATATACAATGGGCGGCCTTATCGCATGATGCGATCTCTTCCAGGCAACCTGGTATGGAGAGTAATTGCTTGGACATGAAATGGGGCGGTCATTGGTGTAACAATAACAGTGCTAAAATTATATACTACAATAGATACACAGATAAATACATAAGTTATGCAATAGATACATAAATACATACATAGCCACTTAATATATAGGCAAATAAAAATAAATACAAAAAATTACGACAATCTATTGATAATCACAGTATTTGTTTGAAATTGACAAGCTAAGAAGAAGACAACGACAGATAATGTTCCTTTACAAGTCTTTTGAATACAGGCAATGTTTGAGCACGTTTGATTGGATCTGGCAATGCATTCCATAGACGAGTAGCCTGTACCGTAAATGATTTATCCAAAAAAGTCGTGCAATGCATTGGCATTTGAAGTCGTAAGTTCTCTGATGACCTAAGAAATCTCGTGTGGGAATCGCGGAGAAACTGGAAACGATCCTTGAGGTAAAGAGGGGTGTAAGGAGTAAAGAGTACATTATATAAAAGAGAAAGAATATGAGCATTCCGGCGAAGGCGAATGGGCAACCACTTGAGCTTCACACGGAATTCGGAAACATGGTCATATTTGCGCAAACCAAATATGAACCTTATACAAACATTTTGAAGTCGCTCAAGCTTATCAAGTTGTTCTTGAGTAAGGTCAAGATAGCTGGCATCAGCATAATCAAGGATGGGTAGAAGAAGAGATTGTGCAAGCGCAATCCTGGTGGCAATCGGAAGAAAATTACGCAGTCTCCTCAAAGACGCAGCAGATGCAAATAGCTTGCGGCTAACCTCCTGTAGTTGGGCAGTCCAAGAGAAGTTCTCATCAATGAATATCCCCAAGTTTTTAACTTTCTCGCAGAACGGAATCAATGAGTTATCGAAAAAAACCTGGGGAAGAGTCGTCCAGTCGATTCTTGAAACCATCCTAGAACTGCCCACCACTATAACCTGCGTCTTTGTGGGGTTTACCATTAGTCCATACCTTTTGCTCCATTCGCATATGCGGCCCAGATCACCGTTTATTGTAACGATAGCCTCAGACAGATGTCCGAGAGGAGCTCGCGCATAAATTTGTAGGTCGTCCGCATAAAGATGGTAGGAAGAAGTTAGTTCACTGGAGATTGAGTTTATAAAAACAGCGAAAAGTAAAGGGGATAAAACGCCACCCTGTGGTACCCCAGCAGAAGTACTACACCAGGAAGACAAAGTCTCTCCAATGCAGATACGTTGCCGGCGACCAAACAGGTAACTACGAAACCAGTCAATCACCGATGGAGATATATTAAGAGAGCGCAGAATGCCAAGCAAAACATCGAAATCGACAGTATTAAAGGCATTACTGAAATCTAACAATGCCAAGACCGTCAGATTACTGCTTTCCATGGCTGACCTTATATCATCCGTAATATTGAGAAGAGCTGTGGTGGTGCTATGACCAGGACGGAAGCCGGACTGGAAAGGATTGAGGAGATTATTTTTAGATAGGAAAGTGCTAATTTGGTCGTGGATTAATCGTTCCAGGACTTTGGACAGGAATGGCAGGACGGATATTGGACGGAACTCAGAAAAGGATGTGGGATTGGACTTTTTTGGTAATGGAATAATTTGAGCATCTTTCCATGAACAAGGAAAGACACCACTGGACGCAGAAAAGTTGAGGATGTGGCAAATGACCGGAAGGATTACGTCCAGCACTGGGAGTAACATTTTACGGCTGATACAGTCACTTCCCACCGCATTGGAAGTGATCGATAGTATGCTCTTCTTAACATCACATGCAGAGAATTGACTAAACACAAATGGAGAATAACTGGGGTTCGGAAGAGATGAAAGATAAGTCAATGTATTCAATTTCAATGTCCCATCGAAATTGGACGAAGCTGTGAAATGATTATTCATTGAATCGATGTCTAAATTTTTAGGTATTGACTCTTGTCGGGTTTTACCGATCCCCAAAGATCTTAGAAAATTCCAAACTTTGGATGCGTCCCCATTTAGGACAGAGTTATGAATGTTATTAAATTATAACACAGAAGGTGCCTAGAAGTCAGGTTGCACTTTAACACTAAAGTGTTAGTAGTGGCGCGGGTCGAGCCTACGGCAAATTGAAACTGCCCTCGGGTTTGATTCGCACACCAGTCACGGCCGGACACTGGGACCTAGATACGGTCTGCACAAAAATATTATGCCAGATAGAGTTTTTTTTTTTGTACTTACAAGGTAAAAAGAAAAAGATAGAAAGATTTTCTATGCTTCTTGGGTATTCCTAATACATTGTGTTTTATGAGACTTGCTGAATGAAAATTCAGAAAGTGCATTTCAATATTTAAAGGAAAAACCACAGTAGCTGATTTTAGATTGAGAATAAGTGGGTTTATTATTTTTCGATTTCATTTTGCGAAGAATTTTCTTTCAGTAACTTTGGACATACACGATAAGCTACATACATATTTGGAACGAGAATGATTGATAATTTCATTCTCTCAAAATTTATTTTAAATCTACTATAAAGTAATCGTATTTATTATGATAGTGGCTGTTTTTGAAAATAGTTCAGGTTTTTGTTTACTGATTAAGGGTGTATCAATATTCACTTTCATTAACTAAAGCTTTGAGAGAAAATAAAAAAAAACCTGATGTTACCTAAATCCCCGACTCTATCAAATGAATTTTGTATCGGTACATGGATGTCGGACGGTGTCCAGCGCGGACGAATTGGCATGCATTGCGCCCTGCCTTTTTACATGCCTATTCCGAAACCGGCTGGTGTACAAGTGATGATCTGAACCGGGTATTAGGAGTTTAATAAAACATTTAAAAAAAACATGGGTTCGTATGGCAACGTTCTCGGAACTGACGACAAAAAAGGAAATTAGAAAATAAGTCATCATCATGATCATCATATCAGCCGAAAGACGTCCACTGCTGGACATAGGCCTCCCCCAAGTGTCACCACATTGACCGGTCCCGTGCGTCCCGCATCCAGCGGATCCCCGCAACCTTCACCAGGTCATCGGTCCACCTGGTGGTAGGCCTTCCAACGCAACGTCATGCGGTTCGCGGTCGCCACTCCAGAACTTTTCTGACCCATCGGCCATCCGTTCTGCGAGCAATGTGCCCTGCCCACTGCCACTTAAGTTTGTCAATTCTTCGGGCTATGTCGGTAACCCTGGTTCTCTTGAAAATAAGTATTTGCCCCAAATGATGTCACAGAAAACATATAAAATAAAAAAGGGAAATTCTGGGTCATATCCATGCAAAACGGCTTAGGAGAGCATCTAGCGAAAATATTTCTTAAATCGTATATAAGGAAATAAAGAGATAAAGACAACCCTACAGGATTATCTTTGGATTTGTTTGACCATCAAACAATCTAGCACCTTTTTTATTGTTTAAATGCTGTCTTCTTTGCGATTTTGCCAGGAAGTTATGAAATTATTAAGCCTTTTTATTTTATTCAACCTCTTTCTTTGATTTCTGAATGAATACCTTTTTATCAATAAAGATTTCTTGGTTTACAATAAAATTAAATATTCATACTAGTATTAGACTTTGAGATTCACTATAAGGTTGTCTGTAAGAGATTGCCTAGTGCGATAAGACCGCCCATAATTGTACACTAACTTGTTATTGTGAAGGTTTGTCCTGTGTGTTTTTTGTGGTGTACAATAAAGTATATAATAAATAAATTAGAAATTCGAAAGTAATGCTGTATGCCTGTTTGTTTGTTACTTTTTCACGCCTAAATAGTTGACCGGATTTGGTTGAAACTAGGCACACGGGTAGACCATGTCCAATTAGGATATGGGTTACTTTTTATCCTATGAGTATGTTCCATTAGAATACATTTTTACGCTGAAAAAAAGTATGGCATAGCACGCGGGCAAAATTCATTTTATTCAATTTGATTTATCCGACTACAGAGAAGCCAAAAGGAAGGTTGGTATGGTTTTAGCAGTCTTTGTATGTTTTTATTTACGTATGTTCCTTCGTAGCGCCTAAACTATGCATCCGATTTTGGTGAAAAAGGTGTCAATCGATACGCCATTATGGCCCGGATAAAGGCTAAAAAAACCCGTAGTCGGGTTACAGTTTTTATTATACTTTTGTTACTTTTCCGCTACATCCTACGTTTTGCGAGGTACCCTATGAAAACGGCCAATACCGTAATAGGCACGTTCGCCAAAAACGATATCTGTATCGCGTCTATTTGTTTATTATATTATTAGATATTTCCCCCCGGAGTATTATTAGCGTTATTTATTTAAATACTAACGTTAGAAGAATATGAGTTCAATGTAATCGACTGTGAGATGTTAGTTTTTGTATGGGCTACGTATGTTATTTTGAGTCGCCAAACTTAGTTGCTTAGTAGCGTCAGGTATATTTACCTGACACGTGCTGAGCTGGACTCCCATTTGGTGCAACCTTGAGACGCACACCTCACTGTGTTTTAAACATTATACCTACTAATTGAAGTAGGTATGTTACTTGGTTTTACTTTTACTTGTATTTTTCCTTTTATTAGGGTTCCGTAGCCAAATGGCGAAAAACGGAACCCTTAAAGATTCGTCATGTCTGTCTGTCTGTGTGTCTGTCTGTCCGTCCGTATGTCACAGCCATTTTTTTCCGAAACTATAAGAACTATGCTGTTGATTAAAAACAATAAATTTTGAGGGTCCCCATACTTGAAACTGAAACTAAAAAAAATTTTTAGGAATGATAATAATAATGAAAATGGATAGGTCTTCAAAAATGAATCTAAACTGAATATTTTGCGCGAGAGACACTTCCAAAGTGGTAAAATGTGTGTCCCCCCCTCCTTTAACTTCTAAAATAAGAGATTGATAAAAATAAAATAAATATATGATGTACATTACCATGTAAACTGCCACCGAAAATTGGTTTGAACGAGATCTAGTAAGTAGTTTTTTTTAATACGTCATAAATCGTTAACCGCAATTTACCAAGTACGGAAACCTTCGTGCGCGAGTCCGATTCGCACTTGGCCGGTTTTTTGGTATTGTGGCAACTTGTTTCCAAATACCTACATATAAATTAACATAATTTAATTGTGATTTTGTGTGTTGTGCTGTGTATTTTGTGTGCATTGAAAAAATAGTTTATCTATCTATGTATCTACCTGATACTCTTGGTATGTGACAATTACGAAGAATGTTTCACTTAAATTATACATAGCACACATAGACTAATTTTTCTCCATAGAGAACACAAAGTGCTGCGATCCTTACAAACTTAGTACACTTACCTAAATAGGTTTTTATACATCTGATATACAAAAACATTAACTTAGTGATAAAATTATTTAAGTAAATAACAATTTGCCATGAGGTGACCAACAAGAATATTTTTTCTTTCATCAATGTTATATACGCGGTGGTTTAGGCGTATTTTATTCAGTTTCCAGCTACCAAGTAGGCTACCAGCAGCTAGCTTCCAGACCATGCAAAGGTTGTCTTGTGGATATCGCTATCAGCTACGATTGCCGTTGTATTCATATAATTATTTTGGTGATATAATAATGATATCCGCTGGAGAACCAGAGTTACCGACATAGCCCGAAAAAACTTAAGTGGCAGTGGACAGGGCTCTTTGCTCGCAGAACGGATGGCCGATTGGGCCGAAAAGTTTTGGAATGGCGATCGCGAACCGTAAGACGATACGTTGGAAGGCCTCCCACTACGTGGACCGATGACCTGGTTAAGGTTGCGGGAAGGCGCTGGATGCGAGACGCACGGGATCGGTCAATGTGGCGACGCCTGGGGGAGGCCTATGTCCAGCAGTGGACGTCTTTCGGCTGAAATGATGATGATGAATGATAATGATGAATTATTTTGGTGTACATTAAAGTACATTCTATTCTACCCTAGTGGGTACACTCGTTAACACCGTGTCCCACCTTACCACCAACATTTAGCATCAAATTAATCGCACATTGATTAAATGTTTATAGGTGTTAGCTGGTGTACACACCATCGTTATTTATGCATAGCACGACAGCAGATGGACATTACGTGACGTGTCCCGGTGGACTTAATCTCGTGCTTATGTATAGCTAGCCTATGTGGAGCCATTTATCTAGTTAGGGAAATGGGAATAGATAGCTAGGTGTGGATAGGGTTGTGGAGATATCGGGTTAAAGCTATGCCTAAGACTGAATATTGCTTTGTTTGGAAAAATATAGTTGTTACATTCAGAGCCTTTGTTAACAGAATTTGAACAGGAACTACTAAGGATTTTGACTGATTGGATCCAAGCTATTTTACATGCTTTGTTTATTTGCACTTGTCCAGAACGTATGGTCGATGCGGCAGAAAAGTTTTGGAGTGGCGACCGCGAACTGGAAGACGTTGCGTTGGATGATCTCCTGGATCATCATCCATCGGTGGACCGATGAACTGGTGAAGATTGCGGGGATCCGCTGGATGCGAGACGCACGGGACTTGTCAATGTGGTGACGCTTAGGGCAGGCCTATGTCCAGCAGTGGACGACTTTTGGCTGATATGATGATGATGAATTGTCCCGGCGTCTGTTTGTGCGTAATTAAACCTTGCAATTTAAATTTGACTCACTACTCGGTATCCAATTGAGCTGAAATTTTGCAACACCGTTTGTTTCTTGTGCGAATGCAATTTTATTATATACTGCTATAGCTGTTCCCCGCGGCTTTGCTCCCGTGGACCACCCCACAGGACCCGTTTTCGGTATTAAAAAATAGTCTATGTCACTCACAGGAATAATGTAGCTTTCTATTGTTGAAAGATTTTTTTAAATCGGTCAAGTAGTTTCGGAGCATATTAAAAAAAAAAAAAACCTTTTTATAATATTAGTAAAGGTTACATTTTTAAAAGCTCATCTTTACGAAAGCAACTCTAATGTAATAACATCATTTACTGACCAGCTAGAGTCGTATCCACAAACCGATCTTAACAATATTTCAGATAAAGTTGTCTTAGCGGATGACGCAACAAAAATCCAACATTTCTTGACCTACCTAACACTAAAGAGGACATACAGTTGTCTTTTTCTCATCCTACCTACCTACAGCAGTAGATATCCATGTATTGCCCAATAACCTACGATGGCACAGGACAAAGCCCCATTTAGAGCAATCAGGGGATTAATTGCTCAGATTAGACGCCGTCACTTGACCGCCGGAACGTTTGGACTACTGTGGACGGGAACCTTGCAGTTGACGTCGTTATTAAATTGCTTGGCTGATAGCTTGAGCCATATTATTTATTTATTTTGTGACTTTTCTCTTGTAAAATAGTTCTAGCCCAATCTGGTAATCGGCTAGGATAGGATAGATGGACCCCCTTTGTCGCACTTAGTTCCCATTTGGTCCGTGGCGCGTGCAGGCCTCTTCTCTATGAGAGGAAATGGGTCGTAATTCACGACGCGGGCCCAGTGTGCATTGGTAGATGATTCGAATTTTAGTTCTAAGACATGCCGGTTTCCTCACGATGTTTTTCTTTACCGTTTTTGGGAGCAGTGGTGATGAAATGATTACACAAAGTAAAGCGCCTGCCTGGGTTCCAACCCACGACCCACAACTTGAAAGTCGCGGCCGTTACCACCTGAGCTACCACTGCTCTCGGCAATCGGCTATCACTTTGCTGACTTCGTAATGTTAATTTGAATCCATGGTGCAAAAACAAAATCAAAAACTTTTATTTCACATAGGCCTACATGGGCACTTATAAAACGTCGACAAAAGGTGCACGGTTCGGGTTGGTCGTTTCTTATGGAGAAGAAACAGCAAGAAACTCCACGGTTACTCTTTTAAAAAATGGTTTGGTTTTACAATATTTCCATGTAACAGCATTAGTACTTAGATATGGGGGAACAACGTAGGCCCGACAATAAGTCGTAAAAAACCAAAAAAATAATTATATATTATACAAGTAAAATTTCAAAATATAAAAAACCCCCGGCACATTTATCTTGCGAAAACACTCTGATTCAAACAGTAAAACGCCCATAACTTTTGAACGGCAGAACCGATTTTAATCAAACATAGCTAAGAACACTCTCGACAAAATTACGTTTCAAACAAAAAAAAACTAAATTGAAATCGGTTCATTCATTTAGGCGCTATGATGCCACAGACAGACACACAGATACACAGATACACAACAACAAGTTCAAGTCTGTGATTATTATACACGTGCACAATAACAAATAACGTGTGAATCCCGATGCACGTGTGTGCGCGAATTCTGTGCACATGCCACGAAAATAGAAAACTAGCAGATGAATTCTCTACGTTGAGGATTTACATATTCGTGTTATGGTTTGTAGTATTATTTCATTCATATTATCTACAGGTAAATGTAGATTGGCTACTCATCTACAATGCTATATACATATGTTATTGGTTACCATAATTACAACATGAATTGGCGATTACAGTATGAAGTATGTCCAACCTCTAGACGTCATAATATTTTCTGTTCATCTTTTCTGCTTATAAGGTCTGGTAAGGGTATCCCACTACATATAAAAAATGGTTTGTTGTTATAACCATACGTGCAAGAGAAGGGTTGACCTTTCCTCTACTAGGTATCAATCGGAAAATTCTATTAAAATCTGAAACTAGCAGATGAATTATTAGCGCCACCTGCTGTCCAGCGTGAGGCCCAGATACTTCATCTGGGCCTTGACCTCGATCCTGACGCCCTCCACGACTATGTGGGCGTCAGGAGGGCAGCGCTGCCGAGGCCCGTGAAAGAACACGGCCTCGGTCTTGCTCAGCGCCACCCTCAATCCTAGCCGGCGGATCCTTTCTGCGACCAAGGATCCGCCAGCCGAGGCCAGACAGGCCGCCTCCCTGAAGTCCCTCCCCCGGGCAACGAGGAGAGTGTCATCCGCGTAGCAGATGACGCTCGTGCCCTGGAGGAGGGTGCCCCGCAGGAGCCAGTCGAATGCGATGTTCCACAAGGACTGACTGACTTGACTTGACTTGACACACGTGAAACTTATATAACACCCCTCTTTTTCCGGCGGTGGTTAATAAACGAAAGAAAGTAAAACGAGAGGCGTAAAAATGATGCTTGGGTTTATCTCAGTTGTAAATATCATTTTGTACTTATTGGGTATGTATGGTATATTGTGTCTCCTGATATGAAGAGAAGATTCAAGACAGTTGAATCGTTTTTCCAGAACCCGTTGCCAGTGCATCGGCGCTGGCCTAGGGACCAAGAGCAAAGAGTATGAAAAATGGACCAATTACATGCGACATGAATGACATGTAGATTTCCATCTATGTAATTGGTCGACGCAATAAGGCTGCAGGTCTGTGATTCTGGCTTTTAAGAATTGCACTAGTTGCAAATTATTGTGGTGGGCTTTATTTGTATAGATTCTTTTACCGATTGTTTTGTAAATGTGTGAACATTGTAGGCCTTCTAGATTTCTAGATGCTTGTTAACATTTGTTAACTTTTATCTCGTTTTACTTTCTTTTCTTTATATAATATATATTTTTTTTTAAGTTTATTACGAATTATTGAGGGAAAGCAGTTTTGACCAAGCATCTCAAGAACAGGTTGAAAAATGGATAAAATTATTAAGTATAAAATCGAAATATTTTCACGAATGAAATCAGTTTTCAAGAATAATTTTAATAGGTACCTATCAATTTTATTGGCTTAAAAAAGCCTAAGAGATGACTAAGGGATTGTTAGCCTACTCAATAGACACAATACAATAGGCGTAATAGGTGCACTATTAACAGTACAATGGGCAAGTTTATCGTAACAAGCAATTTCTTACAGAGTTCTTTCGGATGGATTATTTGATGAAAATGTCTAGGTCTAGTGCTTATCTTAAGTGGTTACTTAGTTACTTTCCATGCTTCTTAGAGGTTGTTACAGTGGTTGTGTAATATATGGCATAGTAACAGATAGTATAATATCACTTAAAATAACGTTCTCATGATATTTTATATTATAAAAACAAATAACCTTACCTCATGTGATCTAATGTTATATTTCATATAACCTTCATTTGCTCTAATAACATTCAATATAATTTTCGATTTGTATAATGATCTTTTTATATAACGTTCAATCAGTATGGTAGGTAACTACAATTACTATTTAAGTTCTCCATCTCTCCTCCACATTATTACTATTTCTGTCTGCAGGGTCTAAAGTAACCTAATATGAAGAGGATAACGGGAGCTGAGTTCGCTCAGTTTGGTCGCTCACTTCAGCTTCCGTCATCTCCTTCAAAGCTAACCTATACGTGCCAGGGTGCCCTAAGCTTCCGAGCTCACTTCGCTCGCTCTTGGACTAATAAATCTAATCAGTTTCTGCAAAAATATACGAAACAAAGCAGATGTTTCTAAATTATATTAAACTTACTTACTTATAGATTTTGAATATTATAGTATCTGAATATTATACTAATTGAATAATCATTCAAATGTGCATTATAGAAAATGTTCAATAAACCATAAAAAAATAGGTAAAATGATTCTAAAACTATCATCACGCTTATACTTCTCGATGAGTTAGGTAGAAATGATAGGAAGCGATAGCTCAATGTGTTGTGGCTTGCTCATAAAAATAAAGCAGCACTTTTTATAATGATAGCATAGCATTTTCCTTTGCTTTCGATCCCGTAGCGTATTCCACAGGAACTGAACATTTTTACGAGATAAAATGTAGCTCTGTGTGTTTATGTGTGTGTGTGCGTGTGTTCTTAGCGACAGCGCAGCTTTCGAACAGTGAGCGAATTTCATTGTTCGAAAGCTATCGCTATTGGTTCAATAGGGACTTCGAGAATTACTTCCTACAAACATGCAAACAAGTTAACTCTTAATAATAAAATATTAGTTTATACTGTTTCGATTAAATAACCTAAATAAATGAAGCCAGCTCGTCTAAAACCAACCTGTCATATTTTCCAATTCAATGCGCAAAGACATTTTGTCAGTTTTTCAGAGGCTCAACAGGACAAAATGTCAGAGTTATTTACGTGAAGGAATTGGTCTAGTCTAGACTAGACTGGTGTCTGGTGAATGCACTGACTATTATTATCCATCGGATTGGTCTTTGTTTGGATTCGGTCTAGGACTGAAAATTGTAAAACGTTGACACAATGTATTTTTTAGGATTTTACAAAGTAAATGTCAATATACTTAGAAGGGGTGAGACTAGTGTTTGTTTTAGGGAAAGTATTCAATTTATAACAAACTATTGAAAACTTCTGCCACACGTTTTCTCGTGAATTGTAAGAAATTTAAAAAGTGAAAAATATATCTAAGTATTTTATAAACATTAGAAGAGCTCGTGGCTAAATAACATAGGCAACGCTTGACGAGGTCGGTCTGTGGATGGGTGACCATTTCAACACATTGAGTTTCCTTCGTGCCTCGGAAAGAACGTTAAGCCGTTGGTCCCGGCTGTCATTTGAAGATCTTTGACAGTCGTTACGGGTAGTCAGAAGCTTGAGATCTGACACCAGTCTTGCCAAGGAGTACCGGTGTTACCCAGTTACTGGGTTGTGGAGGTCAGATAGGCAGTCGCTCCATATAAAACACTGGTACTCAGCTGAATTCGGTAAGACTGGAAGCTGACCCCAATATAGTTGGGAAAAGGCTACCAGATTGATTGTATAAACATTAAATAGCAGAAAAGTAGGTTAATGATAATAGGAATAAAACCCTTAATCAGCAATTATGTTGTATATATACTGAGGTAGATACGTTTTATTGACTTTTGAGCGGCCATACAAACACAAGCTGACCAGCTTGAGTGAACTTAGTACGTCCTGCCTGGCCGTGACACGAATCCATGTTATCTCTTTCTGACAACGGGATCCTATTTATATCTCTCTGATATTTAACCCTACTCAGTGATAGAAATAAAGTTTCTGATTCCATAGGTTCTATGTAGGTACCTAGCTAAAGCAAAATATCGCCATTATTTTATTTCTTTAAAATGAGTATGACGTATCTATTAGTAAAATCTTATTGTTAATCAGGAATAAATTTACCTCAACAAGGTAGGTATCTACGTGGATTTTCTGCCCATCTACTTATTACAATTGTTGCTATAAATATATATCTACTAAAAGCCTATCAATTAAAACAATCCTGCAGCAGTCTATTTTAAGCAAGGTTTTAATATAACCATACCGCAGACGAATCAATTTAAGTCAACAACGAATTAAAAATACCCACAAATTTATCGAATTTTCTCAAGTATAATAAACCTTTCTCTTTGCCCACAAAAAGGCAAACTAAAGCGAAAAACTCTCTTGAAAAAATATTGAATATTTAATTGAAAGAGATTTTGAACCCGCTTCTCAAATTAACGTTGATTGTGATAGATTGCTGACTAATTACCGTCTAATTTTTCATCCATTTATCACTGTAGTTCCTGTAACTTTAAAAACCTTTTAACAGATTTTTATAAAGTTCCATTAAACTCTATGAAAGTAATATTATCAGCGCTTATAGGTAATGTGCTAAACGGTGAAAGAAAATATCATCAAACGTAAAAGTTTGGCGAATTTAGAATTAAGTAACACCTCTGTATTAAAATATCATTGAATAAACAAAAAAAAAAAAAAAAAACGATAATCTTAAGAGCCTGGCTTTGGTGTGGGTAAAAATCAGTCCAATTCAACAGTCGTATATATAGTATATATATAGTCGCGACTGGTATACTCAATATATTTATTTCTTCCACGTGTGAACTTAAATGATAGGTTTCAACAAAGTACTATTTGTTAAAAAAAAATATTAGAAAAAATCTTTTTTTTTTGTTTTTGGTTATACTGAAAACTCGTGTTTTGTCCTTTAAAACAATATAAATTTCCGGTATCGATATATATACATTATAACACTGCAGATTACCCCCATTTTATTCTTAGTTCTGTACATCTAAAGGTTTTCTGGTAGATATCGCTGTCAGTGATAAGACCGCCATTGTACACAGATCATCATCACTGTTTTTAATGTTCGCACTGCTGGGACTCAGGCCTCCTGTCTGTGAGAGGAAACATTGTACCCATAATGTTAAGTTTTTAACCGACTGCCGAAGGAGGGTAATGTGTTTGTCAGTCTATGTATGTAAGTATGCTTGTTCCTACGTGGCGTTTGAGAGACCAAACGCGTTGGCCGTTTTTGATTCTTACGTCAATCGAAAAATGGCTGTTTTTGTTCGCCATATTGTGTGGGCCCAATTTTTTTTTCTTCCAAACCCATCAAAATCAAAATTTCTTTATTATATTAAGCCATTTATTACATATATGTTTGTGGTGAATAAACACTTTTTCTTTCTTTCTTTATAAATGTACCTCATTCGATAATATGTACCTCAATGTATCTGATACCTACCGCCGACTGCACAGCATGATTTTCTTCTTATTTACCTCTTTTTAGTTCGCTTCTTATGCATTCGGGTTTTTGATTTTTTGTATTTATTATAAAAGAGATAACTTTTATGGTGTATTCTATTCTATCCTGCTAACTCAACAAAACGCCCAACTTTCAGAACTCACTCAAAAATAAACGTGTAACAATCCGATTGCATATGATAATTGTGTGAGACAAACTGAATCGTCACAGACGTTATTAAGCGCTGAAGAAAATTTAGAAATGTAAGCTTAATTAAAATTTCTTCTTAACAATCATGTCTAAGCGAAATACCGAGTAGCTGAGGGGGGAGTGTGCCTGATAATAGGGACAAGTCATGAGATTTAAGCGACTTTATCAATCAAGTACCTACCTACTTAAGTTTTACAGCCCTTAAATTGACTGTTGATGCAATGTTTTTTTTTATTATCTATAGGCTCGCGCTTGACCAATATCTCACCTGATGGTAAGCGATGGTGTGCTCGACGGTGAAGCACGTTTGATTAGAAAAAACTATTTACCACACTACATATGTAATTAAATCTAAAGGAAAAGAGTGTCCGTGGAGTTTATTGCACATTCTTCTCCATAGACCTATTGACGCTTGTGAATGTGCAACTAGATTCATATTTTGTATTTGAAACAAATTATTTCATTTTGATTTTGGGTTTGAAGGGTCAGAACGGAGCCTTATTGCTGTCACGTGTCTGTCTGTCTGTCACATAGGTTGTACGGCCAAACTGTTGGAGCTACAGTCTCAAATTTCACAGTATAAGCATCTTGTTGACCCAAAGCCATACAAATTGGCAAAAAATATTTTTAATGTTTTTAAGGAGGCTCTTATAAAGCAAAAGTCGAAAAAAAAAATACCAATCTCATCGAGTGGGCTATCGTTGTTTAGAACTCGTTGAGTAGATAAATAACGTATTTTTGTTTTAAAAAAAAATTGGATAACAAAGGAATGAGAAGCCACCAAAGTCAGCTTTTTTACAAAATTTTGTGCCGATGAATTTTTCAACATGCCATTGACCTATTAACTTCAAGTTTGGTGATAAACTTAATTATTAGGTTCGTATATTTTACTAACAAATACCAATATATTGATATATCTGAGAAATCTGACACGTACTTGGCCGGTTTTTACATTGATGACTTTATTATCAACAAAATACAAGCAGTATAATGCCATGGTGGATCAGAAAAAAATATCTTTGACAAATGGTAATTTAAATAGATATAACTAATCAAGAAAGGGCAAATGACATCAGACTGGTCATGACATGAGTAACACAGACATGATGTGAGCTAAAATGTCTAGAATAATTATTACACATTACCTTCTCATATTTCAAGCTTGTTTAACTAATTGGTGTTGTTGTGATGATGCATACTAGTAATAGTAATTTATCTTTTTCTTTTTAACCTATATTGTTCCACTGCAAGGTAAATGTTATCCTCATAGCTTTCCACTCTTCCAATTTTTTTTTCATCTCCTGCCAATCTCCCGTAAAAACATCTAAGTCGTCACGCCAGCGTTTCCTAGGCCTCCCAAGGCAAAGATGCTCATCTTCCGGCTCTCACTGTTTGAAGATTTTGGTCCATCAATCATGATGTGCGGATTGGGCGGGTTATATATGCAATCTGCATATATTACCCGCCCAATACCACTTCAGCCCAGCAGACTTGCAGCCCACATCGGCGATTACTGTTTTGGAGCGTCTCGTAGTAATACATATTTGGTCACTGAGCTACGCTACGCTCCATCGCCCTTTGGCATACTACTACTATTATAAGGAGTAATGTGATGAAAAAATCCATGATGTCTTCCGACAGTGAGATGGACATAGTTCGTTAGTTCATAGTTCGACATAGTTGCAATCACGGTTCCTGAATGAAACAGGCATAGGAACATGGGGATTAGAAAATAGAGGCTTATTCTCAGTGGTGGGCGATGTCGAGCAAATTCGAGTGGTTCAATTTCAATTGTTCTAGTGAGTTGGTAAACTTTTAAACAAAAAAAATGTTACACTCTTAACCTTGTAACTTGAACCACATCGCCAAAATTTCGAAGTTTCAGCGGAACAAACAGTAAATTTTGATGATAAGTCGTTTTAAGAATCGAAATAACTGCAACACTCAGGGTGGGGAGGAGTGCAAAAGTTGCTAAGATACTTCGCATCAAATTAATTGATTCATTGAAAATTTTAATTTTAGAAGCCCTCTTTTTATATTGCAGCCTCTGTTTTTAATTTAGTCTTGTGTTGTGAATGGATTCATTAATCGTTGTTAAATGTTAAGTCATTCAGTGCTCTTGAAATATTTCATGCATTTCATTTAATTTTAAATTACTGAACGGGTTGCTAAGTTTTTTTAGGTAGGCTATTATTTTGTCATTTTAGGCCAAATTTAAAGCTGTAATACTTGCTAAAATGTAAAACACAACTTGAAGACTTCAAGATAATTGTGTTCTTTTAGTAATTTTGTACTTGCGACTTTGCCCCCATGACAAATGTTTAATCCCAAAGGAACGTACTACACAGATATTTTTTTATTTATGTACTTATTCAGGCCATCCAGCGACATCCTTTATTTAACGTAGAGAAGCCAAGGGGTCGAAAAGTCGAAATAGCTTCATGTCGTTCACTAAATCAATTAACGGCAACGGGTTTAGCGAAACAAAGAAAATCTATGGCTCCTCAGACACCCCCCTCCAGCTGATTCAATTGACTCAGCAGAAAAGCTCAACTACCTTGACGTACCTGGAAATCTCTAAACCGACAACGAAGCCGGATGGGTCGCTGCAGGTACAACCTACTTAGATGGGGGTACTCCAATGACTGACAGTGTGATTGCAGAGCCACGTCCCAAACAATGCCTCAACATTTGTCGTACTTTCTGAGCAATAACACCTGCACCTTAAAAGACCTTTGTGAGGCAATTACGGCAACACCGTTGGCGTGGCTGAATTTTGATCAAAATATATTTAATTTTGGCATTTTGGAATCTACGATACGATGAAGAAGAAGAATCCAGGCCATGGTCTACCCGTCAGCTAAGTTTTCTAAGCACATGCAGTTATTGAGACATGATTGATTTACCAACAGGCTGTCACATTTATAGTATTCGTAGGATTATTAAGCTTGTACAACCAAATCTAATCTAATACCTTTAAATGAGCAATTCTTGTATATGTATATTTATATTCAGAATCTCGGAAACGGCTTCAAACGATTTTCATGAAATTTAGTATGCAGGGCGTTTCAGGGGCGATAAATAGGTCTAGCTAGGTTTCATTTCTAGAAAACGTCGTTTTCTCTATTTTCCTCAATCATAAAGCTACGTAAATAACTTCATCTTTATATTCTAGCCTAGTTAAAACAAGCGTATGTGTGTAGCCAATTAGACAGACTGATACTTAAAATGATGGTGAATACTGAACACGACACAGGTGCACTGGCACTAATTTATTTAGTTCATGTACAGATGTATATGAACTAAATAAATTAGTGCCAGTGCACCAGACCAGCGTTTCTCAACCTGGGATTCGTGAAGTCCCAGGGGTCCAAGAATCAATACTAATGTTTTGTAGGCAACATTAAAAATAGCTCCAAATAACATAGATGACTGTTTTTAGGGTTCCGTACCCTAAAAACAGGACCCTATTACTAAGACTCCACGATCTGTCTGTCTGTCTGTCTGTCACCAGGCTGTATCTCATGAACCGTGATAGCTAGACAGTTGAAATTTTCACGATGTATTTCTGTGCCGCTATAACAACAAATACTAAACACAGAATAAAATAAATATTTTAGAGGGGCTCCCATACGACAAACGTGTTTTTTTGCCGTTATTTATTAGCTGGGCAGGAGAATGATGATAAAGATAATAATTTTTAGTTATTATGATTTATTAGTTATCTTTGACGGTTCAAGTTCCTTTCATTATAGTTTCTTTCTTTCTTTGTATCATAGTAGTCCACGGTCAAAGGTTGAGGATGGATGGCTTAGACGAAACATAGGTTATGCTTGAGTTATATTAGTTTCTAGTGAACTATTCTCGTAAAGAAGATATTACTGACTGTTGCAATATGCACCGTGTTGTATTGCAGGGGAGTCGAAAACTTGTGCAGTTATTATTCCAGATTAAAGCTAGTTGTTAGTAGTAAAAGGAACATATCTAGCTAAGAATATATAAGTAATAATTAACAAGCCAATTGCAGCTTAAAATACTATAATAAAGCCTTTTTACAACACATTTATTAACACAAAACGTAAACGAGAACTCAGTTCTTAATTATCAAGAAGAATAAGCAAAGTTAAAGACACAAACATCGAGATATTTTACAAAATTAACGCTACAAGACGAGACTAAACATTAATTCAGAAATAATTAAAGAAACGATTAGAGCACTTCAGCCCCTTGTAGAGGAGAGGCCAAAATTGTTAGCGCGAAACAGGGCTGTCTCTAGCAATAAACTTTGCTCAGGAATTTCATTAGTTTCCTTCAATAAATTAAGAGGTTATGCTCGCGTGTGTCGGCCCTGCAATTACCTCGTCTACGCGGAGGTGTAATGAAGAACCTCTCGGTAAGAGGATGGAGGAACTACGAAAGTAATTTGGATATGACGTTGTTTTACCTTGTTGGGGAAATGCAGATTAATTGCGGCTGTAGGTAACTCTTGATGCCTTTCGTGATGGTGTTGGTACAATAAACAACCTGTAGGCTACTGTCTTTGTTTCTGTCTTTATTATACCCAAATTGAATTCTACAGCTATAATACTGGAAAATACTGGCTAGTAATTTTTGTGCTGTGCCTTTGAAAGCTTGCTTTGTAAAGTCCAAAGTCTAGAACAGTACTACTATAAGTCAACAGTCCAAATATCGACCAGGTGGTAAGCATTTGAAGCTTCTGCTTATGTATTCAATTGTAGTTTCGTTCTAGTTTCCACTTATCGCACCCTCGTAACACTAAGATTGGTTTATTCAAACCACCCAACGTAATTTTATATCATATCCATATAAAGTACATATTTATTCTCGTCTCCACGCAACAAAGTTTCTCATAATAGTTGGCTTGTCGCCCTATTACACGACCGGCTTTGATGAACAGCTCCCAGTCTTGAAACATTTTTATAAGTAACTACCTTTTTCATTTTGTCGGGTTATTGTCGTTCTTTAGATAAGTTGTGAAGTATGGTGTGCTTTAAGGATTTAAAAATCTATTTTATGAAGTCTTTAAAAATTATAAATGATTTGAGCTGTGACCGTAAATCCGCTTGAGTGCCAACGTTGAATTTTCTAATTTGACCACGTTGTTACCTAACCGCCTGCTCAATTTTATCAAAATCAGTTAAGTGGTACAGTTAACAATTTTTAAGTACTAAACATGCTATAGAGACCATTATGAAAATCAGTAAAAAATCTTATGTACGTACTTGCAAACTTTAGAATGACTTAATTATTTCCAAAAATACCAAAACTAATGCAAAGACCAAACAAACCAAACATCTTAAACATATACCACCAACCATTTACATCTAAATAATTACAGACATGGAACCAACACACGAACAATCCATAATTACGGCAAGACCACACTTCCGCACGAGATAAATGTATCTACTATAATTCGGTAATACGATTAATTCGAACATCAATATTGTATGACAATCAATTCAATGATAATTACCTGTACTAATGACTTTAATTTCGTGATAATAACTGAAGAGGATCTACTGTTTATATCTGATTTACTTCGAACTGTTAGTTAGTAATACGATGTTACATTACTTAATAATATTTCCTCTTTTGATATGAGGCTGTAATTATCATCATACTGCAGGGCAAAGACTTCTTCTCACACAGAGAAGGAACAAACTCAGAATTTTAGTGATCGGTAGTCTGAGATAGATTGTTCTCTTGATTCACACTATATATACTTGCGATGTTAGGCAAAACTTTTCTTTAGGGGCCATCCCAAGTTGAAAGTTATTGAATATTAAAATCACAACTAAAGTAAAAAAACCTGCCAAGTGCGAATCGGACTCGCGCACGAAAGGTGGTGGTTTTTGCGATAATGGTAGGGAACCATTATCGCAAAAAAACGGCAAAAAAAATCACGTTTGTTGTATGGGAGCCCCACTTCAATATTTATTTTATTCTGTTTGTATTTGTTGTTATAGCGACAACAGAAATACATCATCTGTGCAAAATTCAACTGTTTAGCTATCACGGTTCATGAGATACAGCCTCGTGACAGAGAGACAGACGGACAGTGGAGTCTTAGTATAAAGGGTCCCATTTTTACTCTTCGGTTACGGAACCCTAAAAAACTATGTTTTGATATTTTTTTGCCATACAATAGTTCTAGTTTAACTCGCACAAGACAAAGCATGGGACTTTTAGCACTTCACAAACATCGCTAAAAGATAAAAAAAATGCGCTATCACACGCTATCAGAGGCATAAATAAATATAAAAAATGCTACGGTTATATTTCTTATTATCTTGAGTTATATGATAATTCTTGTCTCTTGGCCGTGATTTAGTACGGGGTCGCCGTTAGGGGGCGCAGTTGAGCTAAAAAAATACAGACGTCATTATGATAAATTACCCCTGGTTATCTCGGTTGTTGTAATTTTACACCCTGTATTATCAACTAGCTGGCTATCTGTTAGATACTGTAGCTTTGTGAAATGGGGTAGGTAGTAACAAAAGAAACTTGTTATGTTTCAGAAATAAGAATAATATTCAGATGGTTATCAGTTCTGAAAATATTTTCTCGGATTCTTTGTTGTAGATAATTAAAACAGATTCTGTTGATATCTTATCATGTTATTCTTATTTATTTTTGTTAAAACAAAAGTTGGACTAAGAACTGAGATAGTACGGTTTTTACCCAACTGCCGAAGGAGGATAATGTGTTTATCAGTCTATGTATGTGTGTTTGTTTCTATGTGGCGTTCTAGAGACCAACCACGTTGGCCGATTTTGATGATTCTTACGTTAATCGATTCGTCTTAACCTTGCGAGTGCCACTGGCTACATTAAAATTGGAAAATAGTAAAAATCCATTTTGAGGGGCCCATTTTTTTCTTCCAGACCTATCTTGTGGGGTATCAAAATAAAAGGTTTAAAATATATAACACTGATATGTTTAAAAGTAACAAATTCAAAAAAAAATATTTACTGTTAAGTTATAAATAAAGTTGGTTAAAAAAATCTTAAACCCGACTGCTTAAGAAGCGAACTAAAAAGTCGTAAATAAGAAGAAAATCATGCTGTGCAGTCGGAGGATACATCTGGTTTTGGTCAGACAGCTCGCGAATATGTTCTCTTGTTGTACGGTGATCGTGTAACCAACAGTGATTGAAAAACTTTGAACAAAATGTTTTAAAAGTCCTAGGTGTCCCAAATTAATCTAAGCTACAATACCCTAGTGTAAGTAAAATATTTACAAAAACAAATGATGACATCACTACCGTCAGGTTTCAGTGCCAAATCTTACAACTACAGCAGAGGTTTACAATCAAACAACATTCAAGCCTAAAAGAAAAAAATACTGTTTATAGTTATTATCCCAACAATCTAAACCTCACTCCAATATCACGAACAGCAACTAAACCGTATAGTGCCGATATAAATTTAATAAAACATTGTAATAAACAAGGGTTTTATGTGACGTACGCAACGTGTCCATGTTGAAAGTTCGATGGGGAGCGACGTCGACATCGAAATATTGTGTCGGAATTTATGGGCGTGCGGTCAGCCCAGGAGACAGTGAGGCGGGGTTTTTGTTGCAGCGATAGAAAAGTATTAGAAATTTAGAAGATTGGGGAACAGGGAAAAAGTTTGATAGTCTCTTTGTTTTGTAAAAATTATAAAATCTGTACCAACTTGTCTTTTATTTAGAGTAGTTACTAGTACTGAAACAAAAGAAGCGTCTGACGAACTTCGCTAATCGCTAGAATTCAATCAATCAATTAAATTAATCATCATATTCAACTGCTTCATTCACAAGCGGCAACTAGGATTACAACAACTTAATTCAATGTGGTGAAGAATACTGATTGTTACTACTGCATTTATTGGGGACACAAGTTTTTGCACGTAGGATCAAAAACGAAAGATGTGATAAATTGCGTCCACACTACACATACTTTTGCACAGTGTTTCATCAACTTCTATAGAATGTTGTTTGCGCAAAACAGCAGTTTGGACAAATGTCGGTGTCCATCAATGTAAGTCAGACTGTGTAAGTGTGGACGCACCATTACAAAATGATTTCTCAGTCCCACCGCTTCCCGCCGAAACTGGCACCAAACCTGCGTGCACAGTTTGACATAACATTAGATTATTGAAATTATTATATTTTAACAATTGGAACAGAAGAATAAATAAATAATTTACACATACTTTATGGTTATTGATATTGTTTTGAAAGTGCATTTGTATGTTTATTCTACTTTCACGCCTTAAGTTTCCATTGGTAGTTGCGCGTTGTGGCATTCTCAACACATTTTTTTTCCCTCGAGCTTGACCACTATCTCACCTATTCACTCTTGACTTAAAGACCCCTTGCTGTCTGCCTACATTTTTTAACCAACATGAACTTTGGCCATACTCACATTTAGTTAGAGAATATAAAAAGCTCACATATAAAACACTAGCTGTTCCCCCGACTTCGTCTGCGCAGAATAATGTTATAAGTGTGTGGGCCGCCTTATTTGCGAAAGTATTAGTTCACCGTACAAACTTTTCCCCCCTTTTCTCCCCTTAAGGATGATTTCCGGGGTAAAAACTATCCCATCTTTCTCAGGGTCTCAGACTATCTCCATACCAAATTTTATCTAAATCGGTTAAGCGGTTAGAAAGACAGAGTTACTTTCACATATATATTAAGTACTAGCGGACGGCTCGCGGTTTCACCCACGTAGTTCCCGTTCCCGTAAGAATACGGTGATAAAAGTAGCCTATGTCACCCGGGGATGGTGTAGCTTCCCAAAGGTGAAATAATTTTTGAAATCGGTCCAATAATTTTTAAGTTTATTCGTTATATACAAAAATATAAACATACAAAAATACAAATCTGTCCTCTTTATAATATTATAGTATAGATAGATAATTGTCTCCACGACAACTGAAGCGATTAGCAAAGTGATCGTATTCAATTAAACGAGAAACTTCAACTTCAAAATACCCCGAAAATGTGTCACCCGCTCCTCGCTCAAACAGGCCCCCACAGATTGGCAAAGCACTGGATTGGCGGAACAAGTTGTCTACGAAACTCGTCTATAACTGCGGCTGATAATTAAACAGCTGCGCCGGAACACCGACGTTTTGAAGCGACCATGTCAATACAGATATTAAGTACGTTAGTGTTTGTGCGCTTTACATTGCTTAATTAAATCCTTGTATACAAGCTGTGTCCCTGGGGGAGTCGATAGATATGTGATGATATTTACATGTTTAGCGCTTACGGATCTTCTTGAGATGTCTTGGAAAATTTTGAAAATATAGAACTGTAGACTACTTACACCATTGTAGTTTTAAGACGTTTATGAGGTGCTAGGAATAAAACGTTATAGCGATTAGTTTTTTTTTTAAGGACAATTCCACTACACTATTCCCAAACAACTGCAACGCCTGAAAGCCAAAATCAACAGTGGCAACAACCAGAAAAGCAGAGTGAATTTAACTGTCTTGGATCCCGCAACGAAATTAATCAGAAAAGAATAACGGAGGAGTAGGAAAAATACAAATTTACACTTCCCTCCATATCAAGCAAGAGACAGAACAAACAAAGCCAATAGGCACAAAGGGTCGTTTACAACTGGGATGAGCCCAGTTGCCTAGTAGCACGGATAAAAATTAGCATTGTGAGCTGCGCTTAGTATTGAGACAATAAAGTAAATTTATAGCACTACATTAGATAAATATTTTATATGCTACATATTTTATCCAACGCTCCGTTCAACCCGCACCTGCAGCCTAATTCTTAGCAAACCAAAACCTTGAAAGGCCACATTGTCTGAAACATTCGTACCCAATTCTGGCCACAATTGAGCGCACGTGCGTCTTAGCAGAATTTACTATGTCTAATACAATAAGTTGGCACCCCACGGGGGTGGGGGCCTAAATTATGTATTTTATTGTCACTGGATCCAATTTCATAACCCGAAGAACGGTCGGGATGAGTCCGCCAGTGTTATAAGCTATTCTATTGAATTTTGCAATACATACAAATGCGGTGGTAGTGTTTTGTGGGTAATGTTCGAACGTGGTGGATTATCGCGAGCCGATATTTATTTTTTGAAATATTTTTCGGACGGTTCTTCTAGCTTTGTTGGTCCGTGACTGTAGTGTTTATTTTTGGGGAGTTTAGGATTCCTAGACGGAACTGGACTAGAAAATATATGTCTCAAGTAGCTGTTTTCATGTTGCAAATCCTTACGTAACTAAAAGCATTGATATTTCAATGAAGCTCTATTAATAAAGTGGGAATCCAGTTCGAAGGTAGGATCCTCTTTGTTTTAAAAATAGAATGTAATATTTTTTATTCTGCAAAAAAGAAGGTGGATAAAAAAGTTATAGCTGGCCTACATTATTGAATGAACAGCATTATCCCCGTCACCACGGTCCTCTTCCACCCTCACGCTGCTGTCCTTAATTTCATTGTCAATTTAAACCTTTTTCGTACGGAACTTTTTAAAGTGCAATATTTTAAAATAGCAGAAGCTTATCAAGTGTAAAATTAATTTCACGGCAGCCATTCTTCGAGATAGTTCATCAAACTTTCAAGATTCAGATGAGCATAAAATAGGCGGAGAGCGCCTTCGGAAAACTTTCTGTGTAACGGAAATTAGTTCTAAAATTTTACTAGTTTTTTTAAATACTTCAACGGAAGCAAGGAACCCGACGGAAAATGGAGAAAGAGAACAGCGATTATAAGGTCTCTGCAAAGAATAAAAATGTATTTTTATAAAAGGCTGCCGATATGTATTTTCTTTAGAACTAAATATGGCATTACATCTAATTCCGGTTGCGTATCATTATCCTGGGATTTCTTGGAAACTATTAGGTATTCGAAAGAAACACAATAAATCTAAGTTATATTTATTTCTTTAGAAATAAAAATCAATTTTATATTCTAATGTAACAGTAATAGAAGAAAGGACAATTAACAGTACAGATTATTATGACTTAGGTACAAAAACAATTCTTGTGCGCGATATTTTTATTTTGTCACGGTAATACTTTGTTACTGAACTACAAATTTGCATAGCGTGGTCATTATTTCAATCGATAGGTTTCTAATAATGTATTAAATTATTTTAAAAATGTTCATCTTCTGAAGTTGCGAACGATTGTCGACTCACTAACTAATATAAAAAAAACCAGCCAAGTGCGAGTCGGACTCGCGCACGAAGGGTTCCGTACCATTATCGCAAAAAACGGCAAATAAATCACGTTTGTTGTGTGGGAGCCCCCCTTAAATATTAATTTTATTCTGTTTTCTGTATTTGTTGTTATAGCGGCAACAGAAATACATCATCTGTGAAAGTTTCAACTGTCTAGCTATTACGGTTCATGTGATACAGCCTGGTGACAGACAGACAGACAGACAGACGAACCGCGGAGTCTTAGTAATAGGGTCCCGTTTTTACCCTTTGGGTACGGAACTCTAAAAATATAAAACTCACCAGAGAAGCGCTTTCAGCGCTCTTAATCTAGTGAATTGTTATTTGATAGCAATAAGCCGAAATTGGCCAGAGCTTTAAAAACCTGTTCCGATGAAACGTGAGCTTGTGAGTAGGTCTGAAATACACCGTTGTTCTGTAAATAAAATAACTGCTTGTATTTTTGCATGCCACCATTAGCATAAAACTAGTGTAAATAATTGTTGGTGAACCAATAAATAAAAATAAAATAAATAAAATAAAATACTGTGAAAATTCTCGTTTTTCCTTGTCTTTGTTCCATGGAATCTTTGGATTTGTGTCTATATATTTGTTTTGATTAAATATTTTTATACTGTGAAAGCTTTCAAATAATAATTTGACAGATTCTCAATTTTTTTGATAATTTGTGTATGTCCTAACCTATCGAATATAAAAATCTTTAATCATTTATAAGTTCACTAGCTGACCCGGAAAACTTTGTTTTGCCATAAAAAGACCAAACATTTATCTACCCTACCCTACCCTACCCGACCCTACCCTACCCTACACTACCCTACCCTACCCTACATTACCCTACATTACCCTACCCTACACTACCCTACCCTACACTACCCTACCCTACCCTACCTATAAACCTCACGGAGCCCGAGACCTTTCCAACGAATGCAAAACCATTGAAATCGGTTCGTGCGTTCTCGAGTTATAGCGTCAGGGAGGAAAACCCGACTTATTTTTATTTTATATATCACGTTTCCGAACAAATGATGGTCGAATTTAATTAAGTAACCACGTTTCCGAACAAACAATGCTCTTTCAATATAGTCTATGGCTGTGAATGACATTGACATTCGTTACGCGCGTTTTTTTAAATATGCAAAATTAAATGTATATTTTTCAATATTTCTGAGAGATTTTCTGAATATTTTTTTCCGTAAGAACCTTCTCCTAATAATAACAAATACAACAAAAAAATAATTAGTGAAATCGGTCCAACCATTCACGTGTGATGCCGTGACCAAGGAAAACGGGTTTCATTTTTATATATATAGATAGAATAAAACTGTAACAAAAATATCCTTTTGGAACTGGGTTACGTTTTGATATCCGCTCATCTGGTAACCTAGTAACTAGAATAACAGCAGAGGAAAAAAAATAAAAAAAATATAATAATAAAAATCTCGACCCTAAAATCTCGGCTCCTCAACTACAACGATTATTGCAGATGCACATTAGATACAGCAGTGAAAGCGCTTGCAAGCGCTGCACCGTCGGCAGCCCTAATTAATATTTTCTCTGTGGAGTGCAGTATAAACCAATTACGTAGCTAGACCAAAACTGTGGTGTTTTTCGGCGCGCGCCAAATTGCTTTACACGCGAGCTTTGAAGTGTTAAGCGTTTATTAAATTTGGAATCAAAAGCGCAACATTGCTGAATGTAGCTATACATGTGCCATCACTGCTTCATGTTTAATGAGCATAGAGCATTCACCTCTAAAGTTGGGGAAAGTGATAATTAAACGAGGATTACCCCGGAAATATTGCTCGATATTTTTTTTGCTATTTTATATATATATATTTGTGTTAAAATAAAGCGTTTTGACATAGAATGTGATTACATTAGTGTAAAAGATTCCTGAAATTGTAACATTACTTTCAATTATCTCATAAAAATAAATGGCTTACGATCGCATTACTCACGCACAACCCCTTAGTAACACATCTTCTTTGTAAACACATCCCCAAACGTTTCAAAAGAGTTATAACCACCTGATTAATTTTTAATTAATTTCCAAAATAACATCAAGGTACCCTCCGACACTTATCTAGACACCAAGACTTCCCAATTTGAACGCAACGACTTCTCGTACAAAATAGAACAAGATTTATTTCCTAATCAGAGTTTAATCAAGGCGCGGGAGTATCAAGGAATTAATTCGAAATTAACGTCGTTAAGGGCCGTAGAACGAGTCGTCGAACAATAACCCAGTGAGAAATTGGGCCCTTAGAAAATTATTTAAGTGGGCGGAACGCCGATAAATTCTCACTCCAGTGTACTGAGAGAATTTCTTTAGCGAGATCATTGAATGCAAAATTATATTTGTGAGAGAATTGCTGGCTGATTAAAGAGTGACTTGTACGAAGTTCGAGATTCTCTCCCTTGTGTGTTGGGAGAAGATGCGACGAGGGACACCGATGTAAGGCTTCTCTGTCGTTACAGCAGTTATGTATACTCATAAAGACATGGTAGATGATTATAAAGCACAATAAGTATCACAACCATTAAAAAAGAACAAAAAATAATGAGCACAGACCTTAGTTTCAGGAGGCTGGATTAACTGCAAGGACCTGTAAAAATAAATGTATGTTGTTAGAAATCAATTTCTTTCGGTCAACTTAAAACACTGCAGTGATGTGTGCTGCAGCATTCTTCAAACTAGAGCAGTACAAAATTCGAAGAAACAGTATGCGGATTTCCAAGTCTGTACCACAATCTAAACTTCAAAAGTTCTGCTCTACTTCTGACTTCATTAGAAAAAAAAGAACGTAAAAATAACTAACATTTCCATTAAACCGACTTCAACATCCACTTCGACGAATTTAAAAAAACCTAGGAGTCTACGTCAAACGTCAGGTACACACGAAAGAATCCGAAGTCGGTCTCATTCCGCGCCGCTCCATTCATCGTTCAACCCGGCCCATTCACTTATGCGAGTCTCACTCATTCCGACTGTACGCCGATTCATTCCGTCTCAGACCTAGGTACGTTATTTAAAAAGAAATTTCTAGAAAATGTCGAGACGTATGCTTTGAGTGTGAGCTCATTATGGTTTTCTTTGAATACAGGTGTTCATTAACGGGAATAGTGCTGCAGCAAAGGAATTTTTCATTTGCGAGTCATATTGAGTTCCTATTCGCTATTGAAACTTGAATGTGGATTCAATTATACGTGTTCAAGAAATTTATTTTATTAAAAAGCTCCGATCATTTTTAACAAACGAAGTGGATTATGTTTTCAATTTCTTTGAGGCGAAAAACTGCAGTTTATAATGAGTTAAGTTTTCATATTTTAATTAATTAAATAAGAATTTGAAAGGAAATTCTGAAGTATTAACTGTGTTACCTACCGTGTCGCACCTATACTCATATTATTATATAACACTGCCGAACACGATCTTAACAACGATCGAAATGATTAGCAGACAATTCTATTTGTAGCGCGTATATCCTGACCCTGAGAGACAGTCTTTTAGGGTGAGTATCTGGCTTGTGCCAGTGACTTTGATGTCTTAACCACTGTGATGATGTCAATATTAATCATATTGTTCAAAACCAAAAGAATTGCCTTTAAAGGGCTTCTCCCTAATGATTTTTAGGGTTCCGTAGTTCAAAAGGTAAAAAAAGAACCCTTATATGATCAATTTCTTGTCTGTCTGTCCGACTGTCCGTGTGTCACTACCGGTTTTCTCAGGAACGGACCTAGAAGGTTTATAAAAATCAAGGTCCTGAGTCAATAGGATAAAAAGATATAAGCAAATTTAGATTTTCGCGAAAATTAACCTTAATTTTCAACATTTTTTAATTTTTGAATTTTACAGCACAAGTAAAGGAAAATTCGAAAAAAAATAAAACAAGTTGAAAATCAAGGTAAATTTTGGTACTTGCAAATTTTCGCGGAAATCTAAATTTGCCCATATCCTTAAAATTTATTTACTAATAAAAATTATACCAATTTTATTATGGCGGTTTAATGGATAGTTAGAGAACCCTCAGCGCACGAGTTCGACTTTCAATTGACCGGTTTTTTTTAAATACCTATACAGCCATTGCACGGGGAAAACATCCATTAAGTTGCCCGTAAATACAGAAGGAGAGACATTGATTTAGGTACACCTACAAGAAAGAAGTCTGTTCGATTCAAGATTTCCCACCAACGATATAAACCACCTTAATTCCCACAGCTGCTATTAGAAAACGTGCATACGTAAATCTAAAAGCAGATATCAGTTAAGAAAACTAAATAAGAAAGGACTTTTAAAGCGCTTCCGCGGCGTCTAGCTCACGAACCACCTCCAACCATTGTTACCTTTGCTAGACACTACTTTTTTTCCGTCGCCGCCTGCCTTCGATCCACTTACACTGTGGTGTAAGTTGTAAGAGATTTCTGGGTTTATCCAAATGATAAAAAAATTTAAATATATACATTGCAAAACATTTAGTCAAGTACAGAAGCAGAATCGAGGAGGAGAAGTGCCGTGGCAGAATTTTTGCGTCAATTCTAGCGGATTTTATATTTTTTTCTTTCCATCGCCTTTAAATACTAAAAGAACTTATTATCATAAGTTCTTTCTTCATCTGCCTAGCCTGATCAAAAAGAAATATCTTCACCAGGATAGCCCTAACTTTAAGTAAAAAAGTTACCTACCTAAGTTAAGATTGAGTACATTTTTATACTCGTAAAGTTGGAATAGAGATATTGTGTTCGGTTCGCGTATAATTTCGTATCTGTGAATCTACTATTCATGGTTTTAAAATGCTTCAGTTCCAAGGTAAGTTTTGGAAGCAAAAAATCGAGATTTAAAGTAACAGTCCATTTTTAAACAAATTCCTGGAACTGGTCTGTATGAAAATGTTCATAATTATTGAAAGGCTTAATTTAGATTGCATATTTACTAAGAACACGTTAGAAGCACGTTACTAAGAATTTATTTTATTAAAATTCCGTCATCTTTTTGGAGAAAAACAGACCCTTATTTTTTTCATTTCCAACAAAATAGCAGCCAATCCACAATATGACGTTACTATTGTCCCACTACGCTTAATAAATAACTTGTTCGATCATGGTGTGACACACACATACTTACACTGAAATGATTTTATTATATAACTCTTAGTAAACCTATTACAACAACAATATATTACATAACACATTATTTTACTTACATACTTAACAGTAGTAAAACTACTATTACGTATTTGTAAGTTTAATAATATATTATACTAGCGGACGCCTCGCGGTTTCACCCGCGTAGTTTCTGTTCCCGTGGGAATACAGGGATAAAAAGTAGCCTATGTCACCCGGGGATAGTGTAGCTTCCCAACGGTGAAAGAATTTTTGAAATCAGTCCAATAGTTTTAACTTTATTCGTTACATACAAAAATACAAATCTTTCCTCTTCATAATATTAGTAAAGATATAGATATAATGTTAGTATAGATGTAGAAATATAGATAACGAAATGGCCCTGAAAGTCTCATTGTGGCAGAAACGCCGTTGGCCCACCTGACGGTAAGTTGTCAACACTGCCTTTATACATCTGCATTGCCAGGGGCAATACATTTGGATTACCTACCCAATTGAAGAAATAAAATTAAGAACTTACTGATATATTTAAACCAAATAAGTTGCCACAATTTTCCAAAAATACATAATTAGCTTTTCCGCCCCCTCTCATAGTTTACGCCACCCAAGTCGGCTGCGAACGTGATCTCTGAATACTGAGATCTCTTTGAATACTCACCCGGGTGCAATTGACGATGGAATCGCTAAAGCAATACGAGTACGTTTTATGTAAAAAATTTAAACTTAGTTACATCGAGACCCTTTATAAGAGGATTTTTTGTTTGATTTTGATTTTTTTCTTTGGAGAGAGAATAGTCAAAGTTTTAAAAGCCATTGTGGGTGCAAAATCAGTTTATTTAACAACTACTACTTTAGTTGTAGAAGGATAGATACGTATCAAGGAGAGTTATCTGTTCATTGACAATTCCTGTAAAAGAATTGCACCCACGCCTGAAATAAAAGCCGATGTCGTGCAGCTTTTTTAAAGCAAACAATTGGTAATATTGATAAACTGCAGGTGTACACTGATCAACTACAATTTTTTGTACAATCAACGATAAAAGATGCACTTCCCACAAATACATTGACAAGTATTCACAATGTCAAAATCATATTTCGACTCTTAAACTAGCGAATAAATCATGATTTCCTTTAATTAACAAGCTTCGCAACACACTCAGAATCTTGTAACAAAAATGTCCCACCAATTTCTCGGACCATAAATATCCGCTATTTGTGAGTTAAACGGGAAACCATTTACGAATAAAAGTGCACATTTCGAGTTTATTTTTGCCGAAAAAAAAGTAACGCGTGCATTTTCAGTTTTTTGATTTATGACAGCCTAACGTACTGAATTAATTGACTCAATACACAAACGGAACCATATTTATTTTTTGTGGCCACTTTAATATTTATTTTTGGTTAAAAGTCCAGTACGACTTCTGAAAAAGTAAAGAAAATGTTTGTTTCATTGAAAATATACTGAAAGTTTTAGCTGAAGCCAGTGGATGTTTTTCGTTTTTATGACGTCATGCGTTTGTTGTGTTTTTTTGTACTCAAATATTGGTTTGATGCGGGCTGTTCAGAGTGACACTGCCCGGGGAAAAATCTATCCACGACTTTATCAACATAGTCGTAAAACTGAAGTCAATCCTGCACTACAATTTTTTAACTCATTAATGATCCTAAATAATCCAATTTAAGGCCAATCAACAAGAATAAATCAAAACATTATTCCGCTAACCTCTTCCAAAATTTGAATTACCTCCATAACTCTGCAGTGGACATCATTAGGGACGTAATGGCTCGAAACGACGACGTCACTCTAACTGACGGCGGCGGCGCAGTGTATTAATCAACAGTAGCACCTGAAAGATCACGTGTCGCTAGCGGCCGGACCGACAGTTAGTCGCTGGTAAGTAGCTCGTGAGGTCTCACTGTAAGCAAAAAGCGATGTACACTGCCCGCTCTTACTATAGCGTAGCGATACTGAAGAGTAGGATTTTAAGGAAAGTGTAGCGCGTGAAGGATCACGTCTTGGTAACGGCCCAACCGACAGTTAGTCGCTAAAACAGGAAAGCAAGTAGAGCCTCATTACTTTCGCTTTCCGCTGTTATTTTAGTAAAACATGAAGTCATAGAAGAGTACGGTTCTAAGCAACGTGTAGCTATTAAAAGATCACGTGTTACTAGTGGCCGGACCGACTGTTAGTCGCTGGTAAGTAGCTCGTGAGGTCACACTGTATGCGACAAGCGTGTTGAGCTAACATAACTTTGCGCTGCCCTCTCCTGGTCTAGTATGACATGACGTCAAAGAAGAGTATAGTATTAAGCAACATGTATCATCAAAAAGATCACGTATCGCTAGTGGTCGGTACGACAGTTAGTCGCTAGTAAGTAGCGCGTGAGGTCTCACTGTAAGAGGAAAGCGATTAGAGCCTACATTACTATTCGCTTTTGGCTCATGCTTAGTATGACGTAAGAAGAGTACGGTTTAAAGCAACGTGTAGCATTTGAAAGATCATGTGTCGGTAGCGGCAGGGCCGACAGTTAGTCGCTGGTAAGTAGCTCGTGAGGTCACACTGTATGCGACAAGCGTAAAGAGCTAACATAACTTTGCGTTTTCCGCTCTTGCTCTAGTATGACATGAAGTCAAAGAAGAGTATAGTTTTAAGCAACGTGTACCATCTAAAAGATCACGTGTCGCTAGTGGCCGGACCGACAGTTAGTTGCTAGTAAGTAGTACGTGAGGTCTCACTGTAAATGACTATTGGGATCCGGACCTGCATAGCTATTCGGTTATCTCGCTCTTTGACTTTAATTTTGTTGTTAAAATGGAATAGTAACCAAAGTATTGCACCTGAAAAATTACGTGTCGGTAGTAGCTAGACCAACAGTTAGTTGCTGCTAAGCCCGTGTGGTCACAGTGAGAGCAAGAAGTGAGTATTTTATGAACCCACATTGCTATTCACTTGTCAGTGTTACTGGGACCGTATTTACGATCGTGTTATTATAAACAAGTTTGATATTGCTGGGTTATGGTGACCATATGCCACGGTCTACCGTTGGAAAGCAAGCGTACAAGAGAGCGTAGGAGTAAGTAGCACGAACGGTAGCAGAGAGAGCAAATAGCGAGAGGGTATAGCTTCTAACGTCTTATTGATACCAAAAAGCGAGTAGGCCCGTGTTTTCTGATATTTTACTGGTATACCACGCCCAAATCGCTACCCGCTCTCACCTAAGCTCCAAGAACCGCCCGCTCGCTCCAACAACGCATGTTAATCAGACAGATCACGGCTAATTGCCGAGTCGAGTGTGAAATGCGGGCTTAGTGATGAAATTATCTGCAGTTTAGCGTTGATATACGGCTGATTTAAATGCTACTACTTATCGGGACGGAACTGTGAGCAGTGACTTGTAATCTTGAGATATATGATTTGATTAGCTGTTGACTTAGAGGCAGATGTTTACATTGTACGAGTAGGGTGATAATTAGGAGAATCCGTAACAATATGGGCCATTGAACTAGTAAAGGTGTACATTGTCTCCTTGTCGTATGGTGGCTCTAAGATAATGCCCTTGGTATTTGGCCCGCTTATGTAGATACTTGCTTTTGCACGACCTACTACTTTATATGTTCATTTTTAGGGTTCCGTACCCAAAGAGTCCAAACGGAGCCCTATTGCTGTCAGTCACGTGTATGTCTGTCCGTCATCTGTCGCACAGGTTCTACAGCCAAACTGTTGGAGCTATAGTCTTCAAATTAAGCACACAGTATAAAGCATCTTGTTCACCCAAAGCTATAAAAAATAGTAAAAAATATTTTTAAATGTCATTAATGGGGCTCCCATACAAAAAAAGGGGGTTCCAGAAAAAAAATTGTTAAATAGTAGAGTTGTAAAGTAGTGTTGTTTAGAGCTCATTGTGTTGATAAATACTGTACATTTTGTTATAAAAATTAATGAAAAATAAAGGAATGAGAAGCCACCAACATCGACTTTTTATTTTATTTTAATGTGCCTAAGATCTTTTTAACATCTCACTGACCTATGAACTTCAAATTTGTTGATAATGTTTATCATTACGTATAGGTACTAATGTATTGATAAATCAGATCTTTTCTTTGAAAATCCCTAATTTTTTCTATTAAAACCAACTTGATTTTGTTGTTTGGTACGGCACCCTAAATGTGGGAAGTCCGAGACACACTTAGCCGGTTTTATAATTATTATTCTGTCTGCCTCTGTCAGTTTCTCCGCTAATTTCTTCTAAACCACGGAACGGATTTTGACATGGTTTTCACTGGTAGAAAGAGCGATAAATTAGGAAGTTTATTGTTTATGTCGCCGCGGAATCGACTGTTTGCTACCATCATCATCGTAATTAATCATTTTAATTAACTTTAACTTGGAATCCTGCCATCTATGAAAATTGTTAGAAGTATGTCAATGTTTTAGTAGGTCTTTTGGGCAGCGCCATCTATTGGCCTTTTGTGGAATCGAGTAGATAATTGGATTTCTTTGATTGAATAGAAATTAATCAATAAATTATTTCTAAGGTTTTAATTAATACTAAAGCTTGAATAAAAGAAACAGTTAAATTATGATATGAATTTATGGTATGGCAAATTTGACTAAGTACATAGTTTTGTTCATGACTAATAGTCCCTCGCGAGTTCTAGAAAAATGGCGGAAAAGTTGCAATTCGAATG
This sequence comes from Orthosia gothica, assembly GCA_949775005.1. Taxonomy (NCBI): domain Eukaryota; kingdom Metazoa; phylum Arthropoda; class Insecta; order Lepidoptera; family Noctuidae; genus Orthosia; species Orthosia gothica. The sequence goes on along the minus strand of OX459045.1, from coordinate 26,154,922 downwards.
ATCAAGACCAAGATATTATAATTTAATACGAACCTTAAATAGGTTTCAGTAATAGATTTCAAACTTTATAATTCATAGCAATAATTTGCATAGCAATTTCTAATGAAAACTTTTTGTTTGTTTCAATTCCTAAAATGACCGGATGATATTTAACATTGTAATAAAACCACCAATTGAACTTTAATTCTGAGCAATGTTTGCATTTGTAATTAATAGCTTTGTTTAATTATAAAAGAAATAACTAAGAAGTGTTTTCTAGTTCTTTGTAAGTTTTGTTGAATCAAATAAATTAAAAGACTCTGTATTGAAACGTGCGGTGTTTCCGCCCACTTTCCTGACGAGGTGTCCTAAAGCTCGCATCGCTGTGTCGTACTGTAAAGTAAAAATAGTTTGAATTGTGTTAAGAAGTTAATAACAGTTTGAATAAAACGCTAAGTGTGTGTAACCTCTGTTCATGTCGGACGTTGACCACGCCGACGGGAGACTCGTCGTGACATATATAATTTTTACCGTATGAAGTCAGGGCGGGTCACTAGTTTCTAATATAAAATAGAAAGCCATACAATATTTTTTTCCTATCGAATTTTTATGTTACCAATAAAACTCCAATCTATCCGAGCAGTCTACGCAAGATAAAATGCAGCTGAACCATTGTATTTTCCCAATATTTTCCGCTACAAGAAAATTAATTTTATTTTACAATATCCACGATTTCAATATGCTCGGGGAACTGGGCGAAAATTTGCAATATGTCAAACGGCAGTTTTCATTTACAAGTAAAGCGCGGTGCACATTGACGGTTCATTCAACATACAGCACATATTACGGCGAGTGTGCACCTGCGCCTCATTGCGTCGATGTCGTCACGACCTGACTCGGCAACTTGGGACGTTTCAGTCTATGTACACCTTTAGGTAGTGGTTGCAGAACAAAATGTTTACCGTGAAATGTATCTTGGATTAATATAAGATACAAACTACGCCACTGTAATAGGATAATAAAAAGATAACATTGCTAAAAAAGGTCGCTACTATTCGAATTAAATACATCTTGCAAACTAATTCGCATCATTATCTTTATACTATCTGTATAAAGATAATGATGCTCTAAGATTTTTCTCTGTTCCTAGTGCTGAAAAAATCTTGAAAGCATCTGTATGATTGTGGTAATTATATAGATTTCCACCCACTCATCGATAAAAAGTGTTCGTGACTTCCTGCCAACAAAACCTTTCGAATAAAGAGAATTGATCTAGAAAACGATAAAGAAGAGCGTCATACTTTAAACCATAAAAACTAAGAATCGTCTAAAACGAACACCTCAAACTGTTCATTTTTTAAGAAGCTTATTAAAATAAAAATAAACTCCTCCTTCTTTATTCCCCGTGCGATGTCTTTGCTATCGGTAGCAACACGTTTCAGGCACGACGCGACGCGGCATTGTCTCGGCCACGCCGAGTGCGACTCTAATTGATTCCGGGACCAATGGAACTGAGGGTGATTGGACCACCTGCTGTAGATGTGCTCCAATTATTGCTAAGACTTTCTATAACTACCAATATTTTATATATAATATTGATTTATGCTGATTTCCGTTGAGGTGGATGGAAATTTATTTGTTGAGGGGTAATTCGAACCTCAGGTTTTTTTGGTTTCGTGTGTTTAAAAGAGTAAAACTATTTTATTGATATTTGTAAGCCTTCTACTTGTAGATAAGACTGCCATTCTACCCATAGAATTATTTCTTGAGAAAGAGTTTTAGTGTACACTAGAGAAAGAATTAAAGAAAATATATTTATTTAGCACAGACTAAAAGACATAACATATTATTATACATCTGATAAAATACAAATAGAGCATATTTTATTGTACCTATTTTAAAAATCAAAAAAAAATATAGATTAGAATATACTTTATACCCTCTCACTCTCTGTTTTTTCTCTTCATACTTATTTTCTACTTTATTTATGGAAGAAAGTGAAGGTACTTTACCCCATAGCTTTCAGTGGTAAGAACTTTTAAAAAGGAGATGAGACCATTGGTGACCATATTGCCTTTCATTGTATAAGTTTTAACAAATAGAAAGAATGCGTAATAATAACACTGCTTTTAGACTTCGTGGTACGCAAATACAGCTCTGCTCAAAGTTTTTCTAAATTCGGTTTAAAATGGTAAGATCAGCCGGAAAACATAGTAGGAGTATTCGATTGCAAGCGAGACGGAAGACCGTTACATATGAAGAATCCTGAACCACGGCCGCCTCTTGAGATAATGGACAAGTGGCTCTACTGTTAAATTAAAAATTATATGCATTAAAACTATTTATTAAGTCTAAAAAATGTATGCTTTTGTGACTTACTGATACTCAACAGCAAGAATCTTACAAATGCAGCTTTCTTTTTACATGTTGTTTATAAAATCAACCGTAGATGCAGCATTATCGCACATTACTGCAGCGGTCAGCAAAAGGGGCATTGATGGACGAACGTGTAAATGAAAAATCAAATCAAATCTTTTTATTGTGGGCATAGGTTATACAGACAGATGTTAAGTGAATTACAGTTCCATTATGTCCTGCCTAGTAGGAGGTAGTATGGTGGGGGGTGAGGGCCGAGACGAAGCCGAGACACACATAATGTAAGTCCTTTGGGCTGGCTTGTATAGTAATTTTCTCAAATAATTCGCGGCAATTAAAACTAAGTAGTACCTAGAACTCATTTTGTCAAATACGATTACTTTTCAAAATCAATGACGACCAACGAACATCAATAATTTTCCCGCGTTAAAGTTTTAATTTGTTTTTTTTTTCAATAAATAGCTTTCAATTTGCAAGCCAGTTCGAAATTTAAATAAAACCTTTGATAAGTTACCTCCTTGGTTTCCATGTTTCGGAGTAAAAGATTGTTCCATTTATAAAATTACATGACAGATAAGAGTTTAGATTTATTTGGCCGCTAAACCACGGCGATAGATATGGATTTTCATACAACTTTTGCCGGCCCACAGAACAGAGAAGACAGTAGAAGTCGCTTAGCGCTTCATTAGTATTGGAACCAGCGTACCCAAACTCTCACATATACAGGTTAATTGTATATCGTAACACTAAGAAATCTTCGGTGTGATTGGTAGTTTAATTTTAGTTGAAAGTAGGAAATATGTCAGTCGTCACTAGTTTTGAAAATAAACCACAGTTTTATGACCATAGAGTTGGTTTATTGTCTACTCTTTTTGAGTATTTTAACTTTTTCCGTTTAAAGCGCTCATGGAATAGTTTAATGAGCAAGTTACGCTACTCGCCGCTAGATGTCACTATAATAAATGTATTCAATTTAAAACTGTATTTCGTTAACGATAAGATTTATATTTTCGAAATGAGGTCATTACTATTCGTCCTCCTGTAGGGATGTACCTCTGACGTTGAATTATTTATCGACATTCCGTTTTATTTTCAAACAAAATACAGTCAACAACTAGAGTCGATAAATATTATTATGTTTGAAATCAAGTGTTTACATAAATTTATTCTATTACTTACGATTTATAGAAAGTATGATAAAGATTTTTTATGTTAAACTACTGATCTAATTTTGAAAATTATTCTATTGATACAAAGATACGCCCTGTGGTGTTTTTACCCGACTGCCGAAGGAGGGTAATGTGTTTATCAGTCTATGTATGTATGTATGTATATATGTACTTATGCATGTATGTTTGTTCCTATACGGCGTTCCAGAGACTAAACGAAAGTGAAAGAGACACAATCTAAAATAAATTAATGATCACCTTTGCATTAGTGTTTTTTAGATTGCTGATATTTTCATTAACTATAGAGAATTTTTCTTCTAATATCTTTAAAATGTCTTCAATTTTGCTTACTTTTTTATTAGTCTGCGAGTTTTAGCTTTTAATCTGCCGATTATCAAGTTCTGTCTCTTAATTTTACTTTCCTTCTACCGTAACACTCCTTGTAGTCTTCTTTTTCGAGGACTAGAAGCTGGTGAAGTAATATCTAATGTTTGTTTTTTTTGAGGGGGCAATTTAGTTTTATCATCATGCTTTCTTTTATGTTGCATAGGTAGCAAGGATTCTTCCAAACTTGATCCTGTGCCCACATAAATTGATGCATCACTTTTAGCGGCATTTTGCGACGCATCTGACTAGACGAAAAAAATAAGAGTAAATGTTATGTCAATTATTAGTTAACACACACATACATAAACATTAACAATAAAAACATAAACATTAATAAGATTTTGTTCTCAAATGTCATGATTTCATGAAAAAGAGAAGTAATCCTGACACTGACCAGCAAATTGCAAAATACATAAGAATATTTGAATTTCGCTGCGGATCTACGATATGGAGTCAGAATCTCAGAAGCGCGATACAACAACATTATGTTATGAAACCGTAAAAATGACCAAATTGCAAAGATTTGATACAGACAATTGGCCTTAGGACAACTGGAAAATAATAACATAATTATACCTATACCTACTTTAAAATGAATAATTATTAGTTTTGGCACTGCTGTGTCGGCTAGGTATTTTTTATCCGCTTTTAATTAAAAAATCTAGTTCTACGAAGTGATCTGAGCAAATGGTACTAGTTTTTGCGGGAAACCAACTTTGCCTTCCAGTCGCTTCAATCCATATTTCTTTTCTGTCTGGATCCTTAGGAAATCTGAAGTCACAAAATAATACGTAACAATTTTTTTTTATAGGTTTGAGACTTGTTATATTTATTTTAAACTTGGTTAAAGTTTAATTCGAAAAAAAAAGTTTGGCCATGGCAATGTGTTTGGTTACTAATACTGAATCACCAAAAAAAGCCTCACACAGGTTTAAATTTTGCCCGCTATATATATCATAGAACACAGGGAATATAGTAAGTTTTAAATATCGATAACTCATCATCGATATTGGTAATCTCTAATTGAGTAGCTGACTGTGACATGTGCATAGTTGGAATCTTCGAGAACAATATGTTTAACTTTAAAAGAAAGTAGACCTTAAATTTTACGTCACAAAATCAACTTTTACTTGTCTTGTTTAATAAAATATTGCTTTTCCTTTTTTATGGAAATTAAATCAATTAAAACTTACCGATGGTAAGATATACCTCCATTTGATACATTTTTGGTTCTTCTATCGTGTTTACATTCTAAAACAGCACAAAAGGCCATTTTTTGTTTTTTTTTAAGTTTTTGTTACCGTGACAGTTGTAACAAGAATGATGTGCGTAGTGTGGGCGGGGCAGCAGACGTATGCGGAACTAAGCAAAACTCGGGGTACGCGGGTCCCGCCTACTTGCGACTTCCATTGTAGAAGGCGTTTTTTCTGTTCTGTGTGCCGGCCGCTGCTCGCATGTATGTATATAGTAAAGTAATTTCGATTTATCTCGAAGATGGTTGTCAAAATAATGCTCAAATATCCAAGCATGTTTGAGAAAATAATAGTAATATTCTTTTAACTCCATCTAATTAAATAATTTACCAAGACTTTCTAAGAAAAATAAGTCCATTCACAAAAATTCAACTCCACAAAAAGTAAAGCAAAGAAAGCGCCATTCTAATAACCACTGTCACAAGCCAATCTTACTAAATTAAAATAGAAGAAGGACACTCCACTGTAAAATAAAGGCGAGCATTCTTCAAGGCGTCTCCATTCCCTCCGGAGCCGATCTTCCATTGCACAAAGTAATCGTGGCTATTTGAACAGTACACACTTGCCGTCCCGCTCGCTCTCCGTCTACGTCATAAGACATTAAACCTATTGCGCGGATAATATCGGCAGTATTTTACGAGTGTTTGTATAAGGATCCTACCGTTGGTTGGAGGTGACTCGAATGAAGTTGTCACAGGAAGTTATGTTTAGTTAAGGAGAGGTATTTTACTTAAGAAACTGCTGTTGTTGTGGCCCAGAGTAGAGCGAATGCTTGCGTGGTGAAGGTTGTGGGTTCGGTACTATGCAGACTGTTACCTTTTTTGTCTCATTTTAAATCGGTCAAGGAAAACATCTTAGGGAAAGTGACATGTCCTAAAACAAAATATTTCGAAAATATTGTGACATCCACCATCCCGCACTGGTTGGCGAATCTTGGCCACTACCTCTCACAACGAGGTCTATATACTAGCAGTGAGAATGTTATAAGTTGATTATGCTATTCTATGCAGCTGCAATATTTTCGTTGTGAAAAGCACTAGACCTGATTTCCAGCAGTAGAAACGTAAAACGTCACTTCAAAATGCAAATCCGATAGTCATGACGATAAAAAAAACCGGCCAAGTGCGAGTCGGACTCGCACTCGAAGGGTTCCGTACCACTATCGCAAAAAACGGCAAAAAATCACGTTTGTTGTATGGGAGCCCCACTTAAATATTTATTTTATTTTGCTTTTAGTATTGTTTGTTATAACGGCAACAGAAATACATCATCTATGAAAATTTCAGCTGCCTATCTATCGTTAATGATATACAGCCTGGTGACAGACGGACATACAGACAGAACGACCGCGGAGTCTTAGTAATAGGGTCCCGTTTTTACCCTTTGGGTACGGAACCCTAAAAACATGTATTTCACCAACTTAAAAAACGAGAAGGTCCTCAAGTCGACTGTTTTTTTTTATGTGTTTTAGTTACCTCATAACTTTTTACTACCTAGGTAAACCAATTTTGATGATTTAATTTGAAAACTGGTGCTTGTGCATGACAAGCACCAGTTTTAGGTATCATTTATATTTGATCAAGATCTGACGAGTGGTTTTTGAGTTATTCTTAATAATATTCATGGTAAGGAAACAAAACTAAAAAGAGAAGAATTACAACTTCGATAAGGGCAAGAAAACTTGTTAACAGAAAAAAATCGGCTTCCAAAACAAAACAAAATTACAAACGAAAAATAACGTTTTTTTCGGCAGTCGTAGTCAAAAAGAAAAACAATAGGTATCAAAGACACCGACTTCTGAAAAGAAAGTTTTTGTCGCTTTGTAGTGTTTTGTTTTGAAAGTCGTTTTTTGTTAAAAAGATTTTTCTTGTCCATCTAAGTTGTCATCCCCTTTCTTGACATGTATTTCACGCTGTTCATCACTTCTTTGGTCTTTTCAACTCTTAGTACCTAATCCACATTTCGAGAATAGATTTGGTAAGAATCGAGAGCTCGTAGTACGACATTCAATTCGAAATCCATCTTTCCACTTTATGACTCGCATAGAATTGAATTGTTGATTTTTGGCGAATTTTAAGTAAGCAATAAAACGTTTTATCGTTTCACCGTCTTATGTGTTTTTACAGGTTTTTCCACTTTCATATAATACCGGAAAGATGAAAGGATGTGTAGTATAAAGAAGCTCACTAAAATTGATATTGACATGGGGCGGATCAATCATTGAAACTGGAAATAAGATATACACGAGTATCGAAAAGGTTTTTTGGTAGGATATAACTCATGATTTTTACAATTTTCATAGGTTGTACTATAGGAAACAAACAGTCTCCCTAGTACCATTAAGTAAATGGTGGTACTATAGAGAACGAGATTTCACGCTAGTACCACCGGTGGTACAGTTCGGTGGTATCAAAGAAAGCTAATTGGCAAAGGTCGAACATATCAACTTTTGAAATTGGAATTGAGATATACACGAGTATCGAAAAGGTTTGTTTTTGGTAGGTTATATCTCAAACTAATAGGGAACTATCCGCAAAGCTTAGCTCAGATGGCGCCACTGAAAACAAAGGATAACCACAGAACATATATACCCTAAGCCGGGAGGTTAACAAACTATACCAAAGAGTATGTAACACTACGTTTTTTTTTTATACTGTCAAAGTCGAGCGGCAATATTTCGCAGTTTAAGCATACAAAATATAAAACTAATAGCATGTGCTAATAGTGAAACAACAATGGAACTAACTAATAATTGAGGAAATCAGACCATACTGTACCTAAAAACCCGGCTTCAAGAGCGCGGTGCATCAGTAAAAGGAAAAAGAAAACGGATTTAGTTGAAAGGTACGAATATGAATGCGAACATTGGAAATCTTGTGTAACTTGCAGATATTATATCAATTTAATATGTAATGAGATCAATGTACTTCCAATTAATATTCAAAACAATACTTCCAGGTTGATTTTATATGACTTACATAATTACTTTGCAGTGGAACCGTTTTGCACACGGTTACATTCTGATGGTGGACAGCAGTCCAATGCACTATTAATTGCCAAAAGCCTTACCAAAGACCTAAACGCTGACTTCCTTACCACCCTTAATCATTTCGAATAAATATATATATTCTTTTAAGAAGGTGATTTGTAAAAGCAGATATTAATTAACGGAGACCGGATTTGTTTTGATAGTTCTTACTCTAAAATTAGAAATCTTGTCATTGAATCATAAATAAGTTTATTGGCACTTGATATTATTACATTTCATTTACATCTACTGTCTTCATTCTTTCAGGTTTGATCTAAACATAGAAAAAGGACTGAAAATGTATCTGCGTATCTGCTGCACGTTAGAATGGCATTTGCAGTTAATGCTTGTTATTATGTTTTATTACACCACCCAGTCTAAGGCCTTCATGAAAATATCAGTACCTATTTTTACAACAACAAAATAGATATTATTATTTTTATGTGTCATCTGGATGAAAACTGAAATTAACATCTAGAATACACACAAAATTTGTTTTGAGTGGTGTTATTTTCCATTGTCAATATTGTCATAACATAGGATCACACCTATTTTCAAGAAGGGTCAAGGGCTAGATAGTTGTGTATATAATAAGTACCTACATTTACTTAAATTTCAGTGCTGTGCTATTAAAATGTACCTACTGTGTGTTACTTAATTATAACAAGAAATAAATGAAAATTCTTTGTACTTGTATGTTATTTATTTTTCTTAGGATTGATTACTAATACAATTCATATACAATGTTGTCTGCCAATATAATCGGAGAAATCCTGGTCAACCTGAGTAATGTGTCAAAACCGTTAAAAATAGACCAACTGTTAAAGTAAGTAACCGGTGAAACTTATTATTTCTGAGAGTAGGTACTGAATCTATATTATTGTCCAAGTATCAAATTAAGTTAAAAAGAAATATATTTCTTTATTTACAATATTTCACATCAATTAACAAGAGTTTTAGAAGGGTTATTGTCATGAAACTTAGGTCCAAAGTTGAGTCTAAATCTAGGCTATCTGGGTATATCCATGATATCAAAGTTACATTCTTAAGGGCCAAGTTATTCTACTTACAAAAGGTGTTTTCTTATTGTTTTACCACAAATGAAATTTAGCTTTTTGAAACACTATTTTTAAGACATTATTGTGAAACTTATTCCAACAGCACCGGAAATTTAAAGTGCTGATTGTTTCTCTCTCTGACTCTTTTTCTCCAAACAATGGTAGGTAACCCCCTTATTTAATATTTTTCTATTTAGTTTCAGTCCTGTAAGTATAAATTAGGTTTTATTAACACCATATGGTTAAACATGCGTATTTATGTAGACATTAAAACCATTTTGTAGTTGTGTTTAATTAGTACACAATGTTATGTACCTTCTTTTTAATGTCTATAGCATTAAACATAATAATTACTGTTATTATTTGAATAAAGGTTGCCCTAGGATAATACACTGACCTGCGAAATACCTCCTTTATTAAATATTCCGCTTTAGAACGGTCAGGACACAGCCTTGACTTTTTTGTAAAATTCCTGCGACGAATAGTAATTTCCCATTGCTTGCGAATATTGGCGTTTTCTGGGATCATATGGCCGGTTTTATTTCTGCATCCATAAACACAACACTGATGCATTCTTGACCAACAGCTAGCAATATTATTATTTAGTTTTTGAACACAAGTTATACTTAAAACAGTAAAAATAGTTCGGTAACCACTAACACAAACTGTAGTAGACGCCATGTTGTTATGTTTTTGTTTACTTTTATCCTTCAAGCGCCATCTGGCGGGAGCAATTGGCAGTAATGTTCCCTATTGACAAAGGTCAAACTTATCAACTTTCTTAGTTATTAAAACAAATGAATTGACTTAGAATCGAATACTGAACAAACTGTATTATCATGTCGGTACATGTGGGAACCTGGTACCTAATGATTGCGTCATCAAATCGTGTTACCCCATCTGAATAATGGCCTAAAACAAAATATTTTTTAAACAAGCTTTTTAGCTTACCGTGTATTGACATCAAAACCAAACATGTACGCAAAATTTCATCTTAATCGGTTGAGGATAACCACTTTAAAGTTCAGTTGTAAGATTTGACACGAACATATTTATGTCATGGACCAAGTGATTAATCAGGGCACTATGTATAATGCCCGGGTGTTATGAATCTAGTCAAGACAAATCGGGCAATGTAATGAATACTATAATAAACTGCTACATTTATCAAATTGTTTGGTCATTATGAATATTGCTACGTAACGGTTGGGCAATTCGATAATTATGGTCAATGAAATAGTCCAAGAGCGAGTGAAGCGAGCTCGGGAGCTTATGGCACCCCGACACGGATAAGAAATAGAAATAGGACTCGAGTTTGTTGCTTAAATATTAATCGTACTTCAATTCAATTCAATTATTTATTGAATGTGAATGTGTATAACAAAGATCTTATAACAGTAGTATAGTTCACATGGACCCTGTCGGGCACAGCAATTTATTATAAGAATAGTGGAAAAACCTAGCTTATTTTAAATGAATGAATGTAACTGAAAAATTACAATGAAAGTATAGATAAAAGTGAAATAAAACAATGAAAAAGTGCTAAGTCAATAAAAAAAACTAAGATAAAAATGGTAATGTCAACAACAACATGTCAATACGTCGGGCACAGTAATTTAAAATATTATTTAACAAATACATAGCATAAGTTCAGGTAATATAATTTTGAATAATTTTACTTAAGTTTTAGTTAGTTACTTATTCTACGTATATTAAAACCAACGTCAATATTAAAATAATAAAAAAAAACATATTTTTATTACCCGGCCCAATAAGAGATGGGCATTATTCAGAAATCTCGGTAAATTTAATTATTTCAACAACTTTTATTATATTGCCTACTCATATTGGGCCATTTTTCAAATTGCCCAGGCATTATGAATAATGCCGTATTAATGACTTGGTCCATTTTTAATATACATTCATTGCAAGTTAATAAAAAGCTTGTAATAAAAATTTACGAACTACCTTTGCCATCAACACGCTAAGAAGAAATACAAACTCAGGATTGCCATTATATTAATTGAATCTCCCGTGTTAAGCTAGCTGAGGACTACAATTACGCCGTTGAACCGTTATTTTTTCTACAATTTCAACACTAAGTACAATCTACACATACTTTACAAGTACGTGCAGCGTCCTGCGACGACCAAAGCTAAAAGCGGTTAGTTCATAATTTACCGGAGGGCTGGCCTGTTCGATACGCGGCTTACTTTGACATGTGACAGATTTATGAGCTCTCAAACAAAATTCGCTCGGTCGCGCTCCCAGTTAAAACCAGCTCAGTTTGATATGTATTGTATGGGGTTTTCTACAGCTTCTAGGTGTTTGGGTTTATAAAAATGAAGCTTTTTAAGATTCCGTACCCAAAGGGTAAAAACGGGACCCTATTACTAATTAGGGTTCCGTACCCAAAGGTTAAAAACGGGACCATATTACTAAGACTCCACTGTCCGTCTCCCTTCTGTCTGTCTGTCACAAGGCTGTATCTCATGAACCGTGTTAGCTAGACAGTTGATATGTTCACAGATGATGTTCCTATTTCTGTTGCTGCTATAAAACCAATACTAAAAACAGAATAAAATAAATATTTAAGTGGGGCTCCCATACAACAAACGTGATTTCTTGCCGTTTTTTGCGATTTTTTGACTGCCAGTTAGTTGTTTTTATTGACTTGCCCAATTGCCACATAATTATGGTTGTTATGTCATTATTGCAATGGTTCTGATGTCTGTATGTGAATGTGAATAACACCTTGTTTCTAAACTGACAAATTAGAGTTAAAAACTTGTCGAACCGTAGCATGAACACTTGTCAAAATTTATCAATAGAAGAGAGTTTGGTAACTTCTCAACCACAAACTCTCAATTTGAAAACTGGGTGACAGTCTTTAAAACCGTTTGAATCATCACGAGACGTGAGTTTTTACACGTCTCGTAAGTCGAGCTATTTAACTAAGTCGATAGTGAATTCGTTAGGTATGTAAACAAAAAGCGTTTTAAAACTGTTTTAACATCCACTACGCGGTTTTTCCAATGTATATCTTGTAAGATGTAATGTTTCATTATAATGACGGAAAAGAACAACGTTCCCAAAATATTTTTCTCTAACTCTCCATAAATAATTTTCTCCTCAGCACTTCCACCTCAAGCCAGGTTTCAAGCAAACGCCCAAAGCACTAAAACAAGGAACCCACCATATATAACACATCCCGAAGCGTTCACGTGTACCTACGTGGCCACCAAAACTGTTATTGCATCTTCTATGCATGCAGCTTTTGTTGTAGATTTTAATGATGAAAAAGAACAACGTTACGAAAAATATTTCATCTCGAGCCCACCATAAAGAACCACAAATTCTCTTTAGCACTTCTCCCTCAGCCCACGTTCAAACCACTAAAACAAGGAACCCATCAGGCCGTCAGCCATTACCCGACTTTGGGCATAACACATCGCGACCCTCAGTTCGCCACAGAGCGGTCACGTGTACCTACGTGCCCACAATTAATGAGACGCAGGTAAGAAATTACGAGGTATATTGGGCATAGATTAGCGGGATACATGCAGATGTGTGGCGCAATGGTGGCGATTTGTGCCTATTGCGGGTGGAGCTCTGGGAGGAAATTTGATTGAGTCAGTGAGTTTGGATTTAAATAATAGAAAACCTCAGATCTCAATCATCAGATTTAAAAGAATAGAAATCTGATTTATGCATCGGCAATGAGGCACTGGTCGAGTCAGAGCTCCAAGGCCTTGAACATCGTCGTTGAGTTGCCAGCTTAACTTTTTTATCGGTTGCAATTCGGGGAGTGTGCGATGGAATTGCATGATCTAATTCCGCCTTGCCCGTTTCATCATCGGACTACAAGACGTACGGCGATGCGCCATTGGTACATGGTAGACCTCCCTCCCTTATGCATAAAACGTTTTGGAAATACTTTCATTATGCGTACAGCTTAAGCTTGGGGTGCACGGTTGGCGCAGTGGTTGAGCGATTGACTGCTGTGCTGCGTGTCACGGGTTCGATGCCCGCACGGAACAAATATTTGTATGACCTACAGATAGTTGTTCCGGCTCTGGGTATTGTGTATGTGAGTTTATATGTTTGTAAACGCACCCACGATACAGGAAAAAATTCCTACGTTTCTAAAAAAAAAAAGCTTTAGGAGTGGAATTCCCTGCTCGAGTTTGTGTTTCCAGATAGCTACAACCTCGAAGTCTTTAAGTCAAGAGTGAATAGGTTGCTTCTAGACAAGCGTTTTACACCGTCGACCACATCATCGCTTGCCATCAGGTGATATAAATATATATATATATATATATGAAAGGTTGTGAGTATGCATGGATAAATAGAACAGTGTTTGTCATTTAGAAATCAGATCAGGCACATGAGCATACTTTTTATTCAAGTAGTAGGTGTCTTTGAGATAGTTTCAACTTCAACGCTTATTGCACCTAGTTTTGCATACATTCATCAATAGGTTAATCTTTAATGTATATATAGTTCACTAAAGTAAATACCTGCCTGTATAACTCGTAACCAATGTCAATGACTTTAGAGTTTAACATCAAAATAACTTTGGCAATAACAGTTACTAGGAATCATTAATTCAAATTACAAATCAAGAAATTAATCAAAATTTTCGACACGAATTCGAGTTTCGTCGATTTTCGATTTCCCGGTAATGGATGGAATGGATTTAACAGATGTAATCTTGAGTTTGTATTTGTTCAAATTCAAATACAAAATGTTAAAATACATAGTTACAAGGGAAGATCTCTTACTGCCTTAGAGTCATTGTATCCCGCCTGCAAATTATTTATGTTTTAAGTCATTATTATGCAGATATATTTTATATTATTAGTACATTATGATAACATTATTATCACACTATTATTACACATTAATACATACAAATACACATACATACAAATGTCATCAATTTATTTACAATACATGAATTAATACTCTGAACAAATATTTTTAGTCCAAAAATGCCTTATTGCTGTAGAAACATTTTTTTGTAACCACTTTGACAATTTTGTTTTAAAAATATTACCCTGTAACAATTTAAATTCGTTTAGTATCGTATTATAAATTTATATACACATTTTGAACACATTTTTCTTATAAATATCTTTATGTCCAGCTGGCTGATATAAAAGGTTGTGAAATTTAGCCGTTTTCTGTCGTGGTGTAATCTCGGTATGTTGCTTAAAATTATTCATGTATATCTTTGTAAAGGTGGCGATATCTCTAATATACATACAGGGCAGTGGAAGCATTTTAAATTTTTGAAAGAGCGGTTTACAGCTATCTAAGAACTATGCTCTGTTTATTACCCAGATGCAGCGTTTTTGGAGCTTGGAGACTCTGTCGGTATCGGTCGAGTTACCCCACATGATTAGACCATAGCTTAGAACAGATTAGAGTTTCCATAGTTACGAGGAGGGATCAAAAAGTAGTGAGAATGAGATAGAATATAATGACTATTGATAACTTTTTAACGATTGACATAACGTTTACCGAGTACAGCGCTTTTCCAAGGCTTCAATCCCATTCAGAAAAAAAACAAAAGAGAATCGAAGTATTTTTTCTTTATTAATATTACAAATATGTATCTGAGCTATGCCTGGCAGTATTTTTTTTCTTACCAAGGAGTATGTCGCTCTCACTAATTTTTGATCCCTCCTAGTATAAATATGCCTACAAACAGAAATGTTATTTTAATGTGTAACCTTCAGCAAAACGCAGGTAATCAGCGTCGCTACTACGTTTTATATATTTTTACACGTTTTATATTACCTTGCTTTCGTATGTGTGTCCGGTAACTAGTAATCGATTTTAGAGCACTTTCTGGGATCCAATTAAGCCAAAACATGGCCTTCTTATGTAACTAAGGAAATTTTAAAATAATATGGTACTACGGAGCTGGTCTCATGATAGAGTCGACCGATAAAATCAGATAAAAAAATACAGAAATATTTATGTCGTTATAACACTTTTTATACAGTTGGTAGCGTCCCCTTTTAAGCATAAGAGGTAAAGGTATAGATGCCTTTACCAGGAGGCGCCGCTCTTTTATATCGTAGGAGTGTCATATGTTAAAAACAAAAGTGCTATGAAAATGAATAATTAAAATATTAATTTAGTTTTAGTCGTTAGTCTATTGGTGTGTGTATATGTGTGTGTGCGTGCGAGCCTGTGTGTGTGTGTGGGTGTGTGTGCATGTTTTTTTTTATACAAGGGTAAACGTAGCAATAGCAACTTAACTCAATCAGACAAAATAAAACCATCGTGTTTCGGCTCATTGGATTTGTATTGTCAAGCGATTTCGTACTTTTGAGTTTTTTTAAAGATTGATTTAAAAAAAAAAACTTTTATTTATTTTAGAACAACTTGACCAATATTTCCAATAAGACAGGGAATCTATCTGCCTAGCCTTTCACCAACAACGTTGACGTTGACTTCCTGACGTAAATAGGCACATAGGAGTATCGGTATTTAATGGATGGTTACCCATCCACGGACCGACCTCGGCAAGCGTTGGTTAAGCACGAAGATCAATCCTACCTGTTCCGTCCCAACTCCCAAATAACTTTAGCAAACCTCTTTTATTTTTGATGAACCTCGAATATTTAGGTACAAAAATCGTAAACGTCCATTCTTCTATATTTTGATAGTCTGTGATCCAAAATTAGCCCGGTTGGTGCGCATGTTTGAGCTTCTACTTGTTAGCGGGATACGTGCGTTACGTTTGGCGTTCGTTTACCTCTATTTCGCTGCATTCCCGTCGGTTTGATCTACTGACTTTAGCTCCATGTTTCTCTATGCGTGCGTGCAAGAAAAATATAGGATGAAACGTTTGTTGGCTTCAATCGAGGCGGTTGTGTTGGGTATAGAGAATTTTAGTGTTATTTTAGTTTAGACAAGAGAAAAGTAGCTTATTCATTTATGTTTTTACCGTCCGCGTGACATCAAAGATAGGTTTATGTTTTTACTAAATAATGATCAGAAGAATCAATATTTTGAGGTCTGAAAATAATTCTAAATGAAATTGTTTTTCGTGAACATCTCTTTTCCATTTTGTTTATTAGAATGTTTTTTTTTTTCATCTTAGATAGGCTCGCGCTTGACCATTATCTCACTTGATGGTAAGCGATGATGTGGTCGACGATGAAGCACGTTTACCTAGAAAACACCTATTCACTCTTGACTTAAAGACTACCAGGTTGTAGCTATCAGAAAATACAGACTCCGGCAGGGTATTCCACTCCTTAGCTATGTTGCTGTTTTATAATTTTCTGACTTTTCTCGATAACCACCGAGCATATGCTTTCATGCTTTATGAACAGTGGTTTCAGCTACAAAGTTACGTATGACCCTGTAAATTACACCTTTACACATTATGAACTCAAAGTATCCCAATTACTTTCGATCCAAGATAATTCTATAGAACAACGCAATTTAATTAAAGCATTAGTCTATTACACAGAAAACGAATTCCCGAAACATCCAGGTCTTAATTACTTAACGTAAAGTTATTTAACAGTAATCTTTTAAAGGTACCGCCTTCAGTTAAATCGATAATTAGTGATCTTGTTAGAACTCTTAACAAGTAAATTCAGTCAAGTTAGCAAACGAAAAGTTTTATGCTCCGAATAATTTTTGCTTTGGGCGCATTGGAGTGAGAAAGTTTTGGGCTTTCAATCCTATAATATAAAAATAAGGATTATTATGAACTTTTTCTATAAATATATACAAATCTATTAAATAACTAGCTGACCCGGCAAACTTTGTTTTGCCATAAAAAGACCAAAAATTTTCTACCCTACCCTACCCTACCCAACCCTACCATACCCTACACTACCCTACCCTACCCTACCCTACGTACCCTACCCTACCTACCCTACCCTACCCTACCCTACCTACCCTACCCTACCTACCATACCCTACCCTACCCTACCCTACCCTACCCTACAAACCTACCCTACCCATTAAAAAAAAAAAAAAAAAAACCTATCTCTCAAGTTGGATCGAACTGCACATGGTGTGCGAATTTTATTATAATCGGTTAAGTGGTTTAGGAGTCCATTGAGGACAAACATTGTGACACGAGATTTATATATATTAAGATATGTAATCTACCTAGGCGTTAAGACTTCACAGACTTTTTTGCCGTAAAAATCTACAGTGCGTCACGCCCGTAAGCACCAGCATGATGGCCATATCTAGGCACGACCAAGTAACCTTAGGTTATATGGCAAAAAAACTTGTGTGTTTAATTGGCCTTAGAACAATTGCACCACAAATCATCAGGTGCATTTAAAGCTCAACGTGTTTAGAATATCATTATCCCTATCCTATCATTATCATTATCCTAACTTCACAAATTCTACACCTTAGTCAAAATATGTGGCTTGGCGGTTTCGCTACAGTCACATGCTTCGAAAATTCAAAATTCAAAAATTCAAAATTAATTTATTATTGTGATTTTTGGTACATTTTTACATGAGATCTTATTTATAAATATAAAGTTCCTCAAAAATCTACCTTATAGGTTTACACTGTTTCCCATAATTAATAATTATCATAAAAAGAATAATCAACATATTAAAACAAAATTACAACGAAACACAACACTACTTAAGACTGAAAATCAAGCAAATCATTAACAATTGAGTAAACATATAAATAATCAATGGCAATAAAGATAATAATACAATGTCAAAATTAAATAAATATCAATGTCAATAATAATAATAATGTCAGATAACTTACAATTTATCATTAAGGAATTCGTCATTAGTATAATAACATTTTTCCAATAACAGTTGTCTTAATTTGTTTTTAAATTGAGTAATATTTAAGTCCTTAATTTCATTTGGTAATTTATTAAATATTTTTGGGGCCATGCAAAGTATGCTTTTGTGCATCAAGGCGGTCTTTGATGGTCGAACGCATAATTCATGTCTATATACCTGTCTAATAATTTTATAGCGATGTTCAGATGCTTTTCTGAATAGATGCATGTTCTTTTTACAAATATAGCAGTCTCAAGTATGTACAAGCAAGGTAAAGTCATTATTTTTAACAATACAAAATAAGGTTTGCAGCTATCAGTTATTTTGATACCGGTAATAGCTCTAATGCATCTTTTTTGCGATTTGAACACCATGTCCTTATTACAGGAGTTACCCCAAAACATGACTCCGTAGCGCAGTATAGAATCGACATATCCATAGTATGCAGTGACTGCCGCTGATTGATTGACTATTTTTTTTAGTTTATACAAAGCATATGAAAATTTACTAATTTTCTTAACTAATATTGAGGTATGTTGCTTCCAATTAAGTTGATTATCGATTGTTAGTCCTAAAAATTTTGTATTTGCAACTTCTTCAACCTTTTCATTATTAAAACTTACATTTATTTCCGAATTAGCTACTCTTTGACGAAAATTCATAATTTTTGTTTTCTTCAAATTTATAATTAAGTTGTTATGTTCTAGCCAGTTAACCGTTTGTTGTAATGCATTTATTATGTCAGCTTCAAAGTCTTTATTATTTTTGTCATGTTTAACAGTGATAGTACTGTCGTCGGCAAACAATGTCATAGGATAGGGTATATTCAGGGGAAAGTCATTTATATATATAAGAAATAATAAAGGCCCTAGCACACTGCCTTGGGGCACTCCATAACATATTTTTCGTTCTTTAGATAGGTATTTTATAACGGTTTTATTTAATTTACAAATTCGACTTATTTCTGTACGTTGTGTTCTATTTTTTAAGTAAGAATTTATGAGTGATAAAACATTTCCCCTAATCCCATACGCATTTAACTTGCTCAGCAGTATATCATGGTTGACCAAGTCAAATGCCTTGGTCATATCCATGTACACTGCTGATATTGGGACTCTCTCATTCATGCTAGCTATGATAACATTAAGAAAGTCATATATTGCCATATTTATTGAATGATCTTTCCTAAATCCTTTTTATTCTTTCACAAGTATATTATGTTTGTTGAGGTATCCTTCTATGGACCTATAGATCCATTTTTCGAATATCTTGGATATTACCGGCATAAGAGCTATTGGCCTGTAATTTTTAATGTCTTTCTCATCGTCTTTTTTAAATAAAGGTTTTATGAGAGTGGGTTTAAGCTTATCAGGGTAAGTTCCAGACTCAATACTTAAATTAATTATGTAGCTGAGAGGATCTGATATTATTTCTGAGACATACTTTAGAACCTTTGTTGAAATATCGTCGTATCCAACACTATTTTTATTTTTCAAGTCTTTTATAATTATATTTACTTCATCTGGTATGATAGGGGCTAAAAACATTGACTGTGGGGAGTAATTTATTTTATTGTCAGTGGTCAGTTGTGTCGAAGCAGTAGCAAGTTTTTCTGCTTGACTTATGAAGTAGTCATTAAAAATATTTGCTATGTCTTTGGGTGTAGTGAATGTATCTCAGTCATAATATATTTCTTTTATATACTTTGGTGGAGAGTTGCTTCTATTTTCATTTATTATTTTCCACGTCATCTTAGATTTATTATATGCTGTCTTCATTTTATAATTATTCTTTGCCAATTGTGTTAATTTTATAATTTTCTTAAGTCTGTTTGAATAATTTTTAAGTTTTGTCACAGTTATCTTAGATGGATTTAATCTATGGTGCCACAACAACTGTCTTTTTATTTGGCTACACCGTCTAATACCAGGTGTTATCCAATTTGGATTCTTTAGTAATTTAATTTTTTTGTACGTAATCGGAAAACATAAATTTCTTTCTTTTCGTTACTATATGTCGTGTTTTATTTCGTTTTGCGCAACTCCTCGTCGCCATGTTACTACAAGAACTATTGCATAACATAAAATTAATGAACAGTAAATAAATTTATCGTCATACGCCGTTTTTCATCTGACGGTAGCGAAACGGCAAAGCCACTTCTCTGACTAAGGTGAAGAGTTTGTGAAGTTAGTGCTTGTAGAGTTAGGGCGTGTAGAGTTAGAAGCTTGGCTATACATGAGATCTGACAACTTTTTGACAGTGCGAGCCATATGGTCTCGTCTTGGCAACATTTATCATTTATTTTTCGGAAATTTTCCAATTTTATTGCAGTTTCGGTTTAACCTTGGCCATAAAAACCATTTATGTTCTTAGAAGCATAGCCCTACGACCAATGATATTCAAATAAACAGATATGTTATAAGTGCGCGCATTGTAAATACTCGAATAGTAGACAATTGTATGATTTAGTCTTTAGTTTATGTCACGCATGGCGAAGAGCGATACGCTTTGTTGAAAAAAAACAAAATTAAAAAAATGCCATCGTGTGTATTTAGAAAGTGTACCAATTATAATACCAAATTACATAAAACAGAAGGGATCTCATACCATATGTAAATACGCAATACACCTCAATTTACTAATTTATTTCAATTTTTTTTCCTAATTTTCTGATATTTGGAGGTTACAAAAAGAAAAAACATTGATTGTCAGAATAATGTTTGTTTACATTCACACGCAAGTGACAAACACTAGCTGTCTCTTTTTTTCTTGTTGGTTTTATCAAGCCATCCCTTTCGACTTGTAGTGAAATGTCAGATGAATGAAAAGTGTGTATGTGTGCTGCCGCTGCTGCGCGGAACACTTTTTTCAATTGTTTTGTGAGTGTATAACGTATCTGTTTATTTGAATATCATTGCCTACGACGCACTGTTCCCGAATTATGGACCTCCATTTTATTTTGCTTAAAACGCTCTATATTTCCAAAATGATATCTCGAAAACGGTATGTCCTAGGCAAAAAATAACCAAAATTTAGCCCCCCCCTTTGCTACCCCCATGTTAGAAGCATCCCAACATGAATTATAAGTTTTTTTTTTTTTTACATTCCTTGGTTTTCGACTTCAACTACGGTCATGACAAGTTATGATAAAATATGTCATGTCTTACAATTTATCTTAAATGCTAGCACGGGACAACCATGTGACATAGTTTACAGCGCGGCTTGCTTTTCTTTTTGTTGACTTCATAGTGCGACATAATTTGAATGGACGACCAAATAAAATAATACGTAAAAAAGTATGCAGTTCATACAGCTAAACAACTTTTTAATTTTGTTGGGCATAAATTAATTTTTGACCCACGACCATAGACTTGTGCACACTTATTTTTCTTTGTTTGTTTGATAACATATTAAGTATTTGTTAGAAAGATAAAGAAAATATAATAGCTTGGACCAATACCGGTGGGCCCCTACTTTTTTATATTTTAAATTGTTTTTTGGGGATTTTATTTGAGAAACATTTAAAAATGTAGAAAGTAAGAAGAGTATGGTATAAAAGAAAATACTTATAAAAATATAATAATCAAAATAAAAATAAGGGGATCCTGCCGTTTTGCCGAAAAGATTTTGACAAAATTTCATTACCCAAACAAATTTCAGCAATCTTTTTTTATACCATTGCAATATTTCGAATGATTTTAGTACGCATATTTTTATTTGGTCAAATTTTTACATGGCAAAATTTTACCAAGTATAATGTCATTATGGCATTTGGTCTTTAATCAAATGATTTATTACAGCAAACAATCTTCAGACAATAAACGTTTGGTGAAATGATTTGTTAAGACAAAAAGTATTAAGGCAAACATAAGATTTTTTGAATTATATAATAAAAAATACAATTTTATTTTTTGATTAATTCTTTCAATTTGTCTGAAACAAGTCAAATTTATGGTTACTTGATATTAATTTATTTATGGAAGTAGTTAGAGTAGGTTAATTATTAAAAAAATGGTTAGGTTAGGTTAGGTTAAAACTGTGACCTCCTACGCACGAGCCGAGCGAGCGAAGCGAGCGGTGCCGCGGCAGCGGCCGGCGAGTGCCAGAAACGACTTGCATTAATAGAAAAAAGAGATTGTTTTTAGTAGGTTACCCGGAACTGAACTATTAAGATTAGGATAATTAGTTATTTAAAAAAAAATGGTTAGGTTAGGTTAAAACTGTGACCTGCATTAAATTTAAAAAAAATATATATAAAAAAAGAGAAATAAAAAACTATAAATATTTGGCTTATTTGATTTTGCGTAAAAACTGTTATTCCAAGTGAAATATTTGAATAAATAAAAAATGTTAAAAGTACTAGTTGGTAAACAAGTTATAGTTTAAACGTTCATTTCCCAAACATTATGTTTGCGTTAAAAAATTTCGTGAATAGATTTTTTGCTAAGTAATAATTTGGGAAATGAAATTATGCGAAAATTTTTTTGGTAAGTGAAAATTTGTCAAATTCGTTTCGGTCAAACAAGGGAGACCCAAAAATAAGAACCACAATAAAAAAAAAATACAATTATGAAAAAGTAATAATATAAAATTAATTAATAATCCTGTAACATTTCAATTAATTAATAAGCATTGATCACTATACACACAAAATGAATGTATTGCCATTTGGTGCAGTAATTAGAAGGCAAATATATATTTTTTCAACTATAAAATTTTATCACCACCTCCGAACGAAAGTGATACATTTTTCTAAATCATCTGACAAAATGTGACATTTGTGACAAAATGGGTGCACCCGTATTAGCAATTAAGACCCGATGAGTCCCAAATAAAGGTCAGGAAATTTTCTCATGCCGCCGGTGCTATTATTTAGGACAAAATGGCGTTATCGCCAAAACTGCGATGAAATGTGTGACTCAAGCCATGTCACAGTAGGCCGTGCTCGCCGGGCAGCAACAAGAAAGGCATGTTGCGCCTTTAAAACATGGCACATGTTTGACCCGTGCTAGCATTTAAGACAAATTGTAAGACATGACATAATTTATCATGTCTTGTCACAAATGTCTTGGGTACGCCCATGCTCGCTAGGCAGGTGGTGTAAATTTTTATTTTTATTAAATGCATTTTAGGTATTTGGTGTGCAAGCGGCCTCTGTCTATATTCCTAATTCAAAATTAGAAACACCATGACGGTCAAAAAAGGTCTGTGTATTCTTAAAACATCCTTACCTTATTATTTTTACAATATCCTGGCTTAAAACAATTGTAATGGCAGCCGAGACCAACCATAAAATAAGAAGTGTAGGTGCCTAATTAGCTCCAAGAAACGTTAAGTACATATATCTAGACCCGTAGGGTCCTCGATAAAGTCTCACAAGTCACGGACAGACAGTCTAATTAACTGTATGTCTATTGACGAGTCTAAGCCACTAGAGTGGTACTTGAGATTTTCGGAGGTCGAACGTGCTTACTTTGACCCGTCTCTGTAAAGAAGCCTATGTAGAGTTGAAAGATAAGTACCAGGCCCCTCAGAAAGTATTGCGAAAAAAAGTTTTTATATATGGGAGACTGGCCAGTTATAATGTTTTTCGAAAATATGATTATTTATAAGTAAAAATAAGTAAGTTCCAATTTCAAAATTTCCCTCCACATTTTTTGCGAGTTAATTCAAAGTATTGTGTCTCACTGAAATATGGATCTGCGCCGGGAACATTTTAGAGCTATGATTTTATACGATTTCAAGTGTCGCCTGAAACCGGATGAATCGTACGATAGACTTCAAATGGCATTCATGGATGAAGGCCCTTCCAAGGCAACCGTGTATCGTTGGTATAACGAATTCAAGCGCGGTCGACCAACTTTGGGGGATGACGAAAGAAGCGGTCGCCCTTTGACGGCTGTTACCGAAGAAAACGTGCTAGCAGTGAAAAATTTAATCCAAGACAATAGGCGAATTACATATCAGGAGATTCAACACATATTGAAGATTGGATCGGGAAGCGTTCACGAGATTCTACACAGCCATCTTCGCGTGAGGAGGATAGTATCACGCTGGGTGCCGCACAACCTCACCGATGCTCAGAAGCAGGCCCGGGTGGAATGGTGCCGTGATATGCTTAACAAATTTGAAGCAGGCTCGTCTCGGCGTGTTTACGACATCGTTACAGGTGATGAGTCCTGGATTTATCAATACGACCCAGAAACCAAGCGCCAGTCGACTGTTTGGGTGTTTCAAAATGAGCCAACGCCTACCAAAGTGAAGCGATCTAGAAGCGGGGGTAAGATTTTGATCGCTAGCTTTTTTAATTTGACTGGCCACTTGGTATCAATTCCCTTACGGGATCAAAGAAGCATTAATGCCGAATGGTATACTACCAAATGTTTGCCAGAAGTTTTCTCTGTTATAAGCAACAAGCGACCAAACACAGGGCTCCGCGGGCTACTGCTCCACCACGACAATGCACCTGCGCACACCGCACTCAAAACGAGGGACTTCCTGGACAGCACGCCAGTCAAACTCCTGGGTCACCCTCCTTACAGCCCTGATCTAGCACCGTGTGACTTCTTTTTAT
This sequence comes from Orthosia gothica, assembly GCA_949775005.1. NCBI lineage: Eukaryota > Metazoa > Arthropoda > Insecta > Lepidoptera > Noctuidae > Orthosia > Orthosia gothica. The sequence continues at coordinate 26,130,294 of OX459045.1, read as the reverse complement.
TCCCAAAAATAAAAAATCAGCTCAAAGGGATACAATTTTCGTCGCCGGAAGATGCGCTGGCTGCGTTCGAGCAGGCTGTAAACGAGGTGTCTGCGGCGGACTGGAAAAAGTGTTTTGAAAACTGGTTTAGGCGCATGAATCTTTGTATAGAGGCTGGTGAAAAGTACTTTGAAAAGATTTAATAAAAATATATGTACGTATAGAACAATTTTTTTTAGTTTCGCAAAACTTTCTGAGTGTCCCACGTATGTGTGCCAAGGACTGATTTTCCTTATTTATTGGTGTTTATTTTAGGAAAACTGGGGAAGTGGATACCATGATTGTTTTAGACATACAAGTGAAATTTCAAAATTTAAAAAACCCCCGACACGTATTTTTTGGCTACATAATTTATCTAGTACATAGTAGATACGCTGAGATCGGCAATCTATCGAACACGTAATTATGACACGATATCTTGCGAAAACACCCCGATTCAAACAGTAAAACGCCCATAACTTTTGAACGGCTGAACCGATTTTATTCAAACATGCTAAGAACACTCTCGATTAAGTCACCTATTAAACAAAAAAAACAAAATTGGTTTACCCGTTTGGACGCTATGATGCCACAGACAGAGACATAGATACACAGCAACACACGTGAAACTTATAACACCTCTCTTTTTCCGGTGGGTGTTAACAAGTTTAAAACGCCAAATAAAATGTTAGTTTTTCATCATACCTCTCCCCTGATGCTTGGGGTCGTGGGTTCAACTCAATTACCAATGTGATTATTTTAATTCATATGTACTTTCTTAGTTCATCTTGGCCATCGCTGACAACGGCGAAGGATAAAATCTTGATGAAATGTGGACCTATAGTAAATATATGTTTACCCGCATTTAACAAGCTTGGTGAATAAAGCTTGTGCCTTCTCTGTATGAGAAGAAGCCTTTGCCCTGCAGTGGGGCAGTATCAAGCTGGTATTATTATTATATAATACCTTTACACGAGCAATTCCTGTATATATGTATATATATATATAATCTGAATCTCGGAAACGGCTCCAACGATTTACATGAAATTTAGTGTGCAAGGGTTTTCGGTGGCGATAAATCTATCTAGCTAGGTTTCATTTTTAGAAAACGTCGTTTTCTCTATTTTCACCCTAGCAGAGCTTGGTCGCCCAGATACTTATGTAATGGTCCATTGTTGAGTACTTCCTAATAAGCTCCAAAAGTAATATAACTTTGCAAATTTTTCAACAATATTCAAAAGCACCCTAAAGTACGACTGCCTTAGCAAAACAAATAAGTCTGCCAACAATTTTCTAGTCAACAAAAGCAAAAGAAAAGTAATAAAACAAAAAAAATACCTTCCGAATTTTAGCAAACACGAACAAATTAATGTCTTTCGCAATTGTCTAAGTATCTTTAATGAGTTGGGCGCTAGACGCTTAGAAGGGAAACCCCTGCTGAGCTGTGAGGGGACCGTGAAACTGACAGTTTTTCGATAATTTTCCCGAATCGGCATTTTATTAACAAGCCAAGCAGGCGCCTGATTTAGACGGGGCTTGTGAAGATAGTGGATAATTGGATAGAGACGATGTTTTATCTATTCAAGGACAATGTTTTATGGTTACAGATGTGACCAGGATTCTGGTAGAAGCAGTTTTTGGTGCCAAATGATTCGGTTTCCGTACAGTATGTGTAAAGGTTGTAAAGAATGAGTATGTTAAAACACACGTCAAAACAAGTGTACACGGATCAAAACAAAAAAAACACAAAAGCACAAACAAAACATCGGAACAAATCGTGAGGAAACCGGCATGTCCTAGAACCAAAAATTCGAAGACATGTGAAATCCACCAACCCGTACTGGGCCCGCGTGGTGGATTAAGGCCCATTATCCCTCTCATAGAGAGGATGCAAGTGTCCCAGCAGTGGGAACATTATAAGTCTGATGATGAGGATGTACACGGTTCAAATTGTAATAAATTGTTAGTACTCTACCGTGATACTTTACCGTTAACTTTACCTGTGTTCACCAAACTAGTAGGAGAACACCTTTTACTGTTATTTGGGAATATGGTTGTGTACACTTTCTCTGCTGGTCGGGCACTATCCAAATTTTTGCAAAGCATTTCGTCGTATTTTCGAACCGTCCTAGTAAAAATTTCGTAAAAATTTTCATTAAAAACCCTGATAGAAAAATAGCAAATTTTGCATGTGTTGATACGTATTATCAACACATGCAAAATGTACACAAAACTTGATACACATATAAACTTTAATAACACCGCCCTTTTCCATAAATCAACAGTTTCCTGCCCAAAAAAGGAACATTTTGTTTCGAGGGGCATCCGCTACATACACTTTCAAACTCAATCTACCCCCATTTACATAGGCGTAGCGTGATGGACTGCAGAACTAACAAAATTATTCAAAGTAGTAGAATTTTTATGGAGAGAGCTCGGAAGGTCCGCGTTGGTACATTTTGGGCGCCAAGGTTTAAAAGATTACGTCCCAGCAAGGATTGTTAGAATATCGAGTGTTTTTTCTGCGCTTTTTTACTTGTTCGGAGCTTTTATCTTTTGTTTTTTTGAAGTGCCATTTTGGAGTGCTTTTACGGTTTGTAAAGCATTGGTAGAGAGGCCTATCTGTATTCCTGGCAAGACTTTTTTACATAGCCTACACTGTTCCAGTGAGCAAAACCTCCCCAAAGCCCCATTCAAGACTGTATTAGACACTAAATAGGTAACATTACAGTTGTACCCATATTGGTACCGTACATTGTGCCCACAAACAGGCAGTGACACCACAAGAAACTCCATTACACAAAACTCGAACCGATCACAAGTAGTCTAAAGAGATCTAGTTTTCAAAAACATATAAAACTCCAAGTAGAAAGTATGAAGCTCACCAGTTCACAAATCAAACTATCAAATCTGCTACAAAATAAACAGGTTCTGAAGCAGTTTAAAGTTGAAACTACCGAAGTCTACAATCGAACCCTGGAGTCCCCGAAAGCGTTCCACTCAACTTCGAAGATATTCCCAACTCCGTTCGATTCGTACCTTCATTTTCGCCCGTGGTATAATGAAACTTTGAAAGAAAACTCCGTGAAAATTGTCTCCGAACTCACTTTGCTAAGAAGTCAAAAATGGAGCGGCTATGAAGTAGCTCTTGTGTGTAAAAAACTTGTTCAATTTAGAAGATGGCTTTTATAAGGAGTGTGTGGACAGATTCTGAGGTGGCTTCGATTTTATATATTTTTGCTAAATTGCATTGGTGGTATTCTGTAGAAGGATTTACCGCACAATTGCTGTGATAATTTTGTAGATACACCTGAATAAAACACCTATAAACCAAAGCAAGAAAAAGAAAAGAAGACTCCAAAAATTCACAAACAGAAACTGAAAAACAATTCTCTTATTTCAAAAACAAAACAAAGCTGTCTATCAACTTCTCCCTCAATAGAAGAGCGTTAAGTTGATTTTTTACATCATTAGTATTGAAACAAGACAGTTGAAGAGTCCTGCCGGTGCCCTTGAGGGTGAGTCGTAATGAAGCGCCGTAACGAACATGAGCTGACGACACCAACTTTCACTGCTCAACTACGATGCTCAAAGTTTTCTTAGAAATAGAATTATGCAGTGAAAGAAGTGCATATTAAATTAAAGCTATGAGATTTGCGGGGATTTTGCAGATTTTATCTTCTACGGTCACATTGCAAGCTTGCGATGCAAGTGAAAGTTTGAGAAACCTTTTTAAAATTACCTTCCTAAACATAAAACTTTTGCATCTGCCAGTTTTTTTTTTGGTTATCACAAATATCTGCAACGGACAATAAATAGCTTTAAAAAAGAGTGGGAGTAGTTTTTAGTCAAATTGTATAGTATGATAAAGTAATGTACATAGAGATGTGCATAGTATAATATTGGAATTGAAGACCGATGATAATCCTTAGGTTTTTGACACCCACAGAAATATTGCTGCTTGGGCCAGACCTAATCCAACTCCTGTGTATTATTCACTACACAAACTCCACTTCTCCAATACCAACAAAGTAACTACAAGAAACTTCAAGCACCTTCTATACAGCAGAAAAACGAGGTCCTTGTATAAAAATGTAAACCCTGGTTGTTGCGTCCAACAATAAAATGGTTCCTTTGTGCAAGTTTGAGAGGCACTCGTCCGGTCCAGCAAAGAATCGTTTTGTAACTCAATTTGTGGCGAGAGCGATGCAATGAGGCTATGTGCATAGCGAACCATCATGTGTGCGGGTGGAGCGCTGTGTAAGAGGTTTATTGATAAGTTAAATAAATATAGCTGGATAAATAAAATACAGTGGAACATTAAAAAATATAAGTAAATCCAGAGAATGTGGAAGAAAATATTTCGTAATTCTTGTTTAAACCGGTTTAGTAGTAGTGTCTGAAATCTTAAGATTCTGCATAAAGTATCATCAATAATCCAATTGAATTGTTTCCTTAGAAATCGCTTTTCCAAGGTTAAAAAGCGTTTGAGACCAATTTTTTTCGAAAGGCATATGCACAATATAGCGACCAGGTTCGCCTCGTTTAGTCGCCTTAAATATATCTTTTCGCACTTCTAATCTTCTGGGGTCAAGTTAATCTTATTCTGGACACCCTTGTTTTATTTATATGCGAGATATTTTTGGGACGTTGTACATACCTATGTATTTATAGGTTCTAATTTCCGAATTGCCACACAAGTACATTTCTTTCCCTTTGCCTATAACAGTCCCAAACAGGTTTCTTTGTAGTAAATGAGAGGGAGGGGGGAAGGGTGGGTGTAATCTGCACGTTAATTGACAGTATGTTTCAAAATATCTCTGAAAAATGCCAAAATGCCGGTGTCCTCGCGATGATTTCTTTCACCGTTTTGTGAGTAGTGGCCATGAAACAAATTAAACCAATTAAAGCGCCTATCTTGGTTCAGTACACTTGCTTTCCCTTACATTACATACAGTATTTAAACACGACACAGTTTAAATACTCGTACACTCCTTGCTTTCGTTCAGGTTTAAGTACTGCTGCTAAAATGTGCAGCATTAACTTTTTTTTTTTTGGGGAGCAACCTTCAAAAGGTGCCTGGAATTTTGGAGAAAAGGCCAGGGAGTGTGGGATTTTTACCTCACTAAAACCACCCTGGTGATCGCCATCAGCATGTAGAAGGGGCCATGTTACCTCTCAAAAGACCACCTCTGATCCCCCTCTGTGCAACGCCTGTTAGAGCACATTCCTGCGTAAACTGAAAAAGTGCCTCCCCTGAGCCTCTCTGTGCACGGCAGCATGTGATGACTGTGCCACCTTCTTTCCTACCCTGAAACCCGCGCGACCGTTCCTATACTCGCTGTATGTATGTCAGACCAGATAAGGGCAATTACTGGACTCACGGTGAACACTGCCCAGAGAAGAGCCAAAAACAGAGTGGCGTTGAAGCAGTTCGTCAGTGAATTCATTATAACGTTCCAAGACCTTCAGAAATTAAGACAACGAATAAGAAGTAACCTAATAATTGATAATTTTCAGCATTACAAAGATTTATATAGCCATGCCAAGCCAAGATTTCTCGTCTATTACCCTAGTCAGGATTTCAACAAGGAAACCTTTTACAGCAGTCTTATTAAACGTTACGGTAAAGCTTCCATTAAGACCAGCCAATTATTTTAAGTGGAGCGTAACGTTAGTATTTTGGGCCCAACGCTGACCTACGCTTCCTTCAAGCCTGAAATTACCTACGACGTTTGTTAGAGAGGTAACATCTTTTTTTTAGGGTAACTATGCTATTTTAATCAGGTTAGTTGGTTTTTTGTCAGGCCTAGTTTGTAATAAAATATTTTTTCTTTTTTTTTGGTTGAGTTCTCAATATTTCAACCAAAGCCAAAATATACATGGAAACAAATATTAATTCTTAATAAAATTATTTGTTATTGATAGTTGGCAGAAAGTCCAAATAAATTTTCTATCGTGACATTAAAAGGTTATTTGTAAAATGGCTGACTAAGTAAAAGTAATAGTAATATCTTTATTTACATAAGAATAAGAATACAATTCAGTGAAGTCCCTGACTCCCGTGCTAGGTGATTAACCTATGTTACAGCAGCCAGTGCGCTCTCCCGGAAACAAATACAGTTCAATCTTATTATTATTATTAGCCTGTTATGTCCCACTGCGGGCAAAGGCCTCCCTTCCGTCCTTCCATTTTTCTCTATCCCTAGCTATATCTGGCCAGTCGTTCAGATAGACGTCTAATTCGTCACGCCATCTCTTTCTGGGCCTACCGCGTCGCTGGTTCCTGTTATTCGGAATCCAGTCAGTGGTTACTTTTGCCCAATTCTGTTGCGACATACGACATATGTGGCCTGTCCAATTCAATCTTATGCTATCTTATCGCTATTGTTAATATTTAATTTATCTAGACAAAAAAAAACATTATTAATCGATAATTCTATCGGTATTCAAAACTTTATCATTCAGAGACAAAACAAATCAAGAATAGTCAAGTCTCAATTGGCATTTAGCACGAATCAACCATCAACTTTACCGTCCCTAATAAAAAAACTTTTAATATAACTAACGCTAATTAGAAAGAAACAAAACAAAGCCAGATTTATTATTAAAGACCCGAATCAATCTCGAGAGGATCGCCAGTTTCCCGGGACCATAGGTACCTATAACATGACCTACTTAAAGTAGACTTCCGAGCAAAGAGGCTCCGGCATCATTGACGCCACTACACCGGTAATTAGCAGAAATAAGGTCCTAAACGCTGTGAAATACGCGTTCAAATCAAACTACTGTTACTTTAAAATAAGCCCAATATATTGCCAATGTTGCGGCGTCAGTGACGCTGTAGCGGTTTTGCTCGAAAGTCTACCTTTACTGGTTGTAATGAGTGCCGTTTGTCTACTTAATGTTGGTTCAGGATATCATGTAATAATGATACAGCATCTGGCCAATGGGCTCATTATAACAGGTTGTGTGTCTTCATTTCCTCTGATCGAGAGATATGAGTGGTCCGGCGAATAAGGTGAACGAATTATGGGTTGGTTTTCGTAGTATTTATTTATTTTTTATTTTATTTTATTTGGGAAAATAAACGGTTACACATTACAGTATGGTTAACACGTTGGCTGCCATACGAGTATGCTCGTAGTAACTTTTTTTTATGCCCATTGCCACCATACAAAATGATAGGTACGAATATACTCGTAGTTGGCAGTGGAACCTAGTTCAAACTACGAGTTAACTCGTAGTATGGCAATGAGATAGGATTTTTATTACCTATTGCCAATCTACGAGTATAGTCGTAGATAATTTGGCGCGAAAAAGTGCGCTCCCTTGCTCTGTTAATGTGCAACTACGGGCGCCGCGCGAATGCTCCGGTCCCCAGCGTTCGCGACACTTCGGGTACGGTCGTAAAGCATCGGTAGGTACTGACTGAAAGATCGACATACATCTGCGGAACTTTGAGAAAAAATCGCAAAGGTAACCCTAAAACTCTGTTGAGCACCAAACTGAAAAAAGGTCAAATGATTACAAAGAGAACTGATAAGGTTTATGTGTGTAACTGGAAGGATAAGAGGGAAGTTTTGTGTATTTCTAATATGCATAAACCTATTCTGGTACCTGTGTCAAACAAAAACGGTAAGGTTTCGATGAAACCTAATGTGGTTAGAGATTACAACATGGGAATGTCCGGGATCGATCTTTCAGACCAAATGCTGTCATATTACTCAGCTCTTAGAAAGACGTTGTTTTGGTACAAAAAACTAGCGATACACATTTTTGAAATCTACATTCACAACGCCTGCATGATCTACAACCAACAAGCGAACCTTCCTCCGAAAAAGAAATTGGATGCCCTTTCGTTCAAAGATGAAGTCATAAAACATCTTTTAGGCGAAACATTTGGAAAGTATAGTCACCACGAGCAGAAAAATCGAGAAGGATTACAAGTACTACATTATTTAGAGCGTCTACCACCCACACAAAAAAAACAGAAACCAACGAAACCGTGTCGTGTCTGCACAAAAGAAAAAAAACGCAAAGAAACAATTTATTACTGTCCGGTATGTCCTGAAAAACCTGCCTTATGCGTCGAAAATTGTTTTAAAATGTATCACGCCTTTTTGATTTCACATTGATGTACCCAAAAAAAATTCTATTAAACTTTTTTTTCTGATTAAATAATGTTTTATTTCAAATGCCAAAAAATGTAACCCCGCCCTCCTTTCACTGCCACTTGTCTAGAATTCGTTAGAAATCGCATACAATCAACTACGAGAATACTCGTTGTTGGCAGTAGGGCCCAGATCTTGTACTACGAGTATACTCGTAGGTTGGCAGTCAACGTGTTAAGAACTTAAAACTAAAATGGTATTATAAATGTATAACCAACAACATTTTCCAAATAATACAAAAAAAAATTAAACTAACATGAACATCGTGCGATGTAAGGTAGACTTTAAGGTATGAATAAATGTTAAAATAAAACTAAACTGAAAGTTATACATGCAAAAGAAAAAAAAAAAAAAACAGAGAAAGAATTGAACTATGATTTTAAATTATTATGTACTTAAGTCTGCTATGGTTTTAAGAGCAATACTTCTAAATTTCCCAGCCGAGACAGCAAAGAACTCAATATCCTGGAAAATTTTATTGAACTGAGTGGTAAGACGACGTAGGGGTGCTCGCGAGCCCGCGTTTGATCGACAAGAGGTTACAGCAAACAGTGGTCGCGCGCGCACACCCCGACATATAGTTTTTCTGGGTACTACATAACTAATTCTATTGTTCATATCTATACAATCAAATTTATTGTTACATAAATCAAACAAAAACATCGATTCCAACATTATACGTCTAGATTTAAGATCTTGATGTTTAAATTTATTTAGCAAGTCGCTATAAGATGCATACTTGCGAAAACAACGGTAATGCATGGCCTTTAAAAATTTACGTTGTACTCTTTCTATCATGTTAGAATATTTTTCATAGAAGGGATTCCACACCGGGACGCCGTATTCCAACTGAGACCTGACCAGAGTTTTATATAGGTATAAATAAGTACTAGGACGCCTAAATTCCAGAGCCGATCTCATTACAAACCCGTACATACGAAAAGCATTGTTCACAATTTTAGTAACGTGAGCATCTAGATGGAGTTTGTCATCCAGCAAAACACCAAGGTCACGAACCACTGTTTCTCTTGCTAGATCTGTATTGTGCAAGGTATATGCATGCTTTATTAAGTTTTTATTTTTAGTAAAACTAATGCAATGGCATTTGGATATGCTCAATTTTAGCTTGTTTTTTACACAATATGCAGAGAATCTATCTAAGTCTTCCTGCAGCAATAAACAGTCGCGTAAATTAGTTATTGGTCTAAAAATTTTTAAATCGTCTGCATATAGTAGTAATTTAGAATTTAGAAAACACGTACCTATATCATTAACAAACATAACAAACAAAAGAGGACCCAGTATAGAGCCCTGAGGAACACCGGAAGTAACATTTAGGGTCGCAGAATTAAAACCGTTTATCACAACTCTCTGAGATCTGTTAAAAACGTAAGAAGAGAACCATCTCAGTAGGTCGCCACGTATGCCATTAAAGGCAATTTTACTCAAAAGCAGTTGATGGTCCACTTTGTCAAACGCCTTTTGGAAGTCCGTGTATATAGTGTCAACTTGAATACGAGAGTCCATACTATTAAATAAATAGTCAACAAAAGATATCAGGTTAGTGGTAGTTGATCTTTTTTTGACAAATCCATGTTGTTGCGGAATTATGCTATTATGCAGTAAAGGATAAACTTTATCATGAACAAGTCTCTCAAATAACTTGGAAAAAACCGATAATATCGAAATAGGTCGATAATTTTCGATGTCCTGTTTAGGTCCCGACTTGTGAACAGGAGTTATATTTGCGAGTTTCCAAGCTTGGGGAAAGACTCCTTTTGAAATGGATAGATTAAAAATAATTTGTAATGGCACACACAGATTAACAGCGGTCTTTTTAATGAACACGACTGGTAAGCCATCTGGTCCCGGACCTTTTGACGGATCTAATGCTTCTAGCGCACTTAATATTTCATCGGCAGTAAACTGAATGCTACTAAGGAGAGAACAGGTTTCCGAGTAATCTCCGTACTGCGACGAAGCACTGTGACTTGAAGTGGATGGCTCATATACCGAATTGAAAAAGCTTGAGAACAAATTACAGATGTCTTCAGGGTTGTTGGCTGAATGATTACTATAGTGCATGATAGAGGGGAAGCTTGTAGAGGATTTGCAGGAAGAAATGAACGTCCAAAAATGCTTAACATTAATTCGGATGCCGTCTTCTACAGAGGCAATGTACTTTCTGTAACAATTTTTGCTCTCAACTTGGAATCAAATTTATATATGCTTTATTGTAGGTACACCAAGTTTAAACACAGAAAAGGAAACTTAAAACTAAAATACATACAACGGGCGGCCTTATCGCTGACCGCGATCTCTTCCAGGCAACCTGGGATGGAAAGTGATAGCCAGGACATGAAATGGGGTTGACATTGGTGTAACACATAACATTACGAATATTTTCCTTAAATATACAATCATATTAAAATAGATACACAAATACATACATATGTTATATATTATATACATAAAAACATACATACTCAATATATATATATAAATAGGCAATGAAAGCAAATGTTGACTAACGACAATCACAGTGACAGGTAATGGTCCTTTACGAGTCTTTTAAATACAGGCAATGACTGGGCGCGTTTTATAGGGTCGGGCAGTGCATTCCACAGACGAGCAGCTTGGACAGTAAAAGATTTATCCAAGAAAGTGGTGGAATGCATTGGCATCCTAAGTCGCAAGTTATCCGATGACCTAAGTGATTTCGTGTGGGAATCGCAGATAAACTGAAAACGATCCTTGAGGTAAAGAGGGGTGGAAGGAGTAAAGAGCACATTATACAGAAGAGAAAGAATATGAGCATTCCGGCGAAGGCGAATTGGCAACCACTTGAGCTTCACACGGAAATCGGATACATGGTCATATTTGCGCAAACCGAATATGAACCTTATACAAACATTTTGAAGCCGCTCAAGTTTATCGAGTTGTTCTTGAGTAAGGTCAAGATAGCAGGCATCGGCATAATCAAGGATGGGAAGAAGAAGAGATTTTGCAAGCGCAATCTTGGTGGCAGTCGGAAGAAAATTCCGCAGTCTCCTCAATGTTGCAGCAGATGCAAATAACTTGCGGCTTACCTCCTGTAGTTGGGCAGTCCAAGAGAAGTTCTTGTCGATGAATATCCCCAAGTTCTTAACTTTTTCACTGAAGGGAATAACTGAATTGTCAAAAAGAACTTGGGGAAGAGACGTCCAGTTGATCCTTGAAACCATTCTCGAACTGCCCACCACTATAACCTGCGTCTTGATAGGGTTGACCATAAGCCCGTACCGCTTGCTCCAATCGCAAATGCGAGCCAGATCCAGATTGATGGCAACAATAGCCTCAGACAGATTTCCGAGAGGAGCTCGCGAATAAATTTGCAGATCATCTGCATAAAGATGGTAGGATGAAATGAGTTCATTGGAGATTGAGTTTATAAAAACTGCGAAAAGTAAAGGGGATAAAACGCCACCCTGTGGTACCCCGGCAGAAGTACTACACCAGGAAGATAAGTTCTCTCCGATGCAAATACGTTGCCGGCGGCCGAACAGGTAACTTCGAAACCAGTCAACCACCGATGGAGATACATTAAGAGAGCGTAGAATGCCAAGCAAAACATCGAAATCAACAGTATTAAAAGCATTACTAAAATCTAGCAATGCTAATACCGTTAGATTACTGCTTTCCATGGCTGATCTGATATCTTCCGTGATATTGAGTAGAGCAGTGCAGGTGCTGTGACCAGGACGAAAGCCGGACTGGAACAGGTTGAGGAGATTATTTTTGGATAGGAAAGTGCTAATTTGATTATGAATTAATCGTTCTAGGACTTTGGACAGGAATGGTAAGACGGATATTGGACGGTATTCAGAATAGGATGTAGGATTGGACTTTTTGGGTAAAGGAATAATTTGCGCATCTTTCCAAGAGCTTGGGAAGACACCGCTAGACGCAGAAAAGTTAAGGATGTGGCAAATGACAGGAAGGATAACGTCCAGCACCGGGAGTAACATTTTACGGCTGATACAGTCACATCCTACTGCATTGGAAGTAATCGATAGTACGCTCTTCTTAACATCACATGCGGAGAATTGACTAAAAACAAATGGAGAATAACTGGGAGTCGTAAGAGATGAAAGATAATTCAATGTACTTAATTTTAATGTCCGATCGAAATTGGACGAAGCTGTAAAATGATTATTCAATGCATCGATGTCTAAATCTTTAGGGATTGACTCTTGCCGGGTTTTACCGACACCCAGTGATCTTAGAAAATTCCAAACTTTGGATGTGTCTCCGTTTTGGACAGAGTTATGAATGTGTTGGCGATTAGCATTCCTACACACCTTATTGCAGAGATTGCGAACTGAGGCATATTTGTCCCTATTCGCATCAGTAGGCCGACGTTTAAATTTGGACTTTGCCGCAACCTTTTTGTTCATTAACTTTTTGATCTCATCTGTCAGCCACGGCGCCGGCAAATGTTTAACTTTAACTGCTCGTACAGGTGCGTGAACATCGTAAAGATCGACAAGTTTAGCAGTAAAGATTTTCACTTTCGCATCGACCGACGAAGAGGCAAACAGAGGAGTCCAATCAATATTGCTGGCATCCTCGCAAAGACTATCAGCGTTCATACCACCAAAATTGTGTTGCATGAGAATTTTGGCTTTAGCCTTAGGTGGACGAATTTTATAAGAAAGAAAAATCAGGTCATGATGTGAAAAGGCGTCGGCTGCGCATTGGCCATGCTTAGCGACGCGATCAGGAGAGGAGACAAAAATCAAGTCAAGAAGCGAAGGAGTACAGTTTGGAAAATGGTGAGTAGCACATAGCGGCAGAATGGAAAGATTGCTAGAAATTGCAACATTAGTCAGAGAAGAAGAGCGATGGTCTTTTTTCAGGAGACAAGTGTTAAAATCACCCATGATTATGCTATGACTGTAAGAAGGGACCAGATGTTCTAAGAGTTTCTCAAACGAAGCGAAGAAATTGATGCGTAAGGAGGGACAATAATAGACGCCAAGAAGTAATTTCGAGTGGTGAAGTTCGACCTCAAGAAAGAGATGTTCACCAGCATTTGATGGCGGTGGTTGCGCTGACATATGGACTACAGAGAAGGGAATGTGTGCACGGAGGTATATGCCAACACCACCACCACCACCAGCCGTCCTGTCGTTTCTTATGAGTACGAAACCAGGAAGAGAGTAGTTAGTTGAAGGGAGACAAGGTTTAAGCCATGACTCGGATACAAGAATAGCATGAATGTTTTTACAGTCAAAACTTGCCAGCATATCGTGGAAATGGGCCGGAATACTCTGGGCATTGATATGGATAACGTTAAATTTTTTAGGATCATCAGAAAACTGCGCCTTAAGACTGTCTGCAAGAGAAGGAATGGACACAAAACTGTCATCGTCATTACTCGTTAGAGAGAAAAAACCATTACTATCACTGCTCAGATCGAAATTCATAAATATTTACCTAATAAAATATTAAAATAAATATAATAAAATAAAATCCTATATTAAATCAAGTAACACCAAATATCAGATCCACCTGCTGGTTGCGCTATTAAGTAACAAATAATAATACATTATACAATACTAGCAGTCCGGGTAACAAAAAAACAAGATTAATAAATTATAAAAACATGAAACGAGAAATCCAACAAGAGTATTATAATAATTTAATCTAACTTGCTGTTCCGTTTCAGGCAACGGTGTACTAGTGCAACATTACCCGCAACGGAACGCACCAATGACAAATAACATGAATGCAGGTTGACAGACTGACAGTGACACTGACAACCTGTCAACCTAACCTGTCCCTGTTTGTTGACATAGTTAAATATTTGTGATTGTGTGTTCTTTATTGAGCTAAGACAGACACTAAATTAAGTAATATTAATGGGTCAAAAATAGACCAAAGTGTATCCAAAACAACACAAGTGAAGGTGAAATATAAAAAAGACACCATTACCCGGACATTGCATCAAACACAAAACATCACTTCTTTAAGGCGCCAGTACGCTTTAATCTTGCGGTCTTCACAGCAGCAGCGGTAACTGGCACAGCCGTTTTTGGATTGCTCAGCCCGAGCTCTCTGGGAATCGATTCCACTGGCGCAATTTTGTCCAACTCTGCTAGGGACTCCACTCGGTGCCGCGTATCGTCGGGTGCAAGGACATAGACGCAGCCTGCCTTAGTCCAGCTCTTGGTGACGCCGCATCTTTCCCTGGCAGCAAAGAAAACGTCATGCCGCCCCTTAGTAAGGAACTCAGATAAAGTGACGCCCGAAGACCTCAATTTCGTTTTTGAGTACCAAATCTTGTCTCTGACTGCAAGACTGCAAACCTTAAACAAGATAGGCCTGGTTTTGTTGGCCACCGCTCGCCCCATCCTGTGACAACGACTGATGTCAGCAACAACAAATTCACTCAGCTGCAGCCTATTTCGGACCACCTCAGTAATCAATTTGGCGGTGTCCTCCTTTTGCTCTTCAGCAATTCCATGCAGGAGCAAGATCTTCCTTCTGCCCCGCATCTCCATCTGGTCGAAACTTCGAGCTAGAAGCCCCACCTGCTGCTGAAGACTGTTTAGAGCCTGTGTTATGAATGTCCGGAACAGACCAAATTCCGCAGCCAAGCCAGAAGCTGTGACAGGTGACTGAGGGGTGGTTCTCAGCAACTCTTCCTCAAAAACAGCCATTCTCGTGTGAAACATCTCCTTCAGTTCACTTAGAGTGTTTGATAGTGAATCCATCTTGGTGTTATGAAGTGACTGTATTATAAATGTGAAAAATGTGCAGAGAAAACGCTACTCCAGCAGGTATAGACTGTTAACTTTTATTATAAGGCATAAAATAATTGTAAATATACTTTTCACTATATTATATTAAAATTAAAAATACAAGCAAATTTTTCTTAGTCTAACTGTTACAACTACCCACGCAGAAAAAAAAAACTAGTATGTCTGTTATAATTTGAAACTATGGGCACATATAATATAATACTTGCATAAATATGCCTCATCCATACAAAGAAACCTTGCTGACGTAAATAGCGTTTTTCGTCTGATTAAGATGATTATTTTTATAAGTTCTTCGATCGCGTTCAGTTTCGTTCCACGGCTATAGATGGTGTAAGCAGCGACTTGCAAGTAAAATGGTTTTCTCGGTTCGTGACAATTTTTTTCTATAAATACATTGACGATTTGTTTTACAGTATTTTTTGCACGTTTTTACAGTTTCATTTTACCAAAATGTGTTAC
This sequence comes from Orthosia gothica, assembly GCA_949775005.1. NCBI lineage: Eukaryota > Metazoa > Arthropoda > Insecta > Lepidoptera > Noctuidae > Orthosia > Orthosia gothica. Next base: position 26,114,837 of record OX459045.1, on the reverse strand, counting down.
TATACAAATTAGAAAAGTCAATTGGCAGGCCTAGAAATTTAAAACCGCGCCATCTATTGGAATCAATTTTAAAGGATCCGTTAAAATAATCTTTGAAATGTGAAATAAGAGTCCAATATTCATTAATTTTGAACTTAGGAGAGTTGATTAAAAAGATGGACAATTTTTATGAACAATTCTAGAAATAAATTTTATACACAATTCAATGACTAATCGATGCACATCGCGCCATCTAGTGACATTTATTTGAACCAATTTTTCTTTTTTAGCGCTGGAACCCCGTGCTATGGGTCTATGCTTCCCCGTGCCATCTTCTTTACGCTTGGTCTAAGCTGAGGCCTAAGTCCAGCTGTGAATGTATTTTGGCAGAAATGATAACGATAAGCTTTTATCTGGTTGCACAGCAGACGCTATATTGATAATGGCGAAAGCATTTAATTTTGACTAACACTATCCCTGTTCAACGAATTTCACCATTAAGGTTACACTAGTCGATCATTCTTCCATACAAACGTAGTCAGGCGATTACTCCAATGTTTGACAATGTACGTTAAAAATTAAAAATATATAAATTTGTCTCATCATTGTCTGGCCCTGTATGGACAAAAAAGAAAAAAAAAATATTGAAAGTTATGAGCGTCGAAAGTTCCATATTTCAACACTAGTTTTAACGCATCTTTGGGTGGAAACAAATACCAAAAGAAGAAGGAAAATTGCAAAAAGGCCTCCATACAGGGATATATCAGTAATTCAACAATGCAAATAATATTGTTTTGAAAATATATATTTAGTCGTTTTATTATGATATCTAGACTCCCAAAGGTCTGTTTATAAAATTTCGCGTGCTCGTTTTCGTCCTAAATCATCATTCGATTCGATACAAATTTGCAAAAGTACTAATTCGTACGCGAACTGGCTTCTTACTGCTCATCACAGCATCTATCTCTTACACACGTATTGTCAGATGAGATAAAATGCATTTTAACCTCGCGCTCAAAATAGTTCGTGCCGTCGGCTAGGGGAACCTTAAGGCGAAAAGTTATTTTATCATCATTTGAAAGCCACTATAAGTTTCATTAATAGATTCAGACAATTCAGAACAGAATTAATATGTGTTATACCTGAATTTAAACTTAGCAACTTACACAACATCGCGAGAAGAGACTTACAAGACGTATCAGAGAAGCATGACACAAAACAGAAGATACACAGTACACACAGTAGTAGTGTTGTGTATTGTGTAACAAGGCTGCCAATAGCGATAATGAAAGCCGTTTAATACCTTTTAAACAAATCAGTGATTAGTTCAATCATCTCTCTAATCTTAGAACCTCTATTCACCGCGCTAATACTCCCAAATCTAGCATTACATAACCTTAAATCCAGCTGTACCTACCCTAAGTTATTGAGGCAGAAATTGCTGGCACAGTTCGGCACTCGACTACATTCATCAATGTGTCTGCCGGTCTAAATATCTAGATCTAAACAGTATTCATTTGGACGTGCTGTGTCGGGATGCTATTAATCAGGTTGGAGTTCAGCTTCTGGTGTGTGTGTACTGCACACCTAGGGATGTGTAAGTCAGTGGATGCGGCATTTTAGGTGACAGGAGTAAAATGTTACAAAGTAAGTTCTAATATTAGTTAGCTTTCAAATTTATTTTACAAGCTTAGCAGATCTCATCTTTACCATTTAAAAACATCTGTCATTTTATCTGACACGCATAAAAATGGTAGCAGGTTAAAAAAAGCAACAAATAAACACAAGTCGTTTCCAACCATTCATATTTTTTTTTATGTTTCCAATAAAAGAAAAACTTGGAAGAAACAGTGAAAGCGTATCCATTTAAAAAATGTTGCAGCATAATATTCAGTTAATTTTCATAATACATACTTATACTTTGACCTAATCAATTATTAATCTAAGTACAAAATTTATTAGGCAACGATGATGCGATGATCTGTATCAACAACACACTTCCTCAATCAAACACAAACACTTCATCCCACTTCTGACTACACATATATCAGAAGTGGAAGTAAAGTGCAAATATTAGTTACAGTTTGCCATATCCACCTAATTCATACACACTGCCTAGTCCATAGCTTTCCCATGTTTGCAATACGCGCCGTGATAAGAGCATGGCAAACAAAGCGCCAGTGACCTGACGGCCAGATAGTCGCCTGAGTGATTACCTAGCCAAGTTATTGACAAGTTGCCGATATAATCACCGCCATGATTTATTACCGGACATAAACTGATATTAGTGGCAGTTATTAGACTGTGATTAGTTTGATTTGTTGGTGGGTAATGGGTTGTGTTATTACGTGATTTGGTTGGCAGAGATGTAGGCTAGGTTTGCACCTAGATGGTGGTTCCAAAGAAATCGGGCGTCGAAAAGATGCTCTCATAAAAACAAAAATTATAGGGTGAGAGATTCGTGGGTCTACAAACTTGCTAAAACGGCAAAAGCTTAATAGTCAGGCTTCTAGCTAGCCAGATTTACAACAGAGTTGATGGTATATTGTCCCATAAAAAAAATCATCAATTTGGTTTCCCTCGCATTAAAATACGTAAAAAAAGAGGGTAGCCCCTAGCTAGTAGTTGATGATGCTGTCCGTATGGTTTCTTTCCTAGACTTCGATCTCGACTGATGGAACGCGATGGAAGTGAACCGAGTGAGTACAGAAGAGGCCTTTTCACTCTTTCTTTGAAGGCTTACTGGTGATTGGTGGTAGAGAATACTGAATCACCGACGCTGGCATAGAGTTCTACACTTTTTTTGTGCGCAAAATAAATGTTGAAGAGAACCTACATTATGAAAACATTTTGGTTCATTTACACATACATTATTTACCTACATACTTACACTAAAAGAATACTCTCACTGCCGTCATTTTCCAAGTCAATTTGCGGAAAAAAGCTTTAGAAGCCACCTCTAATCAAGAGCGCTATTTTTTCAGCTCTCAGCATTTAATCCACACATTCCTCAAGAACAATGGAGCTCGATGTCAGAGGTAACCAATATCCACAATAGTACCTCATTAGACCTGGAGTGCAGAGCAAATACGAGGGGTTTGACCAAATGTTTGTCCAAATTGAGTGGTCACATCCTGGCAAACATTCATCAGCCAGATTAATTGTAATCGTTAATGGATCTCTTTGCAAGTGTTTGGTATACTCGATTATACACAGATTTCAAATGTTTGATACAGTGATGTGAGAATTGTGTGGATAGGCCAGATGTGATAGATTTTCAACTGCTGTTTCCACTCGGGCAATAATTAAACGCAGTTGAAATTGTGCGTCAGTATTTAAGAGGAAATCCGGTCGCAGATATTCGGCTGAATTTCCTAAGTAAAAAGTCATAATTCGAAGTTTGAATCTCGCCTATTACCCCCTCTAATATTGAACCAATTTAAAAGATACTCCATTAACTGAAAATGAAAAATATATACTATGCCCCTATGTTTTCCTTTTTGGTGATACATTATCTTTAGAAGCACTAGAACCCTCAAAAATGCTCAACCGTATTTCCTCTAAAGCTACGCCAATTCCTTTTGAGATGATATAGGTACATTGATAAATAAAAACCAGACAATATTTGTCCATGTAACTTTATTCCACCATACGATCAACATCAACAAAAAAAAACAGCACTAGTGATGCACCGTCAAATAATCGATAAATCTAAATGACTCACTCAACGCTCGATTCGTCCCGCACGGGCGCGTACGAATAGACGATACGCTCAAATCTGGATGCAATCCAAACTAATAGACAGTGGACAATACTATCGATCATTTTAACAATGGCCTTTCCCCGCACAATGGAAAAGAAATGATTTTTTGAAAAACGAACGTGTCTCATTCTGCTGTTGGGGTGTTACTGTTTTAACAAATTTTCTGTATTGGTATGTGTTTGCCTAAGAATATATTTATTGAGGTCTTTTAGCAAGAGCCAATTACCTTACCACTTCATAGTTAGGTACATTTGCTGATCAATGGAGGAAAATCTAGTAACAATATTCTTTTTAACTTAGCATTTTTCACACTTGTAGTTGCGGTCATAATTTCTCAGAACTTTGAAACCTTGACTTTTGTGCGTCTTGTATATTGCATTTATTATAAACTTATTGTACATATACACCACAAAATACATACAAGAAAAAAATCGGGGGGTCTTTAAGTCAAGAGTGAATAGGTTTCTGGTTAGGTTTCTTCACCGTCGACCACATCATCGCTTACCATAAAGTGAGATAGTGGTCAAGTGCAAGCCTATTGACAATAACAAAAAACAATTAAAAAACAAGTGTACAATGTGCAGTCTTATCGTACAGGACAATTGTAAATTGTCATTCTCTGTGTGGCTTTCCTAAAATGTGCCCACTAAATAACTTGAAATAATGCAAAAGACTTTCGCCAATATACCGGTATAACCAAAATCACCATCATCGAACAAAGAAAATGTAGGGACACTTTCACAACAGCCTGTATAGAGAGTCTTAAACAAACTTGATGGTGTCATGTCCCCCACAAAACATTATAAGTGGATGCGGCGACACCGTTATTGATAGTATTTCTGATCTTCCACCATCGTTCATAACATTTTTTGCAGCCATCCAATAGAAGCCGTTGCAATGTACTGTCGGGAACAAAAGTGTTCTATATGTGTCGGTAAAACAGTAGCGTAAGGATAATGAGGCGCATCCAAACTGTGGTTGGTAGGAATTTAAGTTTATCGCAGAGCAAGAAATCACTTGCATAATTTAGGTTTGTGATCAAAATTAAATTTGGTTTCTAGAAGCCTACAGATTAAAAGCATGAGCAAGAAAGTTAACTGCTAAAGCTTCACGGATTTGATATCTCTGCGACAACGATGTTCAAAATTTTAAAATTATATGGAACTAGCTTCTGACAGCGACTTCGCTCGCGCGAATGTTGAGAAATATCCTATGTGCTAATATCACATAGGTTATTTTTTCATGAAATTTGGCACAGAGATAGATTATAATCTCCAGATCGTTCAGCCGTTCTGGCGTGATTGAGTAACAAACATCTGTCCAAACTTGCGCATTTATTATATTTTATTAATTTTGGTAAAAAATTGATCACGTCACATTTTGGTGGCGCATTCCAATCCCATACATAAAGGACTTGTTGACATTTTTTATCGCTCACTAGCGACCCACGTCGGCTTCGCACGGGATAAATTATAAACAAAAACCTTTCTCTATTATTCTATTTTTGAATACCGCATCAAAATTCGTGGCGTGGTTTAGGAGGAGTTAGTAAGTAGATATGCAGACATTGTTTTATATACTATGTAGTGATAGTGATGAAGTCACTTTGTCGTGAAGAATGAATGACAAACCTATTTCATGGCAATAAAACTAACGTTGCAACTTTTATCACCATTCTCCGCGAGCGTACTCAACATTTTCGTCACGGTTCAATCAGAAGGGTTGATAAATAGAAACAATTTTTGAGTGCACATAACTGCGACCTACAGATTTATCTTACATTTTGACACGTCATTTTTCCAACATGTCACCTCGTGTTACGCGTGAACTTCCATATTTCGACAGTGTATTTTATATCGAAGTTATTCAACACGATTTGATTTCGATTTCGTAGATATTTTTGAATTGATATGACAGTGGAAAGTATGTGTGTATTGTGGAATGGAGGATTTATTTTAATTTTATAAGACAACGTTGTGGTTTAAAAGAAGATGTAGTGGCAAAAATTTAAAAGAGTATGCTAAGGTGGTTTGGCCATGTTGAGAGGATGAATGAAAAGCGAATAACGAAAGGTATTTACAAGACAGACATGAATGGAAACGCTGCCCGGGAGGCTATGCCCTAGAAAGACATACATAGACCTTATTGGTTGATGTTCTTCAGAAAGGCCAGGTGCGCAGTACTTATAACCGGCGTGTGTGCATGACTGAATGTATGAATGTGAGTGAAGCAAAAGAAGTATGTAAGGATCGTAGCAGGTGGCGTTCTGTAGTTTCTGCCTACCCCCATTGGAAAAAGGCGTGATTTTATGTATGTATGTTTAGCGTAGGGATGATGACGGGGTACGAAACAGCAAATTCTATTTAGTCCGTTAAATATTGGAGACGTATTTTTTGCTTATTCAAATCAATAAAAATTTACGAAGATACAGCGCATCAAAGATCGGGAGTGGGGGCTTGTGACGTAACTTCTATGTAAAAAATGTACCAAGGCTTGGCGTCATGCCATATCTTAACGCACTGCATGGTCATATTTTTTTGTTAACGTGACAATAGAAAAATACGTGTCCAATATTTTTTGATGAACTTACTGACGGCCTAAAACTATTTTTGTCATCACCATTGTATCTGCTAAAGTATGGCACTCTCAAGAAATGTTCAGAACAGAAACTACTTAAAAAACTGTTGGCAATAGGAATCGCGACTTGTTTTTTTTTGCTCTATGCATTCTGAGATTGGTTGTTGTCAGAAAACGGAGGACGCTATTGCCAATATTCTTGATGATGACCACTCCCGCTTATTCTACTACGAGTACCTACATAGAATAAGTCAGATTTTATAAAGCATATAATTGCATATGGAAATAGAAATTAAAAGAAGGAAGGTTTTTCAAGTGGGATTGATCAAGCTGAAAATAAATCATCAATTAATGTACAGAGAATTTGGTTCATCATGACTTTTTATTTCTTAACAAAGTGATCGGTTGTAACAAATGACGCAACAAATATGTAATTTATTCATAACATACCTAAGGCGCTATATACGCCCCAATGTTAACGCAGTACTGGCCGTGCGTCCGCTCGATGCCAAAATATCAATATTGAAACTCCTTTTGAACAGTTTTGTTTGCAAAATATTATTTGATTTACATATGCTATGTTAGTTATGAAAAAATTCCAGCCATCAATTTTTCTGTGTAAAAATATTTTCAAACATCCAAGTCGTTTTGGAGGAGTTTCCAAAAGTTGCGAAAAAATATCGTGTCGTTAATTTTTTTTTTAAGCAAAACACGAAAAAACCTTGTGTTCAAAATCATAATAACAATATTATTTTTTCAAACCTTTTAACCTAGCCGTTACTAAGGAGTATGCTTTAGAAAGTTACCATTTTACGGCACTAAAGGGTATGTAGGCCCTTAAACTCCATCTCGAAATCTGTGATTTTCCAACAGTGTTTCAGTTCACACAACTCAACTATAGTACTGTTTCTTCACACTACTGTATAGCTTATTCAAATCCTCGGTCTGAGACGTTCTAAGGTCGTTTGTACACTTGCGTTTTACTACGATACGTATACCAAAAACAATAAATTAAAACAGTACACAACTGTGATCAGCACTGAACGGTACAGAACTGTGATAGTGTGATCTTGAATTGAACGAATAAGACGTACTTCAAATATGTAAACAATGTTAGGCGTATAAAAAGTATTATCGACTAGCCGAGCCCTCACGGTTTCACCCGCGTAGTTCCCGTTCCCGTGGGAATACAAGGATAAAAAGTAGCCTATGTCACCCGGGAATAGTGTAGCTTCCCAACGGTGAAAGAATTTTTGAAATCTGTCCTGTAGTTTTTAAGTTTATTAGTTACTTACAAAAATAGAGAGACACAGTGATAGAGAGCTCGAAGGAGGAAGGAAGGAGCTCGTGGCTAAATAATAACAACCGCACTAGTCGATCATCAAGGTTAAGCAACGCTTGACGAGGTCGGTTCGTGGATGGGTGACCAACATACCGAGTTTCCTCCGTGCCTCGGTAAGCACGTCAAGCCGTTGGTCCCGGCAGACATTTGAAGATCTTTGACAGTCGTTACGGGTAGTCAGAAACTTGAGATCTGACACCAGTCTTGCCAAGGGGTACCATGTTACCCAGTTGATGGGTTGTTGAGGTCAGATAAGCAGTCGCTCCATGGTACTCAGCTAAATCTGGTAAGACTGGAAGCCGACCCCAATACAGTTGGGAAAAACCTAGGCAGATTGTTTGTTATATACAAAAATTCAAATCTTTCCTCTTTACAATATTAGTATAGAAGTATAGACTAGTTTCTTCACGTGGCTACGTTCCCGTGGTCTATACCAAAGGAACTGTGCATTTTAACGGGACATAAAGTAACCTATGACACTCAGCGATAAACGAGTTTTACTTCCTATCAGTAAACAAATTCAAACAATCAAAAACAAAAAAAAAATACCTTCTTATAATATTAGTTTAGATTGCCATTTTGAAGTTACAGGCCCTGCAACAAATCTCTCAGTGACTGTTTTAAATGTGACATTATTTTGAGAGCTGGACTAATTCTTAACACAGTTAACGTAAACCAATGAAAAAAATATTGCTGTATTTTAGTCTGTTAGCAAACTTTTAAACCATTTTTTGTAATGATTGTTCATTACCATAGATTCGAGTCTTTCAGTCGGATACATAAATGGGTTTTAACATTGTTTAATATGCATTAGAATGCGAATGTAACAGATTCTTATGTTTTTTTGGAGTATTTGGCAGAAAATTGTATCGAGTCAGGCATTCCCAGTAGTTTGCGGAGGTAGTCAATACTACAATAAAATTCTCCGCTCCTCTATCCCGAGATCGCTTCTGTCATTGATTTCACATATTGTCCAGTTGCGTAGACAGTTGAGACACAATACTACGCCAATTTTATATCACTATATCCACTAGGAATCAATTTGCAAATAATTTTAATAGCCGCTGAACTTCACTCGATAAAATCCCGCCAAAAACTCCACTTTTACACCATTTCCAATAGTGTGGCCAGTATGTAAATAGCCTTATTTAAATCCTGTGTGACACGTGGGGCTGTGAGAAGGGCTAAATAGTGCAGATTACATTGAAACACCATTAGTAGACCCGAAGCGACCGACTAATCTTAGCGTACATATTTTTACATATCATGTCTGTACCTGAATATGGCTAATGATAGATAATCTATGGAAGTTTGATATTGGGAAAGATTCTTTTAATAGCTTATGAATTAATTTTGTTTGCTTTGAAAAAAAAAAATGTATTTAATCAGTTTTGAAGCTGATGTATAGTTAGGGATCAAGGAAGAGTGAAAGGCTATGGGGAAAGACTTTGCCCAGCTGTGGGATAGTAAAGGTAGATTTTAAAAAAAACATGTGGTATAACTTTAGGGTCTCAAAGATCCATTATTCACGCCTCACTTTGACACATAATTTTGTTAGGATTAAAATAAATATTAACGAAAATAGTCCTAAACGACAGAAAATATGTGGATACCTACAGGCTAAAGGTAATTATCATGAAACCCTCCACAAACAAAGTCAGTGGCTTTGGTCCAGTGTTTGTACAACTTGTAACGTTAATCACAAGGATACAACGTTAATTTCTATTCAATTTACTTGATTGTAGCACACATTTTTTGTGCTGGCAAGAATTAACACAGTTACGTCAAAATCGAATTAATACAGCTGATGAATAATTTCCGACAGATTTTTGGTTCCTAATACCATGACTTTGTTAGACCAACAATTAATAAAAAACATATTTATTTTAACGAAATTTCAAACCATTGGTTGAGCTACGGATCAAATAACTGGGCGTAACTCCAAGTTAGTAGATATCACGGGCCCAATAGGTATGACTGACTAACTTAACTAACACTGAGTATTTTTTTTGGCACAATGGGGACTGAGTGACTTATCTACAAGTTAAGTTCAAAGTCAAAAGTCAAAGTCAAATATATATATTTCAACTAGGCCACCAAGCGCACTTTTGAACGTCAACAATTAAAATTTACAAGTAATAAAAATTGATTCTACATTCTTTCGTAATAAGTCATACCGTATTCAGGGTATTCCTGAGATATTACGTTAAACGGCCTGAACGACCGGTTTTACAGTTTCATTGTGCTAAAATGTGTTATATTACAAATTTTAAATCAAGTAGCATGTCTTAGAAATTTAAAACCGCGTCATCTATTCAATCGCGGAATCAATTTTAAATGATCCATTCAAATAATCTTTGAAATGTGAATTAAGAGCCCAATATTCCATAAGATTGTGCTTAGAAGAGTTGATTTAACACATTAAATTTTTATGAACAATTAAGAAAATGTTAATTTTCAGTTCAATTACAAATCGATGCATATCGCGCCATCTAGTGACATTTATTCGAACCAAAAAGTCTTTGTTAGCGCTGGGGCCCCGTGACAACTTTATGTACGTATGTAACGTAGTAGTCGAAAAGATGATAAGACCAGACGCTCCAGACAAAGTGAGAATCTAAGAAAAAACTATTTTACAAAAAAATACTACTGACTTCTAAATAAAAACACTACAATGTGAAAAATAACTTCATTTTCGGTATTGAGTGTTCCTGTTTTTGTTGTTTCTTCGTTTTCTGACATTAATTTTGTAGTGTTTTATTTGGAAGTCAGATGTGTTTTTTTGTAAAAATATTTTTATTTTCACTTTCTAGTGGTACATAAAGAAGAAGTTCTATAGTAAGGTACCTATAATGCCCACAGTGATGCCAGAATAGATTACCCGAATAACATATAATTTGAATATAACTGGTGGAATGAGAGTGTACCAGGGGGAACTGTACACATCTGCGTACCCGTTTAGTGCATACTGGCGTGATGCTATATTAGGAAATGGTGTAAACAATAAACAGACATGCGATTGCAGCAATCCCGAGAGATTTGCGGTCATTTATTGCAAAGTTCTGTTGTATGTCTCCGAAGTTCTTCATCAGATCTTTACCAAATTTAAATGGGACCATTTCGAAACAAACCACTTTCGATTGAAAAAATAATTTTGCGAATCCGATTATATATGACGGAGTTATTTATTTATTTATTTATTTAACAATCATGGACGACTTACAGCTAAAACAAACAGAATATAAATTAGTACGTGAGACTGACAGCCAATTAAAAGTTATCACTTCTAAAAATAGATTGGAAAGCAAGAGTGGGAACAACACAACACAGCTGCCAAAAAAAAAACAAAAACAAAGCAGTATAGCATTCAAGCTCAAAGTAAATTAACATTTCATAAACCATACAATGATAAAAACCTGAACATACAAAATCCTAATTAAAAAAGCCAAGGCTCAGGCACTTTCTGGCCGAGGACACACCCGTTATGAAAGGATCAAAATCATGCCGCTTACAAATGTCATTAAAGTTTCTACTTGCACGCACTATAAATGAATTTTGCCTATAGTTCGTAGAAGCAGATAGAACACGCAACGGTGCGTACCATCGCTTTGACCTTCCGGGAACGTTAAAATAAAATTTGGATAGAATATCGGAGTTATTGATAGAATTATTGAAAACTTTAAATAATGTAGTGCTGTCGGAGACTGCTCGCCGATTAATTAGGGGTAATATATGATACTTCTTGCAGAGATTGAGGTAATCTTCAGACCGCAGATTCTTATGCTCGAACATATATAAAAAATAAAATAGAAACATCCGAATTGCGAATTTCCTACTTTTTGGGAAGTTGGTTTAAACGCGAAGGCTATGATTGAAATGCCAAAATATAAGGGATAGATCACGTGATATTTCGATAGATTTTGACACTGCCACACTTTTTAACATTATTTCGATCGCTACAGCGACGCTTCCATTCTAGAACGTCACTTGCGTGCAGACTCAGAAGCTCTAGCTCTAAGTGTCAGCGATGGTGATCGTCAAAAACCTAAAATGTAAGGGATTGATCAAATGACACTTCGATAGCGCTCGACATTACCATACATTGTTGACATTATTCTAACCGATACGCTATTGCGAAATATCACCAGCTATTGTTAAATATCACCAGCCAGAGCATCAGCAACTAAAAATACTGACAACGAATTCACTTTTGTTAACAACAGCACCAGTCAGCGGAAAGGATTTAAAACGCAAACATTTTTTCGCAAACAAAGCGCAATCAACTTAAGAATAAAAAACCCTAAGCCAATCTTAAACAACTTCAAACAGAACTTAAATCACCCTTTTGTCAAGCAGTAGATTCTCCCCTTATTGGCAGAACAAACAAGCACAACGTATACAAATCAATTGTCTTCTTGAGACTTAACAACAGAGCAAAAAATACGAATTTATAAACGTTGGGTTCTGTAGGCGGGTTCAAAGGAACAGCTAGCTAGGAAACCTCTTGCATCGTGGTTTACTAAAAGGCAGGCATCTTACCTTTGGATTTGTAAATTAGGATTCAACCACAAGACTAAATCGTTTTTTATGAAAGTGTCAAAGTTCGGCGAAGATTTCAATGGAATCGAATTTATTTTATTTTATTTTTTAAGTCACGTATGTAGAACAAAGTGATAAAACTTATCAAAATAAATGCGTAAAAGAACAAGTTGTTGCAGAGGTGCAGAATTAGAGACAAGTAGATCCGCCAATGACGGTGAAAGATCCTTATATAATATTATACTATCGACCCGAGCCGTCTTCGCACGGGACAAATTATATACACAAGCAAGTTTATTTTATCGCACTTTAAATTTTTGAAATACATATATCATAGTTTAGAACAAGTTAACGGAGAAACAGAAATGACGTTGACAGACACGAGCTGCATTGTGCGACTTTTTTGGGATAAAAGAATAGCCTATGTTACTCAGGAATAATGTAGCTATCTAATGGTGAAAGAATTTTTCAAATCGGACCAGTAGTTTCGGAGCCTATTCGGTACAAAAAAACAAGCAAAAAATCTTTCCTCTTTATAATATTGGTATAGATAATGCCTTTAAACGAGCAATTCTTGTAAATATGTTTATAATAATAATCTGAATCTCGGAAACGGCTCCATGAAATTTAGTATTCAGGGAGTTTCGGGGGCGATAAATCGATCTAGATAGGTTGAATTTTTAGAAAACGTCGTTTTATCTATTTTCAGCCGAGCAGAGCTCGGTCGCCCAGGTACTAATATTTATAGGTAGACATTGCCCGAGTGCTCCTTTCCATAAATAAAAGATTAACTCGACTAATAAAGCCAAAAAAATCGAAACCAAAAGAGCTTTCTTACACATCGACAGGCCCCTAAAACCGCGAAGGAAAACGTCAACGGTAACACAAATCCACCCTAATTTGATGCTACCGCACGCAGGCCCCAATACGTTATTATTATCATTCAAAATATTACCCGTTCTACCCGCCTACAGAGAGGAAATTGTCAAGGAAAATGTCGAGCTTGTATAGCAACCGTACATTATAATATCTACTGGGTTTATAAAGGGTTTGTCATTATAAAAACACCTTTGAAACTTACTTAGCCTTACTACTGCATACATTAAACTCGCATGTCTATTTATCGTTTACACCATACCACAACTAAAAATGAAAAATCTTTCAATTAAAAACACTAAAATGTGAAAAATTACTTTAATTACGGCAGTTTGTGAACAGAGACAAGACTAGGCCATTAGATTTGTTATAACATAAAGTGAACTTTTTTCAGCGACAACAATTTTCAAATCTTAGTAAATGATACTGCGCAACTGAATTGTCTCGGGGTCAATCCAAAAAACACTTCTGGCTTTTCAGTCAAACAGCGGTATCATAAACACAAATAACTGGATACAGTGTGATAAAGAAAGAAAAGAAAGAAAACCAGTTTTTTTGGCACACACAGATACACACAATGTAGGTACAAATAAAAGGAAACGTAATTTAAAAAAAAAATACATACATAGTGATAAATCTAATTTCAGATCTATCATACAGAAGAGATAAGATTTGATTTCTGTGTGAAAAGCTACATAATGAAAAGTGAAAAGCGAAAGCTTTTTCGATTCTTACTGAATCAAATCTAAGATCTAGTAAATAAGCTTTCAGACCACTTAATATGGGAAGAACAACAGCATCCCATAAAAACACCCCACAAAATAATCCACAAAGGGGTGATCACGAATATTTTAATATCCTCAACCAAGCAACGCTGCGCTAAAAGCCAGTATCAAACTAAATACGACAATCTAATGAATTTCAAGTGTCGATTCTACGAGCTAATATTAACGGAGCTCTCGTGGAGGGATATAAATGTAAATTCAATAGTTGAGGGGCTAATTGCCATCCGACGGTAGTACAGCTAAATATTTACACAACGCCATCGCCAGCCATACTTAAGTTTAAAATTCTAATTTTATTGAAATCTGATGTGGTGTGGATTGAAAGCGGTTGAAATCTTTTATTGTTTTTTTAATTTTGTTTTGAGAAATATTTGTTCGGGTTTTGATTTTGGAATAGCGTTTGATAAAGCTGGTATTGATTAATCCAAATTTTTATATAGACTAACCCCCGATTTCTGAATAAAAAATTAGAAGTTGAACTGAGTTATTTGTCAAACTCTCCTTTACGCCTAAAACCTGACAAACTGGCATTAAAGTTGAATTTTACACATTTTTCTTCACTTAAAATTCTCAATTCTGAATCCGGGTATCAGATTTTATAATCTGATGCTAAATAGAGTTAGAAATAATAGTTAGACCTTCTAAAATAATAAATATCAAATAATAAAGTACCTCTTTCATTACTAAAGATTAAAAAACTCACCTTTCAGTGCTTGAAGACACACGGAAACCTGTAACAAACAAAGCAATAGTATTAGTTTTTCATGTAAACTAAAACAGTATCTATACAACAATGCTTTGCAAGGAATATGACCGTTATTCAAAGCATTACATTTTAAAACTGGTTTTCGAGTTAACTTTTGATTGCCCGCCTGTAGGGATTTCAAATTTATGTTTTTTTTTAATTTTTGCTAACATTAACTAAAATTTACGTAACGTCTGTCATTTGAAGATCTTTGACAGTCGTTAGGGGCAATCAGACGCTTGGGATCTGACACCAGTCTTGCCAAGGGGTATCGTGTTACCCAGTTACTGGGTTGTGGAGGTCAGATAGGCGGTCGCTCCATGTAAAACACTGGTACTCAGCTGAATCCGGTAAGACTGGAAGCCGACCCCAATATAGTTGGGAAATGGCTAGGCAGATTAATTGATTAACTTAAATGAAAACTTGAGAGACGAGACGATTGCGAGCGCAGCCCTATGCATTCGGCTCGAGACAAAGAAAAACTTTATGTCCCAGAATATTTTCTCCTCTCACGACAGTATCCAATTCCAATCAACATAAAAGCTCTAACACACAAGAAAAAAAACTTTAACAATTTAAAAACCTACATCCACAAGGATCGCACAAAACTATCCAATATCTTATTTACTTGAAATGTTTGGTATGCAACCTGCCCGGAGTTGGATCTTCAAGGAATCCCGGATTGTCAAAGCTTTGTCGCATAGCTTGGGCGCATTCCGTATCGCCATTTGTTTTTCAACTTCATACTTACTTCGGAAAATTCAAATTCAAAGAAGTTGTTTGGTAGTTGGGTAGCGTGTAGCCCGGCTTAGCAATCTTGTCGAAGGCCTGCTTTGATTTGTATATGTGTGTCTAGTGCAGAGCGTCTGCGACAGGCAGTTTTAAGTTTATTGGAAATTGGAATGTTAGGTGTCAATTTGTTTGGGTCGCGGATAAATTTGAAAGAGAGTTACCGTGACCCTAGCACAAGCAACTGAAGGAACACGGGTGGGTTTTAGTCAGTAAAAGTCTGTCACGCCCTCCCAATTCACTCAGAGCGGGAGAAGTCAGGGTATGTTTCCCACCCAAAAAAAAAATGGTGTCAATTTGTTTAATGTGATTGAAGTTGTCATCTTAAAACTTTTTCTTATTGTAACCTATCTGTTTAAACCTTTTTTTATCTGTTTGTATAAACATAAAGTTTCGGTAACCCACTTCCACAGTTATGTTATAATTGAAGCTAAAACTTTGAACACCTCCCACAAAGCCACCTTTGACACAATTAGAATTGAATCCATGATACTATCGATAGTTGTATCCAAAACCACATCCCGAACCACTTAAGTATACGGCACAATAGAAGTCTTAAGTTCGCGCTCAAACACTAAGTTAGACAAAAGAGAGATCCTATCAAAAGTAGTTTGGCAAAGTTACCTTCGGCCCAGCACCGTTCGAATTGTACAAACTTTCCTACTTTAGCGTTTCCTTTTATCTGTTGGAAAGTGTGTTTTTTCTAAATTATTATTTTTTTCTTTCGTTCGGATAGTTTGGCGTGCTTTATGATGCGTGCGGGTACGACGTGGGAAGTTTCGGCGATCTCTTTTTTTGTGTCTTCGTATGACGCATGATTGTCTTTGTTACACGGCGAATAAGTTTCATAAGCGAGGACCTTGATAAAATAAGATTTCAGCAGTTTCAGATAGTTTTATTAACAGATTTTTTCAATAAAAATAACAAACTCTCCTCACACAAAATAGAAAAAAAACAGTGATGCCAAATATTCAGTTCCTCAAATTATATAGTAGTTATTTTAATAAGATATTTTTGATTAATTTGTGTCTCATTTCACATCAATAAAATATTTAATCCTTAATACTTCTGTACTTGAGTGTGCTTTATCTTAACTGTATTGCATAGAACACAATGTGTGTGCGAATCGCCCACTACATAATTATGGAGTGGTCGATTCGCATACCGATAAATTATCTTCGGGTGAATCGCCACAGAAAAAAATATATTTTCAAAAGGTGGTCGATTCGCACTTTTCAGGCGAGTTAAATTCGTGCGAATTGTCCAATAACCCAATAATTTAGATAGAAAATTGGCCCGAACCAGACATTTTAGTCAAATCAATAGACCCTATTAATTACCTAATTGCCTGTACCTAAGTATCTGCAAATTGTCTAAAGCTTAAAAGTTTTAAGACCTTTTGTAAGGCCCGATTAATATTCCAATAATACCGAAAGGAAATATTTTATCATCCACAATTTAATATAAACTGTCGAATTTCCATTTATTATATTAGCAACCATTTATATATCAACTCTCTCATTAACCGGAAATACTGTGATAACACATATTATTATATTATAGATGTTGATTTTAGCTTTCCCCCCACTAGGCCAGAGATAATATTCAGAGCCGTACATCAATATTAATTTTGCTCTTCAGTGCAGGCCTAGTGGAGCTCTTGTATTATTTTGAGACATAGTAATTAGTGGAAAGC
Source organism: Orthosia gothica (assembly GCA_949775005.1). Classification (NCBI taxonomy): domain Eukaryota; kingdom Metazoa; phylum Arthropoda; class Insecta; order Lepidoptera; family Noctuidae; genus Orthosia; species Orthosia gothica. The sequence continues at coordinate 26,097,746 of OX459045.1, read as the reverse complement.
CAGGCAAAATGCTTTATATTTTGATGCATTAAGCTGGATAAAAGATTATTGGAGCTGTTTTTTTTGTTACAGAATAATCTGGGCGACCAGCGACCGTATCACGTTCAAAACTTTTTTACCTGTTTTTTCAATATGATTTTCTTTTTACCCGACTGCCCGCCAGCGAATATGTATCCTCCGACTGCACAGCATGATTTTTTCCTTGTTTACGACTTTTTAGTTCGCTTTTGAAGCAGTCGGGTTTTTTGATTTTTTTAATTAAGTTTTTTTTTACAGATCATCTAACAAGATTTTATATACTTAGTTCAACTATTCCTAATCTAATGTATGGTCATGTTATGAGGAGGGATGAAAAGATTGTTACTAAAACAGTTCTGAATATAAATGTGGATGGATGGAAAGGGAGGGGAAGACCAAAGAAAAGACGGATGGACTGAATGAGGTGTGACATTTAAGAAAAGGGAGTCAGTTATAGCGTGACGGAGGACAGGACGGTATGGAAGAAGAAAACGTGGTGCGCCGACCCCATGGGGTAAGGGCAGGAAGATGATGAACATTTAAAAATTATTTTAAATAGTTTAATTATTCTCAACCTGACGAAAGCTCATCGTCTTCTGAAACAAACATGGCCTTGAATTTATCATTAGAACTCCTAATATTACACTATCGCACTAATATTATAAATGCGAATTTGTAAGTGTGTGTGTGTTTGTATGTTAGTTACTTCTTCACGCTCAAACGGCTTGACGGATCTGGATGAAATTTGACACAGAGATAGATCATAGGTCATATATCTGGTATAGGACATATACTACATTTATCCCAGTATAATGTTCCCTTGGGATGATAAAACCCGTTTTTCACTCGGGCGAAGATGTTGAATGTTTGTGAGTGTGTAAGTGTGTTTGTATCTTTGTTATTCTTTCACGCAAATACTACTGAAGGGATCTGGATGAAATTTGAATTTTGAAATTTGATCACGCGAGCGAAGCCGCTGGCAAAAATAAGTTATCTTCATAATACACACCTAGTAACATTAACTACATATTACCGATAATCCAGCGTGCAACCACATTATCAGGGCAGCAAGATATCAGCAAAACAACATTGTAAGTCCATCCAGCCGTGGTCATTGGAGTTAACACGGGTTACGTGTGAAAATTCCACAACAAACACCCGGCGAAAATGTTTACTGACTATAAAAACTTCAACATTTTCAACGCTCAATTTCCCTTTAAGTTAGTGGAAAATTTTAAAATTCGTATGACGTGCTAGAATTTTTTGTTGATGTTGCAACCATGTGGCCTTAAGCAAAATTGGGTCATTTTTTGTGTGCATGTTTGAACTGTAACTTTGAAAGGCCGTAATTTTTAAGGTGAGAATGAGAGGAATCATATTTTTAACCGACTTACCACAAAGGAGGAGGTTCTATGTTCGACTTCTTGTATGTTTTTTTTTTTTTTTTTTTTTATGTATGTTCACCGATATCTCCGTCAATTGTGGACTGATTTTGAAAATATTTTTTTTGTTTGAAAGAGTGTGATTCGAAATTGGTCCCATTTTAATTTGGTGAAGATCTGATGAAGAACTTCGGAGATATACAACAGAACTCTTCAATAAATAACGGCAAATCATTCGGAATTGCTGCAATCGCATGTCTGTTCATTGTATATACCATTTCATAACTTAACATCACGCCAGTACGCACTAAAGGGGTACGCAGATCTCTCATTTTACTGTTTATTTTCAAGTTTCATTTTATTCGGGTGATCTATTCTGGCGTTATAGAGTACCTTACTAAAAAACTTGCCTAGTTTAGGTAGGTACAACTAAAAAGGGAAAAATAAAAACTTTTTTGCAAAAAAATACTACCGACTTCCAAATAAAAAACTACAAAGTGAAAAATAATTTTATTTTTGGAAGTCGGTGTCCATATCGCAAAAAAAATGGAAAAAAGAAAGACTAGTTTTTTATTTGGAAGTCGGTAGTATTTTTTTGCAATAAAGTTTTTTTTGAGAATAAAAAAGTTGCGATCATATTTTAATAAACCGGCCAAGTGCGAGTCGGACTCACGCACAAAGGGTTCCGTACAATTATCGCAAAAAACGGCACAAAAATCACGTTTGTTGTATAGGAGCCCCACTTAAAAAAAAAATATATACTTTTTTTAGATCCTTTGGGTACGGAACCCTAAAAACTACTTCTGGCCAATGTATATGAACATAATACCTACTTAGTAGTAACCGATTTTTTGTAATGTAGTAGGTCCTACTACATTTAAAAAAATCGGTTTTTCCTACAAATTGGTAGTCCTCTGACCAAAATTTGTTTGGAAAGAACATTTATTTTTTGAGAATTTACTATGACGTCCTTGGAGAAAGTTGATGATATACATAGCTTTCCGTTACAACTTGTATTCAAGGCAGATATTTTTAACAGCTGCCCAAAGTTTCCAGCTCCTTTCTTTGCCTGAAATCACCACTATAATCCCCAAATTAAACCATATAACACTACAAACACGAGGTTTCTCTAAATCCACACTCCCATAAATAAGGTGGCACCTCGATATCAGCGATCACCATCGCTTCCCCATAATACGGCGGAGTAACAACACAATTAATTAGGACGCCATTGTCAGATTTATACCAGCGCCTTATCTCTGCTGTCCTATAGGACGCGGCAAATTCAGATAATTACTACCAGCTCGTATCTATTGGTTGAGATATTGGGAAGTATAGAATAGGTGGCTGATATAATTTGCTTTAAAAAAATTACATTCTATTGTATCTTTCGCTGCTACTAAACTCTAAACTTTTAGTTATCATCAAGAGCGTATTTTCGTATCGTATTTTGAAACCATGATGTGGTTACGATTGGAGATCGTAACCACATCGTATAACGGAAATAACGCGAGGAGGAGGAAGCGCGTGTTTTGCAGGTCGGATAAATTTTCATTCAATCTATTCTAGCTCCTCGAACAAGGCTAGCAGTGCCTTGGTGTTGCTGACTATCTCTTGGAGGGTACATGGGGAGTAGAAGTATTTTGCCCAAATAACTTACCCATCATACCGCCTTATATGTTTTTTGAAAGAAATACATTGAAATCCACACCTATAAAGCTCGCAAAATCGAACAATTTTATAACAAAACTCTCTCTCTGCCGAAAATATTGGCAAATCCCTAAATAAAATAAGTTTTTCAGAAAATGGAGCTTTGTATAAAAAGCCTACTCTACTATTGACGAGCGCTGTTGTCCTCTACCAGTTCGTATTCAACGCAGTTACAAACAAAAGTAGTCGCATACGCACGCACCCGTGGCACGCACAAAAGATGGCCGCCGTGACGTATGTAGCAGCCATTATCTAAGGATTGTAGTAAAAGTAGCGATTGAAAAAAAAGGAGATGTTTCATGGGCTATACTCGTAGGAGTTAGATATAGTGACTTTTTGAGTTATTCGTTTTGTACATCGATCTGTAAAAAAAAACCTTTAGTCTTTTATACCCAGTTACTCGTCGTTTCTTCTTCTCCAAAACAAACGTTAAATGCAATAATCGGCATAAAAACAAATAGCTGCTCCTAATGTTCCCAACAGCCTACCTTGAGCATCCAGACATAAAAGATCCTAACACCGATAAGACTCGCCGAGAATCGAACGGGGACCAAATTGCCCCATTCCATGTGAGATCTCCTGATACGGATGCGACGGTAGATATCTTTACACGGGCAGCTTTATGGGACCATGGTGTCCTGTCCATGATTATTGAATGGGGGAAACTATCAATAGGCGAAAGTGGATTTAGGTACCGTCGGCTACTAAAGTCATTGGCCAGATTTTAACCAAAACACTTGAACATTAAAGATTTGAACCAGGTGCTATTGTGTCTGCAACATCTTCTTTTCAAGTCGATGGTAAATGATACGTACTCATTTTAATAAATGAGTCGGGTCCAGTAGCAATGCAACAATATACAGTACGACGCTAACATCGTACGCTGATAACAGACATGAGTATCAACTAAGGACCGATTTAATCAATGAAACTAATCGCGATTAGTTCAACTAAACTCCGTCTATGCAACAACAGCATTCCGATTGGTAGTTTTTCAGCAGTCTCAACAAATCAGAATCCTGTATTAGCCTAAACTGAGTTTAGTTGAACTAATCGCGATTAGTTACATTGGTGAAATTGGTCCTTACATAATAAAACACGGTTTAAAGAATGATGTCTACCGATATCTATTGTTGTTAACTAATTATAACTTAACTTTAATCACAAGTAAATCTAGAGTGAGCCCTAATTTAGAACCTCAAAGGACAAAGGTCTAATTTATTTGACATCCACAAGATATTTTAGTTAGTTGTTACTGAGGTAGGTGATTCTAAAACGATAAAGATAAATTTTGTATTATTTCCCAATAAATATACGATACTTAACAATACTACACAAAGGCACACTTGACACTGATCCTTTTATATCGTCTAAAGAATATTTCTCAGTTGTCTTTCGCAGACATATACAGACATAAGTTTATAATCCAGACGCATTGGACTTATTGAAGTTTCTCCACGCACCATTGGCAGGGGAGAGAATTTCATTCACATGGCTTTTGTATTTCCCTGTTTTATTCTTTCGTTTTTATTTCATGCGTGCATTTGCAAAATTTGATGCCTCTTTCGAAGGTGCCGTAATATTCGCGTCAAGCATGTTGTGCAGTAATTGGTTTCAGTTTATTGTTTCTTTTTATTTCAACTGCATTTCACATTTTTATATAATACTAAAATTGGCCATTTGTCTGTGAAAAGTGATTACATAGATAGAAGTGATTTTACAGAAATAGATACCAACATGTGCTTCACAGAATATGTAGAGAAAAAAAATTAAGAAGAAGAACACAATTGAGTCATACAAGCACCACATTAAAACTAAGGAAACTAGGAAAAAACACAAAACTTTCTTTTGATATGGAGAAAAATTTATGACTAGGGTGGGTTTCCCCATTGAGCAATCTAATGGCAAATCTATAGAGGCGCCATCGTACACCATAAGACTGTTAAATGAAGCGTGAAATTAGGGGGTTTTGCGGTGACCAGTGGAGTCAATAAAACCATACATCCATGGGACTTCTTTGATGCGATGGCTTATTGAATAAAATGGAGTTCGCTTCGTCAGCGCGCATTAGAAAGGCAGATAAAGTCGGGAGATATAAAACAGATATCAAATAGTGAATTGAAAAGGAATTTATGTTTGATTTGACCTCGGTTTGTGGGAAGTTGTGTTCTGTTTCATATGATTTCCGTTTGAATAGTTTATGTTGAGAGATTCATGTCTTCTTTATGAGTGTTCGTTCCTTTCGAACCTTGATCCGTATTTGTCAGCGCAATTCCAGGAAACACATGGCTAAATTATTCAATTAAAAATATTTTATTATTATAATGAGCCTGTTGTTTCCAACTGCAGGGCAAAGGCTTCCCTTCCGTCTTTTAATTTACACACGGATCAAGCTCGTCAAGCCATTTCTTTCTACCGGATCTACTGCGTCGTTGGTTTCTGTCGATTTTTAATTGAAAACATTTTTATTTCGAATAATTTACTAGCCAAGCTGTTGTTATGATGACCTTAAAAAAATACTAAGCTATTCTAAATATCAGTCCTTTTGTGCTCTGTTTTATTTCATCTAAACCTGAATCGGGACCTCACATCGGCAACAAACTCACATTGATACTGAACCACACCACAGAAACGAGTTCGGCAGTACCTGCATTACCTAATTGGCTCCCCATAAAGGTTTTTGTCACGCGACCCTCGAACATGGCAAGCAAGCAAGGCTTGCAAGCCAATGCCCCTGAAAGCCTACACCTAATGAAATTCGCAGGTAGATGTTGAAGCGATCCTCTCCTGGGTTCACTAGACTATAATAATTAACGCTCCGCTGTTGCTTTCGTGGAAATTCGCCAAAGTAGGGAAATTCATCATGGTGCCGCTTTTAAGCGAACTCAGTGTTAGGTGGAGTTGAGGTATGCGCTGTACTATCCCGGTGTAAGGTAACTTTCATGCGTATTAAACGAAGGGGTACTTACTTACTGCAGTTTTATATTGCTGTGTGTTGAGTCATGTGTGGGTAATGCAGTTCCCTAAATTGGCCTCCTAAGAGACCGGGGTCCTAAGTCCCCGTAGGCCGTGTTAGCTACCGTAATATCGACTTTGAGTCCACGTCAAGAGGACTAGGTATGACCTTATTTGGTCTGCTTTTGAATTATGACGTAAGATGTTACAACCAATCCATCTGAAAAGCCTAAAGGCTAGCTACATTGAAAGCATTTTTTATTTTTACAGATAGTGTCGCGCTTGACCACCATCCCACCTGATGGTAAGCGATGATGTAGTTGACGGGCAACCTATTCACTCTTGACAGATGTATAGTTGAGGTTCGTAATATTGCAGATGAATCATTGGCTACATTTTGTTGCCCAGTGAGAACACAGCTTTAAAATGCGTCGATGCGAATTTATTTAGTTTTGAGCTTTAGGTAATCACTGCCGCTACTGCCCTCGTAAAACAACACAACTTAACAGGACCGAATTGGTCTATTACAAAGATGCCTTTATTTCAAGCCGTGAGAGTTAAAATTCAGCAGATTTGGGAAACGACTTTGGTAGTCGTTTCTCAGCTGCAAGCAGATATTTACTGTCGGTGAAAGATTTACTATACGAAACGACCTCTGTAAACTGATATCCAGCCTTTTACATCAAATCAAAGAGAACTAAAAATAGACTGTTTCATATCAAAGCCATTTTATTTTTATAAGTTCAGTCTGATCTTGGCAATATACGGTATTGGGCTTCCAGACAGAACCGACAGCAACTTAGCACCCTTTCAATTAATACTGACACCAAAACTTTCTTCGAAAAATGTAAGTGTCAACAAACACTTGGACAGATATAGAAGGAAAACTTTGTTTACTTAGAAACAAAGCCTCAACGTGTGTCTCTGGTTATGCTATGCTACATATAGATAGATATAAACTCTTTATTTTTCTGAAAATTATTATGTACTAAAGTCATTTGAAAGTGATCTTTAGAATGATTTCTTTGAGCACCTGCTTCCCTAATAGTAATCATATAATTGTTGCTTTGCATGAATATCAAATTGACGACACGGTTGATGCAATGTTTGAGCTGTCGACTGCTGCTCTGCGTGTCGCGAGTTCGATTCCCGCACGGATCAAATATTTGTATGACCTGCAGATAGTTGTTCCAGATCTGGGTGTCTTGTGTATGTGAGTTTAAATTTTTGTAAACGCACCCACAATACAGGAAGAAATTCCTAGTGTGGGGTCTTTGTTTAAAAGAAAAAAATAGTTCTCTCCAGAAATAAAATAGACACCACTCTAGCTACCACAACCTCAATATACCTATAGACAACAGACAATAAATATCAGGGGTCTATCTCTAAATCGATTATAACACCTAATCGCAAAATTCAAGTCACACCGTTCAAAAGAATTTCAATTAAACCAAAGTGAGGGTACCTCGAATTGATTACGAATAAAAAAAATTATCATCGTATCACGCACTGCATGAGAATCGGGAGAAACCATTAAATCACTTCACGACGCCGCAGAAGCTATTTAAAATGGCGATTTTTTATCCCACCCCATTCTTGAGCTCTTGAAAATGCACGGTAATTCTGTGCTTGGGTGACCAAGCATTTGGGAAAACAAAAGAGACGGTTTTAATAAAAAATTAAGATACTTCTTTTTGTAATCGCTTATTTGATCAAACCGATCGCATGTAGGCACTATTTAATATAGCCCTGCATAAATCATCAGTTGCGCGCGCGCAGTCATTATTTGCGCTCGTGTTTGTCGGTTTTCGCGCTGCCCGTGCGCAATTACCAAAATGTCCGATACAGTAAAGTGTGTGTCGTGTAACATTGTTATCAACGAGCTATTAGCTTATATACAAAATAAAGTGTCGGTCTCCGATGAGACGAGTATGGTGAAAATATGTGCATCGGCTTTTTCTAGCGAGCAGATTCAAAAATCAAAGACGTTACTGATGGAATCGTTGTCTTCAGAGGTGCGTAGCACTGTCCGAAAAGGAAAAGGCAAAGATAACAGAGTATTGAACGACATCATTGCCATTTTTAAAAGGGGAATTTTTAACTGCACCTCTATTTAGAAATTTAAGCAAACAAAATATCTCCACTAATAACCTACTGCAAAACAATATTACTCACCGTAAAACAAAAATACTGATTTGCACACAAATTATTCAATTAAATATAAAATAAATGTGAATTAGTCCAAGAGCGAGCGAAGCGAGCTCGGGAGCTTAGGGCACCATGTTAGGTTACTTTAGACCCTGCAGACAGAAATAGGAGCCCTGCGCAGCGGGGCTCCGTCGACTTTGTTTCGTTTCCCCCCCTCCCTTAAAACTTAAATATTTTGTTGCACTCGAAGAATTATTAGATTTACTTTTAGTTAACAGATAGTTATTCAGTAAAACAGTTAAGCTTTAAAGATCTAGCAGTATAGTATAATTCATTTATTTGATTGTTAGCCTATTATTAATTTGTGGGATTGTTTGACTAAAGCGGTGCACTGAATGATTTGTTATATAATACATTTTATTTGCAGGTTGTAACCATGTTCCCAAGAGAAGTGACAGTGGTAGTTGTTAAACTGACTTTTGTCGGTTGACGGCGGGTCGCTGTCAACTTGGGCCATTACGGAGTGAACACGTGTATCAATCTTAAGAGTTTTCTTATTCAAGTAAATGTAAAAGGTGATATAGTGAGAACGTAATAAAAACGTGGAATTGTGAAAGTTTGTTTTACTTCTCTGAATCGTTCATAGTTCAGAAGCAGGATATAATCGAGATAGCGAGTGATATTCTCTCGGTGAAGGACTGAACGCCCATAAAAGGTACGTACGTACAGTAGCATACATAATGTTAAATTATTTAATGGTTAAATTTGTTAGTTTATTTCTTTTCTATTTAAAAATAACTAAAGAGACAAATGGAAACGTTTAAACGCTGGTATCAGAATTTGGTCGATGATATCCAAACTGAAGTGTTGGGTGAGGTACCTATTTAATTTTCTTCTTTTTCTCGAACGTGATTTCTTTTGTTTCTTCTATTGTCTTATATTCAAAGACATATTATAGATGCTTTATAGATAGTGTCCCTTAGGTAAATAAAGAAAGAACATCCACTTTTTGTAGATTATTTATTTTCAGAAATCATGACTCCCAAAAGAAAGTCTTGACAACGTACGAAGGAGTTGTGTGACGAAACAAACGTAAGACAGGTCACGGAGTCCTGGTTTGGAGTGTGGTGCGGCGCCTTGTGCGGCGCATGGTACGGCGCCTAGAGCGGCGCATGGTACGGCGCTAAGTACACCACGTGATGCGGCGCCTGGAGCGGCGCGTGACGTGGCACCTAGAGAGGCGCGTGTCGCGGTGCCTAGAGGCGCGAGTCGCGGTGCCTAAAGGCACGTGTCGCGGTGCCTAGAGGCGCGTGACGCGGTGCCTAGGGCGGGCGTGTTGCTGCGCCTAGTGAGGCGCGTGCCGCAGCGCCTTGAAGCGTGACGCGGTGCCCATAGAGGCGCGTGTCGCGGCGCCTGGTGAGGCGCCTGCTGAGGCGCCTGATGTGGCACCTGGTGAGGCGCCTGATGCGGCGCCTGGCGAGGCGCCTGATGCAGCGCCTGATGTGGCGCCTGGTGAGGCGCCTGGTGAGGCGCCTGATGTGGCGCCTGGTGAGGCGCCTGATGCGGCGCCTGGTGAGGCGCCTGATGCGGCGCCTGGTGAGGCGCCTGATGCGGCGCCTGGTGAGGCGCCTGATGCGGCGCCTGGTGAGGCGCGTGCTGCGGCGCCTAGAGAGCCGCGTGTCGCGACGCCTAGGGAGGCGCCTGTCGCGGTGCCTAGAGAGGCGCGTGTCGCGGTGCCTAGAGAGGCGCGTGTCGCGGTGCCTAGAGAGGCGCGTGTCGCGGCACCTGGTGAGGCGCCTGATGCGGTGCCTGGTGAGGCGCTTGATGCGGTGCCTGGTGAGGCGCCTGATGCGGCGCCTAGTGCGGCGCCTAGCGAGGCGCGTGAGTAGTCACCTAGTGAGGCGCGTGATGCAGCGCCTAGTTGATCCTAGTAAACGTAGGGTCAATGAATGTGCCCAAATTTATAAGTAGACCGAAAGACAGATTATCCATTATGCTCTTTCTAAATTAGCACAGGGTTTATTAGACTTCTGTTTTCATGGGCTGAACGGTAAGGTAAATTGGAATTAGCATTTCCAAGTGATGAGGATTACGGTCAACTATTAGGGCTGGTTTTGTCGTGTCATTAGAAGATTATTTTTACCAGAAGTTAGTGTCGGTATTGAGGATAAGTCTGAGACAACAATTGTAGAAGCAACACAATTTACAGAATCTGACAAATTATTAGTTTATCTCAGAAACATAAGAATGACAAAGAAGTTTGAAAGGTCTAAACCATACCTGCGGACAGAAAATTATGAAGGTAAAATAATAAAAAAAAAAAACAAAACATGCCAACCACTTAGCAAGCGTTGTTACAAATTTCATAAAGTAGTTCACTTAGCTGATAGTGGTTCAGATATCATAGAAACTAGTAGCAATAAAACAGTTTAGGGAATTACAAAAGAACTTGATAGTGACCCCAAATATTGCAAAGAAATTGTCGTGACTATGGATAGTTTCATAGATTTCAGCTAGTAAGCGGGCAGCTATGAAATTAGTAAATTCATGCTCGGTTTCGGATTTGTCTGTTTTAAGGCTCTCAGGGTAGCGTTTGTCATTAAAATTGCTAAGGCAAATGCAGTGTCGAGATATAATAGATCCCACCCATGCTAAAGTAGAACTTCTTTGATTTTGAATTGCTGAAAGACGCTTTACTACTTCAGGCACTTTCTTCGGGTAGCGGCATTAGAAAAAATAATAATTGCGGAGTAGACCATTGTGCAGATAATACAGTAACATTCGATCGAATTGCTCATAGAACCAAATTAATTGAGTAAGGTACTAAATAAGTTGAGCTTTTACAATTGCCGGCCTCACACTAAATTATCCAAAATGTAATTCTTTAAAAATAATTTATAGATTACTTAAGTTTTTAAGTTAAAGAGTCTGGAGTTAAAACCTGGTAAAAGAAAATCGGAGCTGTGGATCAATTACTCAGGCCAACATAAGATTAGGCAGTTTGTAGGATTGGTAAATTCTTTTGAAAATAAAAAATGATGTTTTCAATAACTGCGAAACCATCAAAGCAAAAGAAAAGGATGCTTAATGTTGTTAGGGTGAAGAATCCAAAATTTCATCATAAGACTTACAAAAATTAAGCGCGCAGATATTCCGTGTACGTAGGATTAAACAGCATGTTGTAGAGGAGACACAATACTCGAGTATTTCTGCGAAGGTGGATAGGGAGCCACTTGTGATCCTTGCGGAATTAAAAGACGTGGCCGTATTTCTCCAGACCAAAAACAAATTCGCAAAATGCACAGGTTTTGCAAACGCTCTAATTTATTTAAGAACTCCTCCGTGGCATCCCGATAGCAGGCCTCAACTAGACAGATTTTAATTTTAATAGAATAGAATAGAATACTCTTTATTATGTATGGATTTTAACGAGTGAAAGGAAACGCGCACCTACTTACCTCATTTACTTGAGCTCGCCAAGACGACTTACCTCATTTACTTGAGCTCGCCAAGAGAGATTACTGTTTATTAAGACAATACCTAAGGTTCAAGGTGTAAGGGAGCGGTCGAGCCGTCAAAGATAAAGACGTCAAAGTGGATATGTCAAGCGCAGTGCGATGTGTTGATTTGAAATCCGTAGGACTTAGCCCATTTACTTATACTCTCCAGGTCACGATTAATGATTTATTTAATGTTCAGATTTGCAAGATGGTAGAAGCAAGAAAGAAAAAGTATTTAATTGTCACAGAATGACATACATACTTTTGCTTAAACTAAATCCATAAATAGAGTATTAGTATTTCTTAAATTATGTTACTAAAGACAAGTAAAAATAAGAATAAAATAACAAATGTGAGTATAAATTATTCAGATGCATGTCGTGGTTGTGGCTAGAAGGTTATACAAAATTCAACTTCCAGCAACCGGGCACAGTAGAAAGCCTCATTCAAGCAAAATTTAGTCTTAATCTGAATGAGCAACTTACATGAATTATTACAGCTTAACTCACCCTCACTTACAGCCCTCTAAAGAAAATTTACAAAATAAAGTTTTGATTAAGCTATTAAAACAGTAAATTTCGCTCAGGGTGACCTAGTCAGAGTAGAAAGAGATGTTCTTTCCTGCGGTCTGGGTCGGAAGCTTGTTCCAAAACTTAATGGTCCTTATCGCATATTAACAGTATTAGATAATGATTGGTCAAAAGTCTGATAATGATGGTGAAAGCTAGTTTTCTCAGCTAATTTAAGAATTCACTTGTTTGATTTGTTGCAAATTAATTGTGTATTTATGTATGTTAATTAATTGTATAATCTTAATACTTTTTTTCCAGTGAAAAGTTAGTTATTTAGTCTTATTAAGTTGTCAAACCACTGAAAATATGAAGAGGTTTCAGTGGAATGACTAGACAGTACTGAAGACATGAAGGGGCTTCAGTATTGTAGTGTGACATCTTGAGGCAAAAACATGAAGGGGTTTTGTCCTCGGGTGATTACTCATAAAATGAGATATTTGATGTAGATATTAGAGGCTACTATCAAATATAATAATGTTGAGGCGAAAACATGAAGGGGTTTCGTCCTCGCTTTATTATTTAAATGATATTGTTGTATTTGATGTAGATATGTAGAGGCTACTATCGAATATAATAATAATTCTGAGGCGAAAACATGAAGGGGTTTCGTCCTCGCTTTATTATTTGAATGATATTGTTGTATTTGATGTAGATATGTAGAGGCTACTATCGAATATAATAATAATTCTGAGGCGAATACATGAAGGGGTTTCGTCCTCGCTTTATTATTTAAATTATGTATTTGATGTAGATATGTAGAGGCTACTATCGAATATAATAATGATTCTGAGGCGAAAACATGAAGGGGTTTCGTCCCAGAATGATAACTTATTTGTTAGATACTGCAACAAATATTATGTTAATTTAAAATGAATATCTAATTATTATTTAAATATCTTTTTTTATCTATGTATTTTTATTAAATATATGCAATATATAATGATTATTTGATGATTTAATATGTTATGATAAATAATTGTCTTCACGAGACGTGAATATGTCAGGAAAGGCCGACTGTTAGCCTATTATTAATTTGTGGGATTGTTTGACTAAAGCGGTGCACTGAATGATTTGTTATATAATACATTTTATTTGCAGGTTGTAACCATGTTCCCAAGAGAAGTGACAGTGGTAGTTGTTAAACTGACTTTTGTCGGTTGACGGCGGGTCGCTGTCAACTTGGGCCATTACGGAGTGAACACGTGTATCAATCTTAAGAGTTTTCTTATTCAAGTAAATGTAAAAGGTGATATAGTGAGAACGTAATAAAAACGTGGAATTGTGAAAGTTTGTTTTACTTCTCTGAATCGTTCATATGATGAGCAAATTTAGTGTGCAATTCAGTATTTTTGGTAGTAATTTCGAATATTTTGATTGAAAAAAGGGGAATTACAGTTAAAGTATTAAATACCACCCTTTTTAAAACCACTGATCCAGATGTTTTGCCGGTTTTTGTAGCCCGCGATCTCAACAACCTACCTCCCATACTTTTCGATTATCTGGATGTGTCAAAACTGCTGAAGGATTTAGTGATAGTAAGAGCTGAGATTGATCAAATCAAAGCGTCTTATGTGACTCAGGAGGATCTGGAAGGTTTTAAAACGGAGTGTAATATGAAATCGATGTCACTTCCATATGCGGCCACAAATGTAAACACAAAGAGAGGTGCATCCTGTAATAACAGCACTATCCGCACAAATCAAGAAGATTCACCTGGCAGCTGTGGACAGTTAGTATCGGTCGATATAACTCGTCAATCTAATCATAGTACTTCGAATGTGAACAAAAATCAAAGTGAGGGTAGTGCTAAAACTCATCTTCTAACGGTTAACTGTTGTGAATCAGACAGCGGCGACGGCGACAGAGACGGCATGATCCGTACGACGAGTGGCGAGTACCGGGGTGATGCGTCATCGTTACCGTTATCAGCCACTGCTAGCGAGCCTAGTAAACAACTGTGTGAAGCTGTGACGCGCTCGTTGCGGCCGGCGGCGGCGCCGTGTCCATCGTATGCAAGTGTTGCTGCTGTTAACGTTGATGATGGATTTACAGTGGTGCATCATAAGAAACCAAAATATAATGATCGCCTTAAAGGTAACACTGGCAGCAGTATTGTTGAATCTGAGGAGAAGTTCAGATCAGCTGACAGAAAAATCCCCATATTTATTTCAAATGTACATAGGGACGCTTCCGAGTCGCACATAACCCATTATATTGAAAAGAAAACTGGGGAAAAAGTAAACCTAGAAAGGATTAATATTAAACGGAAATGCGAACACAATGCATATAAGTTCTTGGTGTCCCAGAGTAATCTGCAATTGTATTTGGATAATAAGCTGTGGCCACAGGGGATTATTTTTCGACGTTTTGTGAATTACAGGCCGAAACGTCTTAATAATACATCTATCGTTAAGGAAGTCGGCCCACAATTAAGTATTAATGATGGGTAATGATAGTGTCTGCAAATTGGTGTCATTTAATTGCAAAAATGTCAAACGCTCCATTCAAAGTGTCCGTGACTTATGTAAGCAGTCTGATTTAATTGCGCTACAGGAAACGTGGTTACTGCCTGAGGAAATCACGTTTCTTGACTCAATAAGCGGCGAATTCAGCTGTACTGGAGTATCGGCGGTGGATACGTCAGCAGGCATTCTACGCGGTAGACCCCACGGTGGCGTCGCCTTGTTGTGGAGAAAAAGTCTGTTCCAGAATGTGGTTGTTGTGCAGTGCGGTAACCCACGTATTTGTGCTGTGAAAATTGTAATAAAGGATAAATCCTTTTTAGTGTTTAGTGTTTACATGCCCATGGACACGGCATCGAATTTAATGGATTTTACGGATATCTTGAGCTCGGTGAGTGCGATTATTGATAGCTGTAATATAGATTATGTGTACATGTTAGGGGATTTTAATGCGCACCCATCTGAGCTATTTTATTTCGAACTCGCCGGTTATTGTAGTGACCAAACATGGACATGTATCGATACTGAAATGTTAGGATTACATTCGGGCACATACACATTCTTGAGTGAGGCGCATGGCTCAAAGAGGTGGCTCGATCACTGTGTAGTGACGGAGGCAGCTGTGCCCTCTGTCAGGAATGTGTATGTAATTTATGATGTACTTTGGTCTGACCAACTGCCACTGGTTGTCGAATGTGATTTGAATGTGATTCTGCCAAAGAAATGTGCCAATGTTGTGTGTGTGAACAAGGTTGTGTGGGGGGAGAGAAGTCAAAATCAGATAGAAGATTATCAGCTTAAGTGTCATGAAAGATTAAAGCTAATCGACTTCCCACACGAACTTGGTGAATGTTGTGATAGTACGTGTAACGATTCCAATCACAGAATTGTTATTGACAAGTTGTATGCAGATATTATACACGCCTTGAGTGCGGCTTCTTTGGTGGGTCGGGGAAGCGGCAATAGGCGCTCAAAGCGGCGAATAGTAGGCTGGAACAAGCATGTTGCCGAGGCTCACAGGGTGGCTAGGCAAAAATTTTTGTTGTGGGCGTCATGTGGTAAACCTACTAGTGGGTTAGTTTATAACGAAATGTGTGGGGCTAGAAGAGTCTTCAAGTCAAGGTTAAAGTGGTGCCAAGACCATGAAGACCAAGTTAGAATGGATATTCTTGCCTCACACCACGCTAAGAATGATTTTCGTAGTTTCTGGAAACACACAAATAAATTGAAGGCCAGGCCGGGCATCCCTGTGAGCGTCGGTGGCATGAGTGGGCCAAAAGACATTGCAAATCTTTTTAAAGAGGCGTTCTTTGTCAAATCTCCTCTGGGCCCGTCGCGGTCGGTGCCTGATGTTATGCTCGGGATGAAAGTGGGGGTTAAATTTAAGGCCGCAGAGATTACTCGAGCGATTAGAAGTATGTCAAGGGGTAAGTCCTCTGGCCATGACGGGCTTAGCATCGAGCACCTCCGATATGCTGGCCCTCACTTACCTAGGGTACTTGCTATGCTGTATAGCTTCTGTGTGGGTCATAGTTACATGCCTAGTGATATGATGCGAACAGTGGTTGTACCAATCGCTAAAAACAAAACTGGTGACCTCGCCGATAGCAGTAACTATAGGCCCATATCCCTGGCTACTGTGATATCGAAGGTTTTCGACAGCATGCTTAATGCACAATTGAATAAAAGAACAACCATACATGACAACCAGTTTGGATTCAGGGCTGGATTGTCAACTGAGAGTGCAGTGTTGTGTCTTAAGCATGCTGTCTCATACTATGCTAAGCGTGAGACGTCTGTTTATGCCTGCTTCCTCGACCTGTCTAAGGCTTTTGATCTGGTTTCCTATGATGTGTTATGGAGTAAGTTAGAGCGTGTTGATTTACCCACAGAACTAATAAACATTTTTAAATTTTGGTATGGAAACCAGATCAACACTGTACGATGGGCTGGGGCGTTGTCTCTTCCGTACGGTTTGGAGTGTGGGGTGAGGCAGGGTGGGTTGAGCTCACCTACGCTCTTCAACCTGTATGTGAACGAACTCATTGCCGAGCTCAGCAGTACCAGGATTGGATGTTACGTAGACGGTATCTGCGTTAATAATATCAGTTACGCGGACGACATGGTGCTGCTGAGTGCGTCAATCTGTGGGTTGAGAAAACTGGTTGCGCAGTGTGAGGCGTATGCTAGGTTACATGGCCTGGCATATAACATCAAGAAGTCGGAGATCATGGTCTTTGAGGCTGGAGGTAAGAGCCCTAATAAGGTGCCACCTGTTTTACTGTATGGCACGCCTTTAAAAAGAGTCCATAAGTTTAAATATCTAGGTCATATATTAACCCCCAATCTCAAAGATGATGACGACATTGAGCGGGAGGCGTATTGCCATTGTGTATATCAGTACAGACACCCATAGTCTGTACTAGATCACTTTGTGCTCTTAAAAATAACAAATACTCTAAAGCAAACTACGTATAACTACAGACCAGTCTGTATAAGTATACAGTTTGCTTGCATATGTCTAAAGCAAAATGTGACCGTGTTATGGTCAACGAATCAGCACAAGAGCGAGCGAAGCGAGCTCGGGAACCTAGGGCACCCCGACACGGACAGGTTAGGTTCGAACGAGATGACGGGAGCTGAAGTAAGCGAGCAAAGCGAGCGAACGCAGCTCCCGTCATCTCGTTCGTGTTAGGTTACTTTTGACCCTGCAGACAGAAATAGGAGCCCCGCGCAGCGGGGCTACGTCGACTTTGTTGCTTTAACTCTAATCGTACTTGCACCTATTCTATGTTAAAACCAATGTCAACATTAAAATTGTGTATATCAGTACAGACACACATACTACGGCAGCCAAATTGTCTGTACTCGTATGTGTTTTGCTCTCACGAATTAGAGCAAAGTGTATTTTATTTCAGTCTGTCTCTGTACTGATATGCAGTATGCTCTCTAGCTACAAGAGCATATTGCGTGCGATTACAGAGCAACCCCTGTCTGTGCTAGTATACATTATGGCAATACGCGAGCGGGAGCGGAGGGCGTTGTCGGTTAGAGCGAACATGCTGGCTCGCAGGTTTGCACGATGTTCACTTGCGGTCAAAATAACGCTCTTTCGAGCCTACTGTACGTCATTTTACACCAGCAGCCTGTGGGCTAGATATACGCAAAGATCGTACAACGCTCTCCGCGTTCAGTACAACAATGCGTTTAGGATGCTGGTGGGGCTGCCTCGCTTCTGTAGTGCGTCGGGGATGTTTGCGGATGCGCATGCAGATTGTTTCTACACAACCATGCGCAAAAGGTGCGCATCCATGGTGCGCAGGGTGTGGGGCAGCTCCAACAGTATCCTAAGTATGATTTCGTGTCGCCAAGACTGTGTTTTCGTGGGTCACTGTTATGCCATCTCACATGGGTTGTCGCAGCGGTGAGTCACTAATATTTGTTGTTTTGTTTGTGTAGTGTCAGTTTGTTGATATCTGTGTTACTAACATAGTTGTAAGTTTTACTAACCATGTTTTGAGTCATGGATACTCGAATAAAGAGAAATTCTATTCTATTCTATTCTATAAACACTAGTATTTCCGTAGTAGATGTATTTATTTATTTAAAACTTAATGCAACATACACATATAGGCGGACTTAATGCCTGAGGCATTCTCTACCAGTCAACCAAGGGTGGTGGAGAGATAACATGGCAGGTGCATAAAAAATTAAATAATTATTGAAGAAAAATTGAATAACAATATATATATATATATTTATTGTATCTAAAATAAACATACTTATATATTTACTATAACAAATACGTTTATATATATATATACATATATAAATTAATATAAAGGTGATTGAGACGACACTGCTAATGGTGTAGAAAATAATGTCGCTACTTCCGCTTAAATGCATGTTGACTGGTGGCCGTCCTGATATCGAGAGGAGGCGCATTACAGAGAAGAATGGACTGAATATGAAAGGAAGAATGAATAAAATCAGAAGTATGAGAATGACAAAGCAAGAGAAGATTGTTAGACGAACGCTGATTCCTAGCATGTGAGGTACAAATATATTGATAGTGAAGATTCATTCTTATGAAGTGCCTGCACATCACGTAATAATATAAATCTTTGTATCGATGTCATTAAATACTCTTAATGGGAATTTAAGTGCATAATTTACCGTAATTAGTAAGTGTCTGGAACTTTATGGAGAAAAAAATCGCTGTCCCGATAAAAATCCAATATCGTAGACACTGCATTATTTCGCCGATCAAAAACTTCCAGTGATCCCTACAATTTATTTCTGAAAAAATGCTGATTTGATCCTTACTTATTGGGTGCTCAGACAGCGCAGGTATTTTTAATTTATTGACATGTACGTACTTTGAAATGCTATTAACTCTACATGATTTGGCAATTTTAAATAAAGCGACTTATTTAGAATATGTCCCTGAAAATTCGTTTCGCGCGGTTGTGACTCTTTATTAAAATTTCATGGTATGCGTCATATATATACACTAATTTTCTTTTTTTCTATACCATACCAATATTATAAAGAGGAAAGATTTTTTTGTTTGTTTGTACCAAATAGGCTCCGAAACTACTGGACCGATTTGAAATTTTTTTTCACTTTTAGATAGCTACATTATTTCCGAGTGACATAGGCTATTTATTTATCCCGAAAACAGGTCCTGTGGGGTGGTCTACGGGAGCGAAGCCGCGGGCAACAGCAAGTCTTCAATATAATGTTATAAATAGCTAAAAAAACTTTTCAATTTGAGAAAAATTGTTAAAGTAGGACAAAGAAACCGAGAGACAAAAGCTTTCAAACTAGCCAAGTTAGTTTCTGTTCTGAACCACTTAGAAAACCACGTACAGACTGTTGTATATTTATAATGTAGATAGTATAAATTCTTATTGAAATTCTTGGAAATGAACAACTCACAACATGTTAACGGAGATGGGAAATTTGCCCCAAATTGTGGTGCTTGAGTGTGTTAATATAGACGACCGCGAAATATTTATTATTCAGACTGACTCAATTTATATTATATCACCTTGTCAACGCAAATGAGTTTATTACAGTGTGTGTAATTTGTAGTGTAAATTATATCTTCTGAGAATAAGTATTATAAATAAGTAACTATTTGTATGAAGAATATTTCATAAGTGTTGTATTTTTATTAGAATTGTTTCTTTTTAGGATTCCGTACCCAAAGGGTAAAAACGTGACCCTATTACTAAGACTCCGATGTCCGTCTGTCTGTTTGTCAAGATTTTCTCCTTGTTTACGTCTTTTTAGTTCGCATTTGAAGCAGTCTGGTTTTTTGATTTTTTTAGTTAACTTTTTTATTTATAACTTTTTAAATAGTTTTTTTCGAATTAGGTACGTTTATGCATATAAGTATCATATATTTTTGAAATCACCTCTTAAAATCCTTTATTTTGATAGCCCAAACAATGGGTTTTGAAGAAAAATAATTTTGTGCCCCGACAATATGGCGCCCAATATCCGCCATTTTTCTATTGTCCAATTTTAATGAAGCCAGTGAGTGACGTTTATTGTATGTGAGCCCCACTTAAATATTTATTTTATTCTGTTTTTAGTATTTTTTGTTATAGCTGTTACAAAAATACATCATCTGTGAAAATTTCAACTGTGCAGCTATCACGGTTAATTAGGTACAGCCTGGTGACAGACAGACAGACAGACGGACCGCAGGGTCTTAGTAATAGGGTCCCGTTTTTACCCTTTGGGTACGGAGCCCTAAAAATGAGATGTGACATTTTTATCACAGTAATCATTTTATAAAGGCGAAAGTTTGTGAGTGTGTGTGTGTGTGTTTGTATGTTTGTTACTTCTTAACGTTCAAACGGCAGGACGGATCTGGATGAAATTTGGCATAGAGATAAATTATAGTCAGGAATAGCATATAGGATGTTATTTATTCCGGGAATATGTTTCCTCGGGACATTCACGCGGGCGAAACCGCTGGCAGAAACTAGTTCTTACTATAAAATAAACACTCATACTAATAAGTGCACATTTCTTTGCAGAGTTTTGCTCTATGTTTGTTATCCGTATAAAGTTTTTATCCGGAAGGCATTTCCTTTGTTACCGTTAGTAATGTTTTGCTTAGAAAACGAGTTTATGTTTGCTAATTAGCGTAATTGTCATAAATATAGGAAGTAAATATAATATACGAGTACAATATTGTGTTTCATGTTATATAAAATACATCATTACTTGATTATTAGTTTATCTAGGTATTTATGTCACTCTTCAATCCTAATATAACGTGATAAACTCTACTGCCCTTATTAATAAACTCTTAGTAAAAAAATGCGTAACTTGTACCTCGAAAAATTACTGATTGCTACTTTACTCCGATTTTATTAATATTAACGCACACACTCACAAACTTTCGCCTTTATATTATTAGTGTGGTAGTGAGATGTGGGCAAAACCAAGGTGATGTTAAATGTCCATGTTACACCCACTCCTATCAAGATTGGAGACTCTACACTCGAAGTTGTGGACATTCGACCCAGGTGGGTAGGGCCAACCTCGAGAAAAAGGTCAACCGTCGAATCCGACTCAACTGGGCAGCATTCGGGCAGATGTGCTGTATCTTCTCGTCCAACTTACCACAGTGTCTCAAAAAGAATGTCTATTACCAGTGGGTGTTACCAGCGATGACCTATACCTATAGCTCTGAGACGTGGTCGCTCACAATGGGCCTCATCAGAAAGCTTACAGTAACCCAAAGGGCAAATCTCAAGGACAGTTGCTCGCAGAACGGATGGCTAATGGGGCAGAAAAGTTCTGTGGCTACCGTGAACCTGAAAACGTTGGGTTGGAAGGCCACCCACTAGGTGGACCGATGACCAATACCAACACGATAACCAAATTCGAGTTCCATCGAAAAGCTTTATACACTGAAAACTGGCACAAGCAAACAGAACAAAACAGATACCCTAGATCGGCTCTTCCCAAAGACTATAGAGTTATAGACAGGCTTTTCAAAAACCAATTACATTTACGCGAGAAGTTTGCTTACTGCCAGTATTCTGCCTCGGGCGGCCATGGTCCACGGATCTACCGGTCCAATAAAACTAATGGTCTTAAAGATTTTCTAACAAAGAGTTTTATCGAGATATGCCCGGACTATGGAGTTGTTTGAGGACATTCTGTTAGAGATAGCTGATGATACTCTATTTGATCAATTAAATTTAGTTTCTATCGTATTCATTTAATTGAAGTAGAGAAAGTCTCTTTGTTTTGAAGTCTTATATGCTCTTTGGTATCTCCAGATATTGCCAAGTTTAATGAGTTAGTAAGTCAAAGTCAAATGTGTTTATTTTCAAGTAGGCCATTAAGCGGCAAGTAAGCAATTTACAAGTAATAAAAATTTGTTCTACCGTGCATTCGGAAAAGTAGCTTGTTATGGAGAAGAACGCACAAGAAACTCCATACTTATTATTATTATTATGAGCCTGTTATGTCCCACTGCAGGGCAAAGGCCTACCTTCCATCTTTCCATCTAGGCCCAGAAAGAGATGGCGTGACGAATTAGACGTATATCTGAACGACTGGCCAGATATAGGTAGAGATAGGGAAATACTTACTCTTTTAAAAAAAAAAACATTTTTTACAATATTTACATAAGTACATACATTGCAAATGAAAATTTAAATGCATATACGTGAGGACGATGCACCCAGCACTACTATACTACATATAGGTATAAAGAATTACAAGCATTAACAGGTAAATTCCTTCACTTGATAAATAGGAGCATGGTTCTCACGTACTTTCAAATATTGCAAACATAGGTAAATTACCTAATTCAACAATAACGGAACAGTGTACGAGTCAATTTTTTAAACAAAATGAGAAGAGTAAGTCAAATGTAACTTTGCTATAACAACACATTTGCAATTGTTTTCGATAAAAAATATGCGGCGCCTCTTGTGCCGAAAAACGTAAACTAAAAATGCAAGTGTTAGTAATACGTCCATACGCAACCAAACATATTGTGGAAAGACTTAAATAATAAGTCATCTTATTAGGTAGATTAAGAATATTCAGGCTATATAATTTGGTATAAAACTTTTAAAACTTAACGGAACCAACTAGCGCAACGTAATGCTCTAGTTAACTGATTAAAATTATAAAGCTCGCTTGATGCCAAACAAAAATTGCAAAACCAATCCCATTCACAGTACTTTCAAAATTCAAGAATTACCAAGAATTTCTACAAAAGACATAGTAGGTGTGAAAATCTCTCAAACGCTTTTACATGCAACTCAGCATTTTCACCACCCATGGCTGGGAGTTCGTCGTTCATAATGAATGAATGAACGAAGGAACCTCAAGGAGCGTTCGTTCTTTCTGCGGTATTCTACGTCTTGTGGAGACGACATGACAATACACTTAATGCAACACCTCAAAGGTTTAGGATTAGATTCGTAGGGTTTATTGTCTGTTAAATGGGTCCATATTGGCTCACCTAAAGTTCTTTACCCGAAATTGTTCTTCCTAACGATTTGTAATCCGAATGATCACTCTTCCTAAAAATTTTCATACTAAAGTTTTCATTCATACTATTTGTAGTGCTACCGGCGATGTTCATAACACTCATGTTTCCGAAAATTGTAATTAATAATATCATTAATGTAAATATATTTAAACTCCTACGGTTTTTTATCATAACGCTTTTATCCCTAAACATAATTACCATAATATTTTCACTCATACTCAGAAAGAAACATTTACCAAGTGTAATATAAAATATATGTGGGTAGAAGATGATATTTATAGTTTTAATTTGAGGGATGATTATTATTTGGGGTATGCTTTGCATAACGTACTGAGTTGTTAAGTTCATGTCGGTTTATTATCATTACGTGCATGTTTGTGTTAATGCTTTATTAATATAGAGAAAAAATATTTAAAATCATTTAAAACCAGTCATGTCAGTACATGGATTTACATATGAAAAAATACCGAATAACAGTGGATAAACAATATTGGGCGTGTGAATTAAGAAGCAACAAAAAGTATAAGTGTAAGGATACAATTTCGATTATATGCCGTTGATTTTTGGCGCGGATAGGGTAGAGGGGGGATGGGGGGAGGTTTGGCTACCCCTCAGTACCACACCAACCACTCGGAGCCCTATAGTTATGGAGATATCCATGGTAAAAGTTTTCAGGTTAGAATAAAAAAATCCACAAATTTCCATCGATTTAAGGGGCGCGAAAGAGGGAAAGGGAAAGGAGGGTAGAGGGGCTACCTCACTGTACCATCCAAATCCCACGGAACCCCATGGTTATGGAAGATATCCATGATTAAAGTTTAAGATTTAAGCAACTAAGTCGACGGAGCCCCGCTGCGCGGCGCTCCTATTTCTGTCTGCAGGGTCTAAAGTAACCTAACATGAAGGAGATGACGGGAGCTGCGTTCGCTCGCTTTGCTCGCTCACTTCAGCTTCCGTCATCTCCTTCGAACCTAACCTATCCGTGTCGGGGTGCCCTAAGTTCCCGAGCTCGCTTCGCTCGCTCTTGGACTAATTCTAATTTTTTTACCTCACGAAAAACATAACATTGCCGAGTCTTGAAAATTTTATAAAGTTTTCTATTTATGAGTACTACCTACAAAAATA
This sequence comes from Orthosia gothica, assembly GCA_949775005.1. Taxonomy (NCBI): domain Eukaryota; kingdom Metazoa; phylum Arthropoda; class Insecta; order Lepidoptera; family Noctuidae; genus Orthosia; species Orthosia gothica. The sequence goes on along the minus strand of OX459045.1, from coordinate 26,073,335 downwards.
AAATTAACTTCCAAGTCAACGGCAAATATGATAGAATTAAATATATATTGAATTTTAAAGCAAAATACAGCAATAAAAGTATACGCCGCTAAGCCGCTAATATTAAACTAATTTAATTGAAATGTGTATATGAAAACATGTATTTATTTGACTACTTGTACCATGGTACCTGTTATTCTTATATGTTATACATGTTATGTGAAAATAAAGTTACGCAAAATTAAAGTATATAATACTGATTATTATGAATAAAAAGAAATCTTAACAAAAAAGATATGACTTTGAATAATAGTGTAAAAGATAGTTATGTTGAGAAAATATAGGAAAACAAATAAAAGTATAATAAATGTTTATTGCTACTGACATTATGAAGTTGAATGCTTCTGAATTATGAAATTAGAGACAGAGTAGTTAGGAATTGTGATTGTTAGGATGAAAAATGTTAGGAAGAACATTTTCGGATTTCCAATTATCGGACTTGAAAATTTAGGTGAACTTTGGCGCACCCCTGTTAAATACGTACCAGACCTTTGAATTTTAATTTGTCTTTCCTACACGGGAAGAAGTATTAAAAGCTATGAAATTAAAAAAAAAACAATCTTTTTAAGAACTTTCAGTATTAAAATCAATTCTGGGTAATTATTTTAATAAAACAACATATTTAACGGATTTTCAATTGAAATTTTTAAATTCAATTAAATCATCAGCTACTAAACTAAAAAATATTTTTAATTACAGAATAATATTTGAAGCATTTTTTGTCAAATGTGGGAATCCATACTAATATTATAAATGTGAAAGTAACTCTGTCTGTCTGTCTGTCTGTCTGTTACCTTTTCACGCTTAAACCGCTGCACCGATTTAGATGAAAGTTGGTATGAAGATAGTTTGAGACCTGGGAAAGGACATAGGCTATATAGGTAGGGTAGGGTAGGGTAGGGTATGGTAGTGTAGGGTAGAGTATTGTAGGGTAGTGTAGGGTCGGGTAGGTTAGGGTAGTGTAGGGTCGGGTAGGGTAGGGTAGGGTAGGGTAGTGTAGGGTAGGGTAGGGTAGTGTAGCGTAGGGTAGGGTAGGGTAGGATAGATAAATGTTTGGTCTTTTTATGGCAAAACAAAGTTTGCCGGGTCAGCTAATATTTAATAACTGTTAAACTACAAGCTGGTACTTAACATGAATTTTCAAGAGGAACTTAAAAACTTACAAAAGCAACTTAAATATTTGATAAAATATCAGTCATTTATTCGTTTTGTCCGTTCGAACTAAAACTATTGGAAGGAACAGTGAGCTAGATAGCTCCTCATTTTTATTGGAAACGAGGAATGTCCAAGAATTGAAGGTAGCGATATTATCAAAGGTATCTTTGAGTTAAAATGAGAAACTTTTAGAATGCACCATTTTTAGAATGCGCCATTTTTAGGGTTCCGTACCCAAAGGGTAAAAACGGGACCCTATTACTTAGACTTCGCGGTCTATCTGTCTTTCAGTCTGTGATCAGGCTGTTTCTCATGAACCTAACCAATCCTTATAATTCTGTTGTCGCTATAACAACAAATACTAAAAAGTTAAATAAAAAAACCCGACTGCTTCAAAAGCGAACTAAAAAGACGTAAACAAGGAGAAAATCATGCTGTGCAGTCGGAGGATATATATTCGCGGGCTGGCTGACCAAATCTCGTGTATTCTCCGCCTGCACAGCATGATTTTCTCCTTGTTTACGTCTTTTTAGTTCGCTTTTGAAGCAGTCGGGTTTTTTGATTTTTTGATTCAGCTTTTTTTATCTATAACTTCTTAGTTAGTTTCTTTTCGAATTATATGCATTTAAACATATAAGTATAATATATTTTTGAATTCACCTCTTAAAACCCTTTATTCTGATACCAAACACGGTGGGATTGGAAGAAAAAAAAAATTTTGGCCCCCCACAATATGACGGTCAAAATCCGCCATTTTTCTATTGTCCAATTTTAATGTAGCCAGTGATTTTCGCAGGGTGAAGACGAATCGATTGACGTACGAATCATCGAAATCGGCCAACGCGTTTGGTCTCTGGAACGCCATATAGGAACAAACATACATACATACATACTTACATACATACATACATAGACTGATAAACACATTACCCTCCTTCGGCAGTCGGATAAAAACAGAATAAAATAAATATTTAAGTGGGGCAACCATACAATAAACGTGTTTTTTTGCCGTTTTTGCGATAATGGTACGGAACCTTTCGTGCGCGAGTCCGACTCGCACTTGGCCAAAGTACAAAAGGCGACAGCGTGTAAATAATAAAAAATAGTAAGTTACTAATCGCTGGTTTCTAAATTAAGTATTTGAAGTTATTAACCTACCTTACTTTAATGTCAAAGTTTAAAAGTTTTTCAGGGTAAAGTAGACTTGGAAAATATTCAACTTCCTTATTTAGAAATTGAGGGCAAATAGAGTTATAATAATTATAATAAGATATTGTAGTTACTCAATAAAAATCATTTATTTTCAGGTACATATTTCACACCCAGAAATTTAAAGTTTAAATTAAAACATAAAATGGACATAACATTTTTCACAGGAATCATAACAATAAAAAAAACAATAATCATGAAAATATAAAATTTATAAATAATCAAATTTTAAAATAATCAGACAAAACACATAACTAAAAATTGAAATAGCTATAACAGATAAAACACTTACATACTTCCTATAAATTTAATTTCAACTGCAAGAAATTATAAAAAGAATTACACATTACACTAAAATGTATATTTAAACTCGGTTGTAAAACAGAGGCACAAAATAGTAAATGCAGCCACAATTAGTCGGCATTTACTTTATCACCGCTAAAACTTTTAAACAAATGCATAATTATGCTGCATGAAATACAGTGTATTTACTGCTTGCTTTTGTGATTACTTAAACATTTATGTACATAATTTATAACATAACACATAACTTCAAGGATGTATTTAAGGGTAACTCAGAGGTCTTCTTTCTTTCTTTTGCGTGTGAGGATGTGGCCACCTCTGGTGTCAGAGCTAATAAAGCCGTCTCTGGGAACCCCACAGGCCTCTGACTTGGCTATTTCAGACTTACATTAACTTTATAAGTCCAGGTTTCCTCACGATCACCGCAGGAGACGCCCCGGGCGTCGGGAGTCGCAAGCCGATTCCCGGCCACCGTAGGCGCGGGCTTGCGGACGGCGAGTAATGGGTAGCTCGTCGTCCGATAAGGACCAGGCCCGAGTCGACGGCGCGTAGTGTTCCACGCGCGCCTCAAAGAGATGTCAGCAAAGTTGACGGGGTCCGCTAGGGCCGATGCCTGTCTGGGTCGCGGATAAATTTGAAAGAGAGTTACCGCGGCCCTGGCAAGCAACTGAAGGAACACGGGTGGGTTTTAGTCAGTAAAAGTCTGACACGCCCTCTCGCTTCACGTCATTGGATGATTTCCCACCCAAAAAAAAAAAAAAAAAAAAAAAAAAAAAAAAAAAAAAAAAAAAAAAAAAGTTTCCTCACGATGTTTTAACTCTGAAGTTCTACTAATAGTAGTAGAATTTTCAAAATTGGTCGAGAAATCGGTGAACATACAAAATACTTCTACATAAGCCCCAAAACAACCCCGAGAGCAATAACTTAAGTCAAAGAAAAATCTGTTCTTGTATTGGAATTCTTTTGGGTCTTCAAAACACAGATTTGCTTCTACGATTGTGTTTGACTTTAAAGCATCAACTCAAGTTCCCAATCCTCATTTTCAAAAAAATACAAATCTCAATTTAACTCAAAACAAACGAACATCACGAAAGCGCGGACGCAGTCAACATCAATTACCCGAATCTGACAATACCGACAAACATCTAGACCACACAAATTAAATCCTTCAATTTAATATCCCTGACTACCTACAGTTTTTTTCTTTCCTGGCACTTTCATTCCACTTTTGTTCCTCTATCTTATAAAAGATGCATTGAGCGGAACAGGAAAATTAATTTCAGACAATGCGACGTACGAAACAAGTCCCTGTGGGCTGAACGTAGGTATTTACGGAGAAGCTTTGATATTTAACTTAAACTTGTGGTAAAGAGTTGTAAGATGATATTTTAAAAGAAAATTAGTATGTGTTATTTTGGATGTTGTATGTCAAGGGGACACTTGAAACCGAAAGGTATTTTTTGCTGTCCTAGAGCCAGTACCAGGCCCCTCAGAAAGTATTGCGAAAAAAAGTTTTTATATATGGGAGACTGGCCAGTTATAATGTTTTTCGAAAATATGATTATTTATAAGTAAAAATAAGTAAGTTCCAATTTCAAAATTTCCCTCCACATTTTTTGCGAGTTAATTCAAAGTATTGTGTCTCACTGAAATATGGATCTGCGCCGGGAACATTTTAGAGCTATGATTTTATACGATTTCAAGTGTCGCCTGAAACCGGATGAATCGTACGATAGACTTCAAATGGCATTCATGGATGAAGGCCCTTCCAAGGCAACCGTGTATCGTTGGTATAACGAATTCAAGCGCGGTCGACCAACTTTGGGGGATGACGAAAGAAGCGGTCGCCCTTTGACGGCTGTTACCGAAGAAAACGTGCTAGCAGTGAAAAATTTAATCCAAGACAATAGGCGAATTACATATCAGGAGATTCAACACATATTGAAGATTGGATCGGGAAGCGTTCACGAGATTCTACACAGCCATCTTCGCGTGAGGAGGATAGTATCACGCTGGGTGCCGCACAACCTCACCGATGCTCAGAAGCAGGCCCGGGTGGAATGGTGCCGTGATATGCTTAACAAATTTGAAGCAGGCTCGTCTCGGCGTGTTTACGACATCGTTACAGGTGATGAGTCCTGGATTTATCAATACGACCCAGAAACCAAGCGCCAGTCGACTGTTTGGGTGTTTCAAAATGAGCCAACGCCTACCAAAGTGAAGCGATCTAGAAGCGGGGGTAAGATTTTGATCGCTAGCTTTTTTTAATTTGACTGGCCACTTGGTATTAATTCCCTTACGGGATCAAAGAAGCATTAATGCCGAATGGTAAACTACCAAATGTTTGCCAGAAGTTTTCTCTGTTATAAGCAACAAGCGACCAAACACAGGGCTCCGCGGGCTACTGCTCCACCACGACAATGCACCTGCGCACACCGCACTCAAAACGAGGGACTTCCTGGACAGCACGCCAGTCAAACTCCTGGGTCACCCTCCTTACAGCCCTGATCTAGCACCGTGTGACTTCTTTTTATTCCCAAAAATAAAAAATCAGCTCAAAGGGATACAATTTTCGTCGCCGGAAGATGCGCTGGCTGCGTTCGAGCAGGCTGTAAACGAGGTGTCTGCGGCGGACTGGAAAAAGTGTTTTGAAAACTGGTTTAGGCACATGAATCTTTGTATAGAGGCTGGTGGAAAGTACTTTGAAAAGATTTAATAAAAATATATGTACGTATAGAACAATTTTTTTTAGTTTCGCAAAACTTTCTGAGTGTCCCACGTAAAATGCCTTCTTGTTAGTGTAAATAGACATCATTAAAAAGACGCATAAATCACATACATTGTCACCAATGTTTTCTACACCTATAAAAACAAACACTACACACAGACAGAGATAAACAAGCTTATTTACCCAATCTTCAAAGACACACATTTCTACACTCGCATCTTACAATAACACCAGTACAACAATCAATCTACCTGCTAATCTAAAAGACTGTGACATAGGTCACATTGAAAGCGAATGATTCTTAGAAATATTTAAACAGGCAAGCCATCCCATTGTGCTGGGATTGGATGTCGAAAATTGCCTATTACCAGCCCCTGAGCACGGCAGTATTGCCTCTTTATCCAATTTATCGTTCTACTTTACTATTTCTTCAGACAATTGCGATTTATATTTGCGAGAAAGTCTTTGAATGTGAACGAGAGGAGTATATCGTTCAGTTCAACGCCGAATAAAGTTTAGATATTTCCAATGCTAGCTGTAGGTACTGTAAACTTTATTTCATGATGTGTTCTGTAAGTATGTGTTTGTATGTGAATTTCGACATTATTTCCATCAACATCTTTATGAATACGTGTATGTAATGGTACTTTCAGCGTATCCTTATCTTATTACGGCATATCATATCTTATTGAGATTTTTTGGTGCACTGTTTATTCTGCAATCGGTATTATACTCGAACTTATATAGTCCTTAATTCTATCTATATTTTTTCCCACCGTAAATAACACACCAGATATTGCATTAACATTTTTCCCATCTCTCTTAAACCTCCACCTGATATTTCCACTATTATTCTTCATAATTCACATTAGGCGTAAACTGCGTTCGCAATAAGACGGTGTGCGCGTTTAATTTCGTCCGACCATATATTTTAAAACGTGCCTTGCAACTACATTTTACGTGGAAGGGAGGCATATATTGTGGCGGCTAAACGAGCAGATTGTTTTATTGCACTCATTATGAGAGAATCTGCTGGTAAGTATTAATTTGGAAGGGCACTTTAAGGTCGAGAATTATTTTGTAAGAAACGCTTGATCACAATATATAATGCCTTCAAATTGGGTTTAATTGCTTGTGTAAATAACGGCTCACCTTTCGAGGGGCGAGGTGATTATGGTGCTCGTAAACGATGGGATTGTAACCTGTCACTGCTTATATCTAAATTATGGGGTTATAAGTAGGTAGCTGTGCTGTCTTGATGCTGCTTCGGTTTTAACATACTCTTGCAAAATGGCGGGTTCATATAAAAACTTAAAGGGTGATGGTAGAGTAGGTAATACATACTGCTTGTAACAAGTGAAACACCGAGAAAAATGGGGGACTCCTTTGCTCATGAGCGGACAATTTCGGCTAACAAAAAAATTAAAAAAGTACAAGTGGATCTGTGACAGTAGTTAGAAAATACAACTTGTAATTATATCTCATCGATTTCAAAGCAAATTAGTTTTTGCACTTACTTCATTAAATACACTTAATAGTCCACTATTTACAATGCATAAACTGTTAACCTTATTCAATCAAATAGAAAACAATAACAAACAAACCCCCTAAAACGACCCATACAAATCTGTGCTCCTCCTCAAACTCCCAATTAATACATTCTGAGCAAACTTAAAATGGAAATCCTTTATAATGAATTCGCAACAGTCGATAATTGACACGTCTACGAAGGTTTAATCTGGCCCAAGACCCGCCACCAAGATCTCGACAACTTCTGATATTTCACACACGAATTTCTCCGAGTTAGTTCGGTGAGGTCAACGTGGAATGGCGTAAATTGATTAATTTTGGCAGGTTTTCAATTAAGGTCAATGTTACTATGGTTTTAGAAATTGAATGATAAATAAAGAAAAGTAACAGAAGATACTTGAAAGAATGCCCCTAGAAAAAGCATTGGTACGTAGACAGGGTAGGCAGGAAGGTAAATAAGATAGGTAGGAAGGTAAGTAGGGTTGGGTAGGCAGCTAACGGGAGAGAAGCCGTGGGCACAGCTAGTATTAAATATCATTTTGCAAGTTCTGAATTATATTTTTCTATATCACTTTAACGCACAGTCTTTGAAATAGATAAAAATATTCCAACGGTGGCTTTTATCCCCGTAGCAGTCTTATATGATTAACGTTCGTATCAGAAAAAACGGATTCAACCCAAGAGATATTTTTCTTTTCCTGTTGTGATATTAAACCCTTTACTATCGCGTTGCTACCTCTGTCACACAGCCACGAGGCTTTACGTAGAACATTAGTCTGATACGACAGTAGATACGGTTTGCTTTACGCAAATATTTCACTTCGCAGAATCTCTGACCGAAAATTGTATGCACTGTCAAACTTGCTGGTTGATTACGCCGTAAAACGTTGGAAAGATTCACAGTGGCCAATTCGCTTTGGGGCGACTGTAAGCTCCAATAGTATGAAATGTAATTAACTCAGGTAAATCGGATTGGGTGAAAGTTTTCGCACGATAACTGGAGCGGAATTATACCCCCCGGCCCCCCCGCGGCTTAAAACTGCGTAAGGAGGTTTCAACGTCATTAAAATTTAAATACTTTTTTGATGTTTGCTTACACGGTGTGTATTTGTAAGCAGTTTAGTTTTTAGTTAGTTTAACTAATGCTATTCGGTCACTGAGCATTTATGTTTTGAGATCTAATTAATGAGCTTTGACGCCCCGATGGATGGTGGATATTTAAAAGATTTTACAATGCATGTCCTCGAAAAGAGCGGTTTTCCAAGCAGCCAAACTGTGCGGAAAGTTTCACTTTTTTTCACTAGTGCTTTTTACTTTCCTGTATTTTTTTAATTTTTAACTCCAACGTCAGCCCGACGCATAGAGTTTTTATTATTTGAGAAAAGTTTTAAAAAATAGTTATGTACAGATTATCATTCATATAAAAGGTAAAATAAAACTAATACTTTATTTTAGGCGTTTTAATTACTCTAGATTTAGATTTTGATCAATAAATTAATTTTAAATATTCATTAAATATGTTTGGCACAACGTATATTTTGCTCGTGCCTTATTGCGTTACGATGTGACAACTATTCGCACATGCGCAGTAGATATGCCCGAGGAACTATTAGTTAATCTGTGGATATGCTGAACGCGCTTGAATAAGCCCGCCATTTTATTAATTTCATTTTATTATTTTATTTATTTCCTCGCACAATGCATAGTAAAATGTTGTATGATACACGTACGTAAGATGATTTCCGACTCGTGTCGATTTATCCACTCACTCGCTTCGCTCGCTCGTGAATAAAAATGCCACTCATCGGAAATCACCTACCTTCCGCACTTGTAGCATAAATAACTATTAACTGCTCATCATAAACCGAAATTCGTCAAAGCCTATGGGAAGCGAAAAAAATAATTAAGGGTCTGAAAACTAAGTTAATTGTAGGTATTCACGGCAGCGCAGGTTACTAGGATTATGATGCCATCTATTGTCATTATAATTGCAACTTTATCACCCCAAAACGTCATTTTAAACATGACAATTCCGTCTACCATTTTGAATCTGTGACAAAGCGATACAATTTACGCGGTTCTATTGTGCCGTTAAATTATAAGGCGGGTCGCCATCCCCCATAGTTGTCACCGCAATAATATAAAAAGCAAGAGATAAAAATAAGGAAAATTGTTATCATAACGTTCCGCGGTGTAAGGTGGCTGTGGATGGTGGTATGCAAAATGTAGAAAAGCGTTAATTTCAGTGGTTTTTGAGATTTCTTAGCAGTAGTTCGGAAGTTGGTTTTTGTTCGATTGTTTTCTACCTTCCAAACCCAGATTAAATATGGCAAACTCCTTTTTTTTTTAATAAGTCTATATGTATACCTTCAGCACCTATGGTGTCCCGAGCAAACTCACCTCTAGTTCGGGCGCTCATGATACTAAATGCCCTTTTGACGTCAGCACCAGAGTGTGACCTGTTTTCTAGGAGATTGATAGATGTGTGTCGTGAATATTAAAGGTTTTTTGTGAGAAGATGGATGAAAGAGTTGCCTGGCTGAAGGCTATAGTTTAGTCTACACAGAATTGTCCGGTTAAGCAATAGCCAATCACTTGGATTGACCAGAGAGAAGACCCACATAAAAGAAAAACCGGCCAAGTGCGAGTCGGACTCGCGCACGAAGGGTTCCGTACTTGGTAAATAGCAATTTACGATTTATGACGTATTAAAAAAAGCTACTTACTAGATCTCGTTCAAACCAATTTTCGGCGGCAGTTTACATGGTTAATGTACATCATATTTTTTTTTTAGTTTTATCATTCTATTATTTTAGAAGTTACAGGGGCGGGGACACACATTTTACCACTTTAGAAATGTAAAATGTTCAATAAAAAGTATTAAATTCAGAAAAATTGATACTAGAAACCTCAAAATCATTTTTGAAGACCTATCCATAGATACCCCATACGTATGGGTTTGACGAAAAAAAAAAATTTTTAGTTTCAGATTCAAGTATGGGAACCCCCAAAATTTATGTTTTTTTTTCTATTTTTGTATGAAAATCTTAATGCGGTTCACAGAATACATCTATTTACCAAGTTTCAACAGCGTAGTTATAATAGTTTCGGAAAAAAGTGGCTGTGACATACGGACGGATAGACATGACGAATCTATAAGGTTTCCGTTTTTTGCCATTTGGCCACGGATTCCTAAAAAGAAGGATGAAAGATACATTAGTACTTATACAATTGTATATTTTTTGTAAATTTTTACTTCTGTTGCGTTATTTTTTGTTGCTGTTTTATTCTGTTTTTTTTTTTTTTGTATTTTCTTTCTATGTCTTGTGTTTTTATTAATTTTGTTTTGTTTGTATTAGATATATTTTAGTCTGCCTTATTCTTGTAAGTTTCGTTTTAGTTATTTTTCTTGTGTTATTTGCACTGTTTAACGCCTTAAGTTTGACCAATCTATCTTCTATCTATATCTATAAAAGCGAAAGGTGACTGACTGACTGACTGACTGACTGACTGATCAATCAACGCACAGCCAAAACTGCTAAGCCTAGAAGCATGAAATTTGGTAGAAAGGTTCCTCAAGTGACGTAAGTGTGCACTAAGAAAGGATTTATGGAAATTCCACCCCTAAGGGGGTTGAAAGGGGGTTGAAAGTTTGTATGAAAAATCTAATTTCTTCGACCAACATTCTTGAAACTTAGCACAAATTGTATTCTAAGTAAATGATAATGATTGACATTATTAGTTTTTTGAAACTACCCCCAAATGATGATTTAGGGGGTGTTGAAGTTTGTATGGGAAATCTGATTTCTTTTGTCAATTAACTTGAAACTTGCCACAAACACTAACCTAAATGAATAATAAAGGTTGCTAATATTATTTTTTGAAACTACCCCCAAAAGATGATTTTGGGGATGTATTTTTTTTTGAGGAATATGATTTCTTGGGTGAATAAACATGAAACTTGACATAAATACCATCCTAAATAAACAATAAAGGTTGTCATTATTAGTTTTTTGCAACTACCCCCAAAAGACGATTAAGGGGTGTTAAAGTTTTTATGAAGAATCTTATTACTTCAGTTAATAAACTTGACATAAATACCTATCTTAATAAACAATAAAGGCTTTCATTGTTAGTTTTTCGAAACTACCCCCAAAAGATGATTTAGGGGATGTAATTTTTTTTGAAGAATCTGATTTCTTGGGTGAATAAACATAAAACTTGACATAAAAACCATCCTAAATAAACACTAAAGTTTGACATTATTAGTTTTTTGCAACTATTGCACTAAGACGGGGACCTCTACATCGATTTGGAACTACCGAACTGGACCGTTTGTCTCAGGTTGTGAGTGACGTTTTAGTATAGCGTTATTTACGCAGCATTCGTTTTAACACAAAATTAATTTTTGGTCCACCCGAAATTATGCGTCTCAAAAACCCGATCAGTCTTCTGCTCCATATATCTTCTATACATATAAATGCTTTGTCCTGAATGACTGACTGACGGATTAACGCACAGCCTAAACCACTGATCGTAGAGACCTGGAACTTGGAGGGTATGTTTTTTGTATGACGCAGGCATCCGAAAAGAAAGGATTTTCCGAAACTCTCATAAGGGGGAGAAAAAGGGGGACAAAGGTTGTATGAAAAATATAATTCCTTCTGCTAATATTCTTGAAACTTGGCGCATATATTAATCTAAGTAAATGATAAAGGTTGACATTATAAGTTTTTTGAAACTACCCCCACAAGTCGATGTAGGGGGTGTTGAATTTTGTATCGAAGAATTTTATTTGAAGGGTTACTTAACTTGAAACATTGCACAAATACTAACTTAAATAAATAATAAAGGTTGAAATTATTAGTTTTTCGAAACTACCTCCAAAAATATTTAGGGGATGTTAAAGTTTTTTTGAATAATCTTATTACTTGGGTTAATAAACTTGAAACTTGGCTTCAATACCAAACTAAGTAAGCAATAAAATTTGTTATTATTAGTTTTAAAAACTACCCCCAAAAGGCGATTTGTTTTTTTTTTGATGAATCTTACTTCTTGAGTTAATAAACTTGAAACTTGACATAAATATCAACTTAAGTAAACAATAAAGGTTGACGTTATAAGTTTTTAGAAACTACCCTTAAATGTCGGGGAGTTAAAGAGTTTTTGAAAATTCTTATTTATTGGGCTAATAAACTTAATACTTGACATAAATACCAACCTAAACAAACAATAAAGGTTGACATTATTAGATTTTCGAAACTTCCTCCAAAATACGATTTAACAGGTGATAAAGTTTTGTCAAAGAATTTTATGCCTTGGGTTAATAAACTTGATAGTTGATATAAATACCAACCTAAGTAAACAACAAAAGGTTGTCTTTAAATTTTTTCGAAACAACTCCGCCACTGAACTGTCAATCTTTAAGGGGGTGAAAAGGGCGAAATTAGTTTGTATGGACAATCTCATTCCGTGGAGATAACCAAATAATCAAAATTTACATAATACGTTTTTTAAAACTACCTCCCCTTGATAGGATTAAGTGATGTTAGTTTTATTGAGGCATCTTACTGAGCAATGTTACTAACATAATCAAAAAATTAATAAGAAAAAAGGGTATATTAAGTTTTGGGGCGGATTTTACTTTGTAGCGCTAACCTAAAATGTATTATTCTTTAAGTCAAATAACGAATCGTCCCAAACCTATAAACCGTAGAACTTTACGAAACCACCTTTTTATTTGATTTAATAACAGCTTATTTTTGGTTGCCATCACACGAACGAAGTCGCGGGCGCAGTTAATATTATAGATATGAAAGTAACTCTGTCTGTCTCTCTGTCTACCTTCGCACGCTTAAACTGCTGAACCGATTTAGATGCAATTTGGTTCAGAGATATTTTATGACCCTGGGCAGGACATAGGATAGTTTTTATCCCGGAACTCCCATACTTAAGGTGGTGGAAAGAGGGGTAGAAGTTTGTAAAGAAAACCTACAATATTATGCCGCGATATAAAAAATAAGCTATTCGAATTAGTAATGCTTCGCAGACGAAGTCGCGGGCAACAGCTAGTAAATAAAGTTATACATATATACTTAAATAAATGGATAAATTGCTCACAATTTTACCTGCTCTTTTTGTGGTTTTTATTTTGTGGTTGTGTTATTTTGTAAAAAGGCAACGAAATATCAAACTACGTGGGGTCCAGAATGCAAAATGGCGTCGTGCAAGTTAATACAGATCACACACACACATACTCATAGCTCTTTATAGGACTCACTACTAACTCTTGGCCCAAATTAGAACAAAAACTTGAATAACATTAGGTTTCCAAAAGCAATTTCTTAAGAATTATGAAAAAGTTAAGGTATCATCTAACGGTAACGGTATGGTTGCATCGAACATACCGCCATTCACGAAGTTAAGTTGTAGTCTTCGGCTGATAAAATGCAAATTCACAAAGATTCCGCGGAAGTTTTCTTATTACTCGCGCTAATAAACGATCTCTCGCTTCGGTTTATATACCCGGTGCGATTGTTCCGACCAACTTTTAATGTATAGCTGTATCTCGGTGCCGATCTCAGAAAGTGTGGCCGGTGTAAAAACTGTCTCTTGTTTTATTAGGAGGAGGGCGCTGTTTGGCTAATCTAAGACACCACAGGTGAGGAAAAACATTTTAGGGAAAATATAGTCTTAAGAGATCAAAATCTACAAACTATATGCTAAGGTATATCTTTTTAGATAGTAAAGAAACAGCTTTACTGTCTAAAAAGAGTCCTCAGACTGACACTGCCCTGCAGAGGATAGGTTTTTTTTTTTATCCTTTTGAAAAAAAACTTTGGCCCACACTAAGAATTTCTTTTTGTATAGTGGGTGCGTTTACAAACATATAAACTCACATACACAATACCCAGAGCCGGAACAACTATCTATAGGCTATACAAATATTTGTTCCGTGCGGGAATCGAACCCGCCACACGCAGCGCAGCAGTCAATCGCTCAACCACTGCCACAACCGTGCGCCCAAAAGGATAAGGATAAGGATAGATTAGTATAGGTAAATTCATCTGCTATATTGAATATGATCGCTCTGTGGTTTAGGCAACATTTTTCATCAGTCACCTTTTAGTCAAGCGAGCAGAGCAACTGCAGGCAGTTATGGTCTACTACTGCTTGCTTGCATCCTAAATTCTGACGTTGTTCCTATTTTGAAATGTTCTGGCTAACTACATTCACAAACTACATTTTTTATTAAATCTAGTGTCGCATCGCTTTTATTTTTTTAACACATGTGTATCTAGACCTAAAGGGGTACAAATTATGGTACCTAGTACGTACATAGTTTTAACCAAACAGGCTTCGTAGGCATAACGTAAAGTACATGTACCAGGTACGCTTTTCCGAGGGACCAGAGTAATGTTTAGTGAGGGGCTGACTCGTAATAAAGGTTAATAACCTCGAAGCTTTTGTAAAGGTAATTTTATCCTGGCCACTACTCTAGGCCTGATGATTGTGGAAAAGTTACTGTAGCCCACCTTTTTATCGCGGTCTCGTCTGAAAAATAACCTTAAAACTATTTTTTTGTTTTCAAGGTTTCATAAGGTAGTAAAGTTGTCCCCAATTATGCGATGGAAACATAATATGAATAGGTACAGGCGTAACGTAATAGGTACCTATTATAAAGTTTATTATACCAACCAACCATTTAAGAAGTTCAAAATTATTGAATTAGGAAATGCTTGTAAAAAGCGTCAGATTTTTACTGAGTGCTTTAATTATAGAATTTCTTATATTTTTCATAAAGTATTATAATGTACCCCGACACTCGTGAAAGATATAACACATACCTAAGCATTGCAACTTATCCGTCCCAAGAATTTCTTCATGGCTTTACAAGCGCCCTCTGTATGTCGTAAAAGGCAGTAAAGAGATTACTCTAAAGGATGTGCGGTTACTTCTAGCTGTTTCCCGTAACATCATAGCGTGATGTTTCCTTGCTAAGCCCGTGATTATGGCTGGGACCCTCGTTGCTTTATGGTAAAGACTTAGCTGTAATGTTCTCTTGTATTAAATGGTCTCATACATGCTTAATACACAATGAGTATATAAATAGAGATTTTGAGATGTAAATGAAATAGCTCAAAAATATTTGAAAATATTTATCGTTCAGTAGTATTCTAAAACATAATTCTAATAAATAGCGATCGGTAGGTATTTGTTTGATTTTTAAATGGCAATATATCCAAAACACAAATCGCCGACGTCATCCAAAAAGCCGCCAAGTTAAAATGGGACTGAGCCGGACCCGTCTGCCGCATATCGAACGGTTCATGGGCTAAATCAACCACAATGTGGGTCCCGGCGTCAGAAAATGTCAGGTGACACCACGGCAGACCCAGGCGAAGATGGCGGGTTGAACTTGATGCCTATCCACAGGATTGGTCCATAATTGCGCTAAACCAGGAGGATTGGAAGGAAAAAAGGGAGGCCTTTGCCCTGCAGTGGATAGAATAGGCTGAAAATAAATAGTAATATAGCATAGTTCGAAAAAAGCATCTACAAAAAAAGGCTCTTGACAATTGACATTGTATCATGGGAAGCGTAACGATAACGATTGTCAAAAAGGCAAAATTGTAGGCTGAAAATAAATAGTAATATTGCAAAGTTCGAAAAATGCATCTAAAAAAAGGCTCTTGACAATTGACATTGTATCATGGGAAGCGTATCGATAACAATTGTCAAAAAGGCAAAATTGTATGGGATTGACAAGCGATATGGAATAATCAAGTGTAAGGTGCCTTTTTTTCGTGGGTAATTTTCAAAAATCGCCTGGACTTTTGGGGAAAAGACCAGGAAGTGTGGGATTTTTATCTCACTAAAACCACCCCGGTGATCACCATCAGCACCTGGAAGGGGCTCCGTCACCTCTTCAAAGACCACCCTGGAACATTGAGGTAATAATGTACTATGCCCTGGAACCCCCTCTGTGCAGCGCCTGTTAGGGCACATTCCAGGGGAGGCTGAAAGAATCGCCTCCCCTGAGCAACGCTATGCACGGCAGCACGTGATCACTGTGCTGCCGTCCTTTCTGAAGTCACTCAGTGGGCGGACAGAATCCCCAATCTGACCACCCGCGACCCCACGTGTCTAGTGCCTAGTCTTAAAAAGATTGGTGCAACGCAACAACCCTGCAACAACCCATTTTACACAAGTTTATCGACCTATTTAACAGTTTTAGAATAATTTTTAACAGTTTTAATAAATATCGAAATGCGTTTTCACATAGCTCTCGCATCGCAACGTGGCTTTCTGCGGAAGCCTTCACTTTGATAGAAAGGTACAAAAATTTTGCTGTTGACCGATATTGGATGATAATCTTCAAATTTTAATTAGGCATTCTATTTGATTGCTTCATCAAAATTGAAAGGCAAAAGTGAACAGACAAACTTTAGCTTTGCAACGTCGTATTTTTGTCTGAATGATTCTTTCAAAAGTTACATAGGTTACTGGATCAAAAGAAACTCAGAGCAAGCGTTTCCTAGCTTTACAAACAGTCTAACGCAGATCTAACAATTAATTAGTTCGATCGTTAACTATTGCTGACTTTGAAGAGTTCAGATATCCGCTTCTTTTACAACATTTTAAATTACTTATAAAAAGTAAACAATTTTATATTGTATTAATTTGATCATTTGCTTAAATTGTATAAGCCTAAAGTGAGTTTCAAATGTTTATAGAATATACTTGACTAAAAATGGTGAAGTTATAAATCAATTGTTACGTTACGGAAATCTGTGACAGTAATCATCATCATATCAGCCGAAAGACATCCACTGCTGGACATAGGGCTATCGTTACCGTTACCCTAGCGGCCATCCGTTGTACGAGCAATTTGGCCTGCCCACTGCCATTTAAGGTTGGGAATTGTTCGGGCTATGTCGGTAACCCTGGTTCTCTTACGGATCTCTACATTTCTGATTCGACCACACAAGGATACTCCGAGCATAGCCCTCTCCATCGTTCTACTGGAGTCTTCATACTTGCGCGCGAGACAGTTCGTGATGACTCTTGAAAACGGCTAAAAAGTGAGATGGGCCTATAGTTCTTCAGTAGGACATTGTCACCCTTCTTGAAAAAGAGTACCACCACATCCCTGCACCATGCCTGTGGCGTTTTCCCCTCGAGTATGATGGAATCAAACAGTTTCTGGAAGGCCTTAAGCACTAGTTTTCTACCCGCCTTCAGGGTTTGAACGTAATTCCGTCATCACTCGGTGCATTGTTGTTCTTAAGCTGTTTAAGAGCCATCCTAATCTCGTTCAAGCTGACGTCCGGATTTTCTTCGGTATAATGTCGGATCAATCTAGCTCTAGGGTCGTTTGCTAGATTTGTGTCGGGATCACTCGTTGACGTGTATAACTGCCCGTAGAACTTCTCGATCTCCCTCAGAAGCGCCGGTTTGGCGGATACGACCTATGACCCCTGCCCTTTTATACGTGTTCGTAACTTTTATTTTTTATTTAAGTGTATATATAGGTAGTTATTGTTAATTAAGTATCTTATACTATGTAAATTTAACTTGAGATAATTGAATATATTCAACTGAGAACATGAAATTCATGTTTTTTTAAATAAAGTTTAAACAAAGTACAATACTCAAAATAGATTTTTTTTTTTTTGCCCTGAAATTAGTGATCAAATATTTTCGGTCATAGCACCCATGACAATTTTCAAAAAGGCTGTTATTACTGTCTTTCAAGAGCTTTTGCTCAGACGTTTCACAGGAACCATCACCCCATACAAACAGTACCGTCGACAATAAAACTCAAATGAACCGCTCCGTATGCACAAACGGCACTCACTTAATAGCAGATAATACTTCATAATGAACAAGACTACTGAAAATGCTTACGGTACACTTTCATTGAGTATCTGGGTCGGGCAAACGAGCCCACATTCAAGCCTCCACCTAATGAGGATAGGCAGACACTGAATGGCAACAGCTGAAACAGGAAAATTAACTCTTTTAAAAGGAGTATTTAATAGTATTCCGCTGAATGAAAATTGGGTCAGCTTTTAAATTTTTAAATGAACAAGGCCAGTTGTGAACAGGAGCTTTACCATTTTTAAGTTTAAGTAAATGTCTCTTTGGATAGTATTTAAATGCCCATGTGCGCTTCTTTGGAGCTCATGAAATACTACTATCTATAAAAAGATTTACAAAAATCTTGATAACTGGAAATATATTTTACAATGCATGTCCTCGAAAAGAACGTTTTCCAAGCAGCCAAACTGTGCGGAAAGTGTCACTTATAATTTTTTTTTTACGATGCTATCCCTTATTACGTTACGATGTGACAGCTATTTGCACATGCGCAGTAGATATGCCTGAGGAACTATATGTTAATCTGTAGATATGTTGATATGTGGTGGATATGTGGATATGGTGGCGCGCTTGAATAAGCCCGCCATTTTATCAATTTCATTTTATTAATTTATATATTTTTATTTCCTCGCACAATGCATAGTAATATGTTGTATGATACACATACGTAAGATAATTTCCGCACTTGTAGCATAAATAACTATTTATGTATTGCGAAGTTTCCGAATAAATATGACAATTTTTCTATACAAAAGCTGTCAAACAGCCATTAGTATTTTTTTCTGATATAGAGTTTACTAGGTGCAGCAATGACCTGGTCAAAGCTGCGGGAGTCCAAATGCGAGACGCATAAGACCGATCTGAGTGTGGCGACGCTTGGGGAGGCCTATGTCCAGCAGTGGCCGTCTTTTGGCTGACATGATGATGATCATGATAAAAGTTATTTGACTGTCAAAAATTCAACCCTCAAATTAGTCTACGGATTTAGAATGAGAGTGGAAGTAGACGGTTACTATATCTTATTATGCCATAGATGCGCTGTGACCAATCTTTGTCTCTGTAGTCTAGTTACTACTATTATAGACATGCAAGTTTGTGAGGATGGATGGATTTTTGTTAATCTTTCACGCAAAAACTACAGAACGGATTTTGATGAAACTTTACAGGAATATAGCTAACATATCAGAATAATAGCTGGCTTAATAATGGCTTTAATAATGGCTTTGATTTATAAAGATGGCGGCAGCTAGTAGTCTATGAAACCATAATCTAGTTTTTTTTTCTTATTCTGCATGTCTAGTTATTAATTATATAATATATGGTATGAGTAAATTATATATTAAATATATAATTTACTCATACCACAAAAGATTAACTGCATAAAATGAAAGGGCAACTCAAATAATACTAACATGTACAGAATGCGCAAATATTTATGTTACAGCTAAATTCATTCAATCAATCACTCATTTATGAATCCATTCGATCTTTGTTGGTTTAACGAGATAACTAGTGATTACTAATTTTTGATAATGAAGGTAATAAATACGAATTTATTGGATGACAGCTTAGTAGGTAGATGTATTCTGTGAACCGCATTAAGATTTTCACACAACCATAGAAAATAAACAATACATTTTGGGGGTATACTTGAAATTGAAACTAATTATTTTTTTTGCACCAAACCCGTACGTGTGGGGTATCTATGGATAGGTCTTTAAAAATGATATTGAGGTTTCTCTTATCATTTTTTTTCTAAACTGAATAGTTGGCGCGAGAGACACTTCCAAATTGGTAAAATGTGTTTCCCCCCCCTCTGTAACTTCTAAAATAAGAGAATGATAAAACTAAAAAAAATATATGATGTACATTACCATGTAAACTTCCACCGAAAATTAGTTTGAACTAGATCTAGTAAGTAGTTTTTTTTTAATACGTCATAAATCATAACCGCAATTTACTACGTACGGAACCCTTAGTGCGCGAGTCCGACTCGCAATTGGCCGGTTTTTACCCGACTGCCGAAGGAGGGTAATGTGTTTATCAGTCTATGTATGTATGTATGTATGTATGTTTGTTCCTATATGGAGTTCCAGAGACCAAACGCGTTGGCCGATTTTGATGATTCATACGTCAATCGATGCGTCTTAACCCTGCGAGTGTCATAGGCTACATTAAAATTGGATAATAGAAAAATGGCGGATTTTGGTGCCATATAGTGGGGGCCCAAATTTTTTTTTCTTCGACACCCATCGTGTGTGGTATCAAAATAAAGGGTTTTAAGAGGTGATTTCAAAAATATAACAATTATGTTTAAATGTATCTAATTCGAAAAAAACCTAACTAAAAAGTTATAAATAAAAAAACCTAATTCAAAAGATCAAAAAACCCGACTGCTTCAAAAGCGAACTAAAAAGTCGTAAACAAGGAAAAAATCTATATCTGTTTTTATTCGTTCTGGTCCTATTGAGATTTGAATTTGAAATTTAGAAGGGATTGCAGATCGAATGAAAAACGGGCTTCAGATTTTTCCAGTCTGGAGTCTGGTCTGAACGCCGAGAGTGGTTGATACTGTGTACTAGAATACGAAGTGTATTTTTCTATTCTGAAACTCTTAAAACGGTGAATTATCAGCTTATGTAAGACTATTATTATTTGAAGTGCTCCAAAAATATATATTGGGTGTGCTTACTACTGAGTATCATTTGTCTAAATCCTGCCTATCGTATACCTTCGTATCTACGGCGTGAAACGCCACAATCCGATTCCTCGACACACCTTGCTGCCTATCTACTGCACGTGAAGTATGAGCTGTGGCAGACAGGTCTACGGAGACGCACGCGGCCACAGCGCGCCCGTTTCAGCCCGCGCAGATTCCTGCGCCTACTCATCATCCTGCCCGACCTGCTGCTTGTGTGCGCACGCTGGTAGCGCACCATCAGCCGTCCCATCACACCATGCCACGTCGTCCTGCCCGACCTGTTCCTGGGATCACCTGCCTACCTCGGACATTCCACGACGTCTGAAGCCGGCCTAAAGTTTATACTGCTATATCCTTTTTATTAATTTTATTTTATTTTTATCTTAATTTTATTAACGTGGCTTACGTATAGCTCTCCGGCGCTATACGTAACGCTACAATATGCTATTCCAGACTATGATCTATTCCTGTACCAAATTTCATCCAGATCCGTTCAACCGCTCTGGCGAGATTGAGTAACAAACTTATTCTATTACACACACATCCATCCAAATTTTCACATAGTAAATCTGTAGAAAAGTCATTTTCGTACATCGAGTATATTTCTAAAAAAAAATTGCCAGTGTTAAAGGATAACCAACAGAACACATTTACATCATTTTCGGAATTTTAGCCTGTTTATCTGTTCGCATCACGTAAAATGTACGAAACCAATGTAGATAACTTTTATACGAAAATATTGCGCGTAACTTAAAGTACTAACACAAAATAGAAAGTACGCGGCCCGCTTACGTACTTTGTGGTAATACTTATTTTTGTTTCATCGCAATTGGTTCATATTCACAAAAGTAAGCTAAATTTAAAGTGTTCAAGACGTAAAATATTACAACACACGCAATTCAGATACTCGGACATTTGAACTCCATTTCCGATAGATGGAGTTGTACATAAGACGTCATTTTCTGAATATGTTAATATTCTCCTCGGAGGAATAACCCGACAAAAAAAAATGGTAGGTAGGTAGGGTAGGTAGCAAGGTAAGTAGGGTAGGTAGTAAGGTAAGTAGTGTAGGTTGTAAAAAGCTCAAAAATGCCTTTTAATTATTTTGTTTTCTTTGTAAGTGGCCTGTAGATTATGTAGGCTGGTAATTGACAAAATTTACTTGTTTTATTAATATTTTACTGTAACTCACAGGAAACGTGTCTATGTCTATAGGATATAGAGAAGAGGACGTATGTCAGTTCCTTATACAGATAATATATAGTAACAGATTATATAAGAAATATAATAACTTTGTGTTGCTATCAACATAGGTAATTTTGTAAGTAGGGTTGGTAGGTAGGTAGGTAGATAAGTCGGATAGGGTTTTTTTTGTTTGTGTAATCAGCCGTTTGATGACTTCTCCCGCTTTGGGTGAAGCGGTAGGGTGTGTCAGACTTTTACCAACTAAAACCTACCCGTGTTCCCTTAATTGCTTGTGCCAAGCCCGCGGTAACTCTCTTTCAAATTTATCTACGACCCAAGTAGGGTAGTGTAGGCAGTTGACGGGAGCAAAACCGCGGGCACAGCTAGATTATAATATTAGTAAGAAAAGTAAGATAAGATAAGTAAGAACAATAGGGTTTTATTTTGCCTTGTAAATCTATTTGTCTTTAGTTTGTGTCAAATAAAGGTATTTTCTATGTTTTCTCATATTTCTTCGATGTATTTACTTTATTTGCACATTTTTTGACGCTATTCTGGGGAGTTTTTTACATAATTTCTTCTACCTATCTAAAACTCTAGGATGTTGTGAAAGGCTGATTTTCGGGGGAGAGTCTTATGTCATTAAGAAATTCCAAGAGTGCTGATATTCAGCCTAATTTAAAAAGTGTTTTTTTGTTTTTCTTTCTTGATAACCTACTGTAAAGATGATAGTAAATATCGTGATAAATCTGGGATTAAATATCGCAACCATTCCATACATTTAAGTTGGCCCGCACAGCACTGAGCCAACTATTTAGTGTGAGAGGGGTCTGATCCGGATCATGACTAGCTTGTTAACAGAAAAATAGGAAGACAAACGAAACTCAAAAAAAACAAACACTAATTTTAAACAAAACCAAATACTCCAACATCCTTAAATAACACAGCTTGTTCTCCAGTTACCAGTAACAAACACACGGTAAACAGCACACAAACTATCCCAGGATACCTGAACAAACCAGCACAACAGTATCACATAAACGGCGACATTTTAAATGTAAATACGTTAAAATATGAACCGCAAAGATTTGTGTCGCCCCGAATAACCGACTATAAAGTGCATGCACTTCCCAAAAATATATCGTCAATAAACTACTACGACAGAAATTAGCCTACAACCAAAACTACACCTTGACTTTTAAGTCCTACAGTTCAAATTCCAGTGGGGGTGGTTAACGAAATGATGCTACTTGGCGAATATGTTTGGTGATAGATAAATTTTAGTTCTCCATCGTCAGTGCAAACAGCTTGACGTGCATACATTCGGTCTCACCTCGGCTGCTTATTTCCGTGAAGGTGGCTGCTCGTTTATTTGGTTAGAACTCTGTTTATGGCTGCAGTTTTGTTGAGTGATGAGAATAGTTTTACTGGCTTTTTCTTTTAGAAACTATGACATGAACTTGGAAGCTTGCATTTTTAAATATGTGAATAATTTCAAGTAGTATAGGCCGCGACTTACAAGTTGTAGGTCGTGGGTTCGAGCCCAGGTAGGCACTTTACTTTGTGTAAATTATTTCATCACCACTGCTCTCAAAACGGTGAAGGAAAACATCGTAAGGAAACGGACATGTCCTAGAACCACAAATTCGAAGACATTTGACATTCACCAACCCGCACTGGGGCCCGCGTGGTGGATTATGGCCCATTCCCTCTCACAGAGAGGAGGCCTGTGTCCCAGCAGTGGGAACATTAATAGGCTGATGATGTGTGATGTGATTCTCACAGCAAGAGAATCTAGACCATCAGAAACTCATTGTTTCAGTTTGATGCCATCAGCTCGAGAACATTGTAAATACATTTCTGAAGTGTTTTTCTGTTGAGCCCAACATATGAGTAATAATGTACTTCATCGACAAAAATCACTTCAAAAACGAAATAAATCCCCTTAACAATAATTTATAACCGACCAAAAAAAAACGTCTCATTTAACAAAATAAAATAGCAGTGCGAAGTTCACTGGTAAAGTTGGTAACCGGCGAGCGGCGGGCTGTAGGTTCGAGTCTGTGCAATTTTACGGTGAAGTGGCCGCGAGCAGCGTTCCGCATGCAATTTTAAACTTTAAAAAAAGTTGTTCCGTACATAGATGAATATTACCTGTTAGGAAGTGTGAATAGCGAATGTTGATGTATTTGAGTGTTAGATATGTATGGAAAAGGGATTTTGGAAAGATGCTGTTGAATTAAATTAGTACTTGAACAAAAACTTGGTCTAGTCAGCTACTCAACTTCAAACTGTAAGTTTACTTCAGGGTTAGATATATAGGTATGAAAAACTAGGATTTGGGAAAAAGGCTGTTGAATTAAATCAGTACCTACTTGAACAAACTTAGTCACATAGAGCTAGTTATCTTCAAACTGTAAGTTAATATTGTAAAGTGGTACCATTGTTTGCTTGTTTGCAGAAGGCAATCTCTGGAATTACTGATCCAATTGTGAAAACTCTTAGACCCTTTCCTAATAAATGGAAGGCGATATCGCGCACGTATTTACTAAAAAAAAATTAAGTTCGTATCGGTTGAATTGTATCACATTGCGTCTACATGAACAAAATTCACTTGCAATTTTACTTAGTAATAAAAAAAGTTAATAAAACTCAAAAAACCCGAACCAAACTAAAAAGATATACAAGAAGAAAATCAGTCGGCGGATTCACGAGCTGACTGACCAAAATCATAATATATCCTCCGACTGAATTTGTTCTTGCTTAGATCTCTTTTTAGTTCTTAAGCATTCGGGTTTTTTGATTTTAGTAACTTTTTTATGTACAACTTTTTAGTTATTACATATTATTTTTTCTAATTGCTCTTAAACATATAAGCTTACAGTCACTCAAAGGGCAATAGAGAGGGCTATGCTCGGCGTTTCCTTGCGTGATCGTGAAAGGTTCTGGAGTGGCGACCGCGAACCGGAAGACGTTGCGTTGGAAGGCCTCCCACCAGGTGGACCGATGACCTAGTGAAGGTTGCGGGGATCCGCTGGTTGCGAGACGCACGGACCGGTCAATGTGGCGACGTTTGGGGGAAGCCTATGTCCAGCAGTGGACGTCTTTCGGCTGATATGATGATATAAGTGGTATATATTTTTGTAATCACCTCTAGAAACCCTTCATTTTGATACCCCACTCGAAGGGTATGGAAGAAAAAATATTGGGACTCCCACAATATGGCGCCCCCGTGCCGCCATGTTTTTTTTAACGTAACTTATCTGAGCACACTTCGGTGGTCAAGACCGATGTGTATATATATATATATATATCGATGTCTCAATTACAAAAATCCGTCTAGTGGTTTCAAAGATATGAGGTAATAAAGAATATTACAAACATACAAGATACTCGCGTAAACATAGTACTTTCCTTGCAGTGTCGCGAAATCGCTCATCAGTGTGATATAAGTCGATTTGCATTGCACCATCAGACAAGGGGCTTACACTAACAAAATAAAATAAAAAAATAAACACGAAAAAATGCACTGTTCCGACTGTTCCTATTGATTGAACTAGTCAAGGATGCAGTAGGGTAGACTGCCCACACTGTGATTGAAATAGGTACTTTTTAATTTTATTTTATGGACCACGTAATTATATTTATTTAAGTAGATATCAGTGCAGTGGTGACCTAGTGGTATCGGCCGCGACTTATAAGTTGTAGGTCGTGGGTTCATACCTAGGCAGGCGCTTTACTTTGTGTAAATTATTTCACCACCACTGCTCTCAAAACTGTAAAGGAAAACATAGTGAGGAAACCGTGCATGTCCTAGAATCAAATATTCAAATACATGTTACATCCAGCAGCCCGCATTGGGCCTGCGTGGTGGATTACGGCCCATTCTCTCTCACAGAGAGAACGCCTGTCTCCCAGCAGTGATAACATTAAAAAGGCTGATGATGATGATGAAGAAGATATCAAGATCAATAATACATTAGATTAAAGAAACTTCATACACTATCAAATCCCTACATAAGTATCAATAGAGATCAAAGTGGATATCTATTTGAAAGCTGAAAGGTGAGCCAAGTAAAGCCATATTCATATGATTTAGTTGAAAACTGTGTCGAACTGAAACTTTTCATTTTACAAGTCGACGAAAATATTGCTGATTCTAAAGTTCTGATGGATATTGACTTTTAAAACTTTAACTTTTCTATTACTTACATTTTGGTATTGAAATACATACATTATAGAATATCGGATAGATTTAAGAAAGCAATTGGCTTGAATCCATGTGTACCTTTCCAGTAAAATGATCAGTTAAGGGATGATTTTTTCAATCCTCAAATCTATTAATATTATCTAATCTAATACCTTTAAACGAACAACTCTTGTATAAATGTATATGTCTAATCTGAATCTCGGAAACGGCTCCAACGATTTTCATGAAATTTAGTATGCAGAACCTTTCGGGGGCGATAAATCGATCTAGCTAGGTTTCATTTTTAGAAAACGTCGTTTTCTCTGTTTTCACCCGAGCAGAGCTAGGTCGCCTAGGTACTAACTTGTATATGTGTAATAGGTAACTGTATCAGTTTTTCATAGAAAATATGCCAAACCAAAAGTTACCCGACGATTGTCGCGATAACAAAAATGCTCTACGTTGCAGTGCAACATATGTACAAATGCAAAAAGACACAAGTCCACTGCTATATTTTTTTCAAATGATTATACTGTATTAATTAACTCAAATTGCTTTCCAAGAAATAAGATTTACATCATATTACATACATACATACATACATACATAAACTCACGCCTTTTTCCCATGGGGGTAGGCAGAAACTACAGAACGCCACCTGCTACGATCCTTATCCTTATCCTTACATCATATTATTACCAAAATAAGTATAGGCACCACCTAGTGCCCTCCAATTAATCTACAATAGCGAAGTGCTTGGCCACAATAGTTCGTGGATCGGTTATTGACTTCAACACATAATAATTACAGCCGAAAGAAGTCCACTGCTTTACACAAGGCTCTCCCAAACAAAGGAACTTTTCCAGTTTTATTAAAATAGAAAGTACAAGACAATTCTACATCCCCATTCAATCGACACTTTTATCTTTCTACTACATTCGTCAACACTGTCTCCGAAACAAAGCACATTCAATAAACCCTATACTTTATCAGCGCGCATACGTTCTTGGAGATTTATTCTATCGCTGAGCCGCCATCTTGGATCAGCTTATTCGGCAGTTTGCTGGCCCACTGAGCACCGGTAACACGGATGGAATCGAACTCACGGTGATGATAGCACGATTTTAGGTACAAGTTATAAATCCCTATATTTTATACAGAATTTGATGCAGGTGCAATTTAGTTATCTACTCCTAAAAATTGTGGGGGATCCGCCTTGTAAGCAAGTCAGTATACAACTGAACCAACAAAACAGAACAATAACAGCACAAAGGTAACCCCAAATACCTCCCCAGCAATAAAATCAGCGGTAAACCCACATTGACAAAAGGGGTGACGAAACAAGAAATTATGCTTTTTAACCTGTAAAACTCCCCATTATAATTCATAGGCATCAAACAGCAGCAAGCCAAGGGTATGTCTCGACAGGGCCACGATATTAATGTGCCGGTAGTTAACCCCCAAACTCTGCAAAATGTTAGTCGTTTGTCAAACAACGCGGCAATTATGTCGTTATTTATGCACTGAAGGGTTATACAGCTAACATGTATTTGCTGTGTCTGCTTTACAACAAAAATGTGAATTAGCTTGTTGTTTATTCAGGTTCCTAAAAGACCAGGATTCAAAACATAAGTCTTGGGTTCCAATGTTGATTTTGGGCATTTCATGAAAAATAAGGCTAGAAATAATCATTTTGGAGTCCACTTGAAGTAAATATGTGTGGTGTTACTCTAAATGATAGATTGAGGAATGATGTAATAAGACAAAGTTGTAGTTTAAAAGAAGATGCACTGCAACTCTTTTAAATTTTAGTCACTAACTAAACGTTCGTTGCAACACGGCCGAAATGTCGGATGAAATAGTTAAATAAATAATCGAAATCATCGCGTTAAATGCCCGCGATATATGGTTTGGCCATGTTGAGAGGATGAATGAAAGGCGAATAACGAAAGGTATTTACAAGGCCGAGGTGAATGGAAACGCTGGGAGGGGACGCTCTAGATAGACATACATATACCTTATTGGTGATGTTCTTCAGAAATGCCAGGTGCGCAGTACTCATAACCGGCGTTTGTGTATGAATAGATGTATGAATGTGAGTGAAGCAAAAGAAGTATGTCTGAATCGTAGCAGGTGGCGTTCTGTAGTTTCTGCATACCCCTATGGGGAAAAGGTGTGAGTTTATGTATGTATTTATGTTCAAGCACTCGAAGAAATGCTCAATTGAGACTAAGTTATAGTGCTGAAAGCAAATAATTGCGATCATAAGCTACCACACAGGTATACACACTGAAACGTCACAAATGAATGGAAGTCCTTTACTCAACGCTGTCCAAATTCAAACAAAACACACTCGCAGTCAATAGAAATCACATAACATACCAAACACATAATATACCAACAGTTCTATTACTTCCTGCCATCATTAGTTAATTACTGGCCGTAACGAAACTACGCAACAAATACCTATACGCATAGGATCCGAAATAGGAGCGCATTTTCAGCATAAGCATGAATAAAATTAAAGCATCAATTTGAATATAATCACTTCACTACACATACATTAGCATAGCGAATGATTAATTCCCGTTGATAACATGCTTTGCGACACCGGCCCAGGAATTTTGATACAAATTTTCATTACGTTACTCGAGGGAGTTTTTGCACCTTGTGATAAATTAGACGGTAAGGGAATACATTGTAAGGAGAAATGCTTGAGTTATGTTTAACGTTTTTTGCGTAGCACGCACTAGTGTGACACATGTCTTATCACGAAGTGCGTGATTGACTGGGTTGGTTTTGGTGCACGTAATTGTCAACGTAGAATGCGTTTATTTGCGTGCACTTTTTAATTGTTCAAACACTTAACATAGCTTTTTAATAAGCTGACGTGTAGCTACTTGAAAGGGTTAAATTTATAGCAAAGGATGAACGAAAACTAATTGATATATCGTCATTGACACTTTATATAATTTAATAATTTGGTATGTATAGTACAACTCTGGGATAGGACAAATCTGGGAGGAAGAAAATTAGGCTTTTGCCCAGCGGTGGAGCAACTCAGGCTAAAATTAGTAATTAATAAATAAGCTTCCTTTTGCCGTGAAATTACCAGACCTAATAACCTGAGATTTAGAAGATGTCTTAGATTCCCAAATCAATCAACTGAACTCTGAAAATGAGCTCTTCATTATCACAAATCCACATAACACATACCGCATATCGTTTTCAAACGTGCAAATATTCTTATTTAAAGCCGTTTCTCTTAACAAAACAAAACTAGCGGCATCGCAGACTATAGCCAACACCTGGCGGCTATAATTCGGCTCCAACCTCTATAAATTTGAACGTAAGAAAACAGTTAAATCGAACGGCTCCAGTGATATATGTCGAGGAGAGAAAAAATCGTAATTCTGAATAGTCGGAGGATTTGTGTACTGGCTGGTTATTGTGGGAACGATATGTTATCTATGGCTTCGAGAATATTGCGAGCTTGTAGATTATGTTAATGGAAAATGGAACTCTAGTTTGTGAATGCTTATTGGTGTGCCACATAAGTGTTTTATGATTTTCTGTTACTGTTTTGGGTTTTTGATTTACACTATTGAAAGTCGTCTTATCCTTTATCTAGTCCTAGTCTTAGTTCTAGGCATATAGCTGTGCTGGCCTTTGGAAAGAATGTAGCCCAATTTTGGAACTAACAACAGGGGGGTGACCACAAGCTCTTAGAGTAAGGTTATTTTGAGATCGAGTAAGGGACAGATGTATCTGACTTGTATACATCTGTCACTTACTCGATCTCAAAATAACCTTACTCTAAGAGCTTGTGGTTACCCCCCTGATGCATAGTGCCTAGAGCTATGTATGATCTTCGTTTGTTTTTCAATCGATAGTTGATTGTCAGGTTCCTATTCGCTGCCAGAAGAGGCTCTAAACAAGTGGCATTCGATGTCAGCGAAGGTGATAGTCGAAATGTCAAGATTTAATGGATTGATCACGTGATTTTTCGATTTTGCTTGTCAATCCCATACAATTTTGCCTTTTTGACAATCGTTATCGCCAAGGTTTCGATGATTGAATGTCACTAATCAAGGGCCTCAGAACACTTTTGTTACAGACGGCCATTTTCGCAACCCTTTAGGACTAACCCTAACAACGCTATGAGGCCCGATGACACCAAGTAATAAACTATAGTTAACTAACACGCGCCTCGCGTTCCTGGTCAAAATTTATGGCGGGCGGGCGAACCCTTCGGTTTGAATTAGTTTTTGCGACACGCTGTTAACTGTCGTCCGCGGTACGCGGTGTCTTCCGACCGCGGCGGGCGCACATGCACAAATGTATTGGGCCATGGAAAACGCGAGAATAGATGAGTGCTAGAAAAATTTAAGAGACCTTTCAGGAGTAAACTTATAGAGGCCAGGCATTTAATTTTCAGCAAGGTGTCAGGCAGAGGATCATCTATTATTTATCGTGGTAAAAATGTACAGACATATTTGTTACAAAACTGTGATTAGCCATGTCAAGAAGCTTAGTTACAAATGTAGCCTTTCGATCACAAATGGGGTATTTAAAAGTAAAGCAAAAGCTTTTTTGTCAGTGAACTGGTCAGGCCCAAACTTAAGCAGCCTACTTAGGTTCAGGAGGCAGTAGTAAAATCAATGATCAGCGCTCATAATTCTCCAAAACCTCATTTCTAAACCCAATAAAACTGCCACCACCACCTAAGACAGTACTAAAACATAAATTCCAGTGCTAAGCCCACTTGTTGTCCCTAATTACACAAATAAATTCAGTCTAACTATTCACCTCTAATTTCATCGCCGCACATTAGCGACATAGAGCGTTAGTTTATAAAGGTGGCCGCCATAGTTGCCGGAGCCGACCTCCACATTGCTAATACCGACCTGTGTCGTGACATATTCATTGCTACCCACTTGGCGTATTTAATTTATTGTTTTAATTAACATTCACAGATGGCCTTCGGTTTTGCTGTACGTTTTGTTGTTTATGATCTATTTGGGGGGTATCGGAGATATGGAGTTGGAATATTGTGTGTCTGGTGTTGCTACTTGCTCTTTGATGGCCCTTGCCATTTTTCTGTCGTACATTAGACTCTATAGACGAAATTGGTAGAGTGGCATTCCCTGGCGGACTCTGTCCGACTCTGTGTTTCCTTATAGCTACAACCTGGAGATCTTTGAGTTAGGAGTAAATAGGTATCTTCTTCACGAAATTGCTAACCACCAGGTGAGATAACGGTTAAGCGCAAGCCTTTAGCAAAAATTTGGTTCTGTCTAATGTGCCATATTTAGAATGGGGTCTAAATTTTCTTGTCTAATAATCATATTTTGTAATAACGATCAGAAGTTACAAATTATGATGACTTGTAGATTATTTTCTTTGTTAGTCTAATTGATTAAACTGTCTATTACAACATGATAATCACGCGAAGAATGACAAAACAAAAGGAGTCTAAGAAAGTCTTTGTTATCTTGGACATAGAAGTCATTAACAAGGTTCATCACCATATCAACCGGAAGCCACACTGTTACACATAGGCCTCCCCATAAATTTACATAAGAAAACGCTTACTTTGTTAGAAAATTTAGCTCCACGACTATCGTAGTTGCGTAAATAAATTTTAAAGAAAACTCGGGTCTGTTTTCACAAATACTGTTAACTAAAACGGTTTGCTCATTAGATATCATGCCAGACGCTGATAAGTAATTTTCATTCACACCGCAATGAGCGAAAATGCATACAGAAATAAAAATTTACGCCATTTTTACGTCGTGGTACTTAAAAGTGTCGGTCTAATTGCGTCATCAGCCGCGCCGTATTGTCAGTCGGCACTCGTGACGTCATCCTGCAGCGAAATGGACCGAATGACGGACGCAAAATGGCGGACAAAATCGGAACGCGATTATTTATAAGCGCGAAGTTTTTAGTTCCCTTCGTTTTTAATAGTATTTTAAATATGAAATGCCTGTGCAATAATAATGTAGGATAATAGTTTTTTCGTGCCAGGTTTATTGGAATTAGGTTTCCTACTTATGACCTTTTTGAAATAGGGTAGGGCGGTTAAGTGTAGAATAAAAATCTGAGAATCATCGTAAGCAGTCATACCTTCTGACATGGATGGAACAACAGTAAAAATCTTTAGTGTCGCATAAAACTCCATACCACTTCTGCTCTTTGGCTTCGTCGCAAAATGTCCCTTTCGCAAAATGTCCCCTGGTCGCAAAATGTCCCTTTCGCAAAATGTCCCATTCGCAAAATGTCCCTTTCGCAAAACGTCCCTTTCGCAAAACGTCCCTTTCGCAAATTGTCCCTTTCGCAAAATGTCCCTTTCGCAAAATGTCCCCTGATCGCTAAATGTCCCTTTCGCAGAATTTACATATTATGTTTGTTAAGTTTAAGACAAAGATTATTTATTATTTGTTATTATTATTTTAAGCAGATTTGCCATTGCCAATTTGGCTTCTGATCTTAAATCTGGCGGAGTACAATCAATCTCCATTTCACCATCTGAACCATTGGAACTCATTTTAATTATCTATATTTATAAAAATCAATGCCTCTTTTCGTTGTTATTTTATAACTCAAGAACGGGCTCACCTATCCAAACCAAATTTTTAGGCTTTATTCGGACTATTTAGCAGATTGTTTACGTGAAGAGAAAAAAAAAATGAAACTTAGGGTAGGGTAGGGTTCTTTTTTTCTTTTTTTTTTTCTTAACTCTAATTCCCACCAACGAAATTGGCGCCTATTGAGTGCAAACACTTCCATTCCGCTTATTACGTATGAAACAGCAACTAACAATATTTGCGCAGATATTGTACAATCATCGCGCGAATATCGCTTTACGTCAAAAAATTGGAAGGCTTATTTTTGCGAAATAATTGCTCTTCAACCGCGAATCCGCATTATATATGAGCTATAGCCACACCATAATAATTTTACGACAGCACTGCTAACAATAAAAATCTGCTAATTGAAATGTGCATTTATCGCAAGGTGATCGCGATAATTTCGTATTACGTATGGTTTTTGACAGCAGAGCGACAGCGATCGGCGAGCAAATGTGGCAGTCAAATTGCGATTACTTTTTCCCTTGTTGTTGGTCGATTGCCAATCGCTCGCTGATGGCTGAGTAGGTACAGAAGTTTTTGAGTTTCTGGCGGCTTTGTGTTATTTTGTGACTACTTTAATTATCCGCAAATTAGAATAATAATTTAAGAATAAATATTGAAATAACAAATTCCTAGTGAATATTGTAAATGTAAATGACAAATTGGTGTTGTTTTGAGTATAACTCTATAACTAACAAATCAATGTTTTATAATAGTCAATTTAACGTTTTACACTTAGAGTCTAGTTTTTAAGATTGGTCGCAGAAACGTAAATATAAACGTATAAATAACGCGAATTAGGCCCAAATTACACGACAATATTGTCGTTTAGTAGTTAAGTAGAAGTCAGCCAATGACCGTTTTAACGTTGTATACAAGTTAAATAAAAGTACAGAGACCGACTTTACGGTCCAATACTGGTTATGATGAGTCTCTTATGTGACCGCTTATGTCACATAGCTGTTACAATGACGTTTTCAAAAGACTGCTCAACGGCAACCGTTTTATTTCGTTTGTCAAATATTGTGCCGGTGTTTTTGTTTAAGTAAAAAAAGGTAAGTAAATGTCTATTTCCATAATTACAAAATATCGATTTATTATGCATTATTTAAATGAGTGTGAGATAATGATAGTTGTGTTAATCTTTCAGGGAACTTTAGTTTTATGACAATGTATATATGTGTTTTTGTGAAGTTTTTAACGCCCTCCTCTATTTCTTTGTATTTGAATCGTTTTAATTAATTATCCATAATATGTTTTCATAATAAAGCATCATCCATCTTGTTTACGTTGTATAGCGACCTTTATATAACACTAATATAACAAAAAGGTCGTATACATTTTCTTGAGTCTATGACGCCGCGGCCATATTCAGTTTACTTTAGGGTTCCTTAAGCATTACGTACAGATCTAATAAACATTGCATAACTTGAACAGAGAACTAACTCGGCCCTTTATGATTATAAATTCATCTTCTTTTCTTGTCAATGGCTATCTAATCAAATAGTAAGTTTAGCCCAGATTAATTTATTTAAATGTTTTTTTTTCAGGTCTAACATAGGATATGAATGAACTATGGTAGTGTTCTTGGATATCGATAAATTTTTGATATGAAATTATTTAAAACGTCATAAAAGAGAAAAATGGCCTTGGCGAAGCATTTATTTTACCTTTTCAAACAAATGTTATAACTGTCACAGTTCCATTGTTAATTGTAAGTTGTTGTTTACTTTAAATGATAATTTAAAAAAAAAAAATATACGGAATCTTTTTCGGTAACATTCATTCGTTCTATCCCTTTTTTAAAAGACAAAACAAAATAGAAATGGTTCAATTAAAGTGTGGATTTGACCTTTAAATGATTCAAAAGTCTACTTAAAGTAATGTAACCGTAGAAATTCAACATTTTAGTTGCATACAAGTCTTAGTAAGTCTTCCATACAATTAAAATAGTTTTGTTATAAAAAGGTCATACGCAAACGTTTAAGTGGCGTTTTAATTATATAAAAGTTATGTTAAGATTCACACACGACGATGGTTGTCTTACAAAAACCTTTTATTTAACCGAAACGTTGATATGACCAATACATTGTCCAATAAACGTCATGGCTGGCACCATTAGCCGACGTCATATATGTTAGTCCTGAAAACTTTTACTCAACATATGCACTGGCACCACTATCCGACGTCATATAAGTTAGTTCTGAAAACGTCTACTCTACATATGCACTGACACCACTATCCGACGTCATATAAGATAGTCCTGAAAACATTTACTCAACATATGCACTGATACCATTCTACAACGTCGTATAAGTTAGTCCTGAAAACTTTTACTCAACATATGCACTGGCACCACTATCCGACGTCATATAAGTTAGTTCTGAAAACGTCTACTCTACATATGCACTGACACCACTATCCGACGTCATATAAGATAGTCCTGAAAACATTTACTCAACATATGCACTGATACCATTCTACAACATCGTATAAGTTAGTCCTGAAAACGTTTACCCAACATATGCACTGGCATCATTATCCGACGTCATATAAGTTAGTCCTGTAAACATTTACTCAACATATGTACTGACACCATTCTACAACGTTGTATAAGTTAGTCATGAAAACGTTTACTCAACTTTATATTAAGACATTACAGTCCCGCGACTGAACCGTCGTAAGATAAACGTCTATATATCAAAATAGTTAACTACATACCACTATATAACTGTTATATACCATGAAGTCTTATAAGACTAGAATTATACGACGTTTTTGCTAGTTGGGTGTCTACGCAACTGGACTATTTGTTGAATCATTGAAACAGAAGTGATCACGGTAAAGTGGAGGATTTTTTAGGGTTCTGTACCCAAAGGGTAAAAACGGGACCCTATTACTAAGACTCCGCGGTCCGTCTGTCCGTCTGTCTGTCTGTCTGTCTGTCTGTCACCAGGCTGTATCTCATGAACCGTGATAGCTAGACAGTTGAAATTTTTACAGATTATGTATTTCTGTTGCCGCTATAACAACAAATACTAAAAACAGAATAAAATTAATAATTAAGGGGGCTCCCATACAACAAACGTGATTTTTGTGCTGTTTTTTGCGATAATAGTACGGAACCCTTCGTGCGCGAGTCCGATTCGCACTTGGCCGGTTTTTTTTATATACAGTTTAACAAAACACTCGTTCCACTAGAATCCCCTATTTCAGTCCCCCAGGGGATTCTACAGCACTCAATGTTCCACTACGATCCCCTATGCAGGGGATTCTATAAATACTAATTAGTTATATTCCTTTAAAGTCCCTTCTAAATAAAAAAGCCACCTATAAAATAACAATATGTAATACATAGAATTTAAAATCGGTCCACAGAGGGCCAATGAAGAAATATTTTTTTTTTTTTAACGGCTTTCGATTTTTTTCAATGTTTAACTTATTTAAGATAATCGCAAAATATAAAAAAAAACCTTTTCTACTTAAAAAACTAGGTCATCGGTCCTTTTAGTGGGAAGCCTTCCAACGCATCGTCTTCCGGTTCGCATTGGCAGGACACATTGCTGCTCGCAGAACGGATGGCCGATGGGGCCGAAAAGTTTTGGAATGACGACCGCGAACCGGAAGATGATGCGTTTGAAGGCCTCCCACTAAAAGGACCAATGACCTAGTTTTTTTTTTTAAGTAGAAAAAGTTAAACATTGAAAAAAACCGTACGCCTTAGGTGGGACTCGAACCCAACGTCACCGAGACGCTGCGCTAGTCGAACTTGCGAAATTCTTCAACGCTTTTGGTGCTTTTTTTTCAACATCTAACTAGTTTAAAAAAAAAAAATATTTACGTCATTGTAATCCTCTCTGTAGACCGATTTTAAATTCTATGTATTACATATTGTTATTTTATAGGTGGCTGTTTTATTTAGAAGGGACTTTAAAGGAAAATAACTTATTAGTAGTTAAAGAATCCCCTGCATAGGGGATCGTAGTGGAACATTGAGTGCTGTAGAATCCCCTGGGGGACTGAAATAGGGGATTCTAGTGGAACGAGTGTAAAAAAATCCAGTGTTGGCTACCTCAGCGAAGCTTATATGTTTACTACTAAATACTTACAAACACATGAGAATGTGATAAGTCCGCAATAAGTATCTTCTATAATATTTTTTTTTATATGGCAAACACTGATGTCGACTATTCTGCC
Source organism: Orthosia gothica (assembly GCA_949775005.1). NCBI lineage: Eukaryota > Metazoa > Arthropoda > Insecta > Lepidoptera > Noctuidae > Orthosia > Orthosia gothica. The sequence continues at coordinate 26,036,580 of OX459045.1, read as the reverse complement.
AATGTCTGCATTAAATTTGAAAAATCTTTTTTATGTTTCATAGCTCAAACACGAGATAATGTAGTCTACAAAGTGATGTTCTAATGCGTTATCGATTCGATTTCTTAAAACAATCGACAATTCGAAGAAATTTTAATTGATTTTACACATTGACATATATGTAAATAAAATGCAAATATCAAATTTTCACTGCCATATTGACTTTACACAAATACTTTACATCTGTGAATATTAATTTATCGGAATATTGGAGCTATATAGTAATCAAATTGACTATTGTAAAAAAACAGCATCCACGAAGTGTTGCTCTTTCATAAGCTGGTTAATTCATCAAACAATACATTTTTATAAATCATCGGACAGATAAAATAGCTTCTGTTAAAAGTGACTGTCAAAAAAAAATACTTGGCATAAAGGCCTCAGTAGCCAGGTCACTAAATTGATCTCGCAATAATTGTACAATTATTGCTACTTGCTGTTCCTTACGTAATAAGCCCGCCGGTCAATCTTTCATTCCTCTCGCACTTTTATTCTTCATACTAAGTTTCTTCTTGCATTCCATCATCTTGTATACTGTGTGGGTTTATTTGACTATTCCACGGGCATTTTTTATTTCTCATCACAGTTATGTTAAAATACAAAAAATATACAAGAGTTTTGTTGGTCTCATAAATACAAAAAGAAAACAAATGTGCAAATAGTGCTATTTAACAAAATACAGAATACAATGTTCTGTTTATAACAAATTGTGCAAAAGTGCAATTTATCACAGTTGAGACAAAGTGCTGCTTATCACAATATAGGTACTATATTTGTATAATTAGGGATAAAAACACAAGCACAGTTATCAAAAAAATATCACAGAACATTTTCACACAGTTTACAACTTAGGGTAGGGTAGGGTAGTGTAGCGTAGGGTAGGGTAGGGTAGGGAAGGTAGTGTAGGGTAGACAAGGGTAGGGTAGGTAGTGTAAGGTAGGGTAGATAAATGTTTGGTGTTTTTATGGCAAAACAAAGTTTACCGGGTCAGCTAGTTAAATTTATATATTCTTAAATATGTAAATAACACCACAAATCAAGACCAATGTTCAGCTTTGCCGCCAGTTTTCTATTTATCATCTGTGCCGAGCCGAAAGGCAAATGCATTTATGGCTATACAGCCACGTGAACGCATTTTTTTTTTTTCACCGATTTTTCTGATCAATATGAACAATTTTAACAATTGAACAAAGTTATGGACAGGTAACCGATAATAATAGTTGTGGTCATAAAAAAATAAATAAATCCAAATACATATTATTTGACTTTAATTTTTCGACTTCTATAGAACATAACTTACATAACATTACATTTAAATTCTGCGAAAGGGACATTTAGCGACCAGGGGACATTTTGCGAAAGGGACATTTTGCGAATGGGACATTTTGCGAAAGGGACGTTTTGCGAAAGGGACATTATGCGAAAGGGACATTTTGCGAAAGGGACATTTTGCGACTAGGGGACATTTTGCGAAAGGGACATTTTGCGACGAAGCCTGCTCTTTTAACCCCACTCCGCTACACCCAAACATACTCCAACCATCATAATCGAAAAATTTACTTAAAAAGATAAAATAAAACCAATTTGAAAGTGTAGCAAATTGATTCATAAGTGAGCAGAGGGATTGCGAGTCAGCGCACGACCGCCGTAAGTTGCTGTAATGTATTTCAAGTGAGGTGGCTCGTTGCCGGATTAATAGGGTATTGCAGAGCAAGTAGACCGACTATAGAAGACTGTTTGACCAACACAGCGGCGGTATTAGGGTTAATACTTTCTACTGCAAGTGGTCGTAGAAGTGAGAAGTAGTGCACATCAATGGTGGATGGCTTGTAAGTTGTAACTTTATTGGAAATGGGCATTTTTAAATGTTGACTGGGCGTTGGTTATTTTGCTCTGTTTTTACCCGGCTGCAAGGAAAGGGTCATGTTTTTCTTACCCGGCTGCAAAGAAAGAGTTATGTTTTTCGCGCGTATCTTATATGTTTGTATGTAATATTCTTTATTACCTCGTATCTTTCAAACGAATGGATGGATTTTTATAATTAAGACATCGTTAGATAGGTCTAAGCCACCCAAGTGTTCTTAGATAAGTGCCGTTAAGAAAAAAAGAACATGGCGGATTTTGGGCGCCATATTGTGGGACTTGCAATTTTCTTTTTCTTCGAAACCCATCGAATGGGAAATCAAAATGAAGGGTTTAAGAGGTGATTACAAAAATATATACCACTTATATGTTTAAAAGTCATTCGAAAAAAAAGTATAACTAAAAAGTTGTAAATAAAATCAAAAAACCCGACTGTAAAGATGTAAACAAGAAGAAAATCATGCTGTGCAGTCGGCGGATATTTATAGTTTTGAACAGCCAGCTCGGGAATATGTGTACTCCGACTGCACAGCATGATTTTCTTGTTGTTTACATCTTTGCAGTCGGGCTTTTTGATCTTATTAACTTTTTTTAATATTCAAATTATTATATCAAACGGAAACGACTTAATGCTGGCTAGTTTTTCAATGACAGTATTTTCATACCCTACCTAAATTTTCTTTTGTAAAAACAAAATTTGGGTAGGTTGTTGTTTCATCACTACGAATGCTTTACGAGTTGGAAACCATTGACTATTTAACTGAATAGGAAACTACGATAATAGTCTTCTCAGTAGTGGCAGTGTTCTATTTATTTTTGGAACTCTGTGTTCTTGTCAGGTAAGTCACAACGTTAAGATGGCCATAAGCATTCGTGCCTTATATGTGCGCCACACAAATTCCACCACCATAATCTATTCATATCTGACGCCATAAAGCCAACAATACGGCACAGTAAGCCGCACTTCCCAAATTCGACGCACCGACACCGCAAGTCAGCCTGAAACGGCATTTCGAATGATGTAATTACTTTAAAAGCTTAGCAAATATTTTTATACGGAATAAGCGTGTACTAGACCGTAATAATATGAGCATGGGTACCTTGTTTGTGGATTTGTTGTACTTGTACGTTTTTGTATTCGTATTTTTCGTTCTTTAACTTTTATGTGTGGTTGGGAGTTTGTGTGGAATTTAGATGACGGAATTTTGGGAAACGCAATCGTTTTTGTTTCTTAGGGTCCAACTGAATATCAGTATTTTACATGGAGAAAAGAAAGAAAAAGCATGTATTGCCACATACATCGAACATGCCTTTAAATTATACTTAAACTAAAATCCTTAACGATAGCATTAGCGACTACCTAATACTCGTATTACACCCACAACCCAAATATTGGATAGCACGGTGCCACAAGGAAAATTTATTTTGTTTTTTTGTTTTAAGAAGTTGACTCTCACACACACCGTTGTTGTTGAATTAGGTAAGTAACCTATGTTTGCAATATTTGTAAGTATGTGAGTACCATGTTCCTATTTATTAAATGAATGAATTTAACTGTTAGTGCTATTTTTTTATACCCGTACGTAGTATAGAAGTGTTAGTCTGGGTGTATCGTCTTCACGTATATGCATTAATTTATGTATGTAAGTAAATATTGTAAAACACTTTTTTATTGAGCGTTTTTGTGGCGTTTCTTGACCGTTCTTCCCCATATCAAATATTATTATTAAAAAAACTGGTTGCCAGACTTTCGAGCTTCTGAAAACCCGTGATGAATAAAAAATGCTTCAAATGAACAATCATTTATATTTTTAGCCGTTCAAGACACTTCGCATGAAGCATGCCCCAGCGTCTACTATTCGAAAACATGTGACATCCACCAAACCGCACTAGGCCCGCGTGGTAGATTGTGCCCACTCCCCCTCACAGAGAGCAGGTTTGTATCCTAGTTGTGAAAACGTTAATGGTTGATTAATACGTTATAATTACCCCAATATTGGATTTTGGAGTTTTCCTAGAAATATCATCAAAAGCCTACTGTTTGGATTCCGAATATTCAAAATAATGTTAAACTGATCTTATTGTTAAATTTACTAAAACAGGAGGCGCTTATGAATTCTGTCAGCTTTTCTATTTTTTAGCATATACTCCTCTTTTTGCGTAGCCATATTTTCAGCAGTAAAGGTTCCCCCGCTAAAAATGACGTAAAACAAATCCCAAACCCGATGGGAAAACAATGAACATTTCAATCCACCATATAATTAATTTAAAGGACTCATTAAGAAATGGATGCAGCTAGATTTACATTCCAATCAGCGTCAATATTCGTTGAGAGAAAGTAAACAGACTCCTCCCCCGTTCGTTGGCAGTTTGTACGGAGTCGGCCATTTATGTAATTGTATGATTATGACGTTATTACTTTTGGTTATTAAAGGTTTTGTGCTATTCAGATATTAATACCGAGTATAAATTGTCTTGAATAGGGATTTTTTCTTTGTAAAAAATATAATTCTATTTAGTCTCTCAGTGAGATTATCAAATAATATTGGACCTGCAATTTTTTTCTTTTTTTGTAGCAGTGGTGACGTCGTAGATCGTGAGTTCGAGCCCAGGCAGGCACTTTACTTTGTGTTATTTCATCACCACTGCTCTCAAAACGGTAAAGGAAAACATCTTAGAACCAAAAATTCGAAGATATGTGACATCCACCAACCCGCTCTGGGCCCGCGTGGTGGATTAAGGCCCATTAATTCTCTCACAGAGAGGATGCCTGTGTCCCAGCAGTGGGAGCATAATAAGGCTGATGATGATTTTTCGGTTTATCAAATAAATAAAAATTGACAAAGATAAAGCGAATCAAAATTCAAGAGTTGGGGCTTGTGACGTCACACAATATTTCAACGCACTGTATCGTCGTAATTTTTTGTTTACGTGGCAAAAGAAAAAATACATGTCCAATAATTTTAGGTTATTTAACTGACGGGGTAAACATATATTTTTTGTCAACTACCCTATTGTCTCTTAGAAAAGCATTAACGATGATTTACAGTGTATGCTACTGAATAATGAACGGGTGGCAGATATTTATTCCATTGTGTAATTAGAAAAGTATAGGTAGTGGAGGAACGTGCGAATGTGTGGGTAGAGTGTAAAGTTCCCGTTGCAATGTTTGAAAATAAACGAGTTCGTTAAAGTTTCTTTCATTCGGCTTTTTCCTTAATTGTAACTGATCAAAACCATTCTCGTCTTTGAGTTTTATTATTTTAGTGCGAATTTAGAACAAATAAAAAAGTCATGATTATTGCCACTTAAATTCATCCAAGACTAACTTTAAATATTTTAACTATCCAAAAAAATATTTAAGACTCAAAGAAAAAGCTCATTATACAATTGTTACAACAAAAAGTAATATTCTTTACCAGCTATTTTTATTAATGTACGAAATTATTAAAAACTACGACGCTACGGCGTAGCAAAGTAAGACGTCTACGGCGTAGCCACGTGTATCCGGCGTAGCTCGCCGCTACGAAAGCGCTACAAGCGCTTTAGAGTTACACGGATAAATAAGTTTACAAAAAGTCAAGGACTCGTGTTATTAATTATTCGTTTTCAATTGAAAGATTACTTAGTCGAAAGAATAATATAACAAAGTAAATTTTAACAAACCGAAATTGTGTATTTTTAAGTTTTGATAAAAATATATTATTATGATACGCATAAATAATGCAATTTTAAATAAATAGAATATTATCTGAAAATGCATCTTAAAAATTGACTTTGAAAATAGATATAAAAATTATACTCCCAATATTTTTTTAATAGTTCTACGAACTACCAAATAATCTGATCTAAACTTACCGCACTGAAGATACCACAGATGGCGATAACTCAATACAGTTCATACAAAGTTCTTATTCTTTACAAACTACAGTAAAATCGTATACAAAGATCCTACTCTAACACTGACTACCACGACCTAACATGCAACTACGACAACTTCACAACCAGTGAGTAGCTTCTTAACTATTAGAACTAGCCTAAACACTCCTTAATTAATTTTAAAAATACTTTTTTATTTATTTATAAACGACTATAGAATAAAGACTATCAGAAAAATCGAGAAGTTCTATTTACGAAAAAAATTGAATTTACATTCGGAAAGACTGCGCCGAGTATTACTGGCCAGTTTTAAATTGTTCGAAAACTTTTTGTTAGTTTATGTAACTTTTTATTAAAATAGGGATGTGAAGCGCGTGCTACGGCGAGCGCCGGCGGTGTAGCACTGAGCTCGCCGGCTATCAGACATAGTAACGACTGATACCGTAGGTCTAGGATACGTGTAGGCACAGCAGCCCTAACTATTGCTGCCCAGTGCTTGCGACGCGAGTTGGGCACGAGTACGGCACGAGTTGGAACGTAGTAGTGACGGTACACAGACTGATTCAACGTTTTAGTTGTAGTACTGTTTGCATTTAGTTCCACTGTTTTGATGGTATAGTGTTTCTGATTGTGTTGTCTAACATTTTGGATGTAAATTGTTTTTCAGTGAGTAATTTATGCGTTGTCGAACTGTTAGATTGAAAAGGAATCTTCGGGAATTAGTGCATTGTAACACTTTTTAGAAAAACAACAAACGCACAAAAAACATCGTGAGGAAACTGGCATCTCCTAGAACCAAAATTTTGAAGACATGTGACATTCACGAACCCGCACTGGGCCCGCGTGGTGGATTAAGGCCCATTATAGAGGGAATGCCTGTGTCCCAGCAGTGGGAACATTACAAGACTGATGATGAACACTTTTTAGAATCTATTTACTTAAGAACCAATTACAGATCAGTTAGCATATTGTTTGAATATACAAAACTTGGCAACTCTCAGCTTCTTATGAAAGGCGGCAACTTCTTAGGTAAATATTTACGCGACCAAAGCTAGGAAATAAATACGTTGTGTAAAAACTATCTAACGGTACCAAAAACATAGTGAAAAAGAAAACAAACCGTAAATTCGTCCTCAAAAAAACTTTTTTCGCGGCCAAATGTAACAAAACTCAATAACCGATTCCAATACAACTTCAAACGCTGGAAACCTAAACCAATTGAATCGCAGAGGTGATCGACGACCACGTTCCACGTAATCGGCTCTCATTCGAGCGCGCCGTATATAGGCCTCGCATTCCGAACTAGTCGGAATCAAACTTCGACCATTATTGCCTTCTGCGTCGACGCCCAAAGAAATTTACGAAATCACGTGCAAGAGGCCAAGGCACAAAGCGAACGTTGTGATTTCAACCCGAAATAAAGGCCGGAAGAACGGCCCTGGGAGCATTTTCGTATTTTCATCACAATAGCTGGTCAAAGGCGTGATTGCGCTCAGATAGGAACCATCGAATATAACACAGCGCCATCTATGCGCGGAAATAGGAACCGCTTAGTCGCGCCTTGATTGAAGCATCGTATTCCGGTTGCAGCCGAATTGCAGTTTTAGTGTTTGATTATTTTTGTACTAGACTCGGTGGACGTGATGCGTAGTTTTATCTGCTGGTTAAAATTTCGTTCGTCCGTATTTCTTTTGAAAACTTTGCGATCGTTTCGCTAGTATTGTCACGCTGTTACTGTTGCAAAAATGCTGCAATTCGGCAAATCTTCAAAAGAAAGCATATCCACGTTTCGATAGTTATGTTTAATCCCTATCTAATAGGTTTAAACCTATTGCCATCAACTAGACACCAATCCAGACTCCAGGCTGCTACTAACAAATTCCAGATGGAAAATAATTACCTACTATTTTTTTTAAATGACCATTTTATAATCATCCATCCTCTAGGACTAACCAGCCCGGCAAGCACGGCCTACTGTGACATCGCTTAAGTCACACTTTTAATCACAGTTTGGGCGATAAACTCATTTTGTCTTAAATGCTAGCACGGCGGCGTAAGATATTTTCTTGACTTGTGGCATAACTTATTGACGTTTATTTTTTTCTTTTTCGGAATTTTTCCAATTTTATTGCAGTTTCGGTTTAACCTTGGCTATAAAATCCATTTAGGTTCTGAGAAGCATAGCCCTAGGACGCATTGTTTTCGAATTATGGGCCTCCGTATCTTATTTTATTTTGCATAAAACTCTCTATATTTCCAAAATGATATCTCGAAAACGGTACGTCCTAGGCAAAAAATAACCAAAATTTAGCCCCCCCCCCTTTGCTACCCCCATGATAGCAGCATCTTAACATGAACTTATAAGTTTTGTTTTTTTTTACATTGCTTGGTTTTTAACTTGAACTACGGTCATGACAAGTTATGATAACATATGTCATGTCTTACAATTTGTCTTAAATGCTAGCACGGGACAACCATGTGATATAGTTTACAGGCGCGACATGCTTTTCTTGTTGTTGACTTCATAGTGCGACATAATTTGAATAGACGACCAAATAAAATAATACGTAAAAAAGTATGCCGTTCATACAGATAAAAAACTTTTTAATTTTGTTGGGAACAAATTAATATTTGACCCACGACCATAGACTTATGCACACTTTATTTTTCTTTGTTTGTTTGATAACATATTATGTGTTTGTTAGAAAGATATAATTATTATGAAAATTTTAATAATTACTAAAAAAATATACTAACTTGGACCAATACCGGTGGTTATTTTTTATATTTTAAATATTTTTTGGGGATTTTATTTAAGAAATATTTAAAAATGTAGAAAGTAAGAAGAATATGGTATAAAAGAAAATAATTATAAAATAAAAATAAGAACAACAATAAAAAAAAATACAATTATGAAAAAGTAATAATATAAAATTAATTAATAATCCTGTAACATTTCAATTAATTAATAAGCATTGATCACCATACACACAAAATGAATTTATTGCCATTTGGTGCAGTAATTAGAAGGAAAATATATTTTTGCAACTATAAAATTTTATCACCACCTCCGAACGAAAATTATATTTTTTTTGTATATCATCAAATAAAGAAAAACATTTTTTTTTTAATATCATCAAATGTCAAAATGTGACATTTGTGACAAAATGGGTGTGCCCGTATTAGCAATTAAGACCCGATGAGTCCCAAATAAACGTCAGGAAATTTTCTCACGCCGCCGGTGCTATTATTTAGGAAAAAATGGCTTTATCGCCCAAACTGCCATGAAATGTGTGACTCAAACAATGTCACAGTAGGCCGTGCTCGCCGGGCAGCAACAAGAAAGGCATGTTGCGCCTTTAAAATATGTCACATGTTTGACCCGTGCTAGCATTTAAGACAAATTGTGAGACATGACATAATTTATCATGTCTTGTCACAAATGTCTTACGTACGCCCATGCTCGTTAGGCAGGTTTGCCCCCTTGTCACGTGCCATAGGATTGTTAAATATTATTTCAAATATGGTAGATATATTTCACTGCAGCCTGATGACGTTCACAGGAGCAGCACTGAACTGCATTGAAAATGTTTAGAAGTATTTTTTTTCGGTTTAATCTTGCGATCAGTCTTTCAGACTATGAGCAGATGAGATGGTTTGGATGGCATACTCCTACTATATATGTGATACTCCATATGTGATACTCCTAGTGAAGTCTGCCCCATTTTTACAAAGTCACTCTTCTGGCTGACTGTTCTGGTCAAAGATATCCAGCCGTTTTTTTATCGGCGGATGCTTTCTGGGATTGTAAGCTGTCCTGCGAGCTTGTTCGGATGTTTTAGCACTCGGGATTTGTTATAGTCGCCATGTGCATTTATCTCCCCATTGACCATAGGAATATTGAGGATTTCATGGATTTCTGTTGTCTTGATAAACCATGATACGATGGATGTTTTAACATATAATTTTGTTTCCGTTGCACATTCATTATGTTGGAGGCGCTGATATGCTTAGAAGTGATTTTGACGGTTTTTTTATTTGTATTTTAATTTTATGTTTCATTGTATTATGAATTTTTAATTGTAATATTTGGTTGTATTCTTAATTGTATTTATGGAAGTCAATGTAAGTTGGATATTTTTTTTAAAGTTAGATGTATCTGTACATTGCATTGGTGTTATAACTGTTAAGGTGTTAATTGCGTCATTTTTAACCGACTTACTAAAAAGAAGGAGGTTCTATGTTCGACTTCTTATGTTTTTTTTTTTTTTTTTTTTTATGTATGTTCACCGATATCTCCGTCAATTGTGGACCGATTTTGAAAATTCTTTTTTGTTTGATAGAGTATGTTTCAAAATTGGTCCCATTTTAATTTGGTGAAGATCTGGTGAAGAACTTCGGAGATATACAACAGAACTCTTCAATAAATAACGGCAAATCATTAGGGATTGCTGCAATCGCATGTCTGTTTATTGTTTATACCATTTCATAACATAACATCACGCCAGTACACTATAAAGGGGTACGCAGATCTCTCATTTCACCGGTTATGTTCAAGTTTCATGTTATTCGGGTAATCTATTCTGGTGTTATAGGTACCTTACTAAACAACTTGCCTATTTTAGGAAAGTGCAACTAAAAAGAAAAAAATAAAAAACTTTTTTGCAAAAAAATACTACCGACTTCCAAATAAAAAACTACAAAGTGAAAATAAACTTTATTTTTTGAAGTCAGTGTCCATATCGCAAAAAAATGGGACAAAAGAAAGACACCGACTTCCAAAAATAAAGTTATTTTTCACTTTGTAGTTTTTTATTTGGAAGTCGGTAGTATTTTTTTGCAAAAAAGTTTTTTTATGAATAAATAAATAAATATTACCAAACAGCAACTTTAATTCAAATCATCCTCAATTTTAACTGCCAGAACATCCACGGAACATTCTCGAGCCGACCATAAAGCCGACAGCAACTACATGACGATTGTGCTACAAACATTTACATTACAAATTGTATGAGACCGAGGGGCAGTCCCCAGCGATTTTTATAACACAAACAGTTCGCTATGTACACGACATATTTACTTAAAACATTTAGAGGAAGCAGTGGGACGGTTTCCTTGCGAGATCTTACTGACCATATGGCTAGGCAAATTATTTTGTACTTGCTTTTTCGCGCGGCTTTGCTTCACACAGGAATATTGCATTTGCCCGGGATAAAAAGAAACCTATCTAGCCTAAGTGACACTGTGGCTTTCTGTCAGTAAATAATTTTCGTAATAAAATCACAGAAATTATGTCCTACAAACAAAGTTATTTCTCTCTATGGCAAAAACCATGCAAGTAAGATTATTGATGCGGTAGCCTCCGATAGATGGCCTGATAGTTACCTTAAATAAACAAACTGCATGGGTCATCTATGGGTTTTAATCGGGACTTCGACCCTTTGACTTGATGAAATACCAACAATGGTACCTAATTTTATATTCGGACATACGATATCAATTTAGGCAATTTTAGGCACAAATATTGCATGCTCTAAAATTTGGCCAACGTGCACAGCTACGGCGACTGTCAATGCTCTGCTATTTCTTATAACAAACCAGTTGACGACACGGCATACGACCAATATTTGAGGACACAGTTGGCGTAGTGGTTGAGCAATCGGCTGCTGCGCTGCGTGTCGCGGGTTCAAAACATATATTGCATTGTTCATAAAAATATTTGTATGACCTACAGATAGTTGTTCCGGATCTGGGTGTTTGTGTATGTGAGTTCAAATGTTTGTAAACGCACCCACGATACAGGAAGAAATTCTTGGTGTGGGGCAACGCTTTTTATTATAAAAAAAAAATACTGTTAAACTGTTCCCAATACCGGTGGGCCTCTATTTTTATATTTATAAATGTTTTTTTTCGTAATCCATTTTATAAAATATTTAATAATGTAGATAATAAGAAAAGAAATGAAAAAATGAAATCAATGCTACATAACAACATACATTCATTTATTGTTTTAATTCCCATCAGATTAAAAAACAATGTTCTACCAACTTGATCCCCACTGTATACACAGTAAGATACAGTTGTTAGGCTCTGTAGCGTAATGTAGCAGCGCGGTCTTGCCGCTTGTTACTCAAGATGTCTAGGGAGACGCTGTAAACTGACTCGCCCTGTATTTTCTGCGTACACTAGCTAGCACGATGTATGTTGGTCTTATGATCGCATGGAGTCACATAATTTTACGCAGCTATGTCGTAAAGGAAGTGTGGTGCGTTTGGGTTGAAAGAATTAGATGTTAGTTGTGTTGGGGGTTGTAAAATTGTATTTACGGTTTAATACAAGACTGTTTGAATCGTTTTTAGGGTTCCGTACCCAAAGGGTAAAAACGGGACCCTTTTACAAAGACTCCACAATCCGTCTGTCTGTCTGTCCATCTGTCGCCAGGCTGTATCTCATGACCCGTGATAGCTAGACTAGTTGAAATTTTCACTGATAATGTATTTCTTTTGCCGCTATGACAACAAATACTAAAAACAGAATAAAATAAATATTTAAGTGGGGCTCCCATACAACAAACGTGTTTTTTTTGCCGTTTTTTGCGATAATGGTACGGAAGCCTTCGTGCGCGAGAAACTTCTTGTCTATTTATTTATTTAACAATTTATGTACACAGACATAATACAAGGACAAGAAGAGGAACAGAGGTGATGCTTATTTCCCATGAAATCTCTTCTAGCATACATGCGAAAGGAAAGAAGAAACATAGACATTGTGTGTAGAAGGAAAAAATAAATACATAAAACAATTCATGGCTAAGTATTATCTAATATTGCCAATTAATTATACCGTCATATACATACACTAGCGGACGCCTTGCGATTGCCACCTGGGGATTGTGTAGCTTCCCAATGGTGAGAGAATTTTCGAAATTAGTCCAGTTGTTTTTAAGTTTATTCGTTACATCCAAAAATACAAATCTTTCCTCTTTATTATATTATATGGTATAGATAGAATATAATAGAATAGAATAGAATACTCTTTATTATGTACACCATATGAGTAACAGAAAGTACAGATGAAGAAAACATTACACTGGGTGACACAATGGGCGGCCTTATCGCTATAAGCGATCTTTTCAAGACAACCTAGATATAGAAGATTCTATAGATATAGAAGTATAGATGAAATCTCTTTCAGCTTACCTGCGAAAGGAAAGTTGAAAAAAGAGATGAAGACAAGTGTGTAGAAGCTAACGTGTCACAGCTAAGTATTATACTATATTACAAATTAAATATACTGACAAATATATACATATAAGTATTAAAGAATAAGTATCTTGATTCAGTCGCCATGACAATTGAAAAAGAACCTTCATTAATGACAATCAAAAATCCGGTTAATGATTCAAGCGAGCTTGAGTTCGAAGACCTGACTTGGAATAAAAATGTTGATCCTCATTCAGCTGTATTTTCAGATTTATGCCACCAAAATTTTTGATGGAAATATTTTTTGAGAAAATGCATTAAATTTTGAGAAAATCTTTGATAAAATCTACTCAACGCAAATGTAATTTTACAAAAATATTTCCTCCCAAACAATTCTACTTGAAGCAAACACGTAACAGCAACATCGTTCTATTTTCCCAACGCTAAGCCCAACATCCACAAATAGCTGAACATCAAGAAACATCCACTTGTCTACAAACTAACAAGTCCAAAAACAATTTACATGGCGCCCGCTCCCCCCCAAACGGCCACGCGGCCGGCTCGATTTCCATAACTAATTAAATTGTGGGACAAAGTTGGCTCGCAGGTGTGCCGCGGTCTGCTACTTCAAGTCCTCACGACCTGTTTATTTGAGTATATAACGATGGGATGTGTTTCCTACTGTGGGTATGTGTTTTGGGATCCTGGGCGTAAGATAAACTGACATTCTTGCAGAGACGATAAATAGTTCAAACTGTATTTCTGCTGCTAATACTATTTTTTATTGTTATTTATGATCGCGCTTGACCACTTTCTCACCTGATGGTAAGCGATGATGTGATTGATGGTTTAGCACGCTTGCCTAGAAGTAACTTATTCACTCTTGACTTAAAACTCCTAGATTGTAGCTATCGGGAAACACAGACTTTGGCAGGGAATGCCACTCCTTAGCTATAGGTACGCATTATAAAAGTGGTCCCAAAACGTTTAGTGCGTATGGGTGGATGTCCACCATGTACCGATGGCACATCACCGTACGTCTGGTAGTTTGATGAAGAAACTGGCTAGGCGGAATGAGATTGTTTGGGTTTGACCATGTGACATTACGTTATTAGTTTTCCATTCATTACGGAGTTTTAAAAATCTTCATTGCTAATAGAATGTTATCTAAGCGCTTGTGGTTGCAGATAAAATTCAAGTTTCTTTTAGAGACAGCGGAAATCGTCACTGCGACGACCTGACGACGATGGTCTTTCTGATCACACTAATATTATAAAGGCGAAAGTTTTTGAGTATGTGTGTGTGCGTTTGTATGTTTGTTACTTCTTCACGCACAAACGGCTAAACTGATCTAGATGAAATTTGGCACAGAGATAGATTATAGCCAGGAATAGCATTTAGGATACTTCGTATCCCGGGAATATTTCCTCTCGGGATAATTTAAAACTTTCACGCGGGCGAAGCCGCTGGCAGAAGCTAGACTAAAATAAAAATCTCTTTCGGCTTTTCCAAAAGCTTTGGTTAAATAGCCTCAAATGCTGCGTGGTGGCAATTTTTCGTCTGAAAAACATGCCCAGGTTATTTGAAAACAGACCCTGACTATCTCGGACAATAGCAGCATAAAGCTGGGAACAAATTATCAGACACGGCTGACGGACGCGACTTACAGCCGCGGCTGATATGTGTGCACAGTCGTATGGGACGCGGCTGCCAGATCTCTATCAGACGTCCAAACGCCCAAGGTCACGTCCGCGACTTACGTCCGATAGTTTGCACAATGTAATGTACATTCATAACTTAGATACTCTATAAGTCACTGCTGTCAGTCGCGTCCGTAAGCCGCGTCCGATAATTTGTTTCCAGCTTTATTTAGGAACTAAACCAAGAAATAAAAAATATTTGGTTCATATCTTTTTGTAAGTAGGTTTAGTATGTATTTCACCTTCTTTCTTCAAGTTCTTCCTACATAGATTATTTTTTTTACGGTCTCCCATTAGGTGGACTGATAACCTGGTTAGGCTTCGGGAATCCTCTGGATGCTTAACGCACTAGGCATTATGTTCAGCAGTGGACGTCTTTCTGCTGAAATGGTGAAGATGATGTTTATTTTATGTAGCAAAACGTTTTATGCATTTTAATTTACATGCAGCATCAAAATAATGAGTAGATTTTATACTGACTTTAACACCTTATCACGGACAAACAATAATCCCAACTACTTCGAACGACTCACACAATGATCACCAAACTAAATGCTTTAATAGCTCAGCTACCGTGTGGAGCCATTACTTTTTATTTGGCCTATCGCATCGAATCCGAGCCGGCATTGCATCCGATACCGGCGCTCATTACCGGAACGATTCAATTTCAACCGGATAACTGGAGGCGTTACCGTAATGATAATGACTTTAATGGACCGTTTTAAACGTAAAATCAATTTAATTACAAGGTAGGCTTGAAACTCACCTGTTTGTATGTGTGGTGGCTTAACGTATCTCTAAGGTTTTAATTTACAGCTGTATTGACTTATTATGGTTCCATATAGGTTACTCGTATAATTATTACACACAAAATCACAGCAAAGCATATTCTTACCAAAGCCATAAGCAGGCTCAAAAAAGCCAGGTCGTGCGTGACAAATAGCGTATGAACTCTTGCTGGAATCACAGACAGCTTAGCACGTAAAGTAGAATAATGTACATAATTACATTTTAGTCCGTACAGGCGGCTAGCGATTGCTAGTATAGTGACAGTCAATATGTCACAACAGCTTCTTGCTAATGTCGAAAGCAGGCTCAAACAAAGGCCAAGTCCGGTGAGACAAATAGCGTATGAACTCTTGGCGTAATCACAGAGAGAGTAGCAAGTAGCATCAAAAAACTCCCGAAGGTGAATGATGTAACGCTCCGTTTTTTTCTAAGGCATTATGTCCTCAAGAGAAATTATGTAAAGAATGACATTTTACTCTGTACAGGTAGCTAGCGATTGCTAGTATAGAGACAGACCATTTAATCGGCAAATAAATTTCACATCAGCTTCTTGCCAAAGCCGAACGCAGTCTCAAACAAAAACCAGGTCAGGTGAGACTGACTGACTGACTGAGATAACTTCTTGCCCGAGTCACAGCCAGGGAAGCATGTAGCATCGAGGAATTCACGTAGGAGAATGACGTAACGCTTTGTTTTGCCTAAGGCAGTCTATACCTAAGTAGAATTATGTACAGTATGACATTTTACTCCGTACAGTAAGCTAACGGTCGCTAGTATAGTGACAGTCAATATATCACGACAGCTTCTTGCCAATAAAAAGCAGGCAAATTCAGTCGAAAGCATGATCTAACAAAAGCCAGGTCAGGTGAGACAAATTGCTTATGAACTTTTGCCAGAATCAAAGACAGGATAGCACGTAGAATCGAGGAATTCCCGCAGGAGAATGACGTAAAGCTCCGCTTTTCCTAAGTCAGTTCAAACCTCAGAGGAATTACGTATAGAATTACATTTTACTTGGAATTTCAATATCGTAACCTTCAACTCATTTCAAATTCCCCTAGCAACTGTCGCCAAAATCAAAGCTTCACCAACCACTATGATTTTAGTCGTATAAGTGTTTTTTTATTAATATTTATACGCCATACAGATTCCTACACGCCATGGCGGAGGAATAAGCACATTTGTTAAGAGGGTCCCCTTATTAATGGTTAGTTCGCGACCATTAAAATTCAGATAAAACAGAGGGGAGGATAATGTGTAAGCGATATTTTGTAATGTATCATTTTACTGGTGAAGCGGGGAAAACAGATTTTGAGTCATCTTTTGGGAACATTCATAACTGTGGCGATTTTAAGCTAAGTATTATCTTGAATTTCGGAAATCAACATAGAGAAACAGTAGGTAAAGTTGAGGGTTATAAATTCGATCTATGTTTTAGAAAAACCTTAATCCATTAATCATTCATCCTCAATCAAATTTTTTGATAATCTTAACACTTAAAGGCCTCATCTAAATACGCCTTTGCTATATACACAAAAACTCTTTTCTATTTATAAGCATAAAAATCTATAGAGTGGAAAGAGAAGCCATTGAGCTAATGAAACACCCCGAGCGGCGTTAATGAGGCATGCGGAGCGCATTCCATATGTTATCCCACGTGTATATCCATAGTGTAAGCAGAACTTAACGGGATCGGTACTATGTAGACTGTGGTTCAGTTTGTTAGAGGCGAATTATTTGAACAGTTTTCCAAAAAACTTGGACAGAAGATTGTGGTGGTGTTCTGGGGATGCCTATGTCCAGTAATGTGCTTTTTTACGAAGGACTTTTAGTTTATTGTGGACGCATATGATTACGAAGAGTAAAAAGTTTATATTTAATGAAAAATATCGTCCGTCTTTTAATAAAGATGACAATTATGTTCAAATGCGACAGGTTAAACCAGACGAAATTGTCAGACTAAAAACCCGTTTTAGAGGTGACAATTGTCAGATTTTACCTGTCGAATCGCTAAAAAAATATTATTTGACACGATAATTGACAAATTTAACACTTTTTGAGACATATTTATATGACAAAACACAGTATTGAGGCATGCATATGAAAGAACATGAGGGGTATTTTTAGGCTCGAGCTTGACCACTACCACAATATTAAAAAATATAACAACTTTACTTTTGGCTTTGAGTTGAAATTCTGTTTTTGTTTGAAATGGACACCAAAATATAAATTTTAGGCCTTATGTATCAAAACAGAGACGTTTATACGGCAAATTTAGTAATAATTTAACGCACGTTAAGAAAATAATAAATAGAAGGACATCACAGAACAATTGAGTTGACTAACATGAACTAATAACTGATTTGACTTTGCGTGTTTTTTTGACAGGCATTCGAAAGTCTCTGAAAATTCTACAAATATGTCCACCTGTTATGACTATTTAGTGTTGATTATAACAAATTAGACAAGTTTTTCCTAACAAATTGTCACCAGTCGCCTGTCAAGAGAAATTGTTTACTAATCAGAAATATGTCAAATTGTCACGACACGTCGACATATTTGTGAATTTTCTACTGTGAAAAATTTGTCAGTGATAATCTTTATTAAACAAAAATTTACAAATACTCGGATTTTCACCTGTCACCTGTCATTGTCACGCTTATTAAATAGGCCCCAGGTTGAGTTAAGCTAACTAGCACCTACTATTGTAACACAACAATATCTATGAACACAAAAGCGTAGCACTAAGCATCGTAGCACAGAGAGTACGTAGGAACGCGTGTTGTAGCGACGTAGCAGCGTAGTGGCGTAGCACATTCGTAGCCCTTCAATTTGTTATGTAAATGCATCTTTTGTCCGTCCGTCCGTCCGGAGCTCCACCACTCTATAAATTTGTTCGAATACCGCTGGGCGTGGGGATTTCGAGCAATTTTACACAATTGCCTGTTCTCTGCTGGACAACTGTAGTCGTTGTCAAGGTTACGGCGTCCGGGCGGAAAGCTTTGATCTTAGTGGTCAACTATTGTTGGGGAATAAGATAAAGTGTCGTCTAAGTAATTGTATCTTGTAGTCTCTGTATTGTGAATAGGAACACTTCGTCGTATGTTATGGACGCCCTAGTGTTAGTTTAAGAATTATTTACTAAGAAGAAAGCCGTGTCAGCTATTTGTGTTTCAGCTATTATTCAAAAGCTGAAACAATACTACCTATAACTCTAAAAAAAATACTGTGTTTTACACATATTTATAAGTAGCTGCATCAACGCCGCCACTTACGAACTAATGACATGACGTCATACAAATCCTGCATCGCGCAAGCGAAGATTTCGGTGCGATTTTAACACGTACAACAGTCCGAAAATAACCGTTGGGTAGTTGCCCGGACCAGACACAACACCCGTCTCGTCTAAGGATCCTCCCTTTTTTACGAAGGTGTGCTCGACTTTACTTTCTGTTACGCATTCCTCAAAATATTTACCAAGTTATGCTTACATATCATCATTATCTTCCTGCCCTTGTCCCATGTTTCTTGGGGTCGGCACAACTCATAATTTTAATATTCTTCTTGGCTCATTTTCATCCTATCTATAGCAAGTAGTTAGCCTTTTCTCAGCGTAGAAACTATACGTTTCGACTTTTAACCGCTCCCGTACTATTTTTACCTGACTGCCGAAGGAGTGTTATGTGTTTATCAGTCTATGTATATATGTTTGTTCCTATGTGCCGTTCTAGAGACTAAACGCGTTGGCTGATTTTGATGATTCTTACGTGAATCGATTCGTCTTATTCTTGCGAGTGTTTAATGTAGCCAACATTAAAATTGGAAAATAGAAAAAAAAAGCGGATTCCGGGTTCCATTATGTGGGGCCCAATATTTTTTTCTTTCAAACCTATCATGTGGATTATCAAAATAAGGGGTTTTATGGAGTGATATCAAAAATAATTAGAAAAAAAAGTTAATTAAAAAAATCTAAAACCCTTAAACTTAAGAAGCGAATTAAAAATAACAAATACAAGAAGAAAATCATGTTATGTTGTATTTCTAATTTCAAGACCTGATTTCTACCATAAATTTAACCTACTTTACGTACAAAACTAGCTGCAAATTTACCCAATAATTCCCACCGCAGTATTACGTGAGCCTTGCGTTGATAACACTGGAATGGTGTAACAGAGCCCATGAGAGCAATTTCCTTATCTACCGGCGTTCGGAATCATCGCAACTAACTCATAACGCATAGTTCCATCTGATATACGCGTGGTAGATAATTTTGATAATGATTTGTTTAAATTTGGATTATTTGGTGATAATAATATAATCAACAGATAAGTTTTGTTTAAACAATAATGTTAAATACAGGCCTGCGGACCACAACCAAGGGCCGGGGTAAGATATATATATAATAAAGGACAATTATGGATTGGAAAAGGGACACAAACGCGTTCTGAGCCCGGATCCAGCAAAGGCACTTCGCTGCGCATATGAGCAGCATATGCACAAAAACCAATTGCACAGACGCCACACAACACAAATCGCGACTCGCGGATGCAATTAGGATGCAGCTGGGTTGATTGTTCAACGATTATAATAATCAAACGAGAACCCGATTTCACGTTCCACGCGAGCACACCAAAGTTTTCTAGACAAGTGTCAAATGTCAACTTTCAATACAAGCAAAAACTGACAAATCGAATGACAGCGAGCTGACACAGAGTTGCAACAAATAACAAACGAAGGAACGAAACGTTGCGTACCGAACAGGTAAGTTATAAAAAAGAAAATTAAATATTCATTTCAATTAAAGCGAGTATATCGGGTTATTGCAAACACCGTATTTATATATAAAATTGCGTGAGATTATGAACTCTAATTTGAACTGAATTTGTATGTAATTATCTACTATATAAATAATAAGACCTTATCCGTAAAAATCTGATGAGTGATTTTTTTAAACGCCTCGTGCTTCTCTATAAACTTTATGGACACGACTAAGATTATTGGACATCAATTAATTATTCAGAGTAAGTATCGAAAATTCAAATCTATCTATACTCAGAATTTGTGTACGTCCCCTGAATGTAAGCCCAATAAAACAGATCCCTTCTGCGAGCAATGTGCCTTGCTGTGCCTGCATGTGGATGGCCGTTGGGGCTGAAAAGTTCTGGAGTACGACCGCTTACTCCGAACGTCGCGTTGCAAGGCCTCCCTCTAGGTGGAGCAACGACCTAGTCAAGGCTTCGGGAGTTCGGTTGATGCGAAACGCTCAGGACCTTGGGGGAGGCCTATGTCCAGCAGTGGACGCCTATCGACGGAAATGATGATAATGAATACAGCTTCAATTTAGCATGCCAGTAATATGTAAAAAAATACGAATTCAATCAAATCTATACTAATATTATAAGCTGAAGAGTTTGTTTGTTTGTGTGAACGCGCTAATCTCAGAAACTACCGGTTGGAATTGAAAAAATATTTTTGTGTTGGATAGTCCATTTATCAAGGAAGGCATTTATATAACATCACGCTACGACCAATAGGAGCGGAGCATAAATGAAAAATGTTGCAAAAACGGGCATAATTATTCCTTTTTGAGAGCTTCCGTTGCGTGCCCTGCGTAAACGGTTTAAGTTACGCAACAATCATGTATGTAGGGTAGGTAGGGTAGGGTAGATGGGTGGGTAGGGTAGATGGGTATGTAGGTAGCCAGTTGACGGGAGAGAAGCCGCGTGGGACAGCTAGTTAATTATAATATTAACCTAACGAACATTAAAACAATAATCAACCAATCAAACCTCGAACCTATCATTCAATTAGTATTCACTTGTAACAAACGCATTGAATACGTTAATAGGTTACCAATCATCAAATCATCGAGTCCGTCATCGAATCATGGGCCATTGTGTGCACGGCGGGGGCGCCATGAGCCTCTCAATATGCAAATTGCTCTGCCACCGAAAGCCTAACTGGCTATTGTAGGAACGACCTGGATCGGTATAAACGGCTTTAGCTGGCATCTGAGAGTATGTGCCGGTTATGTGTAGGTATTTTGAGCTGTAGGTTTGGATGTCGAAATATTAATTGCTAACTTTTTGTAGCCTTATAAATACTCAGAATGATGATTTAGTGTTAAACTAAAGTATGTCACAATAAACCTTTCGAAATTTATAAATAATAAGAGAATTTGATAGCTAAAGCCGGATCAAAATAATTAAAATTCATTGTGTAGTTCAGAAGAACTAAGTTTGTGCACACACAGACACGATAAACGTTCTAGTTATTAGAAAAGGACTTTGACCTGCTTTTGATTGTTACTATGCCTTATGCTATAGACAACAATTTGTTATTGCATAAAAGATTAACTTATTAATTTATTTATTATAATTTCGATCTAGCCTTTGTCCAACTATAAGAGGTAGGCTTCCTGCCAACCAGATGCAACTGATTACCTGAGTTTCTACATGAAGTGACTGCCTAACTTCGAAGAAATGTGACATGAGACGCGTGGTGTATTACGGCCCATTCTCTCTCACAGAGAGGAGGCCTGTGTCCCAGTAGTGGGAACATCAATAGAGTGGTGATGATGACTGCCTTACTGACCTCCTTAATCCAGTTACTGGGTAGTACGGTAAGACTAGTTGAAAGATTTCCGGACTTTTGACTGATTCGACGATTCTACAAGAGTAAATAGATCAAAATTACCTGCTTTATTATATTTTCAGTGAATAATTTTAGACAATAAAGAGCAGTGGTGGCCCAGTGGTAACAGCCGCGACTTAGAAATTGTAGGTCGTGGGTTCGAACCCAGGCAGGTGTTTTACTTTGTTTAAATTATTTCAACATCCGTGCTCTCAAAGCGGTGATGAAAAACATCGTAGGGAAACCGGCATATCTTAAAACTTAAAATTCGAAGACATGTGACATCCACCAACACGCACTGGGCCCCGCGTGGTGGATTACGGTCCATTCCCACTCAAAGAGAAGAGGCTTGCATGCACAACGGACCAAATGGGAATCTTAAGGACAGAAAAGGAGGTCCATCTATCCTATCCTAGACAATAAAGAGATCACAGATCACCTTTCCTTTACAAATATCTTATTCTCAACTATAGATCATTACTTTTAAAAGCTTTTCCCAACCGAAAATTTATACTTTTAACTAAATATTTCCTTAAATAAGTCCAGTAACACAACCAGCTGGCCGCGTGTGCCGGTGGGCCGGATATTGACATTGCCGCTATTTCCGGCCCACGCGATGTATCAACAGAATAAATACTGCACGGAATTAGGGCGCTACGCCGAAATATGGGCGTTGATAGTGCGTTTTTTTATGTGTTGTGAATTAATTGGTGTATTTTTTCTAAATTAAAAATAAATTGATACGCGGGGTATGTATTTGTTAGAAACAAGCAAAAACTACGGATAATATTCGTAGCAATACCTATTTGTATATGAGTATATCTTGGAATTGATATAAAAAAAATCAATGCAGTACTTGAAAGTATATTTAGACAACTTAACTGGGACGAGTTCGGAATCAATATAAATGGGGAAACAATGCATCACCTAAGATTTGCAGACGATCTCATTCTTTTCGCAAGAGATCCAACTACACTACAAACCATGTTACAACAATTGTTAACAGAAAGCAATAAAGCAAGATTGTCAATGAATATAAGTAAGACGAAATTGATGACAAACAAGGCTAAAATAAAATAGAAGTGGGACGATAAAGAGGTCGAATATGTTGATGAATACATATACCTGGGAGAGATTATAGCAGTGGAGGATCAGTATAATAAAAAAGTAGACAGAAGAATAAATAACAGCTGGCAAAGATACTGGTCTCACAAAGAGGTTTTGAAAAATACACGTGGACACGAAAAAAAAAAGTCTACAACACATGTATTCTTCCATGCCTCATATAAGATTGTCAGACCTGGTCATTCACAAAAAATGTCGAGCACAAATTAAGGGTTTGTCAAAACAGCATGCTAAGTCTAACGGACAAATGGAAATCTTGAAAAATCAGAAATATAACCAAGGTGGCAGATGTGAGAGTAAAGACAAGAACACTAAAATATAGATGGACGGGACATAATGTGGAGAACAAAAACAGACAAATTGTCCAAAAAAAGTTACAGAATGGTACCCAAGAAAGAGACAAAGAGGAAGACAGATAAAGAGATGGGAGAACGATTCTCCAAAAAAGTGGCAAAAAACAGCAAAGGACCGAAACCAGTGGAGGGAATTAGAGGAGGCCTATGCCAAAAGACAACCTGACCCAGTAGCTGATAGCTAGTTAAGATAAGATTTAATTTAGATAAGTTAGTAATGCATAGTTATCATAAGCTAGATATAAGATTTAATTTATAAAAAAATATTGTAAACCGGTTACAGGGAATAAAGGCTATTTTTATTTATATCTAGGAATTGATATATAACTGGTTATTTCTGTCTATCAACATATCTTTAAGAAGACAGCGGTAAGTTATTTCCAGTATTGTTCTGAATGATATGATTAACATATGTTTAGGTACCTTTAAAAAAAATAGAGAATAGAATTCCTCGCCAACAACTAGTTCTGTCACACAACATAAACGTGACAAGCAAAAAAGAGTATTGCAAGCGGTTCTAAATATAAAGCAAACTTTCGTTTACCTAACAAACAAAAAAAGAAATCATAAAACCAGTACGAAAAACTATCATGTACCTACATACAAACATAAGACTCCATATAATTACAAAAGCAGCTTTCCATCTCATAATAAGTAACTCAAACTTACAAAAAGCATTCAGATGTTAAAACAAATAAAGCCGCAGATATTAAAAATAATACCCAAAGCGACACTCAAAATTAAAACGCAGAAAACTTAAGAAGAAAATCTCAGAAAGTTTTAAAAGCATTTCCCGGTTTATTTACGTAATGATTAACATTCATCATGTAAATTGTGATAACTTGTTAAATCGAAATGTACGATGAATCGAGAATTCCCAAGAAGAGAAAAAAATACTTATTTCTTGAATATTTTCCGTTTTATACTTCATAAACTTCGCGATTAAGATTTCCACTCTGGTTTAGGAAAATTTACTTTTCCATTTATCTTTTCAATTTCTTTTTTACATATTAAACAGGATACTTTTGCTTAATAAGTATTAATATTTATAAGACGCCGTGAATTCGCGAATTTTGTTTAAGTGTTTAATTACAAAGACGGGAAGATTAAAATGATAAATTCGGTGTATCGTAGACTGGGGAGCTGACCAGTAATTGTGTGTATAAAATGTACTTTTATATTCAAAACATGAAATGTATATTACAATAAAAAAATATTTTTTTTTAAACGAAACCACATTCACAAATTTTGAAGTTAAAAACGTGTGAAAGTCTTCCTTCTTCGTCTACATACCATGTTTAGTGCCGTAAAACGGTAACTTTCTAAAGCATACTCCTTAGTAACGGCTAGTTTAAAGGTTTGAAAAAAAGTATTTAATATTGATTCATGTACATAATTTTGAAAACAAGGTTTTTTCGTGTAACAACACGATATTTTTTCTCAACTTTTGGAAACACCTCCAAAATGACTTCGATGTTTAAAAATATTTTTACACAGAATAATTGATGGCTGGAATTTCTTCATAACTAACATAGCATATGTAAATCAAATAATATTTTGCAAACAAAACTGTTCAAAAGGAGGTTTCAATATTGATATTTTGCCATCGAACGGGCGCACGACCAGTAGTAATTTTCACAGGTTTTAATTCAGAAACTGGGGTTAGATTTATTGTATGATTTTATAAGTAGCTATAATCCTATACACTTCAGTTTTCTCTTAATCATTCACTAAAACACCCAAGTATGCTTTATTAAACCTTTAATTTCCAATTTCCGCTTATATTATCGGTTACTAATTAATCGATTCATCATTAAAACAAACACAATTACCTCTATAACTCTAAAGAACGCACTCCCGCGTACATTATTACTGTTTTATTAACCAAACCGCTGAATTAACTTAATTAATGGACGCCCATAACAATAACTCATTCAATGCAACTCCACATTATAATACCACAGAAATATAATTCGATTCACATTCCAAATGATTTTATTAAAAAGATTGGTGACCTCTTAAGATGAAAAATCTTTCAATTGCATTGAATAATCTTTTCAATCTCGAATGAAAAAAAGATTTGATCTCATACCACGGGGTATTACGCATTAATTTGTGGAGCTCATGAGAAATGAGCAGATTTGTGTAGGGTTATTATATTTCCTGTACCTCTTTCTTTGTCGCTTGTATCTGTCTTGCAACTGAATATATTAATTTTGAAGATGAAGAGTAGCAGTGCGAATTTTGTTGAAGAAAATGACTACTTATTTTAACTTTAGCCACAACCAAGATTAGGTCTTCAACACACGGCACCGCACATCGCCGCGGTAGGCGGTGAAGCAGATCTTATATTGCATTGGCCTCTAATAAATCCGTTGATGCTTAACACACGTACACCGCCCGACCACGCGGCTCCCCTCCGCGTCCGCGGCGGTGCGCAGTGCCGTGTGTTAATCGCCTTAAATTAGACCAACCGTAGGTGTGTGAAATAAACGGAGAACGTCACAATTTTGACATTGTAAAGATAATAGCCACGAGCACAACACGTCTGCTGCGCAAGCAAAAGTTGTCAGACACAAAAAGCTGAGCCTACAGGGGGAAGCCCTTAGAGTAAGATTATTTTGAGTGTGTGTAAGGGACAGATGCATATGACTTGAAGATTTAAAAATTACCTTACTCTAAGAGCGTATGGTCACCTCCCTGATGTCAGAACGCCACATAAATATTGTCAGAAATACAATGACGCATTTCCCTTGGCTCACTACATGCATCGACTGTGAACGAAATGAATGTAGAGGTATCTGCAAGTATTCCTATAGGGCTTTCTTTCACCCCAGCTCAACGCGGATTAATTAATTCATTGAATACGCTCAAAAAAAAAGCAATACTAATGTTTTCCGTTTTACTGATGCACAGACCCACAGACACAGACGTCTTTTCATCCTCCCCGATTGCGGAAAATAAAATGTATCTCCGCCCCCGTCAGTTTTAGTAAAAGAACCATTTGTATATGAAACGACCATTACCATTAGCTGGCATTTCACTTCGCCATTGATGGCCAGCCCCTCGGCCATTCAGTGTCCGATGCACGCGTATTATGTTGAGTTCATTACATTGTGCTGTTGGTACGACTGTAGGTACACACCTACGCTTAATGGGGAATCGACAGCGAAATAGTTTGTACACATAGGAAATAATGTATTGATGTTTTTATGAAAAGAAACTTCTAATCTGGGGGTGACAGGGAGTAATGGACAGGCTAAGTTTTGCAATAACAGACATCGGTATATTATTATGTGTGAGAGGTTTCTATCGTCAATAACTAGCTGTTGTTAAGTCTTGTTTACAGCTGGATGCAACTGTAACTTTGAAATTATACTGTCAATTTGACTGGCTCATTCGGAGTCCATTTTCAGAGGCAGCAGCCTCCATCAAGATATTAATTATTATAACAATTTCAAAAAAGTGAATAGCTCTCTCTCGAATCCTTTAAAAGGCCCTTCTTGAATTCTAACAAACCTAACCAAACATGTTTATTTTATGCACAAAATTCCAAACACGAGAGCAAATCTGAAATCCTCTTACTGGAATACTTCGTTCTCATTGATATACTGTAGCAATAGCCTCTGTGGACTTTGCATTATCACCGGCCATGTTCAAGACGATTTGAATTTCAATACACGCCGAACTGTCCCGGCGAGGCGTGGATCATGTAGCCAACATAATAATACTGGAGTTAAGCATCATAACATTGGCATTAAGGTTTTGCGTAGCAATTTGTGAGATGATTGTGATTCTTGTAGGTCGATGATACGATGGGATAGTTAACTTTGAGGCTGTCAAGGGCTTATTTAACTTTTGTAAAGTTTTTTTCGGATGTCACAAACAAGGCAGGCCGCTAAAAACCGTTGGCGTGATGATTAAAAACTCGGTCTTGCTAGATTAGACGGAGAGGGCGGGAGATAAAGTTGGTTTCAACGATATGTCCATGGCCCAGCAGTGGGAGAGCCTTAGTTTTTTTACCTTAGTAAAAAAACATTTCTTTGTTTCAGGTTTCTTTATTTTAGAAAAAAAAAAACTTCTCCAAGAAGTTGAGGCTATCTGAGCCAAGATACGAAAAGTTACAGGTAGGAAAAAAGAGGAATGGCTTTCGCACTAATTGCTAAATTCTCCTTCGCATCTCACGGATAAAAGAGTTTTCAAAAACTCTCACGTCAGCTTACCGCTTATAAAAATAAACATCATAATATAAAAATATCGTCTTTTAAAACCTACGGTCGTGACAGCGCAGGCCGACGCGTATCGTCTCAGTATATAATACACAGTTGTCCGGTCGCCGATCTTAAACAATAAATCTATTGGCGTCCGAAAGGGGCTTAGCCGGTCCCCTTGGCTTCTCTTTGTAAATTCCCTGTTCGTATCTTTTCGCTCGAATGGCGACTTTATCTTCGGGACTGTATTGGCTTCGATGGAAAATGTATGGTGTGGAATTAAGACCGTCTCTTGTTTGGGACGTATTTACTTTTTTTCGTAAACTCTGGTTTTGTTATTGTTGGATGTAATATTTTATGAGGGCTTGGAATTTAGTGGAATGTTTGGATCAACAGTTTATTTTGTAAGTCTGAAAGCATTCTGATCATGAGTTGGAAATAAATCCTTCGGTGGAAAATTTATTTAAGTGTAAAACATTATTATGCTTGTCCTCGGAACTGCATAGACAAGAATTTGAAAAAAGAGCAGTCTAAAACCAAAACTGCAAACTATCTAACAATAAACGCCAAAAAATACACTATGATACTGAAAAACGCGAACAAAAATAAAAAAGCAAAAAAAAATCGCTCACGATCGACCAATTGCGAATTTTAAAAGGGAATTGCTCCAATTTCGTTCTGCTATGGAAGAGTGCGCAAACTTATTAGCAAGCGACCGTTGGGTTATCGGCGATCTTCCTTTACTTTTTTCAGGTGATCGGACGCTAGGAGATTGATTGGACGATCCCGATTGGAGCCTGCCCTCGTGACTCATTTTAGACGTCACCAACTGAATTCTCCGATGTTTTTTAACGATTGCCGATTGCGTTTTTAATGAATGAAGGATTTGTTTCGGTTATATTTGTAGGTGTAAATCTTTTGGCAGAATTTTTATTTATAGTGATTTTTGTTTGCGTAGTAGCTTGTACCGCAGCGTGTACATCGCAGAAGAGCAGGTCATCACTGCTTGACAGCCAATTTCGAAAAAGATATATAGGAGAAACGGCTGAAGGGTGTGGTTTTGGAACTGTATCATAGAATGAACTAGTAGACTATGTCCCACTAACTTATCTTCCTTCTTTGGCCCAAAACCGCCACCTGCAGCTGAAGTCACGAAGTTGGGCTTATAAAATGGAACTGTACCATGGACAAGAAGATGCAGATTGCTTGCCAGGTACAAACAGCAACGACACAGTTGCTGAGCGGTAGCAATCGTACGAACGGTATGTGCCTTTAGCTACAGGTACTCAGACAACTTTATGTTATCAAAAGCTATTCCTCGAAAGTGCAACGTGTGTAAGCTTTCCATTGTTTTGCCATATCTAATAAATAGGTACGTTTATAAGATACAGACTAATATGCATTGCATAATCCATAGAGTTCATGTTGTTACAGTGTCCTCAATTTTACCTTTTGATTTATTTATCCCGTTACAAACAAGACACATCTGTGTAAATGATAATAGGATTTATGCGACGTTCGTTACGTAAAAATGTTAAGCCACAAACGTGCACACGTCTCCGCCAACAACATTAGAATAATTGATTAACTAAACGCAAAGAGAAATAATCGCGATTCAGCGTTTTATCAACTAAGGATTGTTGGACGTCTGCGACTGCACTAATTGGAGCTCACGACTAGTAAGAAATGAGTTTCCAGACTAACTTCTACTAATATTGATTTTTTCTATATTCATTATCTCCATAATGGTTAAGTTTTGGGCCCAAACAAAGATGGACGGCTGTCGTGGCAGCGTTACCAAGGAAAAAAAACGTGTTAAAAGAACCTTATGTCACGATGAGCTGGGCCCCTTCGATAAAGATGGTTTCAAATAGCTCTAGATGTTGCACTTACACATGTTTCCAGCGAAGAAAAATGAAATTCTAACAGAATTATCATTTTTATGGACTAAATAGTTCGTCAGTGAGCTTATCAAATAATATTGGACCCATAATTTATGCTTTATCAAATAAATAAAAAAAATAAAGCGTGCAAAGTTTAGGAGTGGGGGGTCTTGTGACGTCACTTTGTCAGTATAAAGTGTAGCACACCGTGACGTCACAATATATTTCAACGCACTGTATCGTCGCGTCGTTATTTTTGTTTACTTCTGTGTTTATAGTATTTTGTTTGTTATTTACTTATTCTATTAATTTTTTTAAGTTATTTTTTGAGTTGTCTGTGGCTTCAACAGTGGGCCTTATTAGAATAGCGTAGCGTTATTTTTTTTGCAATATCGCTGCAAACGCTGAGATAGGAGCCTTTTTGGTCTCGCACGGGGTTTTTTTATTATTGTATTTTTTTTTTTTTTGCTTATTTCTGTCTCCTGTGCGGGTCACTAATAAATAGTCTTTCTTTCTTTATTTCTTTAGATGGGCAAAAGTTGAAGGAGAGGGAGGCATTTGCCTTGCAGTGAAAAAACTCCTATCTAAAACCACCATGGTCACCATTAGTCCAAATAAACCTCACATTATTTCACCATCACAATAACGTCAAGTGCCAAAACACTCGCGATAAAATCTCAACCATGCAACCAGCCTAAATCTCTTCCGTGCCAGGAAAAATGATTTATAAAAGCTCGCTCCGCTATACACGTCCCTTTCTCTCCATCCTACATCGCATACATCCATCCTTGTCTATACTAGTCCAATTTCACAGGCGGCTGCTTGCTTCCGTAGGACCTCGGTAGTAATTCCTCTATTGATTAAGAAACGAAGAATATTCATATTCATTCAATTATATGGTAGCGCGGCTCCTGATGAAACCTCGTGGGTTATGGTTTTCAAGGGTATTTACCTACTTTATTCTGAAGGGAAATATTTGAGCTGTTCTATTGACATTGTCGGTCCTCACTCAGTGGTTTGCTTTAGCTGGGAAGTTGCAGCTCATCTGGGTAAAAGGTGGTTTAATAAGTAATTGGTTTTGTTTGAGTCTGGTTGCAAAAAAATGCAGGCGATTGGAAGAATGCGATGTTGTTTCCGCACGACAGAAGACAATCACAATTTCACATCTCCGTTTAAGAAAGACTACCTTGGTCTTTTTGAAGAGTTTTACTCATAAAATAATGCTCAGGGGGTCGCCCCTGAGCATTATTTTATGAGTATTATACTGACACAAAAGTTTCGAAATCTTTATCTACGAATGCCAATAAATGAAATAATGTGAAAGATATAAAAATCGATATTAAAAAATAGCTCTGCGCATATATTAAGACTAGCTGTGCCCACGGTGTCGCTCCTGTCAACTGCCTACCCTACACTACCCACCTACCATTTTTTTTTTTAAAGTGTCATTTTTCCACGAAGAATCTTAACACCGCCATTCACAAAAAATACGTCAAATACACAACGCAATCTATTGAATATGGAGTTCAAAAGTCCGAGTATCTGAATTGCGTGTGTTATGATATTTTACTTCTCGAACACTTTAAATTCATATATTATATCTTTTGATAGATTGAACCGATTGCGATGAAATAAAAACTAAGTAATACTCCAAGTTACGTACAATTTTCGCAAAAAGTTATCCACATTGGTTTCGTACATTTAACGTGATGCGTGCACAACTAAACAGACAAACAGATAAACAGACAAATCGACAAAACACCTAAAAATGAAACGCTGGCAATGGATTCTGTTGGTTATCTTTTAACAAGCTGACTATTTTTTGGAAATATTTTCGATATAGAAAAACGACTTTTCTAAAGATTTATTATATTATGGCTGTATTGATGATTGATGATATCCTGAACAACTGGCTCATGAGACTTTTCAACTATATATTTTAAGTTCATAAGCAGCAGTTCTCTTGCTGCATGGCTGTTGTTGATCTTTATTTTGCTTACAGTACGTTCCAATACAGACAGTCAGCACACAGAACAATCCATTCCTGCCTAACAAATCCAAACCAATACTGGAACGACAAATACGTCTTCATTATTCATTTCCCCCAATACGCGGTACATAAGCAAACAAAAATATTCATCGAGGATGTGGAAAAAGATTTCTTTCGTCGCAATATGTAGGGAGGCGGCAGAAGCGGAGGTTTCCGCACAATCTATCGTCGGTATAATGGAGCTGTTAAAGACAATATGCTAGGAAACATATTGGATGCAGCCCGACGAATGTGTAAGCGAGCGAGCGGAGACGACCTGGGAAGACTGGGGCACACTGGGGGGAAGGAATTGGAAAGGCTTAGTTTGGACTACTTGTTTGGGTTTTATGAATGTTTGAAATCTTATGTGAACGTTGCAAACTATGGCCCATCCCACATTACAGTCCTGTGAACCTTTACACGCTGCTGCTGAAAGATTTTAGGAACGCCGACAAAAGAGCCCGTCTGAATGGCAACACTATTGGCTGATGCATTTAAACGATTAAAAACTAACCCAGTAGCTCTTCGAGAACACCAACCCAGGTGGTCTGGGTTTACCGGTAATATGCCTAATACGTCTACTGCTTTTTTTCAGATGTCACAGAATTAAGATATGTTACAGGTCTTTGAGAACAGATGCCCTGGGTTTACCGGTAATGAGCCGACCACTGATTTCTTTCGGACATCACAGAACTATGATATGTTATGGCAATTAAAGTTATTATGAAGTTTTAATTATCGCTCCGTCTGAGAGATATTTAGGAAGCGGTTCAATTTCTTCTTTAAGAAGAATAATTTTTTTTTTTTAAATCCCCTTGCAACTAGTGTGCCTCAAAGCTTAGCTGGCGATAAATCCATAGCTACATCTGGGCAGGCGCTCGGTTCAATTTTATTACTATTCTCTCTGCCGACGACTTATTCGATTCACCCGTCAAAGCGGCCCGTCCTACGGGAACCTCGGTTACATTATCTCTTCGCTTTAGATTCTCACCAGCTTATCTACGCCTCATTCTTTGAGAACCAGATTCTGCATAGACTTACCTAGATTGATCATCGAAATTGTTTTATGAAAAATCTTTATGCTAGTTTTTATTGATTTTTAACCGATTGCCCAAAAAGGAATTCAATTCGTATGTTTCTTTTTTTTTTTTGTATTTTTTTATGTATTTTCGGGCATGACTCCGTCATATATATCATTCCTCATTATGCAAAATAATTTTTCTGTTTGTTTCATGGTGGTCTCATTGTCACAAAATCAGAATCTGATGATGGGATCCCATGGAAATCGAGGGAACTCCTCAAATATTATAGGCAGACATACAGCGATTTTGGTATTTTTAATAACATGGCAAGCATTTGCACTGATACAAAATGGGTACCACCATCGAACTAATCTGATAATGAAGCCGAAAGTTATGCACTGAAACTCCGTAATAAAAATTTTTATGCTAGTCGTGTTTGGGCTTATTGGAATCGAAATGAGATGTACTGTAGCTATAAATTATTTTTTGGTAATATGAGGAACCAACACTAAACAAAAAAAAACCTTTTGAACAAAAAAAAAACCGAAATCTAAAGCAAAACATTTTAATTTTATTTTCCGAAGTCTATTTCGAAAAACGAAAAGCAATAAGTACCAAAGACTCCGAATTCGGAAAACAAAGTTGTTTTTCGCTTTGTAGGTTATTGCTTTAGAAGTCGGTTTAATTTATTTGCGAGAAATTTATGTATCGTTTATTTACAAGTTTTCTTTGAGAATTTTATTATGTCTTTAGCGCTCATTTTGACCTATACACATTCAACGCAGTTCTATGATCTATCTATTCTGCCTAGTCTTTTCGGTACAATATATATTGAGGTCGGCTTGCTGTCCAACTGACTGGTGTCAGATCAGTCTGACTGACATCCGGTAACGACTGACCAACAGCAACAGTAAATAAATGGTCAATCAGCCACGGACTGACCTCGGCAATCGTTGTTTAAGGAAAGAAAAAGAAAGAAAAAGTGTTTATTCCCCAATGATAATGCATACTTTCATTGCTATATAATGTGCTCTTTAATCCTTCTAGTCCTTTTATCTCACAGAACGGTTTCAGTTCCTCTGTGACACACATCCTCGGTCCTTGAGATCATCGGAAAACCTAAAATTAAGCATTCGTATGCATTCCACAT
Organism: Orthosia gothica; assembly: GCA_949775005.1. Taxonomy (NCBI): domain Eukaryota; kingdom Metazoa; phylum Arthropoda; class Insecta; order Lepidoptera; family Noctuidae; genus Orthosia; species Orthosia gothica. The sequence goes on along the minus strand of OX459045.1, from coordinate 26,002,702 downwards.
CCTTCTTCGACAAATCTTTCACGGTACAAGCAGCTCGTTTGTGGAATGCATTACCTATTGAGGTAAGGCGTGCGCAAACATTACCTTCATTTAAAAAAATGCTGAAGGAGCATTTCCTTTCTCTATAACTATTCTTCTCCTTTCTCTGTTCTTCATTTGATATTTATTAGTATATTATTTTATTTGTATGTATGTATTTTATGTTATATCTAAGTAATATTATTTATTATAGTTTTTGTACACTGACAGCCCTAATGTCTATCTCCTCTCGTTCAGTCCATCCAAAGGTTGTCTGTAAAAGATTGCCCTGTGCGATAAGACCGCCCATTGTACACTTATCTTTATAAATGTTTTGTCCTGTAATTTTTAAGTGGTGTACAATAAAGTATATAATAAATAAATAAATGCAGTACTGGGCGTGCGCCCGCTCGGAGCCAGAATATCAATACTGAACCTCCTTTTGGACAGATTTGTTTGCAATATATTCTATGATTTACATATGCTATTTCAGTTATAAAGAAATTCTAGCCATACATTTTTCAGTGTAAAAATATTTTTAAACATCCAAGTCGTCGAAAAAATATCGTGTTGTTAATTATTTTTTTAAAGAAAAACTAGCAGTTACACAAAAAAAACATATCTTACAAATAATTTACATGAATCAATAATAAATATATATTTTATTCAAACCTTTTAACCTAGCTGTTACTAAGGAGTATGCTTTAGAAAGTTAACGTTTTAAAGATTGGTTTGTTTGAAATGTTGACCCATGCTCCTATTATTATCGTTTAGCGCTGCGGCACTTAATAGATTAATGTAAAATAATGTGTGTGTATGTAAATAAATATAGTAAATCTATACTGTTTTGCATCAAAGTCAAAACACACAAAAAGTAGGCAAATTCATTATTTTATGACCCCATAAAATGCGTTGTTAATTAACTGCACTTTATGTCCAACAAAACCTGCACAGTTTGTTTTCCTTCATATTTCTTTAGAAACAGTCAAATGCATTATCATGTTTCACTTCAATTATTCTAGAATTTTGATATTTAACATTTTGTTATCATGTGTTTATTGTGCCATACAATTTAATAGTTTAAGTGAAAAACTAGCATTGGTAATAATATTTTATGTTTTAGTCTTATGATTATAATGTCTATAATAACTCATTTTTAACGAGTATTCATATTAATCGATGTTTAGTGAATTACCATATAAATTTGGGAACACTTTTATTATGCGTACAGCTAAGGAGTAGAATTCTCTGCCGGAGTCTGTGTTTCCCGATAGCTACAATCTAGGGGTCTTTAAGTCAAGAGTGAATAGGTTATTTCTAGGCAAGCGTGTTTCACCGTCGACCACATCATCGCTTACCATCAGGTGAGATTGTGGTCAAGCGCGAGCCTAAAGGTTATAAAAAAAAAATTAAGCGCTCGCGGTTGTCGTTGATAACATTGCCACCACCTTCTTTTTCTTCCTCCTCGACCATTATATCCTTTTCGGTCAATCTTCCTTGTCCTTCTTTTCCACTGACAACGATTATATGCATCAGCATTATATTTCATTGTAAAGTGTTGAGCTTCTTTCAAGTTCCCTAGGCAGTGGTAGGTCTGCCACAAACACGTTTCGTTTTTGGCAATTTTAGGGGAAGCTGCACTATGTCACCTGAGCGTCGACGAAGCCAATACCGCCGCTGGTAGCGTTTTCTTTGACTTTTTCAGTAGGGATATTTACTGAAAAATTGTTTTTTATCCGTCAGGTAGATTAATAAAAAATATTGGACACATACGTAAACATAAAGTGACGACGATATAATGCGTTGAAATATCGTGTGACATCACGCCGTTAGTACACTTTATACTGACATAGTTACGTCACAAGCCCCCACTCCTGAACTTTGATGCACTTTATCTTTATCAATTTTTATTGATTTGGTATAGCAAAAAATACTTCTCCAATATTATTTGATAATCTCACTGACTGGACTAATTAGTGATTTTTCTACCCAGGATCCCTATTATATGGGCGATTTTAAAATGTCACTGACTAGCGGCATCTATTCCCTAGATCTATATTCCTAGATCTCATAGTGAACTAATGCCCTGACGTCACACAATATTCTGCATAGCGCAAGCAAAGTTTTCGGCGCGAATTGAACGTATACATTAGTCCGACAGCAACAGGAATACGAGCAACACGGTTGTCAGCGGTTGTTGTATGTGTTGTGTTTGGACACAACACCCTGGTCGGAGGATTCTCCCTTTTCAATGGAGGTTACGAGAATTTGCACACTGTTTCGCATATCTCCAATAGACAACCAAACGAATACAAAGTTCGTTGTTACAGAGCCTAATAAAAATAACACCGAATAAAAATGTAGTTGCCTCTGAACATCTTGTACGTATGTCGCTTTGCAAGCTAGCGTCCATAGCTACGGGGGATACCAAACGTGAGCTGATGAATATATTAGGATACAAGGATGATGACGCTGTGAGTAAATTGATACTTTGACTTCTTTATTCAATTCTCTACATAAGGAACCATAGGCAAAGATAAGCGAGAAAATGGTAAAGAAAAAGTAAACATAAAAAGTTTACAAAAGCGTGGCAAAATTTCAATGTTTAAAAAAAAATAAGTGGAGTACCAAAAGGTTGCAAACATGCACATGAGTCTTTCGAATAATCTGAAAAACAGACACCTATCCAAAGACAGGATGGATGCCGTTTTTTCCTCCTTGGTGCAGTACCTGGAACCTGACTGTCAAGTTCCCCTGAAATTGACAGTAAGGTTTCCTATTAATTTCTTTTTACATAATTATATTTCTACGTGCGAATGATATGATTTGCCGTCGGTAAAAATAGTTGGTATACAAATTTTCATCACCTATTCAACACCTTTAGGGGATGGACTTTGTCTGGGGTAGTTTTTCTAGACGTAGTGGTTTAGACTGTGTTACTAACTGTGTTAGAATTTCTTGTATATCACTGACAACGTGAAATAATGCATTTAAGTCATCATGTCATCACAACATGCACACTGTGGTGTTATAAAAAAGGAAAAAAAAAACACTTAACGCCACGTTAATACGTATAATTTTGTTTTAAGGTAAATACCCCAAATATATATAAAATAATAATTGTATGTTTTTTTCAGTTAAGCAAGTGCTACTCCAAGATCAGACAATTTATCAATATGATGAAACGGAATGACCTCGTGGTTACCAACAGAATATACTTGAAATACATATCAGATATAGACCCTAACTTTATCAAAGATTCTTCTGACAAAGATGGAGTACAAGTGGAAAAAGTCGGTTTCAATTATCCTAAAGCAGCTATTGCTCATATCAATAACTTGGTGAGTTTATTGTTTTTCTGGAAAACACTTAAGGTTGCACTAGTCGATCATTCTTCCATACAAACGTAGTCTAGCTACTACTCCACTGTTTGGCGATGTACGTTTAAAATAAAAAAAATATATAAATTTGTTTCATCATTATCTAGCCCTCCCTAAGTCTGTTTATAAATTTTCGCGTGCTCGTTTTTGTCCTAAATAAACATCCATTTCGCTACAAATTTTCAAAAGTTTTAGGTTTTGTACGCGAACTAGCTTTTTACTGCTCATCACAGTATCTATCTCTTTCGCAGGTGTTGTCAGATGAGATAGCATGTATTTTAACCCCGCGCACAAAATAATTCATGTCGTCGGCTAGGGCAACCTTAAGCGAGGAGCTCGTGGCTACGTAATAATTTAATTGCCGCACAATTCAATCTTCTAGGTTAAGCATCGCTTGCAGAGGTCGGTCTGTGGATGGGTGTCCATCTATTTCTTACCAAGACCATTCTTCAGAAAGCACCGGCTGTCTTTTGAAGATCTTTGACGTCTTTAGGGATAGTCAGAAGCCAGTAAACCTGATACCAGTCTTGCTTAGAGTACCGTGCTACCCAGTCACTGTGTTTTGAAGATCAGATAGGCAGTCGTTTCATTAAAAAAGTTGGTACTCAGTTGCTCGGTTAGACTGGAAGCTCGACATTGGGAAAAGGCTAGGCAGACTGATTAAGAACTAAACAAAAACAGAAAACACTCCTTTTTGACATGGAGAGAATAGGAAAATATTTATTTTTGTATTCCCTCCTGTTAATTCCGTATTCCATTTCGGGATCCAAGACTGTTGAATCGTTTCTCCGAGACTTGTCGATTGTTATCATCATCATCATATCAGCTGAACACGTCCACTGCTGGACATAGGCCTGCCCCAAGCGTTGCCACATTGATCGGTCCCGTGCGTCTCGCATCCAGCTGATCGCCGCAACCTTCACATCTGGTGGGAGTCCTTCCAACGCAACGTCTTCCCGTATGCGGTCGCCTCTCCAAAACCTTTCTGCCCCATCGTCTATCCGTTCTGCGAGCAATGTGCCGTGCCCATTGCCACTTAAGTTTGGCAATTCCTCGGGCTATGTCGATAACGCTGGTTCTCTTGCGGATTGTTATCGCCTCTACGTTATTCTGTTGGTTCTACTGTTTATTTTCGCTTTCTCGATTTTTAAATCGACAATAACCACCTTTGAATTTCACAGCTTAGTTCTATGACATTTAGAAGAATAACAGACATAGTGGATACTGATGATATCAATAAAGATACAAAGATGATCATCGTGTCTGGTGCACAATTCAAAGTAAGTAGTGTTAATTCTGTTCATGTAAATAGTTGTTAAAAGAAGTGAGGAAAATAAAGAAACAAATAACTTTACTAGTGACTTTTGTAATATAAATATGTTTATAGGTAATATAAGGTTCATTCAGATCATACCCAAAAATAAAAGTGTTAATTATTTGTATTTTTAATTTATTTTTAATTTATCAAGCATACATAAATAAATACCCATACATAAACGAATGAATTTTACCCTGGATGTAGGTAGAAACTTCAGAATGCCACCTGCTACGCTGCCTAATCCATACATAATTACATACTCCTTCTGCTTTTTTAACATTCATACATCTAATCAAACACGCACTCCGATGGTAATAAGTACTACGCACCTGTTTTTTCTGAAGAACATCACCAATAAGATGCCCTTCCTTTCCATGGTATCCTTCTAGGCTGCCTCCCGGCGTTTCCGTAAGCATTATTTAAATTAATTAATATTTATTTTATAATAAACTTAAATTACGTAATAGGGTACATGGGAGAATCCGTTTGATTATCGACTGACTAAGCTGGCGAGGTTCACTCATTTAGATGGGAGAACATCAAGAGTACCAATGATGAACACATTAGGAGAATACCTGTACAGCAAAGGTCCAGCCTGTGAGGTAACTTTTCATGAACTTTACTTCAAATATGTACTGCAGATCAGACGAATTTTAGTAACCGTGGCTTTTAAACACTTCAGAAATAGTCTACTCTGATCACTCATCTGTTTATGTATGTCCAGCGCACGTCAAACGATAATATACAGAAGACAACCGCTTTATTTCTTGTATATGCCAATATAATAAAAACCGGCCATTATCGCAAAACAGGCAAAAACAATCACGTTTCTTGTATGGGAGCCCCAATTAAATATTTATTTTATTCTGTTTTTAGTATTTGTTGTTATAGCGGCAACAGAAATACATCATCTGTGAAAATTTCAACTATCTAGCTACCACGGTTTATGAGATACAGCCTGGTGACAGACGGACAGTGGAGTCTTAGCAATAGGGTCCCATTTTTACCCTTTGGGTATGGAACCCCTAAAAAGCTTCAAAACTGATCTGGGACTGGGCAGGCCTTGTCTGTATGATATTGTCTAAGATGTGGGCTTGTATATTGTGAGAATAGAGCTAGGCACGGTCACGGCAGACCGAGACTTGACTTGACTGACTTCCTCGAGGATTGGCGAGTTGAGGTACAACACCGAGAGAAATTGACGGAATGGTGGAGACTTTTGCTCAGGATTTGGACAATTCGGACAAACAAAAAAAAAACATTGTGTAAGACAAAGACAAAGACAAAAGATATTTATTTCAACTGGGCCACCAAGCGGCACTTTTGAATGTCACAATTTAAATTTAAATGGAATACAAGTTGATTCTACCGTGCATTCGGAAAGTAGCTAGATAAGGAGAAGAATGCACAAGAAACTCCATACTTTTTAAATTTACATGGAATAAAAGTTGATTCTACCGTGCATTCGGAAAGTAGCTTGTTATGGAGAAGAGTGCACAAGAAACTCCATAATGTAATTTGCTCTATTCTAGCAAATAACATCAGTCTTTCTCTTAAATTTTCAATTTTCCAGTTGTTGTTTTTATTTTATTTTTGTAGATCCTCTCAATGAAGCTTCGGAATTATGAAACATCTATAACATTCGTAGTACCAGATCAACCGAAGTACCTGGGAAACTTACTTGAGACAATCTATAAAGAAAAAGACTTTGTTACCCGCCATATTAAAGCAGGAGGAATTAAATTTATTAAAGTATCAATCCCAAGATTTAAAATTAAAACTTTTGTAGATTGGACTGGATTCTTACAAGGGGTAAATATAGACTATTATTTTTATCATCACCATTATTTGCCGAAAGATGTCCACAGCTGATCACAGGGCAGCCCCATGATCAGCTGTGAGCGTATTTCGGATGTGAAGCCCAAGCGGGGTTTTGTCATAATTGCCAAGCTTGGCAGCTATGTTGGCGATCACAGTACATAATGGTCGTTACAATGCACAAATAATGCTGCTTCCCATTCTGTGGCAAGTCCGCCTCTTACGAAACCCGTGCACAGATAATGTAATACTAGCATACAGATGCCTCTTCCCATACAAAGAAACCGTGCCGACGTAACTAGCGTTTTTCATCTGATTATACCGATTTGTTTTTTTTTGTAAATCGATCGCGTTCGGTTCCGTTCCACGGCGATAGATAGATCACAATCTATATCCGTGGAACGGAACCGAACACGATCGATGTACAAAAACAAAAATCAGTATAATTAGTATAGAACGCCGGCACGGTTTCTTTTTATGTGATGAGACACCACTGCCCACGGGAAGATATGGTATTATTTACATCCGACACCCTAGGGAACAATTATAAAGATATTTTATTATTAATGGATAAATAATTGTTTTATGGTCTTTGTTCTAAGGAGCTCGTGACTAAATATTAACAGCCGCACGGGTCGATCTTCAAGGTTAAGCAACGCTTGACGAGGTCGGTCCGTGGATGGGTGACCATTTCAACATAGCGAGTTTCCTCCGTGCCTCGGAAAGCACGTAAAGCCGTTGGTCCCGGCTGTCATTTGAAGATCTTTGACAGTCGTTACGGGTAGTCAGAAGCTTGAGATCTGACACCAGTATTGCCAAGGGGTACCGTGTTACCCAGTTACTGGGTTGTGGAGGTCAGATAGGCAGTCGCTCCATGTAAAACACTGGTACACAGCTGAATCCGGTTAGACTGGAAGCCAACCCCAACATAGTTGGTAAAAGGCTAGGCAGATGATGATGATGATGATTATGGTCTTTGATTTTTTTAGCTATACTTTTTTAAAAGACAAGGGTAAGTTTTGTTAACAAAACAATAATATTAATGATTTTTTATACTTTCAGTTGGGACTGTACTCAGTCTTCAACATTAACTCAACGGATATGGTTGGAATTTTTAAAGAAGACAAACGAAACCAAACGATTTATTTGAGTAAAGTTAAACAAAAAGTTTTTCTCCAAATCGATGAAATGGGTGTATTCAGAAACCCGGTAGGTAAGAATATTTTAAATACCATAACTATGCAAAAATGCTATGTAAACAATAGTAGCTTTTTAACCGTTAAGTTGAGTGTTAGAGAATACCTTCATCCTGAAATAAATAAAATGTCAACATTGTCGTTCCTATACAGGCGGGCATAAGGCTGTACTAGTTAATATTTTTTTCTCAAACATGCTTGGAAATTTGAGCATTATTTATAAATCGAAATTGCTGTACAAATACATGCGAGCAGCAGCCAGCAAAAGTTGTATGAAAATCCATATCTGTCGTGTTTAGCGGCCATATAAATTACATAGTAAACTCATATCTGTCGTGTAATTTAAAAATGGAACGATCTTTTACTCCGAAACATGGCAACCAAGGAGGTAACTTATCAAAGGTTTAATTTAAATTTCGAACTGGCTTGCAAATAGAAAGCTGTTTATGAAAAAATATAAGAATAATTGTGTTTGACAAAATGAGTTATAGGTACTAATTAGTTTTAATTTCCACACAATATTTGAGAAATGTACAATACAAGCCTTGGCCACAACTAGGCATTGATAAACTTGCGTATGTGTGCCTCGGCTTCACCTCGGCCCACATTTACACGATCGTCCATCAATGCCTGTTTTGCTAGCCACTGCAGTAATGTATTATTACCGAAAACTCAGAAATCCAATTTTTTTTAGGATTTCTGAGTTTTTTAATATCCCTCTGCGATATGTGATTTATAAAAGCCTAAATTTTCCTACTGCTGGGCATAATCCTCCCCATATCCTTACAGTCGACTTTAGGTCGTAGCAGAGTTATACGAGACCGCTCCCACACGGCAAAATAATGTTCATTGAAATGTGAGCTTCAGGCCGAGTTTCTCACCTTTAAATTATCGCAGAATTGATGTGACAAATTGTCAAGCACGCGTTATCTGCTGAGATTTTTTGAATGAGTTTTCAACAGCCAATCACAGCAAATACTGCTACTTTACATTGACAACACAAATTAGCAGACAGTTTGCTTAAGCGAACTTACCGCTATCGTACCACTCAATAGCTTGACTGATAGTGGAACGGAGTCGTATAAGTGAGCAACGACCTTCCTGCCTTCTCCTCTTCTCCAAATCATCACTCTAGCGTCTTTTAGGGACTGCCTCGGTTGTTCAATTACATACTTTACAATTTGTTGTCCACAGAAAAAGATGAAAAGCCAGAAGACACCTCAGCTTACCGTATGCCAAAATTCATTGCTGACAAACCGTTCTATTTTGAAGTATCCTGGGACTTTGATGGTGGCCGTTACGATATGTTTGCCGGTGTTTATTATGGACCAGAACCTGACCCTCCTAGTTTCTAATTCATTCATGAAAAACAAAAATAAACGATCTACAACTGGTTTTAGATCATTATCATCATCATCATCATCATTTCAGCCGAAAGACGTTCACCGCTGGACATCGGCCTCCCCCAGGCGTCGCCACATTGACCGATCCCGTGCGTCTCGCATCCAGCGCCTGCCCGCAACCTTAACCAGGTCATCGGTCCACCTAGTGGGAGGCCTTCCAACGTATCGTCTTCCAGTTCGCGGTCGCCATTCCAGAACTTTCGGCCCCATCGGCCATGGGTCATCATTATATCTGAGTATTATTTAGCCTGGGCATATTTTTTTTTTTACTACATATAGGCTTGCGCTTGACCACTATCTCACCTGATGATAAGCGATGATGTGGTCGACGGTGAAGCACGCTTGCCTAGAAAAACCCATTCACTCTTGACTTAAAGACTTCTAGATTGTAGCTATCGGGAAACACAGACTCCAGCAGGGAATTCCACTCCTTAGCTGTACGCATAATAAAAGTGTCCCCAAAATGTTTAGTGCGTATGGGTGGGATGAGCACCATGTACCGATGATGCATCGCCGTACGTCAGGTAGTCCGATGATGGAACGGGCTGGGTGGGAATAAATCATGCAATTCCATCGCACACTCCCCGAAATGCAGCCGATAAAAAACCGACAAGCTGGCAACTCGGCGACGATGTTCAAGGCTCTGGAGCTTTGAATTGACCAATGCCTCATCAGTGTGCATAGCAGTATGTCGTGGGGGCCAATGGCTAAGACCTCGTCTCTCGTACTTTTTTGGGTATCCGGGCAAGTACCAATGTGAATTTTTCAAATTCATATGTAGTTTCTAAGTTTAGCTTGGAAATCACAGGCAACGGTGAAGGAAAAACCGTTAGCAAATCTGGATTTATATAGTTAATGTAAGTCTGAAATAGCCTAGTCAGAGACCTGTGGGGTTCCCACAGGTTTTAACTCTAACATCAGACGTGGCCACATCCTCACACGAAAAATAGTAGAAGTAGCATAGTAGCCTTAGTTCACTGTCATGAAAGTAGTTCTAAATTGAACCGTTTACTTCTGTCGTTGCCACCTATGTCCTCATCCTGGGGGAGCTGTGGTGCCATAATTAAGTATATTTTTACTATTCTTACGAAGCTTAAACTTATTTTGTTACCCTGCCTTACTTTTTAATATTAAACATATTTGCTAATATATATAATTATTTAAAATTGTGTAGTAAACTATAACTATAAGAATTTATATATATATCTGAAATTTTGTTATGGACACTTGTTGTCGTATTTGTGTTTACTCATTTATTTATATTTATAAATGAAACATGTCCGCTCCGTCACTTGCCCATAAGGCTTCATTGGTTCGGCGTCACTCAGTCGAAACCGGCTATCGATAAAAACCAGCGCTGTGGCTCTGTCTCACACGCGAGTCTCAGCCTTAGGCCCGAAGCGGAGACGAAACCAACCAATATAATTTCGTTATTCACACATCTTTCGTCTCCGTTTTGGACTTCTCCGCACATCTCCGCTTTGGTGGAGTCCGGGCCTTATGCTGAACGATGACCGTTTTGCGTGGATCTGACGCATACTTTTTATTTGTACTTATTTAAGTTTTTCTTTTATATGGTATGCGTCTGCCTGGTGCAATCTCAATCTGCCTAGCCTTTATCCCAACTATATTGGGGTCGACTTCCAGTTTTACCGGATTCAGCTGAGTACCAGTGTTTTACATAGAGCAACTGCCTATCTGACCACCACAACCCAGTAACTGTGTAATACGGTACCCCTTGGTAAGACTGGTGTCAGATCTCAAGCTTTTGACTACAAAGATCTTCAAATGACAGCCGGGACCAACGGCTTTCCGTAGCGTGGAAGAAACTCGCTATGTAAAGATGGTTATCCATCCTCGGACCGACCTCGGCAAGCGTTGCTTAACCTTGATGATCGACCAGTGCAGCTGTTATTATTTAGCCACGAGCTCTTCCTGCGTCTGCCTGGTGCAAATAAACGAATTTCTTTCTTTCTTTTCTTACTAATATTCCGAACACCCGATGCGCCCTGGACAGCAAACACACCGAGTGATTGCTGACTCAAATTGAAGCCCAAAGTCAATGACCCTATTACTAAGACTCCGCGGTCCGTCTGTCTGTATGTCTATCTGTCTGTCTGTCTGTCATATACTTGAAGTTTTCACAGATGATGTATTTCTGAAAAACAATATAATTATCACGGGACATTTAACGCGATGATTTCGATTGTTTTTTTACCAATTTCGTGATAATTATATTGTTTTTCAATTATGAAACGCGAAAGTTTTAAAGTTGATGTATTTCTGTTGCCGCTATAACAACAAAACCTAAAAACAGAACAAAATAAATATTTCTTTATTTTGATTTTTTTCGATAATGGTACGGAACCCTTCGTGCGCGAGTCCGACTCGCACTTGGCCGGTTTTCCTTTTCGCGGGTCTGCCGGTAAAAATTTCTTAAGAAATAAGCAGTGCCTTTGTACTCTATTATCTTGGTGTGTTGTACATAAAAATAAAATAATGAATAGGCATAATTTATAAAGATATTGGGTGAAGTACTAATACCATGCGGGTGGTGCCGCGGGCGGCTGCTAGTTTAAAACTAATAAACTATCTGACTGCTCATGTGTAAAATAGTATATTAGTATAATTGCTGCAATTTGACGCAAGCTATTTTTTCATTACAACCCCTTCACAATTGGTCCACTAGTTTGTAATTAGGGGTCCATTTGCAGGACAACGCGTGCGTGGCACGTGGCATGCTAGTTGCCAATGATCGTGTATTAAGTTTGTTAATAAGAGAATGTAGTTTAAATAATTGAACAAAGGTCTTTTTGTGCTTCATTGCAAATTAGATCAAGTCATGTTACATGAAATCCAGCGTTCGTATCTACTTATAGAAACTGCATGTCTTTGGCGCAAACGATTCTATAAGGAAAACTGAAGATAAAATCTATAACAAGCAGGCTTTATAAAATTGGAATGGTTTTGAGAAAAATGTTATATGGCAATTTGAAAGTTAAGTTTGTTGTTGTATGAACGCAGACTTCATTCGTTTCAAAAAGGAGAAGGTTCTCAATATTGTATTTATTTTTTTGTGTATTTGGGCATTATCATCATCAGCCTATAGCAGTCCACAACTGGACATGGGCCTTTCCAATATAGACATATTTGCAAAAAAAAAATTTTGTTTGATAAGTTATACTCGCGAGATGGTCCCATAGTCACCAAGTCAGAATCTGATGGTCAGAATCTGATGGAATCCCATAGAAATCGAGGGAACTTCTCAAATATTATAGGCAGATATATAGCGATTTTGATATTTTCATGATTATGGCAATCATTTGAACTCAGAAAGTATAATTTGGTAAAGTGGAACTGATGAAGAAGACTACAGATGGATACTGGAATTCCTTAAGAAGTATTTCATGGGTGTAAGATATCTCGAATAGTTAAGCGACTATGATGAAGCAAATATATGTAAATTAATGGTGCTGATGAAAATGGTACATTCGAACTGGTCTGATGATGAAGCCGGAAGGTAGGCACTGGAACTCCGTAATAAATCAATGTATCCTACTTTTGTTTGGGCTTATTGGAATCGAAATGAGAAGTGCTTTTGCTATTAATAAGTTGTATCGTAATATGAAGTACCAAAACTAAAAAGAGAAAATGAAAAACTTTTTAACAAAAAAAATGCACCGATTTCTACAGCACACAACACTAAAAAGCGAAACATAACTTTGTTTTCCGAAGTCGGTGTCCAAATACGAAAAAAATAGGTACCAAAGTTATTTTTCGCTTTGTAGTGTTTTCTTTAGAAGTCAGTATTTTTTTTTGTCAAAACGTTTTTTTATTATCTTAACTTAACAATGTCTGTTATTTTTGTGCAGTTCTTTAGATTACTTATAGGACATAATCTTATTATTATCCTGAATCTTGTTTGGTTAATAATACTAGCCTGTCACAGTCTCACTGCAAGGCATAGGCCTTCTTTCCCTCTTTCTATATTTCGCGGTCTGAAGTTTTTGTGGCCCAATCCATTAAAAATGTGTCTAGACTAGCTCATCTCAGCATCTCCTTCTATTTCTACACATGACATAACATCATAACATTACGCCTGTTTTCCTCGAAGTGTTAGGCATAGATATTAGTCTATGTTTAGTACGTGCTCTCTATACTTCATTAAGATAACTTGATCTCTGCGACAGCTGTCAGTATCAATACAGTAACAATAGCACTTGACAGGCTAACAATAACGTGTAAGGCAGTTTGACATATGTCACAGAGATCAAGCTATCTTGTATGAAGTATAGTGTGTCTCCTGTTGATCTCTCGGAACCAGGGTTTGTCGTTTATAAGTTGAAGTTACAATGACACTGACATTGACAGGTGCGTTTCGATTCTAACACAGTACCAGCACACCTAAATTTCGACAGTAATTGCGTTGTTTCTATTTCTAATAAATACAATAATAATTTAATATATCACACACAACCATTAAGTTCAGGTCAAACAATAAATTACTTCAGATCGGAGTACACATTTGAATATTGCTAAGTGTTTTGCCATGCATACAAAATGGCGCCGAATAAGCAAGGGTTGTCATTTATAACATTGTTACACGGAGTAGTTTGAGACGTTTAAGGGTTAATTATTCATTTGTTGTTAATCTTTCTTGAGGTTTTACTTAACTACAAGGTTTTCAACTTGCGTAACACTAAGAAGAGAAAACAGATTTTCCTTTAGGAGGAAATCCTCTTTTTGTGAAATGACCGGTAAAGTACCTTTTTTTTTGTTTACGGAGGGAACCCTTCATAAGGCGCCTGGATTTTTGAGGAAGAGACCAGGGAGTGTGGGATTTTTACCTCACTAAAACCACCCCGGTGATCACCATCAGCACATAGAAGGGACCCCGTGACCTCTCTAAAGACCACCCCGGAACCCCTCTGTGCTACGTTTGTTAGGGCATGTCCCTAAGGGAGATTAATAATGAATCACTCCTGAGCCTCGCTGTGCACGGCAGTACGTGACCACAGTGCCACCTTCTTTCCTGGAGTCACTTGGTGGGCGAACAGACTCGCCAATCTGACCGCTCGTGAACCCGGAGTCGATTTCGGCGTTTTAGGCATCGAGGCGATTGCCTAAACGACGCTTTCTTCTCACGATCCCGCTCGGCAGCCTCCTTCTGTACCATCACGGTCTCAAAGAAGGTGGCCATTTCCTTCCAGTTTTCTGTCTCTGCCAGCATGGCTCTCACAACTGCTGACAGAGACAGGTCTCTCCCGATCCTGGTGACCAAGACCTGCCGCACAGAGGCCCACGCTGGGCACTCCGCGAGCGTGTGCTGTGCAGAGTCAAGGTCGCATTGTTGACAATTTGCCGTGGGAAAAGCTATCTTCTTCCCTCCCTGGTTCCATTATTTAGGTTAGGCTAGCTATTTAAAGGTTATAGAAATCTAAAAAGCTTTGACGACATTTGAAATTTTTATTTCTTAATACAATACCAGCAGGTGAAACCATTGGAGCTGCTTATCATCCTATACCTAATAGACAAAAAAACTATATAACTTTATCTTCATTTCAGAAGATTTCACTTATGCCGTAAAGAGTCATACTATATTATGTTCGTCTTAGGTGCCACATACTCCCCCCTCGGCGGGTTCCAGCATTGTCGAGGCGGGGGGCTCAGTAGCCGTGGCCTGATTTGATTGATGAAGCGAAGAGGAACCCGAGGAGGGCCCGCTTGTCAGGGCTATTGCCAATTAAGCCGACGACGTAGCGGCCTACAAGTAGTTTGTGGTGCCGCTTAGTAACAGCGGCGACATCGCAACTGAAGCGGGCCGCGATGTCGTATGAGGCCTCCCATAGAATATCGCGGCTGGGGGTTAGAGGCCGCGGCGGGAGAGGATTGCGGTGCCGCCGCTATCCCTACCTTCCGCAGGCTGAACGGGGAGCCAATGTCAGAAGGCGCACGCGGTATGGCCACAGGGGAGGTCCCTATCCCCAGCGTCCGAAAAGTGATAGGTGCCAGGGCCACTGATCTGACCCGTCACAGGAGGACCAAGGATGCCAAACACGGGGTCGTCTGGCACCCATGTACTGGTTGGGTCCCTGGGGTGATCACGGCGTGCAATGTGATCTGGTGTGCCGATGATACTCGTAAGGGGTTATCCCCAGGGGAGGGTCCGGTGACGGCCAGTCACAGCGGGTTCACGAATGAGTGCTAACGCGTGCCCGTGTTCCCGCCTTAAGCGGTACATGAGGACACCGTAGAGTTTTAGTGGGTATCTCTCCGTGATAGCACAGTAAAAAAAATATTATTGCGCATTTTTTTTGCGTATACAATTTAAGCTTCCTCAATGTTGTATTCAATCATTATGCAACCTTTCGATACCACCCCTAGATGTCCATTTGTATTGCGCAATAATATGTTAGTGTATGTGACCCCTTACCCAAGTTTAGTTTCCCACTAAATGTCTCCATTGATATCCATAGCTCCCAAGCCAAAAAACCCAAATGGACCACGGTGATCATAAAACCACTGCCTATAAATCAGTAATAGGTTTCAGGCAAAGCTCCTCGGACCTAATCCGACAGGGAAAGCTCGAAGTACTGCGACTCAACTGGATTCCAACCAGTGGGGAATCGGCTTTGTCTGGATCGAAAAACGGAATAAACTTCAGGTGTCAACTGTTAAATATTAGCTGAAGATTTGTAAGGTTTACTTCATGGTGCTTGGGAAATGGAAGTTGAGTGAGTGGACTGTACAGTTTTTTTATATGGGTAGAGAATGATATTATGTATTTTTTTTGATTTACCAGTTTCTTTTCACCATTCACAAGATTTTTATTTGATTGAAATCTTAGGTATTTGTTGCTTTTTATATTCCTATCGACTTTGCAAAAAAACTTGGACAGCATCGCGCGCAAGCTTTATATAATTTTGATGACTACCTTCAGATTTCTTTATTTCCGAACTTTGATGACATCCTTGGTTGACAGACACATGTATGAGGTCTCTATCATATTCTATTGTATCGTCGAAGATCTGTTCTCTCTAATTGCAATCATCGTTTCAATCATAACAATCCCACCAGACTTCGTACAAACCATAAACCCAACATGGGTTGGGTTTGTAAACGCACCCACGATACAGAAAGTAATTCCTAGGGTCGGGCAACGTTTTATTAAAAAGAAAGAATAATTCAGTGGTACCAACAGCAGCAGCGAGAACGTACCAGTACCGCCAACCGCACCTACATCAAGCCGATGTTATGATAGAAGATATTCTTAATTGGTACTTGTTTTCTTTAAGAAAAACTTATTTTTTTTTAAGTTTAAGATAAGATAAGATATATTTATTTTGTAAAACATGAGTACAGTATCAAGGTCTTATATTAATATGAGTTGGCTACATGTTTTGCCATTTATGGCGTACAAAATAAGTTGCACTAGACAAACATTACAACAAAAATACAGTATCAAAATTTAAATTAAAATGTCAAAATTTAAATTCAATAAAAAATCACTATGTCAAAATTTAAATGAAATTGAAATTACAATGTCAAAATTTTTATTCAATCACTATGTCACTATTCTTCGCGCGCATACTTTATATTATTTCAAGTATCTTCACCCAAAACCAATTGTTCCACACTAGATCAGACAATTGTCTACAGACATTCTACTGACACATGTGTCTGGTGTCGTCCATATTCTATTGTACCTAAGTGCATATCGTCTAAGATCTTTCATCTCTAATTACAAACCCAGTATCCATCATAACAATCTCACCAGACTCCGTATACACCATAAACCCAACATTAATTCGGCGGTACCAACAGCAGCAATGTGAACGTACCAGTACTGCCAACCGCACCTACATCAAGCCGTTAGGTACGGTGCGCAGAAAAATTGTGCGCCGCGCGTACAATGACAGCGGGTCATTTGTTAATTCGCTGAAATATGGTGGCAGGCGACGGCTATTCATTATAAGGCCGGCTCGTTTGCGCCACACGTGTGGGTTGGTACGGTTAGCAGAGCAAGGTGCATCGGGATTGTATTTAGAGAAAGGTTGCAATGCTGCGTTTGAAAGAGAATTGGATCAGTGTTGCCGCGCCCAACGTCTTCATAAAGTTAATGAATGTAGGCAGTATTGAGCATTTTCTCATCAACTCATAACATTTGCCCCAAATCTTAAAGAATCGTGTATGTGATAGTAACAATATTTGATTTCCAATGGGCAAACTCGTCAAATTAATAAGTTGTGAATGCATCTACCTGTCAATTTTACAGCATTGTAGTTTGTTTAAAAAAACAACTATTTTCACTATCTTTTATTATTTCGACCAGCACAAGTTAAAATAATATCAGACACATTTCATAAAAATAAACTTAGTTTAATTCCTGTTACACAAAAAACCAATTCCACGAAAAACAGAACTGTTTACTGCGACATTTATATTGCACTATTTTATCTGTTAACTGTACACAGCCGGTGCATTCGCTCGTGCAATGGAGAAGGATTGCGTTCTCTATCTGCATCTCTTTCTATCATCCTGCAAATGCATCAGCCTGTCCCTGTCTGCCACACGTTAACCATGTTGTATTTCAGTAGGCCTACACGTTGAAGAAGACTTTAAAAATAAAAATCACAGGTAACTTTATAACTAGTACAGATTTAAATAAAATTCACTGAATTGTGTTAAATAACCTTTTGAAAGTTTTGGAATGTGATGGATTGCTTCGTGGCTTTTACAGGATAAAACCTTTGGTAACAAAATTTAGACTAGTAAGTACTAATCTTATTCAATTTATTTTGCGTGGAACTTTATATTAGTATAATTTTCAGGAATTTATTTCTATGACATGAATATAAAATAGGTCTAATCTTCTAGACTTCAGTGGAGTATTAAACCCTCTGAAATTACCACTCTATTAAAATAATTCATTAAATACAGCTAACAGACATGATTAAGTTCCTAACAAGTCATCAGAAAATTCCTCCATTTTCGCTTACCCGGTATATTTCTTCAAGGCTACCCACTTCCATCAGGTAATTAATCATATCATCTCAAATCTGGACCATTTATCTTGTCAATGTTTCTTCCCATTCCTCATCATGGCACTAACCCCCACAAAATCATTTAATATACTTACACCAAGTTTTTTGTTTAGGGAAAATGCATTTTCGGAAATATTTTGTTTGATTTCACTGAAAATAAGTCCCCAAAAGATATTTACAAGGAAAATTTGTTGTTTTCCTTCAATTAACTTTAATCTGTAAAACTTTTAACCGGGTTCTAAAGCAAGATACTACAAAGCCAAAAATTACTTTGCTTGCCGAAGTCGGTGTCTTTGGTAGCTATTGTTTTTCGTTTTTCGACACCGACTTCGGAAATCAAAGTTATTTCTCGCTTTGTAGTGTTTTGCTTTAGAAGACGGTTAACGTTTTTGTTAAAAAGATTTTAATTTTACTCTTTTTAGTGTTGGTACCTCATATTACCATGAAAATCATTTATAACCAAAGTACAGTCATTTCAATTCCAATAAGCTATAACACGATTATGATACATTGTTTTATTATGGAGTTCTAGTACCATCCTGTCGGCTTCATCATCAGATCAGTTCGAGGGTACCATTTTCATCAGTACTATTTATATAATTATGTATTTGCTTCATCATAGTCGCGTAACTATTTGCGATATTTTATACCCATGACATACTTATTAAGTTTCAGTGGTCATCTGTGGTCTTCTTCATCAGTTTCACTTTGCCAAATGATACTTTTTGAGTGCAAATACTTGCCATGATATTGAAAATACCAAAAATGCTATATGTCTGCCTATAATATTTGAAGAGATCCCTCGATTTCCATGGGATTCCATCATCAGATTCTAATTTGGTGACAATGGGACCACTTCGAGAGTATATCATTTTTAGGGTTCCGTAGCCAAATGGTAAAAAACGGAACCCTTATAGATTCGTCATGTTTGTCTGTCTTTCTGTCTGTCTGTCCGTCCGTATGTCACAGCCACTTTTTTCCGAAACTATAAGAACTATGCTGTTGAAACTTGGTAAGTAGATGTATTCTGTGAACCGCATTAAGATTTTCTCACAAAAATAGAAAAAAAAAAATTTTGGGGTTTCCCATACTTGAAACTGAAACTAAAAATTTTTTTTTTCGTCAAACCCATACGTGTGGGGTATCTATGGATAGGTCTTCAAAAATTATAAAGAGGTTTCTAATATCATTTTTTTCTAAACTGAATAGTTTGCGCGAGAGACACTTCCAAAGTGGTAAAATGTGTGTCCCCCCCCCTGTAACTTCTGAAATAAGAGATTGATAAAACTAAAAAAAATATATGATTTACATTACCATGTAAACTACCACTGAAAATTGGTTTGAACGAGATCTAGTAAGTATTTTTTGTTTAATACGTCATAAATCGTAAACCGCAATTTAAAAAGTACGGAACCCTTCATGCGCGAGTCCGACTCGCACTTGGCTGGTTTTTTTTATTAGTTATGCCCGAAAATAATAAAAAATAGAAACATCTGAATTGAGAACCTCCTCCTTTTTGGGTATAAAATAAATATTTTGACTTGACTTAGAAAGTAACTAAAAGAAAAAAACAAAAATCATTTTATTGCCCAAGAAATCGAAATCCTTAACGATAGTATTAGATAGACACACATACATATTATTTTCTATTTAATATCTGCCAAACCGCCCTTTTTAATATGCAGATAAAAGTTAGAAATCTGACGATTGAAAATTCTTATTCAGGTAGTGGTTTCGGGTTTCAAAAATAGCCTGTCAACAGGAGAAATAAATAGAGTGGTGGAAAGTTTGCCATTAAAAAAAATCACCAGTACAAATTGTTACCTAATCAAAACCCAACACCTTTTACTTGAATGTTCTCAACAAAATAAAAATAAATAAATATAGGAATATAGTACCATATTGAAGGAGTTACATGGTGTAGAGACGCACTAAGAAAGGATTATGGTGCAACGAGCTATTGAATATTTATAGGAAAATCAACCGTAAGTTCACCCCCGAAATCCACGCAAGTGAATTCGGAAGCAATCCTTAGACTTAACTATTATTACTATAAAGAGAGAGCCCGAATTTTGTATGTTTGTTCCGAAGTGTAGGATAATCTCTGGAACAACTACACCTATTTGAAAAAATCTTTCACCATTTGGAAGGTACATTATTCCAGATTTATTAGGCCATAAATTATTGTGAGTTTTCTTTAAAAAACCTGTCAAACCTTGTGAATGAGCTGAAGCAATTTTCTAAATACTTTTCTTTACGGCACATTAACATGATTTTATATTTTTTTTTATTGAAAATAGATTCAGATTAGCTATATAATGATGAGTTTTTTTTTTTTTATTAACATATATACAATTGAAAATTCTAAAAACAAAAACAAACCTATATACAAATACAAAAGGGAAAAATAATGAAAAAAATTATGTGAGAAAAGAAAAGATTTTGATTAAAAAAAAAGAAGAAATAAGTAATAAAATATAACAGTTTAGCGCAGCGACGCATGTATTACTGCATCAAAACTAAACTTAAACCGATCTCTGTAAATACAATATAAAACATTTGAATTACATCTAATCAGTGAAAATCAATATCTTACCGTTACTCCACAGCAATTTCACGTCGATATTTTCAGTAACTATTTAAAAAAAAGCAATTTAAGAGGGGACTCAAGTGAGACTTTCTCCATACAAACACATTCTGCTGTTTTCTTCGTGGATAATGCCTCTAGAGCAATGATTTTTCCATAAAATCTAGGTCTAATTAATACGTGCCTGTATAATTTCCTTTGTTCCAAAACATAATCACAAAAAGAAATATGACAATCCAAAAATCCATAAAAAATGCCCGTTTTTACCGCCATGTTCAGAAGACTTTCAGACAAAATTTATAAGTTTTTAACAAAAAAGGAAATGATAGGAGCATATATATACTTTTCCTCTAAATTTTGATGTAAGATTTTTTTAGATCAGACCAGTTTTCATGAAGAAAACAGCAGAATACGAAACGTCTTTTAGTCAAAGTTTTTGTAGGTAAAATCAGCCTGAGGTGCAGTTGTCCTTTGCGCACTTTACGGGGTGAGGTTGGAGGTGACGCGACGGCAATAGTTTCTTCAAATACCTATTTTCAAATTCCTGTTGACTAGAATCCGCTCTTAAATCGCGTGCTAACTACACAAACTGGTTCTGACGGGTTCGTCACTTTGAGTGGCCATAAGATACAAATAACGCCATCTAGTGATAAATGTGGTAACTAATTAGATAGAATGGTTTGATGTAGATGTGCATCGCTGCGTCAAAAGGTATTTTATTCGTATCATTGACCGAATTTGTTAGTTCAAATGGTATGTTGCAGAATTGCAATCCAGCGCTGTAAAGGGACATGACCACACATTTCCGATAACCGCGTATTTGGAGGAGAAAATGTGTAGAGAGAGGTGCATCAGGTGCACTAAGAAAAGATATGCAACGAGCTATTGAATATTTATAGGAAAATTCATAGATTAATTTACACCCAAAATTCACACGAGTGAAATCGGAAGCAATCCGTAGTTCAGTAATAAAATATTCCATCATCTCTAAAGCGTTAATATGGGATGACCCATGGGTACTCATCAGGCAAACTCATTTGTAAATGACGTCTAGTGTCAATACGCCATGAGTAATATTTTAATGACATTTACCTGGTTCGGATTAATTTCATAAGTTGAATAATTTAATGTGCTCCGAGAGTCACTATCCATTAATGTTGTGAATATGTAGTGAGTTTGTTTGTTTGTTTGTTACGCTTTCATGACTAAACAAATAACTGGGTTTGGATGTTTGGCAGAGTTGTAGTTCAGAACCTAGAATAAAGCACAGAATATTTTTTAGTACCGAATGATATATTTTTTTGTAACGTATGAACAGTGTAAGAAACTGGAAAGTGATTAAGGAAACGGACATAGTAGTCTAACGTAATAAGTACAAAGGCTTGAAAATCTCAATGTATCTATTACACCATAAATAGTAAATATACTCCATCCCCCTTCCCAGCCCTCCCCCAGCCAGTCCCTTCGCCATTTGCTACACCACAAATCCATCCCCATCCACTGCCTGACTTTCCAAACTGCTGAAAATTTGCCTCTCATTGATTGTGCCAACCCGCGACCCACGCCCCTGTGTTATTCTCATTTAGGTTCTACCCACGTTGTAAACAACACATCACAAGTAAAATCTTATTTATTTATTTATATCAGACACAATTCCAGTCCATAGTTATACAAACATCAAGTTATAAAACAGATAAAAACCCAAAATAAAATTAATGTATTAATTACAATTTAAATAGTCGAAAACTCATTAAGTATCTCAGTAAGTTCATTAAGTCTTATGTATTGGTGGCTATTATATTCAGGGAATAGACATTCTATCAAATATCCAATCA
This sequence comes from Orthosia gothica, assembly GCA_949775005.1. Taxonomy (NCBI): domain Eukaryota; kingdom Metazoa; phylum Arthropoda; class Insecta; order Lepidoptera; family Noctuidae; genus Orthosia; species Orthosia gothica. The sequence goes on along the minus strand of OX459045.1, from coordinate 25,980,103 downwards.
AACCAAAATAAAGTTATTTTTATTGACAATTCTGGACCACGGAAGTGCCCCCGCCAAGACGAGCCAAGCAAACTGCAAGGGCACGACCTACCTTCTCTTGAAGCTTTATCGTTTTAGTTCGCTCATAACTTGGGTTTTGATTATACCAGATAAACAAAATTCTCGGAATAACATTGCAATAGAAGACTAAACATATAAAGTTTCAATTACATAGCTCATATACTTTAAATTTTATTGATATCTAAAAACCCCCGATTTCATCACTGACTCACTCACTTACTCACTGATGATCATCACAATTCTTAAGGTACTTCCTGAAGTCATGGAAAACTGCAATTGGGTATGTAAGATATTAGTAGTGTAACAACAAAAATTCTTAAACTTTGAACTTTTATCCCCCAACCCCTTAAACTAAGGTATAGAAGTTTGTATGAGACTGCCGAAAATTATGATGCTAGAGGTCAGAAAACTGATATATAGACTCCTTGTTATAAATAATAAAATAAATATTTCAGAAAATCAACCCCCCAAAATGAATGTGAACAAAATAAACAAATATTGTCATAAGCAACTTATAAAAAGTTGTGAAATCTCACCAAAAACATTTTCATGTAAAATGATGGCAAGACGAGACCATATGGCTCGCACATTCAAAAAGTTATCAGATCTCATGTACAGCCAAGCTTCTAACTCTACACGCCCTAACTCTACAAGCCCTAACTTGTAAAACTCTACACCTTAGTCAAAATATGTGGCTTAGCCGTTTCGCTACATCTGCCAGTCTCCTCCCAGTTGTCGCTTCTTTACAATAGAAATTACGAAATATTAAAATATAATATTAAAACATAAAATTAAAATCAAAATAAAATAAATTAGATATGGTGTACCTTCACTTATACCTATATATAGCCATTCTAACAATAGATAATGCAGCACTATGTGAGTGATGAACCACCGACGAAACCTATTTACTCGACCGCTACTAATTAACTAAAACACGCAATTTATACCTAGTTGTTCGGCCAATGCTAGTTGCTCAAAAGTCGAACTATACCTAACTAATTGGCCAGAGTTTCAGCATTTAATCGAATCTTGTTCATCGCCCGGAGATTAGAAAGTTTTATCCCATTGTGCGGATAAACAACTCGGCAGAATTGTTCTCATATTTGTTGGTGAAACGGGTTTAACGGTTTTGAAATTTTAGCTAATCTTTGATAGTGGATTTCTGTCTAATATTGGATATTTAAAACAAATGACGTTATTTTTTGCCAGGACATTTTCTTAGTTGACTACATTATGATAGATATCTTATACATTAACGTATTCACAGATATAAATCTAACTAGATGACGCGATTGTATGTACTTCGCGTGTCAAAAAACGGAGTAAAATTACGATCAATGTTCGTAATTTGAGCTTTTCATTTAGGATTATCGGTACCGGTAATCCACAGAAATCTAGAAAAAAGCGTAGATATCTATGCCCATTGTAAGTAAATTTGTGTTTAAATTGTGTGTGAAAAAGTGGCACGCTTGGTTTTCATACAGATAAAGGGAATTGCGCTATTCAGAGAAAAATCCTTGGTCCGGCCTTGCCAGTGTATGAGTGTTACGCATAGTGTATGTAGGTACTTTTGGTACACCCACATTTTGCCAGACATGTTAAAGTCCCATATACCTAAAAAGAGACGAACCTATTGTCATCACCTGTACACTAATCCAGACGACGAGCTATTACTCGTAATAAAAAATCCCAGATGGTAAAGTCCGATAAAATTTGGCGTGACCCGGAATCGAGGCCCGAGACAAATTACATTCTGTCATCCAAAGCGTGGCCATAGCGATTGTCAATAAAAAGCGAACTAATAAGACGTAAACAAGAAGAAAATCATGCTGTGCATTCGGAGGATACATGTTCGCCAGTTGGCTGACCAAAACCAGAGGTATCCTCCGACTGCACAGCATGATTTTCTTCTTGTTTACATCTTTTTAGTTCGCTTTTTAAGCAGCCGGGTTTTGTGTTTTTTTTAATTAACTATTTTATTTATAACTTTTTAGTTATTTGTTTTTAGAATAAGGTACATATAAACATGAAAGGGTCATATATTTTTGAAATCACCTCTTAAAACCCTTTATTTTGATACCACACACGATGGGTTTGGAAGAAAAAAAATTTGGTGCTCCACGATATGGCGCCCAAAATCCACTATTTTTTATTTTCCAATTTGAATGTAGCCAGTCAAACTCGCATCGTTAAGACGAATCGATTGACGTAAGAATCATCAAAACCGCCCAACGCGTTTGGTTTCTGGAAAGCCACATAGGAAAAATCATACATACATACATATACTGATAAACACATTACTCTCCTTCGGCAGTCGGGTAAAAAGGCAAAATTGTATTGGATTGACAAGCGATATCGAAAAATGTCTTACATTTTGACATTTCGACTATCGCAGGACTATCGCCTTCGCTGACATCTAATGTTCTAGCAAAGAGCCTGACAACTACACTAATGAGACAGGATGTGTAATAAAACTACAGGCATTAAAATATATTTTTTTCGTAAAATAATTTAATTGACCTTTAAATTAAGTAAACAATACGAATTGTGTTCAACGAACTATTTAAAAGCATTGTTGAAAGGCATTTATGTAATCCGGCCGTCTTTCCGCTGGTCATCCGAGCGCATCGACTTTATTAGATTACCGCGAGCGACTCGATAAACTATGAGCCCTCGCGCACACTAGACTGTAACATAAAACCTTGCACCCAAACTGGAAAGGTACTATGAAATTAAACAACTGGAAAGAGCACTAATATCAGATTGACGAAAAGATTGAACTTCGTAACTAGTAAATTCTAATTCTTCGTAACTAATAAATTCTAATTCTTCGTAACATGGTGTTATTTGCTGACGACACTTCTTTGATTTTTAAGATAAATAGACGTACGAGTAACGTTGTCGACGTAAATAATGCATTGCAGCAAGTTCTGAATTGGTTCACTGCTAATAATTTAGTTTGAAATGCTAAAAAAACTAAGGGCGCGTTCCCACTATGTCGTAACGACTTAATTTATCGTTCGACGACTGTCGTCTCTACCTGTTCCCATTATAACGATTCCATTTAAACATATAAGCCACGACACTAAAAACTACACGATTATTTGTCGTCACGACACGGTGGGAACGCGCCCTGAGTGTGTAAAATTTGCCTTGCCGAATGTCAAAAGTTATGATTGTGACATTTTACTAAACAACGAGAAGCTAGAATTCGTCGGATTCGTCTTGCGGGGCGGTTAAGTTCGGCAGCTTATTCTGTTAGAAAAATTCGTCAATTTACTGATGTAGATACCGCGAGGCTTGTCTATTTTAGTTACTTTCATAGCATAATGTCTTACGGTATATTATTATGTGGAAGGGCTGCAGACGTTCAGTCAATTTTTATTCTGCAGAAACGAGCCATCAGAGCGATATACAATCTTCGCCGGCGCGATTCTCTAAGGGAACTGTTTAAGGACATTAACATCATGACGGTACCTTGTCAATATATTTACGAAAACATCATGTACGTGAAAAAGAATTTACATCTTTTTAGTAAAAACAGCGATAGACATAGTTATGTTACTAGAAATAGGGACCAATTAATTCAACCAGGTTTCAGGCTGGCTAAAGTAGCGTCATCTTTTATGGGGTACTGTATAAATGTTACAATAAAATACCGCCTCACATTCTTGAACTGAATGAGGCGAAATTCAAAACTTTTATAAAACGCACACTATGCAGGCAGGCATATTATAAGTTGGGGGATTACATCGCTGATAAAAATGCTTGGCTCAACGCTAGTCCAGCTCCACAGTCACTAGGGCACAATAACACTGTATGAATGTATTTGTGTTGTATAAACTCAATTTATTTTTGTATTATATAACTGCACAGCACATATGTGAGTACTATGTACCAACTGTAAATCTACCATTTGCTGTACCTTTGTGTCGTTCGTTGACTTCAGTGTGCCCTGGCAGTTGATAGTGTGTCATGCTCTCTCTAATGTCTCTCTGATGGTGGCACATGTGTTGGATCATTCGGTTCCCTTCATGATGGTTGAGCTGAGTGGTGCCGATCCATGTGTCATGTTCGTGAACGGGCGCCATCAGTTGGGATTGGTCATAACTTAGCTGCCTCCGCCTGTTTTTAATAACCTATTTATTGTATTTTTAATTGTTTGTTTTACTGTAGAAGCTTTTAAGTGCGTTACTTTTTTTATTTTACTTCGGTCTCACATATATGTATTTTTTTGTTTCAACAAGATAATGTAACCAAATACTTGTAAAACACATTTTTTTTAAAAGAGTAAGTGTGGAGTTTCTTGTCCATTCTTCTCCACAACAAGCTACATTTCCGAATGGACGGTAGAATCAATTAGTATTAGTTTTAATATATTTTTTTGACGTTCGAAAGTGCCGCTTAATGGCCTAATTGAATAAATACATTTTGATTTTGATTATGATTTTCAATTAATTCAATTTGGCAATGGATGCTTGTGCATGTCTGCATATTCTGACAGCTTAAATCTTACTTATATAGGCATTTAATATTATAAATAAGACAGTTTGGAAGTCTGTATGTTTGTTACTCAATCAGCCAGAACCTCTTAACGGTTATTGATGAAAATTGGCATATAGAAAGATTATAGTCTATATATAGACTTTTTATCTCGGTATAATGTTCGCTTCGGATGATAAAACACTTTTCACGTAGGCGAACCCGCTGGCAGAAGTTATAGTACATAATAAGGAACTCATTCTTAAGTCCATCTATATATACCAGGAGCTCTCTTCATCAATCTATGTTGATCATTACGACTTGTTTCTTCGGACGCTTGTTAAACTTCTGCAGGTCTTGACAAATAATCACCTTGATCATCTCCAGGATTCACTACATTCACTCCATAATTCTCCAGCAGTCTCTATTTGCTCTGTCTCATTCTCGCCCCTATGTTCGTCAGTTACTGGACCATCTTTCTTCGTATATCAATGAAAAGTCTGACTGCCTAAACGGCTTGCTTAGTGCACAATCATTATCTCCATCAAAATAAAGTAAGTCCTTCATCAGCTGCCTACCCTTGTCCCAACTACATATCTATGTAGTATGTAAGGGTCTCTTTTTAAGCTAACCGGTTACCGCTTAATACCAGTACTTCACATGAAGCGCCTGCTTATCTGACTTCCACAACCCACTTACTGGAAATAAAGTAAACTGCTCACAAAAAATAAAACTTCTATTAGAATACTGGAATAAATAAATATATAATTTTCTTGCAACAAATCCACAGACACTCGCAACGCATCTACCGGTCCAGTTCGCAGCGACCCCACACATTCGCTTAACAACTGCTAACTAGTAAATCGGTATTAATTAAACGGAGTGCATCTAGACGGGACTGTCTGCATAGTTGAGTGTTTGTGTTCAGATCCAACCACTCATGAAGCCGGTCTCTTTTGTGGGACGAGGAATACCTTCCCACAGGTAGAATTTGTGAACTATGGTTGTGTGGGAGAAACTAACTTTTATATTGGTGATGTGGGGAAAAGCAATGAAAGTGTGAAGCTGCCGTGTTCGGACATAATTGTTGGTCGATAGATACAAGAATTAGATATTAAGCATTCATGAAGCCGGTCTCTTTTGTGAGACGAGGAATACCTGCCCACAGGTAGAATTTGTGAACTAAGAAAGAAAATAAAATAAAGAAAAAGTGTTTAACTGTCACAAAACAACATACAATATAAATACATGCTTATGCTAAACCCTTAACAGTAGTATTAGGCGTACTTAAAGTATGTTAGTAAAGACGAGAAATAAATAAAACAATAATATTATTACTACCGACATTTTGCATAAAACAGAAAATAAATAGGGTGAAAATGATGCCAGGCAGGTGCATGTCGTGATTGTAACAAGAAGGCTTCCACTCAGTATAATGCTGTGCCGTGGGGGACCCACAGCACGGCGCTGATTTTCAGTGGTCGCCTAGGACGTTACGTACGGAAACCAAATTTATTGTGTATGTAAAAATAGATACAAAGAACATATAATAAATACAGTCAGTGAAAAATTATCCACCCAAAATTATGATTTGACCAAAACCAAAAGCGCGACTATCTCAATTGGGACTTCATAATAAAAGAGGCGACTGTATTAAAATAGGTATAATGGCATAAGTTACCACATGGTCAGCATTTGAAATATATCGGTATAAAGAAATGCCTGTAATGCGGGTGTTGTGAGCTGAGTGGTGAGGCGCGCGCGCAGCCCGCCGTCGCGTCGCGGGTTCTTTACCCCGACACTCCACGCTTTCCCCGCGGAATTACGCGGATGTGTGATGCGCTAACAGGGAGAGAGTAACTTTTATATTGGTAATGTGGGGAAAAGCATGGGCTCTAGAAAAGCTGACATTATTTCAGAATACCAAAATTATTAGGATTGTGACATTTGGGTAGTCCAAGTCAATCCCACACGTTTATGACTTTTCGACAATAATTATTGCTGATTGAATATTTCTTTGTCTTGAGTCTCTCATCAAATAAAACTTTCAGTAGAATACTACAAGAATTAGTTCGCCTTTGTATAAGTATCCAGATGTGCACCCAAGAATGTTTCAAGTTAAACATGGGAAATACAGGACGCTATCTGCAATGTTAGCTTAGGATAGGATAGATGGACCCCTTTTTCCGCACTTACACACACATTTGGTCCGTTGTGCGTGCAGGCCTTCTCTCTGTGAGAGGGAATGGGCCGTAATCCACCACGCGGGCCCAGTGCAGGTTTTTGGATTTTACATGTCTTTGAATTTTTGGTTCTATGAGATGCCGTTTTCCTTACGATGTTTTCCTTCACCGTTTTGTGAGCAGTGGTTATGAAATAATTCACACAGAGTAAAGCGCCTGCCTGGGTTTGAACCCGCAAAACTGCTCTAAACAACTAAGCAACGTTCGCTATTAATTAACACCTCAAAGCTCCTCGTTATCATGCCATTCTGCAAATGATCCAAGAGACCTATTTTTTTGTTTGCATTTGTCCAATTGACAATTTCATTGAATGTGTCTCCGAACGCCCCAGTCGCGATCGGAAATGCACAATCATAAAAATAACCCTAAAAGAAAAATCCATAAATCAACTTACACAACAAAGCTTAGTATTCCACTCACCCCGTGACAGTTTAACAGCTTGAACATAATTCAAACAATAAACCGTTGACAATAACACATTGGTTCATTCGATTTCACTTCATTTATATGGGTTCATTTGTTCGCAGTAGTTCTGCTGAATAACTGAGTAACAACTTAATGTTGTTAACTTTTGCGCAGTGCCGATGCACGATGGTCGGTAGTCTTTTGTTTTATGTTTTCAGCTCTTCATGTTTGATTTTCTTGGTTTTTTTTTTATGTAATGAACGGGGGTTTTGTTTGTCGTGCCTCTATACAGGTTTGTCAACGTTTGGCCTCTATTTCTCCTTCTCTCAAATAGTGCCAAATTTCTCAGTCGGCGTGGTTAGTATTTCGAATCTGTCTCTTTCAGCCTTTAAGTGTATAGTATTATGCTTTTCTGGTCTTCCATTTAAAGTAATATCTCAGTTATATCTTCAACACATATTAATGCTTCCACATATGTAATTAAAACACGCAGAAAAAAATAGCCTCGTTTTGCTGACGCGATAATTTTTATGATCCACAATTTTTTTTTTCCTAACTAAATTTTACTGACGTTTAGATGTACAGCATCGATAGGAACATCAAATTATGCTTCCAACCGAAGTAAAATTCAATTCTCTGGTATTGGAGCACACAATACAAAAATGACTGAAACCGTGGAAAAAAAATATGCTTTACTTTCAGTCGAGTTGGTTTTCAGTGTGTGACAACCATAAAACACCAAGTTATTTTCATAATAAACTGCAGCACATAACAAGCACTTTTACATGGATCGCAACAATGATAGTCATTATTTAACTGGCAATATTGGCCGTGGTGTTAACGAGATGTGTTGCAAATCAAACAAAATGTTGCTGATTGCGTCCCGTCGATTCATATTCTGTTTGCGGTCGTTAACTATAGTGGGGTAGGACTGCTACATTCATTATATCACTTTATGTGCTCATTTATAACTGCTGCTGATCATGGTAATGTCAATCATGAGGCTATTGAGGGTTTGAGAGAAGAGGTGAACATCAGCACCTGCGTCAGTTTAGGATGAAAATGGATGACGAAAGATTGTTCCTAATAACTAGTTTTTAGGATTCCGTACCCGAAGGGTCCAAACGGAGACCTATTGCTGTCACACACGTGTCCGTCTGTCCGTCGTCTCTGTCACATGGTTATACAACCAAACGGTTGGAGCTACAGTCTTCTAATTTTTTCAGTATAAGCATCTTGTTGACCAACCGTTCAAATTGTCAAATAATATTTCTTAATGTTTTTAGGGGCGATCTGATACAGTTCAAGGCTTGCATTTTTTTTTACCTTCCCCATTAAGTGGTGATATATCGCTGTTTAGAACTTACTGAGTAGATAATTACTGTACTTTTTGTTTTAAAAATATTGGAAAACAAAGGAATGAGAAGCTACCAAAGTTAGCATTTCTTACAAAAAAAAACCAACGAATTTTTTAACTTCCCATTGATCTATGAACTTGAAATTTGGTAATAATGTTTATTATTACGTATCACACATCACATCATCAGCCTAATAATGTTCCCACTGCTGGGACACAGGCCTCTTCTCTGTGAGAGGGAATGGGCCGTAATCCACCACGCGGGCCCAGTGCGGGTTGGTGGATGTCACATGTTTTCGATTTTTTGGTTCTAGGACATGCCGGTTTCCTCACGATGTTTTCCTTCACCGTTTTGAGAGCAGTATTACGTATATTTTACAAGAAATACTAATATTGATAAATCTCATTTTTTCTTTGAATTGCCCTCATTATTCCTATTACAAACAACTTAATTTTGCGGTTCGCTCCGGAACCCTAAATGTGCGAAGTCCGACACGCACTCGGCTGGTTTATTTTTATTTTTGTGACATTCTAATTTTCAGCTTCATCATTATCTTATCAGCCAGGAATGACCAACTGCTAGTTAAAAGCCTTCCTTTTTTTTCTGCCGTTCCGGTTCTATGCACCTCATCCAAGTGTTTCCCGCGACTTTGTTGATTTAGAAGAGGCAACCATTATAATGTCATTATTTGTCCGACACCTTACTCCAGCGCTCAATTTTCATCTTGTAGTCTAACAGTTTTGAAATTACCATTCAGAATCTATTTCTGGCGAAACTTAAAAAAACAATGTCATTTGATGAAACACCCCAAAGTTGCTCGTTTTAAACATCATATTTCTTTTCCCTTTGCCTAATCATCATCATCATCATCATATCAACCGAACGACGTCCACTGCTGGACATAGGCCTCCCCGAAGTGTTGCCACATTGACCGGTCCCGTGCGCCCCGCATCCAGCGAAAAGTGAAACAAAAAATCAATGATTAAAAAATAAGATTAAATTTAAACTTCAAGCCGGCCCTTCGCTTCTCACGCGGCTTTATCCCCTTCGTTAGAGATTAACAAAACTACTGATATAATAACATTGCACTCTATTGTATCCGTTACGCTTTCTAAACTGCAGTGTAAATAAATACAATAAAGAGAATCGATAGTTTTAAACCTATTCGTCTCAAATTGTTGCCGATGTTGCTAAAATTAGAAATAGTTTTAGCAACGTCTGCAACACTGTGTAAAAGAAGTCCAGCTTATCCTGCCGGCTCCGTCTAGACCTTTCACGATGTCCTCTCCGTCTGAACCTAAAAGGGAACGCGAAGAAGGAAAAAACTGTTTTTGCAAGTGAATGTCAAGTTGTCCAAATTTTCAATCATTATCTTTGGGTAATGTTTCTGTTTGTGTTACACAAGAATTGCTTAATTTTTGTGGTATCGAAACCCGTAGCGTTTATCTATTAGGTACACTATTTCTGAGGTAGCATTTGTCTAAAAGTCGTAAAAAAAAGAAATGTGTTTTTGAATAGGTCGTTAACAAAAAATATCCATTTAGTTCAACCCAAAAATATTGGACACGCATTTTTCTTTTGCCACGTAAACAAAAAATTGCGTTAAAATATCGTGTGACGTCACGATATTTTAACGCAATGTATATATATTAAAGGACCCGTATTTTTTGTTTTATCAAATAAATAAAAACCGGCCAAGTGCGAGTCGGGCTCGCGCACGAAGGGTTCCGTACCATTATCGCAAAAAACGGCAAAAAAATCACGTTTGTTGTATGGGAGCCCCCCTTAAATATTTATTTTATTATATTTTTAGTATTTGTTGTTATAGCGGCAGCAGAAATACATGATCTGTGAAAATTTCAACTGTCTAGCTATTACGGTTCATGAGATACAGCCTGGTGACAGACAGACGGACCGCGGAGTCTCAGTAATAGGGTCCCGTTTTTACCCTTTGGGTACGGAACCCTAAAAACTGACATCATCATCACTGGCACCAAAGATCTACTCATACTTTGTCAGTATAAATTATTTATAATGTCAAAGTGACGTCACAAGCCCCCACTCCGGTTCTTTGATGCCAGTGATGATGTCAGTTTTTATTTATTTGATAAAATAAAAAATACGGGTCCTTCAATATTTGTTAATCGCACTAACGTACTAAATATAACTATCATTTTTCTACCCAGGAAACATCTCTATTGCTATTTATATTTAAAGCCTTGAAGGAATCATTAACAAAACTAATTGAAACCCACTGCCAACTTAATAATCCAAAATCCAAGTCAGCTAAATAAAGGATCACCTAAACTCATAACGTAAAAGCATCTTCAACAGTTTCAATCTGTTCAAACGTAGGAACCATCTAAGTTGAACTTAAGCTGTGACCCGCAACTTGCAACTTAGATTGCGTGCGAGTAATGGAATCGTACTTACGTACTGGTATCAATCAAATGTAATGTTTAATTCAGTTTAAGCTCCATGGTAGTTGCCTTGTTTGCCGTGTATGGGGGAACGGGTGGCTCGGGTAAGTGCTTAGCGATGTTTTCATGTGGAAGTTCTTGTATGAAGTATTAAAATGCGTATGTAACTCGGTAATTCATTCACCTTAAAGCTTATTTATAAGCTTTTGTTGTAAGTACAGTACAACTATTTTGTTAATTTTCCTCGGTAATCTTCGTGTTTCGTCAGTCGTCGGATTTCTATCAGTGGCCCTTTGCATTTGGTGCAGACCGGACGCTCTCAATCTACTTGGAAATTTGATGGTAATCCGACAACTGACGAAACACGAATTTTGTCGAGAGTTATTAAGCAAATAGTTGTACTGTGCATAATTAAAATGAATACCCAGCAAAGTATCTTCATCACCATTTCAGACTAAAGAATGTCACTGCTGGACAGGTGAATATGGGACTTTCTTGAGCTTCACCATACCGTTCCTGATGTGTCCTCGCTTCCAGAGGATTCCCGTGACTTTCAGTAGGTCATTAATCCACCTTGTGGGTGGCCTACCAATGACGCGCCTTTGGATACGTGGTCGCCACTTCAGAACTATTTGTTCCCATCGGATCTACGAGCTGTGTCCTGCCAAAAAATCTTATTAATATTATAAATGCGAAAGTTTGGATGGATGTATGTTGTAACTCCTTCACGCCGATCGATGAAAACTGGCACAAAGATAGATTATGGTCTGGTATAGCACATAGGCTTTTATCCCGTTGTAATGTTCCCTTGGGATTAAACACACTTTTCAAGCGGGCGAAACCGCTGGCAAAAGCCAGTAAGATCTAATCTTAGTAGATAGGTACAGTCAGTAGACTAGAGTCAACTTTCAGAAAGACGACCCATTTCAACAATTGAATAGACCAAAAATATTAATGAATTATCTCTCTGAAAGAACTATTATTAAAAAAAATATAACGGCTTCTGAGGTTGACTATTAAAAACATAATAATAAACTACTTTTTCATAAGTTTGACTTCCATATATTAAACAAGAAAATCAACAACAAGGTAAACGCTACCGAAGTGTCATTAAGCGTACCTAAGTGAGCAAATTAGAGGATTATGATATGTATGATGGTGTAAATACGTGGGACACTCAGAAAGTTTTGCGAAACTAAAAAAAATTGTTCTATACGTACATATATTTTTATTAAATCTTTTCAAAGTACTTTCCACCAGCCTCTATACAAAGATTCATGCGCCTAAACCAGTTTTCAAAACACTTTTTCCAGTCCGCCGCAGACACCTCGTTTACAGCCTGCTCGAACGCAGCCAGCGCATCTTCCGGCGACGAAAATTGTATCCCTTTGAGCTGATTTTTTATTTTTGGGAATAAAAAGAAGTCACACGGTGCTAGATCAGGGCTGTAAGGAGGGTGACCCAGGAGTTTGACTGGCGTGCTGTCCAGGAAGTCCCTCGTTTTGAGTGCGGTGTGCGCAGGTGCATTGTCGTGGTGGAGCAGTAGCCCGCGGAGCCCTGTGTTTGGTCGCTTGTTGCTTATAACAGAGAAAACTTCTGGCAAACATTTGGTAGTATACCATTCGGCATTAATGCTTCTTTGATCCCGTAAGGGAATTGATACCAAGTGGCCAGTCAAATTAAAAAAGCTAGCGATCAAAATCTTACCCCCGCTTCTAGATCGCTTCACTTTGGTAGGCGTTGGCTCATTTTGAAACACCCAAACAGTCGACTGGCGCTTGGTTTCTGGGTCGTATTGATAAATCCAGGACTCATCACCTGTAACGATGTCGTAAACACGCCGAGACGAGCCTGCTTCAAATTTGTTAAGCATATCACGGCACCATTCCACCCGGGCCTGCTTCTGAGCATCGGTGAGGTTGTGCGGCACCCAGCGTGATACTATCCTCCTCACGCGAAGATGGCTGTGTAGAATCTCGTGAACGCTTCCCGATCCAATCTTCAATATGTGTTGAATCTCCTGATATGTAATTCGCCTATTGTCTTGGATTAAATTTTTCACTGCTAGCACGTTTTCTTCGGTAACAGCCGTCAAAGGGCGACCGCTTCTTTCGTCATCCCCCAAAGTTGGTCGACCGCGCTTGAATTCGTTATACCAACGATACACGGTTGCCTTGGAAGGGCCTTCATCCATGAATGCCATTTGAAGTCTATCGTACGATTCATCCGGTTTCAGGCGACACTTGAAATCGTATAAAATCATAGCTCTAAAATGTTCCCGGCGCAGATCCATATTTCAGTGAGACACAATACTTTGAATTAACTCGCAAAAAATGTGGAGGGAAATTTTGAAATTGGAACTTACTTATTTTTACTTATAAATAATCATATTTTCGAAAAACATTATAACTGGCCAGTCTCCCATAAATAAAAACTTTTTTTCGCAATACTTTCTGAGGGGCCTGGTATACCGTTTGGCATAAGAAGTGAAAACAAAACTTTATTTATGGGTAATTCAATAGTTCAACTTTTGGTCAAATTTAACATTAGGTACACAGATTTGTATCATTTGTAACATAAAAAGTTCAGCGTCTCTAAAAAGTCCCTCAAAAATATAAATCCGTTTGATGCTTCCCCAGTGGCCCCAGTGCACACGGGCTTGTCCCCGACGCGTCTTGTCCAATTACTCGCCAATGAAGATAATAAAGGACGGACGCCCCGCCTGTTTCTTTCACGTGCACACTGGACGATTATTACGGCCAAATGACCGGCTTAAGACTGGCCGTGGTCCAAAGTGGATAAAAATATCATTTAAATCAAAAAGTTAGCTGGCAAGATGAGCTGGAGGCGCATCACGAAAGCGAGTTCGAGGTGTTGTGTAATAAAGTAAACTAAATAACTTTTTTTCCGAAGTCGGTGTTATTGGTACCTACTGGTTTTTGTTGCTTTAGACACCGAATTCGGTTTTATTTATTTTTCGGTTCTTAGTGTTTTGATTTAGAAGTCGGTTTAATTTTTTTGTTAAAAAGTTTTTTATTTTTTACTTTTTGTGGTACATAATGGACAAGGTCTATAGTAAGGTACCTATAATGCCCACAGTGATGGCAGAATAGATTACCCAAATATCATGTAACTTGAACATACCGGTGGAATGAGAGTGTACACATCTGCGTACCCGTTTAGACCATCCTGGCGTGATGGTATGTTATGAAATTGTGTAAACAATAAACAGGCATACAACTGCAGCAATCTCGAGAGATTTGCCGTCATTTATTGGAGAGTGCTGTTGTACATCACCGAAGTTCTTCATCAGATCTTTACCAAATTTAAATGGGACCATTTCGCAATAAACTTCTTACAAAGAAAAAATATATTTTACAGATCCGTTTATATATGACGGAGTAATGCCCGAACATACATAAAAAATATATATATTTAAACATCCAAATTAAGAACCTCCTCCTTTTGGGAAGTCGGTTAAAAAGAGTTTTTGGTAAGATATGTGACAAGTCTTAGCCCAGCATTGTGAGATTCTAGGCCAGCAAAAAAAAATAAGAAGATTAAAACTTGATGACGGAGAACTTCACATCTTGCAGTCTTTCTTCAATGACATACAGGGTGTACCAAAAAGGTGTGATAATATTTGAAAAACTGCTGCTGCCCATATTATATGAACAACTTTCTACAAGGAAGTCATTATCAATATTCGTTAGAACCTGTATATTGTCATGTAAAATATAGGCTATTTTAGAGATAGGTAATACTAACAACAACATACAATACATAGTAAGATATTTTTGAAGTTTGGTAGGTATGAAAAAGTTTGCAACAACAGTGACAGAGTAAAGGGACCTCCCACTGTTCTTTTTTCTAGTACACCACGTCATTGATTTTTGACTTTTTTACTAAACAAGAACTCACAATTTTACAAACTGGCCTTGATAAATAATTTTCTACAACACCAATATCTAATAACATTCTTACATCCAATATTTTTTACGCAAGTGTGAGTGGCAATTTTTTGCTAAATAACTCTCTTCATCTTAAAACTTGCACCACCATACAAGCGGAGATACACGGCAAGCTCCCTATTGCCATCATTATGGAAACTCATCTCTCGATATAGGGAATTGATAACTGAGCCGTTCCACCCGATTGAACGAACGATACTTAAAGAAACGATTTAAAAAGCTAGTACTCGTATTTTAGTACGTAACGATGTCCTCTTTTCTTCATTAAAATACTCACTTTAAAAAAAATAGAATAAAGTTTATTTAGAAGAAGTGTTTGTTTGAGTGCCCGTATTGTGAAGTCTTCGATTTAATAAATAAAACATGGATTCATAATTTATAATGTTGCCAAAGCCGATCATCTGAGTATAAAGCATTTTTAAGCTTCGACATCATTAGGTACACTGTTTTTACAAACATATAAATAGCTTACGTTTTCTACTTTTCTATTTAGAAAAGTAAGCAAGTAAATAAATTATAGCACTATCTATACATATCAGGTACCTACAGGTTGAGAATCCTGAAACTGATTATGACATACAATTGAAAAATTTTAAGGTCCCAACCGGGAGAAATTATTTATAAAAATAATAACACTTTTCAATTTCGTAAGAAAACATCTTTTTAACCCTAAAGCATATTAACAAAAACCCAGACTAAATTATACCCCAAAACGCCACAAAATTGCCAGAAATCAACGTTAATTTAACACCCCAAAAAGGAAACCGAGCGACAAAGATCAGAAAGCACCGTGACGAGATCAACTGAACAAAAGTTAATAACTAAATAAAATAACGAAGGTCTAGCTGGGGAAACGTGGCCAATCAGCAACCCTTGTAATGCGTGAAGTGACGCGTATAACTACCAGTGACGGGGTGACGCCGGGTGACGGGGTGACCATAGACCGGACCCTACGGATAGCGCCCCTCGCACGGGTCAACGAAGGACCCATGTGAAAAAATTAAAGGGTCACCAAATAAGTTTTTTTTAATGTCTTTAGTTACGGTACGGGTTATTTTTTAGATTAGTTTAAAATGTTTAGTCATTGTTTGAATTACGATGACAGGAGTGATGGTGGAAAATTGATGGTTAAAATGCAATGGTCCAAAACGACACTATTAAAACATGTAGATTTTGTTTACTTTTAAGCTCCCTAGTTGAATAATTAAATGGAAATCGAGGCAGTTTTAAGTCGTGCCGATTGTAACATCTCTTCGCTTACAATTCCGTATATCTTAAGCAATGTAAACACCCGATTTTCAACAATATTCTTAAGAGAAAACCGACAGGTACGAAACTCACGAATTCTGAGAGCCGAATCCAGACACCCCGAGATAGGATTTGAATGGTAAAGTAGCTTAAAATTAGCATAATCCCGTATTTTGTATCTTTAAGTTCTCACTGCATTATTTGCAGCTAAGATCTTTTGAGACATCGATCTGTGTATATTAACAATTTTGGAGAAGGGTGGCAGGTTGCCATATCTGAGTTTCATTCCAAAATCAACCTTAATATTTGGCTAATATCTAGGAAGGTACTCTATACATTACAATGCCGGTTTCTGAGTTTAATTTTAATAGATGAGCAGACGACATTGTTGCCGTCGCGGGTTGAAACTGGATGAGACTGGCAAGAACCTTGGGGATTGGCACAAAGGAAGAGAGACCCATGCGGCAGTGGGCAAAGTCGGGCTGTGGGTGATGAAGATATTGATAGTGGTTTTACAATATCGAAACAATTTTTTGCTACGTTGGTTTTAATTTTATTTAAGGCGTATAAATTCACCAACATTAAAGCAATACTGGCCGTGCGCCCATTCGAAACCAGAATATCAATATTGAATCTCCGTTTAGATAGTTTTTTTGCATAATATTCTTTGATTGACATATGCTATTTTAGTTATGAAAAAATTCTAGCTATAGGTCTACCGGAATCTCATGGCAAATGTGGAAATAAAAATTTGATGTGTGCAATACTGGGGAAATTGGATTAAACGATCTTGATACTGTTTAATTTTTATTTATGTCTTTAGTATTAATGAACATGAGGAGGAGGAGTCACAGCGGATCTTTGTGTCTTTCAACTTAGTCCTGCCAACCATTGCGTAAGAAACAGTTTGTCATCGAGTATACTGCATAGAGTAAGCGAGATAGGACGATGTGACATACATAAGCGAGTGAAAAAGACAGTTATACAATGCTATCTTCACCTTCAACATTGACACAAAAATAGCTACTGCGCGGGGTCTTGCAACCAATTCAGAGACACAAAGATCCACTGTGAGTATTATAGGTATGTGTATGAATAATTTTGTTATATATCGGGTTCTTAACATAGGAAAAATAAATCAATTGAATATTAATTCATGTACTAATTTATTATATATCATTTAAACCATACTAATAACTTAAAACCTCATTCAGAACTAGAAAACTAGAATACGATTCCATGAACTCCGATGGCATTTCAAAAACTTGTATCTTTGTAGTTTTATGTCATATCTCTCCATCAAAATGGTTCTTTTTCATTGGCATTTAACATATTCAAAACCAATCTCTTTATGTATAAAGTCTGTAAAAAATAATAAAATGTATCATGTTACTTAAAGTCATTCATCATCATCATCAGTCTATATAATAATATCCTTTTTTTTATGTAAGTTTTATGGCCTGGTTGCTAGGACCTTAGCACGACGGTAGCCACGTCTTCGGAATGAGTTTTTGATCTTAAATTTATTCTTTAGTATGCATTAGAATGCGGATGTAACAGATTCTAATGCTTTTTGGAGTATTTGGCAGTAAATTGTATCGAGTCAGTCTTCCCAGTAAGTTTGCAGAGGCAGTCAAACTACAATAAAATACTCCGCTCCACTATCCCGAGATCGCCTCTCTCAATGATTTTACAAATTGTCCAGTTGCGTAGACATTTGAGACACAAAACTACGCCAATAATATATCACAATATCCACTAGGAATCAATTTGCAAATAATATTAACAGCCACTGAACTTCACTCGACAAAATCCCGCCAAACACTCCCGTCTATATACACGTCCCACTGCAGGGCGCAGATTATTACTTAATATTTTTCTTACGTCAAAGATTCTCAATCGCCGATAAAATCAATATCTTGTCGAAGAATTAGTAACAGTTACATTGTTGCCATTTCCTTCCGGCCATCATTCGATGTGCCCTGTGTATTATCCATATAATAGTAATGGAAAGAAATAAAAATTAAGGAAGAAAAATATAAAATAAACTAAAAGTATCAAAACCAGACAGTCCAACTTACCGGTCCACTCTACGACGCACTTTAAAATCAAAGATTGAGTTTGATTTACGCCTTCATCTTCCCTTATTTTATGATACACATTGAAAACAATATGTCTCGCTTGAGATCGAAGTGGGTTTTTCGACATGTTCACAAAAATAACAAATTTTCAAGATAATATCAAAAAAATTCAGCAGCGGTTGACACATCAAGTACTTTGATTTAACAGGTGACAATTGACATTGCCATATGAAAATCACAATTTAAAAAAAATAAAAAATGCCATGAGATTCTGGTAGACCTATATCAATTTTTCTGTGTAAAAATATTTTTAAACATTCAAGTCGTTTTAGATGATCCAAAAGTAGCGAAAAAAATTCGTGTTGTTCATAATTTTTTTAAAGCAAAACTGTTAGTTACACGAATAAAAACTTTTTAACAAAAAAATCTAACCGACTTTCAGAACAAAAAACTACTAAGCAAAAACTAAATTTCTTTCCCGAAGTCGGTGTCTTTTGTACCCATTGTTTTCCGTTATTCGACACCGACTTCGGAAAATAAATTTATTTTTTGCTTTGTAGTTTTTTGTTCTGGAAGTCGATTAGATTTTTTGTTATTTTTTTTTTAATTTTCTCTTTTTAGTTTTGAGCTAAAGTATATCTCGTGGTGATTCCAATAAGCCCAAACACGACTATGATACATTGTTTTATTTTAGAGTTCCAGTGCCCACATTCCAGCTTCATCATCAGATCAGTTCGATGGTGCCATTTTCATCAGTACCATTTATTTATAAGTATTTGCTTCATTATAGTCGGTTAACTATTCGAGATATTTTATGCCCGTAACTTACTTAGCATTTAGGAGTTCCAGTGGCCATCTGTGGACTTCTTCATCAGTTCCACTTCACCAAATGATACTTTCTGAGTGCAAATGATTACCTTGTTGATTAAAATACCTAAATCATTATATGTTTGCCTATAATATTTGAGGAGTTCCCTCGATTTCTCTAGGATTCCATCATCAGATCCTGTCCTGATGACTATGGAACCAACTAGGAAGTATACCCTTTTAAACATAAGAAGAATTTTTTAAATCAGTCCAGGCGTCTTTGAGTAATCGGGAAACATACATAAAAAAAAAACATTCCGATGAATCAATAATACATATTTATGTTTTTCAAACATTTTAACCTAGACGTTACTAAGGAGTATGCTTTAGAAAGTAACCGTTTTACGGCACTAAAGCGGTGAAAGACCCTTAATCACTTTAATGAACACACACAAAAAGGCGTGTTGACGTTGTATGACTTGTAAGTCGTCCACATTTCACCAAGGTCGGCAATCATGCCTCTTATTCCTATTTCAACATTAATTGAAAACTAATTTAACAAACACCCAAAAAATATCAGCAATTCAGAGAAACACACATGACTTGTAAATGAAAGTAGTTAAGTGCAAACTATCTACTCGTGCCGGCTCCCGCGGGCTATATGCAAATATTCGTCGTGCCTGACGATTGTGACGAACAAGTATAACTTTGATCATTACACACTGTTTTGCTTTGTAAGGTTCTGTCTACGTACTAGATTGCGCTGTGAAAATCTAAATTATGCATATTCTGTGATTTCGGGCCGCAAGGATTGTACGAATAATTTGCGCTTTGGGAATTGGACGGGTGATAAGATTATTGTTGGGTGTCGGGGACTCGGGGTCGTTGTTAGATGGAGTGACGTCAATTGTGAAGTCTCTATATCTACATTTGTAATAATGTAAAGAGGTAGGAGAAAATTGATTCAATGATTAGCAAAGTATAGAATTTGTACAAAGATCTAGAGTTCTTGTTTTTTGAGACTCAGGGGCCAATAGAACAATCAGGAATAGGGACAGTTCTAATACCAAGATAAACGAATAAATAAATGGTATTAAAGAGGAAAAAAACAAAAACGGAACTTTGTATCGAAATATATTTATTTATTTATTTATTATTAACACATACATTTATTTTTACAGGTAAGACCCAAGCTAACAAACGTAGTCATACATACAAGTTTGCCAGTCCCAGTAACAGATCTAGGTAAAGGCAGAAGTTACACAGTGGACAACACACTAAGTGTCACCCTCTGGAATTCCGCCAAAGAGCAAGAAAATATGTCCAAACGCAGAGAGATGCTATTCAGTATCACAACTGCTCGAGTCACTGGTGCAAACTTTAACACGTTAGTGCGAGTTGACGGAACTCTAAACAGCCCCTCTCTCGGTCCTAACCTTAGCCTCCTGTTTGGAACGAGCAATCCCAACGTTTCTAATATTTATGGATTATTTAGCATACCACGAAAAACCATGAAAACATATTTTACAAGGGCGAGGTTGCGCCTTACCTCCAACTTATAGTACCCAACCATCCGTATAACAAAGAGAGTTGGATACATAAGCGGGTAGAAAGGGTAAATACCAAATTGCCTCATGTATAGGTACCGGGTAATATATATTGCGTTTTGGGACTTGGACGGGTGATAAGATTATGGTTGGGTATTGGAATTGTGAAGTGTCTAAATCTAAATTTATAATAATGAAAAGAGAAAGGAGTATATTGGTTCAATGATTAGCAAAGTATAGAAATGTATACAAAGTTTCAAAGATGGAGTTTTTTAGACTGGTGCCAAAAGTATAAACCGATCATAGAAAAAGTCGTTTCAATGCGAGGATAAACTAATAGTTAAATTATATTTAAGAGAAAAAAAGTAAACGGTTTTTTTTTTAAATCTTAATATTAAATTTGCGTTTTGGGAATTGGACGGGTGATAAGACTGATTAATGTTGTGTGATGGGGTCGTTGTTAGACGAAGTGACGTCAATTGTGATGTGACTATATCTGTTTAAGTGATTTAACTGTAGAAACTTGATTCAATGGTAAGCAAGATATAGAATTTATTCAGTGCTTTAAAGATGGATTTATTTCGAGACTGGATCCAAAAGAAAAACCAAGAATAGAAAAAACTAGTGACAAAGTCGTTCGTAAGAGAATAGTAAAACGGAACTCTGCTTATCAGGACATATTATATCACATAATTCACTAATTTTGTGTTTGTATTTGCGTTTATTTCTTTGTAACCAACACAACCGATTTTGATACGGTATTCACTACCAATGAGACAATTTCTTTTAAAAAAATTATGTCCTTCTGAACGTTTCATAATAACTATGTAGGCATAATATGTATATAGGAGTGAAGCAAACAATAATAAAATGGAAACACATAAGATTTGCTACAACATGTTCAATTTCAAAACTCTTTACCCATTTTGGTATTCCATTCAACATCACTCACTGATTCCTCACCCCCGTATAAATGATTAAACAATTAACGCAGATGCGACAATAGACACATATTTGACAATCAGTGTTTATGAATTCAAGGCGCGGCCGACTGGCGCCGAACGCTTGCAAATTAATAACGATTTAATTTATCAATACCGATCGCGAATAAATGTTAAGTTCTGTGGCGGTTTCAACGAGGGATGTATTTTATTTAAACTGCAACGATTATGATTCCCGATTGAGTAAGAAAGTCGAGCAGTGACACATGTCATGATCACTTGCAGCCTTGAATCCATTATTGAGACGACATTGTAGAAAACCCAGTGGAAATATTTTATACCGAGCACCAAATTGTACCGAGTTTCTAGACACAAAAGTTATTAAAAATGATAATATCAGCAAAATAAAGGGACAACAAAAAAAATAAAGGAAAACAAAAAAAGAGGGAAAAAAGAAAGAGGGAAATAAAGGGGTAACAATGAAATACTCACACATTTTACCTATTTTGTCGTTTTTTAATTTAAAGATAATCTGCTTCACACTTATTTAAATTGCCTAATATAAATACAAAACTACTGACTGCATCGAAGCTCACATTTTTATCCATCCATTCAGGGCATAAGACCTATGCAAACGCAAAATAGTACAGCTAATGTGCGGGGCCCAGACACCCATGTAATGGTTTTATTCCGTGCAAGGTACCCTCGCCGTCTTGTTCGACGCACCTGCAATGTCCCCGGCTTATTTCTAACCCGCTAATTGCTAAGAGGATTTCGGAATTAACGAGAACAGATCACGTTTTTGCGTTGAATACCTAATTTAGAATTGAGATGGATCGTCTTTTGTTCAGCGTTAAATGTTTATCGGTTGAAGAGCTTAAGTATTTTAGCGATTTTCAGGCGATACAATGTTTTTTGGTACCTTTTTTGTTTGAAAAGAAATTGTGTCTTATTTTGTAGGTGAATTTGAGAAGGCTTAAAGCTGTAGCTGTAAATAATCGATTTAAGTGAATTCATTAGTTTTGGTACCTACTCTATTAGGTATAAAGCAATTTTTTTCTGCAATAACTTAGTTTTAGAATTATTTAAAAACTAGCCAAGTGCGAGTCGGACTCGCGAACCATTATCGCAACAAAACGGCAAAAAAATCCCGTTTGTTGAATGGGAGTCCCACTTAAATATTTATTTTGTTCTGTTTTTAGTATTTGTTGTTATAGCGGCAACAGAAATACATCATCAGAATCTGTGCAAATTTCAACTGTCAGAGCTATCACGGTTCATGAAATACACCCTGGTGACAGACAGACAAAATTATGCGAAGTAGAACTTTTAGGAATCCTGTAAATGAACAAATATTTAGTTAAATTACTCATGGATAACGAAAATGGTAATGCTGATGACATAATTAAAATAATCGTCAATGATGCGGGGTTTTTTTGATTTATATCGATGTCATCCATGTTAAAAATCGTTACAAACAATTGCAAAAAAAAAACACGTTTAAAAAAAGTGTTTATTGGTACCCAAGATACAGGCTTGCCTAGTTTGGGCTCAATGCTAAAAATTTTGTAAAAATTTCATGATTAAATAAATTAGTTAATTTTATAATTTTGAATTTTTGAAAATAATAAACAAATAGTATACAAAATGGTCAGTGTTCAGTGTACTAACACCGAGCGACAATTGCGAGCAACCGGCCGATTTTAATTTGTAATCCAGTGCGGCGATTAAACGTCGCCCGGTAAATACGATTGCCGGATTAAAAGTCCACAGTTCATTTAACAGCTGCCCCAGTAATACCGTGAAAGCTTATTTTAATTCAGCTAATTAATGTCCAATTGTTTCGTGTATCGAGTCCCTATAGTCAATTGTTTTTATAATAACAGTTTTTTTGTAATGTATTTACGGTATGCCTCATTTTGTGACAGTGTTTGTTGTGTTTGCTTTCGACGTGATGGGGTTCTGTATATAAATAAAGCTTGATAAGGAAACTGAAATGTGTTATAGATTCATTGAAGTTTGAGACTCTTACCTATAGTATAAGCGATTTACTCCACTCAACTCAATTAAGATATTTATTTAGACTTCATGCACAAAAGGTACAAAGGCAGACTTAATGCCTTAGGCATTCTCTACCAGTCAACCAAGGGTGGTGAAGAAATCTCATGTAATCACATGGCAGGTGCATTGTTTAATAATAAAAATAAAACCAGTTATTATATAACATATTAAAATAGGTAAAATACACATTCATAAATATTGCAAATAATATAAACTTGTATAAATACATATATTTATAAAGTAACAGAAAAGATGAAAGTGAGATGACTCTGCTTAATTGTTTTAAAAGTAAATCTGCAATTTCCGCTTGTATGCATACCGACTGGTGGCCGCCCTGATCTCGGGAGGAAGCGCATTCCAAAGAATGTAAGGAAAGACTGTGTATGAAAGGAAGAGTGAATAAAATCAGTCGACTGAGGCGGACAGAGTAAGAGAAGATTATTAGAAGAACGCAGATTCCGAGCATTTGAAGAACTTGAAAGTTAGAAATAAGATAGGAAGGAGGGGTGGGAGAATTGAGTAGGGAGAAAAGTGTGATCAAAGCTCGTAAACATCTCCTCTGGCGCATGTACAGCCATTTTAACTCAGATCTGTAGTTCGACACATAATGTTCATATTTTATTGACATTAATTGTGGGTTTCATTATCCTGTCGACTTGTACGGTTGGAGTGGAGGAAGTTGCCGAGAAAATAACTTGAAATATAGACCGTAGGATTGAGCTGATTCTGACAGTAATACCATGAAAGCTTATTTTGATTGAGCGAGTAAATTCCTAATTAATTCGTGTATCGAGTCGCTATTGTCAATTGTTTTTGTAATAACGTTTTTTTATTTTATTATCTTCATTTATGCTTAGATTCTATATGTGAAAATGTTTGTTGTGGCTGTATTTGAATTTTGTATGAATGGGGTCGTGTTTTGTGATATGAAGGTTTGATGAGAAAAAGAAATGGGTCAAAGATTCGTTGGCATCAGACACCGTTGGAGCCGTGCATACGACTCATGTTTCAGTTTTGATGGCTGAAAATAGTAGCGCTATGGTATATTTTGATACAGGTGTATTAACCTCCGGTTTCTCAACACTCGATTATCGGGCTGTTAACGTTAACGACGAATAATCGCCGGTTATCTGCTGTGTTTGGTTGTTGAAAATTCATTCAACCAATCACATCATATAACGTGTGTTTGACAATTTGTCACATTAAATTCTTCAACAATTTAAAGATGAGAAACCCGGCCTAAGTTTGCCATTGCAGTCAAACCTGGATTATTATCCAGGCCGAAGGCGTGGAGGCGTAATTAAGGCGACTAGCAGCCACTTTGCGTAAGTGAATACGGCAACACAAAGGGTTTCACCGCTACCAATCGACCAATCACACAGACGGAAATCCACATCGCATCATTCATCTCACATGTGATTAGTCGATTTGATAGCGATCAAATACTTCGCCTTGCCAAATTCACTTGCGTAAATCGGCTGCGGGCAATGAATGAAAAAAAATTAGTTAATAGACAGTCTTTGTTTTAACCTAAGCTATTTTAAATGCTTTACTTATATTTTTATATGCTTTTTTTTAAAGACTACCCACAGTCCTGTCTTTCTGTTCATTTTTAAAATCCATCCAAAGGTTGTCTTGAAAAGATCGCTTTTAGCGATAAGGCCGCCCATTGTGTCACCCAGTGTAATGTTTTTTTCGTTTACACTTTCTGTAACTTATATGGTATACATTATAAATATTATTCTATTCTATTCCTCTACGGATGACGGACATCCATCTTATTTCATTCAACAAAACCGGCCAAGTGCGAGTTGGACTCGCGCACGAAGGGTTCCGTACCATTATCGCAAAAAACGGCAAAAAAACACCTTTGTTGTATGGGAGCCCCACTTAAATATTTATTTTATTCTGTTTTTAGTATTTGTTGTTATAGCGGCAACAGAAATACATCATCTGTGAAAATTTCAACTGCCTAGCTATCACGGTTCAGGAGATACAGCCTGGTGACAGACAGACAGACAGACAGACAGACAGACAGACGGACCGCGAAGTCTCAGTAATAGGGTCCCGTTTTTACCCTTTGGGTACGGAACCCTAAAAAAGTATTTAAACTAATATAATTTAATTTTGTATTTATAAATTATATTATAATTATTAATAATTGAGATTTAATTGTGCAATTTAAATATTTGTTAGTTAGTTCATGTATCTGATTTCTTTTTTGGTGTTACTGGCCCACGTTTTTTAAAATAAAAGTAATTAAAAATTAAAATTAAGGAAAAGGATATTGAGTATAAAAACTAAGGGCCGGCTTCACGCGACGTGGGCAGCTAACCACGCAGCAGGTCGGGCAGGAAGTCGTGGAATTCCCGAGGTAGGTAGGTGAGTAGGCACCACGACGGACATGCAGGCAATCGGGCAGGTGGGCAGGTGAGCAGGCAGCAAGGGTTAATGACCAAGGCAGGCAATCGGGCAGGTAGGCAGTAGAATAGGTAGCAGGACGGATTGACAAGCAAGCGGGTAAGTACGTAGGCGCCAAGGGGTGTGGAGGCTGGCTCAGTACGCCAAACAGCGAGGCCTTTGATTCCAAGAGATGACCGTTTAGGGTAATGTCCAGGAAATAATGCTCTTATAAGGAACCACACTCAATATATATTTAATTGGAACACTTCAGAAAGTTTTACACAAGTTAGATTTTAAGTTTTAAAGAGTTTTACAGAATATAAATTACACTTGGTATTCTAGTATTCAGTCGTTAACCGACTTTTCGTGTTCAGACCAGATTGAAGACTAAAAAAGCTGACGCCCGTTTTTCACTCGTTCTGCCTTCCCTTCTAAATTTAAAATTCAAATCTCAATAAAACCAGAACGAATAAAAACGGCTTTATAAAGGCGGGTCAGTCTGCGCTGACCTTAATAATAATGTACAACTAGCTTAAGAAAAGGTCTAGGTAGTCCATGGTACCTATGGTATGTCTATGGCTTAAGAAAATAAAATAGACAGACAGATATCATGTTAGATGAAAATGTCAGAGTATAAAAAAATCCATAATTTTGCAAATAAGCAATATAAATTAAGTTGAAGAATTCAAATCAGTCAGAAATAACTAAAAATATGTTTTACAGGTAATAAAAATATCAAAGAGTTACAAAAAATAAAAGAGTTACAAAAATTGATACAATATCAAAAGATATGAAGATGGTTTGTAGAGTGTTGTGAAACGTAAGTAGATGTTTAATAAATACCACATGGTATAGTCAACTATAATTTAATGAATTGAATAATGTTTAATTGTTATTTTATAATAATCGTAATCTATGCATGATCTAATTTAATTAAACTAATTGAAAATGCATTAAGTTTACGTAAATTTTACAAAAAGCATGAATTACATATATTGCTGTGAATGGATAATTGAAATATGAATTGTTCGTTAGTTTGTGATGAAATAGATAAGATACTAAGGAATGTCATAGTTATAATTTAGTATGTTTTGTATTTTTGGGAATAAATGTCTATATTATTATTATTATTATATAATTTAACTTTGAACTATTTTACGCAAGCATTCCTATAACACCTCCGACCTATCCTGCACATGCCACTAATTTCCAAGAAAGCTAGCTATCCTACATGTGATCTACACGATATATCCGTAGACGCTGAACTTTGGCTCTCGAGGTCAGACCGACGGAGGTTCTATTTACAGCGAATATCGATGCTCTATGGTACACCCACAGCCTCTTAGTTTTAGTGTAGGTAGAGAATGTTTGGGTGTTTCTGAAGAGCACCAATAGTTATTTTGAGGTGAATAGGGATGTTTCTGAATAAAATAAATAAATATTGACTAAGATAAAGCGTATCAAAGTTCAGAAATTAGGGATTGTGACGTCACTTCTAGGTAAAAAAGTGTACAAAAACGTCACGTTATGCGAAAGAATATTTATTTACATACAATTAGGAACCATAAGACATAACATAGAAATAATCAGAGGCAATTTTTTATTTATTAATATGGAAGTCATCGTAACAAATTTATTAGTACTTTCCGTTACAGTTGTAGATTTATTTTTTAATTTGGTTCGCGCGCGTTTTTCCAGCCAGTCAATGGTTCAATACAATGTGCCCGTGGGGTCCGAAATAGAATTACAGTCGGTCTTTAGCCATTCACCTCATACATTCGTCGTAATCGATTTTAGCTATGTAATCCTATTTTGGACCGCATGGTTTGTGATTCATCTCTCTGTTCATTGGAACATTTACTAACAATATCCACATTCCAAATTCAAATCACTTTTAGTCCCTAGGGGTGAATGAGCTACTTTAGTCCCTGTTTACGAAGAATAAACTAGCTATTTTTGAATAGATGTGATAGAAAAACATTTTTACGCGGTCGAAGCCGCTGGCAGATAAATCCAAATCTAAATCCAAAGTAATATAAAGTATGAAATGTGCGAAAATACTTTCATAATGCGTACTGCTAAGAAGTGGCATTCCCTGCCGGAATCTGTATTTCCCGACAGATAAAATCTGGGGGTATTTAAGTGAATAGGTTACTTCTAGGCCAGCCTGCCACACCATCGACCACATCAACGATTACCATCAGGTGAGATAGTGGTCAAGCGCGAGATCATCTATAATAAAAATCAAAAATTTGTTGCTTCGTTTGTAGCAGAAAATCTCTTGAAGGCGATACTGATTCGATCTTGAAAATTATATCACTGAGTATAGTTTATTGCTCCACTACCGTTTTAGATACCTGATTTCTGTGGCCCCGGGAGCAAAGCCCTGGCAAAAAGCTAATTAAACATATAATTGGTAAAACGTTAGATTTTTTTCTAGGAAATCTTTTTAATAATATTAGATTATAGCTCAAAAATTGGTTTAAAATAACGTACCTTGCGTAGGTCATCCAGCTCGCAACATGTCAAGAGTGGCTCTTGCTGTTAGTGCTGCCTGTTCAAACATGGCGGCTTGTCTTTTGTTTATTTTACTAATATTATCATTGTATTCTCCAGTTCCAGTTGCTGGGTCAGTAAGTAAGGAAGTGATGGATGTAAAGTACATTATGTTACTAAAAATATTGTCATATTAATTATATTATCTACCAACTTCATTTCTTCTTTTCTCGTCATACCAGTCAGAGTTGGACAGTTTACCATCCATCTCAGTCATAAGTAAGTCATAAGTTATTTATTTCTTAACAACATACATTGTGTAGAAAATAAGTAAATTAGAAACAAAACCATTAAAAAATTATTCGATTAAAATGAGAGAACACTTAAAAAAAAGTAAATTACAGTTTCTTAATAATCATTTATAAATAATTTGATATTAAAATAGAATCAAATATAAAATTCAATAATAATTATAAAAATATCAATAATGTCACATATATTATTAATAGAAAAATCCAAAATTATAATAATTTACATTGCATTTTAAATTAATGCCCGTAGAATTAATAAAATATAAAGAATGATAGAAAAGAAATAAAAATTGTTTATTTATGCCAGGCACGACGCATACCATAAAAAGAACAAAAAAAACGTAATTACAATCATTACAAAGTTTGATAAAAATATAAAAATTCAGTGTCAAAAATAAGATCAATTATAATAAAAAAAACGGTCAATAAACGGGAATAATGGTCTTCAGCTAACGCTCAAAAATCCTTTGCACTATGTTGATTATTTACATCATTACATTGCGAGAGTAGACAGCAGAGTTCGTCTATAAAAATAATGCAAATTAATTATGTATTGTTAATACAGGTTAAGTATAACGTAGGTATATTTCATGCAAGAATAAACTAAAGCATTTCTAAAAATAACTCTTGGAGTTACGGCATAAGCCGCACTGTGAGCACAGAGAGCAAATCTCAAGTGTGCCGGTTACGTAGCAAACGAGGTTCCTACGTAATTGGTTGGAAAATTCAGAAGGCTTACCCTTGGCCGCTCTGTATCGATGCCTGTGCTGTGGAAATATTTTGCCTACACGCTCTTCTGATACTATTAGCGCAAATTGTAAGGAAAATTTCGGTGAGAAACTGCCGAAAATTCTATATATATATTTATATAATATACTACCCACTACATTTTCCACAGATTACTATAACTGTGTTGCATCCGGTTTCTGAATTGAGATTTTGAAGAACTGGCCAAGCTTTTTATTTTAATTATTTTTTTTACATTTTAGGAAAGCTTACAGACTAATAACATTATAATAACAATAATATATAACTAAATTGCTAATAACAAGCTTCCACAGATAAATAAAAAGAAAAAATATTACTTCCCTATAATCTAAGCTTCCTCAATGTTGTCACATTTTATTTTTATTAATTGTAAGCTAATTTATACAATGAATGGTTCAAATGCATGCAGGTGCCTTAAACGTTTTCTTACTGTGCTTGCATTGGTGCAGAATAAATCAATGCCAGGTTCACAAGAAATCTCGTTTAAACTGCGACTGGCTCTCGGAAAGTATGCATCACGCCTATAATAAGTATTTACCTACTAATGCTAGATAAGTTCTCATACTAAACTAGAGTTTAACAAGTTCTCAATTTCAAATTTTAATTTTAGTAATTTTGAAACGCTTGAGTTTTTTTAAATAAATATCTTATTTATCATGCAAAGCAATATACTCAAAGAAGTAATACACTCAGTAAAGTTTTATCTGTACAATGCTGAGTAAGTAGCTATATTATTAGATATATAAGATATGAAAAAATGCTTCATAAAACTCTGAGCGTGTAACGCAACTTCTTAGACATCTTAGCAGAATGAAATAAAGTGGCAAAACTATTTTGTCTACAACAAAATATTGCTATTTTGGTAGTAATATAATAATGGTAGCTAACTATATCCAATTATACATAAAATGGTATCTATTTCTGTTAATTGGTTTGAACAAACATTTTCACAACTCACGAAAATAATATTTCATAGTCACAAGTATAAATTATCCCAGCTTTCAAACAATAAAACAACGCAAGCTACCAGTTGAAAAACACCTACATCCATTTAACTTTAAAGCCCTTAATAACCCTAAAAGCCCTTAAAACTAAATACCCTGCCATAATTAGCTAAAATTACTATCAAACGAGAATAAAACAATATAGGTACAACTAAAAGTTAGTTATCTGCGAGGCGGCGTCGTTTGTCAAAGCTCTTGCCTCCAAAAGTTTGACTATTAACCGAACCTATCGGCTTCAGCTTAACTCCTACTTACCGTGACGGGATCATAATTGATGCGCTTAACTTGCTTTTGGCATATTTTGGATTAATTAATTAATTAAGTATTGATTGTTATTAGGTTTTGTATTAGTTGTTTTACTATATGTACCTAGTTGATGTAATTTATCTGTCTGCTGCAGGTTTTGATCAGTCAAACGAATCAGCTATCGAATTTAACCATTTTCCAAGTAATATATTGGTTAACTAGTTTCTGCCAACGGCTTTGCCCGCGTAACAAGTGTTTTCTTACACACACTTCGGTGAAGGGAACTTTATATCGGGATAAAAGTAGCCTATGTGTTATTCCAGACAATAAATCACTGTGCCAAATTTCATCAAGACCCGTTCAGCCGTTCTGGGGTGATTGAGTAACAAACATACACCCACCCAAACTTTCACATATATAATATTAGTAAGATTAATAAGGTATGTTATCTTATCCCAAGGGAACATTTGCTCTGATTGGTCGTATTATTCTGTTCGATTTTTTCTGTTTACAATTTATCGATAGTTTATAGAATATTTTAGAAACTTTCTAAAGTTCAAGCAGAAGATTGTTCTATCGCGAAAACAATTTGAATGTAGAACATGATCACAACAGTTACATCTTCCATACAGTTTTATTAAGGGCTCACATTCAGCAATTATCATATTAAGGGCTTTTATGATGAAGAGTCCCTCCTAAGCAATTTGCGGCAGCCCCATAACCCTAAAAAAAGGAAAAGTGATAAGCAAGATGTAAAAACTCCGTTTAATCCGCGACCAATTCGCGCTACAAACACTTTTATCGGTTTAGGTCCACATTAAAAAAGAAGGATACCGATATAAAATTAAGTCAACAAGTTCCTCCGAAAAATTATTCATAGAAAAAGATCGCGAGGTGAAAACTGTGGGGTGGGTTTGGGTAAGGGATGAAGAAAGGGAAAAAGTTGGATAACAGCCTTCATGAATTGGAAATGTAATTTGCCGGGTAGGTGTGTGTGTGGCAATTGTTTTCGTTCTATTGCCGGATTACGACGTTTCTGATTGACGACGCGTGTGGCGTGCGTCGCTCGGTGGGTGGCGCTAGTTTCGCTGGGAATGGGACGGCGGTATCAGTTGCTTGTCGCCGTTTCAGCTGATGGAATATTGAGTGATGGGGAGTCGTCTGTGACACTTCTGTGCCTGATCCTTTGGAACTTTAGTTCGCACTGAACTTGGTAATGAAAGGTTTTCGGGATTCGTTTTCTAGTTTTATTTTGATACATTTTCCGGTAGCCCTTGTCTCATTGTTTTTTTCTTTATATCGCTGGCATGACAGTCGTTCAAATTTGTTTGGCCTAGAACCTATAGCCTCTTCCACGGCGTCGTCGGTGGCAAAGCATAGTTCACCCCGATCGCATACATATCTCATCGTAATTCTATATTTCGTCGAATTAAATGGAAGTTAAAATAAAATATCTAAAGCTTTATGTGTGTCCTTCAGCTTCTCGCCTCTTCCACTCAAAAAACCATGCAATCACAATAGCGCAGTAGAAACAAACTCAATTCCTCTGAATAGCCCAGTTACACGTAAGCTCCACATAATAGAAAGTATCCCCACATTCCAGCTGCCATCTCATCTGCAGCTCGGCAGACAATCTTGTGACAGACACACAGACAACAGAGGGTCTGTCTAGCCTCGTAAAACACACGTTTTACCGACTTATTATACGACAACGTTTTGTAAAAACGACTTTCTCCGAGTAAAGGGAATCTAAATTGGCGTAAATTTTACGATCACTATTTGAAGTGAGATGTAATTTTGTCAGGAGCTGATGGTAGTTTTTTTCGTGAACGTGAGGACGCCATAAAATGCTTGAAGGGCGGTTTAGCTGCCGTTAGCCCGGGCCAGTAATAAACACGGGGGCCATTAAAGTTCAGTGTTATCAGGTAACGCTGCTAAGTTTGTTGTTGGGTGCTAAATGAAATAGTGTCTCAGACAGAAACTTGTAGAGGTGATCGACGAAAATAGAACATTGTGGTGAGCGGTTGGTAATTGTTTCGCTGTACGTAATTAACGATTATAAGGCAGGCATAGTTCTGCGAGCAATGTGCTCCGCCCACTGCCATTTAGGTTAGGGAATTCTTCAGGGTATATCGGTAAACTTTGTCCTCCTGCAGATAACTTAATTTCTGATTCGATCACGCAAGGAATCTCCGAGTACCAGATATTATACCAGAATAGTTACCGACCGATTACTGAATTGGTTGGTAAGTATTCTGGTATAATAATCGTTCTAAATAAACAGTTAGAATGAGATCAGAGTCCTGGGATATCTATCTATCCTCGACCCAGGACAACACCATAAAAACGACCAGAAATAAACCAAACAGATACTAAACTTTATGCCCATGTTTACATGTCAATATACAAGTGTAGCCTTAGACATGTCTAGCCAATAGTGTCATCTATCTTAGGTAACGCACTAATAAAGACAGATGGCCCAGGACCGTGCAAGCTAAGGGGCATAAAAGGTTAGCCTAAGGACATAATAGAAAAAGTAATTTACACAAAAAGTGGCTGTAAAGGTACCTTTATCGCTATTTTTATAGGCAGTGAATAGTTTATAAGTATATATTTTATATGCGACCTTAGAAGTGGACTTTGGAGCAAAAATAATAATGAAAGAGTGGCAAGTCAATGTGTTATTTTTCGCTGCAGCGTCTTATGATTACTTACTTAGGAATTATAGAATGCTTTACGAAATATAATTTATAAAAAATAGGATTTCGACACTTTTTAAGCAAATTGCTGTACAGTCAAAATCATCAAAATAACTACTAAAATTAAGTTATTCGACAAACTTAAAACTTTAATAAACTTACACTTAAGTTAAAAAATAATGAGCCAACTAAATGAAGCAACATAAATGATCGGTTCATTCTTGCTTTGACTCCATTCCGTGGGGAGTACAACGGCTGGTTGCGGCTGATAAAATGCGCCTCCAAGGAGACCGGTACACTCACACGCGAATGTACACTGGCGGACATCGCTATTTGGACATTGGGAATTTTGCAAGGATGACAAAAAAATGCTAAAGTACCATAAATACAAACGTGAAAAGAGGTTTTTCGAATGTTATCTTTACTTCTAAAAATATGGATCAATTAACAATCTTGTAATTTGCATACAAATAAATTACATTTAAAGTAGGTACACCGTTTCTTATTTTATTTTGACGTCTACAAGTTTTGGTCTTTCTCATAAGAACTTTGTTGTAGATATTTGCTTGACTTGTCGCAGTTTTCAGAGGCTTCGAGTGTTAGTATTAAGACGAAACAGCGGAAGAATATTGTAGGCGCTTGACAAGTTTCTTTCGCAAATTTTGTTCAAAGACCGTGCAAACTTTGAAACAAACAAAAAGTAGTACCGAGTTTTACTGTGCCAATACTTTTGTCCTCGATTGTAAATATCCGCTTGATCCTATACACTTAATTCTGTTTTTAATTAAAGTTCAAGTTACCGTGAAAAAGTTTTCTCGATGCAAATGAAAGCATTTACCTTACGAAGACTAGCTGTTCCTTCCGGTACAAGTCTAGTTATTACTTAGAAATAATTAAACAAGTTATTTCTTTGATCTTATCTTTTGTATTGCGGTTTGTGTTTTTGCTGGATAGTATTTACTTTTCCACCTGGGCACTGATTTCAGCGTCATTGTTCTTGAAACCGCAAATGAAGCTGTTGCGCGTATCATCCTGACTTAAGGTTGGGGAGTTCTGCGAATCAACCTTGTTGTGAAAATTGGTTCCAGAAAATCACTTTAGGCAGTTTTCATATTGCAAGAACTTGAGGTTGTTTTATATTTGGTTTTGCTAATAACGTATCTTTAATTACAAAATAAATACCTATAAAAGCTGACTCAGAAAATTTGCAACACTATCGCATTCCAAGGGCAGGAAGTTAATACAATAACTCTTCAAATCACGTTCTAAGTGAATTAGTTCAAACAAAATTCTCATTATACACATCAATAGCAACTAAAGACCATTTTCCTACTTCCAAAACCACGAAGAAACTCGCATACATTTCCACCGCAAACCAAACACATTATATCGTATATAAAGCAGGACATTCACGGCAAGTTTAAAATCTAGTTGTCTGAAACCCATTCGGTACTACCTGGCTAACGCTAGGTCCAGGCTACTGCCTATGGTATGACTCTGTAATCAGCCATTCCGATGCAAATTCGCTCGCTGAACCAACTATGGCTTTATATAAAGGGCTGTATTCGCGTTTACTGTTGTGTGTTTGATTCGAATATGGACAAATAACGGTTTTATTTCTTTATGGAGATGTTTACTCCGAAATAAGCTTAGCAAATAATATTCTTGAAAGAATTTGTTGAGAATGATGCAAAATCTCTCAATAATACTCACTTATCTATCCACATTGTACAGATACAGACATGACAGTGCGTTTTGTACATATTATGCCGTAGATATCTTAAAATACTTAATGTCAGGTTCAGGACATTAATTTTCAGCATTTGATTTTTTAAATCATGATCCAAAAAATATTGAATAATCAGTTCATTAAACACAACATTATGGCCTGTTAAAAATCAGTACACTGTTAAGCAACTGATTAACTGATTCTAAATAAAATAAAAAACCGGCCAAGTGCGAGTCGACTCACGCACGAAGGGTTCCGTACCATTATCGCAAAAAACGGCAATAAAATCACGTTTGTTGTATGGGAGCCCCACTTAAATATTTATTTTATCCTGTTTTAAGTATTTGTTACAGTGGCAACATAAATACATCATCTGTGAAAATTTCACGGTTCATGAGAGTCCAGCTATCAAGGTTATACAGCCAGGTGACAGACAGACAGATGGACCGCGGAGACTTAGTAATAGGGTCCCGTTTTTACCCTTTGGGCACGGAACCCAAAAAACTATGAATACCTAATTTAGAATAAGGAAGTAAATAAGAAGTAACTAAATAAGAGTAATAATTTCTGATTTTGTAAAATCAGAAATTATTACTCGATATTTCAGGTTTCGCTTGTCCAGTAGCATTTTCGTATTCAACTAAACCAGCATCAAACTCCCCGTCCGTACGGCGACTATATCTCCATCCCAATGTTTGGAGCCGCGTCCGCTATAGGAGTAAGTGAATTTTCCCCTTTATGCAGCCACTTGACTCTGGCTACAGAAGGTTTTATCCTTTGATTACACTTGGAGAAAGTTGCAAGGAACTCAATGAGGCCCCGGGCGCGACGATAGATGAGAATCGTTGGGAAACTTTTGTGAATACATGTCAACGTTACTCGATGCCGTCTAGATTGTTCTGGAACAATCGAACACGGAAGATGATGGGCGATATTGGTTTTTTAAGAAGATAGCGCCTTAGTTTTTTAATTACACCGACGTGTGCTTGAATTTGGTCTTTTATGAAAGGTTTCTATTGATATTTTGACACGAAAGCTTCAGCCTAGGATCTTTCTGACATGTATTTAATGTTTTTTTCTGTTTCACGTGCCAATTTGCGACATCTATGACATACAATATATGATAATCTTTATAAATTCTTGATATAAATATAGTACTCACCATTGAGATAATATGTACGTGCGTAGTACATTATTACCTCAATGGTACTCACAGATAAATAATGTCTAAATAAGCGACCCTGAACAAACAAATAAGGAGAGGCAATTTAAACCAACATGTCTCTTTTTATATTTTCTGAGTTTGTGAATTTTTTTATTATTCAATCTCGTATAAACGACTCAGCGGAATTAGATATTTTGGACAAACAATGAACATAGATAGAGAGTGTTCTACTACACATAGAATATTTTTATTGAAATTCTTGGAGCCAGTATCCTTGGATGCAACTAAAATTCAAAGACTTGGATAAGAGCATCTGGAATGACTTGAAAGAGGCCTCAACAGAGGGTCAGAAACGGCTACATAAATAAAAAAACCGGCCAAGTGCGAGTCGGACTCGCTCACGAAGGGTTCCGTACCATTATTACAAACTAGTCCTCTAAATTATATGAGTGCCCATACAACTCAGACACCAATTAACATAGTCCTATGTTAATTGGCGTCAACTATGTATGTATGGGGACATCCTTTAATTTTCATCTCATTTTTATTATTATTTTTTGGAATTTTCCTTTATTTGTGCTGTGTGATTCTATGTCAACGGAACTACCATATAGGTTTTCGACCCAAAACCTACGGAATTGTCGATTTTGGTTAAAAGCAAGGTCTTACAGCACAAGAAAAGGAGTAATTCCAAAAAATTAAAAACGTTGACAATTAAGGTAAATTACAAGTTTTCGCGAAAATCTAAATTTGACAATATCTTTTTATCGTGTTGACTCAGGACCTTGATTTTTATACACCTAATAGGGACTATAGACCTCAGTATGTAGTACT
Source organism: Orthosia gothica (assembly GCA_949775005.1). NCBI lineage: Eukaryota > Metazoa > Arthropoda > Insecta > Lepidoptera > Noctuidae > Orthosia > Orthosia gothica. The sequence continues at coordinate 25,942,821 of OX459045.1, read as the reverse complement.
TGCTAGGTCCACCCGTTCCTGAGAAAATCGGTGGTGACACACGGACAGACAGACAGACGGAAAATAGAGTGATCTTATAAGTGTTCCTTTTTAACCTTTTAAGGTACGGAACCCTAAAAACAGACTGTTTTGTAATGAATCGCCTAGCAACAACTTACAACAAGACTAAAGGCGTACAACACAAAGAAAATTGTACAGGCAGCATATTTACCCATCAGCCATTCAAGTCACGTTCGCTGTCGTACGCCGCGAAACCAAAAATTGCAGCAATGCCGAAACAGTCTTGCCAAGTGACTTCATTAGGAAAAACTTGTGTTGTCAACTTTCTGCCGGTTGTGCTCCGGAGCCAAGGTAAACAGTACTGGTGTCGGCTTGTGATTTTGGTTAAAATATCCTACTAGATTGTACTTGGGGTTGTTAATTTTGCTGGGTGATGCAGTTTTTATTGGTAGTACCAAGTAATATATTTTTTTGGTTGAGGTACCTCATTGCGTCTATCGATTCATTAATGTCCTAAGGTAAGGAATGCAAACAGCGTACGCTGATTGTATTCTAGAAGTTTCTGCATAAGAACAGAGCTAGCACCCAAAAATATCAGGCCACATGTTTTGTGTTAAACACATGTCTAACGAATTCCAGACCGCTTTCAACTTTAATTGTAACCATATGAAAATTATAGCCAAAACGTATTACTAAGTAACAAACTTTCTAAAACCCCAACTTTATGCAGTATGCGTTTAGGTGCTTATTTAGACCTTTAATTACTATTTATGAGCCCGAAATACATCTCCATAAAAAGGACCAACTAAGTTGGAGGCCCAACTATCAAAATCGTTACAACTTAAGCCATTCATTACTAACTTAATCTTGAATACAGCAAACAAGTCAAATATTGACGGGAGGGTGTCTGGTGAGTGCGGGACTGCGGGAGTGATAAGCCGTGAAGGGCCCGGTCTTATTGGATGAGCACACAGGCAATCACGGCCGGACACTGCCGCCCAACTGCACGTTTCGCTTCTGTGACGTATAACTGGCCAGATTAATTCGTAGAAGCGACAATTTTATTACAAAAACCATTTGTGAAGTGATTAAAATTGAAAACAAAAAATCAGAAAAACTCGACTGCTTCAAAAGCGAACTAAAAAGACGTAAACAAGGAAAAAATCATGCTGTGCAGGCGGAGGATACACCAGATCGTGCTGGCTGAACAAAATCTGGTGTATCCTCCGCCTGCACAGCATGATTTTTTCCTTGTTTACGTCTTTTTAGTTCGCTTTTGAAGCAGTCGGGTTTTTTGATTTTTTGATTTAACTTTTTTTATTTATAAGTTTTTAGTTAAAAATTTTTCGAATTAGATACATTTAAACATATAAGTGTTATATATTTTTGAAATCACCTCTTAAAACCCTTTATTTTGATACCCCACACACTGGGTTTGGAAGAAAAAAAAAAATTGGGTCCCCACAATATGGCGCCCAAAATCCGCCATTTTTCTGTTGTCCAATTTTAACGTAGCCTATGACACTCGCAGGGTTAAGACGAATCGATTGACGTATGAATCATCAAAATCGGCCAACGCGTTTGGTCTCTGGAACGCCACATAGGAACAAACATACATACATACATACATATATACATACATACATAGACTGATAAACACATTACCCTCCTTCGGCAGTCGGGTAAAAATATTGCTTTGCTCTCGAGAAGTGATTCGGATAAGTCTAGTACTTTCTGCTTTATTTTGTTAACGCTTTAAATTAATTTGATTTCACAAGTAATACAAGAAAAACGTAAACTCAGTTTAAAATTTCTTAGCGATCTGGTGAGGGTGGCGGGAGTAAGCTGGATACGAGACGCACGGGCCCGGTCAATGTGGCGGCTCTTGGGTGAGGTCTATGTCCAGCAGTGGATGTCTTTCGGCTGATATGGTGATGATGATCCCCTTGATAAGTTTTTTGGACTTTTAACAATCGTTATGGCTGATAGTTCTGTCACTTCGTCTAGATTCTATAGTCCATGTCACGAAGAGCTATACATTTTGTAAATTGTGGTACTGGAATGTTCCGATCGTTCCAATATAGTTGTTCCATCTCACAATAAAATGTTACGTGACTTTTATGAAGCCGAAATAAGATTAATTTTACTACGATTCACACTTCATCGTAACATAGAACAACTATACCACAAAACATTAGACGATATTGCTAAAATATAACACGACCAAATGAAATTGCTCGTCAGTTTCGTGTTAGACGTATGTTACTTTGAGTTGATTGAATTTGGGATTATTTGTTGATGATTGAATTGTCGAACGGTCGCTACGTAACTTAGTAGAAGTTCTTTACTTACAAAATGTATTGCTTCTCGTGACGGGGACAGAGATAGGACACAAGAACCTCAAGACAATGTGACATCCTATTGGCTAATAATCACTTAAGAGCTAGGGCATATTTCAAGTGAACACAATTTCACTGTCTCTGTAGTGTGTACCCAAGTACTAATATTAATCATCGCAGCGTAGGTAGTTCTTGGTAATCACTGAGTTGCGAGTTCAATCCCCAAATAAATTCAGATTGGAATATGCTATTCGCAACAGTGGATTTCGATACCAAGACTTTCATACTAGCGTACCAGTCAAAACAGTTTTTCGAATTAGCGTGTTCGCGACACGTCATTCGGTATAGCGGTTTTCGATTCAATGTGTTTTCGAACTGGCGTACCACTCGTAAAGTTTTTCGAAATAGCGTGCGTCGCAATAACGTCATTCGAATCTTCATATCACTCCCCGGCTAGGCCGCTGTCGGCTCTGCAAAACTATTCCCATCTTTGCCACCGAACCTTCAGTCCATTTATTTGCATTGGTAATTCATAATAATGTTATTATTGCCAACTCGACAATGTCCAGCTCCCTTTGATTGTCGGTCCCCGGTAATCGTGTTTGTGCCTGTCCAAACTATGTTATATTGATTTTTGTTATTAAATAACACGCTTTACTTGTCAAGGGACGTTTTGACCTTTCGATTTTGTTATTTCCATGACCCGAGAGTTGTTCCTCGTTTGTTTAGTAAAGCCGTAAAGGTTAATTGTACGGAATGAAAAGGTTCGTGGGCGGTCGTGAGTTTACTTGCGTCATAATTGAATTATTTAAAACGACAGGTACCTACAGTACAACTTAGAATTGACATTTCCCTCCAATTTTCGAAAGAGGAAAAGATTTTCCGATTTATGACATCCCTTTACGATTTGTGAGAATCAATATCTTTATTTATTTCTTATCGCCCCCTCCGTGACACCAGGAGCGGGCGTCCGTTTGTCTCAAAGACAAAGCTGCTTTTCTTGTCTAAACCTCCAACGATAAATCCATTGGTGTCCAGTGCAGCTTATGCGGAACCCCGCTGCCTTCTCCACCAACACAACAGCCACATAAACAACTGAAAACCACCCTTTTCACAACGCCTTAAAGTCTACACGACCTGAAATGTTATCTGTGTATGTCAAGCCGAAGGCAATACATTTTTTAAAGTTGGATCAATGAAAAATGACCTTTATGTCATCCCAATAAAGGTTCAATTGTCGGTATAAACAATTTGCGATTATGTCATGTTTCCGATCATAGTGAGGGTTTGTTTGTCTTTGCTCCGTGTCGACTTTAACGCAAATAGTAAAAATATGATATAATTTAAAAAATAATATTAGTGTACTGATGGATGAACAATGATTTCAACCAAAAATTTACAATTGTTCCAGGTTGACAACAATTTTTAACAAACTACATAGTGAATTTAAAGGATAAAGTGAAAATCCTTGGAAAAAATAAAAGTCAATGTGCATGGAGAAAAAAAAAGTAAATTAAAAAAAACCAAAACCCGACAGCTTTAGAAGCGAACTAAAAGATGTTAATTAAATAAAAAATAAAAACTTGTCGCTCTTGAAACTAAAGATGATTTTTAAATACCTATTTCAGCACTTGACATAGTTCATTGTTTTTTTTTTTCATTTGAACAAGCCAGTTAAAAAGACAGGACGGAGCGCTGAGTAGCCGTGGCTTGGTCACCCACAGTGAAGTGAAGAGGAACCCGGGGCCGCTCGTCAGAGTTTTTGCCGATTAAGCCGATGAGGTAGCGGCCAACAAATAGGTTGCGGTGCCGCTTGGTAACACATCGCTTACCATCAGGTGAGATAGTGGTCAAACGCGAGTCTTAATTAGATAAAAAAAATACAGAGGTGACATCGCAACTAAGGCTAGTCGGGATGTCGTATGGAGTGTCTCAGGTCCCTTATGATATCGCGGCTGAGGGTTGGAAGCCGCAGCGGGAGAGGAGTGCCTGTGTTGCGATGCGCCACTTTCTCTACATTCCGTGGCCTGGACGGGCTCGCCACCGTCTGATGGCGGATGCGGTGGAGCCCTATCCCTAGCGGTCGAAAAGTGGTAGGTGGCGGGGCCACTGATCTGACCTGTTACAGGGTGACCCATGTCCTGGTTTGGTCCCTGGGGTGGTCACGGCGTGCAATGTGTTCTGATGCCCCGGTGATGGGGGGTACACCCCAGAGGAGAGTCCGGTTCCGGATAGCCGCGGCGGGTTCACGGTGAGTGCTAACGCGTGCCCGTGTACCGCCATAAGTGGCGCAGGAGGACACCATGGAGTTTTAGTGGGTTGGAGTCCCACACAACTGCGCTAGTAGCTCAGTGCACTATTCATGAGCATTTATCCACGCTTTTTTTACAAAATGCAAATTTATAAACAAACTTTCATAACCGACCAAATATATATCATGCACACTCCCCAACAGTAGTAGGGCGAAAAATACGTGGGACACTCAGAAAGTTTTGCGAAACTAAAAAAAATTGTTCTATACGTACATATATTTTTATTAAATCTTTTCAAAGTACTTTCCACCAGCCTCTATACAAAGATTCATGCGCCTAAACCAGTTTTCAAAACACTTTTTCCAGTCCGCCGCAGACACCTCGTTTACAGCCTGCTCGAACGCAGCCAGCGCATCTTCCGGCGACGAAAATTGTATCCCTTTGAGCTGATTTTTTATTTTTGGGAATAAAAAGAAGTCACACGGTGCTAGATCAGGGCTGTAAGGAGGGTGACCCAGGAGTTTGACTGGCGTGCTGTCCAGGAAGTCCCTCGTTTTGAGTGCGGTGTGCGCAGGTGCATTGTCGTGGTGGAGCAGTAGCCCGCGGAGCCCTGTGTTTGGTCGCTTGTTGCTTATAACAGAGAAAACTTCTGGCAAACATTTGGTAGTATACCATTCGGCATTAATGCTTCTTTGATCCCGTAAGGGAATTGATACCAAGTGGCCAGTCAAATTAAAAAAGCTAGCGATCAAAATCTTACCCCCGCTTCTAGATCGCTTCACTTTGGTAGGCGTTGGCTCATTTTGAAACACCCAAACAGTCGACTGGCGCTTGGTTTCTGGGTCGTATTGATAAATCCAGGACTCATCACCTGTAACGATGTCGTAAACACGCCGAGACGAGCCTGCTTCAAATTTGTTAAGCATATCACGGCACCATTCCACCCGGGCCTGCTTCTGAGCATCGGTGAGGTTGTGCGGCACCCAGCGTGATACTATCCTCCTCACGCGAAGATGGCTGTGTAGAATCTCGTGAACGCTTCCCGATCCAATCTTCAATATGTGTTGAATCTCCTGATATGTAATTCGCCTATTGTCTTGGATTAAATTTTTCACTGCTAGCACGTTTTCTTCGGTAACAGCCGTCAAAGGGCGACCGCTTCTTTCGTCATCCCCCAAAGTTGGTCGACCGCGCTTGAATTCGTTATACCAACGATACACGGTTGCCTTGGAAGGGCCTTCATCCATGAATGCCATTTGAAGTCTATCGTACGATTCATCCGGTTTCAGGCGACACTTGAAATCGTATAAAATCATAGCTCTAAAATGTTCCCGGCGCAGATCCATATTTCAGTGAGACACAATACTTTGAATTAACTCGCAAAAAATGTGGAGGGAAATTTTGAAATTGGAACTTACTTATTTTTAAATAATCATATTTTCGAAAAACATTATAACTGGCCAGTCTCCCATATATAAAAACTTTTTTTCGCAATACTTTCTGAGGGGCCTGGTATATTGAATAGGCGAGTATTATACTAAGTAAGTAACTAATTGGTTTGAGTAATACCTTTTAGGAGTTTTTGTATGCTGCTGTAATAATATTGTTAGTTACATACTTTAATTAAAATTTGGGGTTCTATTTTAGTATAGTATTCTTTTGAAAATAGCATAAAAACTTACAAGGCGACATCGCTGTGCAGCGCGGGAGTTCGGCGGGCTTATTACGTAAGGTACAGCAAGTAGCAATAATTGTACAATTATTGCGCGATCAATTTAGTGACCTAGCCTACTGAGGCCTTTAAGTCAACTCTTTTTTTGACAGTCACTTTTAACAGAAGCTATTTTATCTGTCCGATGATTTATAAAATGTATCGTTTGATGAATTAACCAGCTTATGAAAGATACTTCGTGGAGGCTGTTTTTTTACAATAGTCAATTTGATTACAATTTAGCTCCAATATTCCGATAAATTAATATTCGGAGATGTAAAGTATTTGTGTAAAGTAAATATGGCAGTGAAAACTGGGTATTTAAAAAAAAATATTTACATAATATAATAATGATTTGAAAAATTGGATGACTAAAATGTCAATGTGTAAAATCCATTAAAATTTCTTTGAATTGTCGATTGTTATAAGAAATCGAATCGAAAACGCATTAGGACATCACTAAATAGACTACATCATCTCGTATTTAAGCTATGAAATGTAAAATAGATTTTTCAAATTTACTTTAGACATTGGCAGAATAGCCGACATCGGTGCTTGCCATATAAAAAAATATATAATAAAAGATACATATTGCGGACTTATCACATGCTAATGTGTTTGTAAGTATTTAGTAGTAAACATATAAACTTCGCTGAGGTAGCCAACACTACAGTATAAAAAATCCTCCACTTTACCGAGATACCGAGAACAGACGTGCTGTTTTCCCCCTTTAATTTTAATTTATATTTGCTCGTTTAAATATTAAGTAACGTAAACGTTGGAAAAACTTTGTGAGTGTGTAAGTGTGTTTGTAATTATTTCACGCAAAAACTATTGATCAGATCTGGATGAAATTTGACACAGATCTAGATTATAGTCTGGAACAGCACATACTATACTTTTTATCCCGGGAATATATTCCCTTGGGATAATTTTCGAAATTCGCGCGGGCAAAGCCCTGAACTCACATGGTTTACAGCTATATGTTCATATGTGATGGTGGTACTATTCTCATTACTTCCCTGTTGCTGTCATCATCATCATCTGCTTATTTTTTCCAACTATATTGGAGTCAGCTTCCAGTCTACCTGGATTCAGCTGAATACCAGTATTTTATAATACCTGATCTCCACAAAACAGTATCTAAAGAAAGAAAGAAGAAAAATATATATTTATTTAGCACAGATTAAAAGACAAAATACAAATAAAAAAGTGTAAAGTCTGACGTAAGAAGTTAGCAGGAAAGTGTGCCTCACGGCTGCCCAGTTCAGCAAAAATGCCAAACAACTAGTGCCTGACGCTGGTTTTCAACTGGACCTGATGTGTGAGGTGACGGATGTATGTACATCAGTTTTATACTTAAGTATCTGGGTATCATGATATCTCTTAGTAAGATATTGGTGGTTGTAGAAGCATGCTACCAATACAACATGTAGGTAAATAATTCGCACAACACACTTCGAATTTCACCTACACTCGAAACGCTACACACTTCATTCGAAAACTTGAACAATACGCTTGTTACATATAATTTGAGACAAAACAAAGCGAAAGTTGTCCTGTATCTGTTCAGCATCTCTGCAGAAGTTGGCGCCATCGGAGGGAGTATGATACACTGGCGATAAATTAACAGGAACAACAAAGTTGGCGCGGATAATTACTACACTTGCGTGTCCATTCACTTGTACTTTCATTATTCTTGGGGCGCGTTTTCGTTGTTATGTCGAGGTCCTTTTAGGGACGAAGATTTGATGGTTAGTTGGCGATTTGTGATTTGGAATTTTGAGCCTTTATCTTCGTATCTTTGGTAATGAATCATTGCTTTCGTCTATCGTATAACGTGGAGGTTATCATCCAAGTGTCTTCTACTTTTCTGACCATCTCAACAATCGACCACACATGATGTGGATGAATGAATATTCTTAGAACTTGTCTTCTTGTAATAAGAGAAATCAATTTTCAAAGAGAGTGCTAGTCCTGCACATTTAAATATAAAGGGGTCTCAGAATGTTTTTCGTTTTTGATGCATAAAAAAAAACATATGAAAAACAGTAGTTAGTAAATGCGCAGCCTCCACTTCCTGCCACTCATTTAGCATGGCACTAAAAAAATCTATTACTCATGGGTCTATGCTTGCTTTAAAATATTCAGGATGGGTGTCAATGGGTTGTAAACTTTACTTTTTAAGGAGCCCTATAGGAAAAAATCAGCAGGCGTTAAATCTGATTTTTTTGACGATGCTCCAGCGTGATGATTGTGATTCATGATTTTAGTTACAGGATAAATGAGTGGCAGGAAGTGGATGGGGTGCGCATTTACAAACTATTGTTTTTCATAAAAAAAAAAACAAAAACTGCTCTTTAATTTATCAGTAAATAATGGTTTGTACTAATTCGAGTTTTTTTTTAAGTTTCTGATATCAAAAACATTCTGTGACACCATATATATCAACACTTGCCTTTTGCAGTTGTTTTAAGCTATTAACATTTGTGATGATTCTTATCCTACTGAAAACTAACAAACTCAGTCTAAATGCGAAACTTAGTCTGAATTCCCGTACCGTATCGTATCTACAATGGATCTACCTACCATCTCCAACGTACCAGTAGCACGTGTTCATAATGACTCCGCGAACTGTTTGATTTAAAGTCGCAACAATTGTGTTTACGAGCTAACGTAGGACACCCCTGTACCCCTGTCTGCCCCTGTACCCCTGGTACCATCTGAATTAACACTACCGATGATAAAGCTACACAAGTTTTGTTAAATGGACGGTGTTGGAAGCGGAGCTGTTTTCGGGTGTTGTTGTATGCGTTACGAGTAATCGGGGATTCAGTGAAGGTTTTAAGGTTGATTTGAATCAGTGTGTATGATCTTCAAACGGGATTTGACATTGCATGAACTTAAATTGGTTTTACGTGGTCTTATAATGTTTGCTGCTTATAATCGACTTTGTATTAAAACTGAAAAGTACTTATGAGCATTTGGGGATTTAATTTAAATTCAACGAAATTTTAAGGAGACTTAATACAGTAATCTTGACGCAACGATATATGAATATTATGTTCTATATAACATTGAATTTGAAGATAAGAATAAGAATAAGAATAATTTTATTGTTAAGAAATTACATTCAAATGCGTTGCCTCCTGGAACTCACACTAGGATTTCCTGTGTCGTGAGATCCAGGCTCCTTCGTTCCGTTTACATTAATTGCTGTTAATAGTAATATATAAAACGATACAATAAATTTCTTAATTAAATCTAATCTACTTGTAATTTTGCAATAAAAGGAATATAAAATAAAAAGCTAAAACTAAAAGAAAAAGTATATAACCAAGTATGTATGTAAGTTATGCATGTACCTATGTTGTGTGTGATTGTGATGATGTGTATGTATGTGTGATTGGGTGTGTGTATGTGTGATAGTGTGTCTTTATGCGGGTGTATGAATTAAGATAGTGTGTTGGTGTTGCAAGTGTGTCAATTTATTATACCTGAGAATGTATATGATTAAGTGATAGTTTGTGATATAGAATAATAAATATATAAATAGAGATATGCATTAGTGCCTATCAAATTAACTTTTTTTTTTTTTTTATATATTAAGTTTTTGGTCATATCATAGTCCAGAGTAAGAAGCCATTTGGTAACCACAATAATGCAATTAATTTGAGTAAGTTGCAGAATTTTGAGTTGGTTGTTGAGTTTTGTGTAAATGTGCGGTCCCATAAAACCGTATGACCTAAGATGAGAGAGAGAAGACATATGTATTATAAGGTGATTTTATTCAGTGGCGATCTTTCAGGGGTGACAGTCCAAAGCACCATAAAATCATTTTGTATTGGCGCGGTTCCTCAATTACGGGCAAATCAATTAACTATAAAACATAATATTTTTACAAAAGCACTAAAACCTTTCAATCCTGATGTTGACTTCTCTAAAAGAAAAATGAATATTTTTAAACACTTGTAGCCTCACAGATCAAATTATTTAAGTCCCCAACACAAGAACATTGCCATCTCATCCGAGACAATACAAACTTAAACAATACCCATTTTTACAAAAGAACTGGTAATAAACAGGTATTTGTCAAACAACTGGCGCGAACCGAGGTAATGCTTCGTGAAATACCGAAATGAAATATGTATTAAATCCAGGGCCACTGAGATTAAGCTGGTGACAGGAGATCAGATATTAATGAGGGCGAGCACCCAGCGAGAGCTACGCGGGAAACTAGAGATTTTATGATGGCGTTAAAGGCTGGGGCCAGTAGTTCGTGTGTTATTTTTGACCTGTTACGTGGGACTTAAGTTGCCCGGACCAGACACAACACCCGTCTGGTCGGAGGATCCTCCCTTTTCTATGAAGGGACTTTACACCCTGTTCCACATACCCCCAAAACATACTAGAGATTCTTCCGTGCCTTGGAAAGCACGTTCAGCCGTTGGTCCCGGCTGCCATTTGAAGAGCTTTGACAGTCGTTACAGGTAGACAGAAGCTTGAGATCTGACACCAGTCTTGCCAAGGGATTTGGTGTTACTTAGTTATTGGGTTGTGGAGGTCAGATAGGCAGTCGCTCCATGTAGAACACTGGTACTCAGCTGAATCCGGTAAGACTGGAAGCCGACCCCAACAACAATTAGGGAAAAGGCTAGGCAGATAATGAATCATAAGCCTGTCGCAAAAATAGGCGTTATGTTCGTTATTATTGCCTAAATCTGGCAGTGTATATACGTATATATATAAAAAAATACATTTGCAGACGACTTCGTAATTAAAATATCAAAGTTCAAACTTGGCATGTAATTAACACGATTGCCAGTAAAACAGTAAACTTAACTAACAGTTTTATTCTGAATTTCTCAGGAAATGCTTGAAGGAACTTATCAACGGTTTCTATAAACACTTATAGCAACTTTACGTAAGCGAAATACAAATGTGGCACTTCAAGAAGATATTTTTTTATAGTCAATCCATGTTTATCTAGCTACATATAGCGTTCGCCTCGCTCCCTCTGGACGCTCACTAGATGAGCGGGGAATCAAAGAATTTAATCTGCAATGAAAGAAGTTGGAGGTTCTTTGTGCGTGTCACCCGCCCTGCCCTCGGAGCTAGCGCGATCTGATACATGGAGCGAGGAAGTGTGCTCTGTGGTTTTTGAGGAGATATGAGATGTGCCAAATATAGAGTGATTTTTTATAAAGGTTTATTGCTGAAATGAAGGACCTTTAGCCCATAGCCTTGTGGTTATAACACATACTAGTAGAGCGGGCGTTATACTGTTTTCGAAGAGACGATTGATGATAAATCTACTGCCCCCCTAGCCAAGTTACAAACGTTTCGTATCGAATCTCTTTCTACAATCGTTAAAGCCTTCTATTTGTTTGGTCTGACCACGTGACTTAACGTTCAGATGTGTCATTCTCATACATTGATTCGTTTTCTACTAGCATTATCTATTGTAGATTGTCAACTTGGCTACAGGGGCTGATTGTGTTCTCTTTACGGTTTTATCCTATAAAAAAATATGATGGTAAAAGTTTCCTCTAGTGCGTCAACTCTGTGAATCACACTGTGACGGCCAATGTATCGAATACATTTCATAAAGACGTCTTTGATTGGAGCCATATCGCCAATTACGCAACAGCCATCACAGTTTCCGTAGTGTAGCGGTTATCACGTGTGCTTCACACGCACAAGGCCCCCGGTTCGATCCCGGGCGGAAACAACACTTTCTTTTTTAACAAGCATTTTTTTTAAAACGTTTTTTTTTCGAAAATACCTCATCCAACCGCTCTTAAATCTTTGCCACCGTTCCTTACAATTCAATATCATCCCTTTGTTGCTGGTTTTCTCTTTAATAAATGCGGCGAATCCCCAATTTTAGCTCGAATAATATTGTCACCTCACCACGCCCGCGCCACAGTATTAGTAGAGAGGGTAGTTGACTTTCATAGGCTCTTTGTAGATTTTTGAATCGGAAAAATGCCATTTGAATAGACGTGTCCTGAAAAAGATTGGCTTCTGTGAATTATCGTGGCTTTAAGCTCTGAAGTCGACTGTATGGACTTTGAGATCGAATTTTTTTTTCATGACTTGTTACTTTGTAAGGATATTTTGAGTAGCTAGTGTTTTTCAGAAAGCAAGCTTCTTTCAAATAGTGGGTTTTGATAATTGAAAATTACTTAATTATAACTAAATCAATGATTAAACAATTCGTACTCTAAATAATTTAAGGTGTATTAATTGAAAGAACCGAAAAAAAAGGAAGGGGTTATTGAACTCGCGTAATAAATCTGCTAGTCCACACCAGTTTCAGGGTTTTCTGGCCGCATAATTCAAGTTGTTTATAGATAATGATGGAATTGGATAAATTGGATAGGATGGGTAAAAATGGAGGAGGCCTATACCCTACCAAGGGGTTCCTATAATAAAATTAATAAAAACTAACTTAAGAATCACTTATACTCGTACATAGATCTACTAACATAGAATTAAGAAATTATTAAATATATTGTAACTACATATTTAAGTTTTATAGGAAATAAAAAGGCTTTATTATTATTTCTTTTATTCATCTTCTGTCTTATTTAGTATATTTTTAAAAATTTAAAAAAAGAAAACCTAAAAACCTTTAGAAATATAAAAAATAGAGGCCAACCGGTATCAGGAACAGGGTCCAAGCTACCGGTGGTTAGGACTCCAGAGACTTATTATTATTATATACATAATGATGATAAGTAGGTACCCTTGCCCCTGAAACTGTGTATTGCCAGTTATTTCAATAACACCCTCTGTGGTATTGTAACGGACTTGAACTAGTTATTGCTGAAATCACACGAATTCTAAATTAACCTAAAGTTGAACCAAAATCTGTCGGCAACTCAAAAATCAATACAATTTAATCAATCCAATCACAACACTAGCGCCCATACCAGTTATAAAGTTAAAACAAGAGTTTTCTACGAGTTAATTAAAATATAGGGAGAGCCAATCAGAGGCATCAAATGGGAGAACTTGGCGGTACACTAGAAGTATCTCTTGACGACTTATTAATTCGCTGCGAGATTTTATTCGTCTGTTGCCCTTTGTTGATTACTGTATTAGAAAATTTACAAAGTTTGGAGCTGTAGAGTGGTTTTTAATTGCTATGTTTCTGTTGATCATTTTGAAAATAATCTGACTAAAGTTGCTGAGCAGACACAAAAGGCAAGGTTATGTTAAGGTTTTGAAAGGTACGTGAACTATGTACCTCGCAATTAAAGATCCATTTCGAGTGATTAATTAATCCATTGTGGACTGTCTATGTTTGGCTTAAACCTTAAATAACATAGTTCGAGAGAAAGACTATGATAGGTAGGTTACAGATCGATAAAAAGTTAATATAAAAACTCAAAAAACCCGACTGCTTAAGAAGCGAACTAAAAAGACATAAACAAGAGGAAAGCATGCTGTGCAGTCGGAGGATACATATTCGCGAGCTGGCTGACTAAAACCAGTATTCTGTATGTCGGGTTTTTTGATGTTTTTAATTAACGTATTTTATTTATAACTTTTTAGTTAACATTTTTTTTCGAATTAGTTACATTTAAACATTTTAAGTGTTATGTATTTTTAAAATCACTTCTTAAAACCCTTTATTTTGATATTCCACACGATGGGTTGGACAGAAAAAAAGCCGCCATTTTTCTATTTTCCAATTTTAATGTAGCCAGTGACACTCGCGAGGTTAAGACCGAATCGATTGACGTAAGAAGCCTCACAAACAGCCAACGCGTTTGGCCTCTAGAACGCCACATAGGAACATACATACATACATAGACTGATAAATACATTTCGCTCCTTCGGCAGTCGGGTAAAAGATTTTCGCCTTACAAGTTCATAAAAAAAACATCATTATTTATTGCCATAAATAAAACCATACCCCACGAATGAATCGCCAGCCCACCTCGATTAACGGACCATGAAATCGATGATACCCGATTATTTTTTTACCGATATTATTAACAATTACTGGGACACTAATTTCGTAGCGAATGATGCATCAATCCTTGCCGAAGGTAGATTAACTCCATAATACGCGGCAGTCGGTGACATATTGTATCATTAATCTGTGCCGAGGGGCCGGTATCACCTGCTTGTATGTAGCTGTATTATATGTGGTGCACTATTGTGTACTGAAATTGAACGTGGGTAGAGGTCGTTCTTGTAGGGTAATGATTGGTCATTTATAATAATGGATGGAACAGCTTGGTCTTAGTTCGATAAGTCTCCATTTTATTTAGTTTCACGTGTTTGGAAGGAAAGATACTCGTAATATTTTTCAATTAATTGCAGATTTGTTATGTTTTAAAGTCGCTCCCATCACTGACAAAGTAAAAGAAAATCGAATCCGATGGTATGGTCACATCCAGAGACGACCAGATGATCACATGGTGAAGCTTGCCCTAAACATGCCAACGACGAAAGGCGGATGCGGACGACCACACGCCATTTGGTTGACGCCGGGTAAAAAATACCTGAAAGAAGTACAATTGGATGCCAGCGCAGCTCAAGAATATGTACATTATCATCAGCCTATTAATGTTCCCAATGCTGGGACACAGGCCTCCTCTCTGTGAGAGGGAATGGGCCGTAATCCACCACGCGGGCCCAGTGCGGGTTGGTGGATGTCACATGTCTTCGATTTTTTGGTTCTAGGTTATGCCGGTTTCCTCACGATGTTTTCCTTCACCGTTTTGAGAGCAGTGGTGAAGAAATAATTTACCCAAAGTAAAGCGCCTGCCTGGGCTCACCCACGACCTACACAAGGCTATGTACAGTTGAGAAAAAAGATAAGGAGAGTCGATCTCAAGTAAAGGGTATAAAGTCGCGACAAAATAAGAAGAACTGAATTCACGTCGACAGCCCTAGCGCTGGCCTCACACCGATCTTTCATGGTGCAGGTGTTTGTGCACAGGGAGCAGGACAACAGATGGGGCATCGTTTGGTGTAGGTCCACAGTCGCATTGTGGCTGATTGGAGTACCCCCATCTGTCCATGTTATACCTACAGCGGGCCAGGTCAGCCAGAATCACCTGGTATGTGTGTGTAGGTATATTATATGCTGCACTATTGTGTACTGAAATTAACCGTTAATAGAGGTTGATCTTGAATGGTTGTTTGAAGAGCCATAGGTTATAATGGATGGAACAGTTTTTTCCTGTTTTTAGGGACTAAGATTTTATTTAGTGGCACCCGTTCAGAAGTTTAGTATTCTTAAAAATGCGGAATTATTATTTAGGCCTTTTTAAGTTCCGGGGCTGACCAGTATCACCTTGATGAACTTATCTGAACTTGATATTTATTGAAATGATGTGTAATGAACCAATCTAAAATAAGAAGATATTTAAATATTAATGTAGGCCTGTTTCTATTTTCTGTATGCAGTTTTTTTTTAGGTAGACAGTTTGTGATATCCTTTTAACAGTTTTAAAGCAAAACCAAAAACTTATAAGCGATCTAATAGCGGAAGTTTTTGATTTCATATATGTAATCGATAAACTAATTTGGATTTTGAGATATTGTATGAAAAGCTGTCTCTAATGTAGATGATTCTGCCTTTTAATATCGACAATAGCATGCTGAGTTTCCCACAGGGTTTATATATGCAGATGCGATCCGTTCAATCTAGGGCCGCGTAGGCTAGACGTACGTTACAATATTAATTATTCATCGGATCGAGCGAATAAACCAATTTCACGGTTCTTTGGTCGCGAATCGCAGCGAACCGCCGCGGCTTATACAGGGGGCGTCGAAATGCCTTGGCCTGCAAGTGGCGAGAAGTTTTTTTTTTGCTTTTTAGATGGCGTAGATAATAGTGTTTTGTTTGGGCTTCTAAACTCAAACATGAGAAAGGATAGCAAAAAGTAAGATAACTAAACTCATTTAAATAAATTTCTTATTGCACTCTTGCGGCCTCGAAATGTATAAATAATTGTGACGTTGTTGTATTTTTATTGTAGTAAGTAAAAAGTTCTTTCATAAAAAGTTTTTATTGTTAAAATGTAGGATCTCAGTGCTACGGTAGGTACAGTTTCTTAGTTAAAACGAGGGTGACAAAAACTGTTATTTCGAGGTAACTTGGAATTATACTCGGGCTTCTACAGGGCTATTTCAGAGAAGTTAGACAGTATAAAGATACGACTGTCCCAATGTTAGAAAGCGTCTTTTTCTGTACTACATTTATAGCAAAAGGATGGAATAACTTAATTTATTTATTTATGGGGAAAACAAACAGTGACACATTATATTTAACAACAAGAATTATAAAAACTATGATCAAATGCCAAACACCATAATTTTATATTTTAGTAAAAAATAAAAAGATATAAACTAAAACCCTACAATGCGCAAAATTTACAAAAAAAGGAAAAAAAAACAACAACAATATGCAACATTCTCTCTCATTGGTAATGTCGATACATGTCTCATATTTCTTTCATCTTGTTTAAAAATTACGATTAGGTTTGCGTTGTCTCTTGCTAACTGCTTTAGTACATTACTGCCGCGGTCTATAATGACTACTTTGCTGGTCGCGCTGATTATGGCCGACAGCTGAGCGTAGCGCAGTTCCAGGCCGACACAGCGCGGTCAGCTTGCAGCACTTGATGGACGAGCTGAGATAAAGGCCGAGACCGTAGGTCGAGGCCTTTACAGCGAGGACAGCAAGGGCTGCAATGATGGCCAAGCTGAAAGGCCTAGAGCGTAGCTAGGCTAGCTCGAGGCAATCATAGCGTGACCAGCGAAGCAGTCATTGTGGGCCAAGGTTTGTATAGTGCTTTACTCAAAAATGCAAGTACCTAATCTAAATAAAACCAGCAAGTAATTTAAATAAAAAATATATTAATTAAATAGAATTTTAATTAAAATGACAATTATGAAAAGTACAGTTACTAAAATTCAACACCGACTTGCCCGGTTTGATATTACTAATAGTTTGCGATAATTCTAATGCGGTGTTTGACTGCTGTATTATTGAAAAGAAAAACATTTTCGGATAAAGATTTAGATTTCCTACTGATTTCCCACTGCACAAATTTTTCATTTGCAAGCTTATATTTTTCCTTTGAGTTTCGCGGTATCAAATTTTCAACCACTAATTTAGCTTCATCTTTAATATCTGGCGGTGTTAAACACATTGAATCGGCAGAATTTTCGCTTCGAGAGCTCATTTTTATCAAAAAAGTCACTAAATAAAAACAATATTTTCGCTGAACCGCGCTTTTGTTACTTCTTTGTTTTTTTTTTGAGCAATGGTAGTTGGAACTATACAGCCTATTATGGAATAAAATCTTTTTGTACCTATCTCTATAGATACAAACAGCTGTGTTTTAAATAAAATCTTTTTGGATTTGTTTTTTTTAAACGTTGAAACGTCAAAATAGCGGCCGGCAAAACATTGCCGGCCTGTTAGAGCGGCCAGCAAAACTTTGCCAGCCGCTCCTTAAAACAGAACGGCAAGGTCGACTTTGCTCAAACAAGGTTATCAAAATAATGACCACATTACATGCATTTTTGAGTAAAGGGATTTTACTATACGTCTGATTTAGATAAAAACGATCGATGAACTTGTGTCTCCCCATAGCAAAATAATCACGTATATTACTTTGATTTTTACAAGCAACATCATCAAATACAATTACAGAATTCGGTTTTGCGGTCTGAACACGTAGACGTAGTACTTGCTCATTTTCATGATATTTCTGAAATGAAATGGCTCTCAACAAAAGCGTTGCGGTAGAGATTGGAAAAAGTAAAATAGATTTGGAAATGACAAGGGCCATTGAAATGTCATAATTATAATCAATTCCATACATTTTGGTATTACGACCATCGTGATCGCTGAAAAAATTACCTTGTCTAGATCCTCTGGATATCAGACAACGGTAGTACTTAAAATTCGTGACATTTACGCTTGCATAGTCACTCAATCAACCTGGATTTTATCAAGAAACAAAAATTACCTTCTAATGAAAATCATCGCTAATTTGCAGAGCACCCTCTAGAACAATAACTAAACGTATCCGTTAAGCCAAAACCGCGCGATCAAATTTGCAGCGTCAGCGCGCACGCAACCGCCCGAGGGTGAGTGTGTGACGTCACTATTGAGTATACATACCATTATTGCACCGCAAAGATTTTACGCGGGCTAATTGAAGCTAGGACATTAATTAGTATCAATGTAGAAATAATCATGGCGGGTATCCCACCTACACGCACTAAACGTTGTGAATAATTTTATTATGCGTACAGCTAAGGAGTGGAATTCGCTGCCGGAGTCTTTGTTTCCTGATAACTGCAACTTAGGTCTTTAAGTCAAGAGTGATTATATAGGTTACTTCTAGGCAAGCGTGCTTCACCGTCGACCACATCATCGCTTACTATCAGGTGAGATCACTATCTCACCTAATAGGAAGCATGTCTTTTCAAAGAAATGCCCATGAAAAGGGCTTTGTTATTCTACGTCATATGGTAACAGCAGCTAAGACTATGGATTCAAACTTGTATTGAGGTGGTGTGACATGAAACTGTTAAAAAAAAGTTGATTAAAAAACTTAAATAACCCGACTGCTTAAGAAGCAAGCTAAAAAGACGTAAACTAGAAGAAAATCATGCAGTGCAGTCGGAGGATACATATTCGCAAGCTGGCTGACCAAAACCAGATGTATCCTCCGACTGCACAGCATGATTTTTTTCTTGTTTACGTCTTTTTAGTTCGCTTCTTAAGCAGTCACGTTTTTATATTTTAATTAAATTTTTGTTTATAACTTTTTAGTTATTTTTTTTTCGAATTGAGTACATTTAAACATATAAACGTTATACGAGTATATTAATGAAATCACCTCTTAAAACCCTTTATTTTAAAACCCTACAAGAGGGTTGGAAGAAAACAAAAATTGGGCCACCACAATAGAGGGACCAAAATCCACCATTTTTCAATTTTTAAATCTTAATGTAGCCATTGACACTCGCAAGGCGAATGACGAATCGATTGACGTAAGAATCATCAAAATCGGCCATCGGCGTTTGGTCTCTAGAACGCCACATAGTAAAACATACATATATAGACTGATACACAGATATCCCTCCTTCGGCAGTCGGGTAAAAACAGACTATGTTATAAAATTGCGATGTGAGATTGTGATTGTGTTAGCCTCTAAGGTACGAAGTTTTATATTTTTGTACGGAAATTGGTATGACACACATTGGTATGGCAGAAAGTGTCAATATTATGTAATTTTCCGACAAATGTTTCGCATTTTCAGTAATATTGGTAGTTTATGGACTGTGGTTCCCTATAAACCTGCGACAATTTATAGAGAACCACAGTCCATAGTTGAATGTTGGATATTATCTGAATTTTGTATTTTGTCAACATACAAGCCGAAAAACGCCTCATTTCATTGCTGGACAAACATTTCACCCAACAAAAGTTACAGCACACCTCACACCGAAAATTCGCCACCAAAATTTCATACACACGCATTTTAATCACGAAAATAAACAGTCCCGAAACTTCTATACATTCTATTAAATTAAGCCTTTCGGTTTGAATATGATAATGCTCGTTAATTTTTATCCGCTCTGGCGGGCCCCAATTACCCGGCCGGGTGGATCCAACGGATTCCACCGTGATGCGATGGGAACCGGCCCACCCGGGTGTCTTCGTTTTCACTCTTCGCTGATTCTCTGACTTGGGTACCCTGATTTAGACAATTAAATTAAGTTTTGGCTAGAGTTTTGTGAAAGGTTGGGAGGGTAAGCTGTCAATATGTTGTGAGACTGGAATGATGTTTTGATTTAAGATTCCGGTCATTTTACTTACATCTAATGCTGTAATATCAGGTTGAAAGGCATCGGTGATGTGATATTACTAAATGAATATCATCACAGCATCCTAATGAGATTGATTGTCCATAATAAAGCCATGCCAACTCCTTGTAATTTTCTAGTTAGATTCTACATCCCTCTAAACTCACTTCAAGTTTAAACTAAACACATTAAATACATTAAATTTCAAAACACGTCTCAAACATTTGCTCAAAAATGCAAAGTTCAATATTCATGAATGATTTGTGTTCGTCAACTCGTGCGCAGCGGCGCGTGAAATCGCTCGCATCCTACGTGAGTCAGGGATCGTGATCTAAACAGCATGCAATGCTTCAGGCCCGATATGATTTATATTTGAGGGTGGCTGTCCAATGGAAATAACCGAAATAAAGTAGCAATTTTGCCTGTATTGTTTGAAGATCTACGGTTAGCGGTTTATTCATAAAATGTGGGTACTCAAATGCTTATTCGAACTGAATGATCTTATTATCCTGTCTAACACCTCTGATAACTTTATAACTTATTTTATTTTTACTTATTGGACCGTTGTTTAAATGTTAAAAGACTTAAGATTTATAGACTTATCTTTTCTGTGGAAACTGTAGGTCTATTACCAAGAAGTGATGTTTAGGTAAAAGGCGAGTGAAATTTCTGTAGAAGAAACTAAAACAAGTATGATCGTAATTCGAAATGGTATTTGCCTGGCATTTTCCCAACTTTATCGGTCGGCTTCCAGTCTAACCGGATTTAGCTGTTTTTTACATGGAGCGACTGCCTATCTGACCTCCACAACCCAGTAACTAGGTAATACGATACCTCTTGGCTAAACTGGTGACAGATCTCAGGCTTCTGACTACCGGTAACGACTGTCAAAGATCTTCAAATAACGGCCAGGACCAACGGCCTAACATGCTTTCTGAAGCACGGATGAAACTCGCTAGGTAAAGATGGTCACACATCCACGGACCGACCTCGGCAAACGTTGCTTAACCTTTAATATCGAGCCGTGCGGCTGGTATTATTTAGCCATAAGCTGTCAATGTTCTATTACATGCCGGTTTCCTCACGATGTTTTTCTTCAACGTTATGAGAGCACAATGTTCTTGCTAGTAAAATACCGAAATTATGTCCCTTAGTTATAGGAAACCTTTCCAGTTACTCCTGTTAGTCAGTTCATTGTAATACGTAATAATTTCACCAAAATCCGTAACAACTCTATGAGTAATTTTAAGGTTTCTCGAATAGGCAACGTCCGTCCGTCGTACGTTCCACATTTAATACGATATTCTCGTTGTCAACTCTCAATTGAGTTGTGCATTTTATGGTTTTCGTTCATTTTGCGTCCGCCATTGTTCGTAGTTGTTCATTAATGAAATTGTTTAATAAGGTTTACTGAGAAATTAATTTATTTATTATTTTCAAGCCTGGCTTGAAAATATATTATGTACTAGTTGTTGCCCGTGGCATCGTCTGCTTATCATTAGTACTTCGAAAAGCCATTTTTTTATATCGCAGCCACCTCCCTTTACACCCCTTGAGGATAATTCCTGGAATAAAAACTATTCTATGTCCTTCTCAGGGTCTCAAACTATCTCCATATCAAATTTCGTCTTAATCTTTTCTTTACGTGGTTCTAACATCACTAATTTCTTTCTAAGTATTAAGTGCAAATAAAACCGCATCAATTTAGTGAGAAATGTTTACATAATCGTTCTAGGAATTTTATATTAGTTTTGTAAACTTATTACTAGTACTTATTTTGATTAATACCTAGTCTTAAGTGGTGGTGTACAATGTAACACTTACGTTTGGAAATAAATTATATTCTATTCTATTCTAACTTTGTGCCAAATTTCATCCAGATCCGTCTAGCCGTTTGAGCGTGAAGAAGTAACAAACATACAAACACACACAAACTTATAGTGTAAAGTGTGATGTGATAGATAGTGTGATGTATATGGAGTACGGATGCAATCTTTTTATTAGTGGTCAAAGCATGTAATGATATAAGAGTCTTTATCGTGAGGTGGAATAGTTCATTTTGAGTGAAAAATTATATGATGATGTGACTTGTAAAATAATAATTTTACAAGTTTTTGTTTTTTGTCAATTTATAGTAGATGAGGCCAGTATTTCCTAGCTGCTTATTCTAAGAAGAAACATCAGTGAAGAAAATCTTAGAAGGAGGCATGGACAACTGCATTTTAACTTTTACAGAACCGTTATTTTGTTGCAGATATAGAGAGAGCGTTTTTTTAACCTTTGTACTTGATTTAGGATTAAATAGACCATAGAAAATCTATTCCTCTATTTTAGTGACCAATAACAGTATCTACCTGCTGTTGAACTAGTAATTCAATACTAGCCAATGCTTGACCCTTATTGCTTGCTGCCTTTGCACTCAAAGCTGGGGCGCGTAGCTTTGTGCTCTGAAAACGCAATTAGTGTAGCTAGCTAATATCATGCTATTGTGTAAGTGACCACACGTGTACGATGATATGTGGTCCCTGGAAACCACCACAATTTTCTTTGTTTAATTTACTAAGAAGCCATATTGAACTGGAAGCTCTTTGATGGCCATGACATGATGCGGTCACTAATCTAACTGCAGGATTATACAAACAACAATCGTATACTATTGCATTCTATAACATATTGTGATGAATAATGTAGGTATATATATACTCTTCGGTACAAAAACGACGAATTGAGAGCCTCCTCTTTCTTTATAGACTGTTAAAAAGGAAGAAATATTATTTTGAAAACTTGACTTAAATAAAAGACCAGAATAGTCTGCAATCGCTAAAATTTGTCCAGTTCAACACTACTACGGTTCGCTGTATCACTAAAAAACTAAGTTACCTATACTTTAATCCTTATACACATATAAACAACAACAAACGTAGGTGTATTACGGCTACAGTTTGTACTTCGTTACTTCGTCATAATGGCGAGTAATTTCTTTATACACGCGACAAAATACTAATAAAAAATGAGATTTTTTATAAAAAAAATGTATCACTGGATAAAGTAAGGAATTTCTGAATAGAAATATGTAAAAAATTAAATTCGCAAAAATGCAGTTGTCTTTTTTCTTTGCTGCCATCGATATGCTTTTAAGAACAAAAATAAAATAAATAAATAGTGGACTACTCAAATCGACTCGAAAATAATAAATTTAACATATAAATGTAGTATCTAATAATAATGCCCCTTAATGACAAAGAAAAACATTACTAAAAAAAATCTTGACTAAAATAATAGACCGGAGTCATCTGCAGTCGCCAAAAGCTTTCCATTTCAACACTGTTACGGTTTCCTCTATCACTAACACTATGTTGCCCATACTATATCCTTATACACATATATAAACAACAACAAACGTAGGTGTTGTACCGCTATAGCTACAGTTAAATAAATGCAGTGTCAAATGATAATGTTAATCCGTCACATGCAATGTGTCGGTGTCGCGTCCCACGGGATTTATTGGGGCGAGCAGACGGGCGGGCACACCGCCGCGTTTATTTTACTAAACGCAGTATTTTGTGAAAACAATAAAATTGCTGCAGTGTGTGTCACTTAAAAATTGGTTTAACGAAGTGGTATTTTCTGCTATAGATTGAAATTTCTTATTTAGAAAGTTATTCTAAAATTGTATCAGACCTCCGTCTAGTCTTTTGTCTCTTAAACGGGGCGGCTTGGCTTTACGTTCATTGTTTGTTACCCAACCTTCTCAAAGGTATTTTATTTAATAGATAATTATTATGGAAGAACATTGTCTACAAACGTTGTTATACAGGGTGTAGGTCTAATGGAAAAGTGCGATCATATTTTAAAAACTGCCTGTGCCCATGTATATGAACAACTTTCTCCAAGCAAGTCATAGACAATTGTCAAAAAAATGGATTTTCCATACAAAGTAGCCGTCTGCTGATTAAAATTTGAACGGGAGATTTTTTTTTTGTAAATTTGTATGATCGCACCTTTTCGTTACACCCTTTAAAACAATCCATCGTAATTATTACTGATATTATTAAAAAAAAATATATATTTGCTACAGAAGTATTTTATTAACTCTCTATACCTAAGTATTGATATCTGGGTTAGGTCATCAGTTGTAATTTGATAAACTTGGTAATTTAAATTTAATTATTATGCTTAGCGTCTTTTACCGTTTATGGTCTATTTTAAACCACTAAAAAACAGCCGCAAATAATGATCAAATTAATTTAAAAATTTAGAAAACGCCACCATAAAACGCCAGTCTACTGCTCATAAATCAAAGGAAAACGTGGAAAAGGGGTGCGAAATGACACGTGTCGCTGTGTGCTGATTGGTCACATCGCCCCGTGCCCCGGGTGGGGCCGCGTGCCAATTATATGCAATAAGGGATAAGCTGATTCCGCTATGTGTCGAATTTCTGCTACTTTGCTAGCCTACAAGTGACTGATGTATCAGAAGGTATTTTTTATTTTTTTAAAGGTAAAGTTTTAAGGGCTGGTTGAGATTTTTGAACTTTAATCTTTGTTTGATTTAATAAATCCAATTTTTAGGTATTTCAGACTAAAGAATATTTGACATATTGACACAAAACAAACCACAAAAACACAATATGAAAATATAACAAATTGTGACTGAAATAATTTTCAGCTTCCTTTGAATAGTTACATACGCATCCATTTTGCATCTTACAAGATACTCGTATTTTATTGTGACAATAGTTGACTTTACACTGGAAGGCAAATCCCGGTACCCAGATTTGTACAAAGAAACTGCTCCCCGGACAACCATTTTCCAATTCAGACCACATTGTTTATCGAACCGTAAAATGATGTCCAAATGGCTTAACTATTCTCGTAAGCAAATACTTCGTCCGATTAAGTTATAACAAAGTGAGTATAGTAAATCCAATTTTATTTAAACGGGGTAAAATGAAGGGCGAAAAAGAGCAAAATGTCCGTCAACAACACGGCAGGAGAGGAAGGGTCAATTTATTTACGTATTGATAAACCCTTGGACAGTTGACAATGGTGACGGTTGGACGGATCAGCCAGTGTAATTGGACCCGTTTTATTTAGAAATCGAATGTAATTTAGGATTTGTTTATTTTTATTATTTGTTTTTTTTTGGCGGGTCTTTTTGTAGGGTTAAGTCAACAATTCATCATGACTGTGGCTCCTGAAATGTTTAGCGAAAGGGTTCACGAACGACGAAAAAAAAGTGTGTACCTATCTCCAATACTAATATTGGTCAGCTGACTATAACTTTGTATGGAGAATTAAATTTTTGTTCGGAATTGCTTACTTATTAAAAAATTTATTGCGATTTCCTTGTAGAACGTTGTTCATTTACATGAGCAGAAGCTGTTTTTAAAATATGATCACTTTTCCTTTACACCGTGTATAGACGACTTTTAAAAAAAGAAAAAAAAAACGTTATACGTGCGTTTAACGTGTAAAAAAGTATAAGCTATAGTAAATTTTATGCATATATCGCAGCCATCTGATTAAATTACCCAGCTAATTTATCTGGTTAAGTTAGCCAGCAATTGGATGCCTAGAACGATAGTTAATTGAACTATAATCATTCAATGTTTAACAACTTGGCGTATTGAAAGTCAGCCCTTTGAAGATGACTGACCATAACTCAGCCAAGTGATTCAAATCTTGTTCAGATTTTTTGCGCTTCACTCAAAAGTTACACATTGCGCTTAATGACTTGGCTAGTTGTTCTTCAGTCATTAAATTGAATGCCGGCGTTTAACGAACGGCCGAGGCATCCTATTAGCTGGCTAATTTAACAATATGGCTGCGACAAATACTTTAAGATGAGTCTTAAGCATCTAAACCAGATTCAGTAACGTCCTAACCCTGTGAAAAACCTACAAACAAAAATACGTACCTTGTACTGTAATATCCAGAAACTTATTTAGTATTTTCAGATGATAAATCCTCAAAAGGCCAGCATATACTGGCAAGAGATACCGAGCATAAAGCGAGGGTCGGTCCTCAAGAGGTCCTATTGATACTGTTAATGAAATCCGTGAACCCCACCCGATAAGTGCGTCTTCTTCATACATTTTTATCTTGGCAACTTTTGGAATAAGACGACCAGTACTCGAGATAAAGATAAGATGAGATTTAATTTAAGAAATATTTGATATTTACATTGCTAGCTTTTTTATTTATTTTCTATTCTATTCACGAGACGCTGATAATCCCTCATGCTAAATCCGCTTACAATTTTCGATCATCGATAAAAAGCTGATGCAAAATTGGCATAAAGTAATCTCTCGAATTATATAGGTATACTTTTTGAATTTATTTTGGATAAAATATCAGACATTTTCAATTCAATAATCTGCCTACATGTACTTGTATGTAATGTTCTACTACAGCGCATTTTAAATTCATGATTGAGTATCTCACATTACTGAATTCAAAATCTAAATCGCCAATCAATGGTACCTATAGAACTATCAATTCTAAAGCAGCATTCACACTATTCAGCAACTGCGCGTCCATACCGAGCATTACGCATTCAGGAGGCGTGCGATATGAAATGTGCATTTACACATCATAATGTGGACTAATTGTAATGCAAACGGTTACGTGGCAAGAGGAGGTGGCTGATAATTGGCCAACTACGTGCCCATTGCTCTCGACGAAAAACACGACAAATCGTTCGCTCTGATGTGAATAATAATTCCCCATTTGGTTTAATCATATTATCGATAATGGCTTAATTTTTCCTGTTGGCTTTTTGTTGGGTTATGTTTTAATTTTCAATGTTTCGAAACCATTTTTTGTTTTGTACTTTTCCTTCGATTTTGACATCGCTACTTCACTAGTCACATTCTATTGCCACGAAAGGTGGCGGCCTACCGTTGTCAATAATTGTTGCATAAAGAAAACATATGTTTGCGTTGTTTTTTACCCGACTGCTGTAGGAGGAATAACCCTATTGAAGCCATATACACATCGATATATATGTACTAAGCACTAGATTTGGCGATCCGAACAATCACTCTGTAACTGTACTGCAATAATTACACCTTACTTTAAGCTATGTTGAACGAAATCACCTCTTTAAGAGAGCGTTTATAAGGTAAACTCTATAAGCGATCTAGCGCTGCATGTTTTAATAGTTTGGATAGACAACATAATTATTTTAGCGCTGCAGCGAACTTTAGTTTTAACTCACCAGCATTTGAACACTTTTTTTTCATGAATGTTCTTGTCTTTTTTTTTTGCTGAATTATTTGCGGACCTATTTGGCGCAGCCGCGGGATACACTATGTAATTGTTTTAAAATTATTCCCTTTTATTTGTACCTACATTGTGTGTATCTGTGTGTGCCAAATAAAATAGTT
The DNA here is from genome assembly GCA_949775005.1 of Orthosia gothica. Taxonomy (NCBI): domain Eukaryota; kingdom Metazoa; phylum Arthropoda; class Insecta; order Lepidoptera; family Noctuidae; genus Orthosia; species Orthosia gothica. The sequence continues at coordinate 25,915,272 of OX459045.1, read as the reverse complement.
TTCTTTCTTTCGGTAGAATGAATATCAATGAATATACACAACACTTTTACCAATCCACTTTAATAAAAGCATTCCGTGTCTGATCTGTTTGAGCGATAAAAACACACCTCCAAAAAGTGTTTCATTAATCCCTCTCCCCATTCGCAATCAGCTCAATATTTATGTTCCAACATTAGCATAAACTGATAATGAAATTCAAAGTTTTTCACACGTGCTAATTGTAACGAACGCTGTCGCGGCGCGCCCGCAAATTGTATTAGCAGACCTCAAAGCTCAGACGGCTGTTTGCGCTGCCTTCGTTTGACGCTGCCGGGTGCAACTCGCGTGTTGCAGTATCACGTTCTGCTGTTCACTTGAAAACTGTGTGTGTATTGTTCTTTAGGTTATTACAACATTCGTTAGTATGCGGTGAATAATTATTGTCTAGAAATAAAATTTCTAGGCCGTAAATGGTGAGGATATTTGCATCACTATTCATCTCGTACTGGCCATTAAGCTGGAAAGGTGACCTGCACCAACTGCGTAACACGGTTCTTATCATTACCCGAAGAATTTTGAAGGAAGTTCGTCTTAAGTTTGACATATTTGTCTGGTCGATAACGTAAGTGAATGTTATTGAATTGTCTAAAATGAAAAATCAAGATGCTTCACTTACGTCTGACAGAGTAGTCCCCACAGACATAAATCTAACGAGATAACGCAAGTCCCACCATCTGTATGAAAACCAAGCGTGCCACTTTTTCACACACATTATAAAAACAAATTTACTTACTTACCAATGAAAGAAAAGATTTCCAATGCCTCGACCAACTTTTTAATACAGTCTTTACAGCTCAATATGGCATAAAAGGGCATTCTCTAGATTTCGGTACATTTCCGGTGCCGATAATGCTAAATGAAAAGCTCTAAGTACGATCATTGGTCGTAATTTTACTCCTTTTTTTGACACGCGAAATACATACAATCGCATCATCTAGTTATCTGTGGTAGTCGCTATGCCCATTTGCATGGTGACTGCTGAAAAGATTTGTGTGACCTGCCTCAGCTGTGGGTCCGAAATATAAAGATTATGTTTGTATGATTTCAATAAGAGGACGATTTCATATCGTATTCAATCCATCATTCAACTAAGCGGACCCCATTTTTTTAGTTACATAAAAAAATATAAAGAACCCTTCTAAAAATATCAATCAGTGATAAATGTAATCTGTTTTCATCCCTTGTTGTTTTCCCCTGTTGTGCTTAGATTCTATTTTAGATACTAGGATAATCCGATATTAGTTTTAATGAACATGCCAATCACGTATTGAAGTATGTTTTGTGTTAAATGTGAACTATTGTTAAAGATTAATGAGAAAATTTATCGATGAGAGGATTACTGATTAGCTGTTGGCAACGTCTCTTGAGGATTAGATTGTTAGAGTGATATCACTTTGTTAATGTAATTATAGTTGACTACATTTTTTCAGAGATAAAAGAAGCTTATTAGCAACAGTGTAGCTTTCAACCAGCTGTTTTTTTGAAATCGGATGTACAATTTCGGCGTTTACTCCCTACGGCGAAACTTAAAAATGTTTGCTCTTAATAATATTAGTGTACATTATTAAATAAAGACTAATTTTACATTTAAATTCAATAGAAGTAGGTACCTACAGAGAAACTTATCACTTAAAAGTATAAGTATCGATAGTGCCATAATCAAATGAACTATCTATGCAATTCTAAAACGCTAGTACGCCGTTTTCATTCCCTTTTTTGTCACTCACTTAATCAAAACAGAATTGCAACAAAGCAGGAATGCTCGTTTCACGCACTGCCTCGCTTTGTGCATGAAAAAGAAAGAAATAATCTGAGTCCCCAGCCCTACATCCACATGAATGCACCTCGACAATAGCCAATTTGACACTTTAAGTGACAATGAAAAACTTAAAAAAGTAACAATTAGGGTTGTTCCCACCGTCCCATTGTGAGCTACGGAAGCAAGCATTTAAAATTCCATTAGGCACTTTGAATCGAACTGGTAATAATTGGTGTAACCCTATTGACTTTTCATATTGGTGGCACTCGCGAACTTGGACTATGTGATAGCCATTTTAATGATTTTAGTCTTAATGGCCTAATCGATGGTTGTTACACTCACTACCATCTCTGTTCCAGGTTGTAAAACGAATTGATTTCTTTTGTTAGTTGAAAAAGCTTTTCGTAGCTTTGTTTCAATATGTGAGATTTATTTAGATCAATCTAATTATGTTCATCTACATCGACTATCTATGTTCCGTGCACCTAGCTGTAAGGGCGAAAATACACATGCCTGCAACTTGCATAATAGTATGCGAGTAGCTTGCATGCCAATGCTATAAAAGTATCGCAAGCGCATCAAAGTGGAAGAAAACAAAACTCCAAAATATAGCGTTCTAATTTCCCCTTCAATAGGCTGTGAACATAGTTTTTTAAATGACCAATTAATTTTTCAGTTTCAACACGACTGGCTGTATCCAGCCGCAGAACAAAATGTGATGTCGCTTGTCAAATTAGTGACGGTTGTGATCGGCCATTTTGCTTTTTTAAATTTCGAATGCCGCATGATTGGCGACTGTTATTGAACGCGCGCTCTCTGCTGGAAACGGATGCGTTCAGTCAGAGAGAAAAGTTTACATGAAACTTTTGTCATATTATTTTGTTTGAGGGTACTTTTATGCAGAAAAGAATAAATTTGCTACTAGAAGGGCATAAGACTGTTCTTGTTGTCAATTTTATCGACGAATTTTTTTTTTGTTATTTCTTTGAGACATGCTATGTAAAACTTATGTAAAAGTTAAAATAGAAGAAACGTTGCAACAATAAACCTGAAGTATCATTTCAAAATTCATCCAATCAGAAAAGCTGAATAGTTAAATAATAGTTTAGCCTTAAAATATCTTTATGGCCATCGTAAATTCTCTCGTTCGTATAAAGCTTATTTATTGTTCCAATTAGTGGAAAATTGGCGTAATTAAGATCGGACGTCAACCAATTTTCGTCAGTTCAGAGTGTACCTTTAATTTATACGGAACCAATGGAACCTGATATTTTATTCCACTTGCATGGTAAACGTAACTTTTTATGTCTGCCATTCAAAATTGCGTATTTATTTGTAAAAAAGATTGTGAATAAATGTTATACAGATAATATAGTAAAAACCGGGCGAGTGCGAGTCGGACTCACGCACGAAGGGTTCCGTAACCATTAACGCAAAAAGCAACAAAAAATCACGTTTGTTGTATCGGAGCCCCACTTAAATATTTCATTTTATTCTGTTTTTAGTAAAAAAAATTATCGGTAACAGAAATACATCATCTGTGAAAATTTTAACTGTCTTACTATCACGGTTCATGAGATACAGCCTGGTGAAAGACAGACAGACGGACAGTGGAGTCTTAGTAATAGGGTCCCGTTTTTACCCTTTGGGTACGGAACCCTAAAAAACAGCCCTCATTCACTCTCCTGAACGCAGCGTGGTACATGTAAAACTTTGCTTTTCTTGGCAATATTGCAGTATGTATTACCTATATGTCAAAGAGTGCAAAAATAGTTCAGAAAAGACTTGAATAAAATGACAAGATTATCCAAAGATTTTCAGTTTTAGTGGCCTCTTTTAACCATATATTTTAACTACCTATATTGACCTGACTTTCGGTATCATTGGTAATGGAAATGACAACTCCGAGATGATTCTCGGAATTGTCATTTCCATTACCAAAGATTTTCTTCGAAAGAAAATCTTACTTTTTCGAAATAAACTTGAAGAGATCCAAAGATTATTCCTTTCTTCTTAGACGCAATCAACACACAGGCACAAAAACGCTACGTCAAAAAATAAATAAAATGCGGCCACTTTTTAAAATAGCGAGTTTTGTGCGAGGCTCTGGCGCGGCGGGCGGCGGCGAGGTTCGATGTAATTTAATTTCATGAGTGGCCTACCAAGCCTCGTACGCTGAATCGTAATAAGCAAACTTCGGCACAAGTTTGATAAGCTTTCGGGGCAATTACCAAGATTAAATAGCTGCCGGTAAGGGCTTTCTTAATGTAAACGCTGTACGTTTTAATGTTATAGTGAGGTTTTTGAGTTTTATTGGGAGTTGTTCAAGTGGGGCGCTTGTGGGGTTATGTTTTGTATTGGTTGCGTAAGAGTTTGGTCTGATACGAGATGGGTTTTTAAAGTTTTGGCATCGAAACTGTCAGATAACATATATGGAAAATATGTAACTCATAACTGCCCAGATGTCTCTTCACAACATGACGTGAAACAGGGAAAAGATAATACTGAGGATACTCTTAAACAAAAAGTTTAAGAGTAAAAAAAATAAAAACACTATAAAGTAAAAATAACTTCATTTTCGGAAGTCGGTGTTCCTGTTTTCGTTTCTTCGTTTTTTGACACCGCCTTCCGAAATTGAAGTTATTTTTAGTTTGTGGTATTTTATTTTTTGGCGGTCGGTTGTATTTTTTTCAATTTTTGTGGTACGTATGTTATGAAATGGTGTAAACAATAAACAGACATGCGATTTCAGCAATTCCGAGAGATTTGCCGTCATTTATTGAAGAGTTTGTATATCTTGAAGAGTTAATTGTATATCTCCGAAGTTCTTGAAAAATTTGCTAATCCGTTTATATAAGACGGAGTTATGCCCGCACATACATTAAAAAAATAGAAACATCCGAATTGAGAACGTCTTCCTTTTTGGTAAGTCGGCTAAAAAGATCAACAGCGTACTATCCTGTCAATTCAAATAAGAACCAAGAATTTTCAAGCTCTAATTACCTTAAACACACAAACAAAGGCAAGTACACAAGCACTGATAGTCAAAATGTCCCCTAGGTAGCCAATTAGTGTGCCTCCCGTCCTAACGAGCTGTCAAACTTTTTGTACGCGCACCCTTTGTTTGTCGCCAACTGGCCAATAATGGCGATACTCGCGTATTTTCATTTTTACACGTAAAAATATTGAAACTGTTAGAAGGTTTTATAGTGCAGTTGAGGAGTTTAAAATATAACATTTCTTTTGTTGGGCTTTCAAAGAATAGTAGGGGTAATTTTTGTAAAATATAAAAATGTGTCGCGTGTGGCTTTAAGTTTGACAAAAAAACCGGCCAAATGCGAGTCGGACTCGCGCACGACGGGTTCCGTACCATTATCGCAAAAAATGGCAAATAAAACCCGTTTGTTGTATCTTTATTCTATTTTTAAATGCAACAGAAATAGATCATCTGTGAAAATTTCAACTGTCTAGATATCACGGTTCATGAGATATAGCCTGGTGACAGACAGACAGACAGACGGATCGTGGAGTCTTAGTAATAGGGTCTCACTTTTACCCTTTGGGTACGGAACACTAAAAACGCGATGAGCTTCAACTTTAATGTTAGATTAGTCAGAAAAGAAAGTAAAAAAAAAAAAAAAAAGTTGATGCAAGTAATATACAGCAAAGCATGCGTAGAAAACTTTGCTGTACCATTTTTTTTGGGTTTCGTCTAAAAACGCACTGTTGCTATCTTCAGCACATAATATAGTATAGGAGGTTTGGGAATCGTAAATGAAGTGTTGACCATCTCAAAATTCTAAATCGGTTTTTCAAAAGTCATATTTTCATTCCCAAATAATAACGCATATTGAGAGAACTCGCCAGTTTAAACTGAAATGTTATATTCAATCAAACGTAACAAATTGAATTGTGCGGACCGGACCGATTGGGATGGGGTTTCCAAACAAATGGCGGACCAACGAACCGGTGGCACCGTCAGCTTCCTTCGATATTTCTTATTTACATTTTGATTTATATGCGAAAATATTTGCTGGAGAATTATGGGATAAAGTCTCTTTGATTTTGTGTTAAGTGTGTGTTGTTACGTTTAGAGTGTTTAGTTTTGTTTCCTCTTTGATGATGGAAAATACTGGTTTTTCCATTATTTCAGCTCTCTTGCGACGGAAACGTCGTTCCAGAATTTTATAACGTCTACCTTACTACAGGAACACCACAGGTATTGGACGAACAGTATGAATTAGATGCGCATGATATTAAGAGCTTTGGCAGGCAAATATTTGATCTGTTTCTGAGAGCTTGCGTTTTGTTGAGGTGAGATTGTGTAGGAACAATTTAATGTTATCTTGCAAACGTTCCACCAAAGTATTTCAAAGAAACAAAACCAAAATTATCACAACGAAGCTTAGCTGAGCGCAAACTGTCCCAAAATAAATGTGACCTCAATAAGTTGGCGAAGAAAGTATCAAATCCACGTTAAAGATTACAAGCTACTTTCGTTTGGCAATAAATTACTCGTCGCTACGCCGTGCGACACCGTGCGATACCGTGCGAATGGCGGCGAATTAGCGTGACGTCTAGAGATGGGCCGACTATGGGCTTCGTCGACTAAACGAGTAGGCAGCTCACAAATGGCCGAATAGTCGTCCGAGTTGTCGCTGACTTTAAATGCTAATGGATAGTCAGTTTTACAGACAAGTAGTAATTAATATTATTATATATATATTATTAGGCTATCAATTCGACACGTATGTATGTAATATTGTAGGCATTGCACAATATTCACATATGTTACTTTATGTGGGCTTCTAAACACGTGTGCCAAATTTCATAAGTGTATGTAGGTATGTTTGTCCACGCATTTCGCCGAAACTAGTAATCGGATCGTGATCATTCTTTTTTATTGGATTAGATATTTCTTAACTCAGGAATCAACATCGGTTCAGCAGTTTTCAAGATATGGAACATATAACCGAATTCCTTAAATTGAGTTATTATGGGTATTTTGTCAATACTATACAACTTGCTCAATTTTTAGTACATATGGTGTACCAAAACAAAAAAGAGAAAAATAAAAACATTTTCACAAAAAAATAACCGGCTTCTTTTTTTGTGAACAGGTTTTTTTTTTAATTTTAACGTTGAATTAAATTTAGTAAGTTTAAAAAAACGCACTCTTAAAAATATAACATGTAGGAACTATTAAGAATATATTAGTATAACATCTACTAGCGACTTATTTCTTTTTTTATTTAATATTTTTCTGGAGCTCTTTCAGGGCTACCTTTTGCATGCTCCTTGCCGACTAGTTGCCGAATATGAATAAAAGTGGTTCTTTAGTCTACTTTCCCGACTTGAAAGCCAATCTCTAGTGATGTCACTTTCGAACTTACCTAAACGATAATGACGAAATTTAAGGAATGTTAAGAAGAGGGCTTTAAAGGCCGAAAAGATTTTTAATGTGCTGTCCATTGGGTATTATTTGTTAAATATTGTTTATGAATTTATGATGATTTAATAAGGATAGATTAGAAATTTAAAAAAATCTCATTAATTTCATAAGGACCTCTTGATTTCGATCAAATATGGCGGAATGTGATGGATGGATGATATACTACAGCGAGCATACAGCGACCTGCGCCTCCAATATAATAATGCACTGAGAGTACTGTTGAGGTTGCCGAGCACGGGGTCTCATTGCTAAGAAAGAAAATTTGGTATTTTGGTTGTATGTTCTTGTTTAATCAAATATCCTGAGTACAAAATTATGGAATATTGGGCTCTTAATTCACATTTCAAAGATTATTTGAACGGATCATTTAATATTGATGCAATAGATGGCGCATTTTAAATTTCTGAGGCATTCCACTCGATTGTTAAAATTTGAATTGTAACACATTTTGGTGAAAATAAACTGTAAAAACGTGCAAAAAAATACTATAAAATGAACCATCACTGTATTTAAAGACAAAAATATTCACGAACCTAGTAAATGCTTTTACTTGCAAGTCGCTGCCAACACCATCTATTGCCGTGAAACGGGATCGAACGCGATTGATGTACTTAAAAAAATAACAAGATTAATCAGATGAAAAACGCTAGTTACGTCGGCACGGTTTCTTTGTATGGGATGAGGCATCTGTATGCTAGTATTATATTATCTGTGCCGAGGCATTGCAGTGCGTCAGGGATGTATGCGGACACAAACATTGATGGTTTTGTCGCCATAATTAGAAAAAGATGTGCCTCTCTGATGACGCGTGTTCGCGGCGGTACCAACATTATCAATGTGTTCGCAGATCGTTGGGATTTGCAGTTGTTACAGAGGTGCATACAGCTCCACGTTGAAGTGTAGCTCTATGCTTTAGTTTTATATCTCTACCTACTTACACTAGTTTCTAAGTAAATTGTTAGTAGTCCTATGGAATTTGTCTGTAATAAAGGTTTTAATTTAATATAGTACGAACGTGTTCGAAAGACGTCTGTTCACTATTGCTTTGAAAGCTGCGCGCTTGGCGCCTTCGCGAGTCGCGTGTATCAGTGAGGCGTGTATTAGTATATTTTAAAAACGTTCATCATTTCGCTTCTCGCCATATGACTCGGTGGGCTTAAGATGATGACAGTCACCAAAGACCTTGAAGGAACAAAACGCGCACTCGTTCCACAGATTTTTGTACCATTTTTATTATTCTATGACTTTAAAAAAAACCTTATATCAAAATGTATATAGTTAAATTGTCTTTGAGATGATGAAAATTTCATTAAAATACCGGGTGCAGTGCAATTGTCGTTTTTTGTGTTGTTATTGTGTTAGACAAAGTAAAGTTATATATACGAAAAAAAAACAATTTTTATAGATCAAGTAATTAAGAAAATGGTCTAATGTTATATAAATATTTTTTTCCAAAACATTACGACTAGCCGCTTAGACGTGAATACGATATGATCATTTTAAAATCAGCTAACAAGGGGTATCTGCGCCTTAAGATGCTAAGTAAGGCGCCTGTCAGCCCGTTTTCGTCCATAGTATTTTTGTAGAAGCCTTGAAAACTACTAGGCAATGCATTTCCATGGACATTTTCTTTCAAACTAAATTATGAGACAATCGGTTGTAAAAAAGTAACATTTTATTTCTACATTCAAAAAATGGTATTTAATTTTGAGGTAGTCCACGAAGCGCACCCAAAAGAAGCCCACCCAGAGGAAGCCCACCCAAAGTAGTCCATCTTGCGCACCCGTAGGTGGGCTTCAAATAAAAAATTAAAATAATTAATTTCCTATTCCACGAAGCACACCTACGAATATTACTCGCATAGTGCGGGGACTAAGAAATAAAAATATCGATAGAAGAAAATATCTATTATTTAAAATGAATAATAATGTGATACAATACTTGTAATTTTCATAATGTTCATATATAAATCCCAAAGGTAAGACGTATACATGATGCGCTAATATAGTCAACGCGTGCGCCCGCCACTGAATTCCCGAGCCAACCCGAATTTAGCCGAGCGTTTCCGGAACTTGTTTACATGCTTAGTTCTCATTACACTATCGCGACGTCACGGGCTGAGTGTATGCAATTGTGCGCCGGTCTTGTTATTGTTATTTTTTCTAATTTTTGTGCAATTTATTTAAACAAAATAATGGAGCCGATGGCAGGTCCAAGTAGTAGAAATTTTAACCCATCTATTAATTACGTACTTGGCCGGAAGGGGACACAAGTGTTAGTGTATAATAACAAACAATATAGTAAACACAAAATTTATAAAAACGGCAATGCCTTGTGGCGGTGTATTAAAAAAGGGTGTAATGGCTTACTCACATTAAGTAGCATGGAAGAAGTTGTTAAAATAAAGGAACATAAATGTGCCTCAAACGTTTTGGAGACCCAAATTAAAGAAGCAATGCATGAACTCGAGCAGCAAGTAGTTTCCACCATGGAGCCCATTCCTACAATCTACAAGCAAAAACTTAATGATACATTGGACCGAGGATTGAATTTAGTCAGTGATATGCCACAATATAAAAATGTTAAGTCTGGCCTCTACAATAAGAGAAACAAATCTCTCGGTGTAAATAGATTGTTTGCGAAGTCACCTATAGATGTACAAGTAAGTAGAGTTCATATTTCCTTAGAATATTATGAAAATATTGAGACATGAAATCTATGTATTTTTTTTTATTTGAACGTTATTGTAATAAAATAAACCTCATGTAGGAGTTTGCTAATATCATAGCAAAGAAATGTGTGCATGCCATTTTCAACTCTATTTTAATGGGATAAGGTTGATAATAATATTTGATTTAACTTTGAAAAGAATTTTGTTTTGTTAGTGTAGTGACCAGTTTTTGAGTCGCAGATATTGAACGATTTATGGAGTAACTATCTAAACTAGCTGCTTTTATTTTGTGAAAGAAAGAAAGTCACGGGGGTTTCAAAGAAAGTTATTTGTTTTACCTTACTATCTTCAATATGTGCACATCCTATGTATTCATATTATTATTTATTTTAGTACAAATGAATTGAGAGAAGTATTTATTTGATATCCAGGTACCTCAACCGTTTCAAGATTTTGTACTTGCTGACTATAACGACGGAAAAACGAGAATACTTTTATTTGCTACACAGAAGAGTAGACAGGAACTTGAAAGCTGCGATCATATATACTGCGACGGAACTTTTAAATGCGCGCCTAAACCATTTCTTCAAATTTATAGCATCCACGGTGCGGTTGAAAATATCGTTAAACCTTTAGCCTATGCTTTATTACATAACAAAAAAAAAACGACCTATAAAATCTTATTTCAATTATTAAAAACAACAATACCCAAAATGCAAGTCAATGTTTTCACAAGCGATTTTGAGGAAGCTGCCGTCAGGAGTTTTACAGCAGTATTTCCTAACGCACAGATAATGGGATGCTATTTTCATTTTAAAAAAGCAATAAAAAGAAAATCTAGGGACTTAGGTTTAAATAAGAATAGCATACATAGAAAACATGTTGCCTTATGTACGGTTTTGCCACATTTACCGCTGGAAGACTTGGATGAGGCCTGGCTCTACATCATGAGCGAATGTCCTCAAGGAGAAAGTATTTCTAGATTTAACGATTACATTGTAACTCAGTGGCTCGAACATAAGTTATGGCATGACAAATGGTCGTGTTATAACGTAAAAAATAAAACTAATAATTTTACAGAGTCTCATTACTCTGAAATAAATAAAATTTTCAATAAAAATAGAGCCATAAATCTGGCAAAACTTTTAGATTGCTTCCAAAAAAATTGCAATAATTATGCCGAAATTAGAGTAAAAATGGGTTATTCAAATCATCAAAAACATGCTGAAATAAAAAATAATATAATCGAAAACACAATAAAAGATTATAAAAATGGCTTAATTTCAGTTGGACACTGTCTAGAGAAATTAAGATTCTGATTTTTTTTTTTTTTTACTAGCCTATTTGATGTCCCACTGCTGGGCAAAGGCCTCTTTAAGATTCTGATTAATAGTGATTTATTTAATTGATAAGTGCATATACTCAATTGCCCATTTCTTCCAGATTATTTAAGAATTTTTGTGATTTGTGATTTAAACAGTCTGTGATTTTACACAAAACTAAAGTATAAGAAAACATCAACATATATCTCTATAGAAAACTATATTTACAATGTTTTTGATATTTGTCCAAGTTTTTATTGCAATTATGAAACAATCTGTGATTTTTTATGTTAAAGTAGAGTATTTTTATTATTCACTAAACATGTAGCTATAAGAAAACTATATATCTCTATGTAAAACAATATTTACTATGTTTTTGATATTTGTCCAAGTTTTTATTGCAATTATGAAACAATCTGTGATTTTTTATGTTTAAGTAGAGTATTTTTATTATTCACCAAACAGGTAGCTATAAGAAAACTTCAACATAGATCTCTATGTAAAACAATATTTACTATGTTTTTGATATTTGTCCAAGTTTTTATTGCAATTATGAAACAATCTGTGATTTTTTATGTTAAAGTAGAGTATTTTTATTATTCACTAAACATGTAGCTATAAGAAAACTATATATCTCTATGTAAAACAATATTTACTATGTTTTTGATATTTGTCCAAGTTTTTATTGCAATTATGAAACAATCTGTGATTTTTTATGTTAAAGTAGAGTATTTTTATTATTCACTAAACAGGTAGCTATAAGAAATCTTCAACATAGATCTCTATGTAAAACAATATTTACTATGTTTTTGATATTTGTCCAAGTTTTTATTGCATAATTTTGAAACAATCTGTGACTTTATTAAGAGCACAAAAAGGAAAATAATAGAAAAAAAATTCAAAAATAATTATTTTTTGGATAGATAGAATAAATAATAATAAATATCCAACTCACACACGGCCATCTGATCCCAAGCTAAGCAGAGCTAGGTTATGGTAACCAGACAACTGATATACATACTTATATAATTTATAAATACACACATATATTATAGATAAACTACACCCAGACACAGAACAAACAATCATGCTCATCACACAAAGTTTGTCCTGAGTGGGAATCGAACCCACGACCTCCGGCTTAGCAGTCAGGGTCACTAACCACTAGACCAACAGGCCCGTCATAAAGAAAGAAACAATCTGTGATTTTAAATAGTAAGATTACAAAAATGACAAATTTTGTGTCACATTATTAAGTATAATGAAACTGAATGATGTTAGAAATTTAAGTTGCGTCTTTTAAATAATAAATATTTTCTTCTATCGACATTTTTATTTCTTAGTCCCCGCACTATGTGAGTAATATTCGTAGGTGTGCTTCGTGGAATAGGAAATTAATTATTTTAATTTTTTATTTGAAGCCCACCTACGGGTGCGCAAGATGGACTACTTTGGGTGGGCTTCCTCTGGGTGGGCTTCTTTTGGGTGCGCTTCGTGGACTACCTCCGACTTTCAGCAATGAGGCAATTCAGTGGGCACCTTGTAGGAAAACAAACAAGCATGTCGCCATGCATCACCCCCATAAAAAAATATACTCTATAAAACTTAAAACATCTTCCCCAGACCCATAACCCTCCGAAAAAACTGACCAAAACTTCCAACACATAATAAATTCGCAAACTTAAAACATATTCAAATGAAACCCGCTGAAACACACATAAAACGTGTCGAAATCTTTAGGGTCACATCCGTGAGGATACCGTTGGGATCGAAAATATCGTCGTTGACATTAGCATATGAATTCTGAGAGAGTAATAAAGGAATAATATGCAAATAAAGCTGAGTGTAGAATGCCGGCGGGCAATAAAACGCGTGTTGTGTTCCGCTTATGATTATCGTGTGTTCACATAAATCTAGACCTCAGTTTTATTGGCGCGTAGGGGGCAATGACGGAGCTCAATGTGCTACTTCATTATTACTGTTTTACATTTGCGGGTTGAATTGCTGGGTTGAAAGAATTAGCTCCTGTAATTTAGTGAATGTTTTATGTGTTAATTATTGGTGGTATTTCGAGAATTAATTTAAATTTTCAAATATTATTATGCATGGGTAAACTTGTAATGCTATTTAGTCACAGAAAACTTTAAACACACTTTCTGTATGTTTTTTTGCATAAATCTCGATTTTTATTAATTTCTACAGATAAAACGCGCGTTGTGTTCCACTTATTCCGTGTATTCACATAAATCTAGACCAATGATAGAGCGCAATGCTTTACTTCATTATTACTGTTTTATATTTGCGGGTTGAATTAGTGGGCTGTAAGAATTAGCTCCTGTAATTTAGTGAATGTTTTATTGGTTAATAATTGCTGGTGTTTCAAGAATTCTGTGTCATCTTCAAGTTTTAAGCCAGTGCTGCTAACACTAAGTTCAGCCAATGCAAACGGCACATATACTCGTAGTTCAAAAAGCTTTGCAAATGGCAATAATGTTAGCGCTAAATTCATCTAAAGATATACTCGTAATTATTTGACTGTGTGATTTTCAGCAGAATAAATGAATTACCGACTCTCATCATTGTGTTGTGTCGTGTCATTGTTGTTGTCGTTGTTTGTATTGTGTTGTTGTGTGTGTCTCATCGTTGTTTATTTAAATCTTGATATATTTGTATTGACTGAGTTACTAGAGATAAAGATACGGTTATGCAGATTAAGCCATCGTATGTGATTTTTTCTAGCAATCGGATTCAAAAAAGGTATTTGTAAATCACCCAATCCATTCAGTAAAATTTACAGTCCATTCTAACAAAGCTACCTACCGTTTAACGTGGGCTGCAAATTTGGAAATACTCGTGCTGCACGAGTACGAGTATATAGCGGGTGTTGGTGCGTGAAATTGGGCAGCGCCGGGCCACGCCGCCTCATAAAACATAGCTGACACGTAATGATGAATCACATAATAACTACATACTCGTTCTGTATATTGACGCGCATAAACACTGGCTAGTAGAGATTTTGTGAGTGTATCTTTATTATGTTATTTAGTGCAAGGGTGGTACGAGTAGTTGGTTCTAATAATATCATTAGTTTGGGTAAGAACCAAAATAATGTTCAGAAGATATGTTCAGCAGACTGACTGGATTCAAGGTTGTTTAGACACTTCTGGGATCGTACATATGCATGTCAACGCCATCATGATTCAAATATCAAAAAACCCGACTGGGTGCATTCAGAGGATACATATTTGCGAGCTGGCTGACCAAAACCAGATGTATCCTCCGACTGTACAGCAGCATAGTTTGCTTCTTAAGCAATGGGGTCTTTTGGTTTATAAATAATTTGTATTTATAACTTTTAGTTTACATTTTTTTTCGAATTAGGTACATTTAAACATATATGTGGTATATATTTTTGAAGTCATCTTTTAAACCCCTTTATTTTTATACCCCTGGGTTGATAGGATTTGAAGAAAGGAAAAAATTGGGCTCACAATATGGCGCCCAAAAGCCGCCATTTTTCTATTTACCATCGCTCGCAAGGTTGATGTAAGAATCATCAAAATCGGCCAACGCGTTTGGTCTCTAGAACGTCACATAGGAACAAACATACCTACATACATATATAGACTGATAAATACATTACCGTCCTTCGGCAGTCTGGTAAAAAGAATAGTGCTCTTCGTCCTGTATACCTCCGTCTCTCTCACACAGTGGAACCATGACAGTATTGACACGTCAAGAGTAAGGCCCCTGATTTCTAAGGTTATCATTAAGGTTATCATCATTAAGGTTATCATCATTAAGGTTATTATCATTAAAGTTATCACCACCTCTTTTTTTTATTTAGTTTATAGTTTTCATAAAAAAACAAACTAACCAATTTTGAGTAGACATTGATCAAAGTACTCTGAAACAACAATCTTAGCTAACCTTAATATTTAACTCTTTAAAATTAACAAAATCAACATCGATTTGGCACTTCCCTACTGAAATATTTCCGTAGACATTTAAAAAAATCACCTAGCTAATAAAAAGGGTTATTAAACGAAGGTTTTTGCTCCAATCGTCTCAGTTGGGAAGTTGGTTCGTTTGCATATTTATTACTTTTTAATTTTTATCGCCGATGACAGACATCGAGTTGGGTTCGTACTTTAATTCCTTATAATCAAATCAGTTGCCATGGGACGACTGTTCATAGACTGGGTATAATGTAGTACTTATTGTAATTTTGTAAAAATGTTGATTGAAATAACGCTTTTTATTGTTGTAAACATAAGTAAACCTTTCATATATTTCGTCTTCCTCCTGCTCTTCTTAAGGACGTACCTACCCTGTGCCGCACATTTTCTCCCTTTTTCTGTTTTGTTTATCTATACTAATAATTTTATAAAGAGGAAAGATTTGTATGTTTGTATGTAACAAATAAACTTAAAAACTACTTCTTTCAACGTTGGGAAGCTACTCTATCCCTGGGTGACATAGGCTACTTTTTATCCCTGTATTCCCACGGAAATGGGAACAACGCGGGTGAAACCGCGAGGAGTCCGCTAGTTTATTCATATAATTTGTTATGACTTATGTGTTTCTAGTTTGTGCTAAATAAATTTATTTTCTTTCTTTATTTCATTTGCTACCAATGTGCTAACACTCTCTTCTTTTTCTTCCTTTTAGATCGTTTGTCTCATTAATTTGGATCCACCTTCCTGGCCCTTCTCTTTCACTAACCATGATTTTGTCTGATGTCATCGCTGAGTTGAGCTTCTTTCAGGTTCTTTTTAACAATCGTCAACCAGGTGGCGGGCTTTCTTCACGAACAACAAACTCGAACTAGCCAACTTTCAAAGTGTTTTAAAACTGCAAGCTCCAATTCTTTAACTATGAAAAAAACACGGTGCTTATTTACTTAGAACCTAACTAGCAATCATTCAAGCCCTTATCTCCTCCAACTAATTCCTTAACAAGGAAATCTTCATCAAAGTCTTAAAGAGTTCCGACCTGAACTCCTGACTTACCCTTTTAAATTGCAAGCGTGAGCATATTAGTCTTGATTTCGTGCCGTGCGGATAAGGTGCATCATTTGTCTTTCGGCTCTTAACTGGTATTTACAGTTTACGGGCTGGGAATTTACAGGCTATGTGTGTATTGGGATTTGGCAAATAAGTTAAATTTCCGATAGAATACGTGAATTTGTGAAATGAGTATATTAGAGGAAGTTTGAAAGTGAGGCCAGTGAAAGAAAAGTAGAAAGGAAACCTGAAACGGTTTGTCCTGGTATGGCCAAGTGATAAGGAAGGATGAAACGCATGTTACTAAAAGAGTTATGAATATAAATGTGGATGGTTGGAGAGGGAGGGGACGGCCAAAGAAAAGATAGATGTACTGTGTGAGGAGTGAAATAAAAGAAAAGGGAGTCAGTGATAGCGTGTCATGGTACAAGACAGTATAGAAGAAGAAAACGTGTTGCACCGACCCCAAGTAACATGGGATAACAGCAGGAAGATAATGATTGTCATTATTGCATTGAGGCGGACATCTGACCCTCAGTCACTTGTTTCTATTTAGTCCAGTGACAACAGAGGCTCTATCATTAACCTTACATAGTATAAAACAAAGTCACCTCCTGCTGTCTGTCTGTCCTTATGTATGCTTAGATCTTTAAAACTACGCATAGGATTGATGCGGTTTTTTTAAGCAGATAATGTGATTCAAGAGGAAGGTTTATATGTATAACACACGCGAAGCCGCTGTCAGAAGCTAGTTATAGATAAAGAGTCTTTCAATGATCGATGCGTGACATTTCGAAAGTGCTTGACATATTTATTTATTACTAGCTGACCCGGCAAACTTTGTTTTGCCATAAAAACACCAAACATTTATCTACCCTACCTATCCTACCTTACACTACCTACCCTACCCTACACTACCCTACACTACCCTACACTACCCTACACTACCCTACACTACCCTACACTACCCTACACTACCCTACACTACCCTACACTACCCTACACTACCCTACACTACCCTACACTACCCTACACTACCCTACACTACCCTACACTACCCTACACTACCCTACACTACCCTACACTACCCTACACTAACCTACACTACCCTACACTACCCTACACTACCCTACACTACCCTACACTACCCTACACTACCCTACACTACCCTAACCAATACTACCCTACCCTACACAAAGCAAAATAGCTTATACAATAGCAATAAAGCTCAAATTGACTCTACGTTTTAGTTAGAAAACTTTTGTATGGGAAAAAGAAAAGGGCTGTTTTTTTTTCCGGCAATTATTAGAATTTTTCTTGCCGTAAAAACCATCTTTGAACTTCAACGAACATTAAAAAAAAAGAATTGGCCAAATTGGTCCAGGCGTTGTTGAGTTATGCGCTTACCAACACATTTTGCGATTCATTTTTATATTATAGATATGCTTTATTGTACACCATAAATAACATTGAATAAATATATTTGACTTTGACTTTGATAACAAGTAAAATTCCAAAATTTTAAAAACCTCCGACACATTTATCTTGCGAAAACAACCCGATTCAAACAGTAAAACGCCCATAACTTTTGAATGGCTTAACCGATTTTATTCAAACATAGCTAAGAACACTCTCGACAAAATAACCTTTCAAACAAAAAAAATAAATCGAAATCGGTTCATCCGTTTAGGCACTATGATGCTACAGACAGACACACAGATACACAGATACACAGCAACACACGTGAAACTTATAACACCCCTCTTTTTCCAGCGGGGGTTAAAAAGAAACTTAAGTCTACGTGACATACCCATACATATTTGGCATTTTTCCATATCGCTATCGCGACGCTTTCGTTGATGGTGATTGCAAAACGTCAAAAATGTATGGGCATGACAAACACAATTGAAATGTCACGTGATCGATCCCTCAAATTTTGGCATTTCGAAAATCGCCATCTCTGACGTGGAATGCCACTTGTCTAGAGCCTCCTAGTCGTGGACACAGTGACTTTCTCTCATCGGTAAAAATGGTCAAAAGTTAAAAATGTGTCAAATTGTCATGCGCTAGCGCAAAGTCATTTAGTTAATCCCAAACATTTTGATATTATGACCATTGGTCCCTGCACGCTCATAGAAAATCAGCTATTTTTTTATCCTCTATAGGCTCGTGTTGACCACATCTCACCAAATAGTAAGCGATGATGTGGTCGCTTGCCTAAAGAAAACCCAATTCACTCTTGACTTAAAGACCCCTAGGTTGTAGCTGTCGGGAAACATAGACTCCGGCAGGGAATTCCACTCCTTAGCTGTACCTACACATAGTAAAAGTATTCTCAAAACGTTTAGTGCGTATGGGTGGGGAGTCCACCATGTACCGACCGAGCATCACCGTCTGGTAATCCGGTGATGAAACGGGCTAGGTGGTATTAGAACATGCAATTCCATCGCACACTCCCCGAAATGTAACCGATAAAAAACGACAAGCTGGCAACTCGGCGTCGATGTTCAAGACTTTGATATTGATAGTCCATTCGTTAGGTAATATTGTGTCTCTTATGACACTGGTTAACAAAATTTTGTAACAAATTTTGTTAGTAAGTGCCTTCCTACTTACTAATGTTGAAATACCTACTCATTACAAAACTATGTTAATTTTGTTTTGATTATGTCTTATTTTTGTGATACAAATTCTACCACTTACCTCGTTTTCATTGTATCTTGTTTTAATATCATTTTTTTCAATAAAGTAGTTGTGATTAAGTTTACTGATCTAATTGATTTTAAATAATGACAAAAAAGTGATAAAGTGATCCTGACAAGTTTTGTTAAATTTGTGGTGAAATTACTTTTAAAACTCAAAAAGGATATTTGACACTATCAGATACAAAAATACAAAAAAAAACATTGAAAAGTTAAATTTGACTTTGTTACATATAAAAAGAAAAAAGAGTATCCTGACGTGCCATGTGCAAAAAAATCGATTCTTCACAGTGAACATCTACCTAGACCAGAACCACCTCAAAGTTCCAGTTTTTACCTAAACGCTCCACTACCAAATCATATTACAAAAAAAAATAGTTTTTATCTAAATCATTCTACTTTCAATTCAATTCTATGATAACATAATCAGTCAAAAAAATTCATGTTACTTAAAAAATTGGTTTTTGTCTATCATTCGAATAACCTTGAAGACACTCATTGGAAAGAAAGGATGAAAGAAAAAAATATTTGCTCAAGGAGTTTGAGTTTATTTGTTTTGGTTTATTAGCGAAACTAAAAAAGTAAGAAAAGAAAGAAACAAAATTGATTTATTTGTGACCCGCACACAGACACGAGAGATAAAAGGTAAATCAAACCAAATAAAGACATGATAAACAAATATCTTACCATCATCAATTTCATCAAAGAAAATCGATAACCAAAATGGATCTTCAGCCACTCCTCGCAGTATATTGAGGCAGTGAGTACATAGAATCACTTGAGACGGTACGTCGGTTCGATTACCGAGTACGTTTGCATACGGTCAGCCGAGGACTCGAAGCCGGTGACTCCAGCACTCGTGGACTAATGCATTTGCGATTGCATAGCCATTGTCGGGTAATATGCCAATTTTCAACTATCTACTTAAAGTTCGCACTTGGGAAGTGGTCTGTGGTATAGAGGAATAGTGGTGGATATGTTTTATATGTAGTATGTGCTTACTAATAATTGAAAGACTTCGATTTTTCACAATAATCTTCCTGCACTTGCAGGCTTCTTGGAGTCGATCATCATCAGCCAAAAGATGTCCACTGCTGGACATAGGCCTCCCCCAAGCGTCACCACTGATTGGTCCTGTGCGTCTCGCATAAATTCAAAACATTTTCATAATACAATATTTTTCCTGATACAATTTAAACATTCAATGCAGTTAAAAATTCGATAACTAGCTAGCGCTAGTAATATCTATTACATACTAATATTACCCAGTCTCACATAAACTAATACTCGTATCAAATTTAAAAACGTGGATATGTCATCGTCTATCGAATACAGACATTTCTCCAATAGGAACGCCTTGAGTGTTGACTTAAATGAGCTCTTGTAATTATTCTAAAAAAATATTATCTTGCATCCACACAACTCCCGCAGCCTTGATCAGGTTGTCGCTTCAGCTAGTGCGGAGTCAGTGAGGCAAGTTATATCTTCAGTTTAAAGGTGTAATAAAACGGATAAATCTCTATCGATTTATATTTGCTAAATTCAAGCATTTTCCAGGTTTGTCCTAGGTGTCAGATGATAACTCTTTGAATTCCCTTATGGCCGCTATCTCTAACTCTTACTATCTCGGCCATATTTATGACGTATTTCTTATTTAACCTCGTGTTTGTCACAAGTCTTTGGCGCAAGTGGGCCTCAGAGAATAATGCGTCTAGTCTTAGAAAAAAAGTCTCAAAGCCGACTGACGACACATAAATTCATGCGTGACTAACACCTCATACGACACCGACTTACAAGACAATTCTGCTCACCCTATCGCTTTAAAAACCCGTCCTCTCAAACACAAGCAATTCCCAGCAACAGTCTGTTAATACGGTATAAATTGACAATTTGTTTCCCAGACACCGCCTCCCCTCACCCGCGTCGCTCTACCCCGCGGCATTATTTCCTGATATACAGCTAATTCGCGAAGACATTTCTTTAAAAAGTTGCAGAACCCATAACCGAGATAATCAGAAGTTTTGGCTTGTAACCCCGGCTTGTTATCGCATTGTGGCCTCTCTAATCAAGTTCTAACGAGGTGGTTTTGAATGGGAGGCTTGCACACTGTTTGTTGATTTGATAGTTGGCTCAAACGGGGTGCTGGATATTAAGTTGTAATGTTATAGTTGAATTTAAATAGAATGTTGATTGCTTTGTGTTGTTGTATTCTACGTCATTTCCTCCAGTCCAGTCAATCAAGTTTTATTGATAACTAGCTGTCCCACGCGGCTTCGCTCCCTTTAACTGGCTACCTACCTACTCTACTCTACCTACCCTACTCTACCTACCCTACACTACCTACCCTACTCTACCTACCCTACGTACATGATTTTACGCAGCGCACGCAACGGAATCTCTCAAAAAGGAATAATATTGCCCGTTTTTGCAACATTTTTCATTTATGCTCCGCTCGTAGCGTGATATTATTTAGCTGATAACCTTCCTCGATAAATGGACTATCCAACACAAAAAGAATTTTTCAATTCCAACCAGAAGTTCCTGAGATTAGCGCGTTCAAACAAACAAACTAACTGTTCAGCTTTATAATAGTATATATATATATATATATAGTATAGATTATAGTTTGTCAATAATGACTTTAAACGAGGAAGTTTCCTTCAGTAGTTGGGACTCCTTTTTTCGCACTTAGACTGCCATTGGTACGTTAAGCGTGGGTTGAAAAGGTCTTAGAATTTAGGCTCTAAATCAAGCACTGAATCTGATTACTGAAAACTGTATTAAGTTAGAAAACTGTCTAGCTTATTTAATTTGATCGTAGAAGACTTTTGTTCCCACGTAATGAAAGTGTCCCTAAATATTATACTTTTCTTTCGACGTAGCTTTTCATTTCTCGCCCATTGCGTTCTCAAAACTTCCTTGTCATTATTTCCTAGGGGAGCTGTCGGGCTGATTATTATGCAAATAAGACGTGTTTTCATTTAACATGTCATTTCGTAATAACAGCTCGAGTTTTTCATATGCACCCTTCTTTTTCTGTTTTGGGTTCTGTAATTATACCTATATCTTATGATCCGAAGTGAAATTTTCTTTCGTCCGATATGCTGATAAATATCATGTATTTATTGTCACTGGTAAGAATGGTTCATACACATCCATCTTCTCGTTAACATCAAAAAGAGGATATTTGGACTCAGTAATTCTATATATTCAGTTGAGCAACGATCTCTATATCAAGATAGGTATTATTAACAAAAGTTTACAGCGAGAGCTCAAAAGCTAACATGAAAATTTTAAAACCTTCCGAAAGTGCAAAGTAGTCCCTAAAACTCTATACGTAAGCACTTCATTGCATTTCAAGTAAACGTGACATTTACTTACGAAAATTAATCGGTAGAATATAGCCGTCTGTCCCGTGTGCTCGCTCCCTTACTGTATCGCCGACGTAATCAAGTCTTGAAGGAGAATAATATGAATCATCTACCGTAAGGGCGGTTTGATATCTTGGCAGGAGAGTACCACGGTTTAAATTGTCCTCGCGTCACTCAGACGTAGGTACGAATAAAGTTAGAACTTTCGAAGTTATTTATATATCTACTTTATTTGTCAGTCTTTATTACCGTCTGCTTGATAGGGAATATGAAATGCAGTTCATTTTTGGGGTTGAAACAAAAATACGTTTTATTTATTTGTTTACTTAGAATTCGTTTTCTGTTTCACATGATTTGCTTAAATCATTATGACAGATCGACCACGAACAATAGAGTAGTTTAAAAGAGAGTGAGTTTATGAACCTATATGTCAGTAACAGGCAGAATCAAGTCATGCTATTCTGTAAATATCTCACCGTGGAAACTTTGGTGAACTGAACTTGAATTGAGTGAATGAGTGAATGACAGATTTCAATCTCACTTCACCTACATTTTCGCGGTGAGACGTTAACAGAATAGACTGCCTGCAGAATATTCGCTTCCGAAAATTGTTTTTAGGTAGAGTAAACTATGTATGTGTTGAGTTCACTGAAAACTTGTAAAATAACGATATGTTATCCATTTTGCCACTACACAAACAATAAAGACCTTAAAATCCCTTTCAAGCGAGCCACTCTAATAGCAAATACACCGGATAGATTCGCCGATAAAAATGCGAAATCCTCTTGCAATGAAATTGCGTATTGGGGCTCAGACAGGGTGTAATCTGCCTACGGTACCCAAACGCTCCCAAGGGTTCCGTGGAGTTGCACTCGCCACCATAGATTATAAAAGGTGTGTCTTTCTGTAAAGCGTGCCTATGTTGAATATACCTGGATTTTCAATATTTTGGCCAAAGGACCTGAAAATAGTCAACAAAAAGATAGGCGTTGTTATGTCGTTGTGGTTGTCAACCTAACAACTACTCTACTTCCTCTTGTATCGGAACATAATATACAAAACTTATGCCGCGGAAAACACCTAAGACGCTTAACCTCACTGACTGAATAGTCCCGAATTACGCTGGTGTTTCGTGATACAACAATCCTCCCTTCATCTTTGATAGATTGAAAGAGATAGTAGAATAGTAATAACAAAACACCTGTTACTCCAGTAGGAGTATTTGTTGAGTTTCAGCAGCAAATACTTTAAACTAAAACCATGAAAATAATCAAGAAAGTAACTTGCCCGGAGTACAACATTGCGGGTAAGTAAATACCCGGTCTGCCGGTACAGCCGTGCCATACTCTCTGGTCGGCACATGGAATCACGCCAGAACTAAATGAAATTGAAATTAGCTTTCTCTCCCCAGAGCCACTCGTGGCATTTTCCAAAATAAAAGCGTATTATATTATAAAATACGATTCTAGTCGCCCTCGTAAATGGAAGAGTCACGAGAACTTAGTGCTTAGTTTTTTGATACGGCAAAAAAATGCAACGTTTTATGGTAGTAGATAGTTTTTATGCTGCGCTTACCAAGGTTGATATTTTTGTGTTCTCGCTTTTTTCTTAATGAATTGGAAAATATGTCAATAAATGGCAAGAGGCGTTCCTTCGAAGTTGTGTTTAAAAAAATAGGTATCATAAATGTCTAAAAAATTATAGAATTATAACACTGATAAAAAAATGGGACTCAGAACAAACCTAGCGAAAAAAACTCTCCTTTAGCCATGACAGCAGTCATTAACTCAATCACTCACTTCTGGAGATAGTATATCATATAGTACAGGCCTCGGCTTAGTATAGATTCCAGATCTCCCACAAATTACAAACTTGTAAAAAAATATAATATCAGCTGTATAATGTATGTACTTGATGTAATTTGTGGAGATAAAATAAACATTTTTATTATTATTAAAAAGAAAATAAAAACAAGTGGCCAAAACATTCTAGTAATAAATATTCAATTTATTTGTTGAAAAGTATAATTGATATATTATAATTTATTTATTTATTGAAAAGTATAATTGATATATTATAATTTATTTATTTATTGAAAAGTACAATAAAGTATTTATTTATTCAAGTTAGGGCTGCGACAAAATTGTTTGTAACTGCTCTAAAACCATTGGGTTTTGTTAGTTCGCCGAAATTACTATGAAAATTCTTGATTGGTTCCCAAATACTGGACATTTTGGGCATTTCTGATGGGACTACCCTGTGTGACTAGCACATTCTGTAGTGAATCAAAGATGTTCGTATCGTAGAAGCTTACATGGACTGCTTCTAGGCAGCCATAATGTGCCAACAGCATCCTGATTGTAATAACGAGCAGGCTAGACCGCGCATTTGTAATCCACTGCTGCAGGGTTTTGGTGTCGAGTTCTGTAATATTTAAGATTTTTTAATGACATAGTTTGGCCCTGAATATTTGCCAACACTAATAAGTTAATTGCAAATAAATGATATATTCATCATTATTTGAAAAAATCAATAGCCTGTTTCTGTCTATCCCAAACAATTCCGTTTAAATCATTAATTACAGGCATATCGTGTGAAGCGCTAATAAAATACGTATTCTAGAGGCTTACGGGGACATGTTTGAATACGCCGCTCAAAATTCAGAGGCGCATACTTGATGAGCCTCTGTGGGAACAATGACAAGCCGCGCGTACTGCGAGTACTACGCCACTACGCTGCCGGTACGCCGCCGCTACGCCCAGCGTTCCTATAGTTTGAAATACATATATTAAATTGTTACCTTCCGACTAATGTACCTAGAGTTATTGTAAATCGAATACGTTACACAATATTAGTGATGAAATATAAATATGCCAGGTACTGCTATGAAAAATCTAAAATTTCTAACTGCACTCAAATAAATTGCTATGACTAACAAAAAGGAAAAAATACAGAGAATATGCTTATTTCATTCTTAATACAATTACTTTAAGGGATAAAGAGCCTAGATAACATCAACTAAGAATAGTGTAATTTAGTTAATTCAATTACAAAGTTCCGTTAGGAAAAATTAGTCAATACAACATGACGTGTTACGTAGGAGATCGAAATAAAAATATTTTAGAAGACGATTTCATAAAACTGTATAAGCCGCTGATCTACACGCAAACTATTCTGGGATCTGTTAAAGTGACCATACGAAAAAAAAACATTTCCCCACCGTCATGGATTCAAATAGCATACAGTTTAGTGTATATTATAGCCCATTTTGTGTTATGTTTTCTAGCTGGATATTCTTATCATCCCGAAAATAAACTAACTGTCTTGAATTTATGGCAAATGTACGTAGGATTTTTGCTCAACATCTCCATCATTGTTATCAACAACATTGTCAACCGAGATTCTATGGTGCAACTATTGCTCACACTGCAGACCATTGACAGAGAACTGAAAGTAATCGGTAAAAAGAGTCACAACAGAAAAATATATAACTTTATGATACAAAGTGTGATAGTACTACTTATTATAATAGTTTGCCACATGGTACAAGTAATTTCAAAGATCGATCCATCTACGGTATGGATTTTTCTTTGTTCTCAATCAATTTTTATAATAGAAGACGCTTGGACACCCAAGCATATGAGAGAATATGGCACGCTTTCGTGAGTGTTGTGCAAGCTGTACGATTAGTTGAAAAGCTCTTCCGATTTTATGTAAGTGGCGGGGGCTGTTATTAAACTATTAACATTGATTTGACAGTTTTGAGATTCCTCAAGAAAGCCTTGTTTTGCTTTATGCAATTGTAGAATACATATATGTCAAGCTATTTGTGAAGTTGTAGACGATTATGTCTATCTGGGACAAACGGTCCAGTTGGGTAGGTTCGAGAAAGAGGTCAACCGTCGAATCCGACTCGGCTGGGAGGCGTTCGGGAAGTTGCTTGGTATCTTCTCGTTCAATTTACCGCAGTTTCTCAAGACAAAAGTCTATGACCTGTGTGTGTTACCATGATCAACTATGGAACTGAGACGTGGTCGCTTCCAAAGGGCCTTTTCAGAAAGCTTAAATTCACCCAAAGCCCTCTCCATTGCCTGGAGAGGGCTATGCTCGGCATTTCCTTGCGTGATCACGTCAGAAATGATGATATCCGCAGAAGAACCAAAGTTACCGACAAAGCTCGAAGAATTGCCAAACTTAAGTGGCATTGGGCAGAGCAAATTGCTCGCAGAACGGATGGCCGATGGGGCCGAAAAGTTTTGGAATGTAGACCGCGAACCGGAAGACGATATGTTGGAAGGCCTCCCGCTAGGTGGACCGATGACCTGGTTAAGGTTGCGGGAAGGCGCTCGATGCAAGACGCACGGAATCGGTCCATGTGGTGATGCCTGGGGGAGGCCTATGTCCAGCAGTGGACGTCTTTCGGCTGAAATGATGATTATGATGAAGCTATTTGCGAAATTATATTAATAACTGAAGTTCTAATGCGTTTGAAAATTTTGTCATTATTTTAGATTTTATTCGTGGTCATACATTTGTTTCTCTTTCAACTGATAGACGTGGAAAAGACGTTAGTTATACCTGCAGTTACGAAAAATGTGAGTTTTACGTATTTTAGCTACATATACACACTTTCCCTAAATATTTAGGAAAATATTTTACTTCAAAAATATAACACTATTAATCTTCTTGTCAGCCTTTCCCCAACTATGATAGGATCGGCTTGCAGTCCAACCGGATACGGGATTTTCGTATAGCGTCTGCCTTCTGACCTCCATAGCCCAGTAACTGGGTAACACGATACTTCTTGGTAAAACTGGTGACAGTTTTCAGGCTTTTGACTGCCCGTAACGCCTGTCAAAGATCTATAAATGAGAGTTGAGACCTCAGAGTAACGACTAAAGCATGCTTTAGAATAAATAGTCATTGCTCTGAGGTTGAGACCAATGATATCCTTACGAGGCACGAAGTGAAGGAAGGAAGGAGTCTCGGTGTCCATTAGATAGATCGACCTCAGCAAATGGTGCCTAACCTTATAGATGAAACCGTGCGACTGTTATTATATTCAAGAGCTGTATAGTGTAATAATATATTACATAAAATTGTACAATTGTTTCAGAAATTCGACTGGGCCTACTTAGTGGACACACCAGATGTTTTGACTACCAAATTTGTTTCAAGAATCTGTGTAATTAGCATTCTTGTGCGGCGTTTAGAAGCTAGTGTGCTACAAACTAAGGACAGCTGTATTTGCGCTTTAAAAGTAATTAATGGTTTGTATCATTTTTATTACAATTGTTAAAGTGCATTGATATTTTACCCTTCAGCAGCCTCGTTCCACCAACTGCTGAGTATACTCATCCTTCCCTTTGGTATGCTTCCCTCCCACCTGTGGGATTTTATCCAACTCGATTTCCGCGCCGATTTCGAAAAGAATCGACAATCATTTTGTTATAACTATTGATTGATTGGACAAAACTGTAGAGAATTCTTTAGCTTTATCACCAACATCATCATTATTCCACACAAAATGACTGATCCTGTGCTAGTCGCATCCAGCGAACGTGATTAGCTTCAATCAGGCAAGCCTTTTGCCAACTACCTTGAGGTTGGCTCTCACTCTAACTGGATGCAGTTGGATACCAGTAATTTACTCGGAGTAACTACCTATTTCACAGTGTCTCAAGACTCGACGAAAGTCTACGACTAGTATGTGTTGCCAGTGATTACCTACGGGACAGAGACGTGGTCGATAACAATGGGCCTCATTAAAAGACTTAAAATCACACAAACGGCAATGAATAGGGCTATGCTTGGAGTTTCCTTGCGTGACCGAATCAGAAATGAAGACAACCGCAAGAGACCGCAGGGTTACCGACATGTGGTAGTAGGCAGGGCACATTGCCCGCAGAATAGATTGTCGATGGAGCCGATAAGTTCTTGAGTGGCGAATGCGTACCGGAAGACGTGGCGTTGGAAGACCTCCCTCTAGATGAAGCGATGACCCGTTCAAGGCTGTGGAAATCCGGTGGATACGAAACGCACAGGACCGATCAGTGAGGCGAAACTTGGGGGAGGCCTGTGTCCAGCAGTAGACGTTTCAAATTATTACAAGCTTTTTGACCGCTATAGCCAAGTAACTGGGTAACACGATAGCTCTTGGCAAGACTTGCTGTCGGGGGAACAGTGTTCTGACTTCTCGTAATGGCTGTCTAAGATCTTGACAACCGCGACTAGGGAAATATGATGAGGTCTCTTCATATATAGATGGTCACCCAGCTACGCACCGTTCTAGGCAACTTTATTAACTTGCTACTCGTAATTATTAAATACAATTTTTTTGCTTCAGGTTCCTCGCGTTGCTACATGAAGAACATCATCCGCCTTATCTCAAAACAGATAGAACCCATGACCATCTTTAATATGTTTCCAATCAACACGTCAGCTCTACTGTCTATATCAAAAAGCATAGAATACTCATTAGTCTTATTACAGTTTGCTTTAAGTCATTTTCAAAACTAAATATATTTTTTCTATCTGGAAATTATAATTATAGACACCTTCTTCATGTGAAAATAATAAGGACATTTTATTGGCTGTTCGCATTATTGGTGTAATTAAATTGCTCTTGATAATATTAGTGTGTTTGGTTATATGTAGTATTAGGTGCTGCAATTACACCACTTATGATCCCAAGTTAATTTTCTTTCGTCCGATATTCTGATAAATATCACTGATAATGTTACTGTTAAGAATGGTTCGTACACATCCATCTTCTCGTTAAAGTCAAAAGGAGAATATTAGGACTCAATAATTATATATGTTCAGTTGGGACACGAATCTCCATATCAGGATAGGTGTTATTATAAAAAGTTTGCTCTTAGTAGAATATAGCCGTTTGTCCCGTGTGCTCGCTCTCTTACTGTATCGCCGGCGTAATCAAGTCTTGAAGGAGAATAGGAAAAGATGGCGAGCCCAAAAGAACAACCCCCAGCTAGTGCCGGCCCACATTTGCGGGACCCCTATTCAGGGCCAAACATAATATTTAGAGACTATTTTTGCTATTGACACGCTAAGAAGAAGATTTTAAAATACGATTCTAGTCGCTCTCGTAAATTGAAATTTCAAACTAAGTGCTTAGTTTTTCGATACGGCAAAAAGTTGATTGATAAATAAATAAATGATAAATGATTTTATTTCTGTATGGAAGTTTCTGTAAGTACAAATTTGATTTGGTTGATATTTTTATGTGTTCTCGCTTTTTCATAATGGTCTTAATTAATTGGAAAATCGATCAATAAATGGCAAGAGGCATTCCTTCTAAGTTGTGTTAAAGAAAATTAGTTAGGATAAATATCTAAAACATAATAGAATATTTGAGACTCTGAATAAACAGAAAAAACTCTCCTTTAGCCATGACAGCAGACATTAACTCAAGCATCAATATTCTATTAATGAACATTCAATTTATTGATTGAAAATCTAAGTATTTATTTATTCAAGTTAGGGCTGCGATCACAGATATAAATCTATAGATGACGCTATTGTATGTACTTCACGTGTCAAAAAACGGAGAAAAATTACGATCAATGATCGTACTTTGAGCTATTCATTTAGCATTACCGGCACTGGACATCCACCGAAATCTAGAAAAGAGCCTGATTATGCCTTAATGAGCAATAAAAACTGTAAAGAAAAAGTTCCCCGATGCATTGGCAATGTTTTCTTTCATTGGTGAGTAAATTTGTTTTTAAATTCAGTGTGAAAAAGTGGCACGCTTGTTTTTCATACAGATGGAAGGACTTGCATTATCTAGTTAGATTTATGTCCTATATATGTTTAAGCCCGTAAACCATTGGATTTTGTTAGTTCGCTGAAATAACTATGAAAATTCTTTGTTGCTGAGCATTTCAGAAATTTCTAATGGGACTACTCTGTGTGATGAGCACATTCTGTAGTGAATCAAGGCGGCCATTCTCTGATTAGCAAGTTTTACGTGTCCGGGCTTGGATAGTCCATAATGTTATCATATTCAATCATGCATTTTCTTATATGTTAGCTAGCATGTTACGTACTCGCACAGCACCCAAACCACTGACCAGCGATTACCTCATTACCGCACATCGCAACAGCCGTGGACACGAGGCACCGACGCAGCACAACGTGATGCAGCCCGACACCGGACATCGAGGCCCTCGTGGAATCGTCACTTTTGGCACGGCATGGGTCAACTGTCGTCTATTATTAATTTTATTTTTTAAAATTAATTTTGGAAAAAGACACGCCTGGGTTTTAGCAGCATTAAACCTGACTAGATTGGCATCGCCCCATTCGGAGACTGCCTGCAAGGACAGATTCAAGCGCTCCACCATGGCCTCCTAGAGAGACCGGATCTGAGGCCCGGCAGCACGAGCGTTGGACAAGTATCTCTCAGCAACAGTGCTGTCGTCTGCGTACCCAAAGGTGCCAGGTTTTAGCAGATCGTTAATGTGCAGCAAGATTAAAGTTGCTGAGAGTACCGACCCCTGAGAGACCCCGGCATTGATATCCAATTGGTCTGACGAGCAGCCATCGATAACCACTCGAATGGACCGATCCCTCAGGAAGTCTGCAATCCAATCACACAGACCACCGGGCAAACCGAATGAAAGAAGCTTACCAATAAGGCTTTCGTGCCAGACCCTATCAAAAGCCTTCGAGATG
Organism: Orthosia gothica; assembly: GCA_949775005.1. Lineage (NCBI taxonomy): Eukaryota > Metazoa > Arthropoda > Insecta > Lepidoptera > Noctuidae > Orthosia > Orthosia gothica. The sequence continues at coordinate 25,884,250 of OX459045.1, read as the reverse complement.
TCGAATGTCGTGTTGGAAGCAGGGACACAGCATTGAAACTCGGTGGTTGAGCAAAGACTGGTTTATTGTTCTATATCTCATTCTACCTTCACATGCATTATAATTATATAGAAGTAATTTACTAATACCTACAACCCCCTTATTTATTAATACGAATCAAGTTATACATTCCATTATTTAATTACATAACAATAATTACTTACTTACATATTTTCTATTTTCTGATCTTTAACAATAAAGAAAGAAATGAAAATAAACTATTCAATTGTTTTTTAATTACATTAGCTTAATGGTACACAACTTCTCACTATTTAAACATTGTTTAAATAGTAATGATTTAGAATAATTTATTACAATAATTTTACAATTTTACAATCTAATAATTTATCATTCAATATTAATAATTACATATACACATTATATATTTTTGGAATAGTATTACATGTATTTATCCCCTTTATTTATTATTTTATTTTACATAATATTAAATTATTATTATTTATTTTTTTATTTACTTTGCATACTAGTACTATTATAATATTATATATACATTTAAATCAGCGGCTTGACCTTTGAGTGGTTCAGGTAGATTCCGTAGATTGTCCCCAGCGATCAGGAGGTTTCACTGTCCTGCCAGAACGAGTTTTATAATAATTAGTGGTGCATCTGTTATGGTCTGCGTGTATCATCGTAGTTGGAGCACTGGAGCCGCTGTGTAACTCATCTAATGGTATAGTACGACTTTGCGGGCTGTCTATTATTATATCATCAAATGAATTTCTACAGTGTTCATACGGTTGTTTGTTATTACGCCTATCTGAATCAATGATTATGTGTTTTCTATTTCGTCTTAAGATCTGTCCGTTATTCATTTGTATTAAGTAAGATCGGTTTGGTAACAAACTTTGAATAACTCCATTTGTCCAATGATTATGCATTTTAATTTTAACTTTTTGATTTTTGGTTAATGGTTTTAACTTTTTTGATCTTTTATCAAAGTATTCTTTTTGCTTTAATTGACGTTTCTCTAGTTTATTTGATATATTCTCCTGCAATTTCGGTTGAAGAAGTTGTGGAGAACACGGAATTATACTTCGTAATTTTCTGTTGTATAACAATTCAGCAGGTGAACTTAACTCATTACTTATTGGCGTATTCAAATATTCTAACAATCCCAAACTGAAGTCGGTGTTTTGATATGTAGTTTTTTTCATCATATTTTTAATTGTTTGGACTGCTCTTTCGACCTGTCCGTTTGATTGTGGGTACCTAGGAGAAGACGTTATGTGTTGAAAACTCCAGTTCAATGAAAATTCTTTAAACAAATTGGATGCAAATTCCGGGCCGTTATCTGACATGACTGTCTGTGGTATTCCATGACGTCTAAATAAATGTTTTATTTGCTTGATTACTTCTGAGGATGTTGTCGAACACAATTCAACGACTTCTATAAACTTACTGTAGTAATCTATTACTATCAAGTATGATTTTGTGCCATAGTGGAAGATATCCATGCCTAACTTGTACCAAGCTCTGTCGGGTATGTCATGCGGAATTAACGGTTCTTTTGTGTTGTCTTTTCTATATGTTAAACATGCTTGACAGTGTGACAAATAATCCTGTAATTGTGAATTCATATTAGGCCAATACATGATTTCTCTAACCCTAAGCTTACATTTTTCTATACCTAAGTGCCCTATGTGTATTTTCTGTAACATTGTTCTACGCATATGGTTTGGTATAATTATTTTATTTCCTTTCCATATTAGTCCATAATTTATTGTTAACTCATCCGTGCTATCCCAGTAAGGTTTTAATTCATTACTAATTTCATTTTTATGCATGGGCCATCCTTTTTTTATTATTTTCTTTAATCCCTGCATTTCATTATCTTCCCTAGTCCACTTTTGTATTTCTATAAAATGTGAGTCTGTTAGAGGATTCATCGTTGTTATGGCACACACTTGTGCTTGTGCCTCGAGATGATCGCGCGTAGTGATACTATCGGTGTGTGGCAACGCCGCTCGTGATAATGCGTCCGCTATGTAAAGATATTTACCTGGTTTATATATTAAGGTAAACGAATATGGTTGTAGTCGCATTAACATTCTTTGTAGGCGTGCTGGTGCATTCACCAAAGGCTTGTTAATAATACTAACTAATGGCTTGTGATCTGTTTCTATTGTCACATCGCTACGGCCGTATATGTAGGTATAGAATCGCTCGCATGCAAATACGCAGGCATATAATTCCTTTTCAATCTGAGCGTAATTCTGTTCTGTTTTTGTTAACGATTTCGAAGCGTAACATACGGGATAGTTGTCCTGCATTAAACATGCACCTAAACCATTTTTACTCGCGTCTACTGAGATGACTATGGGTTTCTCAAGTGTGTAATATCTTAACACGGGTGGACTAGTTAACTGCTTTTTTAACATTTCAAAACATTTTTCATGTGTATGATCCCAGTGCCAAGCTACGTCTTATCTTAATAACTCACGAAGAATAGATGTCTTTTCAGAAAAATTGGCAATGAAATTACTAACATAGGTTATCATGCCTAAAAATCTTTCTAAATCTTTTACATTTTGTGGTCTTGACATATTTTTTATAGCTAATACCTGTGACTCATCGGGGCAGATGCCGTCTTTTGTTATTTTATGGCCTAAATATGTTAGCTCACTTAAGCCTATTTTACATTTACTTTTATTTAATTTGATGTTTATTTCCTTACATCGATTTAAGACTGCGCGTAATCTCTGATCGTGTATTTCCTTTGTTTCTGCGTAAATAAGGAGATCATCAATAAACAATATTACACCCTCTATATCATCGAAATGTTCATATAAACGTTTATGAAAAATTTCTGACGCCGATGATATTCCGTATGGCATTCTCAAAAATTTAAACCTTCCGAAAATTGTGTTAAATGTACAGAGGTCTGTACTGGCTGGGTGTAAATTTACATGCCAAAAGCCCTGTTTAGCGTCTAATGTACTAAAATATTTGGCACCGGATAGGTTGTGGGTTATTTCTTCTAGAGTAGGCAACTTGAAATGTTCCCGCTTTATTGCTTTGTTTAAGTCACGCGGGTCTAAACAAATGCGGAGATCTCCGTTTGGCTTTTTTACAACCGTCATGCTATTTACCCAATCGGTGGGTCCCTCAACTTTTTCGATTATACCCTGTTTTTTCATTTCCATTAGTTTCTCTTTTACTTGATCTTTTAACGAAATAGGTAACTTACGTGGAGCATGAACTACAGGTTTGTACCCATCTTTTAATTGTATTTTATATGTCCCTGGTAAACAACCCATTCCTGTGAATATGTCTGGATATTCATCCAATATACTTCCACATGTTTTATTTGTCTGTTTTATACTCATTACTCTTTTCAATAGTTTTAATTCATCACATGAACTCCTACCCAAAATGGGTGGTGAATTAGTGTCAACAACTATAAATTGTAAAATGTATGTTTGATTCTTATATTTTATTTTGAGATAACATTTACCAATAACTTTAATCTGACTACCTGAATAACCCTGTAGCTTCATTGTTGTTTGAACTAAATCATCTTTCGTTAATTTAATTTTAGCTAGATATTTATTCGGCAAAACATTGACATCGGCTCCAGTGTCCAGTTTGAAATTTACATGTTTATTTCCAATACATAATGCTACCGTCCACTCATTACTAGAATAACTATCAACAGCGTGAATTACCTGATCGCTGGAGTCTTCTCGTACCTCGTACACACGACACATTCTTGAATAATGGTTCATTTTTCTACACTGACTACATCGCTGACCATACGCGGGGCATTTATACTTGTCATGGCTTTTCCCACACTTTCCACATACTGCACGTGATCTTCGACGAGCCTCCCCAGGTTGTTCGTGTGTGTGACCTCTTGACCTCTGTCCATCTCTCGGGTCACGATCCTGACGGTAGGTCTTAGTATCACCGCCACTGGAACCGGATGATCGCCATTTTCTTTGGCGGGGCGCCGAGCTTCTTGCATAGTGAACATTTTTTTCTTGCTTCTCTTTGTTGGCAACTGCATGTACATTATGAGTTTGATCCTGATTCTCGTTTTTTATGTTTTTGGCTTGAGCTCGAGATACTTCTGCTAATCTACAGATATCTATAGCTTTAGATAAAGACAAGTCTGGCTCTCTTAACAGTCTTTCTCTGAGTCCACTGTCTTTTATTCCACAAATCATTTTATCACGCACCAACTCACTGCATAGATCTTTGAACTCGCACTTTGCCGCTATATTTTTCAGTTCGAAAACGTATTGTTCAATTGACTCTAATTCTCGTTGGTCACGGGTAAAAAATGTATGTCTTTCTATGGTTATGTTCTTCCGTGGCAAAAAAAACGAGTCGAAGTCAGCTAGCAAGTCTTCTATGGTTTTGTACTCGCGGTTAAATTGTTCATATACCTCCCGACATTTTTCTCCAATGATATGTAACAAGATGTTGATTTGCACAATTTTTTCTTTATGATGTAGTTCACAAGCTGCATAATATATCTTGAACGCCTTTTTCCATTTTTCCCATTCTTTGCTTAAGTTTCCTGATGTTACATTTGTGATATCATTTTCAAAAATGAACGGTTGCGGCGGTTGCAAGATGGACTCCATTGTATGCTTCGTTTTTAATACTGTTGTGTTTCTTGGAATTATCCGGAATCACTGCTACTTGTCATCTACGTTTTTCTTTTATTTCACTTAGTTTTAGTTCTTTAAACGGCTTGCTAACTTATTTAGCTACCGGCTGCGCCATGTCGTGTTGGAAGCAGGGACACAGCATTGAAACTCGGTGGTTGAGCAAAGACTGGTTTATTGTTCTATATCTCATTCTACCTTCACATGCATTATAATTATATAGAAGTAATTTACTAATACCTACATCGAAGGAGACGGCAACCGCTTCCCCGTGCCTCTCGATGGCCTCACTCCAGATGTGAATGGCATACGCTAGAAGATCCCCAGTAGACCGATTTCGGCGGAAGCCGTATTGGCGGTCACTAAGGATCTCGTTAGTTTCTAGGTATGCCAGGAGCTTCGTGTTAAGTACACGCTCCATACTCTTACACAGTATGGACGTTACAGAGATGGGTCTATAGTTGGCCGGGTCAGCTCGACTACCCTTCTTGGGCACGGGCTGTACGTTAGCTAGCCTCCAAGCATTCGGCACTTTGCCAGTCTCATATGAAAGGCGGAATAGGCGTGTCAAGATCGGAGACAGTTCAGGCGCACAGGTTCTGAGAACTATTGCTGGTATTCCGTCCGTACCACTAGCCTTGTTCACGTCGAGGTTGCGCAGTACCTTACGGACGTCCTTTTGATGGATACGAATGTCCGACATACTCGTCTCGCATCCATCAGGATAAGGAGGGTGCCGCGCGTCAACAGGGTTCAGACGTGAAGATTCCGCAAAAAGAGAGGCAAATAAATTTGCCTTCTCCTCAGCGGAGTGGGCCAGTGACCCGTCGGGTTTCAGCAGTGGTGGTAGTGAGGGACGGCTGAAGTTCGACTCGACTGACTTAGCCAGGGAACAAAACGCTTTACTACCTGCTGGGTAAGAAGCAAGTTTGGCCCCTATTCGGCCAATGTGGTCGAACCGAGCCCTTCTCAAGACCTTTTTGCAGGACTTGGCAGCCCTGTTGTAGGCTTTCTTCCTTTGACCCACGTAAAAGAAGAAAGAAAGAAAAAGTGTTTATTCGCCACAAAATCGACATCAAATTTTTTGATTTTTCCTTAAATTAAACCCATCGGTAGTATTAGTAAGTACTTAAATTATGTTAGTAAAGGAAGGTAAGATTAAAATAAAATGCCAATTTTGAGTACAGTACAAGGATGATGAGTAGGTAAGTACAAGCAGATGCATGTCCTGACTGTGACAAGAAGGCTTCCACTCAGCATAATGCTGTGCCGTGGGAGACGCACAGCACGGCGCTGATTTTCAGTGGTCGCCACTCGCTTTGCGCGAACGAGCGTCAACCCATGCCAGGTACGCCTCATGTTGAAACGAGTCGGTGCGATGACATTCGGCGCCAAACCATGGCTGGTCAACGTCGGTATTACTCCATTCCCTGAAGCAACACATCCGTCACGACGTCCGCGCACGCCGAAGGATCATCCGAAGAAAAGCAAGTAGGCTGCCAAGGATAGCATGCGAAGAAAGATCGCATGCCATCCCAATCTGCTGACCTGTACCGCCAAACCCGCCGGGTGCCTCTTGGGCTGGGATCGGGCGGGGAGTAGACGGACACAGACTTCACCAGACAATGGTCGGAACTACCCAAAGGTGAAGTTATCGACACAGAGTATCGGTCTGGCTCTGTTGTCAGCAGAAGGTCCAAGCAATTGGCCGTGTGCGAATCAACTCGTTGCCCCCTGGACCAGCTGGATAAGGTTAAGCGCAAGCGCAAGCTTACGCATCTCCCGTCCAGCATGGTCAGTGCACTGGTATGGGAAGAGCCACTCCTGGTGGTGGGCATTAAAGTCCCCCAGTAACACAAATTGGGCGGAAGGGTGCCGCTGCTGTGCCGCATCAGTGAGGTACTCTGTGAGTCTGGTTGTCTCCTGATCTCCGCTGTGCAAGCGGTAGACACAGGCGTAGATAATTTTATCCCGACCTGTGTCCACTAGAGCCCACAGCGTCGAAAATCTTGTGTACTTAAGGTTAGGGATTGGCCGATAGCAAGTGTCGTCACGGGCGTACATACACACTCCCGCGCGGTTTATAATTGTGCTCCAGGGTAAACCCTGGGTAAGATAGATACGATGCGTCTGACGGACTCGCTATCTGCGTCTCCGTAAGGAAAAACAGCGCTGGTTTTTCAGTCTCCAGGTGGTAGTGGACTGAAGAGAGATTTGAGTGCAGACCTCTAATGTAGGTGAGGTGCACTTTGTGAGGGAGGGGGTGCAGCCGCTGTTTAAATCCTGTATTATTTTTCTTTGGCATCATGTTTAGAAGAGTGAATGGAGGAGAGGAGTAGGAAGTGAGACGAGGTTCCACGCTGCTAACCTATAGACACGCACTGAAAGGACGCCATCATTGGGGCACTAGTCCGGAGACTGCGGGGACGGCCGAGCCCCCCCGGAATGTCTATCGGGCCCTCCCCATCTGGTCGCCAACCATCACGATAGTGCATTCCGGGATTTTTCGACAGTTGGCGGGGCAGCCTTTCATGTGTGGCTGGCACACTACTTGGGCCCCCAACTACCTGCGGTCGGCCAGCGGTGCACCGTGCCTCGGATCCCGCTACCCTCCGCGACTAGTCTCCCGATACGCCCATAACAGCGCGTGTCAGGCTGGTCTGCTTGCATTGGAACAGCTATCTCGACCCAACTCCTCTAGATGGCTACACTGAGCATCGTAACCGGAACACGGCCAGGCCGCTTGGCGGTACGTCTTTGCTCAGTGGGTGGTCACAAGCCTTCGGCCGAAGCCTACCACCAGTTGTGTCACCTGATTTGCACCACCCGGGGACCACGTGTAGGGAATCTAAGGGTTCTCTCCTACGGACGTGGGTGACTCGGCCCCCAAAATTTAAGTTAAATAAATTTTGTATTTTTTTAAATCCTCCGGCTACAGCCTTCGTAATTGGCGCAGTCGGTAGGATAATCGTGGGCCGGTTTGCGAGTTAAAATTGATAGGGTCGCGAGTCACCCGGGTGGCCATCGGGCACCGTACGAGTATCCAGAACCTGCAAGTGCTGCAGACCAGAGAAGTATCCCGACATCGATACAGAAGAGGTACAAAACCATTACAAGTAAGTACTTTAGAATCGCTCTAGAGTCGCTTCCTTTTTATCCTTAACTGTTACCCTTTAATCGTTCCAAGAATTTCCATCTACAGCAATCTCAGTCCCCTAGGTTAGATAGTAATCGTAGAGTTAGTATTTTAGACGCTAATAGAAATCTAGAGGCTGAACCGTGGGATAGTAGTAGTTTAGAGATATCGAGTATGGCTGACTCAGTAGATCAAGTTTACAAGGCCCTACGTTTGGTTCCAGAAATTGGACGTGAACTCGAACGTACTAACTAGATTTATAAAATTATGTGATCAGTTAGTACAAGAGCTTGTGAAAAATGGACCAGAATATCAGTTAAGTAATTTGGCATTATTAAACGAAATTTTAAATAAAATAGTAGGACCCGCATCGCGTACGATGAATTCCAATGGTATCCCGGAGACCTTGGAGGGAATTAGGAGTGCTTTAATTAATAATTTCGCCGATCAACGCGATGAGACATCCTTGTAAAATTACTTAGCGCTTTTAACACAAGGTTCAGCAACCCCGCAAGAATTTTACGAACAGTGCCAAAATCTCTTTAATACTATTATGACTTATATCAGCCTGCATGAAACGATAGCGAGTACCATTGAATCAAAACGTACCTTGTACAGGAAACTCACGTTACAGTCGTACCTACGTGGTCTACGAGACCCGTTGGGTTCTCGCATTCGGTGCATGCGGCCTGATACGATTGAAAAAGCTTTAGAGTTCGTGCATGCAGCGATGAATACGTTATATCTGCAGCAGCGGAACGACCATGCTCCTGACAGGAGGTCGCAGCCCCAGCACCAGGTCAGTCCTAAATTTCCTTATTGCCTCATACCACCGAATCACGCGGCACCACCTACACCGCGCTCTTTTAATTTTCCATCCTTTAGGCCTCCCAATATGGCAGGACCCCCGAGACCGTCTATGCCTCAAGGTCAGCAAGCTATCCCGATTTGGCGAAATCAACCTCCTCAATACCGCGGGCCCATACGTACACAGCAGATGTTTAGTTCACCGCCACCTAATTATACACCCCAGGGTCAAGTTTTTAGAATGCCTGGTCCCAGCAGGCCAACTAATAGTAATGCCCCGCAACCTATGAGTGGTGTAAGTCACTATGTGGCTAAACCATTCATCCCACGTACATCCCACGATTGGACTAAGGCTGGAAATCCGCCGCCCACAAATTATTTTAGAACAAGGGAATTCAATTACAATGATTTTAGCGACTAGTTGCAGTATGACTATTATAGCGATTATTTTGCTAACGGTGATTATTACCCCCAGGAATATTTTGAGTATACCGGTTATGTGTACCCGAATGAATACGTTCATGAGTACCCACAGCCTAAAGATTCATATGTTATTGTAGAGGAAGTAAAAGATGCGATTCCGCCTGCCGAAAGGGAGGATTTTCAGAAAGTCCCCAAATCAGAAAAGTCAAAATAGAGATTAATTTACAGACGCAAAGGCAATTGCCGTATTTACAAATCTCAGACCCTCCGCTAAAATTATTAATTGATACAGGTGCAAATATGTCTTTTGTTAGCCCCGCAGTAGTTCAAAAGTTCTTATCCCATATACCGTGTAATTATGATCCCTTTGAGGTAACGAATATTCACGCTACCACTAGAAGTGATTATTCCATTACCTTACCGTGTTTCCAGGAATTTAATGAACCAGGTGAAATAACTCTTTTCGTTTATGAGTTCTATAATTTTTTTGATTGATTGGCTATGACTTGTTAGAAAAACTGGAATCTAACATCGATCTGAAAAACAGATTGCTGGTCACTCGTAACTCTAGTAATCCTTTATTGATGTCTGAGGACGGTGACGTTTTAATTCCCGAACAGTGTATTTCAAATTGTTTAATAAATGATAGCGTTACAACTGTAAAAAATAACAGGGGTATAATAGAGGTAACTAATCCTTCACGTCATGATGTAGTCTTTTCTATGGATCGCCCTGTCGGTGCGGAAGTATTCAATGTGCAGTGCATGCGCAGCTATAATCAGTCCAATCGCGTAAACCGAAGTTCTGTCCCGTCTACGTACAGACCATTTGAACCCTGAAGAAAAAGCTAATCTAGAAGCACTTTGCTCTCGGTACGCCGACGTATTTTATATTGATGGCGAATCATTGTCTTTCACTAACCAAGTAAAACATTCCATACGAACAACGGATGATATACCAATCTATACTAGAGTTATATATTTATACTTCCTGCTTATGTATGAATGGGTATTGGTAACTGATACCCATTCATACATAAGGAGGAAGTTCAAGATCAAATCTCTAAAATGCTTGAATAAAACATCATATGTCCCTCACAGTCTGCGTGGAATTCGCCCATCTGGGTAGTTCCCAAGAAGGCCGACGCCAGTGGAAAAACCAAATGGCGCTTGGTTATAGATTTTAGGAAATTAAACGAAAAAACCATAGACGACCGCTATCCTATACCCAACATTTCGGACGTCCTAGACAAGTTAGGTAACTGCCAGTATTTCTTAAATTATTTTTAAAAATAGAATTAAGTACGATAGGCAATGTATATTAGACTGTAATAATAATATTAAAAAACTATGGGACAGATTAAATTACTTATTAGAAAAGGAAAAACAACGTTTGGATAAAGCAATTTTAAGGAATATGGGGTCTAACGAACCTATGAAAAATATATGTAATAATTTTGCTCGTACATTTGCTGAAGAAATAGAGAAAATTAAACATCTTTGTAGTATTAAGTTTCTAGATAGAAGCTCCTACGTTGGACAAACGGACAGAAGTATGAGATGGCAGCCCGTAGATAGTAATTATGTTAAACAAATAATAACTCAAATGGATAAAAATAAGTCACCGGGTAGCGATCTGGTGCGAATGTCCGATCTTAAAATTTTGGTAGATTCAGTTGGCCCTGTGATCTCTAACCTAGACAACTTGTGTGTACAAAATGGTGTGTTCCCTAGTATGTTAAAAGAAGCCATAGTGCGACCAATATATAAAAAGGGAGAACATACAAATTATAGCAATTATAGACCTATATCAATTTTATCCAGTGTTGACAAGATTATTGAGAAATGTATCACTAACCGTTTGAATAATTATCTGCTGAAAAATAATGTAATCAATTATTGTCAACATGGTTTCCAAAAAGGTAAAAGTGCTAACACTCTTCTTGCTCGATTTACTGATGAAATTAATACATATTTAAGTGAAAAAAGTTTGTAGTCGCGGTCTTCTTTGATTACAAAAAAGCCTTCGATACCCTTGAAACTGAGACCTTATTGAATGCCATGGAGGAGTGTGGAGTGGGAGAGCCGCTGAACAAATGGTTCCGCGACTATCTCACATCACGGTCCTATCGAGTAAAGGTAGGTGATGAGTTCAGCGACGAGAGGAAGGTGGGGTGCGGGGTGCCGCAGGGGTCCGGATGCGGGCCTGTGTGCTACTTATTACATGTGAATAGTGTGTGCGGCGTACTGCGCCACTGTTCGGCGCATATGTTCGCGGATGACCTGTGTGTGCTGCGCGCCGGCACCGACCTCGCTGACACCTGTCGACGCGTTCAACAGGACGTAGACGCAGTGGTAAAGTGGTCTCATGACAACGGTATCGTTCTGAAAGGCGATAAAACTAACCTGTTGATGATTAATTCCCCTCATATTCATCTGAATAAAGCATGCCCTTCCATTTTTACACATAGCTATGATTGTATGCATAATAATAATTCAAACTGCAATTGTAAACCAATAGAACAAGTAGAAGGTGTCACCTATCTTGGAATGAAGGTTGATGTAAATTTTTCTTGGTCTTCACATGTTGATTACATTTGTGTTAAGCTTAAAATATTGTTAAGTAAATTCTATCACTTAAGCTTTAAAGTTCCCTCCAGCACCTTAAAATGTTTATATATGTCCTTAGATGAATCAATACTAAGTTACTCTCTTGATTGCTATGGGTTGACTTTTAAAAGTAATATACAGAAACTAGAATCAATACAAACTAGATTTTTAAAATTATTAGTAAACAAGAAAACTAAAAATAGCTGTAAACGAGACTACAGTAGGCTATTCAAAATATGTAAAATTCTACCAGTTAGCCTTAAAGATAAATACGTATTATAAGTCAATAACCATGGCGGTCGGGATAGTGACGCACTAGTTTCTAACAGGTATACTACAAGGTCGATGACAGCAGGGCAGGCAAATATGATGTACCCAGAGTTATTAATGGATAATATTTTTGTGTTCACCAAAAATCTAAAGGTAAATATATGTATACATTTCTAAAATATTGATCTTAAACCCGTTTAATTGTTTTACTATAATTAAACTACTCGGCCAACAAAATATGTTGCATCAAACAAATTCCAAATTAACACCAAGATATAACACTTTTTTATTGTAGTGCGCTGCAAATATTCTATTGTAACAATAATTATTTTATTCTTCCCCGAAAAATACTGATCGTGCACCAAATATTAGTTGATCTATGAATAAATTATGGTCAAAGAATCAGTCCAAGAGCGAGCGAAGCGAGCTCGGGAACTTAGGGCACCCCGACACGGACAGGTTAGGTTCGAACGAGATGACGGGAGCTGAAGTGAGCGAGCAAAGCGAGCGAATGGAGCGAATGGGAAAAGGGGCTACGTCGACTTATTCGAAAACTAAAACTAAACTAAACTTAACTAAAAAAATAAATGCTTGTTTTTAAAATTAGGTGTATTACTATTTTTGCAAATTTGCAACAGTTGTTAAATAGTTGCTCGTTATGACATATTTTAATGAACATATTTTGGTGCACATTCAGTATATTTGGTGGAACACAGGCAAAATTAGGTAAATGAAATGGGAATAAATTGAAGTACTTTTAAATACCATCCGTTATTAATTACTATGGCGACATAACTTTTAAAAACGCGTTCCCAATTTATTGAACACTTTGCCTGCTGACATCAGACAAGAAGATAATAAATTAAAATTCGCACGGAAACTTAAAAAATATTTATTAGATTCTATTAAGTGGATTTAGGTTAAGTAGTTTAGTATATATTGGGTTATAGATGTACTACAAGAGAGACTCAACGATCTCACAGTTAAACTGCGTAAGCAGTTTTGTGGGGCAATGTATTAGTAATAAGGAATTTTTAATTTTAATAATAAAACATTAATTCATTCATTCATTCACCACCCTGGACCTCGCGAGTGGTTTTTACCAGGTTGAAATGAACCCGGATGACATCCATTAAACCGCGTCGTTACAGTCGAGCATGGACATTATGAATTTCTTCGCATGCCAATGGGTTTAAAAAACTCTCCTTCAATCTTCTAACGGGTGATGGACAATGTCTTACGGGACCTTCAAAATGTTGTGTGTTTAGTGTATTTAGACGATATTGTCGTTTTTTCAGTATCCCTTCAAGAACACATGATGAATCTGGAAAAAGTATTTCAGAGACTCAGAGAATCTAATTTCAAAGTACAAATGAACAAATTGGATTTTTTAAAGTTAGAGACAGCGTATTTGGGACACATAATTAGCAGAGACGGCATTAAACCTAACCCGGATAAGATTATAGCCATCCAGAAATTCCCACTGCCCAAAACGGCTACTGAAATTAAACGTTTCCTAGGTCTGTTAGGGTATTATAGAAAATTCATTCCAGACTTCGCTCGTATAACAAAACCTATGACATAATGTCTTAAAGAAGGTTCGAAAATTGCCATAACCGATCCAAATTATATTAGTTGTTTTGAGAAATGCAAAACCCTCTTAGTCAATGACCTGATCTTACAATATCCAGACTTTAGCAAAGACTTTATACTAACAACCGACGCATCTAACCTTGCCATTGGTGCCGTCCTCTCACAAGGTCAAATAGGTACTGACAAGCCCATTGCATACGCATCCCGCACACTAAACACTAGTGAAATTAACTACAGTACAATAATTGAAAAAGAATTGCTGGCAATTGTATGGGCAGTGGTGGCCCAGTGGTATCGGCCGCGACTTACAAGTTGTAGGTCGTGGGTTCGAGCCCAGGCAGGCGCTTTACTTTGTGTAAATTATTTCTTCACCACTGCTTTCAAAACGGTGAAGGAAAACATCGTGAGGAAACCGGCATGTTCTAGAACCAAAAATTCGAAGACATGTGACATCCACCAACCCGCACTGGGCCCGCGTGGTGGATTACGGCCCATTCCCTCTCATAGAGAGGAGGCCTGTGTCCCTGCAGTGGGAACATTAATAGGCTGATGATGTGTGATGTGTTGTGTGTATGGGCAACCAAATACTTCCGCCCTTACCTATTTGATAGAAAATTTAAGATCGTTACGGATCACAGGCCCTTACAATGGGTCATGAATTTAAAGCAACCCAATTCTCGTTTAACCCGCTGGAGACTAAAGCTAAGCGAGTATAACTTCACTACTATCTATAAGTAGGGCAAGCTGAATACTAACGCAGACGCTCAATCCCGCATAGAAATGAAAAATGAGGATGCGAACTCTATAGCAGTTAACACATCTGAAAAATCCCCTTCAGTGGTTGGTTCTACAACTGCAACAGTTCACACCAGTGCTGAGAACCCTATATTAGAAATACCGATTTCTGATGAACCTTTAAATAAATTCCACCGCCAAATATCCTTTGTAATCGTAGGAGATATAAAAAAACGCCCAACTGTGTCCAAACCTTTCGAAACCCACACTAAAACTACCATACAACTATCCGAGTCTAACCTTGAACAAGATGTAATAAATGCCGTTAAAGAAAATGTGAATCCCAAAGTAAGAACAGGAATTCTCATCCATCCCCCTCTAGCCATGTACAATATAATTCCGATCATCCAAGATAAATTCAAAAGCTCCGCCTTGGATATGGTCTTAACAAAAAAAGAAGTAGAGAACATCAAAAACTACCTGGACCAACAGGAAATCATTCGTAATTACCATGAAGGAAAAACCAACCACCGTGATATAACTGAATGTTTCCTTGCCTTATCACATCGCTATTATTGGCCCAAAATGAAAGAAAGTATATCAAAGTATATTAACGAATGTAGTATCTGTGGCCAAGCAAAGTACGATCGCAACCCCATTAAACAAAAAATCTCCATAGTTCCTCCCCCAACTAAACCCTTTGAAATTTTACATCTGGACCTTTTCACAGCACAAAATGAGAAATTTCTCACTCTAGTAGACGCTTTCTCGAAATATGCTCAAGCATATCATCTTAGAGATGGTACCGCGTTAAGTGTCGTTCAAGCTCTTTTAACGTTTTGCACCCACCATGGCGTTCCCTATACGATAGTCACGGATCAAGGACCCGAGTCCACTAAAGCATTATTTTCAGAATTTGTCCAACTCCATAAGATACAACCTCCTAAAATCCTTGCACATACTCCTAACGATAATGGAATAGTAGAGCTCTTCCATTCTACCATTCTCGAACACCTCAGAATCCTGAAGTTGGAAAAGCGTAATGAACCCGCCGTAAATCTCATGCCCTATGCAGTTTTAGGTTATAATAGCTAACCAAATGTAGGCCTACAGATCTAATCACAGGACACTTTGATCCCCGCGATTCCTTGGATCTAAACCTATCTGAGCACCTACTGCAAAATTACTTACAAGACCATAAAAAACGATTATCCCAAGTGTACGAAATAATAAATGAGACCTCCCTCCACCGTAGGACCGAATTAACTGAAAGTAGGAATAAATATCGCGAACCTGACAAGGAATATAACCCTGACCAACAAGTATTCGTCCGTAATCCTCTAGCTAGCAGACAAAAGTTAGCCCCGCGTTTCACTAAAGACATAGTCATGGCCGATCTACCCATACACATATATATCAAAAAGAAACGAGGTCCTGTTGCAAAATCTCGTCTAAAGAGAAGCCATAAAGAGACCACATTGTTACAGGATGTTACTGCTGCTACTCCTGTAGATGACGCAAGGACAAGAAGTAATTATTGATCCTTTAGGAAACGACCCTGGAATACTTCCGTTTAATTTAGGAACTACGCGTATCATTTCCCACTATCATTCCTTTCTCAACTATGTTAATATCGACGGTATACAATCCCAGATATATACAGTTAGAACACAATTGACAGATATTAGTCATAAACTAAATAATAAGACGTCTCTATTATTTGAACCGCACATGAACTACCTTACATCTAAATTAACTAAAATACTATACAGCTAGAGTCATTTGAACATAATCGTCATAAAAGAGGACTCGTCGATGATCTGGGTTCTGTTATTAAGAGCATATCCGGTAATCTTGACCAAACTGATGCAATAAAATATAACAATGCTATAACAGTCCTTAAGGAAAATGAATACAAGATGTAGTCTCAACTTAATCAGCATGTTAGTCTAACTAAAACTTGGATTTCATATAATGCCAACTTATTAACTAACATAACAAAAAACCAAGAGAGAATAGGTAATGTTTTAAATCGGATAATCAATAGTACAGCAGACTTCGATTTTACCCAATACGCCCACATGGCTCAACACTTAATTATCTTAAATGATAGCATAGACAATTTGTTCGAAGAGCTCCATAAACTAGAGTACACTTTAGCCTTAATACGTACGTTAAGCACACCCCATATGGCAGTGAGTATAGCTGAAATTAGGAATATGTTATATAGATTAATGATTTTATACTCGAACGATGAAATCCTCGAATTAGAATTAAGGGATTATTATGACGTAATTAAGCTAGGATACTTTTTTAAAGATAATCAGATAGTTATAGTATTTAAGGTGCCGATTGCCTTCCCTCCAATATATAGCCTTTACAAACTGTCTATTGTCCCTAACAAGAACAATAAAATCTTTTTACCTACCTTACCCTTTATTGTGATTTCTGGACAAGATTCTATGTACATGGAGGCTGAATGCCCGAAGGTAAATTTCATTCTTATTGTTATTAAGAAGACATGTATATAAAACAAATAAAAAAATGTCATACTTATATGAAAAAATATATAGAGGAGTTTAAAAGTTTGAATTTCAATTTACTCTCTTGTAGTTCCGTTAACGCCCATGTCTGGCACCTGTATAGTAAGCATGGCCTAATGCATATTTCATATACTTTCTTTTTTCCTTTCATTGGCATATCTTTATCCTTCATTATTTCTCTAAGAGACCAGTACCGTTTCCAAGTATTAGTTATTCTTCGTTCCATTTCTTTGTTCATGCAATCATCTGTAGCCATAAGTTGGCCCAAATATATAAATTCATTTACATATTCAATTTGTTCGTTATTAACTCTTACATCTATTTGTTGAGCATTCGTCATTATTTTGGTTTTAGTGAGGTTCATTGTCAGTCCGGCCCTAACGCTTTCATCGTATAGTTCCTGCAACATTAGTCCCAGAGTACTTGCGTCTTCTGAGAACAAAATGAAATCATCCGCGAAGCGTAGATGGTTAAGATTTTCGCCGTTTATATTGAGACCATTTTTGGTCCAGTTTAGATTCCTGAAGATCATCTCCAGCACTGCTGAGAATAATTTAGGTGATATTGGATCTCCTTGGCGTACTTCTCTTTTAATAGGAAATTCGTTGCCTGCAGATTCAAGATTCAAGTTTAACTTGAGCTGTGCTCGCTGTGCATACGTTTTTAATTATTCGTATGTATTTTGCTTGCACTCCTTGTCTTTTTAGAGCGTCCCATATATAGTAATGTTCTAATGTATCGAACGCTTTGTTAAAGTCAACGAACCCTATGTAATAAGTTTTATTATATTCTCTACATTTCTGTAGAATTTGTCTAAGAGTATGAATGTGATCTATAGTTGAGAATTTGCTTCGGAAGCCAGCTTGTTCCTTAGGTTGATTTTCATCTTGTGTATTAGTAAATCTGTTTAGTATGATTTAAGAAAATATTTTATAGATATTGGACATTGAGCTGATCGGTCTGTAGTTTCTTATATCGCTCTTATTTTTTTGATTTGTTTAAAGAAATCCTCAAAACAGAAATTACCCCGGAAGACTAGACTAAATTGACAATCATAATGCTGCATAAAAAAAGGAGATTAAAAATTAAATTGCTACAAAAGTTAGTGACAGAAACGAATCGCTGCAAAACCGACTCCACGTAGTCTTGTCTGACCCCTAGAGTGTTATTTATAATCGCGTAGGCGCGGAGGGGCGAGGCAGTCCGCGAGCTGAGGAGCAGGTTGCCACGGCTGAGGCTGGCCAGTTAAGCCAGCCAGCAAGCCGAATCTGCGACGAGGAGCTCGCGTGGGATCGCCGGAGCCCCGCAGCGCCGGAGCCGTGACAGAAACCATGCCCGCTGCATGTTGCATGCTGCATGCTTGCTTGCGTGCTTGCTGCATGTTTTCTTGCGTGCTTGCTGCATGCTTGCTTGCATGCTGCATGCCTGCTGAATACATCGTGTATGCTTATTTACATGTTTGCATGCTGCATGCTTGCTTGCATGCTATAGGCTTGCTCTATGCATGGCGTATGCTTGTTTACATGTTTCCATGCTGCATGCTTATTGTATAAAAATGTGTATTAGTGTCTAAAATTTTTGGAATTCATTATTATGCGTATTTGTTATGCTTTAAAAAAATGTTTTAATATTATTATGCGTAAATAAATATATGCTTAAACATTATTATGATTGGAGTAATTATGCTAAAAAAAATATGCGTAAGGTGTTATGCGAAAATAATGTTATGCGTAAATTTAATTAGGATCAACAAAAGTATGCCATGTTATATTATGTCTAAAGTTTTTATGCAAATGGATAGAGAACCGTTTGTACAAACACTTTTACATGTCGATCATATTTTTTTAAACTAGATTATGTCGGCGTTCCCTATCTGACTACTATGAAAAGCCGAAACAAACTCATAGGTCACAGTCTCTTTTAAAGTCCAGACAAAGAAAATTGGTTAGATCATGTGAAGACCATGTAGACTGATGTCTGAAATGGTCTTTTGAGGCAAGAACCAGCCAGATGTAGGGAATATGTCCAGTCAGTGCACGCATTTGTAATTACCCATGCAGCTCAAGTCAGAATTGAAGGAGTTCAACGATTCGACGAACAATACCAAAGAAAGAACATTCGGGTAGGCCGCATAAACTACTCAAACTGCCAGAACATGATTAAAAACTAACTAAGATAAATTAAAATGAAATAAAAAATAGTCCACTTAGTCTTCACATTAACAATAATTAAAATAAATATTAAAAGGTAAATATTCTTGTCATTGCAAGAAAACATAAATAAAAGACAAATTTCACGGTGCAAAGATAATGGAGCAGTTCATTCGTTCGTTCACGGTCCAAGCCTTTTTTTCCTCAACGTAATCTTTAATGGTATAAACGCTTTCTGAGCCTTGTTGTAGGTACAAACACACAAATTTGTGTTTGTTCCCAGTATTTACGTTATGGATATCACTGTTTTTTTTTTAACAATTTTATATTTTTATGGGCATATAAAACTTGATAAGCTTATATATAAGCTTGTTTATATATAAGCTTATCAAGTTTCTCCGCGATTCCCACACGAGATTTCTTAGGTCATCAGAAAACTTACGACTTCAAATGCCAACGCATTGCACGAATTTTTTGGATAAATCATTTACGGGACAGGCTACTCGTCTATGGAATACATTGCCAGATCCAATCAAACATGCTCAATCATTGCCTGTGTTCAAAAGACTTGTAAGGGAACATTATCTGTCGTTGTCTTCTTCTTAGCTTCTTCATATATAGATGGTCACCCAGGTACGGATCGTTCTTGGCAACTTTATTAATTTGCTCATTATTAAATACAATTTGTTTGCTTCAGGTTCCTCGCGTTGCTACATGAAGAACATCATCCGCCTTATCTCAAAACAGATGGAAGCCATAACCATCTTCAATATGTTTCCCATCAACACCTCGGCTCTACTGTCTATATCAAACAGCTTAGAATACTCTTTAGTCTTATTACAGTTTGCTTTAAGTAAGATACATTTTCAAAACTGAATTTATCTTTTCTGTCTGTAAATCGTATAGATGATACCTTCTTCATGCGAAAAAAAGAAGGTCATTTTTATTGGCATTTCGTTTATTGATGTAATTAAATTGCTCTTGATAATGTTAGTGTGTTTGGTGATATATTGTACACCACTTATGATCCCAAGTTATTTTTTTTTCGTCCGATATTCTGCTAAATATCATGTATGATTGTCACTGCTAATAATGGTTCGTACACATCCATCTCCTCGTTAACTTCAAAAGGATAATATTAGGACTCAGTAATTCTATCTATTCAGTCGAGAGACCATTCTCCATAACAGGATAGGAATTATTATCAAAAGTTTACAGCGAAAGCTCAAAGCTAACATGAAAATTATAAAACCTTCCAAAAGTGCAAAGTAGTCCCTAAAAATCTATACGTAAGCACTTCATTTCATTTCGCGATATTTACTTAAGAAAATTAATCGGTAGAATATAGCTGTCTGTCTCGTGTGCTCGCTCCTTAACTGTATCGCCGACGTAATCAAGTCTTGAAGGAGAATAATATGAATCATCTGCCGTAGGGCGGTTTGATATCTTGGCAGGAGAGTACCACGGTTTAAATTGTCCTCGCGTCACTCAGACGTAGGTACGGTTAGAACTTTCGAAGTTATTTATATATCTACTTTATTTGTCAGTCTTTATTACCGTCTGCTTGAAACAAAATACGTTTTATTTATTTGTTTACTTGGGATTCGTTTCCTGTTTTACATGATTTGCTTATATCATTATGACAGATCGACCACGAACAATAGAGTAATTTAAAAGAGAGTAAGTTTATGAACCTATATGTCAGTAACAGGCAGAATCAGTCGTCAGTCATTTAGTTACTATAAAACTGCTTTGCGTCCGTCACGTCATTGGTCACAGGTCCAGTTGAAAACCAGCGTCGGGCACTAGCTGTCCGCCATTTTGCTGAACTGGTCCTATTTGGCGCAGCCGTGGGACACACAATGTTACAAATATATTATTTTCTTTTTTTTATGTTATAGTTGTTTAGTCTAAGTTTTTTTATTTTTATGTAGTGTGCTATGACTTGTGTCAAATAAATGTGTTTTCTTTCTTTCTTTCTTAAAATATCTCACAGTGAAGACTTTGGTGAACTGAACATGAAGTGAGTGAATGACAGATTTCAAGCTCACTTCACCTACATTTTCGCGGTGAGACGTTAACAGAATAGACTGGCTGCAGAATATTCGCTTCCGAAAATTTTTTTTAGGTAGAGTTAACTATGTATGTGTCACTACACAAACAATAAAGACCTTAAAATCCCTTTCAAGCGAGCCACTCTAATAGCAAAGACACCGGATAGATTCGTTGATAAAAATGCGAAATCCTCTTGCAATGAAATTGCGTATTGGGGCTTAGACAGGGTGTAATGTAGTACCCAAACTCTCCCAAGGGTTCCGTGGAGTTGCACTCGCCACCATAGATTATAAAAGGCGTGTCTTTCTGTAAAGCGTGCCTATATTGAATATACCTGGATTTTCAATATTTTGGCCAAAGGACCTGAAAATAGTCAACAAAAAGATAGGCGTTGTTATGTCGTTGTGGTTGTCAACCTAACAACGACTCTACTTCCTCTTGTATCAGAACATAATATACAAAACTTATGCCGCGGAAAACACCTAAGACGCTTAACCTCACTGGCTGAATAGTCCCGAATTACGCTGGTGTTTCGTGACACAACAATCCTCCCTTCATCTTTGATAGATTGAAGGAGATAGTAGAATAGTAATAACAAAACACCTGTTACTCCAGTACGAGTATTTGTTGAATTTCAGCAGCAAATACTTTAAACTAAAATCTTGAAAATAATCAACAAAATCACTTGCCCAGAGTACAACATTGCGGGTAAGTAAATACCCGGTCTGCCGGTACACCCGTGCCATACTCTCTGGTCGACACATGGAATCACGCCAGAACTAAATGAAATTGAAATTAGCTTTCACTCCCCAGAGCCACTCGCGAAGTTTTCCAAAATAAAAACGTAAATAAATGGAAAAGTCACGAGAACTTAGTGCTTAGTTTTTCGATACGTCAAAAATAATAATAATAATTAATAATTAATTAATATTAATTAATTATTAATATTAATTAATAATTAATAGGAATAGGAATTCAAACTTTAGCGTTACGTATAGCGCCGGAGAGCTATACGTAAGCCACGTTAATAAAAATTAAGTTAAAAAGATAAAAAAATTAATAAAAAGGATAAAGCAGTATAAACTTTAGGCCGGCTTCAGACGTCGTGGGCAGCTAACCGTAGGTCGGGCAGGAAGTCGTGGAATGCCCGAGGTAGGCAGGTGAGCAGGCACCACGACGGACTTGCAGGCAATCGGGCAGGTAGGCAGGTCAGCAGACACCACGGGTAGGTGGTCAAGCCAGGAAATCAGTCATTTCCTTTAATTTCTATCATCTGTGGCCTGACTTGTCAAGCGTGACAACTGAAAATTTTTCATTCCTTATTTTTATGAATTTAATGCTATGAAATCATTGTAATTTCCACATAAGATCCGAATAAAAACAATTTCAACAATGTATTACCCGTATGTGTATAAAAAAACAAGAAACAAACAAACCCAGTAACAATTTTTCAAAATGAAGCAAACAACATAATGTCAACTTAAGCAGAAATGCTGACAAGAAGCCAGGCCCGAACCAAAAACACACGCCTACCACCTCCGGCCTCGTCGCCCAGCTCCGCCTCGCCGCCGCCGGCAACCAGCCCCACCGTGAGTGCTGTGACACCGGCCGTGGCAGTTGCGTCGAGCTCGAGCGACGAGTATTTTTCTCCGCCGACGCCACCACCACCTGCGCGTCGACGGGGAGTACGCCGGCCGCCGGACCGCTTAGGACCTCGAGGCTTACCGGTCTCTGATAGGGTCCCAGCACCCGGCGGGAGTGTGCAGCGCATGAAATGGACGCAATCCATTAACGAAAATGTCATGCGCGCATACTTTGGGGCTACAGAGGGAGGAAACAACCTGACCGCGTACCGTGTCCGGATGCTCTCTTTGTTTCAGGTGCTTGAGCCAGCCGTCAACGTTTCAGCCCAACGACTTTCGGATCAGGTGCGGGTCATCCAGCGTAATCGTATGTTGGATGATACTGTACTTGATCGCCTCCGAACGGAAATGGGTAACCGTGTCACTGCCCCATCGTCGCAGGCTGTGGTACTACCACAGTCCAACCACGCTGACGAGGAGAGTAGTGACAGGGTTACAAACGTAAGTACTCAGTGCAATGAGGAGTTGAGGATTGCTTTGGAGTGTGCTATTCGGGAGTATCGCTACATGCCACCCGAACTTAGGCCACGATTACCTCGTTTGCCCATGCATAACAAAAATAGGGCGCTGGTGGCTGTTCTGGATTCGCAGTTGTCAAACTATTTTGATGACTGCGAAGACCTCACTGATACACATTCGATCATGTACTGCGCGGCTGTAGCGGCATGTCGTGTAGCTCACGTCAAATTTGTAGATGACAGAGCTACACGACCGAAACCAGCCGTACCGGCTTGGCAGTGCAGGATCGAACGTCGTATTGGTGGGGCCAGAGCACTCATCGGCAAACTAATTTGTTTCAGGGAGGGCAATAATCGCCCAAGAGTGATGCGCTTTGTGAGACGGGCATTTTCGGGGACTGATGTCAGCCCCCGAGACTATATATCCCGTGTCACAGAGCGCATCGACTTCCTGAAACAAAAAGTGTTTGCATGGGCAAACCGTATTCGTAGGTATAGGCGGAGAGTGGAGCGATACACCCAGAATCGCACATTCCAAAGTAATGAAAGGTGGGTTTATCGGGCTTGGGAGCGACCCAACCAAGGTGTGACTGATACGCGCCTGCCGGATGATGATGCCATGTGTTCATTCTGGCGCAGCATCTGGTCGGTGCCTGTCAGTCACACCGAAGGTGAATGGACTCGGGAGGTCGAACTAGCGTGCGATGCAATACAAGAAATGGGGGCTATCACGATCAGCCCCCAAGATGTAGCCCGTGCAGTCCGTCCGTTGCCAAACTGGAAATCTCCAGGGCCGGACGGGCTGCACAACTTCTGGGTAAAGTGGCTACAAAGGTCGCACGCTCGTTTGGCATCTCAGTACCAGGCAGCCTTAGAGTCTGGTTCGCTACCCAAGTTCCTTACAACAGGAATAACCCACCTGCTCCACAAGTCTGGTAGCACCGCGGAAC
Organism: Orthosia gothica; assembly: GCA_949775005.1. Classification (NCBI taxonomy): domain Eukaryota; kingdom Metazoa; phylum Arthropoda; class Insecta; order Lepidoptera; family Noctuidae; genus Orthosia; species Orthosia gothica. Next base: position 25,860,205 of record OX459045.1, on the reverse strand, counting down.
CCAAAAATTATAGACCTATTACATGTTTACCAACGGTCTATAAGGTTCTTACATCCATTTTGAGAGTTAAAATTAATAAACATGTCGACGATAACTCGATCATGTCGGTCTCTCAGAATGGATGTAGGAACGGGTCCCGCGGTACTAAGGAGCTACTCCTTTTAGATATGGCCATTAGCCAACAGGTTCGGCGTTCCCGAAAGGATCTGTCGACATGTTGGATAGATTATAAGAAGGCCTATGACTCGGTGCCTCATACATGGCTCATGAGGGTGCTAGAATTGTATAAAATAGATACAACTCTACGCACCTTCCTGATATCGTGTATGGGGCAGTGGAGCACAGTCCTTCGCTATCCAGGATGTCGAAATATCCAGAGGAATAGCGAACCTGTAAGGATCGAGCGAGGTATATTTCAGGGCGATAGTTTGAGCCCACTTTGGTTTTGCCTAGCCCTGAATCCGCTAAGCATGCTGCTGGAGAATTCAGGCCTAGGCTATCGGTTGAAGAGAGGTGGTCAGGTTATATCTCACCTCCTTTACATGGATGACCTGAAGCTCTTTGCCCCCAGCAATCTTCAGTTGATGGAGCTACTGAAGGTAACTGAAACTTTTAGTAGCGCCATCAGGATGGAGTTTGGTGTGGACAAATGTGCGGTCATGCATGTAAAGCGAGGGAAGATTTTGGAATCCGTGGGAATTCAACTCGCGGATTCCATAAGCCTGAGATCCCTCTCTCCAAACGAAACCTATAAGTATTTGGGTATGTCGGAAGCGTTAGGTATCAGCACTACTGACATGAAGCAATCGTTGAGGGAACGCTTCTTTGGCCGCCTGAAGAAGGTACTCAATAGCCTTCTTTCGGGCGGAAACAAGGTGCGCGCCTTCAACGGTTGGGTCATGCCGGTATTGATGTACTCTTTCGGCATACTCAAATGGACTCAAACGGAACTCGACGCCCTGGATAGGCGGGTCCGTACATTGCTGACTGCAAATCGAATGCATCACCCACGATCGTCGGTCATGAGATTGTATATCCCGCGGAAGTGTGGAGGCCGAGGCTTTTTAAATGCCAAAAACCTTCACAACCGCGAGATATGCAATCTCAGGGAATATTTTCTAAACACAGACGTGGGTATGCATCGAGATGTAGTAGCAGTGGACAAGGGACTCACCCCGCTCTCCTTGGCGAATGAGAACTGGCGCAAACCTGTAGTGCTTGACACTAACGACCGCAGGGCGGTATGGCAGAGTAAGGAGCTTCACGGACGCTTTTTCCGGGCCCTACATGGGTCCGATGTAGATCAGTCAGCGTCCGTAGCCTGGCTGCGTTTCGGTGACCTCTTTGGGGAAACTGAAGGTTTTGTATGTGCAATTATGGATGAAGTTATCATGACGAATAACTACCGGAGATTTATTGTGAAGGATGGCACGGTTGACATCTGTCGGGCATGTCACCGTCCGGGTGAATCGATCCGCCACATTATCTCTGGTTGTTCTCGTCTAGCTAACGAAGAATATTTGCATAGGCACAACCTTGTAGCCAGGATTATCCATCAGCAACTTGCTCTGAAATACACTCTTGTGGCATCGGAGGTGCCGTACTACAGGTATGTGCCCGACCCAGTTCTCGAGAATGGCAATATCACATTGTACTGGGATCGGTCCATCATCACTGACAGGACTATTGTAGCCAATAAGCCTGATATAGTGGTGGTGGACCGAATCGAGAGGCGTGCAATGATTGTTGACATTACCGTCCCGCATGACGGAAACCTCGTGAAGGCCGAGAAAGATAAGCAAATCAAGTATCTTGACTTGGCTCGCGAGGTTGTCGACATGTGGGAAGTGGATACAGCGATCATTGTACCGATAGTCGTGTCAGCCAATGGCTTAATAGCCACGAGCCTCGACCAACACCTTAGGAGGCTCTCGTTAGGCGGCTGGGTCAAGGGCCTGATCCAGAAAGCAGTATTGCTGGACACGGCTCGTATTGTTAGGAGGTTCCTCTCTCTGGAGCCCTGACCGCCGGTAGCTTGGACCCTGTTCCCGATACCGGTGGGCCTCTATTTTTTATATTTTTAAATGTTTTTTTTTTTTTTTTTTTTTGTAATTTAATTTATAAAATATTTAAAAATGTAAAGAATAAGAAAAGAAAGTGAATAAAGGAGATAATAATAATAAACTTGGCAACCCCTCAATTGTCAACATGTCAAATTTTTTCCTGCACTATTTATTTAATATCAAAATCATACAACCATCAAACTTAGAATAATTATACCATAGAAGAAACCAGATCAAAAATACCTATTTATAACATTCAGTTTGATAAATCCACAACAAATCCAATAAAAGTTCAGAAAATTACTTGAAACCAGTTGACGCCGTCACTGACAGACGTCAACCAAACAATTTATAGAATGGAAAAGTGTAAGGAAAAAGCAATATAATGTTGACGAGAGCAGCTGCCTGTCGCGCACGCCATCCACCCCCGGACTCGTTGCTCAGCTCCGCCTCGCCGCCGCCGGACCTCGCATCACCAGTGTCATCGGCGGCTACAGTTGCGTCGAGCTCGAGCGACGAGTATTTTTCCCCGCCGACGTCGCCAACACCTGTACGTCGGCAGGGGAGAGGCCGGCCACCGAGGAGCTTGGGATCTAGGGGCCAACCGGCCCCGAGCCGGGTCCCCGCTGCCGGTGGTTGTGTGCAGCGCATGAAATGGACTCAAGGTATGAATGAGAACGTCATGCGCGCATATTACGGGTCAACAGAGGGGGGAACTAACCTCACTGCGTACCGTGTCAGGATGCTGTCTCTGTTTCAGGACCTAGAACCAACTGTCAACGTCTCGGCCCAACGATTGTCGGATCAGGTGCGGGTCATTCAGCGTAATCACAGGTTGGACGACGCCGCACTTGATAGGCTGCGCTCAGAAGTGCTGAGCAACCAAATCGTCTCAACCCCGACACAGACCGCGGCACCGCCAGCCACTATTGTGATCCCGCCGCGGTCCAATCATGTTAACGATGAGGCAGATGATAGGGTTGCCACAGTAAGTAGCCAGTCCAACGAAAGATTGAGGAGCGCACTGGAAGATGCGCTTCGCGAGTATAGGTCAACACCGACTGAAGTTCGACCCCGATTACCACGGTTGCCTATGCACAAGAAGAATAGGGCGCTGGTGTGTGCTTTGGACTCGCTGCTTCAGAACATCTTTGAAAGCAGCGAGAACCTCGTTGATACGCATTCAATCCTGTATTGCGGGGCTGTTGCGGCATGTCGTTTAGCTAATGTTAAGTTCCGAAATGAAGCTATTCGACCAAAGCCTGCCGTGCCAGCCTGGCAATGCAGGATCGAACAGCGTATTGATAGGGCTAGGGTACTCATCCGCAAACTATGCTGCTTCAGAGAGGGCAATACACGACCACGTGTGATGCGCTTCGTGAGGCGGGCATTTTCGGGGACTGGGATCAGTCCTCAAGAATACATGTCCCGTGTCACGGAGCGCATCGACTTCTTGAAGCAGAAAGTGTGTGCATGGGCCAGCCGTATTCGGCGGTATAAGCGGCGGGTTGACCGGTACTCGCAGAATCGCATGTTCCAGAGCGATGAGAGGTGGGTATACAGAGCTTGGGAGCGACCTGAGCAAAGTGTGACTGACGTGTGCCGCCCGGATGATGTCGCTACGAGTACATTCTGGCGTAGCATCTGGTCGGTACCCGTCTATCACACTGAGGGTGACTGGATGCGTGATGTCGAACGCGTGTGTGAAGCTATACCAGAAATGGAAAAAGTTATAATTAGTCCCTCAGATGTAGCCAAAGCAGTTCGTCCACTACCGAACTGGAAGTCTCCAGGACCGGACGGACTGCATAACTTCTGGCTCAAATGGTATAGCAGATCACACGCGTTTCTGGCATCTCAATTCCAGTCATGTTTAGAATCTGGGTCGCTTCCGCAGTTTTTAACAACAGGTGTTACCCACCTGCTCCATAAGACAGGTAGTCCCGCGGAACCCAAGAATAATAGACCAATAACATGTTTGTCGACGGTTTATAAACTTCTTACACCCATCCTGAGAGGAAAAATTAATGTACACATTGAAAGTAACTTAATAATGTCTGCCTCTCAGAATGGATGTAGGAATGGGTCCCGCGGCACTAAGGAGCTACTCCTCATTGACATGGCCATAAGCCAGCAGGTTCGTCGATCCTGCAAGGATCTGTCGACATGCTGGATAGACTACAAGAAGGCCTACGACACTGTGCCGCATACATGGCTCATGAGGGTGCTGGAGTTGTACAAAATAGATGCAACTCTACGCGCCTTCCTTGAGTCATGTATGGGGCAATGGAAGACGGTCCTTCGATATCCAGGATGTCGACTGATTCAGGGGGATGATGAACCTGTATGGATTAAGCGGGGAATATTTCAGGGCGACAGTTTGAGTCCACTTTGGTTCTGCTTAGCCCTGAATCCTCTAAGTACACTGCTGGAGGATTCAGGTCTAGGCTATCGGCTGAGAAGAGGTGGACAGGTTATATCTCACTTCCTTTACATGGATGATCTGAAACTCTTTACCCCCAACAAATTCCAACTGACGGAGCTACTGAAGGTAACTGAAACTTTCAGTGACTCCATCAGGATGGAATTTGGTGTGGACAAATGTGCAGTCATGCATGTAAAGCAAGGGGAGATTATGGAATCCGAGGGAATTCAACTCTCTGATTCCATACACCTCAGACACCTCTCCTCGACCGAAACTTACAAGTATTTGGGTATGTCGGAAGCGTTGGGCATTAACAGTACTGACATGAAGCAACTGCTGAAGGAGCGTTTCTTTGGCCGCCTGAAAAAGGTATTAAATAGCCTTTTGTCAGGTGGAAATAAGGTGCGCGCCTTCAACAGTTGGGTCATGCCGGTTTTGATGTACTCTTTCGGCATACTCAAATGGACTCAGACTGAGCTCGACGCCCTTGATAGGAGGGTCCGGACACTGCTGACCGCAAACCGGATTCATCACCCACGATCATCAGTGATGAGACTGTACATCCCGCGGAAATGTGGGGGTCGAGGCTTTTTAAACGCCAAGACTCTTCACAACCGCGAGGTGTGCAGCCTCAGAGAATACTTTTTAAAAACTGAAGTGGGTATGCATCGGGATGTGGTCGCAGTGGACAAGGGACTCACCCCGTTGACCATGGCTAAAGAGAACTGGCGCAAGCCTGTAATACTAACTACTGATGAACGCAAAGATGTATGGCAAGGCAAGGAACTACACGGACGCTTCTATCGGGCTCTCCATGGGCCCGATGTAGATTTCCAAGCGTCTGTATCCTGGCTACGTTTCGGTGACCTTTTCGGGGAAACTGAAGGTTTTGTCTGTGCAATTATGGACGAAGTTATCCTGACGAATAACTACCGGAGACATATAATGAAGGACGGAACGGTTGACGTGTGTCGGGCATGCCACCGTCCGGGTGAATCCATCAGACATATTATCTCTGGTTGTTCTCGTCTGGCTAACGGCGAGTACTTACACAGGCATAACCAAGTGGCCAGGATTATTCACCAGCAACTTGCTTTGAAGTACAATTTAGTGGATTCTGAGGTACCGTATTACAAGTATGTGCCCGACCCAGTTCTCGAAAATGACCATGTCACGTTGTACTGGGATCGGTCTATCATCACTGATAGGACTATTGTTGCCAATAAGCCGGATATAGTGGTAATAGACCGATTAGCGCGCCGCACAATGATAATCGATGTCACCATCCCACATGACGAGAACCTCGTGAAAGCTGAGAAGGAGAAACAAATCAAGTATCTCGACTTGGCACACGAGGTTGTCGACATGTGGAATGTGGACTCGGCGATCATTGTGCCGATTGTCGTTACGGCCAACGGCCTGATGGCCAAGAGTCTCGACGACCATCTGTCGAGGCTATCATTGCGCGGTTGGATCAAGGGCCTGATACAGAAGGCAGTACTCCTCGATACGGCTCGCATTGTGAGGAGGTTCCTGTCTCTGGAGCCCTAACCACCGGTAGCTTGGACCCTGTTCCCGATACCGGTTGGCCTCTATTTTTTATATTTTTAAATGTTTTTAAGATTTCTTTTTTTAAATATTTAAAAATGTATTGAATAAGAAAGAAGAATAAATAAATGAATAATAATAATGCCAAGAATCTCCACAACCGCGAGATATGCAATCTCAGGGAATATTTTCTACACGCCGACGTGGGAATGCATCGAGATGTAGTAGCAGTGGACAAGGGACTCACCCCGCTCTCCTTGGCGAATGAGAACTGGCGCAAGCCTGTAGTGCTTGACACTAACGACCGCAGGGAGGTATGGCAGAGTAAGGAGCTTCACGGACGCTTTTTCCGGGCTCTACATGGGTCCGATGTAGATCAGTCAGCGTCCGTAGCCTGGCTGCGTTTCGGTGACCTCTTTGGGGAAACCGAAGGTTTTGTCTGTGCAATTATGGACGAAGTTATCATGACGAATAACTACCGGAGATTTATTGTGAAGGATGGCACGGTTGACATCTGTCGGGCATGTCACCGTCCGGGTGAATCGATCCGCCACATTATCTCTGGTTGTTCTCGTCTAGCTAACGAAGAATATTTGCATAGGCACAACCTTGTAGCCAGGATTATCCATCAGCAACTTGCTCTGAAATACACTCTTGTGGCATCGGAGGTGCCATACTACAGGTATGTGCCCGACCCAGTTCTCGAGAATGGCAATATCACATTGTACTGGGATCGGTCCATCATCACTGACAGGACGATTATCGCTAATAAGCTTGATATAGTGGTGGTGGACCGAATCGAGAGGCGTGCAATGATTGTTGACATTACCGTCCCGCATGACGGGAACCTCGTGAAAGCCGAGAAAGATAAGCAAATCAAGTATCTTGACTTGGCTCGCGAGGTTGTCGACATGTGGGATGTGGACACAGCGATCATTGTACCGATAGTCGTGTCGGCCAATGTCTTAATAGCCACGAGCCTCGACCAACATCTTAGGAGGCTCTCGTTAGGCAGCTGGGTCAAGGGCCTGATCCAGAAAGCAGTATTGCTGGACACGGCTCGTATTGTTAGGAGGTTCCTCTCTCTGGAGCCCTGACCGCCGGTAGCTTGGACCCTGTTCCCGATACCGGTGGGCCTCTATTTTTTATATTTTTAAATGTTTTTCTTTTTTGTATGTGTTTTTTAAAAAATATTTAAAAATGTATAAAATAAGAAATTAAATTAAATAAAGGACATATTAATAATAAATCTTTATTCCGTTCATTTTAACATAGTACAATATTAAACAATAATACATTACATAGAAACCCTTAAGTGCTAGTTATTGACAAATTCCCTGGATCCCACACTAGGATTCCCTGTGTTGTGGGGTCCAGTCTCTTCCCAAGTTGTTAAGGCAAATATTTTTACATGGTTATACAGAGTTAAAATTAAATTAAATTGTAATGTAGATAAATAGAAATAGAGGTTACTAATTTATTATATGCATTTAGTTTAAGTTGCTTTTTGGTGAGTGTATGTGTATGAGTATAATTATGTGGAGTGTGGAGTATGTAGGGGTGAGTGTTAAGTGTATAGGTAGGTAGGTATTTTATCTATTTATGTCCCAATTTTACGACTTTATGTGCAAAAGGTCTTCTGTTCGGTTATAGTTTAGAGGATGCAGCCATTCAAATATAACATTTTTTAGACGTCTGTAAGTTAAGGTGACAATAGTTCTATCGTTAGAGTAGAATTTTGAATAGAGGTAGGGTCCATTAAATGCGAAAGATCTGCGTGTCTGCGTGAAGACTGAACTCTAGGACGATCCCATTTTAACGTTCTGGATGAATGGCGGGCTAATTCTTTAGCATCCCTGTGAAAGCGCATCAGAGCCGAAGCGATAAACAGTTGCCTCACTCTGAGGACGCTACAATCCGAATATAGAGCATCAGTTGAATATCGCCAGGGCTTCTTGAACGCTATCTTTAGAATAGCTCGTTGAGCTCTCTCCAGCCTAAGCAAATTTGTTTTGTTTTCTGTTCCCCAGGTTGACACACAGTAACTTAATAATGATTGGCACAAGGTAAAATATAACATACGAATCAGCTTTGGTGTTGCGATGGACCTGACTTTTTTAAATATGTGTGAAAGTTTTCTAGTACGCTTCACAAGTGCGTCAATTTGCGCTTTCCATGTTACGTGCTTATCGATTTGTATGCCTAGGTATTTTATACTTGTAACTTGTTCGATTTGCGAGCAGAGACAGCGTTCGTCATCGAAACTACCACAAACATGCAGCTTTATTTGCAGATCCCAGTCTGGCGCTGACCGATCAGTCACACTAAAACACATTGACTTAGTTTTAGCGACGTTCAGGGTCAGTAGGTTATTTTGGAGCCAGGCAGCAACACTCCTAAGTCCCTCCTGAGCCACACAAACGACTTCGCTCCAGGATTTCGCATGAAAAATGATTGCGGTATCATCTGCAAATGTAAAGACTCTGGCTTTACGAAGTTCTAGAGAGTATAGGTCGTTTATGTAGATGAGGAACAACGTGGGACCCAGGACACTGCCTTGGGGTACACCGTAACCAACATCTGCAAGATCACTGACATACTCACCAATCCGGACGCGCTGTTTACGCTCTCCTAGATAGGACTTAAACCAGTCTAGAGCTAAGCCTCTGATCCCGAACACCTCCAGTTTTTTTAAAAGTATCGGCCGGGAAACTGTGTCAAAGGCTTTTGCAAGATCCAGGAAGACACCGACGCATTTCTGCCCTTCATCCACTTTGTCAATTATAGAATCTACAAGATGCGTGAAGGCATCCTCCGTGGACACGGCACGAAAACCAAACTGATTCCCGGCCAAAAGACTGTTTTGGTCGAGATACTTATGTAACCTTATATTTATCACCTTTTCAATAACTTTTGACAGTGCGCTCAGAAGCGAGATAGGCCTATAGTTTGCTGGATGATATGAGTCGCCTGCTTTCAGTATTGGTATCACGTTCGCTACTTTCAAGTCATTGGGTACTACACCAGAGGAGATGCTTAAGTTGCAAATGTATGCTATAGGACTTGCTATAACATGTTTTGTCAACTTAAGCATATCGTTGCTAATATTGTCGTGTCCAATGGCTGAACTAGATTTTAGGGTACTTATTAATTTAACTATTTCAAATTCGTCAGTTGGTGAGAGAAAAATTGAGTCTGATGAGGCTGATGAGGCATTTCTGCCAGAACTGTAGTTGTTAGCCAGTTCAATTTCAGTTTGGCCTAATCTCTTAAGCACCGTACTTGCCAACTGATCGCCTATGGAACTAAAATAGTCATTTACTTCGTTCAGTGACTCTGTAGGATTAGGTTTTATTTTGAGTAAGTCTTCATTTTTATTGACTACCTTACTAATATTACAGATAGTTTTAATTGAGTCCCATGTTTTTTTACAGTTATTTTGATTTTCAGTTAAGAGTTTCCGTTCGTATTGTTCTTTTTGCTGCTGTAATATGTTATTACAATAATTTCTATAAAGTCTGTATTTTTCCTGTAAATTTTGGTCATTACGATTTTGCCTGGCTTTACTATGCAACTCATCGCGGCGTCTGATGCACTTCAAGAGACCAGGAAAAAGTTGCAACTTTTTATGCTGGTAGATAGTTATTACGCTGCGCTTCGTCAAATTACCAAGGTTGATAATTTGTGTTCTCAGATTAAAAAAAATAGAAAGCATAAATGTCTAAAAAATAATAGAATAAGCACACTGATAAAAAAATGGGACCCTGAACAAACCAAGCGAAAAAAACTCTCCTTTAGCCATGACAGCAGTCATTACACTTTTATTTATTTATTTTATTAATCACATGTCCAAAATATTCAAGTAATGAATATTCAATTTATTTATTGAAAAGTATAATAAAGTATTTATTTATTCAAGTTAGGACAGCGCCAAAATTGTTTGTCACAGCTCTAAAACTATTGGGTTTTGTTAGTTCGCCGAAATTACTATGAAAATCTTGATTGGCCCAAATACTGGGCATTTTGGGCATTTCTGATTGGACTGCCCTGTGTGATCAGCACATTCTGTAGTGAATCAAGGATGTTCGTATCGCAGAAGCTCACATGGACTGCTTCTAGGCAGTCATAAGGTGCCAACAGCATCCTGATTGTAATAACGAGCAGGCTAGACCACGCGATTGTAATCCACTGCTGCAGGGTTCCAGTGGCGGGGTCTATAATGTGCCAGTAGTAGTTGTCTCGCATACTGATTTAGATTTTTTATTGACATGGTTTGGCCCTTTATATTTGCCAACACTATTAAGTTGCAAATAAATGATTTATTCATCATTATTTGAAAAAAACAATTGCCTGTTTCTGTCTATCCCAAACAATTCCGTTTAAATCATTTATTACAGGAATATCGTGTGAAGTGCCAATAAAATACCTATTTTAGAGGCTTACGGGGACATGTTTGAATACGCCGCTCAAAATTCAGAGGCGCATACTTGATGAGCCTCTGTGGGAACAATGACAAGCCGCGCGTACTGCGAGTACTACGCCACTAAGCTGCCGGTACGCCGCCGCTACGCCCAGCGTTCCTATAGTGTGAAATACATATATTAAATTGTTACCTTCCGAATAATTTACCTGGAGTTATTGTAAACCAAATTCGTTACACAATTTTAGTGATGAAATATAATTGGGGTTCCCTACTTGATTTCGAAAGTTGATGAATCGATTTTTAGGGTTCCGTAGCCAAATGGCAAAAAACGGAACCCTTATAGATTCGTCATGTCTGTCTGTCTGTCTGTCCGTCCGTATGTCACAGCCACTTTTTTCCGAAACTGTAAGAACTATGCTGTTGAAACTTGGTAAGTAGATGTATTCTGTGAACCGCATTAAGATTTTCACTCAAAAATAGAAAAAAAATATATGGTGTACATTACCATGTAAACTACCACCGAAAATTGGTTTGAACGAGATCTAGTAAGTAGTTTTTTTTTAATACGTCATAAATCGTAAACCACAATTTACTAAGTACGGAACCCTTCGTGCGTGAGTCCGACTCGCACTTGGCCGGTTTTTATTATATCGAACACGGTGTGTCGATAATTCACTTGTACGATATTTAATCCATCGATGCTTTTGGTGCGATGTAACGTTTGTGCGAAAAATCCCTACAGCGATAGCTCATTAGTTCGGTAGTTTATTAGTTCGATAGTGTGTTGTTTCGAAGAACCTACTGTTCCGTGACACTTAATTAATAACCTAATTTGCATTAGTGACGTTAATAAAATACATTAAACACCATACATATCTATAGGTGTATTTTCCTAAAATGAGAAAGATAGGTAACAAATTCATCACGTTTAGCTGTCACATGGGCCAAAGACAACGTAGTGACCGGTTTTGGCCCTCAAACGCCAAAACTGTCATACCTAAATCGTGTATTTCGATATGGACGGAAAAGAAAACCGGGTCTAATTTTTTTATGCCTCGCTTAGTACTGCTTCCGTTTTAAAATACCAATACCTAAAATACTCATTTAAATGTTTTATTTTATTTAAAAAATCATGTAAAAACCAACAACCAACCAAGTTTGGGGGTAGGTGGAACAGGGTGTAAAGTCCCACAAACCTCCATAGAAAAGGGAGGATCCTCCGACCAGACGGGTGTTGTGTCTGGTCCGGGCAACTGCCCAACGGTTGTTGTCGGACTGTTGTATGTGTTCTAATCGCGCCGAAAACTTTACTTGCGCGATGCAGGATTTGTGTGACGTCATGTCATTCGTTCGTAAGTGGCGGCGTCGGTGCCGCTACATCACTCCCCTCCGGAGACCGGAGGTCGATAGCAGGTTAGGTTGAGTCGTCTGTACATCTTGTGATGTGTGCCTGGCCAGTGGAAGGTTGGTTCCAGTGAGTCGGAACCGGAAGTCGTAGAGTTCGCGGTGAGTCGGAACTGTATGCGGTTGTGCCCCAGTGAGTCGGGGTGATGATATCCCAGTGAGTCGGGAAAGAGTTGCTGGCTCCAGTGGGTCGGAGCGGTGATGATGTCCCAGTGAGTCGGGAGAGTGGTGCTGGCTCCAGTGGGTCGGAGCGATGATGCTGAGAGAAGCTGAGGGTGCTGACCAGGAATGCGCGTCCGCTGCATGCTGGTGGTCAGGATACCCCCGTAGTAGGTACTGGCTGGCTGTGTGACTCGCTGCTGGAAAGCTTGAGGAAGTGATGATGACGTCACGATGAAGAAGCTCTGCACGAAGGCTGCGCTGATGTTCATACTCGAGGGTCACCAGTTTGGGGGTATGCGGAACAGGGTGTAAAGTCCCACAAACCTCCATAGAAAAGGGAGGATCCTCCGACCAGACGGGTGTTGTGTCTGGTCCGGGCAACTGCCCAACGGTTGTTGTCGGACTGTTGTATGTGTTCTAATCGCGCCGAAAACTTTACTTGCGCGATGCAGGATTTGTGTGACGTCATGTCATTCGTTCGTAAGTGGCGGCGTCGGTGCCGCTACAGTTGCAACAGGTTAGGCTTGGAGCCGACCCTGACATTCTTGCCTTAGGAAAGGCCTAACTTAAACATTAGATATAAATCCTAATACAAAAATATATAAACTTGGACATATCCGCATAGAGCAAGAAATAAACAAAACATTAATCGTAAATAAAAAATAATGATTATATTATACATTATATACCTTTATAAATTTTCATGTAACGAAACATTTAATTAAAAAAACACTACTATGGTAACTATTATGTTAACTCTCAAAACGTAATCAAAAAGTACCCAATAAACCTTTAAATAAGTAGATGTCATATACACTCATTCTTAATCATCATCATTATCAACATTTCAGATGAAAGACTCTCGGTATTCATAATAAATATTAATATTTTTACAAAACATGAAACAAATTTTAGTTTAATATCTTTATTTTCAAAGCCGACACGCGTGGTGCAAAAAGTTATGCAAATGTTCAAAAAGATTCAATTTTTTTTTCTCAATACATTATTAGGTGTAGGTATGCCAATATATTTTCTGACTTTGTTTTAGAATAAAATTTTGCAGTAGGCAACACAGATAAAACTATTTTTGTATAGGTATATAATTATATTTAATATAAGTTATTTAGGCTTAAGTAGATAAGGTTTATTTTATTAAATTTAAATATGCTTAATTAATGTATATTGATGTACGTAACAAACTAGGAATTATACATTATTATTATTATTATTCTTTATTGTACACAAAACACACATTTACAAATACAAAAGGACAGCTCATGTACAAAGGCGAGCTAAACCCATAATTGGGTTCTCTTACAGCAAACTGCATTATCATAGAGAAAAATATTAAATATTACATAAAAATCTACCATAGTTAAGATTAAAATACAATAACAAGAAGACGGAAAGATCTCATAGCACAGGTTCCCCAAACTAAAACAAAATTTGATGACATTCAATACAATAAACTATCATGTCAACTATATAATAGGATAAATAAAAAGATATATACGTATATACACAACAAACAATTACACAAATGTAAAAAAATTCTAACAAATTGGATAAAGACACTAAATTACGCAGACACTGAGGCACTATTGCAACATACATTTGTGACGTTTATTGTGACGTTCAAAAGTGCCGTTTATTGGCCTAATTGAATAAATATATTTGACTTTGACTTTACAAAATGAAATACACACAAGCACGCGCACGCACACACACACAAACACAAACACACACACGCACGCAAACATACTGGTTATATCTAAGGTACTGAATGAATTGTATATTGCTGTGGAAGAGCGAAAGAGCTGGTTATATCTAAGGTACTGAATGAATTGTATATTGCTGTGGAAGAGCGGAGTCTCCTAACACAGGCATAACTTGCTTAAAAGGAGGCTCCAATCACCAACAAATGTAAAACTTTTTGGTTCAGAAATGAAGATTTTGTATTTTGTATTTTTTTGTATTTGTAAATAAAAGAAATGTATTTCCTTACCGCTATACTGCAAAATAAGGTTACTAATTACTAGCTGACCCCCGCGGCTTCGCTCCCGTCAAAATTATAGCCTATGTTACTCGGGCATAATGTTGCTTTCCATAGGTGAAAGAATTTTTTAAATCAGTCCAGTAGTTTCGGAGCCTATTCTGTACAAACAAACAAACAAAACAAACTTTCCTCTTTATAATATTGGTATAGAAATGACTCGGAACAGTAGGCGTTTCGAACCGTATGTCGGTATAGCGACTATCGAACTAATAAATTACCGAACTAATGAGCTATCGCTGTAGGGTTTTTCGAAACAGGATTTTCGCACAAACGTTAAATCGCACCAATAAAGCATCGATGGAATAAAACATCGTACAACCAAATTATCGACACACCGTATTCGATATAATAAAAATCGAATCATCAACTTTCGAAATCAAGTAAGGAACCCTATATATGTGCCAGGTACTGCTATGATAAATCTAAAATTTCTGCACTCAAATAAATTGATATGACTAACAAAAAGGAAAAAAAATATATAGACAATATGCTTATTTCATTCTTAATACAATTACTTTAAGGGATAAAGAGAATTTAACAGAGGACCCAAAGTTGACTCGTATTCTCAGAGAACTCCTCAGTAACCAACGGTGCCAAGTAAACCTTCTTGACGATAGGAGAAGATGGCGAGCCCAAAAGAACAACCCCCAGCTAGTGCTTGCCCACATTTGCGGGTCGCCACCTGGGGTCCTGATGTGTGAGGGGGGTTGCGGACGTCCCCGAGCCCGTCGCCCCTGGACCCCTTTTCAGGGCCAAACATAATATTTAGAGACTATATTTGCTATTGACACGTTAAGAAGAAGATTTTAAAATACGAATCTAGTCGCTCTCGTAAATTGAAAATTCAAACTTAGTGCTTAGTTTTTCGATACGGCAAAAAGTTGATTGATAAATAAATAAATGATAAATGATTTTATTTCTGTATGGAAGTTTCTGTAAGTACAAATTTGATTTGGTTGATATTTTTTTGTGTTCTCGCTTTTTCTTAATGGTCATAATTAATTGGAAAATCTATCAATAAAGGGCAAGAGGCATTCCTTCTAAGTTGTGTTTAAGAAAATTAGGTAGGATAAATATCTAAAACATAATAGAATATTTGAGACTCTGAATAAACAGAAAAAAACTCTCCTTTAGCCATGACAGCAGACATTAAGTCAAGCATCAATATTCTTTTAATGAATATTCAATTTATTGATTGAAAATCTAAGTATTTATTTATTCAAGTTAGGGCTGCGACCACAGATATAAATCTAATTAGATGACGCTATTGTATATACTTCACGTGTCAAAAAACGGTAACGTGTAAAATTACGATCAATGATCGTACTTTGAGCTATTCATTTAGCATTACTGGCACTGGAAATCCACCGAAATCTAGAAAACAGCCTAATTATGCCATATTGAGCTATAAAAACTGTAAAGAAAAAGTTCCCCGATACATTGGAAATGTTTTCTTTCATTGGTAAGTAAATTTGTTTTTAAATTCAGTGTGAAAAAGTGGCACGCTTGGTTTTCATACAGATGGAAGGACTTGCATTATCTAGTTAGATTTATGTCCTATATATGTTTAAGCCCGTAAACCATTGGGTTTTGTTAGTTCGCTGAAATAAATATGAAAATTCTTTGTTGCTGAGCATTTGAGAAATTTCTAATGGAACTACCCTGTGTGTGACGAGCACATTCTGTAGTGAATCAAGGCGGCCATTCTCCGATTAGCAAGTTTTACGTGTCCGGGCTTGCATAGTCCATAATGTTATCATATTCAATCATGCATTTTTTATATGTTAGCTAGCATCCGTATGTAGCTGTAAACAAAAACATTGGCTTCTGTTTTAAGCAGTTGAGACTAAATTAATTTAACTTCTGTTCAAACTTGCTTGTATTTTTTATGACGTACAGATTTTCTTTAATACATTCAACGATTTAAACGATATTAGCAACGTGTATCGCATAACAAAATATCGACTCTATAGAACCAGTCTGTAAATAATTATCATGAAGTAACTGCATGTCCAATCGAAAGTTATAATTGCCGTGACATTTTCTGTTTTCGGGTGTACATCCCTAAATAACAGTATTTGCCCCATTACTACCGTATGCATCCCGTCTCCTCAGTTTGTGCCGCGGCCCATCAGCAGTTGCATGTCTCTAACGTTAGTGTACCGCCAATGAAGTACGTGACTATATAATTACCGTAGACTTGGTTAAAAACTTTACTAATTACCGTTGTACTTATTTTAATACTTGATTTTTTAAGTTATACCCTAGTTGATCATGTTAATGGAGTACAGTACTTTGGCCTCCGTACGTTGTAATAATTAGGTCATTACATATGAAATTGGCGTTTTTTTGTAAGGGAAGAACATGAAGCCGTTTTTTTTTAAAGCTTCAGCTAGTGCAGAGTCGGTGAGTCAAGTTATATCTTCGGTTTAAAGATATAATAAAACGGATAAATCTCTATCGGTTTATATTTGCTAAATTCAAGCATTTGCCAGGTTTGTCCTAGGTGTCAGATGAGAACTCTTTGAATTCCCTTATGGCCGCTATCTCTAGCTCTAACTATCTCGGCCATATTTATGACGTATTTCTTATTTAACCTTGTGTTTGTCACAAGTCTTTGGCGCAAGTGGGCCTTAGAGAATAATGCGTCTAGTCTTAGAAAAAAAAGTCTCAAAGCCGACTGACTACACATATATTTATGCGTGACTAACACCTCATACGACACCGACTTACAAGACAATTCTGCTCACCCTATCGCTTTAAAAACTCGTCCACACAAACACAAGCAATTCCCAGCAACAGTCTGTTAATACGGTATAAACTGACAATTTGTTTCCCAGACACCGCCATGTGCATAACTCCAGCTTCCTCATAAGTGTTAGAATAATTATACTACGTGGAAACTACAAGGACTAGATATTTAAATGTTTTGGTGCCTGTGGTAGCTATTATTTCTTATGTTTTAAGCTATAATGCATAATCATATCTTCTTTCGTACGAAAGATATGACATGAGCAGCTGGGGTGCCGTCACTCCAGCTTACACATATTTTTCGGTTTAATAACTAATAGAGTATTTTGACCAGAGATTTGAAATTTTTGCTGCCAATGGCAGCTATTATTCCTTAATTTTTGAGCTATAATACATAATCATAACTTCTTTTGATCGGAAGATATGACATGGCAGCTTGGGTGACGTCACTCCAGCTTACACACATATTTTTTGATAGTAGTTTCAACACTTTTCAAGTATTATCGTCCAGTTCTTTCCTTCCACGTGCAGCTATTATGCCTTTTTTTTTTACTATAGTCCAAAACCCTAACATTACTGGTTTGCCTGTATTGAATGAGGAAGTTGGGGTGACGTCACTCCAGTTGACACATACTAAACGACTTATGTTAACGAAGTTTTTGTGGCAGCTAAATAAAGACTCGGTACTTTGATTGCTGCTATTATGCCTTATATATTGGCATAGATAGAATTATTCTAACACTTATGAGGAAGCTGGAGTTATGCACATGACACCGCCTCCCCTCACCCGCGTCGCTCGCTACCCCGCGGCATTATTTCCTGATGTACAGCTAATTCGCGAAGACATTTCTTTAAAAAGTTGCAGAACCCATAACCGAGATAATCAGAAGTTTTGGCTAGTAACCCCGGCTTGTTATCGCATTATGGCCTCTCTAATCAAGTTCTAACCAGGTGGTTTTGAATGGGAGGCTTGCACACTGTTTGTGTGATTCGATAGTTGGCTTAAACGGGGTGCTGGATATTAAGTTGTAATGTTATAGTTGAATTTAAACAGAATGTTGATTGCTTTGTGTTGTTGTATTCTACGTCATTTCCTCCAGTCCAGTCAATCAAGTTCTATTTATAATTATAAGTTTGTCAATACTGACTTTAAACGAGGTTATTTTTTCGATGACCTAGCGACGGAGTCAAATGGAGTGGAGGAAGTTTCCTTCAGTAGTTGGGACTCCTTTTTTCGCACTAAGACTGCCATTGGTACGTTAAGCGTGGGTTGAAAAGGTCTTAGAATTTAGGCTCTAAATCAGGCACTGAATCTGATTACTGAAGACTGTATTAAGTTAGAAAACTGTCTAGCTTATTTAATTTGATCGTAGAAGACTTTTGTCCCCACGTAATGAAAGTATCCCTAATATATTGTACTTTTCTTTCGACGTAGCTTTTCATTTCTCGCCCATTGCGTTCTCAAAACTTCCTTGTCATTATTTCCTAGGGGAGCTGTCGGGCTGCTTATCATGCAAATAAGACGTGTTTTCATTTAACACGTCACTTCGTTGATAAGTTTAAGAGTTTTTCATATGCACCCTTCTTTTTCTGTATTGGGTTCTGTAATTATGCCTATATCTTATGATCCGAAGTAAAATTTTCTTTCGTCCGATATGCTGATAAATATCATGTATTTATTGTCACTGTTAAGAATGGTTCATACACATCCATCTTCTCGTTAACATCAAAAAGTCGATATTTGGACTCAGTAATTCTATATATTCAGTTGAGCAACGATCTCTATATCAAGATAGGTATTATTAACAAAAGCTAACATGAAAATTTTAAAACCTTCCGAAAGTAAAAAAAGTAGTCCCTAAAACTCTATACGTAAGCACTTCATTGAATTTCAAGTCAAAATTAATCGGTAGAATATAGCCGTCTGTCCCGTGTGCTCGCTCCCTTACTGTATCGCCGACGTAATCAAGTCTAGAAGGAGAATAATATGAATCATCTGCCGTAAGGGCGGTTTGATATCTTGGCAGGAGAGTACCACGGTTTAAATTGTCCTCGCGTCACTCAAACGTAGGCACGAATAAAGTTATAACTTACGAAGTTATTTATATATCTACTTTATTTGTCAGTCTTTATTACCGTCTGCTTGATAGGGAATATGAAATGCAGTTCATTTTTGGGGTTGAAACAAAAATACGTTTTATTTATTTGTTAACTTGGAATTCGTTTTCTGTTTTACATGATTTACTTATATCATTATGACAGATCGACCACGAACAATAGAGTAGTTTAAAAGAGAGTGAGTTTATGAACCTATATGTCAGTAACAGGCAGAATCAGTCATGCTATTCTGTAAATATCTCACCGTGGAAACTTGTGAATGACAGATTTCAATCTCACTTCACCTACGCGCGGTGAAGTGAGATTGAAATCCTCGCGGTGAGACGTTAACAGAATAGACTGCCTGCAGAATATTCGCTTCCGAAAATTGTTTTTAGGTAGAGTAAACTATGTATGTGTTGAGTTCACTGAAAACTTGTAAAATAACGATATGATATCCATTTTGCCACTACACAAACAATAAAGACCTTAAATTCCCTTTCAAGCGAGCCACTCTAATAGCAAAGACACCGGATAGATTCGCCGATAAAAATGCGAAATCCTCTTGCAATGAAATTGCGTATAGGGGCTCAGACAGGGTGTAATCTGCCTACAGTACCCAAACGCTCCCAAGGGTTCCGTGGAGATGCACTCGCCACCATAGATTATAAAAGGTGTGTCTTTCTGTAAAGCGTTCCTATATTGAATATACCTGTATTTTCAGTATTTTGGCCAAAGGACCTGAAAATAGTCAACAAAAAGATAGGCGTTGTTATGTCGTTGTGGTTGTCAACCTAACAACGACTCTACTTCCTCTTGTATCGGAAGCTAATATACAAAACTTATGCCGCGGAAAACACCTAAGACGCTTAACCTCACTGACTGAATAGTCCCGAATTACGCCGGTGTTTCGTGATACAACAATCCTCTTTTCATCTTTGATAGATTGAAGGAGATAGTAGAATAGTAATAACAAAACACCTGTTACTCCAGTAGGAGTATTTGTTGAGTTTCAGCAGCAAATACTTTAAACTTCAACCATAAAAATAATCAAGAAAGTAACTTGCCCGGAGTACAACATTGCGGGTAAGTAAATACCCGGTCTGCCGGTACAGCCGTGCCATACTCTCTGGTCGGCACATGGAATCACGCCAGAACTAAATGAAATTGAAATTAACTTTCTCTCCCCAGAGCCACTCGTGGCATTTTCCAAATAAAAGCGTATTATATTATAAAATACGATTCTAGTCGCTCTCGTAAATGGAAGAGTCACGAGAACTTAGTGCTTAGTTTTTTGATACGGCAAAAAAATGCAACGTTTTATGGTAGTAGATAGTTTTTATGCTGCGCTTACCAAGGTTAATATTTTTGTGTTCTCGCTTTTTCTTAATGAATTGGAAAATATGTCAATAAATGGCAAGAGGCGTTCCTTCGAAGTTGTGTTTAAAAAAATAGGTATCATAAATGTCTAAAAAATAATAGAATTATAACGCTGATAAAAAAAATGGGACTCTGAACAAACCGAGCGAAAAAAACTCTCCTTTAGCCATGACAGCAGTCATTAACTCAATCAATCACTTCTGGAGATAGTATATCATATAGTACAGGCCTCGGCTTAGTATAGATTCCAGATCTCCCACAAATTACAAACTTGTAAAAAAATATAATATCAGCTGTATAATGTATGTACTTGATGTAATTTGTGGAGATAAAATAAACATTTTTATTATTATTAAAAAGAAAAAAAAACATGGCCAAAACATTCTAGTAATAAATATTCAATTTATTTATTGAAAAGTATAATTGATATATTATAATTTATTTATTTATTGAAAAGTACAGTAAAGTATTTATTTATTCAAGTAAGGGCTGCGACAAAATTGTTTGTCACTGCTCTAAAACCATTGGGTTTTGTTAGTTCGCCGAAATTACTATGAAAATTCTTGATTGGTTCCCAAATACTGGACATTTTGGGCATTTCTGATGGGACTACCCTGTGTGACTAGCACATTCTGTAGTGAATCAAGGATGTTCGTATCGTAGAAGCTTACATGGACTGCTTCTAGGCAGTCATAATGTGCCAACAGCATCCTGATTGTAATAACGAGCGCTAGACCGCGCATTTGTAATCCACTGCTGCAGGGTTCTGGTGTCGATTTCTGTAATATTTAAGATTTTTTATTGACATAGTTTGGCCCTGAATATTTGCCAACACTAATAAGTTAATTGCAAATAAATGATAAATTCATCATTATTTGAAAAAATCTATTGCCTGTTTCTGTCTATCCCAAACAATTCCGTTTAAATCATAAATTACAGGCATATCGTGTGAAGCGCTAATAAAATACGTATTCTAGAGGCTTACGGGGACATGTTTGAATACGCCGCTCAAAATTCAGAGGCGCATACTTGATGAGCCTCTGTGGGAACAATGACAAGCCGCGCGTACTGCGAGTACTACGCCACTACGCTGCCGGTACGCCGCCGCTACGCCCAGCGTTCCTATAGTGTGAAATACATATATTAAATTCTTACCTTCCGACTAATGTACCTAGAGTTATTGTAAATCGAATACGTTACACAATATTAGTGATGAAATATAAATATGCCAGGTACTGCTATGATAAATCTAAAATTTCTAACTGCACTCAAATAAATTGATATGACTAACAAAAAGGAAAAAATATAGAGAATATGCTTATTTCATTCTTAATACAATTACTTTAAGGGATAAAGAGCCTAGATAACATCAACTAAGAATAGTGTACTTTAGTTAATTCAATTACAAAGTACCGTTAGGTAAAATTAGTCAGTACAACATGACGTGTTACGTAGGAGATCCAAATAAAAATATTTTAGAAGACGATTTCATAAAACTGTATAAGCCGCTGATCTACACGCAAACTATTCAGGGATCTGTTAAAGTGACCATACGAAACAAATTCATATCTCCACCGTCATGGATACAAATAGCATACAGTTTAGTGTATATTATAGCCCATCTTGTGTTAAGTTTTCTAGCTGGATATTCTTATCATCCCGAAAATAAACTAACTGTTTTGAATTTATGGCATATGTTCGTAGGAATTTTGCTCAACATCTCCATCATTGTTATCAACAATATTGTCAACCGAGATTCTATGGTGCAACTAGTGCTCACGCTGCAGACCATTGACAGAGAACTGAAAGTAATCGGTAAAGAGAGCCATAACAGAAAAATATATAACTTTATGATACAAAGTGTGATAGTACTACTTATTATAATAGTTTGCCACCTAGTACAAGTAATTCAATTTATCGATCCAGTTAGAGTATGGATTTTTCTTTTTTCTCTTACAATTTATACAATAGAAGACATTGAAATGATCCTATTTATGATGATAATGATAGTCTTACAGAAAAGAGTCTGCTACATAAATCAGTTCATAGATTTTAGCAGTCAAGTTCGTTGGCACCAGGCACGCTTGGATACCCAAGCATATGAGAGAATATGGCACGCTTTCGTTAGTGTTATGCAAGCTGTACGATTAGTTGAAAAGCTCTTTCGATTTTATGTAAGTGTGGCATCAGTTATATTTTCTTGTTGTTATTAAACTATTGATTTGAGAGTTTTGAGGTTCCTCAAGGAAGACTTGTTTTGCTTTATGCAATTGTAGAATACATATATTTGTCGCATCAAGGCTGGCCGATAGATGTAAACCATCGGGAAGTCATGATGTATTCCCTTAGGTTAAGACATCGTGTGTGGACAGGTCGGTGGGTACAATCGTGCAAATGAAATCACATAAATTATTCGATACACTGGGTTTATTCAAATATTCAAAGTTACAATCTTGCTTACTAATTTTACGTGTGTTTTATTTGACGTGTTAGCTCTACGGCGTTCAGTACTTAACTGCCATATTCTACTATCCCCACCACGCAAGTGGTTAGAGGAAGCGCGCCAATGCGTAGTTGTTCTTACTTTGCCGCCAGATGGCGTGCTTGCGATTTGTTTTAACGTCCGTACTATTGACTAACCCGACACGGCCATCCTGCGAGACAGGCGTCCTCGTCTGTTTCTAATTGTCAGAGTTAACAGTGTATCGAATCATGTGGAAATTCTCATGAATGTCCTCAGCTCTTGGGGAAAGCTGAGGGGTCTGTCAGACTCCTACTGACTAAAACCACATGGTGTTCTCTAGGCCGTAATTTATCTCGAGAGGCGAGCGTGGAACACAACACGTCGCCTTCTCGGGCCTCTCTCAGGTGACAGATCCCCAAATCTATCACCCGCAGGCATCATCTTCTTGTCCTTGCTCACTGCCATCTCATGTCGTGTTACGCTGCACTTCCTCTTAGACTACTCCGACCCGCCAGTCTCCCATCATACAAGGGATGTTTTTCTGAAACACAAAATTTCCAAACAGTATTCACTCGTCCATTCCTGACTCATACTCTAGAGCGAGGAAACATTTTGAAACAATCAAACATGATCATTTAAATCTCTCTGTTCACTATTGCAAGGGACGAGTAATTCTATTTCCAATTTAATGAAAATAGCAACTTAATCATCGATTCGATCTTCGAGATTACAAAGTCCCAAGTACCACTGATAGTCATTAATGTCACATTAAATGAAACAAAAGAAACAAGACACCAGGTATCTTATTAACGATCTGTAGCCATCACATTGCTCTCCTAGCTATCTTATAGCTCTAGCAATCACAATTGCTCTACTCGCTCATCCTACGATGTCGAGTCAACTGAACTCTGACCTAAGAACCTGTTCACACAGACACTCAGTCTGTCCTATGTTACGTCAATTCATTATCAACTTCACTTTCAATCTCAATTGGTACTTGAGCCCTGTGTCTCTTCCTAACACAATCTACGCATAGTAATCAAAATTAGAAAAACCAACATTATTTTAATTTTCGTAATGAGGGCTTGACGATTCGAACGTCATCAACAATAACATGGTGACCTCACCTCTCGCGTGACTATTTGAGTTAAATTTCTTTTAACCTCGTAACTCAATAGGAACTTTCTGCAAGGTTCCTTACACAAACATGTTTTTTTACACCGACTTACAGGTTGCCCTACAGACCCACAGTTGCTACAAAGACCTCCAGTTGTCACACTGGCCTACAGTTGCCATAAAGGCCTCCAGTTGCCACACAGGCCAACACACAACGCTCGGCTAGTCCTGACCAAACTAGATCATTGGGTTCGTTAAAATAGAGACATTTTTGAACTCTAATCTTTAACTAAATCATTGCCCTGGGCCATGTACCACAGTCATTCCAAACAAACTTTAAAACTTCTGCTGCAGTAAAAACTGCCAAGCTTACAGAAACTCTCGAGTAAAACCTCTAACGCCACGGCTCTATAGCCGAACAGCAATTATATTGCTCTCACACAACGGTCTCTCTAGACCCCGACCTCCGCCAGAATCCACTGGTACGGTCAAACATAATACGGCTTATAGACTCAATTACTCGACATCTTAAGCTTGCTTATAATCATTAAAATCCTTTTAACATCAACATCGACTGGTACATGACCCGCTGGCATCTTCCTCAACCTACCGTGTCCATACTTGTAGATTTAAGCGTACCTATTTAAAGCTTTCGGTGTATAACGATCACTATCCTGTCATAATCACCTATCGCGGACTTAATACAGGGCCTATTTAGTTTTCGCACTAGAGTTTCCCACACAACACTATTCATTAGAAAAAGGTCCGATGATCAACTAAACAAAGTTATTGTAACAATTCTGTTACTCTTTACCATAATTCAAATGCAATGCATACTCAACTCATAAACCCTCTTCAAAAACCCATCGCCACATGGTACGCATGAGGTGCGGTCCAGAATTGGTCTTATGAGTAGACATGTTAATCAGATTTGGTTTCAATACCACAGTCATCAACTATGACGTCTAATTCTCAAGGAACTTGGTGATCGGGTTATCCTTCTCACAAGATTCGCGCCTTTCACTGTAAGATCTTGTAACATACAGACTGTTAATATGAGGGGAACTATTAGGCCTGATCATATTTTCTTCTTAATAGCTCGCGTGAAGGACCTTCACGAATAACTCGGATCGACATCGTTTAAACCAGATTATCAACAGTAACCCTTTACTATCGCTCACTAACTCAGTTTTTATATAAGGAAAACGATCGCGAGATCTACTGCTATTATAATATTACTTTGAAAGAATGCGTCGTCGTTACGCAACATAATATCTGATCTGAATACACGCAAATGACCAGTACCGTTTCTAACTCGATACAATTGCGATAGCCCAACGACATCACTAACTCGCTTTGCCACTGAAAATGACTAGTTATTCAGTCATTTTGGATATCTCCTTCTTATGGGATATCTCATCCTAAAGTTTACTTGCCTTTTAGTAAGTGTGTCTTAATTACCTAGTGATAGTGCTAGGTATAACCACTACCAATGCAGTGATCAAACATGAACACTCTTAGAACTCGAAATAGCATCTCTTCACTAGAGAACCTTCGACTTCACTATCGAAATAAAATGGAAGCGACTCACCGAGTATTCCATTCCAAACTTGCGCGCGCTTGTAACGTTCGGCTACGACCTGCGAACTGCTAGCCTGCCGTTCCTCTTAACCTCTCAGATGTTGACATGTCAACCTTCGCGCTCAGCATCTGAATCGCTAGCCTCCAGCAGAGGCTTCAGGCTGCGACACAATATGGTATCTGAAACATGAAAAATATTACGAGAGTATATGTTCACACGAGTAAGTTATCTAGGGGACCACAATAGATCCCAATGGGTCGAAGTGTCCGAGTTGCTTCTCGGCCCCTCCATAAGATAAGATAAGATATGTTCACACGGTTATCTTAACCATACACAGCTTTGATGGAAATTAACTGGTGTACTGGTGTAGTAACCTAAACCAATCAATCTGCCTAGCCTTTTCCCAACTACATTTGGGTCGGCTTCCAATCCTACCGGATTCAGCTGAGTACCAGTGCTTTACATGAAGCGACTGCCTATCTGACCTCCACAACCCAGTAACTAGGTAACACGGTACCCCTTGGCAAGACTGGTGTCAGATCTCAGGCGTCTGACCACCCGTAACAACTGTCAAAGATCTTCAAATGACAGCAGAGACCAACAGCTTAACGTGCTTTCCGAGGCATGGAGGAAACCCGGTATGTTGAAATGGTTACCCATCCACGGACCGACCTCGTCAAGCGTTGCTTAACCTTGATGACCAGTGCGGCTGTTATTATTTAGCCACGAGCTTTTAGTAGTAGTAGTAACCTAAACCTGAAAAAAGTGTTATTATGGACACCGAATGTGAGTGCAGAGTACCTGTCCAAAACATGAATCACACATTACAGTGTCCTAAGTGCCCAGGTAGATATATGGGCTTTAGAGAATCCAATTAATGCCATAGCGTTTTAAGTCGCAATTAACGTAGCCTGGTAGGGTTTACCACTTTTTAGAAAGTTTGGCCCTCCAACTACAAAAGAAGAATACTATGCTTCTTCTCAATCTTAGTTAATTCTCACTACATAAAATTATCACACTACAAAACTGATCAAAATACTTTTTTGAATGTATCATAACTTTCAGACTGAAGTGTAAGGTAGGGTCGGTAATGTCACTATATCGTTCTACCTTCTAAACAATAATAGTCAGCCAGGGCTAGTCAAAGGTTATTGCCAGTAGAATAATAACTCTGCAACAACACCAAAACTTGACCATAACATGAAATATAACCTGACACGGGCTACCCCGACGAACCACTGACCACCATACCGTACACAAAACCAGAATTTTGAATAATGAACACACTTTTCCACAGTCATAACAAATTGAAAACGACTCACCAGATTTGCATAAAGATCAGTGTGTATGGATCTTTTCACATGTCCACACGCTCCTCCTTGACCTGTCCAGCTCCTTGGTTGTTAGCCTCCTTCCTGCTCCGTTCC
This sequence comes from Orthosia gothica, assembly GCA_949775005.1. Lineage (NCBI taxonomy): Eukaryota > Metazoa > Arthropoda > Insecta > Lepidoptera > Noctuidae > Orthosia > Orthosia gothica. The sequence goes on along the minus strand of OX459045.1, from coordinate 25,833,307 downwards.
GGACTGTTTTTTTTTCATTATTCAAGACTGAGGGTAGTCGCAGAAAACTCGACAACTGTTTCTATCTGACACCGCAATTTTTTTGCAAGAATGTAACCGCCACTTTCACTACCATTGTTTTTATGTGTGATCTCATTAGCACGACCGAATCCCAATTCTGATGTCGCATCAAGGCTGGCCGATAGATGTAAACCATTGGGAAGTCAGGATGTATTGCCTTAGGTTAAGACATCGTGTGTGGGCAGGTCGGTGGGTACAATCGTGCAAATAAAATCACATAAATTATTCGATACACTGGGTTTATTCAAATATTCAAAGTTACAATCTTGCTTACTAATATTACGGATCGACACTGATTCTACGACGTGTTAGCTCTACGGCGCGGCGTTCAGTACTCAACTACCATATTCTACTATCCCCACTACGCAAGTGGTTAGAGGAAGCGCGCCAATGCGTGGTTGTTCTTACTTTGCCGCCAGATGGCGTGCTTGCGATTTGTTTTAACGTCCGTACTATTGACTAAACCCGACATATTTATGTCAAGCTATTTGCAAAATTATAAATCATATTGATAATTGATGTTATGAGACGATTTTTTTTCTTTTTTTTTAAGATTTTTTAATTTAATTTAATTTATTTATAGTGCGTTTGAAAATTTTGTCATTATTTCAGATTTTATTCGTGGTCATACATTCGTTTATTTTTCAACTGATAAACGTGGAGAAGACGTTAGTTATACCTGAAGTTACGAAAAATGTGAGTTTTACGTATTTTAGCTACATATATATGTCGTCGTGATATGATGAAAACAGGGAATTGATCAAATCTCTAAGCGATTTCATCAAATCACGGAGGATGTTAAAATTACAACACGTTTTTATCATTTCCCTAAGCAAATCTGGTGATTTGACAAATCTCACAAAAAAAATCTAGTGATTTGAACAAACCCCTAATTTGATACCCCCGCGCGCGCCCGCTGTACGCACACATAAAGTGATAGCTCCGTTGCAAAAAAATTTATTAATTGCAAATGTCGCTTATTTCTTATTAAATTTACACAAATCGGTATCCAAACCTGTGATTTTACGTGTTGTCAAAACGGTGTCGTGATAAATCAAAAGGATTATAAAAAAACAGCAAAAACAATTACTACAAAATCAACAAAGTGATTCGTGAACTAGTGACTCAGTGTGACTCATCATAACAAGTGCGCGAAGCGACTTATTACCAAATATGGTTACAAGTTGACCCGTTTTCGCTGAATCATTGGACAAGCATAACAACTATATCGGCTTTTCGAAGTGTCACAGAAGAAGTGCCGTGGCGCAACGGCTACAGACGCGGCTAGCCGAAGGAGTGGTCGTACGTTCTCCATCAGAGAATATACTTTTTGTTTTTTCAAAATTTGAAAATTATTTCCTGTTTAGGGGAAAAAAAAAAATACCCACTAAAAATTGATAATGGAAATGGATCCAGATTACATAACTATTCGTAGACCACAGAAATCGACCTCGCTAGACAACATTTTCAATGATAATTCCACGTTACTAGATACTACCATGATGAGTTTGCCGAGCACATCGTTGAATGAAAGTGACACTACCTTGGATCTAAAAGATACAATAAAAAGATTAACCTTAGAACTACAAAGCGCACACCAGGAGATTGATAATTTGAATAGCGAAAATTTCCGTCTAAAAATGGATATTGGTCAACACCAAAAACTTATTGAAACTTATAAGAAAGTAAACTTATTGGAGAGAAAAAGCATTACACCAAAGTCTTCGCGCCAATTAAATTTGATAAGGACAAGCTGTTTTTCGACGCCTACAAAAATAAATCCCTCTCCTAAGGTTACTACCTATCCACCTAATACTGTCGAACAGGCACAGAATGCTACCGATAGCTGCGACAATTCATTTAATTCAGCCTTATCTGGACGTATTACTGAGGGAAACTTAGAGACAAAGTCGCCGAAAGATGTCATCTATAGTTCTTTCACACTTCCGGTCAGCTCAAGCCGTGATTCGAAATATGTTGATGAGACTACTCCCACTTCGAAGACTGATTCTAATATTGAATGTACTCCTGCTGAAAATCAGCAGTCGACCTTTATCTCACAAACCAATTCGCAAAAAGAAGCTACTCATAGAGTCATGATCTTCGCTGATCAAACTGGACACGGTGTTCGTAAAATCCTGCAGCACTATTTGGGATCAAAGTTCATCGTGACCTCATTTATTAAGCAGGATGCGACTACTGAACAGGTTCTGAAATCATGTGCAAGTATGTGTAAAAACTTTAATAAAACCGATTTTGTTATAATATTAACTGGCTCAAATGACAACAATCCGATGAATATTCAAACTTATTTATATTATACTTTTTGTCAATTAAAATCCACTAATGTTTTAGTAGGTCAAATTTACAAGCATAACTCACTGAATGTAAATAGTGTAAATAAACTACTAAAATTTGTGTGCGGTAATTGTACAAATTCTACCTTTCTATCGTTACATAGTGATGTTTACATGCCTTACGTAAATAAATTGCATGCTTGTAGATTAATACATAGACAGATTCTAAATATAAATTATAAATACAATTATCAAACTTATACTGAAAATCTAGTTAGTCGGAGTAAGCAAAAATCTACAAAAAATGCTAGCGTACAAACAATTTTTTTCGAAAATGTTGGGGTTCAGACTGATGATGTTGATGCGGCGACAAAAACCATCGACTTAACTCCACAAACAGATTTTTTTCGTGAATAGAAATGATGTATGTGTAAAATGTAGTAATAATGTTAATACTGACCCAATTAATTGTACAAATTTAATAATTTTCCACCAGAATATATGTGGTATTTCAAACAAGATAAACGAATTAGAAGCCTATATACAAACTCTTGGGCAAAAGGTAGACTACCTATGCTTGACGGAGCATTTCTTAAATAGTGTATCTGTATCTTCTTTCCACTTAGATGGTTACAAATTAGCGTCTTATAATACACGTAATAAGAAAAAGAGAGGAGGGAGCTTAATTTTAGCACAAGCAGATAGGAAAGTAGAGAATGTGATGGTAATTGATAGACTGTACGTCGAAGAGAGTTTTGAGGTATGTTGCATAAAGGATACCACAACTGGAGTGTATGTATGTTGTGTGTATCGTAACCCTAATGATAGGAATTTTATTATTTTTATGAAGAAAATGGAACTATTGCTTGAGTTTGTATTCAATAAGAAATGCTTTATTTGCGGAGATTATAATGTCGACTTGCTTCTGGAAAACAAAAAACGTGCTGAGTTTTTGAGTCTGCTGGCATGTTACAATTTTAGATGTCTTTTTGATAGCCCTACTTTTATTCGTAACAACTCGTATTCCTGCTTAGACAATATCATAACGAACTTACATGAAGATCAGGTATTAAGAAGTGTAATTGACCACAATGCTTTAGGAGATGGACATGGAGCACAATTGGGTGAATTTTTACTAGAAAATATGTTAGTAAACCAAAATAATAATTATTTATTAATTAATAAAAGAATCTTTAATTGTAGAAATAGCTTAGCTTTTAAGGACAGTCTGTTACATCTAAATTGGAGCGCAATGGGAATTAACTCATTTTTGAGAAAATTTAATAGTACTTTTCGGAAAAGTTACAAAAAACGGGTAATAAAAATACATTTGAAAAGGGGACAACAGTTAAAGTGGGTAACTAAGGGAGTAAAAACGTCTAGTAAAATGAAAAGAGTTTTATGCACAAATACTGGTAATCATCTTCATAAAAGTGTACTCAATTATAGAAATAAATATATTCGAATATATAGAAGAGTTCTGACCAAAGCCAAAAAAATTGCGGTCATAGAGAAGATTGATAACTCTAATAATGTAAGTAAAGAAGTATGGAAAGTAATTAATAACAGCACAAACAGGGTAAAAAAAGTGCAACAAGAACCACTTTTACTAAAACTTGAAGATAAAATTATAGATTCGCCAGCTGCCGTGGCTAATATATTAGCAAAACAGTTTAACCATAGTTGTGATTCATCTGAAACTGAGACGGAGGAAGCTCTATTGCTTCTTCAACAAAGTTGTGAAAGGGTTATAAATGATATGTCACTTACGCCTACTACACCCAAAGAAATAACACAAATAATTAAATCTATGACTAACAAGCTCTCCAGTGGATATGACGAAATTCCTATTGCTATTATTAAAGAGCACTTAAAAATATTGGCTTGGCCACTGTCAACATTCTTTAACAACTGTCTTGAGCAGGGTATTTTTCCGGAACAATTAAAAATTGCAAAGGTGGTGCCAGTTTATAAAAAGGGTTCAAAAAAGGATCCTAAAAATTACAGACCAATTTCGCTTCTACCGACACTATCAAAAATCTTTGAAAAAATATTGAAATCTCGGCTATTGACTCACCTTCATTTAAATAAAGTTCTACATGAAAGGCAGTTCGGTTACCAGAAAGGAATTGGCACTGGAGATGCTATTTATAAGCTTTTAGATGATGTGATTAGCAAAATGAATAATAAATTAAAGGTTGCAGGTATTTTTCTAGATTTGTCGTCCGCATTTGATACGATTAATCACAATCTACTTATTGCTAAACTTAATTATTATGGTGTAAGAGGCAGAGCCCTGCAATTATTTACATCGTATTTAAGAAATAGGAAAATGTATGTAGAAACCAGCACTATAGAACATAATGGACAACGGAAAACATACCAATCATCCATGATTAATGTTACCACTGGCGTACCACAAGGTTCCATATTGGGTCCCATTCTGTTTATTGTTTTCACTAACGATTTGATAAACTATATTAAGAAAAAAGAACCAGACATTAATCTCGTAGTCTTTGCCGATGACACTAACGCTGTAGTTGGGGTGAAAAGTATTAGTGAACTGACAGATAAGGTCAATACTACGTTGGCAGCTTTTCAGTTTTGGTTCAATACTAATAGATTAATAATAAATATTATAAAAACAAACATCATGTTGTTTCGATCCACTGCAGGCAATAAAGAGAATATGGACATAACCCTTAACAATGCAAAGATAGAATTAGTGAGGGAAGTCAAATTTCTAGGTATCCATTTAGATGATTTGCTGAATTGGAAAAAAGAACTAGCACACATTGACTCTACTATATCATCTGCGTGTTATGCGTTGAGGAAATTGAGAGACGTCATAGATACGAAACAGTTAAAGATGGTATATTATGCTCTTGTCGAATCCAGACTTCGATATAGTATACAGTTCTGGGGGAAAATTTACGTTTATAATTCTCAGCGAGCTTTCATTCTTCAAAAAAGAGCAATACGTACAATTGTCAAAATTACACAAAGAGAAAGCTGTCGATCTCATTTTCAGAATTTACATATACTAACGTTGCCCAGCTTATACATACTTCTGTTGTTAGTTAATTTCAAAAAATATGTCCATGAATACGAATCTGGGGAAGAAAGAATAGCCAGGGAAAATACTCGTAGAAAGGACTTTAAAAATAAAGTTGTACCTAATTTCAACATTGTCAAGCATAGCCCTCATTACCAAGCTGTACAAATATTTAATAGATTGCCGGCGGATTTAAAAATTTTGTTATACACTAGCTCTTTTAAGGCTAAACTAAAAGCTTTTCTGTTGGATAGAAACCTGTACTCAATAGAAGAATTGTAATTTAGAGATAATATTGAAATTTTCTAACTAGAAAAAGCTACTTATTGTTATTGGTTTTGGTTGGTCATGTTTTCTTTGTTTCTTCTTTTTTATTTTTTGTATTTTATTTGCATGTATTTTTTTTTTTTTAATTTACTTTAATATAATTAATAATGATGAATGTAATATTAAATAATGTATCAAACACAATGTAAATTGTTCCTGATAAATAAATAAATAAATGATTCAGTGAAAAGATAATAAAACATGTAACAAAGTCGACGTAGCCCCGCTGCGCGGGGCTCCTATTTCTGTCTGCAGGGTCAAAAGTAACCTAACACGAACGAGATGACGGGAGCTGCGTTCGCTCGCTTTGCTCGCTCACTTCAGCTCCCGTCATCTCGTTCGAACCTAACCTGTCCGTGTCGGGGTGCCCTAAGTTCCCGAGCTCGCTTCGCTCGCTCTTGGACTGATTCTTTGACCATATAACATAACGCAGCCGATTACCTCGGAAAGCAAAGTACAAAATAAACCTTTAAATTACTACAGAAAAGTTATTTTTGTCATTTCACTGAACCAATTTTGAGATTTGTTCAAATCACTAGATTTCTTTATTGGGATTTGTCAAATCACCAGATTTGTTTAGGGAAATGATAAAAACGTGTTATTATTTTAACATCCTCCGTGATTTGATCAAATCGCTTAGAGATTTGATCAATTCCCTGTTTTCATCATATCCCTGCGACATATACACTTTCCCTGAATATTTAGGAAAATATTTTACTACAAAAATATAACACTATTAATCATCTTGTCTGCCTTTTTCCCAACTATGATAGGATCGGCTTGCAGTCTAACCGAAAACGGTATTTTTTTGTTGCCTTCTGACCTCCATAACCCAATAACTGGGTAAGACTATAGTTTTTGGTAAGACTGGTGGCAGTTTTTCAGGCTTTTGACTACCCGTAACGACTGTCAAAGATCTATAAATGAGAGTTTACACCAATGAAATCCTTTCGAGGCACGGAGTGGACGAAGGAAGAAGTCTCGTTGTGCATTAGATGGACCGACCTCAGCAAGTTGCCTAACCTGATAGATAAAACCGTGCGACTGTTATTATAGTCAAGAGCTGTATAGTATAATAATATATTAGGTAAAATTGTACAATTGTTTCAGAAATTCGACTGGGCCTACTTAGTGGCCACACCAGATGTTTTAACTATCAAATTCGTTTCAAGAATCTGTGTAATTAGCATTCTTGTGCGGCGTTTAGAAGCTAGTGTGCTTCAAACCAAGGACAGCTGTATTTGGGCTTTAAAAGTAATTAATGGTTTGTATAATTTGTATTACAATTGCTAATTTGTATTGATATTTTACCCTCCAGCCGCCTCGTTCTACCAACTGCTGAGTATACACCTCCTTCTGGCTCGATATCTGAGCCGATTTCGAAAAAAACAGTAATCCTTTCGTTATAACTATTGATTGATTGGACAAATCTGTAGAGAATTTTTTAGCTTCATCACCAACATCATCATTATTCCACACAAAATGACTGATCCTGTGCTTGTCACATCCAGCGAACGTGATTAGCTTCCTTGAGGTTAGCTCTCACTCTAACTGGATGTAGTTGGATACCCGTAATTTACTCGGAGTAACTATCTATTTCACGGTGTCTAAAGACGAAAGTGTATGTGTTGCCAGTGACCTACGGGACAGAGACGTGGTCGATCACAATGGGCCTCATTAGAAGGCTTAAAGTTACACAAACGGCAATGAAGAGGGCTATGCTTGGAGTTTCCTGGCGATCGAACTTAAATATTAACGAAGATAAAGAAGTAACGCTACACTCATCGAAATATAGATGTAATAAGTTTGGTGTCCCACAGGGAAGCATACTGGGGCCGATCTTATTCTTGATATATATAAATAACATCATTAAAATAACGAAACATTAGTGCATATTGTTTGCTGATGACATCTCTATTATTGTGACATCCAATAAAAAAAATACAGTTCACGAACAAAAATAAATAAATAAATGATAAGAAAGCAAGTGAACGAGTTTGTATATCTGGGAAGTATGTTCACAAGGGATGGAAAGATTGAAGAGGATGTGGAAAGGAAAGTAAATGCAGGGAATACAGTGAATGGTGCTATACATGCAGTTGTGAACGGCAAGTCGATGTCTCCGGAAGCTCGACTCGCCGTTCACAACAGCGTGCTGGTGCCTACACTTATGTATGGAAGTGAAGATTGGGTATGGCTAAAAAGACATGAAAGTAGGATTAATGCAGTAGAAATGCGCTCCTTGCGGAGTATGTGTGCTGTAACTTTAAATGATAGATTGAGGAATGAGGTAATAAGACAACGTTGTGGTTTAAAAGAAGATGTAGTGACTAAAATTGAAAAGAGTATGTTAAGATGGTTTGGCAATGTTGAGAGGATGAATAAAGGTGACTAACGAAAGGTATTTACAAGGCAGACGTGAATGGAAACGCCGAGAGGGGAAGCCCTAGAAAGACATATATAGACCTTATAGGTGATGTTCTTCAGAAAGGCTAAGTGCGCAGTACCCATAACCGGCGTGTGTGTATGACTAGATATATGAATGTGTGCGAAGCAAAAGAAGTATGTAAGGATCGTAGCAGGTGGCGTTCTGTAGTTTCTGCCTACCCCCATGGGAAAAAGGCGTGAGTTTATGTATGTATGTAATTCACGAACACGAAACTGACATTAACAATACAATTGACATTTTAATTAACTGGCTTTATGTACGTAACTTGAAAATAAACCTTGACAAATCTGTTTATATACAATTTAATAAATCGAATAATTATAAATTTAACTTCAAATTAAATAAAACCAAAATTAAACCAGTTACACATACCAAGTTCGTAGGAGTTACTATTGACGAAAACCTACATTGGAAAGTGCATGTAGGCAATGTTTCAAGCAAAATTAATAAATTTGTGTATGCTCTTATACAAATTAAAAAAGTACTAATCTGAAATCAGCAATATTAGCTTATATACCAAGCGTGTGTGGAATCCATATTACGTTATGGACTTTTAATATGGGGTAATAGTACCGACCAGAATAGAACATTTGTTGCTCAAAAAAATGCATTAGGGCTCTTTATGCACTTCATCCAGAGAAATCGTGTCAGCCAGTAATTAAGAAACTTGGCTTGAAACCTTGTCTGTATATTAATGAAATATGCATGTTTGTTTTGAAACATAAGGAGTTATTTAAATTAGCAAACGATATAAATCCTCGAAACCGACGAGATCCTCATAGACTCGTACTTAACAGTACTCCCAGGCTTGCTAAGTACAATGTGTGTACGAATTTATAACAAATTACCTGGTAATCTGAAAATGTTAAACTCGAGATATGCTTTTAAGAATAAACTGTTTGAATGGTTAATTGATAACAACTTCTATTGTATAAAACAACTCCTAGAGCGAAAATAGCGTTGTTATAATATAGTAATAATTTTGTTATGGAAATTGTTATTCCAAATGCATGCTGCGTTCAATCTTGGCAAAACATGTCTGCTCTATTTTTGTTAAGACCTTTTTATACCAGGTACCGGGTAGTGGGCAGGGCACATTGCTCGCAGATTAGATTGTCGGTGGAGCCGAAAAGTTCTGGAGTGGCGAATGCGTACCGGAAGACGTGGCGTTGGAAGACCTCCCTCTAGGTGAAGCGATGACCCGTTTAAGGCTGTGGGAATCCGGTGGATACGAAACGCCAAGGACCAATCAGTGAGGCGACACTTGAGGGAGGCCTGTGTGCCAAGCTTGACATTATTTCAAGCTTTTTGACCGCTATAGCCAAGTAACTGGGCAACACGATAGCTCTTGGCAAGACTTGTTGTCGGGCGGACAGGGTTCTGACTACTCGTAATGGCTGTCTAAGATCTTGACAACCGCGACTAACGAAATATGATGAGGACTCTTCATATATAGATGGTCACCCAGCTACGCACCATTCTTGGCAACTTTATTAACTTGCTAATCATTAAATACAATTTGTTTGCTTCAGGTTCTTCGCGTTGCTACATGAAGAACATCATCCGCCTTATCTCAAAACAGATGGAACCCATGACCATATTCAATATGTTTCCAATCAACACAGCGGCTCTACTGTCTATATCAAAAAGCTTAGAATACTCATTAGTCTTATTACAGTTTGCTTTAAGTCATTTTCAAAACTAAATGTATTTTTTCTGTCTGTAAATCATAATTATAGACACCTTCTTCATGTGAAAATAAGAAGGACATTTTTATTGGCTTTTAGGACTCAATAATTCTATATGTTCAGTTGAGACACGAATCTCCATATCAGGATAGGTGTTATTAACAAAAGTTTGCTCTTAGTAGAATATAGCCGTTTGTCCCGTGTGCTCGCTCTCTTACTGTATCGCCGGCGTAATCAAGTCTTGAAGGAGAATAATATGAATCATCTGCCGTAGGGCGGTTTGATATCTTGGCAGGAGAGTACCTTGGTTTAAATTATATTATTAGATTTGTCGGTAGCCTACGACTCCGTTAATATTCAACGCTTGCTTTGGAAGGTTACCAATTTAACAGAGGACCCAAAGTTGACTCGTATTCTCAGAGAACTCCTCAGTAACCAACGATTCCAAGTAAACCTTCTTGACGATAGGAGAAGATGGCGAGCCCAAAAGAACAACCCCCAGCTAGTGCCGGTCCACATTTGCGGGTCGCCTCCTCGGGTCTTGATGTGTGGGGGGGTGACGGACGTCCCCGAGCCCGTCGCCCCTGGACCCCTATTCAGGGCCAAACATAATATTTAGAGACTATTTTTGCTATTGACACGCTAAGAAGAAGATTTTAAAATACGATTCTAGTCGCTCTCGTAAATAGAAATTTCACGAGAACTAAGTGCTTAGTTTTTCGATACGGCAAAAAGTTGATTGAAAAAAAAAGTATCTCTATATTTAAAAAGCAAGTCAAAGAACACTATCTTTCTTCTATCCCGTAATCTTATATATTATAGGTTTTTATTTATTTTATAGTAGTTATGTATTTTTATATAATTTATAATAATGTTTAGGCATGTAATTTTATTGTATATATTATGTTCGTATTAGTTTAGTTTCATTATCTTTCCTTGTACTTATACACACTGTGTCTATGTGTCTTATCAAATTTTCCTGTCGTAGGTCTGCTGGAAGAAATTTCTTTAGAAATAAGCAGCACCTTTGTGCTATACTTTCTTTATAAGTACTTTTTCCTTTAAGTGTTTTGTGTGTACATAAATAAATAAAAAATAAATGATAAATGATTTTATTTCTGTATGGAAGTTTCTGTAAGTACAAATTTGATTTGGTTGATATATTTTTGTGTTCTCGCTTTTTCATAATGGTCATAATTAATTGGAAAATCGATCAATAAATGGCAAGAGGCATTCCTTCTAAGTTGTGTTTAAGAAAATTAGATAGGATAAATATCTAAAACATAATAGAATATTTGAGACTGAAGCAACAGAAAAAAACTCTCCTTTAGACTTGACAGCAGACATTAACTCAAGCATCAATATTCTATTAATGAATATTCAATTTACTGACTGAAAATCTAAGTATTTATTTATTCAAGTTAGGGCTGCGACCACAGATATAAATCTAATTAGATGACGCTATTGTATATCCTTCACGTGTCAAAAAACGGTAACGTGTAAAATTACGATCAATGATCGTACTTTGAGCTATTCATTTAGCATTACCGGCACTGGAAATCCACCGAAATCTAGAAAACAGCCTAATTATGCCATATTGAGCTATAAAATCTGTAAAGAAAAAGTTCCCCGATACATTGGAAATGTTTTCTTTCATTGGTAAGTAAATTTGTTTTTAAATTCAGTGTGAAAAAGTGGCACGCTTGGTTTTCATACAGATGGAAGGACTTGCATTATCTAGTTAGATTTATGTCCAATATATGTTTAAGCCCGTAAACCATTGGGTTTTGTTAGTTCGTTGAAATAACTATGAAAATTCTTTGTTGCTGAGCATTTGAGAAATTTCTAATGGGACTACTCTGTGTGTGACGAGCACATTCTGTAGTGAATCAAGGCGGCCATTCTCCGATTAGCAAGTTTTACGTGTCCGGGCTTGCATAGTCCGTAATGTTATCATATTCAATCATGCATTTTTTATATGTTAGCTAGCATCCGTATGTAGCTGTAAACAAAAACATTGGCTTCTGTTTTAAGCAGTTAAGACTAAATTAATTTAACTTCTGTTCAAACTTGCTTGTAATTTTTATGACGTACAGATTTTCTTTAATACATTCAACGATTTAAACGATATTAAGCAACGTGTATCGCATAACAAAATATCGACTCTATAGAACCAGTCTGTAAATAATTATCATGAAGAAAGAAAGAAAGAAAGAAAAATATTTATTTGTGACCCGCACAGGAGACACGAGAAAATAAGCACACACTTAAACAATATTAAAATAAAAAACCCTGTGCGAGACCAAAAAGGCTCCTATCTCAGCATGTGCAGCGATATCCAAAAAAGGTAATAACGCTGCGCTGATATTCTGATAGGGCCTACTGTTGATGCCACGGACACACTTTAGGGAAACAGGACTTATAAAATAAAATAAAATGGAAGAATATATAAATAACAAACAAAATAGAATAAAACACTGAAGGTGGGTCAAAGTAAGTGTAAGTATAATACAAATATATAAACGCGATGCTCAATGATCATTTGTCGAAACCATAGACAAACGACAGAGCGCGCGGACCAAATAGTGGTTTATTAAAAAATACGGAAAGAATCTATGGTCGGCTGTCAAAAGAAAAATATTATGTAAGTAGTTTATGTTATCATGTTGACATGTTATGAAATAGTGTAAATGAATAAGTGTAAATAAACCTGGCGAAAAGAATTGAAGTAACCGCATGTCCAATCGAAAGTTATAATTGCCGTGACATTTTCTGTTTTCGGGTGTACATCCCTAAATAACAGTATTTGCCCCATTACTACCGTATGCATCCCGTCTCCTCAGTTTGTGCCGCGGCCCATCAGCAGTTGCATGTCTCTAACGTTAGTGTACCGCCAATGAAGTACGTGACTATATAATTACCGTACACTTGGTTAAAAACTTTACTAATTACCGTTGTACTTATTTTAATACTTGATTTTTTAAGTTATACCCTAGTTGATCATGTTAATGGAGTACAGTACTTTGGCCTCCGTACGTTGTAATAATTAGGTCATTACATATGAAATTGGCGTTTTTTTGTAAGGGAAGAACATGAAGCCGTTTTTTTTTAAAGCTTCAGCTAGTGCAGAGTCGGTGAGTCAAGTTATATCTTCGGTTTAAAGATATAATAAAACGGATAAATCTCTATCGGTTTATATTTGCTAAATTCAAGCATTTGCCAGGTTTGTCCTAGGTGTCAGATGAGAACTCTTTGAATTCCCTTATGGCCGCTATCTCTAGCTCTAACTATCTCGGCCATATTTATGACGTATTTCTTATTTAACCTTGTTTTTGTCACAAGTCTTTGGCGCAAGTGGGCCTTAGAGAATAATGCGTCTAGTCTTAGAAAAAAAAGTCTCAAAGCCGACTGACTACACATATATTTATGCGTGACTAACACCTCATACGACACCGACTTACAAGACAATTCTGCTCACCCTATCGCTTTAAAAACTCGTCCACACAAACACAAGCAATTCCCAGCAACAGTCTGTTAATACGGTATAAACTGACAATTTGTTCCCCAGACACCGCCATGTGCATAACTCCAGCTTCCTCATAAGTGTTAGAAGAATTATACTACGTGGAAACTACAAGGACTAGATATTTAAATGTTTTGCTGCCTGTGGTAGCTATTATTTCTTATGTTTTAAGCTATAATGCTTATGCATTATAGCTTAAAACATAAGAAATAAAAGCTATATGATTATTCATATCTTCTTTCGTACGGAAGATATGACATGAGCAGCTGGGGTGCCGTCACTCCAGCTTACACATATTTTTCGGTTTAATAACTAATAGAGTATTTTGACCAGAGATTTGAAATTTTTGCTGCCAATGGCAGCTATTATTCCTTAATTTTTGAGCTATAATACATAATCATAACTTCTTTTGATCGGAAGATATGACATGGCAGCTTGGGTGACGTCACTCCAGCTTACACACATATTTTTTGATAGTAGTTTCAACACTTTTCAAGTATTATCGTCCAGTTCTTTCCTTCCACGTGCAGCTATTATGCCTTTTTTTTACTATAGTCCAAAACCCTAACATTACTGGTTTGCCTGTATTGAATGAGGAAGTTGGGGTGACGTCACTCCAGTTGACACATACTAAACGACTTATGTTAACGAAGTTTTTGTGGCAGCTAAATAAAGACTCGGTACTTTGATTGCTGCTATTATGCCTTATATATTGGCATAGATAGAATTATTCTAACACTTATGAGGAAGCTGGAGTTATGCACATGACACCGCCTCCCCTCACCCGCGTCGCTCGCTACCCCGCGGCATTATTGCCTGATGTACAGCTAATTCGCGAAGACATTTCTTTAAAAAGTTGCAGAACCCATAACCGAGATAATCAGAAGTTTTGGCTTGTAACCCCGGCTTGTTATCGCATTATGGCCTCTCTAATCAAGTTCTAACCAGGTGGTTTTGAATGGGAGGCTTGCACACTGTTTGTGTGATTCGATAGTTGGCTTAAACGGGGTGCTGGATATTAAGTTGTAATGTTATAGTTGAATTTAAACAGAATGTTGATTGCTTTGTGTTGTTGTATTCTACGTCATTTCCTCCAGTCCAGTCAATCAAGTTCTATTTATAATTATAAGTTTGTCAATACTGACTTTAAACGAGGTTATTTTTTCGATGACCTAGCGACGGAGTCAAATGGAGTAGAGGAAGTTTCCTTCAGTAGTTGGGACTCCTTTTTTCGCACTTAGACTGCCATTGGTACGTTAAGCGTGGGTTGAAAAGGTCTTAGAATTTAGGCTCTAAATCAGGCACTGAATCTGATTACTGAAGACTGTATTAAGTTAGAAAACTGTCTAGCTTATTTAATTTGATCGTAGAAGACTTTTGTCCCCACGTAATGAAAGTATCCCTAATATATTGTACTTTTCTTTCGACGTAGCTTTTCATTTCTCGCCCATTGCGTTCTCAAAACTTCCTTGTCATTATTTCCTAGGGGAGCTGTCGGGCTGCTTATCATGCAAATAAGACGTGTTTTCATTTAACACGTCATTTCGTTGATAAGTTTAAGAGTTTTTCATATGCACCCTTCTTTTTCTGTATTGGGTTCTGTAATTATGCCTATATCTTATGATCCGAAGTGAAATTTTCTTTCGTCCGATATGCTGATAAATATCATGTATTTATTGTCACTGGTAAGAATGGTTCATACACATCCATCTTCTCGTTAACATCAAAAAGTCGATATTTGGACTCAGTAATTCTATATATTCAGTTGAGCAACGATCTCTATATCAAGATAGGTATTATTAACAAAAGCTAACATGAAAATTTTAAAACCTTCCGAAAGTAAAAAAAGTAGTCCCTAAAACTCTATACGTAAGCACTTCATTGAATTTCAAGTCAAAATTAATCGGTAGAATATAGCCGTCTGTCCCGTGTGCTCGCTCCCTTACTGTATCGCCAACGTAATCAAGTCTAGAAGGAGAATAATATGAATCATCTGCCGTAAGGGCGGTTTGATATCTTGGCAGGAGTGAACCACGGTTTAAATTGTCCTCGCGTCACTCAAACGTAGGCACGAATAAAGTTATAACTTACGAAGTTATTTATATATCTACTTTATTTGTCAGTCTTTATTACCGTCTGCTTGATAGGGAATATGAAATGCAGTTCATTTTTGGGGTTGAAACAAAAATACGTTTTATTTATTTGTTTACTTGGAATTCGTTTTCTGTTTTACATGATTTACTTATATCATTATGACAGATCGACCACGAACAATAGAGTAGTTTAAAAGAGAGTGAGTTTATGAACCTATATGTCAGTAACAGGCGGAATCAGTCATGCTATTCTGTAAATATCTCACCGTGGAAACTTGTGAATGACAGATTTCAATCTCACTTCACCTACATTTTCGCGGTGAGACGTTAACAGAATAGAATGCCTGCAGAATATTTTTTTTCATCTTAATATTTTATTCAATTAAGTTATATTAACATATCTCTGTCATGCAACAAATTATTATTATCAAATTATAATGTATTGTTTTAAGCTCAATAAACTTTATTAGCATAACTAATTAAAATTTTAATTTTGGCATCCAATAAACTAAAGTGTAGATTGACTTGTAACTTTTAGCTGTAGGAGGAAGGCGCCGGTGTCTGTAACACAGTTTATACTAGTACATACATCGTCGTTCACTCTATCTTTTAAAACAAATAAACCTTAGTAATTCAGTGGTTTTAATTAGGATAGATAAATTGTACTCATTTATGATGAATAAATTAAATCTTATTTTATTTATTTATTTCATTTCAAGAAAACCCGACATCTACTTACGATAATTAACCGGTAGAATATAGCCGTTTGACCCGTGTGCTCGTTCCCTTACTGTATCGCCGGGGTAATCAAGTCTTGAAGAGAATAATATGAATCATCTGCAGTAAGCCCTTACGGCAGATGATACATATTATTCTCGTTTGATATCATGGCAGGAGAGTACCATGGGTTAAATTGTCGTGGCGTCACTCAAACGTAGGTACGAATAAAGTTAGGACCTTAGTTTATAAGTTATTTATGTATCTACTTTATTTGTCAGACTTTATTACCGTCTGCTTGATAGGGAATAAGAAATAAGTTTAGTTTTTGGGGTTGAAACAAAAATACGTTTTATTTATTTGTTTACTTGGAATTCTTTTGCATTTTTCATGGCTTGCTTATATCATTATGACAGATCGACCACGAACAAAAAAGTAATTTGAATGAGAGTGGGTTTATGAACCTATGTGTAAGAAACAAGCAGAATCAGTAGTGCTATTCTGTAAAACTCTTACCCTGGAAACTTAGGTGAACTGAACATGAAGTGAGTTTCAAGTTTCAAATTTCAAGCTCGTGCATAAACCGGCTGCAGAATATTCGCTTCCAATAATTGATATAAGGTAGAGTAAACTATGTACGTGTTGAGGTCTGTCTTGCAAAATAACGATATGATCTCCATTTTGCAACTACACAAACAATAACGACCTTAAAACCCCTTTTTAAGTGAGCCACTCTAATACCAAAGACACCGTATAGATAAAATTGCGAAAGGCTCAGGCAGAGTGTAATCTGCCTACAGTACCCAAACGCTCCTAAGGGTTCCGTGGAGTAGCACTCGCTACCATAGATTAAAGCGTGTCTATGTTGAATATACCTGGTTTGTATATATTTTGGTAATAGCCCTGAAAATTTTGAATGTTGTCATTATGTCATCGTGGTTGTCAACCTAACAACGACCCTCTTCCTCTTGTATCGGAACATAATATACAAATCGTATGCTGCGGAAAATACCTAAGTGTAGGTATTAAGTTCACTGACTGAATAGTCCCGTATTGGCGCCGTGTTCGTTATACCACAATCCTCTCTTCATCTTTGATAGATTGAAGAAGGTAGTAGATAGGTAGCATCAGGCAGTATAACAAAACACAGGCATGAGCTTTCTAAACATTTTAGAAATCAATTTGATTATTAGTTTTAGAAGCAAATACTTTAAACTAAAATCATGAAAACAATCAAGTAATTAACTTGCCCAGAGAACAACATTGCGGGTAAGTAAATACCCGGTCTGCCGGTACAGCCGTGCCATACTCTCTGGTCGGCACATGGAATCACGCCAGAACTAAATGAAATTGAAATTAGCTTTCTCTCCCCAGAGCCACTCGTGGCATTTTCCAAAATAAAAGCGTATTATATTATAAAATACGATTCTAGCCGCTCTCGTAAATGGAAAAGTCACGAGAACTTAGTGCTTAGTTTTTTGATACGGCAAAAAAGTTGCAACGTTTTATAGTAGTAGATAGTTTTTATGCTGCGCTTAGTCAAAATACCAAGGTTGATATTTTTTGTGTTCTCGCTTTTTCTTAATGGTCAGCGATCAATAAATAGCAAGACGTATTCCTTCTAAGTTGTTTAAACTTAGAAGGAATACCTCTTGCTATGCCTCTAAAAAAGTTAGGATAAATATTTAAAACATAATAATATTGCCACACTGACAAAAAAAGAAATTGGTAGTCTGAACAAACAGGAAAAACCATCCGGTAGCCATGACAGCATACATTAACTCAAACATCAATCATAGTTCCAAATATTCAAGAAATGATTATTCAATTTATTGATTGAAAATCTAAGTATTTATTTATTCAAGTTAGGGCTGCGGCAAAATTGTTTGTCACTCTAAAACTCACTCTAAAACCATTGAGTTTTGTTAGTTCGCCGAAATTACTATGAAATTTCTTGGTTAGTTCCCAAATACCCTGTGTGATCAGCATTTTCTGCAGTGAATCAAGGATGTTCGTATCGCAGAAGCTCACATGGACTGCTTCTAGGTAGTCATGAGGTGCCAACAGCATCCTGATTGTTACAACGAGCAGGCTAGACCGCGCGGTTGTAATCCACTGCTGCAGGGTTCCGGTGGCGGAGTCTATAATGTTCCAGTGGTAGTAGTCTTGCAAACCGATTAAGATGTTTTTAACCGACTTTCAGAAAAAGAGGAGGTTCCATGTTCGACTTTATGTATGTCTTCTTTTTTTTTATGTATGTTCACCGATATCTCCGTCAATTGTGGACTGATTTTGAATTTTTTTTTTTTGTTTGAAAGAGTACGTTTCAAAATTAGTGCCATTTTAATTTGGTGAAGATCTGGTGAAGAACTTTGAAGATATACAACAGAACTCTTCAATAAATATCGTAAAATCTCTTGGGATTGCTGCAATCGCATGTCTGTTTATTGTTATGTTCAAGTTTCATGATATTCGGGCAATCTATTCTGGCATTATAGGTACAAAACCACTTGCATATTAGGTAGCTACAACTAAAAAGTGAAAAATAAAAAGCTTTTTGTCCATAACGCAAAATATTGGTACCTACGAAAGACACCATCATCATTTGCCTAGCCTTTTCCCAACTATGTTTTGGGGTCAGCTTTCAGTCTAACCGGATTCAGCTGAGTACCAGTGTTTTACATGGAGCGACTGCCTATCTGACCTCCACAACCCAGTAACTGAGTAACACGGTACCCCTTGGCTAGACTGGTGTCAGATCTCTGACTACTCGTAACGACTATCAAAGATCTTCAAATGACAATTATGTTACTTGAAAATAAATGATTTATACATTATTATTTGAAACAAGTACAATTTCAAAATTTAAAAAACCCCCGACGTTTATCTTGCGAAAACACCCCGATTCAAGCAGTAAAACGCCCATAACTTTTGAACGGCTGAACCGATTAGATTCAAACATAGCTAAGAACACTCTCGACAAAATCACCTTTCAAACAAAAATAAATAAATCAAAATCGGTTCATCCGTTTAGGCGCTATGATGCCACAGACAGACACACAGATACACAGCAACACATGTGAAACTTATAACACCCTTCTTTTTCCGGCGGGGGTTAATTAAAAATCAATGGACACAAGATTTGATTGTTTCTGTCTATCCCAAACAATTCCGTTTAAATAATTTATTACAGCAATATCGTGTGAAGCGCCAATAAAATACGTATTGTAGATGCTTAATAATAAAAAGAAAAAAAATAATGAGAATCTGCTTATTTATTTCTCTATACAATTACTTCAAGGGATAAAGAGCCTAGATAACCGAAGCCTAGATCAACGAACAATAGTGTAATTTAGTTAATTTAATTACAAAGTACCGTTAAAACCGTAAAATTACTCAGTACAACATGACGTGTTATATAGGAGATCCAAATAAAAATATTTTAGACGACGATTTCATAAGACTGTACAAGCCGCTGATCTACACGCAAACTGTTCTGGGATCTGTTAAAGTGACCATACGAAACAAATTCATTTCTCCACCGTCATGGATACAAATTGCATACAGTTTGGTGTATATTATAGCTCATCTTGTATTATGTTATCTAGCTGAATCATCTCTATGTCCCGAAAATAAATTAATTGTTTTGAATTTATGGCAAATGTACGGAGGATTTTTGCTCAACATCTCCATCATTGTTATCAACAACATTGTCAACCGAGATTCTATGGTGCAACTATTCCTCACGCTGCAAACCATCGACAGAGAACTGAAAGTAATCGGTAAAGAGAGCCACAACAGAAAAATGTATCACTTTATGATAATAAGTATGATAGTAATACTTATTATACTAGTTTGGCACATGGTACAAGTATTTCCATATATAGGTCCATCTAGAGTATGGATTTTACTTTTTTATTCATCAATTTATACAACAGAAGACATTGAAATGATCCTATTTATGATGATAATGATAGTCTTACAGAAAAGAGTCTGCTACATAAATCAGTTGATAGATTTTAGCAGTCAAGTGCGTTGGCACCAGGCACGCTTGGACACCCAAGCATATGAGAGAATATGGCACGCTTTCGTAAGTGTTGTGCAAGCTGTACGATTAGTTGAAAAGCTCTTCCAATTTTATGTAAGTGGGGCATCAGTTATATTTTCTTGTTGTTATTAAACTATTGATTTCACAGTTTTGAGGTTCCTCAAGGAAGACGATGGCAACAATTCACGTGTTGTTTTGCTTTGTTCAATAAAATTGTAGAATACATCTATGTCAAGCTATTTGCAAAATTATAAATTATTTTGATAATATAAGCTTCAAACGCTTCAAAAAAATTCTAATGTTTGATTTTTCTTTTATTATTTCAGATTTTACTCGTGGTCATACATTCGTTCATTTATCAACTGATAAACGTGGAAGAGACGTTAGTTATACCTGAAGTTACGAAAACTGTGAGTTTTACGTATTTTAGCTGCATATACACTCTTTCCCTAAATATTAAGAGTGAATAGGTTTCTTCTAAGCAAGCATGCTTCATCGTCGATCACATCATCGCTTACTATCATCTGAGATAGTGGCCAAGCGTAAGAGTAATATCAAACAGAAAATATTTTCTTCAAAAATATAATACTATTAATCCAATTATGATAGGAACGGCATGCAGTCTAACCGGATACGGCTGATTAACAGAGCATTTTACGTATAGCGACTGCCTTCTGACCATCATAACCCAGTAACTGAATAACACGATACCTATTGGTAAGACTGGTGTCAGTTTTTCGGGGTTCTGACTACCCGTAACGCCTGTTAAAGATGTGTGTGTGCATTCGATGGATCGAACTCAGCAAGCGGTGCCTAACCTTATAGATGAAACCGTGCGACTGTTATTATAGTCACGAGCTGTATACTAATAATATATTAGCTAATATTGTACAATTGTTTCAGAAATTCAACTTAGTGGACACAACAGATGTTTTGATTATCAAATTAGTTTCAAGAATCTGTGTAATTAGCATTCTTGTGCGGCGTTTAGAAGCTAGTGTGCTTCAAACTAAGGACAGCTGTATTTGCGCTTTAAAAGTAATTAATGGTTTGTATCATTTTTATTACAATTGTTAAAATGTGATATGTTACCCTCCAGCAGCCTCGTTCTACCAACTGCTAAGTATACGCCTCCTTCCTTTTGGTATGCTTCCCTGCCACCTGTGGGATTTCATTCCACTCGATTTCTGAGCCGATTTCGAAAATGTTACTAATATTCCTTCCGTTATAACTATTGATTGATTATAGGACAAATCTGTAGAGATTTCTTTAGCTTCATCATCAACATCATGATTATTGAACACAAAATGACGTATACATACTTATAGATGAAACCGTGCGACTGTTATTATAGTCACGAGCTGTATACTAATAATATATTAGCTAATATTGTACAATTGTTTCAGAAATTCAACTTAGTGGACACAACAGATGTTTTGATTATCAAATTAGTTTCAAGAATCTGTGTAATTAGCATTCTTGTGCGGCGTTTAGAAGCTAGTGTGCTTCAAACTAAGGACAGCTGTATTTGCGCTTTAAAAGTAATTAATGGTTTGTATCATTTTTATTACAATTGTTAAAATGTGATATGTTACCCTCCAGCAGCCTCGTTCTACCAACTGCTAAGTATACGCCTCCTTCCTTTTGGTATGCTTCCCTGCCACCTGTGGGATTTCATTCCACTCGATTTCTGAGCCGATTTCGAAAATGTTACTAATATTCTTTCCGTTATAACTATTGATTGATTATAGGACAAATCTGTAGAGATTTCTTTAGCTTCATCATCAACATCATGATTATTGAACACAAAATGACTGAGCATGTGCTTGTCGCATACAATCTAACGAAGTGACTACCTATTTCACAGTGTCTGAATACGAAAGTCTATAACTAGTGTGTGTTGTCAGAGACGTGGTCGATCACGAAGGGCCTCATTAGAAGACTAAAACTCACACAAACGGCAATGGAGAGGGCTTTGCTCGGAGTTTCCTTGCTTGATCGAATCAGAAATGAAGACATCTGCAAGAAAACAAGGGTTACCGACATACCCCGAAGAATTGTCGAACTTAAGTGGCAGTGGGCAGGGCACATTTCTCGCAGAACGGATGGTCGATGGGATCGAAAAATTCTGGAGTGGCGACCGCGTACCGGAGGCCGTAGCGTTGGAAGGCCTCCCTCTAGGTAAAGCGATGACCTGGTCAATCTGGTAGATGCGAAACGCACAGGAACGATCAGTATGGTGTCACTTTGGGGAGGCCTATGTCCAGCGGTATACGTCTTTCGACTGAAATGATTTCTACCTATTTGACCGCTACAACCAAGTAACTGGGCAACACGATAGCTCTTTGGCAAGAATGGTTGTCGGACAGACAGGAATCTGACTACTCGTAATGGCTGTCAAAGATCATCAAAGGACAGCCGGGACTAAAGATTACGAGAGAATACGATGAGGTCTCTTCATATATTATACTCATATTCATATATCACCCAGCTACGGATCGTTCTTGGCAACTTTATTAACTTGCTAATTATTAAATACAATTTGATTGCTTCAGGTTCCTCGCGTTGCTACATGAAGAACATCATCCGCCTTATCTCAAATCAGATGGAAGCCATGACCATCTTCAATCTGTTTCCCATCAACACCTTGGCTCTACTGTATATATCAATCAGCTTAGAATACTCTTTAGTCTTATTACAGTTTGCTTTAAATAAGATGCATTTTCAAAACTAATTTTTCCTGTCTGTAAATCATAATTATAGATACCTTCTTCATGCAAAAATAAGGAGGACATTTCTATTGGTATTTCGCTTATTGAAGTAACTACACACTTAACACTTTCAACGGGAAGTTATAGGCACTTTCAGGCGGAGGACATTTGACTTCTCGATTTGCCAGTCCAATAATAAATCAATAAAATAAATAAATAATAATATCGCTTTGATATTTAATGTTTAATTGAATCTATATTTTACTGATAATGTTGATTTTAATTTAATCTCAAGTGTACTGACATTATCTGTATTTTAATTTAATTGGCATAACCTGTGTTTTGATTTGACATTTTCTATATTTACCTGCAGTGAAGTTATTTTTTTTATTTTTTTTTCAATTCGGGCAAGCGAGTCTCCAAGCATCAATAGCCTCGGTGAAGCACGGCACATCAAAATTAATCAGTATGGGTGCTAGGATATTCCTGATTAATTTCTCAGTACCGTGGACCGAGGATATAAATGCCGGTAAACTAATACTAGAAATTTTGCGGACGCCGAGGCCTCCTTTTCTATATTTTAATTTAATTGATATAACCTGTGTTTTGATTTGATTGACATTTTCTATATTTTAATTTTAATTGACATAAACTGTATTTAGTTTTGTCATTTTTAATTTTCTTTTTAATATTAATAATAATGTTTAGGTCGATTTACATATATCGCAGATATTTTTCTTTACTTTAATTTATTCTGACATAACCTGTATTTAAAGTTAATTGAACGTGTATTTCAATGTTGATTTTATTTAATTTTTATAATTTTATGTATAAATTCAGTTTTTTTCTGTTATTCTAATGTTATTGTTATGTTATTAACTATATTTATTTACAGTTTGGAAACTCGAACATCTGTAAGCTGCGGTTAATTATAATGAGTGTGCATAACAAGATAAGAGTATCACATTTTTATATTGTCTGTAAATGTTGTGTAACTCGTTGATGATCCTTAAATAAATAAATTAAATTGCTCTTGATAATAAGTAACTATTTTTTTTTTTACAATCTCCTTCTGAGCTCAAACATCATCAATTCAAAATCAAGAAGCTCTTGATAAGTTAATGTTTATTTAATTATTGTGTTCAGAAGAATCAGTAGACAATTACGCAGATTAGATTCACGTAGTCGAATATGTGAATTTGAACATCCACAAATCGCCACATATTTAGAAACTAGCTGTGCCCGCGGCTTCACGCGGTTAACTGCCTCTCCTACCCTACTTACCTACCTACCTGTACCTATCCTACTTACCTAGACCTACCAACCTTACTTAACTTTCAACCTACCTAGACCGAGCGTTCACTGCACAGAATACTATTTACTCTAGGGAGAAGAATATCGACTTCATACAAAAATGTAAGGACAGATTTGCTGCGCGCCATCGAGTAGCATTCCAAAACTGTCATTTTCGAGGAAGGCTCACCCTATACAATCAGAGTATTTGATAGACAACACAAAGATAATAAATAAAACAAGTCGATAACATCACAGATCTAGGAGTATTTTTTGATAAGAATATTACTTTTATTAAAAAGGCCTCTAAAATGTTAGGTTTCGTGCAAAGAAACACAAACCCTCTTACTAATAAACACGGAATAAAGTTATACCAGGTATAACAAAGGTATACCCATACATTTTCATAGGTTTATACCTGGTATAACTTTATTCTGCGTTTATTAGTAAGAGGGAAAGGGTTTTAAACTGGTTAGCTTTAAAATAATGCTATTCAATAGTCTTGTACGAAGCGTCTAGGAGTACTGCAGTGTTGTACGGAGACCGCACTACGCCACGCATAAGTTACTCTTAGAGAGGGTACAAAAGCGGTTTCTTTGGCATCTTGCTTTTTCGAAAGGGAAAAGCAAACAGCTGCCCTCCTACAACAGTCGTTTGAAGTACTTCAAGATGCACTCGTTATCAACTCGAAGAGATATCATTGATGCATTGTTTCTTTATAAACTGGAAGGAAATAAAATCGACTGCCCTAATCTACTAAGTCTTTTAAAGTTTCGTGCCCCATCCCGATATCCGCGAAACCCCATCACTCCGTTGCACCCACCTTCACGCAGAACGGTTCTGGGTGCAAACTTTCCAATTCCACGCATGTGTAAAATGCTTAATAGTTGCAGTGATCTAATAGACATCCACCACGAAAAATTTACCAAATTTTGCATAATAATTAGAAAGCACTATTCTAGTATTTAATGATATGATATGTATTAGATATTAAGAATGTGATATTAGGAATTTGATATTTTATCTTCCAATCCGATAGAATTTAATTATATTTTTTCTTTTATTATTATTAATTGTATTTGCTTTTAATTATAATTCAATATATTAGCGATGTGCTGTTATGTACTTGCCTTAATTTAATTTATTAATGTTGTTTCAATTGTTTTGATTTTAATTCAATGCTTTTAATTGTATATGTTGTATGTTGTTTTATAATTTAATGTCTGATATTGTTTTAATCTTAATGTAAATGTTTTTAATTATACAAGTTATGTGTTGTCTTAAAATTTTACTTATTGACCAGTTTTAAATACTAAGTACCTTTTAAAACTTGCTGTATTTTTTATTATTAATTGCTGTTGTCATCTTGGTTCTTGAGTTTTAAGTAAAAACAATGCTGTCAAACAATGTATTACGTTATAATAATGTGTAAAACCACAAAGTGTGCATATGGTGTTAGCCTATAATTAATTGTTACACTTACAAATGAAGGTAAAAAGAATCTGTAAACGTATTGTGTAACCAATTGTTGGTTAGCCAAATAAATAAATAAATAAAACACCACACCGAAACGCAAACGTAAAAAAAACGTTTTAACAAAAAAATACTAACTACCTCTAAGTTATTTTTCGCTTTGTAGTGTTTTTATTTGGGAGACGGTAGTATTTTTATGAAAATAAGTTTTTTATTTTTTTACTTTTTTGTTGTACCTAATAGGCAAGTTATAAGTAAATAATAAATAAATAAGATACCTATAATGCCATAATCGATTACCCGTATATCATAAAACTTGAACATAACCGGTGAAATGAGAGTGTAGTTACCAAGATGAACTTTACACATTTGCGTACCCCTTTAGAGCGTACTGGCGTGATGTTATAATAATAATTAATATATACATATATAATACATATAATAATAATAATATAATATAATAATATATTTATTTAAAATCATAAGGCAAAATAAGCAATACAATTTTGGCTTAAGTCTATGTCATGTTCACATTGTGTTATGTGCCTGAACTAGGTAATCCTGTGTTTCAGGCGAGAAGAGGTACATTTCTTTATTTTAAAATTTATTTTAAATAATCACAATTAATCAAATATAATAATCTTCTAATCTAAGGTAATATTTAAGGTGAAAGGTGTAAATTATATAATAAAATTCTTATTTTCTAACATCCTAGATTCTTTAAATAAATAATATTCATACAATATCTATTTTAGGACACTTAATAACTTCTCTGTATCTTCGTAGGACATATTTTGAAGAGCTTCTTTGACAATTTTCTTACAGTTACAATAATTTAGGGAATAAATATTTGTTGTTGCGTTTAGTCTGTTGTAAAGTAGTGGTCCGAGGAACACATAAAATTTGTCTGTGAATGCATGTTTTGTGCTATTTGTAGGGCAAACTACATCGCTCCGTCTTTTTTTAGTATGTTCTATGTGATAGGGGAGGGCTGCGTGTTGTTTTAACACGATGCTCATTATGAATAACTGGCGAACTGTTAGTACTTCACAAGATTTATAGAGGAGGTTAGTGGGAAAAAGGAACGGGCGGAAAGTAGACACCTTGAGGATCGCTCTTTGCGCTCTCTCAATAGGTAGTAATACAGTTTTACCCACCCCACCCCATGAGGTAATGCAGTAAGTCAAAATTGACTGACATAGAGCAAAGTAAACTTGTCTAATTATTAATGGGTCTGTAATATATCGTAGCTTTTTGAATACGAATATTAGCTTACGGATTCTATTATTATTATTATTATTTTTTTACATATTAAGTGTATTATGAAGCAACCCCATTAAGTTATTGATTATATTTGTGTTGGGGCCGACTCGCTCCTTCCCCTTTTTACATTTACATAATGGACTGATAAACTAAACAAAAAAAAAAGAATAAAATAAGCAAAACATATAAACGAAAAGAAAACAGTATGCAAATTAAAATCTATGATATATATGTCGCATCAAGGCTGGCCGATAGATGTAAACCATCGGGAAGTCAGGATGTATTCCCTTAGGTCAAGACATCATGTGTGGGCAGGGCGTTGGGTGCAGTCGTGCAAATGAAATCACATAAATTATTCGATACACTGGGTTTATTCAAATATTCACAGTTACAATCTTGCTTACGGATCAACACTGATTCTACGACGTGTTAGCTCTACGGCGTTCAGTACTAAACTGCCATATTCTATGTTCCCCACCACGCAAGTGGTTAGAAATAGCGCGCCAATGCGTAGTTGTTCTTGCTTTGCCGCCAGATGGCGTGCTTGCCATTTGTTTTAACGTCCGTACTATTGACTAAACCCGACACGGCCATCCTGCAAGACAGGCGTCCTCTTCTGTTCCTAATTGTCAGGGTTAACAGTGTATCGAATCATGTGGAAATTCTCATGAATGTCCTCAGCTCTTGGGGAAAGCTGAAGGGACTGTCAGACTCCTACTGACTAAAACCACATGGTGTTCTCTAGGCCGTAATTTATCTAGAGAGGCGAGCGTGGAACACAACACGTCGCCTTCTCGTGCCTCTCTCAGGTGACAGATCCCCAAATCTATCACCCGCAGGCATCATCTTCTTGTCCTTGTTCATTGCCATCTCATGTTGTGTTGCGCCACACGTCCTCTTAGTCTACTCCGACCCGCCAGTCTCCCATCATACAAGGGATGCTTTTCTGAAACACAAAATTTCCAAACAGTATTCAATCGTCCAATCTTGACTCATACTCTAGAGTGAGGAAACATTTCGAAACAATCAAACACGATCATTTAAATCTCTCTGTTCACCATTGCAAGGAACAAGTAATTCTATTTTCAATTTAAAGAAAATAGCAACTTAATCATCGATCTGGTACCTAAAAGCACCCAATCTTCGTGATTACAAAGTCCAAGTACCACTGATAGTCATTAATGTCACATTTAATGAAACAAAAGAAAAATACACCAGGTATCTTATTCACGACCTTTAGCCATCACATAGCTCTCCTAGCTATCTCATAGTTCTCTTAGCTATCTCATAGCTCTCTTTGCAATCACAATTGCTCTACTCGCACATCCTCACAATGTCGAGTGAACCGATTGTGATGAAACAAAAACTAAGTAACAGGTACTTCTAGTTATGCACAATTGTTATGTATAAAAGTTATCTGCATTGGTTTCGTACATTTTACATGATGCGTGCATAAAAGAGACAAACAGATAAACAGACAAAAACGCCAAAAATGCTGGAAATGGGTTCTGTTGGTTCTCCTTTAACACCCTGGCTATTTTTGTTGGAAATATTTTTGATGTACAAAAACGACTTTTCTACAGTTTTATAATATGTATATTGATAAATTAATTAGGTACCTATGGTATTGTTTAACATAATAATATCACGCCCGTATTCCCGGAAGCATTACCTAGAAATGCACCTATTACATTTTCGTTTTGTTTATTTTATTATTATTTCATTAACTATGCAATACTCTAATGATCACGACACCTTTATATTAAACTATTTATTAGAATAAGAATTAATACTACGATACGAATGTAACTTCCACCGGTGGCGGCGATCTAATTGAATTTTAGAACACAAAAGCTGCTATTGTGACTTAACTTCGGTAGTGAGTTATATTCTCTCGTAGACGTTTTTGTAGGTGATAATGAGTACTTTAATCATGTACTACATAATTTTTATGTATCAACAATAGTTTTCTCAGTGCACGCCAAATAATGAATTTTATAGGCATTATTTTGCTACTTTGGGTTACATTATTGCAAATTTTCATAAGGATCTAATTTTTTCTAAAATAAATTGTAGCCTATTTTACTCGGGCATAATTCAGCTTTCGAATTTTTAAAATCAGGCCAGTATTTTTGAACAAACAAACAAAACAGTCTTTCCTCTTTATAATATTGGGTGAAAGAAATTTGAAGTTAAAATCTGCTTATCAGTATTTAAACCAATATGTAATTAGTTATTAGGTAATTTTTTTATAAATATGGCTGTAAATGTTTCAGATGCTACTAGTAGTCTTACATTTATTCTTTTACCATCTGTTGGGCCCGAGAAAGCTGACTACTACGAAGGAAATTAAGGTGAGCCTTAGACTGACTGATCTTATATATTCCTATTAGGGATGCCAGCTTTTTTTTTAAAGAAATGTAGTTTATTTTATCAAACATTGGCAAAAAATATAGTAGTTTTTAGACATCGACCCTCCATTTTGTTCCATTCATTGAGGCTAAGGCTCAATT
This sequence comes from Orthosia gothica, assembly GCA_949775005.1. Classification (NCBI taxonomy): domain Eukaryota; kingdom Metazoa; phylum Arthropoda; class Insecta; order Lepidoptera; family Noctuidae; genus Orthosia; species Orthosia gothica. The sequence continues at coordinate 25,803,797 of OX459045.1, read as the reverse complement.
GGCTGCAAAAAGGTAGGGGATCCTTGCGAAGTTGAGACGGTACTTCATGCCTGAACAGCTGCTCAACTTGTATAAAGCTCAAGTTCGGTCATGCATGGAGTACTGCTCTCACCTCTGGGACGGATCTGCCAGGTACCAACTTGATACACTTAACTCGATTGACAGACGGGCCAAGAGACTTATCGGCAACGATGCGCTGGTCGACTCAAAGCTCCCAGAGCCTTTAAAACCGACGACGAGTTATATTTCGGGGAGTGTGTGATGGAACTGCACTATTTGATTCTGCCTAGCCCTTTCCATCATCGGACTACAAGATGTACAGCAATGCGCCATCGGTATATGGTGGATATCCCACCCATACGCACAAAGCGTTTTGAAAATACTTTCATTGTGCGTACAGCTAAGAGTGGAATTCCCTGCCGGCGTTTCCTGACAGCTACAACCTGGGTGTCTTCAAGTCAAGATTGAATAGGTTACTTCTAGGCAAGCGTGCTTCACCTTCGACCACATCATCACTTAACATCAAGCGAGATAGTGGTCAAACGCGAGCCTATAAATAATAAATACCAGGCCCCTCAGAAAGTATTGCGAAAAAAAGTTTTTATATATGGGAGACTGGCCAGTTATAATGTTTTTCGAAAATATGATTATTTATAAGTAAAAATAAGTAAGTTCCAATTTCAAAATTTCCCTCCACATTTTTTGCGAGTTAATTCAAAGTATTGTGTCTCACTGAAATATGGATCTGCGCCGGGAACATTTTAGAGCTATGATTTTATACGATTTCAAGTGTCGCCTGAAACCGGATGAATCGTACGATAGACTTCAAATGGCATTCATGGATGAAGGCCCTTCCAAGGCAACCGTGTATCGTTGGTATAACGAATTCAAGCGCGGTCGACCAACTTTGGGGGATGACGAAAGAAGCGGTCGCCCTTTGACGGCTGTTACCGAAGAAAACGTGCTAGCAGTGAAAAATTTAATCCAAGACAATAGGCGAATTACATATCAGGAGATTCAACACATATTGAAGATTGGATCGGGAAGCGTTCACGAGATTCTACACAGCCATCTTCGCGTGAGGAGGATAGTATCACGCTGGGTGCCGCACAACCTCACCGATGCTCAGAAGCAGGCCCGGGTGGAATGGTGCCGTGATATGCTTAACAAATTTGAAGCAGGCTCGTCTCGGCGTGTTTACGACATCTTTACAGGTGATGAGTCCTGGATTTATCAATACGACCCAGAAACCAAGCGCCAGTCGACTGTTTGGGTGTTTCAAAATGAGCCAACGCCTACCAAAGTGAAGCGATCTAGAAGCGGGGGTAAGATTTTGATCGCTAGCTTTTTTAATTTGACTGGCCACTTGGTATCAATTCCCTTACGGGATCAAAGAAGCATTAATGCCGAATGGTATACTACCAAATGTTTGCCAGAAGTTTTCTCTGTTATAAGCAACAAGCGACCAAACACAGGGCTCCGCGGGCTACTGCTCCACCACGACAATGCACCTGCGCACATCGCACTCAAAACGAGGGACTTCCTGGACAGCACGCCAGTCAAACTCCTGGGTCACCCTCCTTACAGCCCTGATCTAGCACCGTGTGACTTCTTTTTATTCCCAAAAATAAAAAATCAGCTCAAAGGGATACAATTTTCGTCGCCGGAAGATGCGCTGGCTGCGTTCGAGCAGGCTGTAAACGAGGTGTCTGCGGCGGACTGGAAAAAGTGTTTTGAAAACTGGTTTAGGCGCATGAATCTTTGTATAGAGGCTGGTGGAAAGTACTTTGAAAAGATTTAATAAAAATATATGTACGTATAGAACAATTTTTTTTAGTTTCGCAAAACTTTCTGAGTGTCCCACGTATAAAGTATTTTTTTAAACTTTCATTAATTTTTCCAGGTGTATTTGTGATTATTTTTGGCTTGTCATTTTTTTTAACTTAATTTTCGGAGTTTTATTATGACTACGGACAATACAGTTCTATATTAAAATAAATCAATAATTATTTTTTTATCAAATTAATTGATTACGTATTCCTTTTTAGGCTTCCGTAACCAAAGGGTAAAAACGGGACCCTATTACTAAGACTCTACGGTCCATCTGTCTGTCTGTCACCAGGCTGTATCTCATGAACCGTTATAGCTAGACAGTTGAAATTTCACAGATGATGTATTTCTATTGCCGCTATAACAACAAATACTAAAAAGAGAATAAAATAAATATTTAAGTGGGGCTCCCATACAACAATCGTGTTTTTTTTTCCGTTTTTTGCGGTAATGGTACGGAACCTTTCTTGCGTGAGTCCGACTCGCACTTGGCCGGTTTTTCTCTCTATTTTGTATTCATCACTGAAAATATCCTTTATTAAAAGCGGAGGTAACGGTAGCGGTAGCGGAAGAGAAATATGAAATGATTTCAAGCATATTTGGTAAATTGGTACCTATCTTCATTCTTCTGTTCTCTTATATACCAATTGACATTTTTCAGCAGTATTTTTGGATTTGAAGCAGACTTTTGAAATAATGTCATTTACTTACATTAATGTTTAATTTATTAACGACATTCAAAGGATCAAAATATTCTCTAGTTGTTTAATTCCAATTTTCTTATATCAATTCAGAAATTGGGCTTTATTAAGCCAGTTAGTTATAAACAAACCTCGGTGATAAAAATATAGTACTTTTGGTACAATATTATTTTCTATAATTATTTGTGTCTTTACTGTCCCCGGATTTAAAACTTGGTATAACCTTGCTATGTTTCATTAGATCCGGCACGACTCCTTGATCTACACACAAATAAAAAAATAAAGCTAAGTACGGCGCTATAGTCTGAATAATGGAGGTACTAACTTTTATGGACATTCCCCATAGATCTTCGGTCAGTTTGATCTTGATTTGCTTTAAAGCTTTTATTACTGTTATTGGGTTTTTATGTGAAAAGTTAAATTCAGTCGGGCAGGCTGAAACGTTTGCGTTTAAAAAACCAGAAGCAAGCGAGGGCGAAGAATTTAAGTTTTCAGTAGTTTTGGATGCTGGTAAAGAAATTTACAAATTCTTGAGCAACTTTTTTGTTATCTCTAATAAATCAATGTGTACTTCCAAGCGTGTAATCAGTATTATTTATTTTGTTACTGTTCGTTTTGATTTGCTACTTCTAACATTAACATTCGAAACGGGATATTTACCATGTTTACTGTTTACCGTTTTGTCTCCTCATAAACACCCACCCGCAAGAACATCAGTTTATCCGTGATCATTGTGTTTGCAACAGCACCGAAATATTGGAAACTCGCAGCAAACAGTAAACATCGTAAATATCCCGTTTCGAATGTTAATGTTAGAAGTAGCAACATACTTATTAAAAGTTTCAGTGCGAATCTAAGGCTTAAGGCCATAATGCACGTAAAGTCTTTTCCCACTTTTCCTAAGTCCTTCAGTCGCCCAGTCACTATATAAAAACTTAGCGCATATAGTTTTAGTTTTATTCTTAAAAGTATTATTGAACTCGGTTTGAACTACTGAGAAAATGTTTTATATAAAATATTACCATCATTCACTGTGAGGTCTTGATCACTTAACTTACTAATTAAAGTGCTGTTAAATTTATTTAATTTACCGGCTTTTATTGGTCTGGATTGAATCTGACTTGTGGTATTGATTATAAATCTATAATCAATACCACAAGTTTGATTTTTTGTTTGTTTGTTTGTTTGTATGAATTGAATAGGCTCCGAAACTACTTGGCAGATTTGAAAAATTCTTTCACTGTTGGATAGTCCATTTATCGAGGAAGGTTATAGGCTATATAACATCACGCTACGACCAATAGGAGCGGAGCATAAATGAAAAATGTTACAAAAACGGGAAAAAATATTCCTTTTTGAGAGCTTCCATTGCGTGCGCTGCGTAAATGGTTTAAGTTACGCAAATATCATGTATGATGGAATTGTTTCTCTTTAAAAGTTCTAAAAAAAAGTCCGTGACACCATATGTCTATCTTTTAAGGTGGACTCACAATAGCAAATTTTATGTTCTAAATTTTAATTAGATCAACGCTGCCGGTAGAAACAAAAGTTGGTTGCATTCGTATAGTAGTATATATATTATTTCTTATTCAAATAAATAGTTCAACAAGTTGGTAGGTAGATAGAGTAGGGTAGGTAGGGTAGGTAGGGTAGGGTAGGTAGGGTAGGGTAGTGTAGGGTAGGGTAGGGTAGTGTAGTGTAGGGTAGGGTAGTGTAGGGTAGTGTAGGGTAGTGTAGGGTCGGGTAGGGTAGGGTAGGGTAGGGTAGTGTAGGTAGTGTAAGGTACGGTAGGTAGGGTAGATAAATGTTTGGTGTTTTTATGGCAAAACAAAGTTTGCCGGGTCAGCTAGTATATTATATATAAGAAGATTATATGAGAATATATTGTTGGGCTCAAAGGTTACCAGTAGCCCACTATGATCCGAAGGCAGAAACATTATAATGGCTTTGTCTAAGTAATCGCAGCAACATAAAGCATTATCAATAAATGTAGCAGTAGTCACAACTGTTCGGGTTGGTTCCATAAACACATGTGATTTAATAATCTACTGCTCTCTGAATTATTTTATAAAATATTTATATTATAGTCACCACAGATTATGACTAGTTTATTACCATTTCAAAGTTTTGCCAAAACATCTTCTATCACTGACTCAAATATAGAGTAGTTTCCATAATTGGGGGGTCTGTAAACGCACACTATAACATGCTTATCCAGCTCAACGCAGGATAGTTAAACACTATGTTCGACTGATAAATCTACAATATCTTTACGAGGTTTTGATTTAATACCATTTTTTATGCCATTATGCCATCGATAATAAAAAATAAAAAATTACCTCCACGCAACATAATATTTATGTTAAAACAACTGTTAATTAGCATTGCATGATCTTTCAGCCAATCCTCACTAAAACAAACAATTACAAACATTGTCTTTTCTAAAAACAGTTCTATTTCCAATTGTTTCGCAGAAAAACCTTGAATATGTTGATGGAATAATTTCAAGGAATTCTGCTTAGCCCCTTTTTTAAATTAACTAAGTGCGAGCAAGAAGGCACCTTCTTGACGGTGGATGTACTCGTAACAATTTCGTTGTCCTACAAACTAGTTTAAATTATAAATATTAATAGCATAAGTGCTAACGTTATTAAACTTAATGACCACCTGTAAATTAGTATTACTACTAATATCAACTACAGGTACATGCCTTCGACATACTGTTTATGTCTGAGTTTATAGTAAAACATAATAGACTCGCTAATTGACGCCTTCTAATAGGCAGATACACTGTATTGCCTGTCGTTTTTAATTTATCAAGAAAAATGAAAATGTCAAAAAAAACTAAATTTGCGCTGTAATGGCTGACAAGGAAATGAACATGCTTATCCAGCATGTGAATATAATTATTTTGTCTACTAGACAATTTTTCCAAATAAGCAATATCACACAATATGGTTTTATTACAATATAATTTTATTAACTCCGTTACATACTCAGGGATGTCATCTTTTTTTACATCCAAACTGTTACCTATAAAGACAGTTACATTGGTATCTGATTTATAAACATTATTTGTTACAGATTCCATGCTATGCTTGTAAGATGACCCAGGCATACAATGATTCAAAGTTGAATAACTCTGATTGATATTTAATAATTTATCTAAACCTCTTCCAGTACCATCTGCAAACATAACCGAATGAAACCCATGATGACTATTATTAGTTGGAAAGGTAGCAGTCTCAGGCCGGTCTACTTGAGACACTTCCTGTGAAATATCAGTTATGTCTTGGTCTTGGTCAAAGACACCGGCCTGAGAAACCTTCTCAGCCTGGGCCGGGCCGTCCGTCGCCTCAGGCTTGACAGCCTTCAGGTTTGAGACTATCTGACAATTACATTCACATCACCAACTGATTTGCGGCCAGAATGTGTTCCTTAATTTGTAACTGGGAGCTAACATATTTATTGTAACGGGAGTCCAGTTTGTCCTCAAGTACCTGAATATCATTTTGTAATCGCTGTGTCAATTTCATAGATTTTTATGCTGTCTTTTAATTTGATCTGATAATTGTTTAATTTATTAAGCAGGTCAACACGTTATTGCCTGAGTGAAATAAGTTTGTGTTGTTTCAACATCCATTGCTATTAAGTTTCGTCATCTGCCTAGCCTTTTCCCAATTATGTTGGGGTCGGCTTCCATTCTAACCGGATTCAGCTGTGTACCAGTGTTTTACATGGAGTGACTGCCTATCTGACCTCCACTACACAGTAACTGGATAACAGGGTACCCCTTGGCTAGACTGGTGTTAGATCTCAAGCTTCTGACTACTCGTAACGACTGTCAAAGATCTTCAAATAACAGCCGGGAACAACGGCTTAACGTGCTTTCCGAGGCACGGAGGAAACTCGGTATGTTGAAATGGTCACCCATTCACGGACCGACCTCGTCAAGCGTTGATTAACCTTGAAGATCGACCCGTGCGGCTGTTATTATTTAGCCACGAGCTCCTCTATTAAGTTTAAAGAGTTCAAAAGCATTTCTTTTGTTGTCGTGTCAGTCACATTCCACTGTCACGTGCCGACGTTTAAAAAGCTATAAGCCTAACACTATTGTAGAGGCTTTACAGAATGATCTATCAGACCACCTTTCGTAGTAATGATTGATGACAGCTAGTGACCTCCTTCACAATTCAATAATTGGATTACTGTCAAAGAACTTTACCAACCGACGAAAAAAAGAAAGAGGTTTATTTATTTAAACTTCATGTACAAGGGTGATACATTTTTCAGTGCATTTTTGCCCGTTACTCGGCAAAATGTATTGGACTGCTGATTTTTTTTCTGTTTTGGGAGTAGATTTTTGCGTGTTTGATAACTAATTCCTGGAAAAAAATGGCTGGTCATTGCAAAATTAACCTGCTAGAGTAGTCCGATTACAAAATTTAGTTTATTTTATTGCAAAGAGTATGAAAATAAAATCCACTTCTATAGGTAGAAAAAAAGGATTAATTTAATTTTCCCATTAAATTTTTAATTATGAACCGATTCTGTTAAAATTAAGTAAACTTCTTCTTCTTCCTTAGCCTTTTCCTTAAACTGAAAGCGAAAAATAAAAACTTCCTAACAATAAATTGAACCGAGGAAATAACGAACTGAAAAGCAAAAATAAAAAACTTTTAGTCTAGCATTTTGAGCCGGCGCCAAAAAAACAATCAACGAAGACCAACCTAGCTACAATCATTCTACGCTTTAGGTAATTAATCTGCATGTTTGTTCGTTTGGCGCCAACAGCCGTACTTTTATGTTTGTTATATACCTATTTACTTGTTTTACTTTAGCATTTAAGATGGAGTCAGTTCATAGTAGCACCAGACCCTTAAAGCGTCAGATTTGTCACGAGGCTAACCTTAATAACATACTTCTTAGTCAGATTGTTTGCAAAATGCTTCAAACGAAAGAGAGCTGTATCAATGCATTGGAGAAAGTTGAAAACGATTAGTATTTATTCTTATCATATCCCTTAGACGAGCACTAAACCGTTGTTACAAACAACCACAATGCTTGGTAAAGAGCTACCCAATGAAATGGTTTTGTACAGTTGTATTTACCGTACTTAATAATGTACATAAATAAGAGAATTCTATATATTTACCTATCCAAAAATATTGTAGAAATCAACAAGAATATACCACATTTAATAATTCTGTCATGCACAACATTTTTTTTTGCTAGCCTGAACTGTCCAACTCCTGGGCAAGGCCTCCTTCCATTCCTTTTATTTCTCACGATGTTGTGCTTAATCGCTTTCATGTCACTAATTCTCAAGGAAGCCACCTATGGCGTTTACCTCTGTCTGTCGCGACCCCGTACAGCTGCATCAGGGCTCCAGTCTTGCGATTGCAATACATTTACTGAACAAAAGGCACAATCCATATCTAGAAACCGTCTTCTGTGAAGAACCACAGCATATCCTAATGTATATAATGAACACCAAACAAGAGCGAATACCCACAGTATTAAACACGCGCAATTACTCATACATTGCAACAAAAGCGAATTCGCTGCCACAATTTCATTGTCGCGTGACTCTTGACGCGTGCAACATTGACGCTGGCAGACGTTCCGCAACGATGCCTCACGGTGGCGCGCGGCGACATGTCGTGTTGCTGCATAATTCTGTTAATTCTAATTCAGTGGTAGCTAATACTTAGATACTAGTTTGAGGCTTACAAGGGATAATAAGCGAAACTTTAAATACTGGCGCTTATATATTGAATACGGCGTTTTCGACCGTGATCGTTCATTATATTTCACACTTATCTTCTGGCAGTCACAGGCTCTCCTGAGAAGATGGCAATTATAAGTAGAGCCCACTTGTTTACTAGCAAAACCTTGCCGAGATATTTCTGCTGTGTACTTATGAAACACAAGTTAGCCAGAAAAACATTTACCAGAATTTCGCCGAGGCCATCGCCAGGAAACGCACTCTTAAAATTACCAACCCGATAACCAAAAAATCCTACATCAAGTTATTGATTACTTCATCTTTCTTTTTCCAGTGTCCTCTCGCATATCTGTATACCGCATGTTCGCTATCAACAGTCTGGCTATAGAGCTGATAGCACTCACCTTGAAATATGCCGTCGTGTTGATACAGTTTGCGTATTCGCAATCATAGTTCAAAATGCTGTGAAATAAACAGGTTACAAGAAGGTTTTTATTTAATATTTTATGTAATAATGTATTTTCATTATCCCTCACTTTGCAGACAATATCGTAGCAGGCCCAGAATCATCTGCAAAAGGCAGAATAAAATAGAATCCTTCGATATAGAATATAATGTAAGGAATATTTTCACATCCTACTAATTTGAAAATTAAAACGAACCAAGAATAATTTAAGTCGGATAGATTAACAGAATGTACATATTTAAGATGAATGTCTAGTTGAATTTGACTAAAACTATTTTGATTTAGAGCAGCATCAGGATAAGCTTTTATAGTATTTTATAGCTACAGTTCAGCGTATTGACCCAAACAACACAGTCCCCTACACTACCAAGAATATTGACAGTGTTTTGTTCTTTGCCCTAAACAGCGGGTAGGCAGCGTGAGACGCACGGACGGACAAAAAGCCAGCCCCGGAGCAAACACACGCCGTTTACTGACCATACGTGCATCAATTGTATGGAAGTGCTAAAGGAACGGGCTGTGGATGCGGTATTGTGGCGATTGGCATCGATATACATAATATAAGCCTATTTCTGCCGCTAAGCAGCGTGGCTGTGTTCCGGTTTGGCAGTGTAATGAAGGGCACATTAAGACACCTTTGTCTCTAGGATGCTAACGCTTCTGGAATTTCAGATGACCGTAGGTGGTGATGATCACTTGTCAACATAAACTCTTGCTGTCAGTGCGTTTGGTAATGTGATTATTTTTTTTCATGCGATTTCAAAATTCTACAAAAATAATACAACTTCCTTATTTCTGGATTTAGTGGAATAGAATCAAGGAATTGTTAACTTTATCTACTTGTTAAATCTACACTAGGTAATAACTTTAAAGATCTGCAAACAAGCACATGGTACAAATTAACAATTAAAAAAACCATAGTAATTGAATCTGTAGCTTAGGGGACAACACGGAAACCAATAGTATTTTTGTTAGAAACTCTATGAATGATATGGCATTGTTAATGCCACCTCCAAATCTCACCTTATCTCCCTTCGATACAAGTCACGAGTTAAATTAGTTACATTTTCAGTATTCAGTGCGCGCGGTGTTGGTTTTTTCGCTCCCAATGCGAGCCACTCGTGTGTACTGCCCCTGTATCGGGCGTGTTGGTAATACGTGGAGGTACCTACATTATAGATTTAGCCTAGGATTCGGATTGATTAAAACACTTGTGTGACAATAGTATCACACGACTGTTTTAATACCTAATTGCGCACGGTTGGCGCAGTGGTTGAGCAATTGACTTCTGCGCTGCGTGTCGCGGGTTCGATTCCCGCACGGAACAAATATTTGTATGACCTACAGATAGTTGTTCCGGCACTGGGTGTTGTGTATGTGAGTTTATATGTTTGTAAACGCACCCACGATACAGGAAGAAATTCCTAGTGTGGGGCAACGTTTTTTTTTTAAAAAGAAAAGAAAGAAAGAAAACATGAATTATATGTTGCTGCGTACACTATTTTGACTTCACTCATATAGCTGAAGTAAAATAAAAGTGGAAACGTAAAAAATGTGTGGTATGGCGAGAAAATTACATTTTCATTGCGCATGAATCCGCGGGCGCTACCATAGACAATGACACAAATTTTCTGCATTAAGTCGAAGAGCCCATACGCACCAATAAATTAAAAAGTAAAAGTATGCTATAAAAATTAAAGTTATTTTATGATGCAGTTGTTTGAAAATCGATGGTAAACATTGCACTGTAATGGATTTCTTTTTTACTTTACCAATCCACGAAAAAAAATACGTGTTTATACAATACTATCTGACCCCCGCGGCTTCGCTCCCGTCAAAATTATAACCTATTTTACTCAGGAATAATCTAACTTTACATAGGTGAAAGAATTTTTTAAATCGGTGCGGTAGTTTCGGAGCCTATTCGGTACAAACAAAAAATCTTTCCTCTTTATAATATTGGTATAGATTTTCGGAATTCATATTTGGAACATAACGTTTTAAGTGTAAACAAAAGCTGTTAAAAGTTGCCATGAGAGGGTTTATGAAATCACCTTGTCGAAAGTCTTAGTTATTTTCAAAAAGTGTTATAGGTGTACCAGAATCTCATGGCATTTTTTATTTTTTTTTAATTGTGATTTTCATATGGCAATGTCAATTGTCACCTGTCGAATCAAAGTACTTGATGTGTCAACCGCTGCTGAAATTTTTTGATATTATCTTGAAAGATTGTTATTTTTGTGAAAATGTCGAAAAACCCACTTCGATCTCATGCGAGACATATTGTTTTCAATGTGTATCATAAAATAAGGGAAGAAGAAGGCGTAAATCAAACTCAATCTTTGATTTTAAAGTGCGTCGTAGAGTGGACCGGTAAGTTGGACTGACTTGTTTTGATACTTTTAGTTTAATTTATATTTTTATTACTTAATTTTAATTTCTTTCCATTACTATTATATGGTAAATCGTAGGTCAGGGCACATCGAATGATGGCCGGAAGGAAATGGCAACAGTAATGTAACTGTTACTAATTCTTCGACAAGATATTGATTTTAACGGCGATTGAGAATCTTTGACGTAAGAAAAATATTAAGTAATAATCTGCGCCCTGCAGTGGGACGTGTATATAGACGGGAGTTTTTGGCGGGATTTTGTCGAGTGAAGTTCAGTGGCTGTTAATATTATTTGCAAATTGATTCCTAGTGGATATTGTGATATTTTATTGGTGTAGTTTTGTATCTCAACTGTCTCCGCAACTGGACAATTTGTAAAATCATTGACAAAAGCGATCTCGGGATAGTGGAGCGGTGTATTTTATTGTAGTATTGACTGCCTCTGCAAAGCTTACTGGGAAGACTGACTCGATACAATTTGCTGCCAAATACTCCAAAAAACATTAGAATCTGTTACATCCGCATTCTAATGCATACTAAAGAATAAATATAAGATCCAAAACTCTTTCCAAAGACGTGGCTAAAAGGTCCTAGCAACCAGGCCATAAAACTTACATAAAAAAATAAAATATAGACTGATGATGATGAATGACTTTAAGTAACATGATACATTTTATTATTTTTTACAGACTTTATACATAAAGAGATTGGTTTTGAATATGTTAAATGCCAATGAAAAAGAACCATTTTGATGGAGAGAGATGACATAAAACTACAAAGATACAAGTTTTTGAAATGCCAGTGGAGTTCATGGAATCGTATTGTAAAGTATATAATATGTGTATAATCTATGGTGTGGCCATCTAGTAAAAGATATGTTATCTGTGGTCGAAAATCTATGAACAATCCATGATTCAAGATGTCATTAAAAGCCGCTTACTTATTATATCTATTAAAGTTTTATTAAAGAACCCTACTTTACATGGTGTCAGAAGTGTTAATAAAGTATCGAAGAATAGGAAATAAGTGAGAAAGACGCAAAATGACTACGAACGACGCAGTATCTGGTATAAAGCCGCCAGCTTACCTACAAATTGACTCGGATAAAGCAACGTGTTGGAAAAAATGGCTACAACAATTTGAGTGGTATGCCATTGCTATTCAATTAGATAAAAAGCCAGCCGAGGTCCAAGCAGCAACATTTATGGCTGTGATAGGCCCAGACGCGATCGACATATATAACAGTTTCAATCTCAGCGACGAAGACAGAAATAACCTACAAAACATCATAAAAAAGTTTAAAGAGTATTTTGCGCCAAAGACCAACGTATCGTTTGAAAGATATATATTTTTCAAGATTGAACAAAACGAAGATGAACAATTTAATGAGTTTTTGACCAGAATAAAAACTCAAGCAAGTAAATGTGAATTCGACAATTTACTTGACGAAATGCTGAAGGACAAGATAGTATTCGGAATTAGATCTAATCAAGTAAGAGAGAAATTATTGACTGAAGATAAACTAGATTTGACAAAAGCAGTAACTATCTGTAAAACAAGTGAACAAGCTTCTAAACAACTGGACGAGTTTGAAGGTAAAAATAAAATAGATAAAGTGTCAGTGGTGAAAAATATAAATGTTAAACAAGATCAAAACAACAATTTTGACTGCAGAAGGTGTGGTACAAACCATACACAAAGAGAATGCCCAGCTTTCAACAAACCGTGTACTAAGTGCAAGAAAAATGGTCATTTTGCTAGAATGTGCAAAACTAAGAAGAAATCCGTCACTAAACATTAAAATAGAGTGAATGCATTAGAAGAAAGCTCAAATTCTGAAGATGATGTATACATATCTGCTATAAGTACCGGAGGAAAAAAAAACTGGACAGAAAAAATACAAGTTGGCAACCTGACGTTTACTGTCAAACTAGACACAGGGGCAGAATGCAATGTGTTACCAAGATATTTGATGGACAAAACAATGACAAGACTGAAAGCAAGCCGAACAAGAAATTTAATAAGCTATACGGAGGATAAAATGGTAGTTCTAGGCGAAGCAGAGTTACTATGTAAACTAAAAAATGAAGACACAAAAATTTTATTCAAAGTAGTTGAAGAAAAAGTCACCAATCCTAGGACTAGAAACTTGTGAGAAGCTAGGTTTAGTTGCAAGAGTAAAGACATTGACGGAAAGTCGGTGCAATGAAGAAGTATTTAACGGATTAGGCTGTTATAAAAATTATGAATACGACATAGACCTGATCGAAAACCCCAGACTCGAAATTAAACCAGCAAGAAGAATTCCACATGCTATAAGAGACGAGGTAAAGCAAGAACTTGACCGAATGGTGAAGTTAGATGTTATAAAACCAGAAACAGAGCCTACTCCTGCAGTGAGCCCTATGGTAATTGTTAGACAAAAAGATAAAATAAGAATTTGTATAGATCCATCAGATGTAAACAAAAACATTTTAAGACGTCATTATCCACTAACCACTATAGAAGAGATTTCAGCTGACATAAAAGGTTCTAAATACTTTGCACTACTAGATTGTACAAAAGGATTCTGGCAAATCAAGCTATCAGAAAGAACACAGAAAATATTGACATTTGCTACCCCTTGGGGAAGATATTCCTTCAAGAGACTTCCATTTGGTGTATCATCAGCTCCTGAAATATTTCAAGAAATATTGTCAAATTTGCTCAGCAAATTCAAAAATGTAAGAGTATCCATTGATGACATTTTTATACATGCTAAAAGTATAGAAGATCTACGCAAAACTGTTCATGATGTCATCGAAACACTCAGTAAATCAGGTTTCAAACTCAACAAAAACAAGTGTATTCTTGAAGCACAAAGAATAAAATTCTTAGGACACATTGTCTCAGCTAGTGGATTAGAAGCAGATCCAGACAAAGTGGAAGCCATAAGGGCAATGAAAACACCAACAAATAAAACAGAGCTACAGAGACTACTAGGTATGATTACATACTTAAACAAATTTATTCCCAACATGTCGGACCTAACAAATCCACTAAGAGATTTATTACATAAAAATGCAAGTTTTACATGGGAAAGTCATCATGTAGAAGCGCTCAACAAAATAAAACAAGTACTTCAGAGTCCTCCAGTGCTGAGACTATATGATGTAAACAAACCTGTAACTCTAACCGTAGATGCAAGTTCAAAAAATCTTGGAGCTGCACTTCTTCAAGATGGACAACCAATAGCCTATGGAGCAAGAGCTTTATCCAAATCTGAACAGAATTATCCACAGATAGAGAAAGAAGCACTTGCTATACTGTTTGGATGTAAGAAGTTCCATGAATATGTTTATGGCAAAGAACTGACAGTGGAATCAGATCATAAACCACTTGAGACAATTTTCAAGAAAAACATACAATCTGCTCCAGCAAGGTTACAACGCATAATGTTTAATCTTTCACCATACTCACCAAAGGTCATATTTAAAAAGGGCACAGAAATACCCTTAGCAGACTTTCTTAGTCGAGACTGCGATGCATCTCACTTGAAATATGAACAAGAAGAAAATTTAAAAATTGCTGTCATATTACCTATGTCATTAGATGCTAAAGAAGATTTAATTAATGCTACAAAAGAAGATCCCCATTTACAGTTACTTCTTAAGATAATAATGCAAGGATTTCCAGAAAATGTCAAAGAACTTCCTATAGAGCTACAACACTATTTTAACTTTAAAGAAGAATTAAGTTATTTTAAAGGAATTATTTACAAAGGTGATAAAATTGTAGTGCCAAAATCACAAATCCCTAAAATGTTAAAGAGTATTCATCAAGGACATCTAGGAATACAAAGCTGCTTAAGAAGAGCCCGACAATTTCTTTACTGGAAAGGACAATATGATGATATTATAAAACTAGTCAGAGGTTGCTCAGTCTGTGAACAAACACAAAGAAACAATATTAAAGATACAGTGCTAGTTAAAAAGATTCCTACACTTCCATGGCAACTAGTTGCATCTGATCTATTCGAGTTGAAAGGAAGAACTTACTTAGTAATATGTGACAGCTACTCTGGATATTTGGATTTTCAACAGCTAAAAGGTCAGTCATCTTATGAAGTAATTGAACAACTTAAAAGATGGTTTTCCGTACATGGAGTACCAGATGAGCTACAAACGGACAATGGAACACAATATATGTCTAGAGAATTTAAGAACTTTCAAAAAGAGTGGAGATTTAATCATGTGACATCTAGTCCGCATCACCATCAAGGCAATGGGCTTGCTGAGAAAGCAGTTCAAACAGCTAAGAACATATTAAGAAAATGTAGCATTGACAAGTCAGATGTTCAACTTGCCTTATTAAATTGGATAAATACACCAAGAAATGAACAATTAGGTTCATCTAACCAACGGCTTTTCAGCAGAATTACTAGATCTCCAATACCTACAAGTGACAATAATCTAAAACCAAAAATAATAAAAGGTGTTACAGCTGAACTACAACGATTAAGAGAGAAACAAGTGAACTACAGTAATCAGCATACTACAAAACCAGTCAATTTTGAAATCAATGATAAAGTCAGACACAAAGTTGCTCATCGACAATGGGAAGGGGCAATAGTGATAGAAAAGCCTGAAGGTCTACCAAGATCAGTAATAATTCAAACTAATCAAGGCCAAATTTTTAGAAGAAACTTCAGTCATTTGCACAAGACACAAGCAGACATTGCCAGCAACAGAGTGGTAGTACCGGAAACTAAATACTCAAATGAACCAGCAGTACAACAAGTTCCAACACAAGCTCAATCACCAGCGATTCCTAAATTACTCCCACCTTCAACACATTCCTCACCAAGCACTCCCGATCATGTGCAGCCGTCAAACCAAGCTCAACCAGCGACAGCACCACGGCTATCTAGATTTGGTAGAACAATTAAACCTATAAATAGACTTGATCTCTAATATGATGTACCTAAATTAATGATCATAATAGGTTGTGCTGTGTAATATTATCTTATGCTATGATTATGCTATTTTAACCTTAAACTAATTTGGTTCAGTGAAAGTAAAAATAAGTTAGTTAATAATTAATAAGTATTCATTTAAACATTGATTTAAAATGTAAGTTAATTTTGTATAATCATGTTTTCAGTTTGTCTTCAAAGAAAGGGAGATGTAAAGTATATAATATGTGTATAATCTATGGTGTGGCCATCTAGTAAAAGATATGTTATCTGTGGTCGAAAATCTATGAACAATCCATGATTCAAGATGTCATTAAAAGCCGCTTACTTATTATATCTATTAAAGTTTTATTAAAGAACCCTACTTTACACGTATTCTAGTTTTCTAGTTCTGAATGAGGTTTTAAGTTATTAGTATGATTTAAATGCTAAATAATATATTAGTACATAAATTAATATTCAATTGATTTATTTTTCCTATGTTAAGAACACGATGTATAACAACATTATTCATACACATACCTATAATACTCACAGTGGATCTTTGTGTCTCTGAATTGGTTGCAAGACCCCGCGCAGTAGCTATTTTTGTGTCAATATTGAAGGTGAAGATAGCATTGTATAACTGTCTCTTTCACTCGCTTATGTATGTCACATAAGCTTACGGAGTTTCTTGTGCATTCTTCTCCATAACAAGCTTCTTTCCGAATGCACGGTAGAATCAACTTTTATTCCATGTAAATTTAAATTATGACATTCAAAAGTGCCGCTTGGTGGCCCAGTTGAAATAAATATCTTTTGTCTTTTTTGTCATCGTCCTATCTCGCTTACTCTATGCAGTATACTCGATGACAAACTGTTTCTAACGCAATGGTTGGCAGGACCAAGTTCAAAGACACAAAGATCCGTTGTGACTACTATAATATAGGTACCTCATGTTCATTAATACTAAAGACATAAATAAAAATTAAACAGTATCAAGATCGTTTGATCCTTTTTCCCCAGTATTGCATACAACAAATTTTTATTTCCCTTTTTGCCATGAGATTCTGGTAGACCTATAACGCATCTATCTACCAAAGAACTTAATGCCGCAACGTAGCAACGTAGTGCCAAAAATAGTTTTCCTATGATAATATTAAAAACCTCGCCTTAATACCCCTTATTATGCTACAGTTTCATAAACTACTATTATTTCTGTAAGTAGGTTTGCACAAACACTTTTATATGTCGATAATATTTTTTTAAACTAGATGAGACTGGCGTTTCCTATCTGACTACTCTGAGAAGAAAGGCCGAAACAAACTCACAGGTCATAGTATATTTTAAAGTCCAGACAAAATCTCGGTTGGATCATGTGAAGACCATGTAGATTGATGTCTGAAATGGTCTTTTAAGGAAAGAACCAGCCAGGTTGTGTGGACTTGTCCAGTCAGTGCACGCATTTGTCAATAACCGTGCAGCTCAACTCAGAATTTAGGGAGCTCAACGATTCGACGAACAAAACCAAAGAAAGGACATTTGGGTAGGCCGCATAAACTAACCATGATCAAAAACTAATTGAGATAAATTTAAATCAAAAACAAAAAAGAATGATCCACATAGTCTTCACATTCACAACAATTAAAATAAAATAAAAGTAAATATTCTAGTCATTGCAAATAGTGCAAGTAAATAAATTCAAGATGCAAAAAATAAAATTAATTGGAGCAGCTCAATCCCAAGCCTTTTTGTCCTCAACGTAATCTTTAACGGTATAAAACGCATTCTGGCACAACTTACGTTTAATGAATGATTTGAATTTATTAAGGCTTAGATCATTCTTGTTAGATTCTTGTTGATCTTGTTAGATTTTCTTGAGCTTTTAATTTGTGTTTGTTCCTAGTATTTATGCTATGCTGCGGAGCTTAGCTTTTTTGTCAATTTATCTATATGTGGGCCCCACTGAAGCTTAGCATCTAAAGTTAATCCTAAGAATACTGTGCTGTTTTCAGAATTCAATTCTTCGCCCTTTATCAACACATCAGTTTTCACCTGCCTAACGTGAGGTAGGAAATAAATTGTTAACATTAAACCAGTGAACTACTTTCGAAATCGCATTATTTACATCGTCAGTAACCAGCTGCTGACGTTAAAGTTTAAACAAAAGTGAAGTATCATTCACAAACAACACTATATCATGGTTATCCTTTATGAGGTAAGGCAAGTTATTAATATAAATAAGAAACGAGAATGGACCTAGAATTGAAACCTGCGGGACTCCCATTGTTATTATAGATCTGGGAGATCTTTTTTCCAATAACGTCAACGCTCTGAATCCTATTACTCAATTATGAAGTAAGAAAATCCAGAGCGCTGTTCCTGATCCCGTAGTGGCGGAGTTTCCTGGTTAGCGTTCATGAAGAACACAATGAAATGCCTTGGACAAATCACAAAAGATTCTCAAGGCATCGCACTTATCTTGACATGCATTACAAATATGTACTAAAAGCTAAACACATCAGTAGTTGAACGACCCCTTGTAAAACCGAACTGTTTGCTATGTAATAAATTATGTTTATTAAAAAATCTTTGCAATTGCTCTAAAATGACTTTCACAAATATTTTTCTAAACGTATGTAGTACTGAAATAGGTCTATAATTTGTAGGGTCTGATGTACTACCTGATTTAAACAAAGGTATTATTTTACTATTTTCATTAGGTCAGGAAACTAACCACAGTCGATACAATTATTAAAGATAAGAGCTAAACTAGGTGCTACAATGTCAATAATAGACTCGGCAACTTCTACAGAATGACTCCACAGATCAGGGGGGTAACCACAAGCTCTTAGAGTAAGGTTATTTTGAGATCGAGTAAGGGACAGATGTATCTGACTTGTATACATCTGTCACTTACTCGATCTCAAAATAACCTTACTCTAAGAGCTTGTGGTTACCCCCCTGCAGTCTTTTTAACATTGTATCACAGGCAATAGGTAACGATAGGTTATTTTTTTCATAGGTACATAGTTTGTATATAAATTATAGATATTGAACTGTTGTTATTACTATTCCGACATACATTTTACTTGCCGTACTACGTGTGGGTCCACTACCAGATAAACTGTGAGCGAGTAACTGTAAACCTGAATCGATAGCGCACATAACCTTGCCTCAAAAAGATTGAGCTTTATTTTCTATGTAAAAATTGTATGAATGCATGTGGAAATAAATAGATTTTTTATATATATAAAATAAACAGCTCAATACCATTGACAACTTAATTTGGTCGGGTTATACACGGAGATTTAGTATGGCAAAGTCCTGAAAGCTAATTTCTCTTAAAATACAACACTTAGGAATCTGAATTTTGGGTCACTAATTTAAACAAAAATTCAAATCGATGTATTAACTGTGTGTACGGAATCCTCGAATGATAACATCATTGTTCATTGTGCGTAGAAACTTTTTCTGCAGGACTTCTAATGTAATGTTATATTTGAGGTTAAATGGTTTCCAGATAGGAATGACGTATTCTAATTGAGACCTAATTTAGTTTTATATAATACCAAAAAGGTAGAGGGTCGCACAAAGTCTTTAGAGGCTCTCATGACAAAACCATACATTTGAAAGTCTTTATTTATTACGTTTTCAATATGCAAGTCAAAATGCAGACATGAAACAAAAGGTACACCAAAGTCGCGAACGGATTTTACTATATTTAATTGTTGGCTATTCAAAGTATACGTAAAATTTAGTTTTATATACATACCAGTATTACGTCACCAAAATGGCAGACACCGTTTTTGCGGAAATGAAAAATGTTTAAATTTTAATGTATTTTAGGGTAAGAAAGTATAAGCGTGTTTATTTTGCCGAAATATTTTATTTTTGTGGATTTTTATAAGGAAATAAACATTTTCAAACATAGTAGAATACCCTATTTCAAAATGAAGTGGTTCTACATCTTCTCAATTCATCAAAATTCTAACAGTCATATTTTTACAGCAACATTTCAATATTCCCTTTAACGGAGTTACAAACGTTTTGTATGAAATCTCTTTCTATAATTGTTAACGCCTTCTATTTGTTAGCGTGACTTAACGTTCAGATGTGTCATTCCTAAACATTGATTCGTTTTCTACTAGCGTTATCGATTATAGATTATCAACTTATAAAATTCACGATTATATTTAACATGATATCGAAATAAACAATACTCGATTTTAGGGTGACCAGTCACAAGTTTTGGTGGAGCAAGGAAATAAATGCACATCAAAATTGTATAGTTTACTATTTCTCTCGTATGATCAATGTTTACGATGTTCAATGTGATCGATATAGGACATTACTTCAAAATTACCCACTGTGATTACTTCAAAACTAATATTTGTAACATTGGAAATATGTAATTCTTACACTACTCTCACAAAACTTACAATTTATGTAGTTATTTTTAACCGCCTTCCAAAAAGGAGGAGGTTTCTCAATTCGACCGACTATATATATATTTTTTTTGATGTGTGTTCGCGGATAACTTCGTTGTTTATGAACCGATTTTGATGATTCTTTTTTTTTTTTTGTACAAAGCCAATAGTACCCATGTATTTTCAAAGGCGTACTTAACTAAAAGTTGTTTTTTTCTGAGCCAACTTTTTGATAGAGAGATGTTACAATAGAGGGCGTTATGACGCCTAATAAATCCATTACTCAAGTAGAAGTCTCGTCTTCCTCATGGAATCAGGAGATAGGGAAAGGGTTTAAGGAAGTCGACTATAGGTCATTACGTAGCTTGGCTTAGCATAACCCAGAGGCAAAGAGATCCTATGAATACAATGATCTTTGTCCTGTCTGTACCGTTCTCGTGTCCCAGTAGAAGATTAATAGGGATTATTTGTAAATATTAAGTATCTTATTATAAAATTAAATCATGTAAATCATATATATCTACAAATAAACCTTATTTTAAATTGGCAATATTACGTCAACTTGTTCTATGCGTAACAAATTGCGGTTTATAAATTAAATAAATATATTGTCGTGCAAAGGACCGAACGAATCAATTTCACTTTCAATTGAAATACATAGAAAAGGTATTATTACAAACGAAGCCTCTATATAATAAAGCAGTCATTGTTAAACTAAAGATTCGTCCAATTGTCATCATTTTGCAGTCATCGAATCAAACTGCAATGGGACCTCAAGCGATTCTCCTAATTTGTCTAGGCCTCTCCTCTATACACATAGTGTTCGGTGAGCTTTGGGAATTCGGTTCGGATAATGTACCGACGGCCGTTGTTATTACTCAATATGAAGGTGAATTCTCATTTCTTCAAAAAGAACAACATATACAACTAATTGTGAGTAGAATTGAACTGTTACATAACATCTATTTATTTCTTTCACTCGTACTGAACTTAAAAAATCTAATCAATTAATGTGATTTATTGTGTACTACATCTCATTATATTGCCTTCACTAAAGTTACCGATTAGTTTGTGCATGGCATAAACATTGATCGATTATATTTCAAAATATCGCGTATATCGTAATAAAGCGATATTCCTCTCTCCTAGATACTTATTTCAAATGTTGCTGTGCCCGACTGGGTCCATTATTGTTTCTGTTAATATGTTTCACCTATAATGCATGCTGTGTCTATCGAATCATATTGTACACTAAGTTTATATTATTGCTTGTATTATAAGGTTATTATTAGTGTAACAATTGTAAATAAACCAAAAAGATAAAATTGGTTTGATAGTTTCTAAGTAATGCAAAAATCAAAAGCCACGTTTTGTTTTAAAATAATATTAGGTTTATGTGAAAGTAAGAAATATAATGAAACACCTCTTACAACTTTCTTGACTAACATTTTTTTAACCACGACATGAGTATCAAGACGGAAAATCCTCCTGATCTCAATTAATTATATAAGGTCCGAATGGCGATAGTACTTTCTTTTTAAAATAACGGATGTTAATATACGCTTAGTGCTTATATTCCATTCTAACGACGCCATTGCCAGAAAAAATCTGTTGATACTACAGAAGATTAAAATTATTTTGTTTTACAGGTACCTCAATGCCATGTAGTAACTTATGTAAAAGTGCAAGTGGATAATCACATATCAAGCCCGACTGTATATTTTAACTACGAGACAAGAATAGTATCATTACATTACAACTTTTGGCAATTTAGTCCATCCACTTTTACCATAACAGCAAAGGCTGTCTGGCAACACGGTTGTTACACTCAGTCAAAGGGTCCAGTTCCAGCACCGGTACAAGTACAGAATCCACAAAACCCACAAAACCCTCATGGGCCACAAATCCATTTTCCCCAACAAAGCAATCGTTTCCAAGAGAACCCAGCTCCTCAGATCGAGCAGTCGCCTGAACATCCACCAACCCAACAATACCAACAAGATCCAAACGCAGAAGCGTAACAGCAATATAACGATGACGTGGGATGGTGACAGTAGGTAAAGGTACTAAAGAAGATAAGAAAATAAAATGGTTTTATTAAATAACTTGATCCTTTTATTGATCTACATCCTGATTTCGATATATTCTAGGCAAATGTATTAATAAGCCGAATATTTCCAACTAGCTTCTACCAGCGGCTACCCCCGCGTGAAAGTTGAAAATGATTCCGAGATAAAAAGTATCCTCTGTGCTATTCCTGACTATTATCCATCTCTGCGCCAAATTTTATCCTGATCCGTTAAGCCGTTCGGGCGTGAAGAAGTGACAAATACACTCACAAACTTTCGCCTTTGTAATAGATATAACTTGCACACGTTTTAAAATTATAGTACGAGTATTTTTGACATTGAGTATGAAGATAATTGCTGAGACAAAAAGTAATTGTGGTCAGCTGGAAAGTATTTGAAGTGGCGTCGTTACCACGATATCAAAATGTTTTCAGATGAATCGTTGGAGATCCGCATGATTATCACTAACTAGATTTTCCTTGCGGATTGGATCCCGTGGCCGATCCCACAGGACCCGTTTTCGTGATAAAAAATATCCTATATCACTACGATAAAATGTAGAATAATACGATAAAGTGTGAATGAATTTTAAAATCGGCTAATCGTTTTTGAGTTTATCCATTACGAACAAACTTACAGACAATCAAATCTTTCCTCTTTATAATATTATTACTAGCTTCTTTAGCGGCTTCAACCGCGTGGAAGTCGAATATTATCCCGAGGGAACATATGCCCGGGATAACAAGTATCCTATGACCTATTCCTGGCTATAATCTATATCTGTGCCAAATTTCATCCAGATCCGTTTAGCTGTTTGAGCGTGAAGAAGTATCAACACACACACACTCACAAACCGCGCCGGCTTCGCACGCGTTAACGCGGTACCCCGAGCAAAACGCCGCGCAAGCCGTTTTTTGTGCTGTTTTTAGGAGCTATCTACTCGGTATTTAAAAAGAAATATCAATTAATAAAAATACATTAAATTTCTACATAATATTGATTCTAAAATGGTAGAAATAGTTTTTTTTTAAATGTTGTATATATTTCACCAATCTACTTCCAAAAAAACATAAAATTGAGAAATAATTATTGATATTATGCATCACCTCGTAAAGTGTTCATTGATTATTTTTTGTACTAACACTAATGGATAGACAATTTAATAACGAACATTTTTGTAGAATTATTTTTTTCAAAAGACCAAAATTCGATTTTATAAAGATTTTATTCTAAAATCAGGGCGTATTCACTACTGTAATTCATGCGCCACCAGTGCCGCTAGACCAATAGGAACGCTCATATCTCATGCCGATTTTTTGGTCAGGGTACCGTCTTAATATAGATTTTGTCAATCAACTCTGGTTGTCAATCTACTTCTTTATGATTGTTATCTCCTGGTACTTTCATTCAAACTTCTTTATGTGTTTGTTCTACTGGTAGTTAGTCTTTTTTACTAATTGTTATTTTAAATTAAAAAATATTATTAATATCAAATAAATTAATTAGCCTACGTCATTCAGAAATAATGTAGCTTTCAATTGTTAAAATATTTTCAAAATCGGTTCAATATTTCCAGAGACTACTTCCTAGAAACAAACTCACAAAAATACAAACTTTACCTCTTTATAATATTCTTATAAACTCTCTCTTGTAAGTTCTAAATGTAAGATTCTATTTTAATAATTTAAAAAAAATACACACACACAAAAAAAACACAAAACACACTTTGTTTTTAAAAATGTTTGTTCTGTATGTTTTTTTATTATGTGGTGTACAATAAAGTATATAATAATAATAGATAAGGATTAATAATACTCAAGATACGAATATCAAAATTTTTCATCATGCTCGTGTTTTAACAGACTAATTTGAACAAAAAGGGGTTATTGTTACTCAACTATAATAGTTAAACAAACAGCCTCGCGGAGTTTTTTGTAGGTTATTATGATTATTGTACACTTATCTTTATAAATGTTTAGTCCTGTAATTATTTAAGTGGTGTACAATAAAGTATATAATAAATAAATAAATATTTTTTTTCAATAAAAATATTAGAGTATATGTCATACACCAATATTTTATGTATCATCAATAGTTTTCGCAGCGCACGCCAAATAAAGACATTTGTAAGCAAATTTTTGAGACCTTGTGTTAAATTATTGCTATTTTTTTTAAGGATTACAATTAAAAATATATATAAAGCCTACTAGCTGCTGGCCGCAACCGTCGTCTGCGCACCATTAGTCAAAAAACCGTGTGTGGGCCGCCTTACTTGATAAATTATTAGTTCACCATACAAACTTCCACCCCCCTTTCCACCCATTAAGGATGATTTCCAAGATAAAAACTATCCTATGTCCTTTCCAGGATCACAATAACCATACCAAATTTCATCTAAATCAGTGCAGCGGTTTAAGCGTGAAAGGTAAGAGACAGACAGACAGAGTTACTTTCGCATTTAAAATATTAGTACGAATGTTATTCCGGCATAATGTAGCTTTCCATAAGTGAAAGATTTTTTTAAATCACTTATGTAGCTTTTGAGTTTATGCATTACAAACAAACTTACAAATTTACAAGCGTGAGCCTATCTATAAAAACCATTCAAGTGCGAGTTGGACTCGCGCACGAAGGGTTCCGTACCATTATCGCAAAAAACGGCAACAAAATCACGTTTGTTGTATGGCAGCCCCCCTTAAATATTTATTTTGTTGTTATAGCGGCAGCAGAAATACATCATCTGTGAAAATTTCAACTGTCTAGCTATTACGGTTCATGAGATACAGCCTGGTGACAGACAGACAGACGGACCGCGGAGTCTCAGTAATAGGGCCCGTTTTTACCCTTTGGGTACGGCACCCTAATAAAAAAACATACTTACAAACAATCAAATCTTTCCTCTTCATAATATTTTTAATATATTATTTTAGTGTAGATTATATTATATAGTGTAGACTACTAGGTTCAATCTTAAAATGAACATTCTATTTTTACTTTTTGCGATAAATAATAAATCCTAGTTTAAATATGTTACTTGACTTGCCGAAGACATTTGACTGTATTTGTTTTAAAAAGAAGTTAACTAAATGCGTATGCAATGCGTTTGCGTAGAAACTTAATTGTTTTTTTAGAGTTAATAAACGTTAGAGTTATTAAAAGAATAAAACAGAGAAGTTTATTAAAAACTTTAACATCGCAAGGAAATACTTATCAGCACTTTATTTAAGGAGTTCTACAAGGTATCACGTTCGGACCAAAATTAACAATCAGTAATCATAAAAGATTTATAGATTGCTACCTTGAATGCGCTTACCCTAAAAAGCACAGAAAGCTTGTCAGAGTTGATTATGGCATTGGAAAGAATAAATTGGTCAATAATTGGATTAAGCGAAGTTCGACGCCTAGGCGAGAACATAGAAGATCATGGAGACTTTATTTTTTACTACAAAGGAGATACACCTGGACAATTCGGAACAGGATTCTTGGTCAAAAAAGAACTGAGCACACACATCGATGAATTTATTGGTATATCTGAACGTATTGTTATACTTAACCTGAAACTACCTAGAAGGGAAATGTGGTCGATTGTACAAATTTACTCTCCAACTGAGCAATCCAGTAATGCAGAAATTGACACTTTCTATGCAATGTTAACAGGCGCAATCAAAGAACATACCTACAATAACCTAATAGTGATGGGTGATTTTAATGCAAGAACGGGAAGTAGAGAAAACGGAGAAGCGATGATATTGGGTCCATACTGTTCAGGAAAAAGAACAAGAAATGGCGACAAACTTATACAAATGGCATACGAGAACAACTTAAAAATACTTAATAGTATGTACAAAAGGCGTGACAACAAGAGATGGACATGGATATCCCCAGACGGACGTTATAAAAATGAAATAGACTACATCCTCACCAACAAAAGCAAGCTTTTTCAGGATTGCGGAGTTGTTAACAATCTCAACTTCAACAGCAACCACAGAATGGTTAGAGCCAAATTACTACACAACGATTCTTCAAAAAAAAATAGACCATTTAAGGTAAAACCTATAATACCTGAAGCCACTAAAAGATTAGAAAAGGAACTAATAAACTTTATAGAAAATACAAAAGAACTAAATATCCAACACAAATATGACAAGTTTGAAGAGCTAATGAAAACAAAGAAAATAACGGGAACAGCAAAGGAAAAGAAAACAGTAAAATGGCTAACAGACGAAACGAAAGAAATGTTAAAAACCAGAGATGAACTAATATCTGTGACTGGAAAGACAAGAATAACTAGATCTAAAATAAGGGAAATAAGCAAAAGTATAAAATTAAACATGAGAAAGGACCGGCAAATATACAGACTTGAAATACTGGAAAGATGTATTCAGAAAACTGGAGGCACCAAAAGAGCAATCAAACAACTAAAAGAAAAAACAGACTGGATACCTAATCTCTATGACAAAAATATGAAACATAAAACAAGACGCCCAGAAATTATGTCAATAGCCACCAACTTTTTCCGGGACTTATACTCAAAGAAAAACTATAGTAAACCGAATATATTAGCAGGGGGAGATGAAGTACCAGACATAATAAATGCAGAGGTGGAAAAAGCTATTATATCTCAAAAGAAAGACAAAGCTCCCGGGTCAGACGGTATCAAAAACGAATTCCTCATAGCAAACATAGAACATCTTGTACCAACCCTTATAGAAATTTTCAACGAAGTTCTGCACAGTGAGACTATACCCGAGCAATGGTCAACATCAACCATAACACTACTACACAAAAAAGGTGACAAAAACAACATAAACAACTACAGACCTATTAGTCTAATGTCGAATATCTACAAGGTATTCGCTAAGATACTTCTCAATAGACTAACCCGAACATTAGATGACAACCAACCGAGAGAGCAGGCCGGATTCAAGAGTGGATACTCGACATTGGACCACATCCACGTAGTAAAACAATTATTTGAAAAGGGCAGAGAATTCAACTTAACATTCTACTGCTGCTTTGTGGATTACAGCAAAGCCTTTGACTCATTAGAACACGAAGCGATTTGGCAAGCACTCAAAAACCAAGGTGTAGAATGTAAATACATCAGAATTCTTAAAAACATTTATGAAAACAGCAAAGCTAAAATCAAGCTAGAAAAGCAAGGTAAGGAAATAAGAATAGAAAGAGGTGTACGTCAGGGCGACCCAGTATCACCTAAACTGTTCACTGCTGTCCTGGAAGAGGTGTTCCGGCAATTAGATTTGGAGAAATGTGGACTAAATATTAATGGCGAATACCTGTCACATTTGCGATTTGCAGATGATTTGATCATCATCTCTCAATCAAGCGCAGGGTTACAGGCTATGCTGAATGATCTGGATAGAGAAAGTCGTAAAGTGGGATTAATCATGAATACAGAAAAAACCAAGGCCATGACAAACGGGAACCAAGAACCAATCCACGTGAACAACAACAACAAAATTGATTATGTAGATGAATACATCTATCTCGGTCAAACAATCTCGCCAATGGACCTTACCTCTAAGGAAATCAACAGGCGTATAGGTAATGCATGGAAACAATATTGGAGTTTAAAAGAAGTTATGAAAAATCCTGAAATGAGCATGACTGTCAAACGTAAACTTTTCGATACTTGCGTACTGCCTGTCCTTACATATGGCTGCCAAACCTGGGCGCTGAATAAAACTCATATCCATAAACTAGAAACATGCCAAAACGCAATGGAAAGAAGCATGATGGGGAACAGACTTTCTGATAGAGTAAGAACCACCAATATAAAGAATTGCACAAGAACAAAATATGTCACAGTAACTATCAGAAAGCTGAAATGGAGATGGACAGGACACACAATCAGAGGAAAAGAGAAATGGTCTAAATCAATAACGAACTGGTTCACAAGGCATATTAAGCGGAAACGAGGAAGGCCACCAAGAAGATGGGTGGATGAAATAAAGGTCGTAGCTGGAGGTGGATGGACAACAGTTGCTAAAGATAGAGGAAAATGGAAACAGTTGGAGGAGGCCTTTGCCTATAAAGGCACACAGACAGGTGTCAAATAGATCAATGTTTTTGATAAATCAATTTGTAAACGTTTTGTATAAGATGTCTGAATAAAGGCTATTATTATTATTATTAATCATAAAAGAGATTTGAGGAGAGAAGCACTTGTATATTTTAACTAAAAGCAGTAGTGACTTTTATAGAAAACGACACCTTATTTCCAAATATTTTTTTACACAAGTTAAAACTTTAATTAATCTGAGACCTCCATATCCAGTGTAGTTAAATGAACATACTGTGGAGTTTTATTTTAATTTAAAGGCATACTGAGTTCGAGTGATTTTGCTAAGCGAATAACAATTAACGCTTACAATCATTTTGTTTAAGGCATAACAAATTCAACAACCAAACTACAAAATATTATATTAACCAAAAATCTGAGCTAATCAATTTTGACTTTCACTTGGTATGTAACATCGTGTAATGCTATGTATGATTAAATTTAATTTATGTATAACATTAGAATTACAAAATCATATATTATCGGGAAAGTTATAAGAAGCGTGGGCTCGTTGAATCGGGTTCACTTATGTTAATATAGTTGGTATATCGAAGTGCAATGGGGTACCACACGATATCTGTTCTTTTTTTAGTCCTGTTCTCTGCACAGATTGTATTTGGGGAAGTCTGGGAATTCGGAAAGTCTAATACTCCAGGAAGTTTAAAAATTGCTCATAAGGAAGGTCGCATGGGACTATTTGAACACACTAAGAATATTAAATTAATTGTAAGTAATATGGTTTATAACGCTTACCTTAAGAGTATCGTTTATGATCTTCTACGATATTTAATGAGGTTGTAGGTAGCGTACTTAGGTTTATTATTTGTTGGTAGAATGTGCTATCAACAGCTTTTGCAGTACTTTTTTTTTTTTTTTTTTTTTTTTTTTTTTTTTTTTTTTTTTTTTTTTTTTAAAACGTTGCCCCACACTAGGAATTTCTTCCTGTATCGTGGGTGCGTTTACAAACATATAAACTCACATACACAACGCCCAGAGCCGGAACAACTATCTGTAGGTCATACAAATATTTGTTCCGTGCGGGAATCGAACCCGCGACACGCAGCGCAGCAGTCAATTGCTCAACCACTGCGCCAACCGTGCGCCCAAAACCTCATCAACTTACCACTGCATTGAGTCAAAGAAATCTATAAAGCAGAACAAATCGTCGTTCCAACGATAAAATGTTGCGAACAATCAATCAGACAAAACATTTAATCAGACCAAATTAAATTAAAATAATAAGCGACTGGCTAACATTTTGAAAAAGCTAGGATTTTAACAAATTTTTATAATTTTGGGTTTACGCCTGGGTAATTTATTCCACATTTTAGGTAGTACAGTAAAATGAAAGGATATGAAACTTTGGGAATGCATTATTTTACTTGTGAGCTGAAAGCTTTCACAAATCAAACTATTAACTAATAAGTAGCAAATACAAACATGAAATCTATTCAGTTTTAAGAGATTTCTGTAATCCTAAAACTCCCTGTCAACTTAACAAATAAGTTAACGTGTTAATTACAGGTACCACCGTGTTACATAATGACGTACGTGAAAGTAGAAGTAAAAAACCTAATTTCAACCCCAGAGGTGCAATTCAACACGAAGACAAACGAAGTGAACATACACTACGCCGCGCTGTCCAGCAGTCTCTCATCATATGAAATAGTCGGACAGGCCGTGTGGATACCGGGATGTACCACCCCTTCCGAACGAGCTCGTGGGTGACAGAAAAAAATCATATCAATAAAAAATTAATAGATAATTGTAACTATTTCGTTTCCTTACATCCATCAGATTTTTTTCTGTTGCATATATGACAATGGAAGACAGTTTAAAAGTTTTGTAGATGTAGTTGATTCATCTATAGCAGCCCATTTATGGACAAAGGCTTCTCTAATTGCACGTCCAACTCTCATCCTGCTGTTGCTAGGCACACACCGCTGTTCATCTCTCCACCTAGCCAGAGGGCTATGAGAAAGGCTTGCAGTTTGAAGCCTCTTTAAATGAACGATTCCAGAATGAGGTACTCTGACAAAGAACCAAGGCAATATCATAATCTCCAGAATAAGTACGATGAAACTGCAATGGGCAGGTCAAATTCAACAGTAAAAAAAAAAGTTACATAGCACAAACGGACAGAACGAATCAATTTTACTTTCAATCGAAGAATGTAATGTACGGGTGTATTACGCACAATCAAATTAATTTCGTGTAACATTATATGCAAAGTGAAATTTAGATTTACCAGGTTTAATAAAGTATAAACAAGTCGAGTTGTTATTACTGATGTAGGTGAGTAATCGGTTGATTATAGTACGATGAGATCTTATACAACACTTGTATTCAGCTTATTACTGTCAATGTCGGCTGCAAACACTGCACATGAACATTGGGTATTTGGTACATCTGATACTCCCGGCAGCGTCGTAATCGCGCATAATGAAGGAGAAGTCGGTTTTTTCCAGCGTACCTAGACAATTAACTTAGCGGTAAGTGAACCTATAGATAGACAGTTATCTAAATCTGGACAAAGCCCTACTTTTTAAGTAATTAAAAAAAAAAAAAAAAAAAATTTGAAGGAAATTTCCTACATTCCTACCGATTCAGTCGCCATGAGAACGGAAAACCTACCATAAGGCTACCGTTTTTTGTGCTCACCAGTTGGCGCCACTGGCGAGTAAGGTCCTTAAATATAAGCTAAGTTTGAATTAAAATCATTTCTGCAATTGAAGTGCGATTTGAATTGGTTCAGCGGTTTAAGCGTGAAAAGGTGAGGAAGTAAACATTGGCTCCGTGTTTTAATAATCATTAAAAATAGAAAAGTACTGTTTATTGACAAATGTTAGTGAGGATCTAGACTAAAGTGAACAATAAGTGAGTGAGTGCTGTTATTCGGACGGGAAATTAAGTGAAACACATAATACTGGGAGCAGTGTTGTGTGTGCTACAGAAGGACTCAAAAGTGATTTGTACTATCTATTCGTATTGTGAACTAACAAAACAGTGCTTGGCGAATGCTTAAATAACATTTGGCAGCAAGAAATGGCATGGTTATGAGATATTAATCGGAAAATCTGGATTATCAGGTTTGGTCAATCCGTTTTTATTTAAAAGTCAGTATCAATTTAATATTGTGACAGCTATCCAATAAAATCACAATCACACCTTGCACTAGTGACGCATCAGTAAAAGTTGTGACACAATCATATTCGTTCGGAAACATAATTTACAATCTTAGATACGAGTCTTTTCAAACTGACTTTAAATAATCGACTATTTTGGAAAAATCGACTAATTAGAAGAATAGTCGTATAAATAAAAAAACATATTATAAACACAAAGAAGCATCATAATTTGAATGATTATTCACCTACTTACGAAATTTTATTAAATTATAAAGAAAATCAATTTATAAAATGGATGAATTCAATGTAAATGTTAAACCAAGAAAATTATTTAGATCAAGATCGACAGAATCTCTTAACACTTCTCTCATTAGCACGGACTCGGAATATTTAACAAAAAGTTTAGACCTATCTACTAATGTTAATCATAGCTATATTGAAGAATTAAAAGAAGAAATTAATAGCTTGAAATCACAGCTACAGAGTATAGAAAATGAACTTGACACTACCATCTTAGAAAAAAATAGTCTCTTGGAAGTAATTGAACATCTCAATCAGCAGGTGGTTGCCTTGAAACAATTGTGCAAGAGTCCTTTGTCAACACCAAAGTCCCAGCGGAAAATACGAACTAGCAAATGTTTAACTCTAAGTACAGAAGAGGAGTATGTCACTACTCCTCAGAATGTTACTATAAATAAACTAGGGGGTAAATTACGGCATACGAAAGAGAAAAGAGAAGTATTGTGTACTGGGAGCTTACGACTGGAACCGAGCTTGGATGAATGCTATAATAAAGATAGCCGAGATAATCGAGGCCACTTAAAATGTGATGATACCAGAAAAGACATAAGTTTACAAACTGATCCTGATTCTATTAACGTTGATATGAATGTTATTAACACTGACAATGGTAATTGGGGATGTACCTGTGTAAGGAAGGATTTAACTGAAGATGCACCAACTGAACAATAGCAACATCAGGCTCAAGTTCAGAATAATGATCGAATAAGTAGTCAAGAATGTGGCAAAATATTTCTTCTATCGGACAATCAAGGGAAAGGCATCGTACAGATGCTAATCGAGAATAAAAGTGAACTTATAATCAAGGATTATAAAATACAATCTACAACAAGACCAAACGCAAGAACGAAATATGTCTTGTCGGACTGTAGTAACATGGCTAAGACATTAACCAAAACCGACAATGTTATCATAATGACAGGGAGTAATGATGTAAATCCAGTAGAGTTTATGTCAGAAATTTCTATAGCGTTACATTTTCTTAAAAATTGCAATGTCTTTGTAGTAAATGTATTTAATAATCTTTTCCTTAATGAATGTAAACTAAATAATCAGTTAAAGCTACTTATCAAAACCTATGAAAACTGTACATTTATTGAAACAGACAATATAATGAATGTTCCACAACAAATAATTCATCAGATAAATGTTATCCAGTACAGCGACAAATTCCTCTCTTATAACAACCACAAATTCAAAACGGGTATTGACACTCAGGAAACATTGCCTCACTGTTTCCGGGAAAATCATGATAGTAGTTTGTGGCGACTTTAATATAGACCTGCTATTATCTGATAAAACTAGTACTGCATTTAAAGAATTGATGCTTAATTATGGACTGAAATATCACATAAACGAACCGACTAGGCTTAATAAATGCATAGACAACATTATCAGCAACTTTCAAAATATCACTGGTAAGACATATAATTTGTATCTGTCTGATCATAACACAGCTCAACTAGTTAAAATTGAACAGGAAACTTTAAACAGAGTGGCAGTGGACTACTGTTTCATGACTATAAATGATTTAAATAAAGATAACATCACAAAATTCGTGGATTACATCAGTTGCTTAAGTTTTAGTGAAGTCTATGGTTTATCAGATACTAACGAAGCCTTTGACAAGTTTCATGATTTGTTGACATTATTTTATAAGCTATGTTTCCCTTGTATTAGAGTTAAAATGAAACACAGTAGTGGTCAACCTAAATGGATAACGAAAGGCATAAAGAAATGTTGTAATACTAAGCGTTCATTAAGGTACAAGTATTACTTAAATAAAAGTAATGAAAATAAGACTAAGTACAAAGCGTATTCTAAATTATTAAGGAAATGCATGAATAACCTACAGTCCTTGTGTAATGAAAGACACATTACTTTATCTAGTAATAAAATTAAGGCCACGTGGGATGTTGTAAAGCGCAACATGGGTAACGAACCGTCTAGGGAATATATCAGTAATATTATTGATGGTAGTAATACGTTGACATCTGAATCTGACATTGCTAATAAATTTAATAATCACTTTGTTGACATTCCTAATGATAATGATAATTGTTCTACTCATAAAAATAATAAAGCTGACATACATAAAATAGAATCAAATGACAAAAGTATATTTATAGAACCTACTAACGATTCTGAAATATATCGTATTATAATGTCTTTAAAAAACACGAAATCAGCTGGGTATGATAACATCACAACCGAGCTCGTTAAAAAAATAGCTAAACATATAGCATCGCCGTTGGCTCACATTATCAATTTATCCTTGGAACAGGGCCGCTTTCCTGATAGGCTAAAACTGTCTCTGATAAAGCCACTTTACAAAAAAGGGTCAAAATCAGACGTTGACAATTACCGACCTATCGCTCTCACTCCCATTATATCAAAATTTTTTGAAAAAGTTATGTACAGGCGAGTGATGAAATTTCTTAATAAACACAACATTCTTGTCGATCAGCAATACGGGTTTAGACAAAATAAATCGATGACTTTGGCAATATTTACGCTGGTGAAAGCAATGATGACGAATATTAATGATAAAATACCTACTTGTGCATTGCTCTTAGACTTAAGTAAGGCCTTCGATCGCGTTGATCATGCGCGGCTTCTAGAAAAACTTGAAAGATACGGTATCAGAGGTCCGGCAAAGGAATGGTTTCAATCTTATCTAACTGACAGAAAACAGGTAACGAGGTTAACAAAATTAAACAAATTAAGTAAAAATTTAGAAGATTTTGATTCTGAAGCACGGACTAATTGCTATGGTGTACCACAAGGTAGTATCTTGGGGCCATTATTGTTTCTTCTTTACATAAATGATTTGCCTAAGTCAATAAAACATCAGTGTGTATTGTTCGCCGATGACACTACTGTTATTATAAAAAGTAAAAATTCTCAAAATATTGACATTGAAGTTAAACAAACATTAAATGACATTATACAATGGTTAGACATTAATAAATTAAAAATAAATATTTCCAAAACTAATGTGCTTTATTGCAAAACATTTAAAAGTAAACCTGTACGCATTAATGTTGCACTTAACAATAATAATATAAAACAGGTACGTAATGCAAAGTTCCTGGGTGTAACACTAGATGAGTGTTTTACCTGGAAAAATCACATTGAAATAATTTCAAAAAAAATCAATCAATTTGTATTTGCTTTAAAAAAAGTAAAAAATATTACATCTTTGCGTACCGCCATAATGGTGTATCACGCATACGTCTGCTCAGTAATACGATACGGTATAGTTGTGTGGGGAAACTCTTCCGAAATGGCGAAGATCTTCATCGCCCAAAAAAAATGTATACGTGCGATATTCAAAATGCAGTGGTCTGACTCATGCAGGCCTGTGTTCAAGTCGCACAATCTATTGACAGTCCCATGCATTTATATTTACGAAGTTGCCAGGTTTGTGAGGTCCAATCTTGAACTATTTGATCGGAAAAATAACACAAATAAAAGGAAACTTACACATTTAGATTTTGAAATGCCCGTTCCAAAGCTAGAACTTTTTCGGCGGAGCTGCGTTTACATGATTCCCCTAATTTACAATGCTTTACCTAGGTCAATTACTCAACTACCCTTCAATAAGTTTTGTGTTGCGTTGCGGAAGTGGTTGTTACAAGAGTGTTTTTATTCGATAGATAAGTTCTTTCAAAAGTGTCCCTGTAAATTTTATACACTAAAGCACAGATACATTTAACTTTTAAGTAGACACATAAATTGACATAATGTAGTTATCTAATTAATATTTTAAGTGTATAAACTTGTACTATTGCATGCTATATTTTGGCCAAATGTGTCTTACCGAATATTTTATATAAGAACTTAATGTACCTACCATATTTGATGCAATAAATGAATTGAATTGAATTGAATTTAATATAAAATCTAGTATTTTTTTA
This sequence comes from Orthosia gothica, assembly GCA_949775005.1. Classification (NCBI taxonomy): domain Eukaryota; kingdom Metazoa; phylum Arthropoda; class Insecta; order Lepidoptera; family Noctuidae; genus Orthosia; species Orthosia gothica. The sequence continues at coordinate 25,767,817 of OX459045.1, read as the reverse complement.
ATTAAAAAAGGGAAAATAACATTTTCCGAAAAATAAAACTTTAACGAACTGTAACGTTGGTAAATCCCGTACCTATCTTAAGCTACCATATTTGGAAAATATTCACGACACTAAAAAAATGGTAAATAAACTACGAAATTTTACATATTATTCTATACTCCTCACGCTATACTAGCGCCTCTAGCGGCGAATTCAAACGCGGTAGCCTCCATTGTCACTAAATCTGTCAATTTGATTGAGGTAAGTATATCTGAGATGTCACAGCAGCATTCAGTAGCAATATGATTTTTTTATAATAAAATTCTTTAATATTTTAATCACACAACGATTTCTCACAGGTTCCACAGTGTTACGTGATATCATATGTAAGGGTTGAAATCAAGAACTTAATATCAAGCCCGAAAGTAAATTTCAATCCACATACGAGTATAGTCACCATTGTCTACAAGCTATGGCAACACAGCCCCTCGACTTATGATATAGTGGCAAAAGCTGTTTGGAAGCAAGGCTGCATAGTAACACCAATACATCAACGCAGCAGGATTTTTAATTAAGAATTTATAACTGTAACCAAAATGAAAGAAAACTGTCACGAGAAGCTCTTTTTTACTGTATAGAAAATGTTTAAAATGTTACGTTACGCTGGTTTTCTTTCTCAAAATATATCGGTTAATCTCCCGACTACAAATTAAGAGTAATATTTAATCCACCAGTACTAATTTGTTTTATGTTTTAATTAATACATTCCAACTTTAGAATTCCACGTAAGTCTTTAGCTAACAAATTATAAGTCATACGAAGAGTACATGCTGCAACTGTTCGTTTAACCTTTGCCAAAGGAAATATTTAGAGAGTTATAAGATGGTATTCGAATTCAAAAAGAAACAGACACCATCTCATTATCTACTACAAGCCTTCGGTCAAGTGAAACTTAAGTACTCCTGTTTCAAACAATGAAATAAAGTTATTCCACCCTAAATTTCCAAAAAATTGGTATATATATATTGTTATGAAGTTATTGCAGACAGAAAGAAGACAAGGTTGAACGTAAGTCCAGCCCTATTTATATCGCTATCAGCAAGGTACCCCAAGGAAATGGCATTGGCCCCATCTTATTTTAAAACATTTTAATAACGGATCTGTCTAGTTTACCGTGGTGATATGCCTTAGTATAATATATTCCAGCTAGAAGGGAAACTTATGCTTTTTGCTTGCTTTTTTAACAAACAATCTTTATGCTTACTTTTATCAGTGACTGTCGTAAATCACATTCTGAATAGACTGTGAAGGTTTTGAAATGTACACGTAACGCGTAACTACTTAGCTACTTTTTTCTGGTTACATACCGTCTAACATATAATTTGATATAAAGACAAACTGTAAGATTGTTTAATTAGCATACTCGTAAGCAACAACTGCATAATTACACTACGGATATACAAGCAATTATATGGAGCAAACAACATGAACGAATCAATTTTATTTGCTCTGCATAACACAAATAATTGTCACGTATATAGGACGTGTCCTCCTCCTCGCATCGTGTTCCTCATTACTGAGGGTCGTGATTCCCCGGTCTTCGTGAAAACAACTTCTCCTTCACCAATTTGCGCCATCTGCTTCTGTCTTTGGCGTCGTGGAGAGCATCGTGCAGCCTGGTATTTAAAGATGTGCGGACTTGGTCTGACCATCTGATTGGACTTCGACCCCTTGGACGTCTGCCCTCGATCTTGCCAGTAACCATCAGCTGTTCGAGGTTGTGTCCGTCCTTTCTGGCAATGTGACCAAAAAACTCCAGAATCCTACGAAGACAGACCGTGGACAGTCTGATATTTATGTTTAGTTCCCGGAGGATAGAGTCATTGGTGCGATAGGCAGTCCAGGGGATTTGCAACATCTTCCTCCAGCACCACATCTCAAAAGCATCGATTCGGTCACGGTCGGCCTTCTTCAGAGTCCACGTCTCAGCCCCGTAACTGAAGATGGAGAACACCAGGGAGTTGACCATAGGACGTGTACAAGAGATTAATAAAACTAGGTTTAGAATTAATAAATATGTGGGTATATTGAAGAAAAAAAATAAGGTTCTGCCTAGGTCTTGCGCACTTGTCTAGCCTTCCACACTTCCCTGGCGAGCTCCCGTCCTTCAGGCGTAGTCCCCGTAGCTCGGCCACTCCACGCAGGTGATGTAGGCGACAGATCCGGTATACGGTGTCGGTCAGTAAAACCGTGACGTAATTCCTAGGGACAAGGGTCACATCAGTAATCTGCTGGTATAGGGGTGCACGGGAAACGCTAGGTATGCATGGCAAGAACTAGATTGGCAAATTAGGGCTTATAAGGGCGGGAAGAATTCTAGGCGTGAATCTAAATAGATTATGTACATGTTCGCTAGCAGAGGCGGTTACAAGCATTACACTAAGAAGAACATAGTGAAAGAAAGGCAAAGCATTTCACACAGGATAGGAATACACTACGATATTCAGACGGGCGCGTACCTTAAAATTAATACAAGATAATACAATAGAAATAGGTAGGTAACGGCCGTTAGACATCTTAATACAAAATTGTGCATAACTTACCCAAGTTTGGGAATCACAGTCACTTATATTAATTAAAACTTTAATCTAAAAGTATGGAGAAGCAATCCAGTTTTAGATAGATAAAAAATGTATTTTATTCCGTTTTCTTTTAATGACGGTAGGCAAGATTTAAAAATTAGTCAGAGCGACAGCGTCCGTGCCTCAAGAGCTTTGGCTGCGGACTGTCCGTGGTGTCGTCTCGCTCGCCCTCGCGCCGGCACGGCTCGCGGCCGGTGGCGGGCGCTACGAGGAACCCGTTACTCCGTATATATAAAATAATGCGGTTGTCCGCATCACTTGTTTGTTACACTACTACAACCTCGGTTCAATTTTAGTTTTATAGTTATGTATGTATAGTTAAGTACCTAATAGATGTAAATAGTTGATTTATTATTTTTAGTAGTTTTATTTATGTTATTTACTTAGTAAGTTATATTTTTAAATTGTTTATTTTTTTTTTAAGGTAGGTTGTTTTTTTTTTATTTAAAATTTATAGTTGTAGTAGTAATGTACAGCGTTATGTACACTATGTTACATAATACAATGCATTACCGTGAGTGTTATATATGAACTTCTTTAATTGGATGTACAACAGCATTAGAAAGGTCATCACATTGTAATATATTGTACATTTTAACATAAGAAGCTTTTCGAAAAGTCGTTACATGCAAGTCTTATTTTAAAGCAATGAAATTACAGGCATCACTTATTCTGTGCATCGCAACACATTTTGTTTTTGGCGAAGTGTGGGAGTTTGGAGAAAATGCTCCGAGCAGTAGAGTTGTAGCACACAATCAGGGTGATATGACGCTATTAGAAGAAACAAGGACTATATTTTTAACAGCAAGTACAAAAATATGAATTACGTAGCGATCGGTTTCCCAAGTAATATTATGTGAATATTATAGGTATTCTTTCCTTATGTTTTGCTGTTTAATAGCCTTGGAGAAATCGTTTCTATTGATAAAATAATTTGTATAAAAGATATTATACCTCATTTATCTAATCTGTCTTCATAATAACGAATACCTGCAGTGTCTTTTAAAAACCTTTTTTTTTTCAGGTACCAGAATGTCATGAAATAGATTACGTCAGAGTGGAAGTGAACAACATGTTATCAAATCCTGCTGTATATTATGACAAATTAACGCAGATTGTGACAATTTCCTACAAACCAATACAGATGAGCATGTCTACTTATAAAGTAGTTGCCACAGCTAAGCAGAAAGAATCGTGCGCGGGAGCACCTGAACCCGCACAAACGGACAGACTGGCGTTAGTGTATGGGTGATAAACCTTATGGATAAATAAAGAAAGATAAATAGAAATGTCCTCATACTGCGTATTTTATTGCCCAGACTATAATTATGTCCTTAAAAGTAGAACCAAAACTTAGAGTCGTAGCAATTGGCGTTCTGTAGTTTCTCGCTTAGGAAGAAGGCAAGAGTTTGAGTTTTTAAGACTCGTTAAACCAAAAATGTAGCATGTAGTTTTTGTGTGTCCAAAGTTCAAGATCGTCTCAAAAATTCTGCTTTTAAAGGTGCTCCCTCAACTGGAGCGTTCGCCTGTAATGTAACAATTTCAGATTCGATTTTGAGCATTACATTACTGGTTACTTGGCTGACGAGCATTCGCCTTCAGAAACATCCTCACTGAGGGCATTCACGCGTAATGAGCATTCGACGTCGAATATTCGGTGTGGACGTTGAGCCGAGCGTTACAAAGCTTACACGCAAACGCGAACTTTGGCCGGTGTGGACGTCGCCGTCGCAACGATTTTCGCGGCAACGGCTCGCATTCGAATGTTCACGCAAATAAAACGCTCGAAAGCGAGTACTCTTTTAATTAAATGAATGTATATGTAGGAATATTACTGGCCACTTGCAAAGCAAGGAAAAGTTCCGTGATCTTAAGTGTTTGTGGCCTTATTGGTCATTCGTATTATCAAGGGAATGTTCGACTCGAACGTTCATAGTTTTGCTCGAAAGTGAATGCTAGGCTCGCTGGGAAGCATTTGTTGATCGCCTACGATTGCTTGTTAATGATCACGAAAGAATGCTCCCAGTGAGGACGTTCGTTTTTTTTTATCGTTAGGCTCGCGTTTGACCACTACCTCGCCTGATGGTAAGCGATGATGTGGCCTACGGTGAAGCACGCTTGCCTAGAAGTAACCTATTCACTCTTGACTTAAAGACCCCCAAGGTTGTAGCTATCAGGGAACAAAGACGCCGGAAGGGATTTCCACTCCTTAGCTGTGCGCATAATGAAAGTATTAGCAAAACGCTTTGTGCGTATGGGTGGGATGTCCACCATGTACCGATGGTGCATGGCCGTACGTCTTGTAGTCCGATGGTGGAAAGGGCTGGGCGGAATCAAATTGTGCAGTTCCGTCACACACTCCTCGAAATGTAACCGATAAAAAACCGACAGGCTGGCAACTCGGCGTCGATGTTCGAGGCTCTGGAGCTTTGACGCGACCAGTGCATCGTTGCCAATAAGCCTCTTGGCCCGTCTGTCAATCGACTCAAATGCATCAAGCTACTTACAACTTGCAACTTAGCAGATCCGTCCCAAAGGCGAGAGCAGTACTCCATGCCCGACCGAACTTGCGCTTTATACAAGTTGAGGAGCTGTTCAGGTGTGAAGTACCGTCTCACCTTTGCAAGAATTTCCAATTTTTTTGCAGCCAACCGAGCTTTCGCCTCAATGAATGGACAAAAATTGAGGGTCGATGTCAACGTAACACCAAGAAGTTCGAGATGGTCCGTTAACGGCACGGTTACACCACGGAAAGATGGAGCCGGGTAGAATTGGCTCTTCTTAGCGGGAAAAAGACACGCATGGAAGACCCATGCCAGTAGCATTGAAACCGACCAGATTGGCATCACCCCATTCGGAGACCGTCTTCAAGGATAGATTCAAGCGTTCGACCATGGCCTTCCGGAGAGACCGAATCTGTGGCCCAGTAGTCTGTGCGTCGGACACGTATCTCTCAGCAACAGTGCTGTCGTCTGCGTACCCAAAGATTCCGGGTTTTAGCAGATCATTAATGTGCAGCAAGAATAATGTTGCCGAGAGCACTGACCCCTGAGGGACTCCGGCGTTGATATCTAACTGACCGGACGAGCAGCCATCGATAACCACTCGGATGGATCGATCCCTGAGGAAGACTGCAATCCAATTACACAGACCAATAGGCAGTCCGAAGGTAGGAAACTTACCAATGTGGCTTTCGTGCCAGACTGTCGAAGAAAGCCTTCGAGATGTCGAGGGAGATGGCTAGCGCTTCACCATGTTTCTCGATGGCCTCACTCCAGATGTGAATGGCATACGCTAGAAGATCCCCAGTGGACCGATTTCGGCGGAAGCCGTATTGGTGGTCACTGAGAATGTCGTTCGCTTCTAGGTATGCCAGGAGCTTGCCGTTGAGCACACGTTCCATGCTCTTACAGATGATGGACGTTACAGAGATAGGTCTGTACATGGCCGGGTCAGCTAGACTGCCCTTCTTGGGCACAGGCCGTACGTTGGCTTGCTTCCAAGCCTTCGGTACTTTTCCAGTCTCTATCGAAAGGCGATACAGGTGAGTCAAGATCGGAGACAATTCAGGCGCACAGGTTTTAAGCACAATTGCTGGTATCCCGTCGGGGCCACTCACTTTGTTCACATCAAGACTATGCAGCACCCTACGCAGGTCCTTTTGATGAATGCGAATATCCGACATACTCGTCACACATCCATCAGGAGAAGGAGAAGGCTGCGCGCCATCAGAATTCAGATGCGATGATTCTGCAAAAAGGCTGGCAAATAAGTTTGCCTTTTCCTCAGCGGAGTGGGCTAGTGACCCGTCAGGTTTCAGCAGTGGTGGTAGTGAGGGGCGACAGAAGTTTGATTCGACCAACTTAGCCAGGGACCAAAACGCTTTGCTACTCGCTGGGTATGAAGCTAGTTTGTGCCCGATTCTGCTAATGTGGTCAAACCGTGCTCTTCGCATCACCTTTTTGCAGGAATTGGCAGCCCTGTTGAAGGCTCTCTTCTTCTGACTCACGTCATTAGCCTTGCGTGTTCGAGCGTCGACCCATGCCTGGTAAGCCATGTGTTTAATCGCGTCGGCGCGGTTACACTCGGCTCCATACCATGGTCTGTTGATGTGAGACATAGCGACGTCAGAGAATGGAATATAGTACTCTATTCCCCGACGCAACACATCTGACACCGCGTCAGCGCACGACGATGGATCATCCGAAGAGAAGCATGTGGGCTGCCAAGGATAGCATGCGAAGAAAGATCGCATCCCATCCCAATCTGCTGACTTGTACCGCCATACCCGCCGGGTGCCTCTTGGGCTGGGATCGGGCGGGGAGTAGACGGACACAGACTTCACCAGACAGTGGTCAGAACAACCTAAAGGTGAAGATATCGACACGGAGTATCTGTCTGGATCTGTTGTCAGCAGAAGGTCCAAGCAATTGGCTGTGTGCGAATTAACATCTGGCACCCTCGACGCCCCCTGGACCAGCTGGGTGAGATTTAGTGCTAGCGCAAGCTTGCGCGTCTCTCGCCCAGCATGATCAGTGCACTGGTATGGGAAAAGCCACTCCTGGTGGTGGGCATTAAAGTCCCCCAGTAGCACTAATTGGGCGGAAGGGTACCGCTGCTGTGCCGCATCAGCCGCCTCACTAAGGTACTCTGTGAGCCTGGTTGTCTCCTGATCTCCGCTGTGCGAACGTTAGACACAGGCGTAGATAATCTTATCCAACCCTGTATCCGCCAGAGCCCACAGCACTCTCGTAAACTTGAAGATTCCAGGTTCACCTGGAGTCTTCAAGTTTACGAAGACGCCGATAGCAAGTGTTACACCCGCGCGTGGTTTAAAGGCGTGCTCCAGGGTAAACCCTGGGTAGGATAAGTACGACACGTCTGACGGACTTCCTATCTGCGTCTCCGTCGGGAAAAACAGTGCTGGCTTTTCAGTCGCCAGGTGATGGTGGACTGAGTCGAGATTGGAGTGCAGACCTCTAAAATTAGTAAGGTGCACTTTTTGGGGGAGGGGGTGCATCAGATGTTTTACTCCAGTTTTCTTTTTCTTACTTGCCATTGTAAAAGAGTGAAAAGAGAGGAGAAGGAAGTGAGATGAGGTTCCACGCTACTAACCTACAGATAGGCACTGAAAGAACGCCATAGCTGGGGAACTACCCTAGTCCGGAGACTGCGGGGACGCCCGAGCCCCCCCGGAGATGTCCATCGGGTCGCCAACTAGCACGATGGTGCATTCCGGGATTTTTCGACAGTTGGCGGGGCAGCCTTTCGTGCGTGGCTGGCACACTACTTGGGCCCCCAATTACCTGCGGTCGGCCAGCGGCGCGCCGTGCCTCGGATCTCGCTACCCTCCGCGACTAGTCTCCCGATACGCCCAAAACAGCGCGAGTCAGACTTGTCAGCATGCATTGGAACAACTATCTCGACCCAACTCCTCTAGTGGCTACACCGAGCGTCGTACCGGAACACGGCCAGGCCGCTTGGCGGTACGTCTTTGCCACCAGTTATTGTCACCTCATTAGCACCACCCAGGGACCACGTGTAGGGTAACAACAAAAGGGGTAACTGAGGTCGCGAGTGACTTCTAGCCCTAGTGGCCCTGTACCGCAGCCTTCCACCTCCCTACCGATATGGAATTATAGATAGGCGGACTTCCAATCTTTGTATTTGGGACTTGCAGAGGCAGACTGGAGCACCCTGTATGAAACGAGTAATGCCGACGAAGCATATAGGATATTTTATGACATAGTTTATAGGATTTTGGATGATAGCACTCCAAGAAAGAGGTCCAAGGGTGATTGCTTTCATTATCACTACCCTGAATGGTTCACTGCTGACATAATTGGTTATATTAAACAGAAGGCTTTTTGGCACAAATCTTTTAAGAAGACTCGTTCTGTCAGTGATTGTGTTAACTTTTCTCACTATCGTTCTACTGTCAAAATAAAATCAGTACCGCATACCATGATTATCAGAGCCGTACTGAGCAACAATTTGTGAAGGAACCGAGGTCTGTTTGGGGTTTTGTTGGTAGCAAGCGTTCGAAACGTAGTAAACCGAAGATAGCTAGGAATGGTGAACCGTTGCCAGAGCATGAGTGCGCCCAGGCGTTTGCTGATTGCTTCCACTCGGTCTATGGGATGCTGGCGCCTCGATTAGATTAGATGCGGCTGCCGCTGGACAGGTGGCGCCCGAGCGCGGCGCCCGGGTTCACGTGGGACAGCTGTCTCTCGGTGAGGTGGGTACCGCGCTCGCGCGCCTCAAGCCCAAGCGTTCGGTTGGACCGGACGGGGTGCCACCTTTCATTGTTAGGGATTGCAGGACAGTAATGGCCCGGCCGCTCATGCATTTATTTAATATGTTCTTACGAGAATGCTCGTATCACGACGGCTGGAAATTGACTAGGGTTACTCCGGTACCGAAGGGTACTCCAAGCTCGGATGTCAGCGGATATAGACCTGTAGCTGTACTTTCAGTGTTTGCCAAAGTCTTCGAGACCGCGTTGTGTTCTTGCATCCATTCGCAAGTAGCATCACAGCTCAACGACGCGCAGCATGGTTTCCGTGCGGGCCGCAGCACGAATTCTAACTTAATGTGTTTTTAAACCAGGCCACCACAGTGCTGGACTCGGAGACAGGTGGACAACTGGACGTCGCTTACTTCGACTTCAGGAAGGCATTTGATAGTGTGGACAATGACATCCTTTTAAATAAATTTACGAGGGTTGGTTTTACCCCAGCCCTCCTAGAATTCCTTGCTAGCTACTTGGGTAACCGTAAACAAATTGTGGAATACGCAGGTTACACCTCGGACTCGTATTTTACCCTTACGGGGGTTAGCCAGGGGACAAATTTGGGAATTTAGAATTTATTTTTAACCGACTTACCAAAAAGGAGGAGGTTCTATGTTCGACTACTTTTTTTTTTTTTTTTTTTATGTATGTTCACCGATATCTCCGCCAATTGTGGACCGATTTTGAAAATTCTTTTTTTGTTTGAAAGAAAATGTTCCGAAATTGGTTCCATTTTAATTTGTTAAAGGTCTGATGAAGAAAGAACTTCGGAGATATACAACAGAACTCTTCAATAAATAACGGTAAATCATTCGGGATTGCTTCAATCGCATGTCTGTTTATTGTTTATACAATTTCATAACATAACATCACGCCAGTATACTGAAAGGGGTACGCAGAACTATAATTTCACCGGTTATGTTCAAGTTTCATGTTTTCCGCGTAATCTGTTCTGGCGTAATAGGTACTTACTAAACAACTTGCCTATTAGGTAGGTAAAACTAAAAAGGGAAAATAAAAAACTTTTTTGCAAGAAAATACTACCGACTTCCAAATGAAAAACTACAAAGTAAAGAAAAGAAAGAAAGATAAATATTTATTTGTGACCCGCACAGGCGACACGAGAAAATAAGCATACACTTAAACAATAATAAAATAAAAAACCCTGTGCGAGACCAAAAAGGCTCCTATCTCAGCATGTGCAGCGATATCCAAAAAAGGTAAGTGAAAAATAACTTTATTTTTGGAAGTCGGTGTCCATATCGCAAATAATTGGTATCTACGAAAGACACCGACTTCCAAAAATAAAGTTATTTTTCACTTTGTAGTTTTTCATTTGGAAGTCGGTAGTATTTGTTTGCAAAAAAGTTTTTTATAATGATTAACGATCTTCCAGAAGTCATTAAAGACGCTAGTTGTTTGTTATTTGCTGACGATCTCAAGTTATTCATGCGGATCACAGACGAGTCTCACTGTGGCATGCTCCAGTGAGACATCGATCGGGTGGTAGCATGGAGTGAAGAGAACAAATTAATCTTCAATGTGACGAAGTGTTACGTAATGTCCTTCACGGGGGCCGTGGTACCCCGACGTCACGATTAGATTAGTGCATGGGAGGTCACGTCATACCGTGGGTGGGGTTAGTGCGAGATCTTGGTGTTACCTTTTCCGAGGATTTGTCGTTTCGTACTCATGTGGTGCAGGTATGCAGAAAAGCCTTCAAAAATCTTGGATTTGTTATGCGTGAAACCCATGACTTCACCAACATGGCAGCAGTGAAATCGCTCTTTAATGCGTTAGTATGAAGCAACTTGGAAACTAGTGCTATCATCTGGAATCCTTATGAAACGAAGTATTCTACGATGGTAGAAAAAATGCAAAACAAATTTACCCGGTACCTATACATGAGGCAATTTGGTATTTACCCTTTCTATCCGCTTATGTATCCAACCCTCATTGTTATAGGGATGGTTGGGTACTATAAGTTGGAGGTAAGGCGCAACCTCGCCCTTGTAAAATATGTTTTCATGGTTTTTCGTGGCATGCTATATAATCCACAAATATTAGAAACGTTGGGATTGCTCGTTCCAAACAGGAGGCTACGGTTAGGACCGAGGGAGGGGTTGTTTAAAATCCCGTCAACTCGCACTAACGTGTTAAAGTTTGCACCAGTGACTCGAGCAGTTAGCATACTGAATATATAGCGTCTCTCTGCGTTTGGACATATTTTCTTGCTCTTTGGCGGAATTCCAGAGGGTGACACTTAGTGTGTTGTCCACTGTGTAACTTGTGCCACTACCTAGACCCGTTACTGGGACTGGCAAACTTGTACGTATGACTACGTTGGTTAGCTTGGGTCTTACCTGTAAAAATAAATGTGCGTGTTAATAATAAATAACTCTCCTACGGACGACGGGTGACTCAGCCCCCAAAACGTTCGTTTCAATGTTACATTAGATTTGATATTGAGCATTTATTTGATTCCACAATCACAGACGAAGCTATCGTTGATGTAACAAGTTGTATCAAAATATTACACATTGTATCAAGTTGCGCACTGTGATGCTCGACTCTGTAACGTTACATTACAGTCGAATGCTTCAATATAACCTTTACAATGATAAGCTGATATTAAAATAAGAACTTTTTAATTCAAACCTTAGTTAGTGTAAACATAATATATCAGAGGAATATTCTGCCACGGAAATGTTAAAAAGAAATAATTTATGACACCATAATGACAACAAGTTTCTCTGTGATGACAACATCTTCTTTCAAACTATGCGATGTTTAAATTGTCATGGATGCTCACCAAAACTAAATTTTAAAAGTGAATTATAAACACCATTACCTATATAATTGAATTAAACTTACATACCTTAAGATTGCTTCATATGCATTTATAGCATGCGAATTCCAAACCCAGCACAAAGGTGTCATACATTACAGTTAAAAAAACTAAGGCTTCTGTTTACCGAATCTACATAGTTCATGTTGTTAATGTAAGTCTGAAGCAGCTTAATTAACTCGAGACACCAAAGGTAGCCACATCCTCACACGACAAGAAAAAAATATTAAATTAAATTTTTCTTATAGCTTGGAAGAAGAAACACAACCAGCTTCTGAAGCACTAAACCATGCATCCCCTACGAGAAAGAGTGTGCGATGAGTTGTTGGAAAACCCGCTCTTGAGGACTCCACCGCCCGAGCCTGAGAAACCCAAGCCACCGCGCGTGCGCAAGCCACGCGTTTTTAAACTCGTAACCTCATCATTAAATATTCATATTTAGATATAATTAACACCTTCTCGATTTCAAACTCAGTGAATTCGTATTACTTTACAGCCGCCAAGATTTCCATTAATCACGAAACAGCGTTATCAATGTTGGTGTAATCATCTAAAAGAGGTAAGTCGTAAAGCGCTGCAATAGCATAGCTGCAAGCATGTGCTTGCAGCTATGCTATTGCAGCGCTGCATCAACAAATAAAGATAAATATTATATATCAGTATTCTTTCCATACAAATAAATACCGGAATAGTAGATTATTAACTGCTTTTTGTGGCATAGAATGTCACTTTTTTGAGCAAGTGGTACGAAAAGGTTTTATTCTGATCTAGTTACAAATGGCGAAGCATAAAGTGGACGATAGGCCACCAGAGCTGTTCCCAGAATTGTACTTGAAACCTCGAAGACTGGATTACTATGCGCGCCAGTTAGAGGAGAACATGAATGTCAACAAGGATCTGCTGAAGAGGATCAATCTTATACAAAGAACTGGAGTAAGTCCTTAAACCTATTGATTAAGATAATCATAAGCAATGTTTCACGACTGTATCTTATTAAATATACAATCTCTAAAAGCAATTACAAGAAAAGCTGTACTAATTCAAAGTCAAAATTGTGTCTTTTGGATGTTTCGCATAACACCATAATCGTAGTTTCGTATGTAAGTGGACCAAGGTTTATTTATAATATAAAGATTCGACATCCATAAAGCATAATTATACGGAGGCTTCACTGAGACGAGGTAACGGGACTATAGGACGCGCACTAATATAACGCGTAAGACTTAAGACTCAACGTATGTTCCAGGGTTACGTGGACTGCTGGTCACCGGAACCTAACAACAAGTACAACAAGCTACTCTGCAAACAACGCCAAAAAGGACTCAACATAATACAGAAGGCCAATTTATATATCTACTCCAGGCTACTCATTGCTGTTTGTATTTCTGTCCTTCTCTTATTCATAATCCCATTTGAAGCATCCTGCATTTGGATAATCGTACCCAGTTTAAGGTGGACCAACGACCTGGACCGTTGAGGTTCGCAGGCATGCCCTGGATGTGAGAAGCATAAAACCGCTCGATGTGCCGTCTCTGGGAGGAGGCCTATAATTAATTAATTTAATTAAAATTCTTTTTCAGGTAACTTTTCAAAACCCATTTTACATTGATTATAAACATCAGAATAATATAAAGTAATATCAGATAAAAAAAGGTAGAAACAAAAGTAATGTCAAATCAAGTCACAAGTAAAGTCAAATCAAAATAGAATAAATTACATTAGTTACAAAAAATAAATTCTTTAAAATAAAATAAATTTTAAGTATTAGTACCTTCTCTCACAGTACATGTCTGTCAGAACAATCACGGAGGAATGGGCAATCCAACCTTTCCGCGATCATCGCCAGGACGGTGTTGGAACTGGCCCGTGCACACCATAGAAGCAGCGCGCTTGCGCATAACCGCGTGAAAACCATCGGTGTGTGCCTCTGCGAACATACCTGAGGCACTGGCCAGCAGTGTACGTTTTTTCGGCTGAAATTATTTATTTATTCGTTTGTCCTCGCACTGGAACGCCTTTAAGCGCACAAAATTATAATAAAATAATTATAAGTCCATTAATGATGATGACGATGAAGAACCGTTCTGCATTTCTTACAGCTACCTCATCTTCTTTGCCTGCGAAATACGTAGGTAATGGTAAAACATATATTATATTATTACCTATGACCGCTTTTTAACAGAGATCGGAGCAGCTACTCACTAAAGAATTGGATGCAGAATGGCGGGAAACAAAACATAAACTTATTCTTGGCGCTTCGTAAGTAACAATCCTAGCGCGTCTTTTTATAAACTGTTCGCGTTTAATGATACTTTCTGCCAAATGTTAATCCTAATTTTCAGATTACCCTTTATTTTATTCAAGACTGATAAACTTGATCGTGATATAAAAGACCCAGCGTTTGATAGACCTATGCATGTCGTCAGACCAAAGTAAGTCAGATTCTATTCTATTATATCCGCATAAATTCTACTTAGGCATAGCCACCTAGTTATCTTGTGATGAGTTTTTGCTTGACCTACAACTACAATCATAGATTCATCGGCTTTGAATGGCGTCAATGCTAACATCCAATTTTAAAGTTCTATGACGGAAAATTTCAGGAGCTCTAGGCAAAAACAAATATAATGAAAAAAAAATACGTTACATCTCCTTGAGTTATCATCAGAGCTATGCAACCAATAGAGTAGGTGGTTTCTTCAACAATGTAAATTTTGAAAGAAATACACATTTTATTACAGGGTTTCCATGGTGATCTGGGTTAAAGGTGGATCGAAAATCGGTAAAGTAATGATAGAGCTCTTCAGTGATATCGTTCCGGAAACTTGTAGATTATTCCTGAACCTTGTGAAAGGACTCTCGACTGGCCATGCTTATTCTGGCACGAGATTCTTCAGGTTAGTTTATTTCCTTGAAGTAGCCTAAGTCGATTCCAGAGCTGAAATCAACCGCACAAATTACAAATTTGAAAATGTAAAGACACCTAGTTTGTCAAGCGCACTCTGGGCAGTCGATTCTGTGGTATTTATTTGATATAAAATTGGTCTTGTAGCTCATGTAGCCGACTAATCAGTGTACCAAAGTAACATTAATGACGATGATATATTTTCAGCTAGTTTCGGTGTTCGTTCTCAGAGTAACCGTATAGAAATTACCGATTCCATCTACTTTTGAATCTTTTGACCCATTGAAGTATTTGTTTAAGACACTCATTTAACTAAGGGACCTAGGGACTAATGTCAGAAATGTTTGTGTTCAGAATAGTACCTGAACTGTACTGCTGCGGCGGTGACGTCACGAAAGACAACGGGTTCGGCTTGTACATCCCATCAACCAAGGAAGAAGGAGAGTTCGTTGAACCCATGTCTGCTGAAAGCTGCAACTTGAAACATACAGTACCAGGTGAAGAGCTAACTCCTTAAAGCATTTTTGGTGTAGCGGGGCGGCCGTATTATGAAGTGTTAAGGTCATTCCTGCAAGTCCCAATAAACAGCAAAGAGCAAAAAAAATACAACAAATAGGGCTCGCGCATGGGTCACATCCGCGTAGTAAGGCCATTGCTCACCACAATGCTATGGCTTCTCGTGCGAGACAGAGCCACGGCGATGGTTTTCTTGCAATGCATTAAAGATTCTGTTGAGCAACGGTTCATGGACCAAACGACTGCTGGCAAAACGTTATAGTTTCACCCCAAATTCATTGGATCCCACAGAAAATTTCTAAACAAAAATAACAGAATCCAAACCTTCTGGTGACAATGCAACACCTATGATAAGTGTGTGGAAGCTATAGAATAATATATATAGAATGAGAGTGGAAGCCTTAAATGGATGGCAGGAGGTTTAATAAAGATTACGGTTCAGACTCAATAGGGTAGTTGACAAAAAATATCTATTTCGTCCGTCAATTAGATAACCTAAATATATTGGACACGTATTTTTTCTGTTACCACGTAAACAAAAAAATACGACGATACAGTGCGTTGAAATATCGTGTGACGTCACGGTGTGCTACACTTTATATTGACAAAGTGACGTCACAAGCCCCTTTTGAACTTTGATGCGCTTTATCTTTTTCATTTTCATTTTTTATTTGTATAATAGAAATAAAATGCACAGGTCGTGGTAGTGTCCCGTGGTTTTGGACTAAATAGAATTATCATTTTTCTACCCAGGAAACATCCCTTTTGTGATGAAAGGGCTTTTGATATATCTTAGGAGTCTAATTTCAGCTTAAAGACCGGTTTGCATTGTACCATTCAATAGCATGTAGTTAATACTTTTAGGTGTATTGTCCATGGTGGTCACTTCTAGCGATGAAGTGAGCGGCCAGTTCAATATAATATTCAAACCTTTACCACAGTTCGACGGGAAGCACGTTGTCTTCGGTAGGGTAAGTCGATTGCTTTACTTCTGAAGACAGTACGGTTGTCCTTTCTGGGTACGCGTCTGGTAGTATAAATCCCATATAACAGCACAGCTCATAGTTTTAGCGAGAGAAATCTGAATACCGCTAAGCTAAGTTCCACTACAATTTGGACACAGCTTATATGCGTAATACTGATCCACCACTAATGGTAACGAGAAAGTAAATCGATTTGTGTCATTGGAAAAAAATCTGAACGTCTTCTGATGAAGGTACCTACGATGATTGTTTCAAATAAAGGCATAAAATAAAGGTGTAGAAGTTTATATGAAAAACTTCAACACCTGTATAATGCAACGATAAAAAAAAAGATTTCGGCGAATTGAGAACCTCCTCCTTTTTTTTGAAGTCGGTTAATAACCTGAAATGGAAGGGTCTAATCATAAGACAGAGCCGAAGAGAATTACTAAACATAATCAAAGCATATTGACCCCTAACTGCACAGTATAATCTCCACAGTATAATACACACATTTCAGTCCAGATGAAAATGTCGAAAATTCGAAGGTCAATAAAATGCATGTTTTTTATCGTAGAACGTGTGCGTTATGTCGTGGAGATAAGGGCCAATATGGGCAACATGTACATTCTTACTTTAACCATAATGTATGATCATAGATAGTAGAAGGGCCGCCGCTAACGCTGGAACGCATCAGCGCGCTAGGGTTGCCTCTCGGCACCACCACCTCGGACTGCATCATCCAGTCCTGTGGCTGGTTTACGCGCAACGGCCAGTATCGTGAGGGCAGCCCTAACACCATCAAGTTTCCACTAAGACGAAAACAGAAGAAATAACACAATACCTTTTTTTGAAGATATTTTATTTTATTATAAAAAAATTAAGTCCTGTTTTTTTTTCGTTTTGCATTTTTTTTAATTATAGATGAAATTTTAAAGTCTATTGATTTTGATTTCTGATCTTAAGGCTTATAACTTCTGAAAAGCAATATTTTGGGGGTTTATCATTTTCATCTCCAAAAAAAGCAGATTTATCTGCGTGTCAACATGAAGTCAACATCAATTTAACTAATGTCAGAAAACAACAGCGCTTTGATAGATGCCTTGACCTGACGCTTCAGTGCTGCCACCTGCATCATTTTAGAAAATCTCCATTGGCTATCTTCAAACAAGCAAAAACATACGAACAAATCATAACTGCAATCACATTTTTATTGCAAAAATATAATTATTTTTTATAAATAAATAGAAAAGTCTGAAGGCACACGACACGAATCAAACAAATCACAAGTACACATTCATAATCGTACAATTATTACTCGATTTAATTTACGTCACGTTCCGAACTCCTGAACCATTGATATCGTCACTGTGTAGTCATCATTCTATCTTCACGAATAATCCGCATGATAATATCAGAGCCAGCAACTGAAACGGACAAATTGGAAAAAAATTAAAGGAAATATATGCATGTCGGGTTTGGTCAATAGTACAGACGTTAAAACAAATCGCAAGCACGCCATCTAGCGGCAAAGCATGAACAACTACGCATTGGCGCGCTTTTCCTAACCGCTTGCGTAGTGGGGACAGCAGAATATTTGAGAATATGGCAGTTGAGTTCTGAACGCAGTAGAGTTAAACACGTCGTAGAATCAGTGTCGATCCGTAATATTAGTAAGCAAGATTGTAACTGTGAATATTTGAATAAACCCAGTGTATCGAATAATTTGTGTGATTTCATTTGCACGATTGTACCCACCGACCTGCCCACACACGATGTCCTAACCTAAGGGTAAATACATCCTGACTTCCCGATGGTTTGCATCTATCGGCCAGCCTTGATGCGACATGCATATATTTGGGATATGTTGGTAAGCAAAACAGTGCGAATACCTACTTATAAGATATAAGAGAAAGGAAAATTGCAATGCAAAAATTAAACAAAATATAAGTTATTTTTGTAAAGTCACGTAGGGCTACGCGTAGGAATGCGTAAACTGTAATTTTATTCGAACATAAATGTTCAATGCAAGGTTTTCTTGGCAGGCTAGCATAATTATAAAGTTATACTAATATTTGTAAATAATAAATATTTATTTATTATTAATATTTTACTTTCATATGGCAAGGAAGGAAACACAGTCATAGAACTGTCGGTCTAACATCCGACCTACAACCCTTGGTTTATTGATTTTCTTATGTGAAATAGCTCAAATAGATAAACTTGTCTACCATGGTCTGCCAAAATACTATAGACCGTTCCTAATTTAAGGTTGCCCTAGTCGACGGCACGAACTATTTTGTGCGCGGGGTTAAAATGCATGTTATTCTCATCCGACAACACGTGCGAAAGAGATTGATGCTGTGATGAACAGTAAGAAGCTAGTTCGCGTACGAATACACACTTTTGCAAATTTGGAGCAAAATGGGTGACTGATTTAAGACGAAAACGAGTGCGCGAAGTTTTATAATTAGATCTTTGGGAGTATGGATATCATAAAAAAACGACTAAATGTATCTGTTCAAAATAAAATTATTTGCATTGTTTACTACTAATCTATCCCTGTGTGGTGACTTATTAGCAATTTTCCTTCTTCTTATGGTATTTATTTGCGCCCAAAGAAGCCGTAAAATTTGTGTTGAAATAATATGGAACTTTCGACTCTCATAACTTTCATTTTTTTTTTTTACTTTTTGTTTCCATACAGAGCTAGATAATGATGAGACAAATTGATATAATTTTATATTTTGAATGTACACCGTCAGACAGTGGAGTAATCGCCACACTACGTTTGTATGGAAGAATAATCAACTAAGGCAACCTTAATGAAGAAATTCGAAACATTTTGGATGTCAAAACCTTTGTTACAGAAATGCGTACCATTTCAAATAGCAAGTTGGATGCAGTTGCTAATAGACAAAAGTCATTAATTTGCAGCAAAATTAAAGGCGACTCTTTATTATACTTTTTTATTAAATTACTCGCCTGCGTCGCGGTCAATGTGGTGACGCTTGGGGGAGGCCTATGTCCAGCAGTGGACGTCTTTCGGCTGATATGATGATGATGACTCGCCTGCAAGCTATTTGTATAACTTACCATTATCAGAGCTATAATGACGGCCACCGTACCGACGTACACGGCGTCTTCCCGTAAGAAGTCTATCACCTTAGTGAGGCATCCTTCCACGTACATCGTGGTAGGATTCGGCGACCCCTTGCAGTCCATCCTCTGAAACGTTCAGATTGTTATTGTTAGTACGGCATTATTAAATATGTTTTATAAGTAGAATCTTTCTTCGACAAATTAACCGCCTGCACTTTTTATTAATTAAAATTATAAGAAAAGAACTAGCACTTTATTTCTAAATTTACCACTCAGTGCGGTGGCGACAAAGATTAATTTGCCAAACACAATAAAACCTCAAATGCAAAAGATTTACAAAAAAGAATATATCACATTGCTTATCTGTCCTTCTGCTGCAGAGGGATTCAATGAAATCAATAAAGCTGGCCAACTTTAGGAAAAAGAAAATAACACAGGCCATCAATCGTTTAAAAAAAAAACAAAAAAAGTTAAAGTTTAATGGCATCTTAATTATTCAGCCAGGCCAGTTATTGTCACATATTGATACCTACCTAACTAAAGAGTTTGGATTAAGAAGAGATTGCACAGCATTGAGTCGCTAACATTTTGATGTAATTCGATAAAAAAATCTTTACCTTCCCCGGATAAACTTCCCGACAGCAACTTTCAGGTACATTATCATTCCAATCACTGTATCCCCTGACACCGCAACATTTCAGATACGTCTGGGTGTCATCCCAGGATTTGGTGTACTCATGTCTGACCCCATAGTAAGGGATGGCGGCGTACAGCTCCCGGTCTAATGTCGTGACGACTTTCTCCCTGAAGACAAACTGGAGGATCCCGCCGACCAGCATTACGACGAAAATTATGAAGACCAGGATGTAGTACTGGAATGGTATAAAATAATGTGATTAGACAAATACCGCTGTTTTGGGATAGTTTGTGTGATTCATAAATTCATTAGCGGTATATAAATTAATCATACATGTAGTAGATATAATTTATTGGGGAGTTATGTTTTCCTGTTTGTAAAGTTTACCACATATTTAACTAAGTAGTTTAAGACTTTGATATGACATTTTGGAAAACACACAACGGCTTTTGACAATGGGGCAGGGGTAAATATTTTCCTTATTCAGAACCAGGCATAAAAAAACAGTTCAAATGTATTTTCGAATATATTTGATTTTAATAACAGTTTGTATATATTTTTTTCTATATACCACAGAAGGAGCCCCCTTTTATGCTCCCCAACCTATGTACCTACAGTCAACCGCAAGTCAATGTTCAGAGTTTCAGCACCCTGAAAGTATCTTCATTACAAAGTAATAAGGCTATTCGTAAATCAACCTTTACTATTGAAGTGTGGTAGCCTGTCTTATTATAAACGCACCGTAAGCAGCATACATTTGACCTCCTTAGCGGCGCCGCAGCACCCGAGGAGTGACAGCAGCATGAGGGCAGCTCCCATGGCCACCACCACTCCTACTGAAGCTATGAACATGTTGTTGCTCATCAGCGTGCTGGAGAACGAACGGGTGATCCATACCCACAGTCCTACGGCCAGTGCGATCGCACCGCCTATCTGAAAGCCGAAAATTGTGTTTGTTAGTTTTAGCCTCAGTTGTAGGTAATTAATTATTGTTTGATTATGGAATTTAAATATTGATAGAAGAATTGAATGAATTTCTACTGTAACGTTTGTAACCCTTGGAACCTCTGCATTATTTAAAACAATTCACATAAAAGTCGGCGATAGGCGCACAGCCGAAAACAAAATGTTGTTTTTAAAAGAAAACAGTAAATACTCCGTATAGTCCAGCAATATATATTTATTAAAAAAAGGTAGCTATCAATAAACAAGGCTGGCCAATTTAGTTAAAAATTAAATGACAAAAGCCATTGAACATTTAGAAGAGTTTTTGGCGGGATTTTTTCGAGTGAAGTTCAGCGGCTGTTAATATTATTTGCAAATTGATTCCTAGTGGATATTGTGATATAAAATTGGTGTAGTTTTGTGTCTCAACTGTCTACGCAACTGGAAAATATGTGAAATCATTGACAGAAGCGATCTCAGGATAGCGGAGCGGAGAATTTTATTGTAGTTTTGACTACCTCCGCAAAGCTTACTGGGAAGGCTGACTCGATACAATTTGCTGCCAAATACTCCATAAACCATTAGAATCTGTTACACCCGTATTCTAATGCATACTAAAGAATGTTAAAATTGCACTGAAGACGAGGCGGTATGGTCCAAGACCTTAGCCTGCCCGAAAAGGGCGAACAAAAAAAAAATGAACATATATAAAAAGTATAAAATTTAATGGCATCGAAAAAGTATTTTGAAGACATGTGACCAGTAATTGTCACATAAATATTCTAACTAAAGAGGTTGCATATGGATTAACTAAACTGGCAAATGAAAAATTAAGGGTACGGACTAAAAAGGCTACAGCTGAAACAACCAGGAAAATTATTAAAAGAAGACAAATACTTAAAGTAACTTTACAAATCCTCATTCACGCATGACTCGTAAACATAAATCTATTTATTGAAATGTCTGATCATAAGGCTTGCGTGATGAGCAGTAACCTACCGGTTGTACTTGATGGATGTAATTAGTATCAACCATTACAGACTATTAAAGGTCAACATGCACTTACGTATGACATTGACGACACGCAAACGGATGCAAACCTGCATCTAAGGACACCGGTCATTCTATTTTTTGAGATACAGGCAGATATAGGTGTACCAGAATCTCATGGCATTTTTTATTTTTTTTAAATTGTGATTTTCATATGGCAATGTCAATTGTCACCTGTCGAATCAAAGTACTTGATGTGTCAACCGCTGCTGAAATTTTTTGATATTATCTTGAAAGTTTGTTATTTTTGTGAAAATGTCGAAAAACCCACTTCGATCTCATGCGAGACATATTGTTTTCAATGTGTATCATAAAATAAGGGAAGAAGAAGGCGTAAATCAAACTCAATCTTTGATTTTAAAGTGCGTCGTAGAGTGGACCGGTAAGTTGGACTGACTTGTTTTGATACTTTTAGTTTTTTTTTTTTTTTTTCTTACTTAATTTTAATTTCTTTCCATTACTATTATATGGTAAATCGTAGGTCAGGGCACATCGAATGATGGCCGGAAGGAAATGGCAACAGTAATGTAAAAATAAAAAATAAAATGAAATAAAAATAAAAATAGCCTTTAATCTCTGATTTTGTTTTTACATTTCTTACTAACTAGCCGTATTACTAATTTTCCTATTGCTAATACTTAATTCTATTTTACACAATATGTTCTTAAAAAATTGGTAACACCAGCATTAATTCATCAATTCAATCCATCAGGTTGTCTTTCCTGGACATAGGCCTCCTCTAGAATTCGCCATTTATGTCTGTCCATTGCTGATCTGCGCCATCCTTGTGGTAGGTCATCTTCCCATCTTCTTTGTGGCCTTCCTCTTGTTCTCTTTACATCTCTGGGGTACCAGGATATGACCTCCTTGGTCCATTTTTCTTTGGCAGATCTAATCACATGACCAATCCAACGCCATTTAAGTCTCTTGATTTTCTTTGAGACATCTGTCACCCCTGTGGTCTTTCTGATTTTGGTTAGTCTCCACTTGTCTTTCAGCTTGATGTGTAGCATGCTTCGCTCTATCCCCTGTTGGCATACCTTTAATTTTTGCCTGTGAGCCTTTGTCAGGCCCCAGGTTTGGCACCCGTAAGTAAGTATTGGTAGGATGCACATGTTGAATACTTTACGCTTGATTGGCATTAGAGTGTTTTTGTTCTTCAATATTTCTTTCAGCGACCAGTAGCGAGCCCAGGTGTTATTTACCCGTATTTGCACTTCTTTGGCCATCTGCCAGTTTGGTGCAATTATTTGACCTAAATAGGTGTAGTCATTCACATACTCAATGTCATGGTCATTTACACAGATTCTTTGGTGATGACTATTGGTCATAACCTTTGTTTTGGTTGTGTTCATGGTCAGACCTGCTTTTTGACTCTCTGTTGTCAGTTGTAAGAGCATTTCCTGTAGAGTGACTGGGTCCTCGGCGAACAGTACCAAGTCGTCTGCAAATCGCAGGTGTGACAGCCAACATCCATTAATATTTATGCCCCACCTTTCCCAATCTAGCTTTCTGAAAATTTCCTCTAATACAGCCAAAAAAAGTTTGGGAGACAGAGGATCCCCTTGTCTGACTCCTTTTTGGATTTTAAATTCTTCTCCAATTTTTTCTAATTGTACTTTTGCCGTGCTGTTGCTGTATATATTCCTTATAAGTCTAATGTACTTGTTTTCTATTCCTTGATTTTCCAAAGCTTTATATATGTAGTTGTGAGATAGGGAGTCAAATGCCTTGTTATAGTCTACAAAAGAAATATAATATGGTTTTCTGTATTCCTTGTATTTTTCAGTTATCTGTTTCACTACATGTATGTGGTCAACTGTTGAAAAATCAGCTCTGAAGCCTGCCTGTTCTCTTGGTTGTTCTGCGTCTAGTCGTTTAGTGAGCCTGCCTAAGATTATTTTTGAAAAAACTTTGTATATATTTGTCATGAGGCTGATAGGTCTGTAGTTGTCTATTTTGTCTTTATCGCCCTTTTTGTGGATCAGTACTATGGTTGACTTCGTCCATTGTTCCGGAATAAATTCACTATCTATGATTTTGTTAAATAGACTAGTGAGTGGTTTTAGTATTACACCCAGTGACGCGTTTAGCATTTCATTGGTTATTCTATCTTCTCCTGGGGCTTTGTCATTCTTTTGTGACAATATGGCTTGCCTCGTTTCGCTTTCTAATATGTAAGGTACCTCTTCTTCTTTGTTTGTGTTTTCGATTACTGCTGATAAATCGGATGAATTGTAAAGGCTTTTGTAGAAGGCCGTAGCGATTTTGCTGATCGTTGTTCTTTTTGAGGTTGTATATTCCTTGTTTTCTTTATTTTTTCCCTTCATTTTCGGTATCCAAGACGTATGATCCTTAAGTTTCTTCAGTACTCTTTTGATTCCTCCTGTTTTTTCGATTTCAGATTGAATGCTGTCGAAACGTATTTGCTTCTTATGGCCTCTTATACTTGATGTGATATTTTTACTTAATGCTTCTATCTTTTTAATATTCTTTCTCCTGTCTACAAACAGTTCTCCTCTTTCTTTTATCAGGGTTCTTGCGTTATCTCCTATTTTGTCCATTTTGTTTAACTTGCTCATGTGCCTCAATTCGGTTCCCAGATTAGTTAATATTTTTTCGAGTTTATTATAAAACTAAAAAAAAACTCAATTCAGGAAAACTCCTGAATTGAGTCGTTATTTTTAATTTTTTCCATCTGCCCTTTTACTTTATCTAGGATACTTTCTGGGATTGGAGTCCCTATTTGATCTGATCTGGTTTTTATGTGTTTCCTTGTTCTTTTTTTGTTTGTGACTAAAGTACCGTAGTAGTAGTTACTAATTCTTCTACAAGATATTGATTTTAACGGAGATTGAGAATCTTTGACGTAAGAAAAATATTAAGTAATAATCTGCGCCCTGCAGTGGGACGTGTATATAGACGGGAGTTATTGGCGGGATTTTGTCGAGTGAAGTTCAGTGGCTGTTAATATTATTTGCAAATTGATTCCTAGTGGATATTGTGATATATTATTGGTGTAGTTTCGTGTCTCAACTGTCTCCGCAACTGGACAATTTGTAAAATCATTGACAAAAGCGATCTCGGGATAGTGGAGCGGTGTATTTTATTGTAGTATTGACTGCCTCTGCAAAGCTTACTGGGAAGACCGACTCGATACAATTTGCTGCCAAATACTCCAAAAAACATTAGAATCTGTTACATCCGCATTCTAATGCATACTAAAGAATAAATGTAAGATCCAAAACTCTTTCCAAAGACGTGGCTAAAAGGTCCTAGCAACCAGGCCATAAAACTTACATAAAAAAAAACAAATATAGACTGATGATGATGAATGACTTTAAGTAACATGATACATTTTATTATTTTTTACAGACTTTATACATAAAGAGATTGGTTTTGAATATGTTAAATGCCAATGAAAAAGAACCATTTTGATGGAGAGAGATGACATAAAACTACAAAGATACAAGTTTTTGAAATGCCAGTGGAGTTCATGGAATCGTATTCTAGTTTTCTAGTTCTGAATGAGGTTTTAAGTTATTAGTATGATTTAAATGCTAAATAATAAATTAGTACATAAATTAATATTCAATTGATTTATTTTTCCTATGTTAAGAACACGATGTATAACAACATTATTCATACACATACCTATAATACTCACAGTGGATCTTTGTGTCTCTGAATTGGTTGCAAGACCCCGCGCAGTAGCTATTTTTGTGTCAATGTTGAAGGTGAAGATAGCTTTGTATAACTGTCTCTTTCACTCGCTTATGTATGTCACATAAGCTTACGGAGTTTCTTGTGCATTCTTCTCCATAACAAGCTACTTTCCGAATGCACGGTAGAATCAACTTTTATTCCATGTAAATTTAAATTGTGACATTCAAAAGTGCCGCTTGGTGGCCCAGTTGAAATAAATATCTTTTGTCTTTTGTCTTTTTTGTCATCGTCCTATCTCGCTTACTCTATGCAGTATACTCGATGACAAACTGTTTCTTACGCAATGGTTGGCAGGACCAAGTTCAAAGCCACAAAGATCCGTTGTGACTACTATAGGTACCTCATGTTCATTAATACTAAAGACATAAATAAAAATTAAACAGTATCAAGATCGTTTGATCCAATTTCCCCAGTATTGCATACAACAAATTTTTATTTCCCCTTTTGCCATGAGATTCTGGTAGACCTATACAATTGATGCGA
This sequence comes from Orthosia gothica, assembly GCA_949775005.1. NCBI lineage: Eukaryota > Metazoa > Arthropoda > Insecta > Lepidoptera > Noctuidae > Orthosia > Orthosia gothica. The sequence goes on along the minus strand of OX459045.1, from coordinate 25,741,730 downwards.
AAACCTTCGCGCTTAATATTCATCATCATTATCATAGCTTAGACATCTACTGCTGGACATAGGTCTCCCCCAAGCCCAGTGTTTCTCTAAACCAGCGGATGTCCCTGGCCTTCACCTGGCCATAAGGCTCCCTTTTAAATATTACTATCTAATAAAACACAGGAACTTCCTAATTCGTGCACACATCAATAAAATAGACCCAGAGTTCTTTTATCATTAATTCGACCATTTTTTTCCACTGATGAACGCAGGTGGACGTCCGTCTAATGTTTAGATACGATCTAAATAGCTTCATGTTGTTGTCATAATGCGTTCTCTTGAAATATTGCTTCATTCAATCGCCAGGATGTTCCATGAGGTTTGAAGTTGAAATTATTAATTTAAGATAACATCTAAGGTTACACATTTAGACATTAATGTCGATTTATTTCTCATTCACGATATACCTCTTTACCTGAGAATCTATTCATATATATTTCGTATCCCATGTTTTTGCTATATATTGTCACGTTTATTGGGCGGATACTCGTATTGTCAACATTTTTGCGCCATTTAACTGGTATGCTCATAAAGAAGTTGATACTTACGAAGGTGACTACATTAATGCATATTAATGAGAACTTCATACATCTGCCGCAACTGTCCATTGCTCCTCCCATTCCCATGGCGAATCTGTGGACACGTGAAGAAAGAAAATCAGCAATAAATTTATATCAAATTTTATTAAATTAAAAATTATCCAGAGGCTTGAGACACTTTACAATTCCACGGACCTTAAACACGCGCCTTCCAAAAATATGTCAAGCTTTTGTGACCCATACTTGGGTCTTACTAGGGGTGATGCGCCGACGCACATCTTATTAACTTTATTAACCATGCGTGCAGGTGAAATGTTGACTGAACTGTAACGACAGATGGTTCCAATCTGCGTCGGTTGTATTTTTTGTCGTCTGTTACGACTCCCACGTTTCTGGTAAGCTTGTTTATTCTTAGGTGAGAATTCTGGCTTGTTATGAGAATATTCTTATATTCTGAGGCATAAAACAATAGTAACACCACAAATGCTTGAAAGTGAGGTTTTAAACTCATTGAATACTGGTACTCAATTGAATCCGGTTAGTAAGAAGCCAAAAATAAAAGTCGAGGAGACTTGGCAAGAAAAACATGTACCTACGAAACATTGATAACAATCTCGACAGTTGTGCCTCCAGGGCGCGGGTTTTTGTTTTGGGTAACTTTCGCTTTGCGTTATGCCAAGTTTGGTTTTGAGATGATTCAGGTCTTTGCACATTCAGTTAAGTGGTCAGCATTACCTTACCTATTATTCTCTTCTTCATTGTAATTTGGGTCAGGTAACGCAGGGCAGTGAGGGCGGTTACGCACTACATCCGATCCATGTCCGTGGAATTTCGGTTTTGAAGTAGCCGTATTACTTCTTGTAGCGAATCTTACACACTACATCCGAACTCTATCCGTCATAATCTCTCATAATTCAGAACATTTTGAACTCGGCACTCAAATCACGGACACGGACTTGTAGTGCGTAACCGCCCTGACCGTATAAATTCGTTAACGGATAGATTAACATCCAGTCACAGGTGCATGGAGTATCATAAGTACCTGCATATTAACGACAACCTTGGGTACTGAACAGTGAAAGTTGACTACAATATATCCAGTTGTTTGTAAGCAATTCACGTGCATAGGCACTTATGGTAGGTACGCTTTGGCATCTCTTAATGAGAGTAAAAGTTTATGCGTGTGGTCCTCGCAATGACTAGACTTTCTATCACAAATACTGGGTGCTGTAGGGCTTAGAGGGAAGCGTTATATCTTGAGTTAGTGGCCATATAGGTCCCTTATATTATCTACTACCTGTTCCCCGCGGATTCGCTCCCGTGGGCCACCCCACAGGACCCGTTTTCGGGATAAAAAAATAGCCTACGTCACTCAGGAATAATGTAGCTTTCTATTGGTGAAAGAATGTTTTAAATCGGTCCAGTAGTTTCGAAGCCTATTCGGTACAAACAAACAAACAAACAAAACAAAAAATCTTTCCTCTTTACACACAGAAGCACGACGTTTAGGGCGCACGGTTGGCGCAGTGGTTGAGCGATTGACTGCTGCGCTGCGTGTCGCCGTTCGATTCCCGGATGGATCAAATATTTGTATGACCTACAGATAGTTGTGCCGGCTCTGGGTGTAGTGTATGTGAGTTTATATGTTTGTAAACGCACCCACGATACAGGAAGAAATTCCTAGTGGGGCAACGTTTTTTAAAAAGAAGAAGAAGAATAATATTGGTATAGACTAGCTGCCGCCTGCGGCTCCGCTCGCGTGGTATTAGTACTTCTCCCAATATCTTTATAAATTCTAGCCTATGTGTTATTCTGATGTATAAGCTATATTTCTGTTCATCAAAATCCGTTGAGTAGTTTTTGTGTGAAAGATTATCAAACATCCATTCCCCGATCCATCCTCACAAACTTTCACGTTTATAATTAGTAGGATTCGTATCTCGTAATACAATTAAGACAAACGAAGGTACAAACCTACGAGAATATAATGTTGAAACAAAATTTTCTGGTCTGCGGGTTTGCTCTTTAACTGAACTGATCAATTGATTTAAATCATTTGATGAATCTTAAATCTTTCTTTGCTACTGCCTGCAACTAAACACAGATCAGATGCTAAATTTATAGAGATGTCTAAGAGAATAGAAACAAGAGCCATAGATTCATTCCGGATCTAACGATTTCTTACAGGCTTACACCATGGGTTAATAAGCTGCGCTCTGTCCTCAATCTTACTTTTTACTAATATTATAAATGCGAAAGATTGTATGGATGCAGGTATGTTTGTTATTCAATCACGTCAGAACGGCTGAACAGCCTAATTGTGTAAGTGAATTCGGCAAAGGAAACAATCTGGTTCTTTCCCAAAAACACACACATACACAAAAAAGTTGAATAAAGATACAAGTTTTTTGTGTATGTGTGTGTTTTTGGGAAAGAAACAGAGTTTCCTTTGCCGAATTTACTTACACAATTAGGCTGCCGGTATAGTGTTCCCGTGGATTAATAAAACACTTTTGACGCGGGCGAAGCCGCTGACAGAATCTAGTAGATCATAATCCCACGTAAAGGTAGGATGGTATGTGACCAAAGCCATTAGGTAATGTGTATGTAAATAACGCTAACTAAATAAGCCTTTTAATGTACTAGAAATAAAGCACGAATTCACAACTCACAGCCTAATCTACACACAACAAAATGACAAACGTAGATTGTCATGAGGCTATTCAGATGATGCAGACAATCAATCCTTGTAATCAATCTAGCTTGGCATAAAAACTTGAATCTAATTAATTAAGTCTCAGTACCTGTCAGGCTTTATTATTATAAATCGTGTTTCTTTGCTCATGTCAGTATGTGGTCGACATTGTAAACTGCTAGGTGATCTAGTATGCCACGGTGAAACAGATAAATAAATAACATAATGTATGTAGGTAATATTAGCTCTTACCTCCAATATGTTGATTTCTCTTTTCTTCGTAACTTAAAACAGATTTGTAAACGATTTTTAATATTATTGATCATATTACTGAAGTTGTGTAACATTAGAGACTTGGAATGACATTTGATTTAATTGGTGTGATTTTAATTTTCCTTGTACCCACCAGTAGATGATGAGGTGATGTCACAAAGCTAATGAAAACAAATAATAAATGAGTAGGTACTTACAAGTATGTGGATAGGCAATAAAGTGTGTAAGTACCTACTGCTCAACTGCAAAACAAAATACTTAATCGAAATAAAAGGAAATTCTATGGCTAGATCGAACAAGGGGAAGATTCAATAAGGGCTCGTTTTAACAGGGAATTGGGGAAGTATTCCCCGCTTCTGGTCGTGGTCGAGCTCTGTAGGCAATGGTGTTATATATTTGGTAAAATCTCATTGTCTGTTGGTACCTAATTAAACACCTAACTATGAAGTTAAGTAGTTATTACTAAGTTATTTGTTATTTGGTAGATCGCTATAATTTTGGAATTGCTTAGTACTGATCAAGGTGAAAAAAAAAGTTGGGACCTTTTAGAGGATAGAGATAGGAGTCGGGCAGCTGTAAGGGACTGACAGGTTTTTTTCTGCTGATCTTCCTTATAAATCACACGGATATTGGCATCTACATTAGCAATTAGGCTGCTGATTAAATAACTATTGGACCTTACCTAACCAACCCTTTCAGCAACGAAGTGTTGCAGTGTAAATGCTGTATAATTTTGTTAACTCTAGTATGTGTTATGTAGGTGACTAGGTATGTCATTACAAGTCATAATATGTAATGCTATGTATGTCATGCGTGCATGAAGCATTACGACCACTAGCAGAGAGGAGCGACGACTTGCGCGGACGCAAACACTCAAGGTGATACTCCGGATAACACAAGGTCCATCTAATCCATTCACTTACGATGTTTATAAGTGAAAGTAGAGTTGCATGACGCTTCATTAACACGAGCAGGTTAAACAATAATATAGGAAACGTAGTTTTGAAGTTTAAAAACTCCCGATTGATGTCAACATCAACATAAGTTGTGCGTCGCGTCACTTACATTTTGTCACGAAATCCGATATCGTCTTGTCAGCACCGTTAGCCGAAACAGTTTCACTTTACCATCACTGTTACTTCTCACTACAGTTACTACGTTTATTTGAACAGTTCATTGACGAGTTGTTTGTTATGGAAGGCGACAAGTGCGTTGTGGCCGCTCGTACACACTCAACTGGTTTGTTGAGTCAAGCACGCGGCGACGCCCCTCCAACCAAGCCGTAGGAGGAATGGGACAGCCTTCGAAGGGTCCTACAACGAGTTTATGTGTTCGCAACTAGGTCAGGTTGTATGCGTGTAGCGCAACTATTATTTACAATGAAAGATCGGAAAGAAAAGATTACAACTAACTTTACATTTCTCTTTATTTCCAAAATAAAACCAGCTAACTTGGGTACAGTTGACGTCATTCAGCGGAACACGTTTGAAATCAACGAACTTTTAGGCATTTACTTTTGTAACGACGCTATATTCATTATTCATGAACCATGAAGTACAGTTCGAGTTAAATAAGAATATAGTTTATGCATAGACATCTCCTCGGGCCATGACCTATGGTAATAACCATAGACTAAGTTATAACCCCGACTGTTGAACTGTTAGCCCTGGATAAAATGTTCGATTCCCGGACTTTTCGATTGCCAGTCGATTACAGCATAATTTGAGGTAGGGACAGCAAATAAAGAAAGTTCTCAAATAAAAACAAGAGTTTGTCACAGTTTCTTTTATTAGCTTTTTGTTAATAAACGTTCACCTCAACTCAACATAATTATAAACTGGTGGTACAAATGTAATCAACGCGGTTTTACATCAATATGAGCATTACTGCGTCTACTACCAACTAAGATGTCATTGAGCTTTGGTTTACAAGAAATCATACTCTGATATCTCAATCAGATTTGTAAATATGTTTATGATTAAAAACTCAAGAAAATGTATGACCTGCGCGCAATCAAGCAAAGATTCAATGAACAAAACTGGTTTCAAATTGATTTATTCTACTTAATAGTTAAAGTTATAAACATCTAAAATGATAGGAACACAAGGCCGTTCGTAAAGATTACATATTTAGGCAGACCACACAGATTTCACTGCTTCAATGTGGATAAATCCTTATATTGTTATAACTTCTTCAGCGAGTATTTAAATGATCTTTATCTACACTTATTTAAACTATATAATATGACCAAAAATACCCGTCTTATACAAATCTTTGAATAACTTCTAAACAAAACCTAAGGCTTAAAAGTCTCAAGTATCCACCCCGACCGCGCGCAGGTCACTTATAATAAAGTGAAACTATGCAATAAATAAATAACCCAGTGCTTTGAATTTGTGAAATATAACATGATATCGAATAGAAGTGGATAGTAAATAGCGTGAATCCCTTTCACAGCATATAGGTCCTATTTGATGCCACAATATATCCTCACCTGCTACTGGCTCTGATACAGTTCTCACTAAAGAGTTAGAAAATTATTGATATAAAATAAGAAGCCAGTGCGAATTATTAGTGATCGCGTAGAAATCAACGATAGAAAAAATTATACATACAACTCAATTCTCGTAAACTTAATTTAAACTTGGAGCAGTAAACGGTAGGTGATTTCGTAGGTACAATTATTTATATCTATTTAGACACGGATATAAAATAAAACAAATATATTTCAAATTATATTATAACTGAAATTATAATGATATATTACATATTTTGCGCTAAAAATACAACGAAATACACTTATACAAGCAACTCGCTACTGCTGTTGGTTACATACGGACTGACAATAAATTAACGCATGAGAGTTACATAGTTTTAACATTACATTATCTATATTTAAACATTAAGAACGCTTTTAATTAGACCTAGATACACAACACGACCGCACGACGATGCGTAGCTTCTCTTATAAATTAATTGACAAAGATAAAACTTAGATAAAAGCTGTATATATCATTCAAAGTAAAATTAAATGAGGACTCAATTCTGAACTCAAAACGATAGAAAAGTAACCATAATCGGGCATCCAGACCCCGATATACTAATACAAAAACCGGTCAATGTACAGATGTACGAGAAAGGATCACTCAGGGTACTGTTTTGAGCCCAGAAGATCATAATATAATGACTCCTCTTTCGAGTTAAAATATAATCTTGCATGAAGAAAAACTTCAACATAATAAATAATATTTATTTAATTTAAAACATGGCCAAATAGCGATAAATAATATTTTATTTTATGTCGTTTATGTCGATCCTAAGAGCAAAGAAAAAGTAGAAGTGACAAATATAACCATTGTGAGCTTGGCACATATCTTGTAGTCCAAAACTGTATTATGTGATATGAATGACAAGATAAGCTGTTGTAATTGTTTGATACAATTATGATCGACGTCTCTTAGGCACAAGAAGTGTTCTTATGTATAGGTCTTGCCAAACTTCTGGACCGCTAAGTTGGCTTTCCGATGCGCAAGGCACGAAACGGTGCTATTTTGTATGAGATTTAATACTGCGCAGCCATTGTAGCCAACTTCCAAGCCCAAGAAGCTATGCAAGAGCTATGACCACGCATAATGTATCTATTTTTTTATTACTTATTATAATTTTGGTCTATAACTTTTCTAAAAACGTAATTTGACTTAGTTTATAGACCTAACATTAATACTGCCTTTCGCATATAAGTTTATGAAAAATCGTGCTAAAACTTTAGCCTAGTGATTTTAATTCGAAATGTACTTTTACGACTTATAGAGTGTGTAATATAAAACATCTGCACTATATATTTCAATAGAAGACAACAAATAAATGCAAGAAATTTAATAATTTTACATCAATATGCGAACAACATGTCCAAATCCTTTGTACACAAATATTACAAGTATCAAATAAGAAGCTACGCAGCGACGCGTGAGCCCTTTCATTTCCCTTAAACATGAAGTGAAGAAAGTTGAAAGCTCACATACTTCCGCGTATCATACGGAATTGAATATGAACATTTAACACGTACTGATTAATTTATTATTACATACATCGTAAGGAGGTATTTTAATCTGTTGACTGTAATAGTGCTAACACACGTCCGGATTTGGTACGGCCGGAATAACTCCGCCCACAAATCAGTTCTCGCTTACACACGCTCGGATATGGTACAACCGGACTAACTCCACCCACAAATCCTGGTGTTGCCGTATTTAGAACATTATTATACATTTTTATTTATGACTAAGTTGAATGTAAAATATCGGGCGACAATAACCAAAATCGGTAGATCTCCCATAAATCGGGGATTTTTTTCAACGCTGGTCGTAGTTGGTACGGCCCAACCAGCCGACAACCCTACACACGTCCAGATTTGGTACGGAGCAGACCATATCCGGTGTGAAAACAAGCGGACCAAGACGGACTCAATTAAAAATAATAAGGTCCGGCGGACCACTCTACACACGCTCGGATATGGTACGGCCGGACTAACCCCGCCAGTAAATTCGTGGTCCGGCCGTACCAAATCCGGACGTGTGTTAGCACTATAAGCGAGAACCTTCTGTAGAACTGTAAACAAACGCTTCCATCGCAAGTATATTTCAACTTCATTCACTCATCTCGAACTAGAAATGTAGCTGAACATTCAACCGATTCATCTCGGGCCACTCGAGAGAGCGTGGTCGGCTCCATCACTCTTATCAATATCGATTCGTATAAGTGAAAGATTACAACTATTACGCGTGTCGCACTTATTTATTAGTATTGCATGTGAGCTAGAATAAATGAAGCAAAACGCACTTTAAACAACCAAATGTATTATAATAATGTATTATTATTGGCAGGGCCGGATCTAGGAGGGGGCGAGCCGAGCAAATGCCCAGAGCGGCATAAATGCGGGGCCACCAAACTGCACTAACAGGCCTTTTTATTTCTTCAGAAAACCTAACTTATTCGTGATGTGGTGCTAAAATTTTCAATCTCGCTTCGCTGTCGAATGTTATTGGTTCTTGTTGTAAACCCACCGTTAAATAACTTATCATTCATAATGTTGCAAAAATTCTTAGGTGAAATTTTCGAGCTCGAACTATTTGTTTTAATTGATAATATCCTGAAACATTTACTTCCTTATAAGTCGTCATTTTAAAGGGCGGTAAATATTGTTTACGGGCCTTGGCTGATGGCAGTGAAAATCTAATGTATTTCAGTCTTCTCGGTTAATCTTGAAGAAAGTTTTAAGAAGTGACGAGATAAAGCGTTTTCACAAATGAAATCTTTCACAATACACAACATTATATCGATATTGATAAGTGTCATTTTTGCCTAACATTAGAAGTCATAATTCGCTATAGCTTTGTCTTGAGTCTATCGCATGGATAAAATATATCCAAGAAAATACGAGACATACATAATGTAACATCGACTTGGCGGAGTACCTTGAGCAGTATTGACGCGACCGCATCTAAGTATTCGTCAGACAGATTTCCCGCAGCATTACAATGCATTATGGACTTTATTTGGAAGAAAATGTAGTATTATTTAGAATGAGTTTTGGCACAGCCTATACTCGTCGATATTGATAAAAATTGCATTTGGAAGCTCCCTTATAACGCATCGTTGCCAACGCGATATCAGTTTACGAATACCAGAAATAATGGCACTGTTGTATAGAAATTGTGTGAGCATACTCGTTCTATACATTGCCAAACGGTCACAAAAACACTGCCTCAAACTTTCGAAATGCTCACTATAAATCCGTACCGAGAATCCTATATATCAGTGTTTCTTAACCTGTGGTCCGCGGACCTATGTATGGGGGCCCGCAATCTCATCCATGGACCATTTAACAATAATAAATAAATGCCACCAAAAGTCTCGTAGTCGCTTACAAACACACAGGAAAACCAATTAATATAAACCTCTTTACCAAGTCTTATTAAGAGAGTCCTTCAAATTGTGCTTGATTTCCTAGGGGTCCGTGGACTGGAAAAGGTTAGGAAACACTGCTATAGAGGAGTTGACTAAACAAAAACCAACAAGTACACATTTAAAAACTTATTTGATATAAATGGGAATTAAAACTTCGGCCGTTTTTATTAGACCAACATTTTAAATTAGTAAAATGTCCAATTGGGACCAAAAACACATTAAAAATAACTTGAAAGTTATGAATATTATTAATTTTCCAAATTAGGTATTATAGAATAAGTAGCTTCATTAGTCTTTGATCAGCCACTCCGCAATTCACGTGGGTACAAATCGAGTCCGATATCCATGGGGAAACAAAAGATGCTTAACAATGTTTAACAACCATGAACATGAGAGTACGTTGTCAACAACATGTTTGACACAGAAACATGTTGCTGAAACATTGTTGTGCAACTTCGTTCAGCGTAGCTGCCTGTATCGGTGTTTCGGGTTGTGTCGGACTGTATGTTCAGCTTAGTGCGTTAGGCTGAGATCTATAGAGCGAAATTTGACTTTACAAGCTTAATACAGTAGCACTTCATACGAAAGTGAACCTTATGCGTATACCCAGTCGAATTAAATTACCTAGAGCTTGGCAAATTCGTACGTGACACGCGGGCGAGGGGGACGTCAGGCAGTGGGAGTGGTACAACATGCGCGCGGGACGGTGGTCACCTGACGGGCGCGCCTTTACGTCATTGGCTGATAATGTCCCCCGAAACTCGCGGGGACAATGGGGGTGTCACGTAAGAATTTGGCAAGCTTTAGCAAAACTTCGCAGATGTGACGAATATCGACATCTGAACACGATATTAATATTTTTTATCTAGTTAAATTGCCTATCAGTGTGAATTAATTCGAATCCCGTCGAGCTATCTGGAATATCACAATACGATAAAAAATACTGATTTTCTTACTCTACCAGCGGTTGTTGACCCCGCAGTTAGACTATTACTTGATAGGCACATATTTTATATCGATAGCCACCACATCTGCAAAGTTTCGCTAGATAATTTAAATTTGACCTTGTAAACGTTATTTAAAAAAAAAACTTAACTGTAATTCTCTATAGAATGCTGATCATTTACTAACATAGAGATTTTTATAAATAAGGCCGTCAATGTTTATATACATTAAGGCCCGATTGCTACTAACTCGCAGTTAGTAATTATGTATGACAATATTTGAACATCATGATAGCAACTAACTATGAGTAAAGTGGGCCTAAAGGAATATGCACGTTAACTGAATACAAACAAGGTTAACTTTCGTAGGAGTAAAGTTCGTCCGCAGTACAGAAGTCACATTGGTGTAGGTCGCGGTGCGGTCAGCTGGCTCGCGCGAGGCGTGCGTGCGCGCGCGGCACCGCGGCCAAGCACTACGGCCGCCGCGCCGCGAACACGCCGCGCTGCGCCAGGTACGCGGCGTTGTCGGGGTGCGACCCTGGGGGCAACACATCACGTTACTTCTCTGAAAACTTTTAACGGGGCATAGTATTTTATAAAAGCTTCCTTATATTCATTCTCGTTAAGAAAATAGATAGTCATCTTTGTCAGCCGGCCCCTCGACAAATCATTACGTATCTTTAGCAAGAGCAAAACGATAGCGATCAAACGCTTTATGTCATAAAAGTCGGCATTACCTGCAGTGTAGGTATGGTAAGTCCTACACAATCGTTTGCTAATCGCTCGCTGTTTATCAAATAAACTTATAAAAAAAAAAACGCCAACCATTCTAAAACTTCTGTATTGAAGAGCAATTATTGCGAAGAAATCGCTATCGTTTTGCTCTTGCAAAATATACGTAATAGCCTGCGGGTCGCAAGCTTTCTAATTTGTTGCGATCCGATTGGTCGAGAAGCCGGCTGACAACAATGACTCACTATTTTCTTAAGGCGAATGGACGATAGTTCGAAACCTTGCATATGAATAGATATATAGAATACACTTTATTGTACATAGCTTCTGCCCGAAAAGTATTATATCATCTCAAGGGAATACAAAATATCCTATGTCTTTCTTCCCAGGGTCTCAAACTATCTCCATGCCAAATTTCATCTAAATCGGTTCAGTAGATCCAGAGATTACCACCTACAACCTCAAAACTCACAAACTTTACTTCGTTATAATATTAGTATAGATTTAATTACTTATTATATTTTTGAGTTATTTGTATTACTCTTAGACGCATTTACGTGCACGTCTTTTTATATCGTTCAACATGTATAATATGTAATTTTCCAACAAGAATGTTGTAACCAAATACTTTGTGACAAAAATTTACTGAGAAAAGAGTGTCTATGGAGTTTCTTGCATCTTATTCTGCACAGCGGATCTTTGTGTCTCTAAAGTTGGCTTTGCGGGCAATTGCGCAAAAAACAGTTTGTCATCGAGTATACTGCATAGAGACAGGACGATGCGACAGACGTAAGCGAGTGAATAAGCAGTTCTGTTATACAATGCTATTTCAACATTGACAACAAAATAGCAACCGCGCAGGGTCTTACAGCCAACTTCAGAGACACAGAGGTCCACTGTGACTACTATACCAATGCTGCTTGCGAATGTACTCTTCTAAACTACCTTCATATTTTTCTTGACAATTCAAAAGTATCTTTAAATGGTTTAATTGAAATAAATGATTTTGAGTTTTTAGTACATTAAAATAGTTACACAAATATTTAACAAAAAAAATCTAGGTAGGTATAATAGCGCTCATAACAGGCGGGCAGATAATCACGTAAATATTCACTGAAAAGCGTATACGCTGTACGATATTTTACACAAGTTTTCTAGTTCCAAATCGTAAGGTCTAAAATAGCTAAACGATGTTAGGCCGTTTATTATTTATGTGTGCGTCACTGTATGTACATATATGTGCGTTTTACGTTGAAATTAGGCAAGCTTACAGCTAACACCATATACAGTGACAATATATAACACTAACATCTACTACTTAAATAACTAAGGGCCGATTTCACCAATAACACTAATCGCGATTAGTTCAACTAAACACAGTTTATGCAAATACAGCGTTCTGATTGGTAGTTTCTCAGCGGTCTCAATATAACTCATTTTTATATACGGTGACAATATATAAAAAAATTGCCACTTATAAGTGCCACTAACATCTACTACTTAAATAACTAAGAGCCGATTTCACAATTAAAACTAATCGCGATTAGTTCAACTAAACTCAGTTTATGAAAATACAGCGTTCTGATTGGTAGTTTCTCAGCGGTCTCAATAGTTTCATTGGTGAAATCGGCCCTACGAATAAGAAAAAAAAAAAAACAAAACAAAAAACGGAATACTTACTACCACAACATAACTCACGAACCTTGGTTGGGGAACGGTAAGCAATTGGTCTTGAGTATCTCCTCATGGTTACCATAGGCACAGAACTTGACAACTACAGTGTTGGCCGATATGCCTGTGATCTCGGCTTCATAGAACTGAAAATGAGATATTTGACTGTGAGAAACATTTTTGCATGCCATCTACAACCAATAGTTAATAGACAAAACTCGTGCACCCAATAGGATTTCCCATCAGCAAGTATAATGAACTTCCAAACAAGCATTCATACCCTATTTTAATCCTGTTAGATAGAAATAAACTTAAAAAAAATCAGATAATTACGTATAATATACGACCGAGCAGTCTTGGCCGCATTGTCTGTCAGGGAATTTATTTTAGATTTTTATTAAGTAGAATTTTATTAGTCATGGGCCCGATGTTTCAAGTCTGATAACTTTTAATTGAGGAATAAAAATGGCAATGGAAAAATGGTTTGACAGCTTTTGTATAGAAAATATGTCAAACGGCCATTTTTATTCCTCAGTTAAAAGTTATCAGACTGTTGAAAATCGGGCCCTTATTGATATAGATCAATGAATATGTTTATGAATGTAATGACATGACTGCTTGTTAAGGAATAAAAAACATCAAATTCATTACATTTTAGGTCAGTTCATTTTTTTTTTTTGTCCACTAAATGCCATATCACACTATACTGATAAATATTATGTCAACTTACATTATTGTCCTCCCAATAAAGTGCGAGGCAGCGGTCGCCAACCTTCCAGTTGATGTCGGCAACACCAAGCATAGCGCGCGCCTGTTCGTTCACAGCTGCGTTCTGGAAGCCCAGTAGTGAATTGGCTAGGAATGGTGCTCCACGCACGTTCGCGTACTCCTGAGGCCGGGCGCCGTAGCCGTACTGACGTCCTGGGTACCCGCTAGACGCTGCAGCCGCTGCAGCCGCCGCCGCCGCAGCATTCCCCATATAACTAGCAACATTGCCGTATAGACCAGTCTGCCGCGCACTATCTACATAACCGTTTGACTGTTGCCGCTGACGCTGGTACGACTGCTCCTGGTACTTCTGCAGGTCGCTGCCTCTCCTGAAGGGCGGTATGTCAGCCATACCCTGCGCGGCGAGGTAGGCTTGCTTGGCGTAAACCTGCTCCAGTGGCGGGTAGTTCCGCGGCTGTTGTAGCTCCTCCACCGCGCGCTGAGTCGCCAATAGATTCAGGTTCGCTGTAGCGTCCACTAAACTATCCATTGCACTAGCATTACGATAATTTTGCTGTTGTTGTTGTTGCTGTTGTTGTTGTTGTTGCTGCTGTTGTTGTTGCTGTTGTTGTTGCTGTTGTTGTTGCTGCTGTTGTTGCTGTTGCTGCTGTTGTTGCTGTTGCTGCTGCATCTTATTCTCATTATTATAATTCCTGCTGTCGCTCCTCATATTCTTATCATTATAGTGGCTCTGTGCCTGTGGCGGCGGCGGCATGTGATATGAATTGCTGTAATGCATGTTCAGGTTAATCGCGTTGGTTTGGAACTGGTTCTGATTTTGTTGATGTTGATGTTGGTACTGCTGCTGTTGCTTATTTTTCTCTTCTAACTTCCTCTGAAACCTTGGCGGCTTTTCACTCTGTGTTTGATATTTCCTATCATCTCGATGTGAATGATTATTATCTTGAGAATAATGTCCTCTAGTATCAGATCTTTGTCTATTGGCACCATCAAATCTAGATCCTTGGTTACGAGGGTTATTTCTCCCACTATTCCTCTCCCTATAATTATAATTATTACGATCATTTCTGTCCTCTTGTGAGGAGTTATTCTGGCGGTTGCCCTTATCCTTATCAGGTACGTTAGGCAGCTTATCTTCTAAGAAGTCAAATAAGGACACTTTTCCAGATGGTTTCACTTGTATATCCTCATCATTAATTTCCTTATTTCTTCCCTTACGTTTAGGTGGTTCTGGTTCTTTCTGCTGCTTCTCTTTACTTCTGCTCTCTGAGTTATCTCTCTTCTGCAGAATCTTAAGAGCCCTATCAACATTATTCTTAGTATATTTGAGAGCATTTTCAGCTTGCTCTTCCGAGAAACCAGCATCAACTATCTTCTGTACATTAGCATCTAACAGAGGTTTTGTGCCTCCACCGAAAACCTGAAATTTAAAACAATAACAGACTTTAGAAACTGTATTTTTAGGATAAGAATATGTAACTAACCAAAGCAGCCCGCCGAGCACAGCCTCTGTGATAGGCTTGAGTCATGCATTTTATCTTGGTTTTTGCTCCCAAACTGTGATAAAAATGTTTGACTCAAGCCTATCACAGAGGCAGTGCTCACCCGGCTGAACTTCGTAATTGAAAAACTAATTTGCCAACATTAAAAAAGGTTTAGTAACCAATTAACATCTCATCATCATCAGCAATGTTCCCACTGCTGGGGCATCCTCTCTGTGAGAGAGGTAACGGGCCTTAATCCATCATGCGGGCCCATTAACATATAATTAGAATCCATTAATAGCATGTGAGTAATTAAGACATTCCCAAATCAGCACCCAAATTACATAAATCAAATCTTCGTAAAAAAAAAACAAAATAATATGTCAAAATCAAAGTAAACAACCTATACAATATGTTCTGGAAACAAACCAAATTGAAATACCAAATTAAAGCATGTTTCAAAATCATCC
This sequence comes from Orthosia gothica, assembly GCA_949775005.1. NCBI lineage: Eukaryota > Metazoa > Arthropoda > Insecta > Lepidoptera > Noctuidae > Orthosia > Orthosia gothica. The sequence continues at coordinate 25,726,187 of OX459045.1, read as the reverse complement.
AAGCATTTCATTGAGTTGTTAATAAGAAATCAACTGCAGCATGTAACGCAATTAGGTAGGTCATAATATCCAATTGGTAAATAGTATTTTGCTGTATCAACTTTTATGATTTCTTAGCTCCATCATCACAAGCAATCCAAATTATAATGAATAAATTTCCACGACTGGGACACAGACCACCTTTCTGTTTATCATATGGCATAGTTTTAGACTAGGAAATATAAAAAACCTTTACTTTTTTTACACCCGAGGCCAGTTTCTGTGCTTCGGCAATAGCTCCTTTCCTCTGCGCTTCAAACTCTGCATTGTCCTGCTTGGCCGCTTCTGATATACTCTTGAACTGCTTGTCTAACGTAAGAGCTTCAAGTCTTTGTCCGAATGGTATCCATGGGGGAGGGCCTCCATCCACACCGATGCCCCCTAAAAATTTAATTAGTTCATTTCAGACACTTGTTTAAACATGAAGGGTGTTTCATATGTTGTTGTTAACCTTTGACCTTCAAAACCTGTTTTGCTGCAGTCTAATCTGCATAAAATAAAAATACCGGTTAATTCGGTACAAACAAACACACAAACAAACAAACAAAAAAATCTTTCCTCATTATAATATTGGTATAGACAATGAAGGGGTTCCATACAATACTCCGCTTTAAGAGATTTAAGAACAATTTTTTTTTTTTATCGATTAAGTGACAAATATTAAAAGGAAGAAGGAGAATGTAGGAATAGAAGAGGAGTATAGCCCTCGCCAAACTTCTTGGCCGCCCTGAAGTTGGTTTACCGGATGTGCGAGGCACGAAACGGTGCTGTTTTTGTATGAGATTTCCTACTGCGCAACCATTGTAGCCAACTTCAGGGTGGCCAAGAAGTTTGGCGAGAACTTTACATAAGGTTCATAGTAGGTGGCATTTTGTACTTTCTGCCTACCCATGGGTAAAAGTTGTGAGTTTAAGTATATGCATGTACAAAATTGCAATCAATTGATATATATTACAAAATTTGAGTGGAGCAATTACCATAATAAATTAGTGCAGCAACAATTATCATTACATCAAAATAATACATTGGCAATCTCAATCAACAGTATTATTAAAATAACATTAAATGAATATAGAATTACCTATTATATTTGATTTTAATAAGAGCACAAAGTCAATTTCAAACCAAATTAAATCTGTCTTGAATTAATATGAAATTAGCTGCACCAACTCACCTCTAGTATGCTTAGCAAGACTCCTGTTTAGTTCCCACTTTTCGATCATATGAGTGACTTTTCCACCCAGCACTGTTATAACATCAGGAACTAACCACACCACGCCATGACAGACCTCAAGGCCTTCATTGTTCAACAACACCTTGGTTCCCGGGGGAGTGTTAATACTTAAACTTGAGATAGGACTGGTTTCTAGGCATGTACATGTTGTTTTACCATCGTGTAACGTCAACTTTAGCATTCGAGGAGCAGCCGTAGACTCCTCATTTGCTTTTGGAGCTGAAACATTTCTAATCTTCTGTATTTGAAGTATCACAGGCTTCTCCAACTTAGATGGCTCTTTAGTAAATTCTTCAGGAAGCGCTGCATCTCCTATATCTCTTAAATCATACTGGAAAACAATAAGATTAGAACATTAACACAACCAGAACCAATTGAGCAGTAGACCTTGACAATAAAATAATGTAGCTGCGCCAACCACTCACATCTAATGCCTTTTTCGTAAGGATGCTTATATCCTCTATTTGACCATTTTCACTAACAATATCAAGACCCTCTTCACTTAGGTGCCTGAAAAAATCAGAAATTTGTTTGACTGTGAACATTCCAGTATACTCCAGTAAAACAAAGACTTATACAAAAATATAATTACCAGCCTAGTTCACTTAGATTTTCCCTTAGTGACATGTTTTCATTAGTGGTTATAGTAACATGACTTCAAGATATAAATTAAAAATAAAACTCGGAGACATACGGCACCACCATCAATGAAATGACAGCCACGGTAATGTGTACAACAGATTATACGCAAACGCAATCATTACAGTTTGATTTTTTATCTATGAAATCTTGCAAAAGGAAAAGGTTTCCTTAGGCCCGAAACAGGCGAGACTCTTTACAGCCCGACCAAATTATCTGCGAAACGGACGTTTTTGGAACTTACATTTTGAATGGGACATAAGATCGGTTTTTGTTTATTTTTTATTGAAATGGTGACGAACAGCGCCACTCATAATTGCACAGTTAAGTTGGTCGGGCTGTACCTATAACTTCATGGGCGAGACCAATAAAAAGGCGGAAACATACTTACGTGGCGTGGCTTGTCATGGCGCATACTGTTGTGACGGTGAGTGTGTACATTAATCGGGCGTGTCGTGGCGTGCACTGGCGTTATTACTGTTTGTATATCACAGAGTACTTTTACTATATGGACACAGTATAACCTATAAAGTAGAACCTATAGTAGTAGAAGAAGTAGTAGAACCATTAGTATAACCTATAAAGACGTACTTAATGTTTACTTCGGATTCGGATGATAAATCATCATCCGAATGATCCGATGAAGACCTTCAATATATTTTTATGCCCCTTCCATTTATCTCCATCACCCTTGGTTGATTGGTAGAGAACTCCTCAGGCTTTAAGTCCACTTAAGTACCTTTATATTTCATGAAGTTTTAATAAATAAATAAATTGCTCGTAGAAAATTCTGGATTAAATAAAATTTGAATTAGAATTAAACTTGAGAGCAAAAACAAAAAAAAACAAGGCACGGCAAATTCTTTCCAAGCAGCATTTCAGCACCCTAATTTCGTATCTGTTAAGACACCATGAAGCACACTCCTTCCCTTTCATTTTGACAACTTAATAATATTCATTGCATATTAAACGCTGTCGAGTAGACGGATTTATGAACATAAATATGAAACAATGCTAGGAAATTGCACCGTTCGCTATTCTTTGGACTAACACAGACTGCTGACCAAATGATCCCCATACTCTGTACTATTTATATCATACAAAACTGTACGTTGATGTACAAGTTCAATAAGTTCTTCTGTTATTTCAACAGGCAGCACAAAAGTGTCCGCTAGGAATTCGGGTCGTTATAATGATGCGCAACGAGCCACGCGGTGTAAAAAATAGAAACACATTTTACTGTCGTGTCGTGTCACGCAATTACTCCCACTACCGCTCTGGTGCAATCGGTAGTGAGCAGTCGAGGCCACAAAAAAACGCACCACCCCACGAAATTCAAGTGTTTCTCTAATTACACTAAATGTATGAAACCGATATGCTTCTGGTGCGTCACGCCACGCCATGACACGTAAGTGTGTTTTCGCCATAAGAAATTACCTCAATAGGCGAAACTCTTCGAACGAAATTGACAAAAAAAAAATTTGCTTAACATTTTTTATAGAAACTACACAATTTTCTGCAAGAGGTTTTTCCAACAAATATGCACTCAGCGACGAGGCACTCCTAAAATTTTATAGACATTCAAATAGTGATTTTGGTATTTTCATCAACATGGTAAGTATTTACATTCAGAAAGCATAATTTGGTGAAATGGTACTGATGATGAAGACCACAGATTGCCACTGGCACTTCTCAATGATAATAAGTATGTTTTAGGTATATGAGATCTCGAATAGTTAAATGACTGTGATGAAGCAAATACTTATAAATAAATGGTTCTAATGAAAATGGTACCATCGAACTGATCTGGTGATGAAGCGGGAAGGTAGGCACCAAAACTACGTAAACAATGTATCCCAGTCGCAATGTTTAGGCTTGAAGCCCTTTGGTTATTAATTATTTTTATGGTACCAAAACCAAAAAGAGAAAAATAAAAACTTTTTAACAAAAATATTAACCAACTTACAAAAAACTACAAAACGTTTTTATAACACTATCTTTAATTTCGTCAAAAACGAAACGACCGTCGATGTTGGTACCAAAGTCACCACCTTCCGAAAATAAAGTTATTTTTGTTGTGGTCTATGTAAAGTTTGAGATGTATGGTATTGACGGCGGGCCACAATAGGCAACAATTGGAAATAAGTATGTAATTTTTTTATTTGCTACATGTAACACTTAATAACTATACCTACTTAGTAAATAAATATGAAAGATTTAATATCTCGATCATAGACGAAGTTATAAAGCGTCAATGTCGAGAATTAGAAAGAGAAGTCATGACGTGACGCCGATTAAGAGCTGCCATAGAAAACGGCGTTTTCGTAGAGGGACAGTATTTTCTAAATCAAAATATTTTTTTTTTAATTTCATATATGCCTACATGGGCACGTATAAAACGTCGACAAAAGGTGCACGGTTCGGGTTGGTCGTTTCCTATGGAGAAGAACCGGCAAGAAACTCCTTAATTACTCTTTTAAAAAATGGTTTGGTTTTACAATATTTCCTTGTTACAGCATTAGTACTTAGATATGTGGGACAACGTTGGCCCTACAATAAGTCGTAAGAAAAACAAAACAAAAAAAGATTACATATTATGTAAACAAAATAAAATAAAACGAGTTAAAAAGTTAACAAATGTCAATAAGCATCTAGAAGGTCTACAATGTTCATACATTTACCTTAGAGCATTTAACCTATGGAGATGGCATAGCTGAGCGAACCCCTCTGCCAAAGTCGCTTGGCCATATGACCATACGCGTTATATAAAACTATTTCATTCGCCGACCGCCGCCATTGTGTATCGTATTGTATCGCAAGTAAGTTCTCCGAAAAATTGGTTAATTGTGCGGTTTCCTCTTGCAAAAAGCGAGCTGCCACTTTCAATTTGCGAAGCCATGGTGTTTCCTACCACATATAAGTATAAATTATACATCAACATAGTTTTATTTAAGAACAATGTCGAAATAATGGATAATGCCTTTACGATAGAAAAATTCAGTGGTACGTTGGTAGCACAAACGCAGTACAGGGGCTGACAGGGTAGCGATGTGCATAGTGCTGGGACAACGTGAATGAATGATTGATAAATTAAATGATTTTTTTGAATCAGTATGTTCAGTATCAAAATAATTTTGTTTGTGTTTGTTTCTGGACGTCAGGTTGAACTAAAATAATATATTATTTATAAATGTCTATGAGAATAGATTTAAATTCTTTTCTTTTCAAGTTTTAGGCTAATAAAACGTAAGTTTGTTCGTTTCGTTAGTGAGTTTTCAATCATTTTTTAATCCCCGACGGAAAAAGAGGGGTGTTATCAATTTGACGTGAATTGCTGTGTATCTGTGTGTCTGTCTGTGGCATCATAGCTCCTAAACAGATGAAGCGATTTAGATTTTTGTTTGATACCTCTATCGAGAGGAGACTATCGCAGCCATGGTAGTTACAATGACAACCCCACTGCACATTAATTCGAAGCCATATACAATTGCGAATGTTAAAAATACTCAAATGTTCGTTTATCCTTTTTAATCAAAAAAGTTGATCCACAGAAATGTGTTCGACATGTATATAATAAACTGGTACATTTAAAAAATCAGTGATTGCCTCTAGGCGTGATCATTGAGACATGTATATGAACTAGATTATGGCTATGAAACCATACACGTATGTTTTCCTATATAAGATATCAATCTAGCTTAGCTAGGAAACACCGTACTCAAATAGTTCAAAACAAACGAAAAACTGACGTGTTAAAGTGTTACATAAAAAAGTGTCAAATAAAAGTCTATCCGGTTGATTGTATTATTTACGCTTTCCTACTATTTAACACGTATACATAACATCCGTATTAAAGAACGGGGCTCAATGTCAGTGACAGTTTCATACTATTCTAAGCTGACACCTGTAGGTACTATAGTTTATGATTAACATTGTTCCAAGACGTATGCCACCATTTTATTAGGTACTACACCCAGTTCGTCTACCATGCATGGTGTATTTGGATATTACATTTATTTGTAACGTCATTCTTATAGGAAAGACACGGGTCCAACAATATATATTATGTAATTATGAAATATTATTGACTAAAAATAAATTCAATCGTTATTTTTTTAGTGTATCTTAAACCTACCTACGTAGTTTCGCAGACCACAAATCATATTGCGTATCTTTTTTTATTTGTGAAATTATTTACTTAACTTTATTTGTAAGTGTACCAAAAATAAAACGAATGAACATTTTGCTCATTCATTCATGCATTAAAATGAAATTCCACTAATTCTTCGTATCACATCACTAGCACTTTGTGTTTGTTGTCATAGGATAACTGTATAAATACACACAAAATTGCCAATGAATGTGTGTTTTTTGGTTGTGTGATTATTATTTCTTCGTGTGCGTTTGTAGCAATAGGATCCATGTATCTGTGGGTGATTGTCAAATTTTTGTAGTGTGCTGTATGTGTTTTCCTCGCCCCCCGCCGAAAGTGGCAGAAAAAGTTGTTCGGTGATTCGCGGCTTGCCGTCTCCATAGGTTAAATGCTCTAAGACATTTACAAAACAATCGGTAAAGGAATCTTTTCTTTATTTTTATTTTAATAATTCTTTACTTTTTTTACTATTATATCTCTTTTGTTTTTCGATCAGTTTTGATTATATTTTCACTATTTGTATTCTATTTTAGTCTTTTTATCGATAAACTGGTCAATTAACAAATTTTTCTTTTTATGCATATTCCGTATTCTGGTGCACGTACCGTTCAAAAATCAACCACGATGTTTGTGACTATATTCTTGCAGGGCGATCTAGAGTCGTTAATGGGTCTTATAAACTTATACAGACTGACACCTGAGACTGGGTCTTGCTAGAGTAAAAATGTTCTGTGGACTGGGTACCCGGTCGACAAGCAAGTAAAAATAAATTTACTGTTTTTGTACACTGGGCATACTGTATCTGATCCTATGTGAATAAGTCATCGCAGTTTTTGGCCGGACTTTTTCGAATGAAGTTCAGCGGCTGTTAATATTATTTGCAAATTGATTCCTAGTGGATGTTGTGATATAAAATTGGTGTAGTTTTGTGTCTCAACTGTCTATGCAATTGGACACTATGTGAAATCATTGACAGAAGCGATCTCAGGATAGTGGAGCGGAGAATTTTATTGTAGTATTAACTACCTCCGCAACGCTTATTCGGAAAGCTGACTCGATCAAAGACCTTATACTTATTTCTTACTACTAGACTGTGCACCAAAAATTTTTGTATAGCTAAAATGAAATCTATTATCATACAACTAGGTTAGCTATTCCCTTATAAGCGGTAGCTAACCAAAAGCGGTCCTGAGCGAGAGGGTGCCCGCTGGTAGTGTGTCCTTGTCTCACATCTTGCCAGCTCAACTAATCATTGGGTTTGGTAGAAATGGTAGAAAATTTTATATTTTCTTTTTTATGTAATACCAAAACGAACAAATAAAAAATATATATAAATACGTTTCAAAGTCTATGAAACTTTGAAGCGTATTTAAATATTTTTACAGTTCCTTTAATTAATCAATTCATTGTATTTAAAAAAAAAACATTAATACTGAGTAAGAGTAGTACTTTTAAATATTTGGGCCTGGTAATACTAAATGTAAGACCACCAGGTTGGAGTTTTTGGCGGGATTTTTTCAAGTGAAGTTCAGCGGCTGTTGACATTATTTGCAAATTGATTCCTAGTGGATATTGTGATATAAAATTGGTGTAGTTTTGTGTCTCAACTGTCTACGCAACTGGACAATATGTGAAATCATTGACAGAAGCAATCTCAGGATAGTGGAGCGGAGAATTTTATTGTAGTATTGACTACCTCCGCAAAGCTTACTGGGAAGGCTGACTCGAGACAATTTGCTGACAAATACTCCAAAAACCATTAGAATCTGTTACACCCGTATTCTAATGCATACTAAAGAATGTTAAAATTGCACTGAAGACGAGGCGGTATGGTCCAAGATCTTAGCCTGCCCGAAAAGGGCGAAAAAAAAGACCACCAGGTTTGCGGCGTTTTTGGCGGGTTTTGTTCGAGTAAAATTCAGCGGCTGTTAATATTATTCGCAAATTGATTCCTAGTGGAATAAAATTGGTGTAGTTTTGTTTCTCAACTGTCTACTCAACTGGACAATATGTGAAATAATTGAGATCCTTTGGGTTATTTCAAAGCATCGTCTGAAGACTGCTGGATCATCTAACGCCTCTCCTTCATGAGCTTGAGAGTAAGATCAGAGAGTTTTTTTTCCTATCTATACGATGGGTCTTGAAGAATAAGACTTATGCAGACTTGGGATTTGAGGATTATTGAGTCCTCCCCGAATACACCATCGTAAACTGCTCAATTCCTCTTCGAGTTCGGTCATCTTATCGTCGGTCCGGAGTCCGGAGTGTGCGCGTGTTGTACGTTGCCAGGTCCTGTCGTCGGTATTTGTTGGGGTAGCCGGATCTCGTTCGGGATTCTTTGCACCCCTTGCCATACCGTAACCTAGACCGCTACCGTAGTCGAGGTTAGGCAGACTGCTGGGCACTAGGGGCTATGTTTTATTTGTGCTATTCATGGGGAGTGCTTTGCAGGCGGGTTGGCGATCCCAGTATGGTTGTTACAAATGCACAGAGAACGCTGCTGGTCATTCTCTGGTTTGTCCCTTAGTCGCTTCTTACGACACCAATGGAAAAACATGGGATGTCGAAATTCTGACGCTCGACACCGACTCGGTAAGAGACGTAGATTCCAAAAAATATACACACATTTTTTTTTTCAATGAATTTGGTAGGTTTAGGTAGCGTTGTTAGGTAGCATAAATACATATATTGGGATACTTACACTATTGTTTTTACAATCAATTTGTCCCGTGTTACGTTTGGTCATGGTCACCTCATTAGAAAGAGACACACTACCAACGGGAGCCCTCTCGCTCGGACCGGTTTTTGCGCCATAGTGCACAGTCTAGTAGTAAGAAGTATAAGGTCTTTGGACTCGATAAAGTTTGCTGCCAAATGCTCCAAAAAACATTAGAATCTGTTACATCCGCATTCTAAAGAATGTTAAAATTCCACTGAAAACGGGGCGGTATGGTCTAAGACCTTAGCCTGCCTGAGTAGTGCGAAGGAAAAAAAAACGATTATGACATCGGTGACAGATGACATCTTCCTTGTCTGTCTGTCTGTCAGCGAAATAAACATTTAATTTTTCTGAATGAATTCGAGATTGAAGGAATATTGAATCTTATATTCTTGCAATATGTGTTAATTTTGAACTGATACTGGTACCGAAACAGTGCAATGAACTCGCTTGAATAATTTTGACAACGTCACTGAGCAGTGAGCTGCTTGCTTACTGATAAGCGTAAATCCTTAAAATCTACAATCAGTCGTATCTTGAACTTTCTCTACGTGTAATCAATTTTGAAATCACACGTATATTGAAGTGCATAAGAGTAATAATGTCATCGGTGAGTAAACCCTATTACCTAGTATCTTCTTCTTTTGCTGCAAAGTATTGTTTCCATTCTATCGTCCTACTTTTGTATTTACAGACTCACGTTTTCAATGTTGAAATGACCTGCGAGGGGTGCTCAGGTGCTGTGGAAAGAGTACTCAACAGACTAAAGGGTCAGGGTGTGGATAATGTTGCAATAAGTTTGACAGACCAGAAGGTTTCAGTCACATCCTCACTCAGTGCTGACCAGCTACTGGAAGTGATCAAGAAAACTGGCAAGAAAACAACATATGTGGGCACACAATAATTGTGTTACTGTAAGATAACTTTAAAATAGTAATAGAAAGGATCAGAAGACAAGACCAGCATAATTTATACTATCAATATTTTATATTATAGTATAATTTGAAGTCTCTCCAAATTAGAAGGCTGAAAGCCTTGAGCCAAAAGTTGACATTTATAATGATTTTGAAAATATTCTATTGATAATATGGTTGTATCATGTATTAATTTTAAATTGATGTTATTTCGCTAAGTCGCTAGAATGTAACTATTACAGTATTTTAATAAATCATTTTTCTATAAAAAGTGTATCAATAGAGACTTTATTAGTTAAAATTAAAATCCACTTTCCTAGTTGAAATTAAAATTGACCACTACATCTACTACTTCCTTCCTTTTTCTTGCTCAAAACATCTTCCAGAGTATTGAGTCTCAAGTCAACAAGATCTACAGCTTCATGGAGAGCATTCAGATGGTCCACCATAGCATTGACAGTGGGCAACACATCAGGACAATTACAGTCTGTACCCCTGTGCATCTCACAGGTATAAGTAGTATTCAACTTTTTCATTTTTTTTATTTGTGTATCGCATTGCTCCTTAATTAGTTTAAATCCACTGTTTATAGGGAAGCTTCTCTTTCTACCCACCCACTCGATAGTGCCACTAGTGTAACAAACATCATTTTCTTTGAGTTTGATCATACCAAACAAGACATCATCACCTTGTCCTTCTCCACATCCACTTTTTGACATACATGTAGCAGACCCCATGGACTTGCCCAAAATAGAAGGCAGTGTGTATGTGGCAGGGCTGGGTGGGATTCGAGGAATATGACTCATATCTCCAACACTGTTTAGTGAACAATCAACAGATAAAGGTGAACATTCAGACTGAACTGATGTAGCTATTGATGCACACACACAACTCTTTGGGGCATTTATTCGCACTGGAGTTACAACTGTATATGAACTTTGTCCTCGTAAACAAGGTTCTGTTTGACTGCACAATCTTGGTTCAACCATAGTACTGTTAGCATTTGGTTCTTCAGAACAGTTCAGTCTCGGGGTTTGATTACATTCTCTGACATCATCCAGATGGACGAATGTGGTCACAGGAATCTTATGAGTGTGATAGCATTGATACCAAGCTTTTGAGCCCTATTTTAGGGATGATGAAAACTGTATTAATACTTGGACTCTTATTGCAAACTTAATACGAAGAGGAACGTTTTAATGCATAAGAATTATTGCAGTTTTCTCTGAATTCAATTTTCTGAAAGGCTACCGTATACTTGTTTGAAATGGATCTCAAGGAATAGTCCTGAATGGGGAAAGTAATAAGTTTTAGAATTTTATCATAAATTTAGAATATAATGCTTTATAAGTTTATACCATAACTAAATACAAAATAAAATAATTAGTATATACAAATTAATTACAATAAGCTAGTTACTATGTGCTACTGTGTACTACAAGTAGTATCTTTTTTGAGCAACCTGATGCCTGTCTTTTGTGTCTTTAGATGTTGATGTTACTTTGGAAGATTGAGAGGTGCACTTAGGTACAGACGATACATTGTCTTCAACATTTTCCTTTAAATCACCTGATAGTTCTGTGAAGTTCGTTTTCCATATGAAAACCTGCAAAATCCAATAAAATATTAAACATATGTGCAAATATGATTTACATAAACTTTATTGTAATGTAAATTAAATTTGCTGCTATAATATTGGTGTATACTAACTAAACACAAGTTCTTATATATTACTACAACACAATAACACGTTCAAGTAATACAAAACTATCGGTTACAGACAATATTATCATATTTTATATGTTGCTATATTTACCAGTTTATCTTCTCCTGCAGAGGCAAAGGTATCACCCCCAGCTGAAAAGTTGACAGCACTTACGGGGCCAGTATGCCCACTTAGAGTAAATATTGGATGTCCTTCTAATAGATCCAGTATCTGAAAACAAACAGGTGTTTTAAGGATTCTAGCAACACTTGCTTCAATACTATTGATAATAAAACTTGTGCATACCTTCATTTTCCCATCTTTACTTGAAGTTAGGATGTAACTTCCACTAGGATGAAATGCTAGTGAAGTTATGGCATCATTATGTATGCTGAAATTGTACAGAATTTTATTAGCCAGGAAAAAGTTTGAGTACTGTGTGTTATTATTGTATTAAATAAGATCTTTAATTTACCTATAATATTGCACAAGATTATGTGTTCTCACATCATATAACTTCACATTCCCATGAGAAGTTCCAACAGCAATATAGCACCCAGATGGGTGCCATGCCAAACATAGTCCATGGCCTTTCTGGTCCTTATAAGTGTGGATACATTCCCCATTGTCCTGGTTCCAGAGCTTGGTTGTCTTGTCATCTGAACAAGAGGCTATAACTGAACCATCACTGGACATGCGGGCACATCTCACCCAGTTGGTGTGGCCAACAAATGAAGCTAAGAACTTGTGTTTATCAGTTGACCAGAGCTTCACTATTTTGTCATCAGAGGCGGTGATTATCTGAAAAGTATAATTTGTATTTATAAGTTTTGAGTAACCATGGAGACAATTTTATTGCAAAGTTTAGCAACTTTTTCCAATCCCACCTTAGTGCCATCAGGGCTGAACTGCACTGAGCGCACAGTCTGTGAATGCGCCTTGAACATGCCAGTACTTCCGGTGACTGTGGGCACCCACAGTCTTACGGTTTTATCGCGCGACGCGGACGCCATATACTTGCCCGAAGGTGAGAACGTTACGTCCATAACGGCTTCGTCGTGGCCTTGAAACCTGTAGCTTCTCATAGTACCGCGAAGATCCCATAACTAGAATATAAAAACATGAAAACTGGAGTTAATACACAATATATAATATTCAACTTAAATTAATCCAGAGGTATTTATGGAGCACATTTAGGTTTTAATAGTTTTAATTTTTTTTAAATGTTTATACCAAAACACTGTTATCCAGGGAGCTGCTAGCAATTTGTTGTTCATTGGGACTGAAATATAACGCAGTAATCCCATTCCGGTGGCCCTTTAATTGTTTTTCCAAAGATGGTTCGAGGTAAGTAAATTTGTTTTCCATGGCGGCAATTATTTAAACAATTATCTATAATAGTGATACAATTCTAAAGCGCAAAACAATAGTTTCCAACATAAACAGAATTCAAATCAAACTGCTGTCAAGTTTTGTGACGTACGTAAAGAAAAGTCAAGAATCATGAGAAATGAATTCTAAAGACTGTCTTGTTCTTCGCTCTAAGAAAGAAAGACATTCTCAATAGTAAAAACATACATTACTATACTTTGTAAATGTATTGTGTAACAAATCAATAAAATTCAGATGAAATCAAGAAAAATTATTACAAACAAATATATTTCAGAATTTTATTAACGCCATTCGTTGCCACTTGTATGATTCTTCATCATCCCATCTCTATCATTCTTTACTCTACTTGTCTATTTACTTTACTTTAGTCTGTGGCCGATATTCGATTCCTTTTCGGTAGACACGAGGTGTTTCCAATGTTTTGAATTTTATTTCTGAAATTTAAATAAATTCCTTCATTATAATTGGGTAAAATGATAGCTAATACACATCTTAATTATAATATTAAATTAGAATTGCAAGAAACGTTCTGACTTAATTGTTTTTGATAATTTAACATGCCCTGCCGGTTGCATTCGTATATTGTTTTACAGAACAAAATTAAAATATTTAAGTTTTTAAATAATTGTACGAGTTACGATTTCAATTTCCATTAATTTTCAGACTCGTGAAAGAAAATATGAAGTGAAAAATATTCTATGGGGATTATTTTCTTGACTAATATTGGTAAGTTTGAATAAAGTTTTTTCATGTTGCATCAGTTTAATAATAAATTTCAATATAAAATCACTTTGTAAATGTTGTAACATGTCGAGAGGGATTTTCTTATTATTAAATCTCATAATTATTTAAATATGTAAAATGAATTTTATCTGCCAAGTGAGCATAAGTCAAATGATTTTCTTTGTCATTCTTGAATCAACAAAGGCAAATGTGTCAGAGTCAGAGGTTACCAACAAAAACATAAACAAGCTGCCACGAAAATACACAACTAGGATAACACAGTAATAGAATTTAGGTACTATAGATTTTAATGATTTTGTCGCAGCATATAAAGACTATATCCTAGCTTTGAGTTTATTAGGAAAATAACAAAAAAATTGTTATGGTTTGTTTCAGGTGTAGTATTGAGCTGCAATGAATGTAGTGGGTGTAGGTAGCGAGGCTACCGGGGAGGTGGCTCTCCTAGTCGACGAGCTCAGCCGGGCTGTTGAGCTCACTTTAATCCCCACTGTCTCTCATGAAGAACGAAGCCAGGCCTATAATGCGTGTGAAAGGTAACATTTATTGTTTATAATCATAAAAATGTAGAACTAATCCCGATTTTACAATGGTTCAACAAGTTTTATTGTGTAACCTTGAATAATAGTTTTGTTCAAAAATTATAAAAACAATAATTGTAATCAAATAAAGATTTGGCCACCTATAAATTGTTTGTCATAACAGTTACTGCTTTCTACTTTAATTAATTAATTTCTTGTTTGTAGCTTTAAAGAAAATTCGCCATGGTGTGCTCAGGCCGGCCTCTTGCTGGCCAGTGGCAATCAATACTCCCCAGGAGTGAAACACTTTGGTCTTCAGCTCATGGAACACACAGTGAAGTATAGATGGACTCAAATTACTCAAGCTGAAAAGATATTTATTAAGGTAAATGACCTACGCCTAAAATAAACAAATATGTTGTCTATAGCATTTTCCTCTAATTCATAATATTATTGCTCAATGTTTGTCAATAATGACACTGCACTGATACAGGTTTTGAAACAGACTACATAAAAGGTCTGTCCCAACAAAAACAATGGCCTCTGTATTTTTTTAGGGTCCAAATTAGAGTGGTGTTAGAAATTAGTCAAATAGTTATAATTAATGTAGTGTAGGTCAAATAGTTATAATTAATGTAGTGCCTTTTGATTCGAAATTATTGGACAGAAAATTTTATTTTACTTATTTTGTTCAATATACATCTCATTTGAATGAATTACTTCTATTTCAATTGCACTTAATATTATAGATTCGAAAGTTTGTGTGTGTGTTTGTATGTGTGTTACTTCTTCACGCTCAAACTGCTGGACGCATCTGGATTCAATTTGGCACAGATATAGATTATAGTCTGGAATAGCACATAGGATACTTTTTATCCAGGGAATATGTTCCCTTGGGATAATTTTCGACATTAACGCGGGCGAAGCTGCTGGCAGAAGCTAGTCATTATTATTATTGAAACAGATGTAATCACATAATTTTATTCAAATGGCATAACAACAGTTATTGTTATTATTTATTGCGTTTATCCGATAAAAGTAATTCTGAAAACAATCAATCAAATTTAATTCATTAGCACCTACAAAATCTCTAATCTCCAGTATATTTTAGCTAATAAAAAGCTCTATTTCATAGTCATAAAGAAAATTATTACTTTGAAACATCCCTATAGCTCCGGTGACCTATTAATAAATACAATTTTGAATATTACGATGTCTTCTAGCTATTTACTTACCCAAACTTTTTCTACAGGAGAATGCAATGAAGCTTCTTTACATGGGTGGTTGGGAGACCAGTCATCTTAATGATGCATTGGCTCGCGTTATTGTAGAGATGATAAAGCGAGAGTGGCCCCAGCAGTGGCCGACACTGCTGGCCGAGCTGAGTGACGCATGTTCTAGAGGACACCGACATACACAGATAGTGCTTCATGTATTCTTGAGGCTAGCTGAAGATGTAGCTATATTACAAGTAAGTAAAATTTGCAGTGTTTTGTAGCAAACCAGTTTGTCTTACTTTTTTAACTTCCCATTGACCTATGAACTTCAAATTTGGTGGTATTATTACGAATATTTTAAAAAAAACTAACTAAAGAGTTATAAATAAAAAACAAAAAATCAAAAAACCCGACTGCTTCAAAAGCGCACTTGGCCGGTTTTTTTGTTTTGTTTTGATGCACAGGATGATTTATGCAATCGACATCATCCGTATAGGTAGTAAAGTAAGGTCCTAAGGACTATTTATTCCTTCCTCCCTTGCAATGAGTAAGAAAATGTTTAGCAGTACACACAATTCGGGTGAAAATATTATTATCTTTACATGAAATATGTATGAGGAAGTCCAAAATATTCGAAGTTAGATAACAGCTATGTTATCAGTCGTCACTGCTAATGAATACCTAATGACAGATATTTTGAATGTGGTCACGAACAACCTTCTCAAACTCGTGAATTATTGATTTCATTTCGGCACCTAAAGTTGTAAAATGTTTGTATACAGACTGCATCGATGATGTCACACTGTGTCGTGTTTGAACGAAAATAGATTAGTATGCTGGAGTGAGAAAATAATAAAGCATTATTTATGAGAAGCAGCATCCTGTTTTAGTACATACTGCAGTTTGCAAATATCTGTAGATTTAATGCAGCTTATGCATTATAATCCCATTGTGGCGCGCATAAAAGTACAACCAGCCCGCATGGACTTTGTAACGACATCTAGGCCTTTAATCTGCAGTGGGAAAGAATGGCGTAAAAAGAAAACGCTAGTGAAATTTCTTGTATGTTCGAACGTGGGCAACGAACTTTGGTCCATCATCATGGTCGGAAACGCCGGTGTTGCAGCGTCGCCATCGCATCAGCCTGTTTGTTACCCAAAGAACAACGAGATAGATTAAATTAAAATCTCGAGGCTTATTAACCCATGCTTTTTTACCTAAATAATTTATGTAGTAGTAGAAGCGCTTCGATCGACAATCCATCGAAACACGTAATTATAAAACGTTATCTTGCGAAAATAACCCGATTGAAAGAGTAAAATGCGCATAACTTTTGAACGGCTGAACCGATTTTCATCAAACATAGCTAAGAACACTCTCGACAAAGTAATCGTTCAACCAAAAAAAAAATAAGTCAAAATTGGTTCATCCGTTTAAGAGTATGATGCCACAGACATATACAAAAATACAGACTAGAAACTTATAACACCCCTCTTTTTCCGTCTTGGGTAAAATAATAGTTGAAATAATAATTCAACATTACTTCAAAATCCAAACAAAAGACCTCAACCATTTCAAATTACCTGTGATTTACTAACGTGTAATGTTTAGCGGCTTATCGTTCCGCGCAAATGAATCTATGCATGTACGGATAAAAATACTTGAAATTGTACCCAGCCTTTGTAAACGTAGAAGATTTTTTTATAATTATGTGTAACTTGCCGACCACTTTGTCACTTCTGAATTCTACAGGATCCTTATCTGTTTTAAATTTAAACAGTTATCTGCCAAAGAAATTTAATTTGAGGTGACTTAGGGAAAGAATACCTGGAAGGATTTGGAGGAAGCCTTTGCCCAGCTGTGAGACCGTATAGGCTAACATAAAAAAAAACTTATAAAAGTCATAAGTGAAAATACCGATTTTCTCCAATCAACACCAAATTCTACTTAACATTTAATAAAAACTCTTTTCCCCAGACCTTAGAGAATAACCAACGACGGAAGGATATAAACCAAGGCCTAACGAGCAACATGTCTGAGATATTCGCGTTCTTCATGCGCCTCATTGAGATGCATGTTCAGGAGTTCAGAGAGAAGACTAATGCAGGGGACTACGCTGCCGCCACTAGCCACGGTCAGGTGGTTCAAGTAAGTTGTAACAACGTAAAATGTGCATGATTAATTGAGTAGTTTGTACGAAACCTTTGTTGTATAACTAAATACATCGTTTATATCCAAGTATGCGATAGCAATAGTTTGCCAATAAAATGCTGTGAGTGTAATGGCTCTCGGAATTCTGTTTGTTTCTACCATTTACAACACAGTTACAGAATGATGAGAGGTTCAACTTAAGTGGCAACTTAAGGTGAACGCGCACCTAGACGCACCGCACTCGCCGCACGCGCCGCAGTCATCGCATTTTATAAATCTTTATATGAAATCGTATGCAGCCTCGCGCACCTATCCGCGCCGCACGAGCCGCATTTCAGCAAAATGCTGTAGGTATACGGATTCCACCAGCGCGTGCGGATGACGTCATCAGACTCGGCGGGCGGCGCGGCAACATGATCCGTATCCGTATGAAAATATAGTTCAACATGTACAGAAGTGGATACAATGCGTGCGGCGCGTTCGGCGCGGATAGCGCGGGGCCAAGAGAAAATGCGATGACTGCGGCGCGTGCGGCGAGTGCGGTGCGTCTAGGTGCGCGTTCACCTTTAGGTAGCTATCGTCGAAAATAATTAATTTCGACGATACTTTGGAATTGAGCAGGTTGCGATGGAGTATTATAGGGCTATCTGAAGTCCGAAGAGAGGGGGAGGACTCGATAGTCCTCAAATCCGGTAACCTGCTCTATTTCCGAGAGGGTGACCGGCAGTCCCAGGGTGGTGTCGGGTTTATCGTCCACAGGTCCCTTGTGAACAACGTGGTGAAGATCGAGAGTGTGTCGACCAGGGTGGCGTACCTTATACTCAGAATATCCTCGAGATATTCGCTGAAGGTCATACAGGTCTACGCACCGACCTCGGCACACCCCGACGACGAGGTAGAGACCATGTATGAGGATATCTCTATAGCCATGCATGGTTTCAAAACTCACTTCACCGTTGTCATGGGGGACTTTAACGCGAAACTGGGCAAATGAGACGAGGATGAGCTGCAAGTGGGGCAATTTGGAGTTGGACGTCGGAACCACCGGGGTCACCTACTGGCCAGTTTTATGGACAAGGAAGGCCTCTATATGATGAACTCCTTCTTCAGAAAGCGTGAGCACAGGAAGTGGACATGGCAAAGCCCCGATGGTGGAACTAAAAACGAGATCGACTTCATCATGTCAACCAAGAAGCAAATGTTCAATGATGTCTCTGTGATCAATTCGGTGAAAACCGGGAGCGATCACCGAATGGTAAGAGGCACATTGAACATTAATATCAAGCTTGAAAGGTCTCGACTGATGAAGTCAACGCTCCGTCCAGCACAGTTCCAGATCCAAAACCCCGAGAGCTTTCAGCTCGAACTCCAGAATCGTTTCAAGTGCCTAGGGAGCTCCGTGGACGAATATTTTATTACTTTAATATTTTAGTTACTTTCACAGCATAATGTCATACGGTATTTTACTGTGGGGTCGAGCGGCTGACATTGAATCCATATTTATATTGCAAAAGAGAGCTGTCAGAGCCATATATAAGTTAAGTCACCGTGAATCTCTTAGGGAACTGTTTAAAAATATTAATATTATGACAGTTTCTTGCCAATTTATTTATGAAAATATTATGTATGTAAGGAAAAATATACATCTCTTTAGTAAAGTCAGTGATAGACACAATTGTAATACCAGAAATAAAGATAAGTTAGATCAGCCTTCTTACAGACTAGCTAAAGTACAATCATCTTTCATGGGGTACTGTGTTAAATTCTATAACAAAATACCTTGTGATATATTAAAACTAAATGAAAGTAAATTTAAAACTTTAGTTAAAAGCACCCTTTGTAAACAAGCATATTACAAATTAGATGATTATATTCAAGATAAGAATGCTTGGAAACATGCTGGTCCTGCTCCATAGGGCAATCTTTGGTGTAGACAAAATCAAATTTGTTAATTTATATTCCCATTCATAGTTATTGTATTCATTGTATTTTTTTTTTTTTTTTTAGGAAATTGACTCACACACTGTTCCGTTGTTGTTGAATTAGGTATTTTACCTATGTTTGTAATATTTGTAAGTATGTGAGAACCATGTTCCTACTTATCAAATTAATTAATTTTCCTGTTAATGCTTTTTAATACTTTATACCTGCGTGTAGAGCTATTCTGGGTGCATCGTCCTCACATATATTAATGTATGTACGTATGTTAATATTGTAAAACAACAATTTTTTTTTTTTTTTAAAAGAGTAAGTATGGAGTTTCTTGTGCGTTCTTCTCCATATCAATCTACTTTCCGAATGCACGGTAGAATCATTTTTTTTTTTTTTTTTTTTTTATCTATGTTTTTTTTTTTTTATTACTTTTAAATTTATTTTTTATTACTTTTAATTTTTAATTTTAATTTATGTGACGTTCAAAAGTGCCGTTTATTGGCCTAATTGAATAAATATATTTGACTTTGACTTTGACTTTGAATACAGCGACGGGTTCGTGGAAGCTGTCCATACGGTCGGGTCTCAGTTTTTCAAGACCCGCCGTACAGATGTAAACAAAAAGATCTCTGATCCTACTCTCAAGCTTATGAAGGAGAGGCGTGAGATGATCCTGCAGTCTTCAGACGATGCGTTGAAATACTTAATAGACGGATCTCAAAGTCCTTGAAAAGCGACCTCCGCCGCTATAATACTGAGCGTATTAAAGACGCAATTGAGCGGAATAAGGGCTCCAAGGTCTTTGCAAGAGATCTGTCTATTGGGCAGAGCCAGCTCACGAAACTGTAGACCGACGATGGCAGGATCGTATCCGCCAAACCGGAGCTTCTTTCTTGCTTTCTTTCTTTTTTTTTTCTGAGGGAGATCGAGAAATTCTATGGGCAGTTGTACACGTCAACCAGTAAACCCGTCGCGAATCTAGTAAAAGACCCTAGAGCTAGATTGACCCATCACTATACCGAAGACATACCGGACGTCAGCCTGTACGAGATTAGGATGGCTCTTAAACAGCTTAAGAACAACAAGGCACCGGGTGATGACGGCATTACGGCCGAACTCCTGAAGGCGGGTGGAAAACCAATACTTAAGGCCCTTCAGAAGCTGTTTAGTGCCGTCATACTCGAGGGGAAAACGCCACAGGCATGGTGCAGGGGTTTGGTGGTACTCTTTTTCAAGAAGGATGACAATGCCCTATTGAAGAACTATAGGCCCATCTCACTTCTTAGCCATGTCTACAAGCTGTTTTCAAGAGTCATCACGAATCGTCTCGCGCGCAGGTTTGACGATTTCCAGCCTCCCGAACAAGCCGGATTCCGAAAAGGCTTTAGTACCGTAGACCACATACATACGCTGCGGCAGGTTATACAGAAGACCGAAGAGTATAACCTGCCTTTCTGTTTAGCGTTTGTGGACTACGAGAAAGCCTTCGATTCAATCCAGACTTGGGCTGTACTGCAGTCCCTCCAACCGTGCCAAATCGACTACCGGTACATCGAGGTGTTGAAGTGTTTGTACAAAAACGCCACCATGTCAGCCCGACTTCAGGATCAGGCCTCGGAACCTATCTTTCTGCAGCGAGGTGTGAGACAGGGAGACGTCATATCTCCGAAACTGTTCACCGCTGCACTGGAGGATGTCTTCAAGGTTCTGGACTGGAGAGGGCTAGGCATCAACGTCAATGGCGAGTACATCACTCACCTTCGGTTTGCCGACGATATAGTGGTCATGGCTAAGACCATGGAGGACCTCAGTATAATGCTCGATGACCTCAGTAGAGCTTCCGAAAGAATGGGTCTTAAAATGAACGTGGACAAAACCAAGGTTGTATGTATATTGTAAGATTGTATGTTGAATGCCCATGGAATTTCCCACTCCTATCAAGGTTAGAGACTCTACACTCGAAGTTGAGGAAGATTATGTCTACCTGGGACAAACGATCCAGTTGGGTAGGGCCAACTTCGAGAAAGAGGTTAACCGTCGAATCCGACTCGGCTGGGCAGCGTTCGGGAAATTGCGCGGTGTCTTCTCGTCCAACTTACCACAGTGTCTCAAGACGAAGGTCTATGACCAGTGTGTGTTGCCAGTGATGACCTATGGTGCTGAGACGTGGTCGCTCACAATGGGCCTCATCAGAAAGCTTACAGTCACGCAAAGGGCAATGGAGAGGGCTATGCTCGGAGTATCCTTGCGTGATCGAATCAGAAATGTAGAGATCCGCAAGAGAACCAGGGTTACCGTCATAGCCCGAAGAATTGCCAAACTTAAGTGGCAGTGGGCAGGGCACATTGCTCGCAGAACGGATGGCCGATGGGGCAGAAAAGTTCTGGAGTGGCGACCGCGAACCGGAAGACGATGCGTTGGAAGGCCTCCCACCAGGTGGACCGATGACCTGGTGAAGGTTGCGGGGATTCGCTGGATGCGGGACGCACGGGACCGGTCAATGTGGCGACGCTTGGGGGAGGCCTATGTCCAGCAGTGGACGTCTTTCGGATGATATGATGATGATGATGATACTTTGGAATTGGCGAAGTTTTCAGCCAACAGTTTTTTAATTCTGCGTGGTAGAGACACGAAAAAGAATAAAAACGTTTTGACAAAAAATAACCGGCAGTCGGTATCTTTGGTACCTCTTGTTTTTATAATTTTTCGACACCGACTTCCGGAACGAAAGTTATTTTGCACTTTTTTGTGTTTTGCTTTTGAAGTCGGTTTATTTTTTTGTGAAAAAGTTTGTATTTCTCTCTTTTTAGTTTTAGTACACCATCACTAAAATGACTAAGTAAGGTACATAAATGATTGACAAAATAACAAAAATAACAATAAGGAGTTCGGTTGTATGCGCCATATCTTGAAAACTGCGGGACCGATTTTGATGAAACTTGTGCTATTCCCTAAGTTGAGAGTCACTCAATACAAAATAATGATCACGATCCGATAAGTAGTTTTGGAGAAATGGGTGGACAAACATAAATACATACAAGTAACATACATACACTGATGAAATTTGGTAAACGCGTTTAGAAGCCCTTACAGAGTAACATATGTGAATATTGTGCAATTCCAACAATATTCCATACATACGTGTCAAACTGATTACCTCCTTTTTTTCGAAGTCGGTAAAAAGTAATTCATCATCATTAATTCATGATCATTTTACATTCCAGGTTGTGTTATTGACTCTGACGGGTTACGTGGAATGGGTGTCCATCAACCACGTAGTGATGAACAACGGGCGAATGCTACAAATTCTTTGCATTTTACTGCAAGACGATGTCTTTCAACTACCCGCTGCCGAGTGTTTATTACAAATAGTTAATAGGAAGGGTTCGGTAAGTAACATTGTTAATAATGCGGTCATGAAATTGACACATTGTGTTTTGAAAAGAGAATGTCGCCCAGGTATTAGTGGCAAAGACGTAATTCTACGAAGCATAGTTTACCTTTAAGACAACGATAGTCGCCAACGACCTTGAGGGAACAAAACGCGTACTCGTTTTAAACCAGCGCGACCCAAAATTCAGTAGTTTTTATACTTTCCTTATTATTCTATGACTTAAAAAAAAGCTTCAGATCAAAATGTAGATAATTATATTGTCTTTGTGATGGTGACAATTTCATTAAAATACGCCTGGCGGTTTTGTTGCGATTGGCGTTTTATTTCCATGTTAGACATAACTTTACAAATTAATTACACTATGTTATACGTATAAAACTCGAAATTTTCTTAGATCAAATGATTAAGAAAATGGTCTAAAATAACATATATTTTTACCAAAAAATTACGACTAGCCGTTTAGACGTGATTATCATTTTAAAATCACCTACTGACGGGTATCTGCGCCTTAAGTACATGTGCCATATTAAGGGCACATGTACTTAAGTAATGTTGTATGGACTTTGAACAGAGACGTAGTTGTATGGACACTGCTGTCCACACTTAGAGAGTACTACTCGGTTTCAGTTTGATGCATGGAGATCCTGGCTAACATAGCCTATCTTGCTCTGGTCATTTAGAAAAACATCCCAATAATTATGTATCATATTTGTGATAAATATGTTCGAAAATTGTAAATAATAATGTATGTATTTCTTTCAGACAAAAGAAAAGAAGCCCCTTGTGATATTATTTAGTAAAGATGCGATTTCGTGCATACACAACGCCGCAGTCGCTAGCATCAACACTGTTGATGAAGCTCATTATTTGTTCCTAAAGAAATTCTCACAGGTAACTAAAACTGTTTTTTTTTTAATAATTTTCGTACTGTGTGGCACACTCTGCTTTTCATCTCCGAATATGAAAAAAATAAATAAGAGATGCTTTTACCAGTGACGTTTTCATAATATAATTACAATTTATATAAATATGTATTACATAAAACGTTACAGTATTCGTCAACTTACGTCTTACGGGCAGGAAAAACCAGAGAAAATCACATACTCCATAACTACATATTTTAACATATAATTTTTTATGCTGTATTCAATACTCAAATCATCATCATCATCCTTTTGAATGTATCCACTGCTGAGACACAGGCCTCCTCTCTGTGAGAGAGAATGAGCCATAATCCACCATGCGGGCCCAATGCAGGTTGGGATGTCACATGTATTCAAATACTCAAATCATAATCCGGAAATTTCTGTACCCAGGTCTTAGCTGGTCTAGCTCAACAACTCACCTCTCTCTGGAGCTTCGTGACGAACACAGAGACCTGGCTGCCGATGCTCCTAGAGACGATGTTGCTACTGACGTCACATCCGTCCCTGACGCTCGCGCACACCGCTAACTCCGTGTGGCTGGCGTTCTTGAAGCATGAGCATATATCGAAGCTGCCATATGTGTTGGCTGTAGTTCCGAGATGGTTGCAGGCGTCTGCTCCTAAAGTACTTAAGGTAAGTTTTAGGCTATATTTCAGTAGTTTATGCACATCTTCCTGGCTGCCGAAGCTTGTAGAAACGATGTTGCTACAGACATCACATCTGTCCCTGACGGACACGGAGTACTACGTGTTAGTGTTACTGTACCTATATGTCCTTCGTTGACTTGTGTGTGCCCTGGCAGTTGATAGTGTGTCATGCTCTCTCTGATGGTGGCACATGTGTTGGATCATTCAGTTCCCTTCATGATGGTTGAGCTGAGTGGTGCTGATCCATGTGTCATGTTCGTGAACGGGCGCCATTAGATGGGATTGGTCATAACTTAGCTGCCTCTGCCTGTTTTTACCCGACTGCCGAAGGAGGGTAATGTGTTAATCAGTCTATGTATGTATGTTTGCAAGTATGTATGTATGTATGTTTGTTCCTATTTGGCGTTCTCGAGACCAAACGCGTTGGCCGATTTTCATGATTCTTACGTCAATCGATTCGTCTTAACACTGCGAGTGTCACTGGCTACATTCAAATTTCAAAATAGAAAAATGGTGGATTTTGGTCGCCATAATGTGGAGGCACAATTTTTTTTTTGGTCCAAACCCATCGTTTGGGGTATCAAAATGAAGGGTTTTAAGATGATTACAAAAATATATTGTGATCAACTCTAATATATATGTTACTCAAAAAGTTAATTGTTTTCCCCAGGTTTCATACCCTTCGTCCCGAGTGAACAGTGCTAACGACGCCGTAACGTACGCCTGCATGGACTACGATAGTGAACAGGAATTCGCCATATTCTTCTCGCGGTGCCGTACCGAGATTTTAGAAAGTTTTAAGTAAGTATCAACATCATTTCTCTCAACCCAGGCAGGCGAATTACTTTGTGTAAATTATTTCATCACCACTGTTCTAAAAACGGTGAAGGAAAACGGTGAGGAAACCGGCATGTCCTAGAACCAAAAATTCGAAGTCATGATGTGATATCTACCAAACCACACTGGGCCCGCATGGTGGATTATGCCCCATTCCCTCTATCACAGATAGGAGGCCTGTGTCCCAGCAATGGGAACGTTAACATCATGATTTTACAATAACATAATTATTCTTATTGAAAAGAACAATGGCAGGTGCCCATACATTTTTTTAGCTGAGATTAAATTCCTACGTCTTTAAATGAAAAATATCTGGTTTAACTCAGGGTGATGTTCTGAATTAGTTTGTGCAAGAATTTTTGTTCGAAAATGTCGAGAATAATAGATATTCAGTCATAAGCTTTTGTAGGTTATGTCTGGGTAACTTTTAATAATGTATTTAATAGGTAATATTATTCAATTTCGTGGAAGTAAAAGGGGAATATCGCATTAGCATTTCCCTTACCTAGTAATTTCAGCATGAAATGTATAATATACTCTTTGGAAAGAGTCTATTTATTTAAACTAAGCGACTTTGACGTTTATCAAAAGGTCGTCGTCCTCGTCAACAACCAAGCTATATTTTTTAAACTTGGATACTAGTCTTTTTGCCAATCATTAATTAAAAGTAATTCATTTATTTCTACTGCACTACAATATTCTTACCTACCTGCGAGGAACATCTATACTTAGACATAAACTATATTGTTAACTCATTTACTGCAATAAATACATTAATTATATTATTATTTAATATAGTTACTACTTGTCACTTAGCAGATAAAATATATATTGGCAACACTAAGCAAAAGAAATTAACTAAAAAATCAAATAACTTTTTATTTATTATGTTTTTTTTTTATCCGTTTTGAACCAGCCCAATAATATATTTAAAAAATGTAGACAATTAATAGAACGTCTTTCGTATATAACTCACTTTCAGACGCTCAAATTTAAGTCAGCTAAAATCTCGCCATTATTCTTTAATGTTGTTTTCTTGAGTAAAGTTATTTTCGTCAATGATTCTCTCGTCACTTCTTTCGTTCACATTCACTTGTCCATTCTCATGACTTCTAAAATTAGCTGACTGTTGCATTATAAAATGATTTTTATGAATTTAACACAAGGTTCAGAGTCGAACGATTTTTAACAAACCAAAACGTTGCAGATTTTGCATGACAGCAGCACCGCTAGTTACCTGGAGCTACGTAGAACAGTGGACGCGCGCCGCTCTTGACAAAGTGGACACCTGTCCGCAACAGATGGACACGCATCATCCTATGTATATCGAATGGGAGGCTCTATCTCAAGTAAGTTACTTTTTGCAGATGTACAACCTCTATATTGCCACATACAAACAACAAAAAGAACTGACGTCACACAATTTCTACTTTACGCCAAAACTGCCATGCTCTTTTGAACATATACAACAGCTAGACAACAACTATATCGGGCAGTTGCCCACCTGACAAAAAACCCATCTGGTCAGAGGATCCTCGATTTTCAAGGAAGGTTGCGGGACTTACCATGTTCCGCATATCTCTATACATATTATACTGTCATATAATTTTGTGTTATAGTTCGAATTTCACAACATCTTATTTATATTTATTTATAAAAGGGTAAGGCTTAAAAGAAGCCCTTCAACAAGCACTGAGCAGGAAACAGGAATGGCTCATTATTTACATCTAATAACTATAATCCTCATGAGCAGAGCGTTATATCGCGAACAATGGTAACTGGAATCGATTTCCGTAGCTTGGAGAAATTAGCGGTTAGCCAGACGGCGTAATTAAACAGACGTCTGTCACAAATATACACATAGTTTTTGTGAAATGGGTATCTCTACTATCCACGATTATCCCATGGCGATCTCCAAATTGCTCAACATAATTAGCCATTCATGCAGTCCCCTTCACATGAGCTGGTCTCAACATAGCTCTCCTGTTTGCCATAGCTTGAATGTGTTTCTCTTTCCCAGGTACTAGACATGGTACTATCCCGACTGCTGCAGGCAGATCCTCGTCCCTCAGTGGTGGAAGGTCTGCAGCTGCTGCAGCGCTGCGTGGTGTGTTCTCCGAGCGCGCCGCTCATACACTCGCTGTTACTGTCCTTCATCTCCGCGCTCTTTGTGTTCCTGAGCTGTGCCTACAGTCAGCTGGCGGGTGAGTGTACTACATAGATGCAGGCAGACCTGGTCCCTCAGCGGAGGAAGGTCTGCAGCTGCTGCAGCGCTGCGTGGTGTGTTCTCCGAGCGCGCCGCTCATACACTCGCTGTTACTGTCCTTCATCTCCGCGCTCTTTGTGTTCCTGAGCTGTGCCTACAGTCAGCTGGCGGGTGAGTGTACTACATAGATGCAGGCAGACCTGGTCCCTCAGCGGAGGAAGGTCTGCAGCTGCTGCAGCGCTGCGTGGTGTGTTCTCCGAGCGCGCCGCTCATACACTCGCTGTTACTGTCCTTCATCTCCGCGCTCTTTGTGTTCCTGAGCTGTGCCTACAGTCAGCTGGCGGGTGAGTGTACTACATAGATGCAGGCAGACCTGGTCCCTCAGCGGAGGAAGGTCTGCAGCTGCTGCAGCGCTGCGTGGTGTGTTCTCCGAGCGCGCCGCTCATACACTCGCTGTTACTGTCCTTCATCTCCGCGCTCTTTGTGTTCCTGAGCTGTGCCTACAGTCAGCTGGCGGGTGAGTGTACTACATAGATGCAGGCAGACCTGGTCCCTCAGCGGAGGAAGGTCTGCAGCTGCTGCAGCGCTGCGTGGTGTGTTCTCCGAGCGCGCCGCTCATACACTCGCTGTTACTGTCCTTCATCTCCGCGCTCTTTGTGTTCCTGAGCTGTGCCTACAGTCAGCTGGCGGGTGAGTGTACTACATAGATGCAGGCAGACCTGGTCCCTCAGCGGAGGAAGGTCTGCAGCTGCTGCAGCGCTGCGTGGTGTGTTCTCCGAGCGCGCCGCTCATACACTCGCTGTTACTGTCCTTCATCTCCGCGCTCTTTGTGTTCCTGAGCTGTGCCTACAGTCAGCTGGCGGGTGAGTGTACTACATAGATGCAGGCAGACCTGGTCCCTCAGCGGAGGAAGGTCTGCAGCTGCTGCAGCGCTGCGTGGTGTGTTCTCCGAGCGCGCCGCTCATACACTCGCTGTTACTGTCCTTCATCTCCGCGCTCTTTGTGTTCCTGAGCTGTGCCTACAGTCAGCTGGCGGGTGAGTGTACTACATAGATGCAGGCAGACCTGGTCCCTCAGCGGAGGAAGGTCTGCAGCTGCTGCAGCGCTGCGTGGTGTGTTCTCCGAGCGCGCCGCTCATACACTCGCTGTTACTGTCCTTCATCTCCGCGCTCTTTGTGTTCCTGAGCTGTGCCTACAGTCAGCTGGCGGGTGAGTGTACTACATAGATGCAGGCAGACCTGGTCCCTCAGCGGAGGAAGGTCTGCAGCTGCTGCAGCGCTGCGTGGTGTGTTCTCCGAGCGCGCCGCTCATACACTCGCTGTTACTGTCCTTCATCTCCGCGCTCTTTGTGTTCCTGAGCTGTGCCTACAGTCAGCTGGCGGGTGAGTGTACTACATAGATGCAGGCAGACCTGGTCCCTCAGCGGAGGAAGGTCTGCAGCTGCTGCAGCGCTGCGTGGTGTGTTCTCCGAGCGCGCCGCTCATACACTCGCTGTTACTGTCCTTCATCTCCGCGCTCTTTGTGTTCCTGAGCTGTGCCTACAGTCAGCTGGCGGGTGAGTGTACTACATAGATGCAGGCAGACCTGGTCCCTCAGCGGAGGAAGGTCTGCAGCTGCTGCAGCGCTGCGTGGTGTGTTCTCCGAGCGCGCCGCTCATACACTCGCTGTTACTGTCCTTCATCTCCGCGCTCTTTGTGTTCCTGAGCTGTGCCTACAGTCAGCTGGCGGGTGAGTGTACTACATAGATGCAGGCAGACCTGGTCCCTCAGCGGAGGAAGGTCTGCAGCTGCTGCAGCGCTGCGTGGTGTGTTCTCCGAGCGCGCCGCTCATACACTCGCTGTTACTGTCCTTCATCTCCGCGCTCTTTGTGTTCCTGAGCTGTGCCTACAGTCAACTGGCGGGAGTGGCGGGTGAGTTACATAGACAGGTTTTAAGGTGGACCAGTGAAAAATACCCTAAAACATATGTAGCAGTTGTGACAGAGGTGACTCTCTCAGGCTTGACGGAGCGATAACCCCTCCGGTGGGGTCCCGCATTGTCGAGGTGGAGGGGCTTAGTAGCCGTGGATTGGTCACCCACGGTGAAGCGAAGAGGAACCCAAGGAGGCGCCGCTTGTCACGGCTTTTGCCGATTAAGTCGACGACGTAGCGGCCAACAAATGGGTTGCGGTGCTGTTTTGGTGACATCGCAACTAAAGCGGGCCGCGATGTTATATGGGGCCTCCCATACCCATACGAAATAGCGGCTGAGAGTTGGAGGCCTCGGCGGGAGAGGAGTGCCGGTATTGCTGTGCGCCGCTCTGATCTTCCGCGGCCTGGGCGGTTTCGCCACCGTCTGATTGCCACTGACCTGACCCGTCACAGGGGGACCAGGGTGCCATACACGGCGACGTCTGATGCCCATATGCTGGTTTGGTCCCTGGGCTGGCCTACAGTCTGTTCTAGGGTGCCGGTGATTGGAGTTACTCCCCAGAGGAGGGTTCGCGGTGAGTGCTATCGCGTGACCGTGTGCCCGCCATAAGCGGCACAGGAAGGCACCGTAGAGTTTTAGTGGGTTAGAGTCCCACATAACTACGCTATATCCCCGTGGAAAAAAAAAGGCGGAACGATGATCTTTGCAGGATCAAGTTAAATGAATTGCGTTTAATGTGGTCTATAGCCAGCCGTGAACAAGCATTAGTATTACAAACCTTGTACCAAAAATACGCAACTGTATCTTTAGAATACATTAAGAGGCGAGTCCTTAAGAAACACCTAAAAAGGCACTTACTGTTTTCGAAATTACTAAAGATTCACCGCGCTGAATTACACAAAAAAAATATGAAGAACCTTAATAGATAAGCCAACAGTTTCACCGCGAGATATTTGTAAAAATATCCTAAATTTCGATAAAAAAAAATTGTTGAAATCTCTCAAAAACATCAAAATCGACCTTTTCTATTTGCACTATTTACAGAATTATAAAAGATTTTTTTCAAATCTCTTTAGTTAAATCGTCACACGAAAGTATGAATATGACGTTCACCGTTTTATTATTCTAATAAGTCAAACCAAGTGATAGTAATCTACGTTTCAACATTGTTATTTTTTCTACACAAATTGTTTTCTATTCCCCATACATTTTAGTATGGAGCGTTACTCTCCCGTAATTTGATTTATAAACGAGTACGCGCGCGAAAAATTTTCAGTGCCGTCTTAGACTCCAAGGTGAGAGCACGTCCATTTTTTATCCGAGTTCGCAAAACGTCTACGCACACATACACAAACGACATAAGGGTGGGTCGCGAGTGTCGTGACATGACTGCACCACTATTCAAGCAATAAGACAAACTGCCTTATTAAATGGACCAAATTATGTTTTTGGTAATCATGAGTCTTGTAAGCCATACTATTATTGCAAGCAGCTGAATTCAACAGGGACTGAATTACCCAAAAATTAAGGTACCTTTAAATTTCGGTATGACGTCATACCGTTAAATAAGGGTTACCGAAATATTTTGATATCGTAATTTTTTTTAGTAGCGGCATTTTGAGGTTGGAAATGCATACCGGTATATTTCGGTAGCAATACCTTTACCTTTATAAATGTATCGGTACCAGTACCTAAACCTTAATAAATAGTGGTTTTCTTTGACGCACCGCTCGCCACTCGGTGTCGTGTTATTGTAACTTAGTCGGTATTGGTTTTTATTTCCGATCGAAAGGACACGACTGTGGCCGGACTAAGCCGAGCCTACCTAAGGTTTTCTTACGTTTTCTGCTTTCTTTCGTTTCGTTTCTCTGCGATTTTCCAAAATGCATATTAGTTAAAAACCTACACTACCTACTTCACTCTAATAGGTTCATTTAGCAACATTACAATATTGGCAAACATGATAGGGCAAAAATACACATGCCTGTAACTTGTATAAAAGTGTGCTAATAGCTTGCATGCCAATGTGCCATAATAACCTCTGATTGTTTAATGTCATATAGGCATGCAAGCTACATGCACATATTTATGCCAGAAACAGGGATGTGTATTTTGGGTTAGTTCCGCTATACCTACCTATATCAACCTATCTCCAACGTAGAGCTTTTGGAGAAATGCCACGAGAGCCCGATCGACCGCTAGATCAAGCGTCGCAAGTGGAGATAGATTGGCCACAAGCTCCAAAGTGGTCTCGATCACATACCCAAACAAACTTTGGACTGACATCCCCAAGAGAAAAGAAAGCGTGGCCGTCCCCGTCAAACCTGGCGTCGCACCATGTTGGCAAAAGCGACGACCATTGGAATAACGTGGAGCGAGAGTATTATCACATGTATTTAATGTTGTTTTTTGGTGTACAATAAATAATCAAGAAGCGTACAGCTCAAGATCAATCGCAATGGTGGATATTTGTGGACTCCCTCTGCCCCTTCTTTTTTTGTCACACATTTGTGAGGAGACTGAAAGAGCGTCTCCCCTGTGCACGGCAGCACGTGGTCACTGTGCCACCGTCTTTCCTGAATCACTTGGTGGGTGGACAGAGTACCCAGTCTGAGCACGCGCGACCCAGAAGTCCCGCCTGCTTATAATGCGGGGAGGTTTTCGACGCTGTAGGGTGCGGTTCCACTGACGCGGAGCTGGGCGGAGAAGAGCGGAGACGAGCGGAAGCGACCAATTACAATGGTTGAAATCCTCGTCGCGCCACTCGTCTCGTCTGTGATTGGACGATTCCTGCACGTCACCGCTCGTGCGTCTCCGCCCAGCTCCGCGTCAGTGGAACCGCAGCCTTAGGCATCGGGGCGATTGGCTCCCCGACGCCTTCTTTTCCGAGTGGTATCGGCCCTCTCACGACCCCGCTCGGCGGCCACCTTCTGGACCATCAATGTCTCATAGAAGGAGGCCAAATCCCTTCAGTTTTTTGTCTCTGCCAGCATGGCCCTTACAAGCACAACTGCTGAATAAGACAGGTCTCGCCCGATCTTGGTGTCTAAAAACTGCCGCTTAGAGGCCCACACTGGGCACTTCTCGAGCCGAAGCAACCGTGCCCGGTCAGTACGTTTTTGGTTTAGGGTCTGTCAGACTCGTACTGACTAAAAACCACCCCTGTGTTCCATCTCACTTCCGCGACCCCCGGCTAGTGCCGGCCCACCTCTGCGGGCCACGACCTCGGGTTGTGGGGGGAGTGAGGTGTTGGATTCCCCCCGCGACGTCTAAGCGGGGCGCGGAACACTACGCACCACTACATCGGGTCCTGATGTGTGGGGGGCGACGGACGTCCCCAATTCCATAGCCCCTGGACTTATTTAGGGGGCTGGAAGAGGGTGTTGTCCACCTTCTGCACACGGCACACTCTGCCAGCTTATGCCGAGCCGTGTCCTCCCGGCAGTCGACGCAGTGGTGACACCGGGTGTCCGGCTCCCTGTTCATGATGTTTTCCCGAAGCAACCATGCCCCGAAAGCACCTGCGTCACCCGAAACGTCAGGAGCCGTGCCTCCTCCTGAGCCAGCGCTCGAGCACAGGCCGGACCACCTCGATGGTAACGAGGCCGGCAGTAGGGTGTGTAAGCCTGTCCCTGGCGGAATTCCGCCACCAGGACCTCGCAAAGCTGAGACCGACGCAACTCCATATGTAACTGCATTGGTCCTTCTCCCCGCGCCCGCGCTTGCTGTTTGCCACCGATACAGTGACGCGAGTACCTTCGCCTCCAGATCCCAAGGCGGGAATTCAGAATTTAGTACACAAGCCGCATCGTAGGAGATCGTGCGATACCCCCTGATGACTCTGACGGCTCTGACTCTGCGGCTTCCGCAAAACAGCAATGCTGCCGGCCGTCAGGTCAGTCGCCCAGATCAGGGCCCCATACAGGGAATCAATCGCACGATACGGTAACGTATGCGGCTCACCACCTATGAGACCACGGCCGTCGCCAGCAACGCTGCCTCCCTGAACGAACTCCCTCGGCAGTGACCAGCGTATCGTCAGGTCCACGCCCTGTTGGAGTTTGCCCCTCAGCACCCAGTCGTATCCGAATTTCCACAAAGGCGGGCTCAAGACGGATTCGTGTGGAACACCGCACGACATGCGGTGCTGGTTTCCGACGCCATCACATCCCACGTAGGTGAAACACCTCTCCGCCAAATAAGCCCCGACGATGCAGCGGAGGTAGGGAGGCACCCGATGATACTGCAGTGCCTTCCGAACACAACACAAAAGAGCAGGGTGTTGAAGGCGTTGGGAATGTCCAAGGACACCGCCAACATCACCCCATTCCAGGACACCGCTTCCTCCGCCAGGACTCTCACCTGCGATATTGCGTGGATGGTGGAGCGCCCATGCCGAAAGCCGAACTGGCTTTCGTCCAAATGCGGCCTCTCTCTGTACAAGTGGCTGACGCAGCGGGCAGCGATAATCCGCTCAAACAGCTTACCCAGCTCGTCTAGTAGCACTATGGGCCGGTACGCGGACAGCCAGTCCGCAGGGCGCCCCACTTTCCTGAGCAGGACCAGGCGACCAGATTACCACAAAGTAGGAAACTGGCTCCGCTCAAGGGCCCGCCTAGTACCTGAATAAGCCTGTAGGTCATGCGCTCTTATCTTTTCAGCCATGCTTTGAAGTGCGGCAGGACGGCTTCGACAATGCGCTTGTGTGAAAATTGCGGCTGCTGTAGCCGCTCGCACCACCGCTAGAGCGCGTGTCGCCGTTCCTGCCGCTTCTGCCTGAACACAGCGATTTCTGGAACGCTATCACCATTCTGGTGGATGACGCGAATTTGGTTGTAAACCCTCGCTTTCATATCCGCTAGAATATCTAACAGAGGAAAGCGTGCCAGGAGTGTTGCCGCCTCAAAGGATATCGTTCCGTAACCTCGTGCGATACGAATGACCATTTTCCGCTGCAGGCTTTTTAGTCCTGCAGCGTCGGATGCCTGATAGTCTGCTTGACCAAACAGGCGACCCATTAAGGACCATCGATCGCACGACACCGCGTAGAGGCGGCGATCTTCTTCCCATGGTTCCGCGAAGTTGAGTAGCAGTCTATGCAAAACACCCACTGCCTTTTCACCGCGACGGACTTGCAGGCGCTCGAAATGCTCTACTCTCTCTCTCGACGCAAATAAAACGCTCGAAAGCGAGTACTCAGATGATGAAATGAATATGTATGTAGGAATATTACTGGCCACTTATATAGCATGGAACAGTTTCTTGATCTTAAGTGTTTATGACTTTTGAGGTCAATAAAAAACAAAAATACTGCAGCCACCAAAGACCTTATACGTATTTCGTAGTAAGAAGTATAAGGTCTTTGGCAGCCACAACCGCTCTATTTGACATTTTGAAATGAATTACATTTAACGAGATCGTATTCGAATGCTCCAAGCTCGCAAGGAAATGTTTGACTCGAACGTTCATGGCTTTGCTCGAACGCGAATGCTGAGCTCGCTGGGAAGCATTTGTTGCTCGCCTACGACTGCTTGTTTACAAATGCTCACGAACAAATGCTCCCAGTGAGGACGCTCCTTTAGACTGTCCACTGCGGTCCACTGCCGGACATAGGCTCCCCCAAGCGTTTCTGCCACATTGACCGGTTCCGTACATCTTGCATTCATCGGACAGATCAGATCGGTGGTTAGATGCCAGGTTATCTGACACCAGTCTTGATATAAGGGTATCGTATTCCCCATGCAGTTACTGTGGGTTGTGGATGTCAGATAGGCAGCCCTTTCATGTTAAGTACTGGTACTCAGCTGTATCCAGTTAGACTGAAAGAAGAACCCAACATTTAGTTGGGAACAAGGCGAAGCAGATAAATTGATTTCATGTCAGTAAAGTGTGTACCTACTCATAAGTAAATAATAATTCAATTTAACTCACATAGCCTCCAATAATTATTACATTCACCCCAGTCCGACGCTGATTTACGTTGATGAACTATCAAAATATCAGCGGTCGACAAAATAAAAATAAAATCGCGCGGCACACAGTCGGCAACGAACAAAGAGTTGAGTAAAAGAGTAGGTGCAGCAAACATTGTAGGTACACAGTTCTAACGTGTTCGCACCCGCGCCCCGGCGTCTCGCATGTTTTTCGGTACCTAAATCGTTTAAAGGTTAAATAACAATTTTGCCCAACCTTTATTTATAAAGGTATCGGTATAGCTCAACCTTTATTTCAAACCGGTACCGATATTTTTTTGAGGTATCTTAACCTTTAACCGTAACCGCTTTCAGTCCCTGGAATTCAACCAATATAGATGGTGAGATTGGCTCTGATAAAAACTTTGTGCCGGAAATGAAAGCTTGCGCCTTTTATAATGCCGTAATGAAACTTGTATCAAGATTAGTCAACAATGCTAAAAGCTTAATTTATAAAGTCAATAATAATTTAGCAGAGGTTTTTAACAGTGTTGTTGCCAATTTCCTGGGAGGAAAACGAATTAATTTATCAACTAGACAATCTTATGCAGCTCGTTGTGCAACGTGCGTTGTGACATTTTACACTAAGCAGCCACAAACCTACTTGTACAATAAAATCATACACAAAAAATCTAACATATTTATAAGCCATCTTGTGTTGAAGAAAAAGGAAATACGCTAAAAATCGAATTCCAGCCGCAGACTAGTTATATTCAACTTCTTCTTCAAGTAAAAACAATAATTACATGGTTAACGATTAAGGTCTTATTTGTCAAAAACTAGATTTAAATGAAATTGATTATGATTTTGCTAAAACGGAACATTAAAAAAAAAAAATCTTACATAAGTGCAAAAAAGCTCTTGAAAGAAGAACTATATTGCAAGCGGATTCTATGGAATGAATTCAAGAAAGAAGACAGCGAATATATTGCGCTGGAACAATTAGCAGTTCTACGAAGTGTTGAGGGCTCTCCCTGCATCATAGACAAATGCGGCTTATTTGTTGATCCAGAGTTAGGATATTTAGGAGCTAGTCCAGATGGATTATAAATTATTAGAAAACAATAAAATTGTGATTGTGTAGAGCAGTGGTGGCCCAGTGGTATCGGCCGCGACTTAAAAGTAGGTCGTGGATTCGAGCCCAGGTAGGCGCTTTACTTTGTGTAAATTATTTCTTCACCACTGCTCTCAAAATCGTGAAAGAAAACACCGTGAGGAAACCGGCATGTCCTAGAACCAAAAATTCGAAGACATGTGACATCCACCAACCCGCACTGGGCCCGCGTGGTGGAAATATAATAAATCAAAACATCATGACTGGTATTATCAGGTCCAAGGACAGCTCCACATTACCCAAAAAAATAATGCATTTTTATGGTTTGGACCAACTTAGACACGAAGGTTGAAACAATTTAAAAGGATGGTGACTTTTTGAGAAATAACATGGAAGATAAATTAAAAAAGTTTTAGCTTGATTGTATGCTGCCGGCAATAAAAGATTCGTGATTAGACAGGAAAAAGGAAATAAAGGAGCCCAATTATTTGATTGAGGGAATTAAAAAACGAGAAGCTGCAAGCGAATCGAAGAAACGGAACAGCGAAACTGTTCTATTTGATGTCAGAAGCACCAAGCAACATAAAAATAAATTAGAGAACATCATTCAATCAAGCATTATTTTTGTACTTATTATAATAATATCTTGTATAGTAATTATTTTTTCTAACTATCAAACTACACAACCGATTACACTGTGACCCAACCCTTTGTTCACGACTATAATACTATGGGCACGCGTGCCGTACCGAGCGGTGAATCAATAGCTAATACATTGCGCGTTTTTGCGACATGAAAGAAAGAAAGAAAGAAAGAAAAATATTTATTTGTGACCCGCACAGGAGACACGAGAAAATAAGCATACACTTAAACAATAATAAAAAAAAACGCGCATTGAAGATATATTATATCCGTCGCGCCGCATATTTTTTCATTTGGTCTTGGGTGCGTGTACACTACAATGTGTGATGCAACTGTGTTAGTGAAAATGTCGATGTGTGGGTTCTAAAATAAGTTCCCACGCTCGCAAACCTTCCTCTTAACATTAATCATAAAACCACTCTGACTCTATAACTATTTAAAGTTCACTAAAACAATGTTTTTTCCCCAATAAACCAGGTCCAGGCGTAGGTAATGCGGGCGCGGACCTACTCCCGCGCGTGCTGGACAAGATCTTCGCTGCGCTGGTGTACGAGGGCACTCCGCCCGATGACAGACGCACACGGTCTGTTAAGAATGTGCGGCGACATGCCGCTGGACTGCTTGTCAAATTGGGCTCGAAGGTCAGTACAAAAATTAAAAAAATTAAGCATGAATAAAATGCCCTATAATGAGTCTAGTAGAATACAGTTTACCAAGAGCGACAATATCGCAAATCTATCTAAACAAATATTATGAGGAGATTTTATCTCTAGTTGTTTTGAAGAGGTAATCTCTGGGCATATTTATCCAATTACCAAAAAATATCTTACCCATTATAGAAAACTACATTATTGAGAAAGAGATACGAGATACGGTTGAGACTGAATTTGAGTTAATCGACACGAAATAAAGAAAGAAGAAATTCAAATGTGTATTATTTATTTTCCAGTACCCTCTTCTCCTGCTGCCGGTATTCGGTCGCCTTCACGAACTCTGTCGCGCAGCCCTAGCCCGGCCCGACCTCAGCGCTGTGGAGAGCGTCACTCTACAGGAGGCACTGCTGCTAGTGTCCAACCACTTCTGTTGCTACGAGAGACAGAGTGCCCTGGTGGCGCAGGTAAGAACCTTATTACCAGTTATAGCCAATGGTTCCAGGGAAACTGCTACATGAATACAGACAAAAAAAATTTAACCCAGGTCACATTTTACCTGTGTACCAGTTTTCATATCAATCTATTCAATCCTTAGAGCATTTAACCTATGGAGATGGCATAGCTGAGCGTACCCCTCTGCCAAAGTCGCTTGGCCATATGACCATACGCGTTATATAAAACTAGTTCATTCGCCGACCGCCGCCATTGTGTATCGTATTGTGTCGCAAGTAAGTTCTCCGAAAAAATGGTTAATTGTGCGGTTTCCTCTTGCAAAAAGCGAGCTGCCACTTTCAATTTGCGAAGCCATGGTGTTTCCTACCACATATAAGTATAAATTATACATCAACATAGTTTTATTTAAGAACAATGTCGAAATAATGGATAATGCCTTTACAATAGAAAAATTCAGTGGTACGTTGGTAGCACAAACGCAGTACAGGGGCTGACAGGGTAGCGATGTGCATAGTGCTGGGACAACGTGAATGAATGATTGATAAATTAAATGATTTTTTTGAATCAGTATGTTCAGTATCAAAATAATTTTGTTTGTGTTTGTTTCTGGACGTCAGGTTGAACTAAAAAAATATATAATTTATAAATGTCTATGAGAATAGATTTAAATTCTTTTCTTTTCAAGTTTTTGGCTAATAAAACGTAAGTTTGTTCGTTTCGTTAGTGAGTTTTCAATCATTTTTTAATCCCCGACGGAAAAAGAGGGGTGTTATCAATTTGACGTGAATTGCTATGTATCTGTGTGTCTGTCTGTGGCATCATAGCTCCTAAACAGATGAAGCGATTTAGATTTTTGTTTGATACCTCTATCGAGAGGAGACTATCGCAGCCATGGTAGTTACAATGACAACCCCACTGCACATTAATTCGAAGCCATATACAATTGCGAATGTTAAAAATACTCAAATGTTCGTTTATCCTTTTTAACCAAAAAAGTTGATCCACAGAAATGTGTTCGACGTGTATATAATAAACTGGTACATTTAAAAAATCAGTGATTGCCTCTAGGCGTGATCATTGAGACATGTATATGAACTAGATTATGGCTATGAAACCATACACGTATGTTTTCCTATATAAGATATCAAACTAGCTTAGCTAGGAAACACCGTACTCAAATAGTTCAAAACAAACGAAAAACGTGACGTGTTACATAAAAAAGTGTCAAATAAAAGTCTATCCGGTTGATTGTATTATTTATTATTTACGCTTTCCTCCTATTTAACACGTATACATAACATCCGTATTAAAGAACGGGGCTCATGTATGAATCCCGAATGCCCGAACCTTAATAAAACAAAATGTCAGTGACAGTTTCATACTATTCTAAGCTGAAACCTGTAGGTACTATAGTTTATGATTAAGATTGTTCCAAGACGTATGCCACCATTTTATTAGGTACTACACCCAGTTCGTCTACCATGCATGGTGTATTTGGATATTACATTTATTTATAACGTCATTCTTATAGGAAAGACACGGGTCCAACAATATATATTATGTAATTATGAAATATTTTTGACTAAAAATAAATTCAATCGTTCTTTTTTTAGTGTATCTTAAATTCTCCTACCTTTCTTACCTACCTACGTAGTTTCGCAGACCACAAATCATATTGCGTATCTTTTTTTATTTGTGAAATTATTTACTTAACTTTATTTGTAAGTGTACCAAAAATAAAACGAATGAACATTTTGCTCATTCATTCATGCATTAAAATGAAATTCCACTAATTCTTCGTATCACATCACTAGCACTTTGTGTTTGTTGTCATAGGATAACTGTATAAATACACACAAAATTGCCAATGAATGTGTGTTTTTTGATTGTGTGATTATTATTTCTTCGTGTGCGTTTGTAGCAATAGGATCCATGTATCTGTGGGTGATTGTCAAATTTTTGTAGTGTGCTGTATGTGTTTTCCTCGCCCCCCCCTCCCCCCCGAAAGTGGCAGAAAAAGTTGTTCGGTGATTCGCGGCTTGCCGTCTCCATAGGTTAAATGCTCTCAGATTCAATCGTAATAAACTTATTGAGTTATAAAATGCCAATACATTAGTACATTTGTGATGTTATGTTCATTAGATAAAAACATAAGTATAAAATTTCTTTATTCAATTACTCCATTAAGCGGCACTTTTGAACCTCAAAAATTTAAATTTAGAAGTAATAATAATTGATTCTAGCGTCCAGTCGGCAAAGTAGCTTGTTATGGAGAAAAACGGACAAGAAACTCCACACTTAGTCTTTTAAAAAAAGTGTTTCACATTTGGCCAAGTTTTTGGATATAAGCCGTCCAGCGAAAGCAACTCGACATTGATAAATGATAATGATAAATGATTTTATTTCTGTAAGTTGGTTTGTACAAACACTTTTACATGTCGATCATATTTTTTAAAACTAGATGAGGTCGGCGTTTCCTATCTGACTACTCTGAGAAGAAAGGCCGAAACAAACTCAGAGGTCACAGTCTCTTTTAAAGTCTTGACAAAAACTTGGTTATATCATGTGAAGACCATGTAGACATATGTCTGAAATGGTCTTTTGAGGAAAGAACCAGCCAGATTGAGTGGACCTGTCCAGTCAGTGCACGCATTTGTCAATAACCGAGCAGCTCAACTCAGAATTTACGGAGCTCAACGATTCGACGAACAATACCAAAGAAAGGACATTCGGGTAGGCCGCATAAACTACTCAAACTGCCAGACCATGAGTAATAACTAACTAAGTTATAATAAAAAACAAAAATCCACATAGTCTTCACATTCACAATAATAAAAAAATATAATACTTTAAAAAGTAAATATTTTTGTCATTGCAAGAAAACAAAAAAAAATATCAAAATTAAAAACAAAATTCACGGTGCAAAATATAAAAAATCAAAATTAATTGGAGCAGCTCAATCCCAAGCCTTTTTGTCCTCAACGTAATCTTTAATAGTATAAAACGCTTTCTGACACAACTTACGTTTAATGAATGATTTGAATTTATTAAGACTTAGATCTTGTACGTGGCTTGGAAGCTTATTATAAAAGCGTACACATTGACATCTAAACGAGCCACCTATCTTCTTGAGCCTTGTTGTAGGTACTACAAATTTGTGTTTGTTCCTAGTATTTATGTTATGGATATCACTGTATTTTTTAAACAATTTTATATTTTTATGAGCATATAAAAGATTTTCATAAATATACTGAGAGGGCACAGTCATTACATTAATC
Organism: Orthosia gothica; assembly: GCA_949775005.1. Lineage (NCBI taxonomy): Eukaryota > Metazoa > Arthropoda > Insecta > Lepidoptera > Noctuidae > Orthosia > Orthosia gothica. Next base: position 25,684,857 of record OX459045.1, on the reverse strand, counting down.
TCCTTAAATTTCTCTCTGAGAGAGTGCCTCGGGCTTAATTTATATATTGATCGAACAGCTCTTTTCTGCAAAACAAAGATATTCTGGATGTCGGCGGCATTTCCCCACAACAGAATACCGTACGACATTACACTATGAAAATAGCTAAAGTATACTAAACGGGCTGTCTCTATGTCAGTTAAATTACGAATTTTTCTAACAGCATATGCTGCGGAGCTTAGCTTCTTTGACAATTTATCTATATGTGGGCCCCACTGAAGCTTAGCATCCAAAGTTAAGCCTAAAAATACTGTGCTATTCTCAGGATTCAATTCTTCGCCCTTTATCAACACATCAGTTTTCACCTGCCTAACGTGAGGTAGGGTAAACTTAATGCATTTGGTTTTTTTTTCATTAAGGAGTAAATTGTTAACATTGAACCAGTGAACTACTTTTGAGATCGCGCTATTTACTTCGTCAGTAACCAGCTGCTGCCGTTTAAGTTTAAACAAAAGTGAAGTATCATCTGCAAACAACACTATGTCATGGTTATCCTTTATGAGGTAAGGCAAGTCATTAATATAAATAAGAAACAAGAAAGGACCAAGAATCGAGCCCTGCGGGACTCCCATTTTTACTTTAGATCCGGGTGATCTTTTTCCATTAACGTCAACAGTCTGAATCCTATTACTCAAGTAAGAAGTAAGAAGATCCAGAGCGCTGTTCCGGATCCCGTAGTGGCGGAGTTTCCTGATTAGCGTTTCATGAAGAACACAATCAAATGCCTTGGACAAATCACAAAAGATTCCCAGGGCATCGCACTTATCTTCCCATGCATTATAAATATGTCCTAAAAGCTCAACACCGGCATCAGTAGTTGAACGACCCCTTGTAAAACCGAACTGTTTGCTATGTAATAATTTATGCTTACTAAAAAATCTTTGCAATTGCTCTAAAATTAATTTCTCAAATATCTTACTAAAAGTAGGTAGTACTGAAATAGGTCTATAATTTGTTGGGTCTGATGTACTACCTGATTTAAACAAAGGTATTATTTTACTATTCTTCATTAGGTCAGGAAACTCCCCACAGTCGATACAATTATTAAAGATAATAGCTAAACTAGGTGCAACAACATCAATAATAGACTTAGCAACTTCTACAGAATGCCCCCACAGATCTGCAGTCTTTTTAACATTTAAAGTGTGAAAGGTTTTAATTATGTCTCTACAAGTAATATGTTCAAAAAGAAATTCCGTATCGCAGACATTAACATTTTCTTTTAGCAAAGACTCAGCAACAGAAGGTGATGAGTTTAGGGATTTAGTAGTTGAAATGGGAATATCCGAAAAGAAATTTTCAAAGGCCACTGCGACTTGTGAGTCTGATTTTATGATGTTGTCATTAATAGACAGGCTGTAGTCAGTATTTCGGTTCCCAGATCTTCCCGTTTCACTATTAATAATATTCCAAGTCGTTTTAATAACATTACTACTGTTTTTAATCTTCGAACTCAAATAATGCGACTTGGCCATACTACAAACTTTTTTAAATAATTTTGAATAATTTCTAACATATAAATTAAATTCAGCAGTGTTTACATAAGGCCTTTCACTGTACAGCTCATAAAGCCGTGTTCTACTTTTATGAATACCAATGGTCGCCCAATCACCGAATGATGCGTTACTATTAACGGAGATATTCTTGGGAATAAAGGTCGAATTAAATTGTTTGCAGTATATACTAAAAAAATCATCATATAGGTGATTAGGATCAGCATGAATTGACAAAATTGGTAATTTATTAATGAGTTTGGCCTTAAAAGCTGCCAAACGACTTTAAACATTAAAGTCGGGCATTGAAAATGTGACGCCGTCAGCGTTATTGCGTGTGTCTATCCACAAGCTTATATCAGGTTCAGCATTTTTCAGGTTCTAACTTCTTGTATGGTTAACATGATTGATATTTGTCTTCAGGTCCTAGGTGACTGCAGCGAGCGCTGGGCCAGTCTAAGCCCACACTTATCCAGTGCAGAAGGACTAGCTCGACTAGTCGGGCTGAATGCACCTCCCACAGAGGAAGAGGATGACTGTGGCCGAGCTAGGCGGACGCTATTACATGCGCTTACGTTGTTACTTGGTAAGGAAATATTTTTCTTTTGTGATTGTTTTAGTTACATATGCATTATAGTGCTCTTTTTGCGATTTTAATATAGTTATGAACTCACACTTAATGAAAAAAGTAAACATGATGACTGCTTCGTTATGCGTCTATCAGCGTATCTGGTAATTATTAGAATCCTGTATTTGATTCCTGGGTGATATTGAGTTTCGAGTTTTTGTATCACAAAATTTTCAATTACCTGGAGTAAGTTGTAACCAGCTAACAGTATCTTTTTTTCAGTGTTCTTCTCAGAGTAATTGAATAAGAAACACAGACTTGTCTCGTTTTAAAACAATTTTTAAGTGTTGTATTTTAAACAAGTTACAGAAATAAATATAATAAATTATCATTACTTCCAGGCGTAGTAAAACGCACCTGCGTCCCTACGGATCCGGACAAGGCAGCTCGCGGAGGGTTCAGCGGCGGAGTCACCGCGGCTGGCAACCCTGTGTGGCGCAACCCTTGTGCCTCACACGTGCTACCTCTGTTCCCGGCCGCGCTAGCCCTCAACAGGGCCTTGCATCAGCTGCACGACCCGCACGCACAAGGCTTGAGGCATCCGGCTCATGCCAGGGCACTGACACCGCCTGCAGCGGAGAGACGGAACTTATTAGGACAGAGGGACCATGACCAGCCAATTTCTACTCGTCCTCAGGTAACATTAGTTGTCGCTGTCTAGTATATTTTGGAGACACTGCAACAACTTTACAAAAAATTGTGTAGTACTTTGGAACAACAAGTTTTTAGCAATCGCGTAGAATACTCCAAAAAAAATGTATATTTCGTTTTTCTATTTAAAGACCAAAATAGATTGAATCCAAACGATCTTGTTCTAGGTATAGTATTTTCAGGAACTATTTCAATCAATTACGGCCAAGTGCGAGTTGGAATTGCGCACGAAGTGTTTCGTACCATTATCGCAAAAAAAAAACACGTATATTGTATGAGAGCCCCACTTAAATATTTATTTTATTCTGTTTTTAGTATTTTTTGTTATAGCGGCAACAGAAATACATCATTCCCCCTTCCCCTTGGATAGCGAAAGCGTTTAGACGTGTCTTCCGTATTGAATTTTATTTTTGTATTAATTCATTTAACAAATAATTCAAAATAAACATCGTAATATTTAGTCGAAGTACTAGGAGTTCATAAAGTACAAAGAGGCCATCAGTTCGAGTCAAGCGACGGCAACACCAGTGCGGCGGACTGAATGAAGCACACCTACATCAAAGGACTACGCAGTTCTACGCACACACCGCTGTAGAGATCTACAGCTTGGGCAGATCCCATTCACTCCGACGCTTACGCATGGTTAGTAGTTACACACATAAACAACGCAAACATTGTCTACGCGCTTGGGATCACCTTACACTGGACGGAACGGGAGATTGTTGAGATTCATCGATAACCGACCAGCGAAGTTGACCTGCCAAGTTGTCAGCGCTTGCCCACACTATCTATTCTATTCTGCTGCCCTGGTATCTTGCCTTGCACTACAAATTTTTTTTGAATAATGTCAGTACGACGTACGTCTCCTCCCCCCTCCCCCGCCCCGCCGTTGAAAGCGGTTACGCCGGCACCGGAGTTAGCGGGTGTTAAGTCAGTTGAAGTCATCACAGACATAATGAAGTCACCATTACAGCATTACGATTCGGAGCCTGATCTTCACACTCTAGCTAACATTACTGAGAGGAAAAAAAGAAAATACAATGACGAAGGTACGGACTTACTAATAACCATAAAAGAAATGTTTTTCTCCTTCTCCGCAGAGCAGGATAAGAGATTTAATGAGTTAAAGGCGAGTATTGACTTCATGTCTGATAAATATGAGGAGTTTATACTAAAATTATCGTCTTTAGAAAAAGAAAGCAAGGCCGACAAGTCAAAAATAAAAGAGTTGGAAGAAAAGCTGGAAAACTTGGAGAGAAAAACGCGTGGTGTAGGTATAGAAATTCGAAATCTACCCAAACATTCCGGCGAGACGAAAGAATCCCTCCAGACCGAAGTTATAAAACTAGGTGAAACTCTTAACGTGGTAATGGATGCTAACTCAATTAGAGACATCTATAGAACCAAGTCTCAAGACCCCTCAAATCCTGTCGTGGTAGACTTTACCACTGTATTAATGAAGGAGAAGGTTCTTAAGGCGGTTAAAAACTTTAATAAAACTAAGCAAAAAGGAAACAAACTGAATACTACCCATATTAACCAGGAATATCAACTAAAACCGCTATATGTATCCGAGACATTAACCAGCAAAACCCGGAAACTATTTTATATGGCGAGGCAATTCCAAACAAGTCATGGCTTTAATTTCTGCTGGACATCAAATGGAATTGTGTACCTTAAGCAGCATGAAGGAGCTTCCTATTCTCGAATAATCGACCTCAATGACCTAGAGAGCCTAAAGAAAACCTTAACAGTATGACTATATTGTGTTGTCTTTATAGGAAAATGTAAACAGTTCACTTTAAGTACGTATCAACTAATGATTTGTTTAAACTTAAGCATGTATGACTATAAGTCAAAAAATGAATATTGTGTAAACATTTATCCCACACTCTATCACTTTATAATTAATAGACATTTACTAATACCTTCAGATAACAACTTCTCATTATGTTATTACCATACAATTCACATTCTACAGTACATTACACATTCACTCTCTACAAATATACACTCTGGGTTATTTTTTGAATTAACAACCGACTCAAATATACATCTTCTTACTTTACACAGTTCCTACATGAATATATTTACAAACCATACATATCACATGTACTCAATTTATAATATTATTTGCACTGATGAATTAATATTAATCTTTGTAAGTCTTCTACATCCACTTTATTTAAATATTTCATGGTTATTACACTTTATATCAACCTTAAAATGGCAGATAAATAAGCTCAGGCCCGATGCTTATCATTTTTTGGATAATTCTTGTCAAATATCACTTGTATTACATATACCTAAAAGTATACCAATTCTAAATCGACAGATAAATACCGGACCAACTCGTCTGAAAACTTTTTACTTTCTAATTAAACGTGGTGAAATAATTTTCTTAACTTTTATAATTCGATAACTTAAGTCATATAACAAATGATATAGACGAAGTTTCTGTATCTAAATCCCTCTCATGTGACTTAGAAGAATGTCAGCAACACATAACTCAGGTACCATCCAGTGGCCTTATAATATTAACTCAAAACATACGCAGCATCAATTGCAATATGGCTGGCTTTGATACTTTGTTAAGGAGATTAAACATAGAATGTGATGTTCTGGTACTTACCGAGTGTTGGCTTCTGGGTGCTTCTGTCATTCCACAGCTCGACGGCTATCGCTCTTATGCCACTAAAACCCACCTCAGACAAAATGATGGCGTGGTAATATATGTAAGTAACTCGCTGAATGTAAATGTTGAGGAACCAGAATTCACAGACGGCAACTGCTTAGTTACAACACTCGACAATCATACCGCAATCATATCTATATACCGGTCTCCTTCTATAAGAAACATTGACAACTTTCTATACTCCTTAGACAATATATTATCCGAACTAAATTCCTTCAAAAACATAGTGTTAATTGGAGATATCAATATTCCCATTAACTCCTCCAAGCTGGATCTAGCGGGTGAAAGATATTTAACCATCGCCGCTTCTCATGGTCTCTTACCTGCACACACGGAAATAACCCGTGCAAACAGCTCCTCATGCTTGGACCACGTGTTCCTTAAGACCCAGTTTACTGCTATAACTATTGTGCCACAATCAACCTTAACAGATCACTTCCCTGTCTTGACCCAATTAAGTCCACAGCGCATCTCTAAACTCCCTAGGCAAATGATTAAATCAACTATAACTAGAATAGACACAGAAAACTTGAACAAAGACATTAACAATATAGACATGTCCCCCATATACAAAACAATTGACCCCAATTTTTCCACAAATTACCTTATCACTAATATCCAATCAGCCATAAATAACAACACAAAAACTTTCACTGTGTCGAAGCGCAAAAAAATACTCAAACCATGGATTACGCCTGGCCTTCTCAGATGTATGAAAAACAGGGACTTTCTTCACAAAAAGCATAGGACGGCTCCGGATAATATCATTTTAAAAACATCATATATTAGATACCGCAACTTTTGTACCAAAATTTTAAAGAAAGTAAAAAGAGCATATGAGAAAACTCAATTAGATACTGCAAAGAATAATCCCAAGCAACTCTGGAAGACTATAAAATCAATTACGAGCTGTGTCAATGACAGTGACTATCCAGAGGAATTGTTAAAACTAAGTGACTCCAAAAACACCGCACTTGATATTATTAATGAGCACTTTGTAAAAGTAGGTCAATCGTTGGCAGAAAAGTATCCTATTAACCCTTCTCCGTCAACATCTAATAATTTGTCCTCTATGTTTTCATGCGACTCCCATTCGCGATCATTTGTATGTGAAGAAACGACGGAAGAAGAAGTGTCCCGTACAATCCTTACATTAAAGTCAAACTGCGCCACTGGTTGTGACAATATCTCATCGAACCTACTAAAAAGTAATATCGAGCTTTTAGTTCCTCCTCTCACGTTTATTTTCAACAGATGCTTAGAGTGTGGTGTATTTCCGAGGAATCTCAAACTGTCTGAGGTTCACCCTATTCATAAGGGAGGTGACCGCGATCGTGTTAATAACTACAGGCCGATATCGATCCTACCCTCCTTGTCAAAGGTTTTTGAAAAACTACTAAACAATAGACTTGTTAGCTACTTGGAGGGCGAGGGCCTACTCTCTTGTTCACAGTTTGGCTTTCGGAAGCATAGAAGCACAGATGATGCCATCTTTAAATTAAACAATTGTATAGCTACAAATTTAGATTCTGGAAAGAAGTGCCTTGCCATCTTTTTAGATCTGGCCAAGGCATTTGACACGATCTCGGTCCCCATCCTTTTGCGAAAACTCGAGAATTTCGGTATAAGAGGCAATCAACTTAAACTTTTTGAGAGCTATCTGTCGGAAAGATACCAGTGTGTAAGAATAGGAAATTGCACCAGCTCTTATCTTCCTATTACGTACGGAGTTCCCCAGGGCAGCATTTTGGGACCTACCCTCTTTCTCGTTTATATAAACGACCTCACGAACCTATCTATACCCCAAGGCGAAATAATCTCTTACGCAGATGACACTGCTCTTATATTCAACGCCGACAATTGGGATGAGGTATTTAACGTTGCACAATGTGGACTTGATCTCGTAAAGGAATGGCTACAAAATAATTTACTTACACTGAACAGTGATAAAACTAAATACTTGACTTTCAGCATACGAAATCCACCTAAACATCTTACTACAAAATATTGCCTTATTCCTCACGATTGTCCTGAAAAAGATAACTGTAATTGTGTACCTCTAGAATGTGTCAACAATGTGAAATATCTAGGATTAATTATAGATCATAATTTATCCTATAAGGCCCATATTAAAGCTTTGTCGGGACGAGTAAGAAAACTAATTTATATCTTCAAAACTTTGCGACATGTTGCTGATCTTAAATTATTAAAACAGGTTTATTTATCTCTTTGTCAATCCATTATTAATTACGGCATAATTGCATGGGGAGGAGCTACCAAAACTACTCTAAAAGGCCTTGAGATAGCTCAGCGTGCAATTCTAAAAGTTTACACGTTTCGTCCAATTCGCTTTCCCACAGACATTTTGTACAAATCATGCGAAGTCCTAACAGTGAGACAATTGTTCTTACTCAACATTGTACTAAAACAACATGGTGAACTTATATATAATACTGATCTCACAAAGAAACGCAGAAAACATGACGTTGTGGTCCGCATACATAATCCTAAAACCTCTTTCATAAAGAGATTCTTCGTCTTTCTAGCACCACACGTGTATAATAAAATTAATAAATCCATAAATATTTTTTCTCTTAACAAGTTCCATTGTAAAAAGAAGGCATATGAATTTTTAATGAAACTTTCATACGAAGACACTGAAAAATTTATTCAAATAATCTGCTAATATTTTTGTTTGTATTTCTATATACATGTATATTCACTCTACTCCTGTCATTTATCATGTAGACATACGTATACACTTTCACTTTCACACACAGACACCCCCACACACACACACACACTCACCCTCTCATCCGCACACACACACACAAAAATTGTTAGTAATTTAAGTTTAGTTTACCTTAATTTCTTATTTCTCTTTGATTTGTAATGGTTCTAAACTCTTGCATCTTGCTGATTTAGGTTAACTAGTGTATTGTTTCTGAGGGGAAACGGCGCTGTCAGCTGAGATACAGGCTCACGCCTAGTTCAGCTGCGGATGCTCATTCTCTTATCTAGAATTAAACTGTAAGCCTAATATTTGTAAGAATGTACTGTACCTACCTACTGTTTTTGAGTAAATAAAAATATTATTATTATTATTATTATTATCATCTGTGAAAATTTCAACTGTCTAGCTATCACGGTTCATGAGATACAGCCTGGTGGTAGACAGACGGATGGACAGTGGAGTCTTAGTAATAGGGTCCCGTTTTTACCCTTTGGGTACGGAACCCAAAAATACGGAAATAATATTTTATGTAAAGTGCAGAGATCAAACTTTCAGAAATAGTTTTACCAAGGCCAATCGAATTTTACGTATAAAATTACATGTCAGTTACATAAATCGAATTTTCCCACAGGACCGCATGCAAAGCTTCCTCCACACTCTCCACGAGAACGTGTGCCACCTGGTGGGCGCGGCCGCCAGCACACTGGGCCGCGAGCTGTACGCGGTGCCCGGCCTGGCCGGCTTCCTGGCCGACTCGCTGCTGTACGGGCTGCAGTACCTGCCCGACCACTGGCTGCGACCCATCGTGAGGAATGCGCTGAAGCCTCTGCTGCATCACTGCCCGCCGGCGCATTATGCTGATGTTGCGTTACCTCTTCTGGAGCATTTCGCGCCTTTCAGTAAGTTTATTATCTATATAGCCGTAAAAGTCCATAGAATTACGAAACATACTTTTTGGCAGCATATGTAAAGGCTACTAATTATGACAGAAAACTAACTTTAGTCTTCAACTAACTTCAAATAATGCTAAGTCCCAAACTCCTTTTGGGACTTAGCATTATTTGAAGTTATACAGCATTACAGATTTTTTTTTTAATTTGAAGAAGGCGTTCCTATGAATAAATAATTACACCAAAAATCTAGCATATAGATTCTCAACGTAACCCATCAGACAATCAAAGATTTTTATGATACATCATAAAAATCCCCTCTGACTTTATCTACTGGTAAATTCTCCTCCAAAAGAGAAATAAGACACAATTTCTCCATAAGTCTGTTAAATGCTTAGTTAGTAAAAATACCCGACTACGGCGAAGCCAAAAGGACCGGTTATGATTTTAGCAGTCTTATGTATGAATGTAGTTGCGTATGTTCCTCCGTAGTGCCTAAACTATTCATCCGATTTTGATGAATAACGTGTCAATCGATTCATTATTATAGCCCGAGTAACAAAGGCAAAAAAAAAAAAAAAACTTTTTGCTTGCTTGTTCCAGTGTTGACCCATCTCTCATTACGTTGGGACTACATCTCGTCTCTCTACGAATCCGGCAAGCTTGAGGAGGAAGGCGGCAGTGAGTCACAGGAGGTGCTGGAAGATATACTAGTCAGAAACCTGACGAGGGAACACCTTGAAGTTTTGAAGGTCAGTGTATGTAATATTAAACCATACTTATAAATTGCTAACGTGTTTTGCTTAACTTATTGCTATGCTTGTAACTCTCTTTATTCTAAAATATAAATAAGGTGGTCTTAGAAGTGTTATTAAGATATAATTATTTAATTTACATTAGTATATATTCAAGAGCACAAAAAAAGTGGATTGAAATAGTTATTTATGCTACAAGTGCGGAAGGTAGGTGATTTCCGATGAGTGGCATTTTTATTCACGAGCGAGCGAAGCGAGTGAGTGGATAAATCGACACGAGTCGGAAATCATCTTACGTACGTGTATCATACAACATTTTACTATGCATTGTGCGAGGAAATAAATAAATAAAATGAAATTAATAAAATGGCGGGCTGATTCAAGCGCGTTCAGCATATCCACAGATTAACTAATAATTACTCGGGCATATCTACTGCGCATGTGCGAATAGCTGTCACATCGTAACGCAATAAGGCACGAGCAAAATATACGTTCTGCCAAACATATTTAATGAATATTTAAAATTAATTTATTGATCAAAATCTAAATCTAGAGTAATTAAAAACACCTAAAATAAAGTATTAGTTTTATTTTACCTTTTATATGAATCACAATCTGTACATAACTAATTTTTAAAACTTTTCTCAAATAATAAAAACTCTATGCGTCGGGCTGACGTTGGAGTTCAAAATTAAAAAAGTACAGGAAAGTAAAAAGCACTAGTGAAAAAAAGTGACACTTTCCGCACAGTTTGGCTGCTAGGAAAACCGCTCTTTTCGAGGACATGCATTGTAAATACGTTTATTTGGCACTAACTCAAAAGCACACAACAAGTTTTGGATATTAATTTCTTCTAAATCAGTCTGTGGCCCAAAGATGTCAATTTTTACAGGGATTTTTCAATAGATATTTAAATAGATTCGATTCGATTCTCGGGGTGTGATGTAATATTTTTCGTTTCAATAATGTGTGATCATTATTTTTTTAGATATCTCTCGTAGACGGCGGTCTGAGCGTCGAAACGAATGGGGACGAAATGGACGACGATACTACCACAACGACCGGTAGCGCACAACAACGTTCACCAGACACGGTGTCCGAGCTAGGCGCGCTAGTACTGGCGCAGCCTAGTGCGGGGCCTGCCGCGTTGTACACGGTGAGAACAATGACCTACAATGGCCCACTAACACAAAAAACTTACTTAGAGATAGTTGCTAACACGACGTTAATTCGATATTATATGACAAATTGTCAATTGAAACTTGTGTTAAAAACTAACTCTGGGTTAAATTTATCGTGCAAGTGGACCTAACAGCTACTCTCTATCCCATCTTAAAATCAAAGGCTTCACCCTGCCTTTCAATTTGGCGACTAGCTCTGCTTTTTAAAGTGCGGGCAAGCTGGCAATAGCGAAATCGAATTATAGTACGAATTTCTCTTTGCACCTGACTTACGAGATCAATTTCATAAATTGTCCACCATTTACAATCATGGCAATGTCAACTTTATGCACCAAATAAAAAGCAAAAAGTTGATGAAGTTGTACACTGGACTACTTCTCTTCTTACTTTTGTAACAATCTCTATCACTCGGTTTGCTGGTAGAAAACTCTTCTTTGAGTTAAGCTCGCCATTGTACATCAACTTTATAATCACTCATGTTATATGTGTAATTTTTTGTGTACAATAAAGAATTAAGATGAATCTGTCTAGTCGATATTGTGCACAACTTTTAATATTGACAGGAAAAACGAATATTAAACTATATTAACTGTATTTAAATAAATAAAACTATTATATCAAATATTCCAGGTAATACGGGCCCTAACATGGAACGACTCTCCATCGTCCCTGCGCGCCACCGCCCTCGCCATGCCCGCGCTCCGAGCGGCCCTGCAGGCGGGCCGCGTGGGCGCCGGGGAGGCCAACGGAGCGCTCACGGCGGTGCTGCAGGCCTTGAGGGTACATGGACAACATGACGCCAACCAAGCTGCCTTGTTGGCACTGGCTGTGCAGGTAACTACTGATGAAAACAATACTATCTAAGGATTCTAGATGTAGGTGATCTGCCCTCATTTATCCGGGCGATGCTAAGGTAGTCGTTTCTGCAATACTACAGAACTTGAGGGTACAGTCAGCTTTTGACGCTAACCAGGCTGCCCTGTTGGCACTGGCTGTGCAGGTAAAAAGTTACTTCATACTTCTTCCGTATGAAAAGGACTTCAATCGTATTGCAGCATAAATTTTTGATTGAAAATTATATAGGAAACCAAACACTATGCTGCATCATAATTATGAAAAGTTTGTTAATAATGTAAACGAAGCCTAAATACAACTCATCGGATAAAGTGGAGTGGAAGTCGTTACATCGATAATCAGTGTCCAGAAAATTAAGTTTTGCAATGGATGGAGGTTGACATCATCATCATATCAGCCGAAAGACGTCCACTGCTGGACGTAGGCCTCTCCCAATCTTCGCCGAATTGGTCGGTCCCGTGCGTCCCACATCCAGCGGATCCCCTCGACCTTCATCAGGTGGGATCGGTCCACCTGGTGGGAGATTTTCCAACGCGGTTGACATACCACCGATGAAAAGAATCCTCGTGCTAGCAACTCTGCAAAATACTTATGCACGTGCATTGCAACTTTACTGAATAATGTTACATGTGCAAGATATGACTTCACGAAGTTCCTCAACGCTGGCTCCATCTATAACATCGTTCTACTTTAATTACCATACGAATGACATTTAAATATCGTTTTATTCCTTCCCAGACATACGAGATACTGCGCCCCCTATTCCCGGGTATATTAGCAGTACTGCGCTCGATCCCCGACGTAGACGCACACGACTTACACCGCCTGGACGAGAAGCTCACCGCACACAACACCAAGCCTTCCAAGATCGACAAGAGCAAACGGGACTTGTTCAAGAAGATTACTGCTAGGGTATGTTCAAGTTTTGTAAAATGAGACCTATATTAGCAAAATTACTATCTTGGGTAAAAGAATTTTAAGAAAATAATCCACATTAAATGATTTTGGGCGCACGGTTGGCGCAGTGGTTGAGCGATTGACTGCTGCGCTGCGTGTCGCGGGTTCGATTCCCGCACGGAACAAATATTTGTATGACCTACAGATAAGTTGTTCCGGCTCTGGGTGTTTGTGTATGTGAGTTTATATGTTTGTAAACGCACCCATGATACAGGAAGAAATTCCTAGTGTGGGTAAACGTTTAAAAAAAAAAATGGTTGAGTCGTTTAGTTATATACATCCTATAGGCAGGTAGACACACGGAAGGACAAGCGTCAACTGACAAATTATGGCACATAATGCAGTTTCAGTTTTCTGAGAAATTCACCTCGCATTAATTTGACCATTATTCTTTATTTCTCACTAGCTTCTTCCAGCGGCTTCGGCCGCGTGAAGGTCGAAAATTATACCGAGGGAACATATTCCTGGGATAACAAGTATCCCATGTGCTATTCATGACTATAATCTATTTCTGTGCCAAAATTTCATCCAGATTCGTTTAGCCATTTGAGCGTGAAAAAGTAACAAACGCACACACTCACAAACTTTCGCCTTTGATAATTTCGAGTTTTCACACAGAAGACTCATCTCAAAACCTCGTGACTGTATTCTATACATTTGAAATAACTTAAGAAATTACAACCCTTTTATACAGTTCGTTCAGCCGATTTTGAATTCTATCGCGAAAATATAAGGATGGCATAAAAAGCATAAACCTATTACCAAAACTAACTTTTTACTACAGCTGCAATTTGTCATATCACCATCGCAATAGAAGTCAAAATCGTTTGAACGGGCAGTAAAATGGAAATATTTAAATGTTAATGTTATCTCAAATGGAGTATAGGTAGATTGTCCCGTTGTATCATTGCCTCGTAACTAAAACCCTTTTCCCTTTTACAGTTAATCGGCCGCAACGTAGGCCAGCTATTCAAGAAAGAAGTGTACATCCTGGACCTGCCCACTATGCACGTGCTGAAGGACAAGCCGCGCAGTGCCATCGACGCTCCCGAGGGCGCCGGCCTAGAACGACTGTTCGCTCCCAGCGCACCCACTTAGTCTAGCCCTGTTGATACTATACATAATTATATTATGGATTAATCTATTTATACCGAAATATAAGATTGATTTTGTTTTTATTCAGACTAAAGTGTGTTTTTATTTTTACAAGCTTTTGTTTTGTATGTATGGGTCTAATCTTGCAAATAAATTTTGAAACAGTTATCCCCAACCGATTGAGCTCAAATTTTGCATACACGCTTGGTTTGATGAGAGGAATGCGAAAAACTTCTTATTCATGCATGTCGGCAAAAAAATATTAAATAATTGGCCACGATAGTCAGATGTGTAGTGTGTAGCCAAAACAGTCATTAGCTCTCCTTGTTAACTTAGCAGCTAAACTGGGGTTTACACGGGTGACTAATGACGCACAATTATTGCCGCGCGGCGTAAATCGACCGACTGAATGGCGATTCGGCTAGGTCTTGTCTTCGGTGAAATGTGATCATTGTCATATCAAAACAACGAATATCGACCAGGCATAAAGTTCCAAAATACAATGGTGCAATATAAAAGATCTCGCTACATTGAAATAAAGTTGAATATAATCTTCCATTAGCCCTGGACCATGGCCGTGACTACCGCCGTCGACCGCGACGCCAATCGCTTCCATATTTGGTAAATAATTACTATTCAATTGGTACCAATTAATACACGAACAACAAAATTGGTACCTTAGTGGTTTTCGAGAAAATCTACTTCTTTGGTGGTCCTGCGGTAGTCACGGCCCATTCAGCAGGACCACCATGAACGCCGAAAAAGAGGGCACGCTACAGCTATTCTAATTATGCAAATAATTACTACCTATCAATGTGATTCATTACGTAAAAAAAACAGAACTGAAACATGTGTATTTACCGAGTAATAACGATGATAGCTTTCGCTCGCTCGTTCAGCAGGACCACGACTTTGAATGTTGATTCCAAGTTTGAGGAGCCTGTCGTTTTCCTCAAAATTACTACCCTGCATGATAAAATTAGTACCCAAAATTTACAACTAGTACTCCAGTAGATTACGAGATATACCGTGCCATTGGTGGTGTGGCGATAGTCACGGTGTTTTTCATTTCAAGATTGCCCTATTAAAAACTCTGTGATTTCTGCCCAAGTTTATACAAAAAATACTACTCCTAAAGAAGTTATAGGACCAAAAATTCAGATACCTAAGTGTTGTATTTTAAAAGAAATTAGTTTTCATTACTTTTCTACTAAATCTTCGCTTATCATCATCATCATTTCAGCCGAAAGACGGCCACTGCTGGACATAGGCCTCCCCCAGGCGTCGCCACATTGACCGATCCCGTGCGTCTCGCATCCAGTGCCTTCCCGCAACCTTAACCAGCAGCCTAATTGTGTAAGTAAATTCGGCAACGGAAACAATCTGGTTCTTTCCCAAAAACACACACATACACAAAAAAGTTGAATCTTTATTCAACTTTTTTGTGTATGTGTGTGTTTTTGTGGCTGCCGGTCATCGGTCCACCTAGTGGGAGGCCTTCCAACGTATCGTCTTCCGGTTCGCGGTCGCCATTCCTGAACTTTTCGGCCCATCGGCCATCCGTAATCTGCGCGTATAACCCGACCAAATTAAGTTGTCAATGGTATTGAGCTGTTTAGATGTAAACTCGTGCTCCTGGGTGATAAAGGTATGGATGAATCACATTTATGGGTAGTAATTATTTGTATAATTAGAATAGCTGTAGCATGCCCCCGTTTTCGGCGCTCATGGTGGTCCTGCTGAATGGAGCGTCACTACCGCAGAACCACCTTTAAAGTCGATTCTAATTGGTACCAATTGAGTAGTAATTATTTACCAAACATGGTAGCGATTAGCGTCGCGCGTCGGGGTCCGGCGGTAGTCACGAACAGCCCAGGAGCGTATCAAAGCGTATAGAGGTGCACCTCAGCACGAATTATATAATGCTAGCGTAACCTCAGGTTATATATTTTCGGCTTTACTTTTAGAGGTCTAACATCAATAGTTGCTATAAACCGCGCTTCCTGTGGCTCGCCACATATACAAACATACATAAACACACGCCTTTTTCCCATGAGGGTAGACAAACTACAGAACGCCACCTGCTACGATACTTACAAACTTCTTTTGGTTCACTCACGTTCATACACGCACGCCGGTTATGAGTACTACGCTCCTGGCCTTTCTAAAGAACTGCATTAATATGTATGTCTTTCTACGGCGTCCCCTCCTGCGTTTCCATTCAACTCTGCCTAGTAGTAGACTAAACTTTCGTTAGTCGCCTTTTAGTATCGCCACATGTGACCCGGGATTATCAGACTACCTTCGAATATAATTAGTTAATGTCAGAAGGGCCCGAGTCTCCATGAAGTAGCATCCAGAAGACAGGTGTCGTCATCGAGGGAGGCATAACACCGGGAAGAAGGCTATGGGGGAAACCTTTGCCCAGAAGTGGGCCAGTAAGAATAAAACATCAGCATAAAATGACAATAAATAATTTATTCCTAAATTATAAGAACATAATTATTTTTCATATGTGTAAACCATTTGTGTGCCCACAGGCAGGTTGGTTCCATTGGAGACTAGTTCCACAGTGACTGCGGTTAAGTCTACTTTTAATACCGATGCGTTGTCTAAAACTACACATTTGCTCTCGTGGTCACCGGGAACGGGAATCGTTCTGGGACCTAAGACGGGATCTTTGTACCTCCACAGTTTTAGGCTGGTCAAGTCTGGAAAGAAGAGAATATTGGTTAGGTTAATAAGCTTTTTTAGGGTTCCATACCCAAAGGTTAAAACGGGACCCTATTACTAAGACTTCACGGTCCGTCTGTCTGTCTGTCACCAGGCTGTATTTAATTAACACAGATGATGGATTTCTGTTACCGCTATAACAACAAATACTAAAAACAGACTAAAATAAATATTGCTCCGATACAACAAACGTGAATTTCTTGACGTTTTTTGCGATAATGGAACAGGAACCCCTCGTGCGCGAATCCGATTCGACTTGGCCGGTTTTTATGCATATAACGAAAAAACAGCTCAACACGTTGTGGTATCTTCTAAACGGCACCACATCGCGAATTTCATGCCGTGGCTCCATAAAAATCTGCCATGATGCGTTGCGGGAAATACAAAAACCGGCCAAGTGCGAGTCAGACTCGCGCACGAAGGGTTCCGTACCATTACCGCAAAAAACGGCAAAAAAACACGTTTTTTGGATGGGAGCCCACTTAAATATTTAATTTATTCTGTTTTTAGTATTTGTTGTTATAGCGGCAACAGAAATACATAATCTGTGAAAATTTCAACAGTCTAGCTGTCACGGTTCATGAGATACAGCCTGGTGACAGACAGACAGACAGACAGACAGACGGACCGCGGAGTCTCAGTAATAGGGTTCCGTTTTTACCCTTTGGGTACGGAACCCTAAAAAAGGCTTAATAACGAAATACATGTCATGACTTTTTTAATATTTGATCGCAAGGCGTATTAGTGGACTGTGATATAGCTTGAGATGATTCAATTTGAAAATGTAGCAAATAAAACAAAAAATTACAACTTGTGAGTATCTGATCTACTGACAAAAAGCCTTTGTAATTAATACTTCATGACTAAAGTTTGTTTCGTCTTCTCTTGCACATTATTTTATTTTATATTGTGGAAGACTTTTTCGTAATTCTAGTCTAATACCAAGTGTCCATACTCCTAAAACGTAGAAAACCTGATGAACGCCACTGAATTAGAGTGGTCACCTACTGGGTTCAATATTTAAAAAGTTTTCCATCAACTCCAATAAAAACGAGGTCTAATATCAAAGTATTCTCACCTTTAATCGCCTTAACCTCCTTAGCGATCTTAACCTTTACTCTCTCGACAGTATCACCATCAGACAGAGTCGCGGTCACCGTGAACAGTCCGTTCAAAGCCGTCGGGTTGATGAACGTGGCGTCAACTCCTGCCTCAACACTGAAGGAGATGTGAGGCTGGCCCGGCGCGCAGTCTTCTTTCGTTTTCTCGGGAGCTTCTGCGTCATCCGTGAATTTTACTTCGATTGAGTCCAGCTGGAAAGATAGCGATTTTTGTTATTCAATGGAAGCGATTGTAGAACATCAATTCGGTATCTAATTCGTCTAGAACGGGAGTTAAATTGTCACTGTGAAATTGAGTAACAAACCTCTAAGTTGTGAGATTAGACTTTGTGCTAAATTCTATCCAGCTGTTTTGCCGTTAGTGGAAGATTTGTAATTTGGACAAAGTAGATAATGACATAGCAAGTTAGTTGATATTTTCTGCTATAGAATGTTAGAAGTTAATATTCAAGTGCCAACTTTGTGAAATGGAGAAAAAATTACATTCCATTATTAACGAGAAATTATACATTCGATCGGTGGACAGTAATAAATACACTAAAGCAGCAAGTTTGTAAAATAACAAGAAACAGGAAAAATTCAACTCACATCTAAAGTATTAAGTAAATACAGTTTATTCTCCAGCAGAATGGCGGCCTCGTCGAAGGGAAGGCCCACAGACAGTGCCTCGATACCAATGCGCTCCATATTCTCTCTGGCCGCTTGCACGAAGGGCATCACTCTCTTCATGTACTTCTTTAGTTCAGGGATCGCACCCAACTTGGTGGATATCACTTTGTTGTCAGGAAGACCTGCTGGCTGTAAGGAATTGAGTGTTACATCTTATATTCGTACCTACAAATAAAATGGAGACTAAGAATAACAACATATTCTCATGTTTGTGCTTATTTGATGTGTTACTAGTGAAGGGCATATTCATATGAGGAAATATATGAATCAGGACAAGGAAATTACAAAAAAATGCAATGGTTGTATTTTTTTTGTAAAAATGTTCTTATCGCTTCACTTTTTATTTGTGGTACATAAAGAGCAAGTTCTATAGTTTTAAAGCGTACCAGCGTGATGTTATGTTTTAAAACGGCGTAAACAATATACAGACATGCAATTGCAGCAATCCCGAGAGATTTGCAGCTGTTTGAATATGCAAGTAAGTTATAGAGTTTAAATAAATATTGGCTTACTCCATTAGCTTCCTTCAGAGTAGTCAAAATGATATGCTGCCACTTAGGATACTCCTTTGCGACCCAAATAACAGCCTTGTTGGGCTTCTTCTCAGGTTTAGGCGCCTCTCCCTTCTTCGGTTTCTTCACCGCGCAATGGTTCTTCAAGTAGATACGGAAGGAGTGAGCTGCATCCATCAAATAGTTGCTGGCTTTGATCGAAACCTCGTCGATTTCACCCGCTATTGGCCAGCGTTCGTGAAGGATGCTTGTTTTCTGAAGAAAAATAACAATGCTTACTTTAACATGACGAAGGTAAAAAGATGGTAATGAGTTTCGCTTGAGCGTTAATATGAACATGTCCACTGTACCAGGGGGTCAACTCCCTAACTCCATCAAAAAAGTTACGGGCCCGTCCGAAAGTACTCCGGCAGGCTTATTACGTATCTTTTGCAAGCGCAAAACGACAGCGGATTTTTGCGCAATAATTGCTCTTCCATACAGAAGTTTTAGAGTTGTTGGCCTGTTTTTTTTTAAATAAGTGCATTACAAACAGCGAGCGATTGTGTAGGACCTACCATACCTACACTGCAGGTAATGCCGACTTTTATGACATAAAGCGTTTGATCGCTATCGTTTTGCTCTTGCAAAAGATACGTAACAAGCCTGCGGATCTTCGGAGTGAACCCTACTCCGTAATGATTAAATTTTTCGGACGGTTAAAATAAAAACACATCGGGAGTAAGTACAACTGTCAACTTGTGTTGCCATTCATTAGTAGTTCGGGCCCCGAACGAATCATGCGTCGTCATGATTCATGAGTAGGAAACGCCTGTAACTGTGGCCGAAACTACGAACTTTGTGCTTAGGGAGTAGACCCCAGACAAGGGCGTAAGTGAAGGGAAAATTTGAGATAAATGTTAAAAAAAAACTTGTGTTTGCTGAGCAATTCAACACTAAGCAGCATTATACGACTTAGAACCTGCTATTGCTTTGTGGTATTATCATAACAAACTACTATTCGGTCAAAATAACTGTGCACTTGGCGCTGTCACCTTACTCCGACGTTCGATTCTCGCTATTGGCGTACGAGGCGAACGCGGGGTGCCGCGCGGGTAGGCGGGGGTGGGGTCGAAGTCACAGATTACCTCCCAATAGATACCGCTTGCCTACTGTTTTGTTTGATTCCGAGTTCACCAAATTTGGCGCAAGGCACGGGTTGCGCGGGGAGTGACAAGTGCGCCGTGATTGGCTGTTCAAGATCACGGTATCTGTCGTAGTGATGGGACATACGCATTAAATGTCGATAAAAATATCGATATTTTTCAAACAGAATGGTATTTTATGTAAAATTTCGTAGGCGGCGATTTTATAATTACATAATAATAATAATGAAGAAAAACATCGATCGAGAAAAGATTTTCATTTTGGCCAAAAATGATTTAATTTAATTGTAATCCTCTGTAAACAGGGTCACACTGAGCTCTTGTTATGAGTAGAGCACTATTAGTTCAAACTAAAAATAAACTAAATTGTTTATTTTTAAATAATCAATTTTAACAAGATTATTTTATTCTCCTATATACCTAATTAAATATCGATCATCGATACTTTTCGATCTGCAAAAAACGTATTTGTCTCAACATTTTTTACTTCGGTGGGAAAAAGATAGCAATATAATAATGCCGTATGAGTGAAAGGGACTTTCACAAAAGACATCAACGAGCGCTACTGTAAAGTGTGCAATTTTGATTTGTTAACCATTATAACTTGACCTTTTTTAGATTGGTCAATATTTATTACTTTGCCTACCGGTGGAATGTTATCCCATCTTTTTTTGATCTTGAAGGGCTGGTTTATTTTCCACACCATATTACTGCACAATTCGTTTTTTTTTTAAGGAAAACCGTTGGTAACTATTTTTTAAACAGAATTAAAACCAGAAATGGCTAGCGTCCCCAAAGGTCTAATGTCTGGTCGACACTAAAGAGATCATACCGTGCACTGAGTTATATCAGCCTAAATAAACTGATGTGCGGTGCGCGTAAGTTGTCTTCTATGCAGAATCTATTGGGAGGTAATCTGTGGGTCGAAGTGCACAGTTATTTGGACTGTGCTGGATCTAGAATCAACTACGCACAATGGTCCTCATTCCGTAATCATGAACATTGTGCGTAGGTGATTCCTGTTTCCGTACTTAGTCCGTACTAAGTGCGGAAACTTAATCCTAATAGAAGAAAAATCACGTACATTGCCCAACAGCTCCCACACATGCTCAGCGACGTGCGGACAGATCGGCGACATGAGCTTCGCCTGCGTGTCAATGTAGCGCGTCACCAGCTCCGCGTGCATGCCTCCTTCAGAACACAGCTCCCTGTACTTGTCCCGAGCCGCTTGCAGCTCGAAGAAGCCAGACTTAAGGGCCTCTTTGAACAACATTTTGTTGTAATTCTCGTCAGTCTGATTGATCTTAGTGTTCATCTCGGTTACGAATACTTTGTCGTGGAAGTTGTGCTCTCCTGGAGAAATAAATAGCGTATGTTTAATTTTTCTGCAGAGGATTTTAGCTACGCCATACAGATACATAGTTGAAGAACCAGCCTTTTTCAATCATTTACGTACACCTAGAGCAGGGATGGCGAACCTATGGCACGCGTGCCTGTGGTGGCACACGACAAAATATTTTAGGCACGCTAAAATGAGATATTTAGAATCTAGGTAATTTGCAACAGCAAAAATGACACCAACTCTTATTTTTATTGAAATACAACATAAAATGCCAATGCATTCGGAAACTTTCATGGATAAATCTTTTACTGTCCAGGCTGGTCGTCTGTGGAATGCATTGCCTGACTCAATAAAACGTGCTCAGTCGTTGCCTGTATTTAAAAATCATCTCATCAAAGGACATTACCTATCGCTGTGTTTGTCCTCTTAGTTTTTTGACATAATGTGCTAAGATTGACGTACATCATTTATTTTCATTGCTTATATGTTAAGTATGTATGTATTTATAGAAAGAGAAAGAAAGAAAAATATTTATTTGTGACCCGCACAGGAGACACGAGAAAATAAGCATACACTTAAACAATAATAAAATAAAAACCCTGTGCGAGACCAAAAAGGCTCCTATCTCAGCATGTGCAGCGATATCTAAAAAAGGTAATAACGCTGCGCTGATATTCTGATAGGGCCTACTGTTGATGCCACGGACACACTAACGGAAACAGGACTTATATAATAAAATAAAATAGAAGAATATATAAATAACAAACAAAATAGAATGAATTTATTAATATATTTATGTATCTATTATTTAGCATATGTATGTATTTTGTTTCTAGTAAGTATTATTGTATCTATATTATGTTCATTTTTGGTATTGTTGCACCACTGACAACCCCATGTCATATCCAGGTAATCTCTGCCCATTCCCGGTTGCCTGGATGAGATCGCGGCCGCCTATAAGGCCGCCCATTGTATGTTTTTAGTATCAAGTTTCTTTTTCTTGTTTATTATGTTGTACAATAAAAGTGTATATAAATAAAAATAAATAAATAAACATAAAACTTTTAATAAATATTAGGATTGCTGTAAGAATGTTTGGGTGCAAATAAATAATTGATGAATTCATAGCATTTTAAGTTTAATTTTTTGTCAATAAAGACAAAGGCAATTTTTTTTGATGGAAGTTCATTGTCACATAAAAATATATATATAGTTTAAATGGCACGTTTTCTAATAAAGGTTCGCTATCCCTGGCCTAGAGTGTATAATGCAAGAAAATTTGCTGAAAGCAAAATACTGATATGAGATAATTACAAGATTATTCAACCTCTAAAATCTAAATTAATAACGTAAATTAATGTAATAACGCACTTATAAATAATAAGATTTACCTGTGCGCAGACTAGATTTCGTCGCAATAATTTCCTTCACCCACTCAATGAAGGTATACAGCCTCAAGATAGCAGCATCAGCAGTGTTCTCCACAAAGTTAGCATCCTCGACCGAATCGCCAGCATCTGCTAAAGTAAGACGCATTCCATCTGCACTGAACTTATCGATAGATTCCGTCAATGTTAAGAAGTTTCCATCAGACTTGGACATCTTGGCAGAGTTGAGCATAAGGTGACCATTAGCCCTGACGCCTTTTGGCCATTTATCTTCTTCTTTAGGCCATAAAGCGCAGTGATTGTAGATGTAGAATGTTAAATGGTTCTGAATCAGATCTTTGCCTGACGCTCTGAGATCGACTGGATACCTTTATGAAAATAAAAGATAAAGGTTTTTAAAAGAGAAGGGTGTTAAGTACGAGTCCCTAACCAATAGCGCTGACATGCAGATTCCTTCGTGTTTACGCCAAGCGCATAGAAACTGCACCGATGACGTCAATCCAGCCACGAGCCGCCGACGCAGCAAAATTGAACATTAGCGTTAAGTTATTTTTAATAAGTAGATAGTCATTCCATATTCTAACTTCGAATAGGTTTCACTAATTATATTGTAATAATTTCTTTTTAATTAAATTAGTATAAAATCATTTTGGTTTTTTTTCGATCCACCGTCTGCAGTTTACGTAATTGGCGCAGTCGGTAGGATACTCGCGGGCCGGTTCGCGAATTGCGTTAGAATCAGTTCATCACGATCGCGAGTCATCCGGGTGACTATCAAGTCGCATCACGAGTATCCTGAATCTACGGGAAGCTGCGGAGCCGTGTGGAGAATCCAGCCATCGATTCACGAAGCAAGACCAGAGATGAAATACATGTGAGTGCACCAGAATCTTTCTTGTGTTGCTTCCTTTCTACTCCTAGTTACTTTTATGTCCAAGATTTTTCATCACGAAACATCTCATCCTCGGGAACCTGCATCACGACAGGCACGCCGACTTGTAGCAGATATTAGTAGAGATTTAGATAGTGAATTAGATTTAAATTTAAACAGTTCATTTGAAAGTAGAATGCCTTATGACCCTGATGTAATTTTCAAGGCCTTACGCCTTGTGCCCGATTTTGACGGGAACCCAAATATTTTAACGAGGTTCATTAACATCTGTGACCGAATAGTCACTCAATATGCAAGCCCCGAGCCAGGTAGTGAGCTAGGGAATTTGTGTCTTCTAAATGGCATCCTAAACAAGATCACAGGGACTGCCGCATCCACCATCAACTCGAATGGAATTCCTGAAACTTGGGCAGGTATTAGATCAGCTCTTATAAATAACTTTTCAGACCAGAGGGACGAGACAGCTTTATACAACGACCTCTCGTTGGCAACGCAAGGTAACAAGACCCCGCAGGAATTTTATGATAAATGTCAAACGTTGTTTAGTACTATAATGACCTATGTGACGTTACATGAGACTGTATCAACGACTGTCGAGGCGAAACGGACTCTTTACAAGAAAGTAACTATGCAGGCTTTTGTACGCGGGCTAAAAGAACCTTTAGGCTCACGTATAAGGTGCATGCGTCCAGAAACTATAGAGAAAGCTCTAGAGTTCGTGCAGGAAGAACTAAATATAATATACCTGCAGCAGCGTAACGATATCCCCAGGGCTCAAACTGCTCAGAACTCACCTAAAGTTCTATATAAACCTTCTGTTATGCCTGCTATGCCACTTAACGCGTTTAATGTTCCGCGACCCCCAGTACCTAATTGGCCTGCTCCAGTAGGACAGCGCGGGTATCAATCTCAGCCTCAGGCTTTCAAATTCAATACGCCTGACCAGCATCAAAACCGTATGCCTACTCGAACTCAACAAATGTTCCGTGCACCATTACCTCAAAGTAACGTTTTTAGGATGCAACCCAGGAATAATCCACCACATAATCCGGGT
This sequence comes from Orthosia gothica, assembly GCA_949775005.1. Lineage (NCBI taxonomy): Eukaryota > Metazoa > Arthropoda > Insecta > Lepidoptera > Noctuidae > Orthosia > Orthosia gothica. Next base: position 25,660,028 of record OX459045.1, on the reverse strand, counting down.
CCGAAGCCTATGAGCGGTGTCCAACACTTTGTTCCAAGATGGGGGATGGGCATGACTGGCAGCGAAACGGGAATCCACCCCCGAATAACTATTTTAAGACGCGTGAGTTAAATTTGAGTGAACTTGCTTTGCCTGATAGTTCCTATTACTCTGCTGACTGTTACTATGAGCCAGTAAACAACTATTACACAGACGGTAATGACTGTTATGTTCTCTATGACTACGACTCTAACACCAATATGACTGACACTGACTGTAATTCAGCTGCCGGTAATCAAATAGCAGGTGTGGCAGAGCCACAGCCAGGCCTTAGCTGCGCTGATCAGAACCAGGACCAAAATTTTCAGTTGGACCAGAAATCCAAAGAGCAAAGATAGACGTTAATTTACAGACCCAAAGACAGTTACCCTATATAGAAATTTCTTGCCCTCCTCTAAAATTTCTGATTGACACTGGGGCTAACCAGTCATTCATAAGCCCCGAGGCTGTACAAAAGTTCTTCTACGACTTTCCTCTCAATTATGACCCGTTCGAAGTCACCAACGTACACGGTGTTAGCAGAAACGAGTACTCTATAACACTACCATGCTTCGACGAGTTCAATGAGGCCGACGGTATAAAATTATTCATTTACCGTTTTCACGAGTACTTTGATGGCCTAATAGGATTAGACTTATTATCAAAATGGGAGGCTAAGATAGATCTAAAAGACTTTCAATTAGTAACTCGGACTGCTACGAACCAAATTAAAGTATATAATTCACGCAACGTTAATTTGTATGAGGATATTATCCCTGCGAAAAGTTCTAAATTAGTTAGAATACCTATCAACGCCACGGATGGCGATGTCTTAATCAACGAACAAGTTCTCTGCAATTGTATCATCCATGAGTGCCTTACCACTGTTTATAATAGTCGTGGGTACGTAGAGTTAGAAAATCCAACTTCTAACGATATTATATTCTCATTAGACCAGCCAGCTCATGCAGAACTATTCAATGCTGAGTGCACACAGCTGAATCAATCGAATCGCGTAGATGACGTACTATCGCGTTTGCGTACGGACCACCTAAATGCAGAGGAAAGAGCTAATCTCCTAACACTTTGCTCCCGTTACGCAGATGTATTTTACCTTGATGGAGAACCATTGACATTCACCAACAAAATCAAACATCGCATAAGAACAACAGATGAAACTCCCGCTTACACTAAGAGCTATAGATACCCTTTTATCCATCGGGAAGAAGTTAGAGACCAAATCACCAAAATGTTAGACCAGGGTATAATAAGACCTTCCGACTCTGCATGGAGCTCACCCATTTGGGTTGTTCCAAAAAAAACTGACGCTTCAGGGAAGCAGAAATGGCGTATCGTAGTCGATTTTCGGAAGTTAAATGAAAAAAACGATAGACGACAAATACCCCATACCAAATATTAGTGATGTCCTCGACAAATTAGGGAAATGCCAATACTTTACGACCTTAGATTTGGCAAGTGGTTTTTACCAAGTGGAGATGGACCCTCAAGACATTCCAAAAACCGCATTTAATGTCGAACACGGGCATTTTGAATTCCTTCGAATGCCCATGGGTCTTAAAAATTCACCGTCCACTTTTCAACGGGTCATGGACAATGTTCTAAGAGGCCTTCAAAACAACATCTGCCTTGTATATCTCGACGATATCATAGTCTACAGCACCTCTCTTCAAGAGCATATGAATAATTTGGAAAAGGTCTTCCAAAGACTTAGGGAGTCCAACTTCAAAATTCAAATGGACAAATCAGAATTTCTAAAACTAGAAACCGCTTACCTAGGACACATTATAAGTAGAGACGGCATAAAGCCGAATCCCGACAAAATTTCTGCAGTTCAAAAGTATCCAATCCCAAAAACCCCAAAAGAAATCAAACAATTTTTAGGACTTTTAGGTTATTACCGGAAATTTATCCCCGATTTTGCTCGTATCACCAAACCTCTTACCCTATGCCTAAAGAAAGGTAGTAAAATTACTCTTAGTCCAGAATATGTCAATGCCTTTGAAACTTGTAAGACCTTATTAACTAATGACCCTATCCTACAATACCCAGACTTCAAAAAAGAGTTCAATCTCACAACAGACGCTTCGAATGTCGCTATTGGAGCCGTGTTATCTCAGGGACCTATAGGATCGGACAAACCCATCTGTTACGCTTCTCGCACACTTAATGACAGTGAGCTAAATTATAGCACCATTGAGAAGGAGTTGCTAGCCATAGTTTGGGCTACCAAGTACTTTAGACCTTACTTATTCGGTAGAAAATTTAAAGTACTGACTGACCACAAACCCCTTCAATGGATGATGAACTTGAGAGAGCCCAACTCAAGACTGACCAGATGGCGACTCAGACTAAGTGAATTTGACTTTACTGTAGTGTACAAGAAAGGTAAATTTAATACAAACGCTGATGCTCTCTCTCGAGTAGAAATACATAGTGAGGAAACAGATGAGATAAATTCAGTGATAGAAAATATAAGGAATCTCAGATCAATGATTAATAATCCATCGGAGGCACCACCTCCACCAACAGACCCTTTGACTGACACCAACCCATTGTTCAAAAGTACTGAGGATCTCAGATCTATCATTAATAACCCATCAGAGGCACCACTTCCACTAACAAACTCCTCGACTGACACTGTTCACACCAGTAATGAACATCCTATACTGGAAGTTCCCATCACAGATGAACCCCTCAATAAATTTCATCGCCAAATTTACTTTACTATAGTAGGCGACATAAAACGCCGACCTACAGTAACTAAACCTTTTGAAAATCATACGCGAATCGCGGTCCAAATTTCAGAATCTAACCTAGAGACTGACACTTTTAATGCTATCAAAGAATATGTGAACCCTAAAGTCAAAACGGCTATCCTGATAAATCCACCATTAGCCATGTACAAAATAATACCCATCATACAAGACAAATTTAGAAGTTCCTCAATCAACCTAGTACTAGCCAAGACAGAACTTGAGAATGTTAAAGAATACCTCCGACAACAAGACATTATCCGAAATTATCATGACGGGAAAACGAACCATCGTGGTATAAATGAATGTCACCTAGCCCTCTCACGAAAATACTACTGGCCAAAGATGAAAGAACAAATCACCAAGTTTATTAACGAGTGTACCATCTGCGGTCAGGCTAAATACGACAGGAATCCAATTAGACCTCAATTTAATATAGTACCTCCGGCTACCAAACCACTTGAAATAATCCACATGGACCTCTTTACAGTTCAGAACGAAAAATACATAACGTTCATGGACGTTTTCACGAAATATGCCCAAGCATATCATTTGCGAGACGGAACCGCCATTAGCATTATTCATGCGTTGCTACTTTTCTGTACCCATCATGGTCTACCTATGACTATCATCACGGATAATGGCACCGAATTCACGAACCAACTTTTCTCTGAATTTGTACGGTTACACAAGATAACTCACCACAAAATTCTACCTCATAGTCCAAAGGACAATGGTAACATCGAGCGTTTCCATTCAACGTTATTGGAACATATTAGAATTCTTAAGTTACAAAATAAAGACGAACCAATAGTTAATCTCATGCCATACGCCATTATAGCATACAACAGTTCTATCCATAGTTTCACCAAGTGCAGACCTTTTGACCTATTGACCGGACACTTTGACCCTAGAGACCCAATCGACGTAGACCTGACTGAACACATATTACAGCAATATGCGCAGAATCATAAACAACAGATGAAGCAAGTTTATGAAATCATTAACGAGTCATCTCTTTCAAATCGCGCAGCCTTAATTAATAGTAGAAACAAAACTCGAGAGCCCGAAGTAGAATATACCCCTCAACAACAAATTTTTATTAAAAACCCCTTTGCCAGTCGCCAAAAAGCTGCACCACTTTATACGCAGGATACAGTACTCGCTGACCTACCTATACACATATATACTTCGAAAAAACGTGGCCCCGTAGCCAAATCGCGGCTGAAACGCGTCCCTAAATCTAGCCAATTGTTACAGAATCCTGATACTACTGACAGTCCAAGCGACACACCCTCAAGAGATAAGACTTGAGACGTTAGACGATGGACCGGGACTCCTACCATACAGATTAGGACCGACCAGACTAACTACACATTATCACTCATTCATACAATACATTAAATTAACCGACGTCGAAGATAAAATTAATTCCGTACAGACGCAACTAAAGACTTTTAGAACTAAACTCACTAATGAGACCTATATGATTTATGAATATCAGATCGAATATCTTACAGACAGACTTAGTACGGTACTACAACAAGTAAAATCTTTGGAACCTGTTAGAGTCAAAAGAGGTCTTGTAGATAGCCTTGGGTCCGTAATAAAAAGTGTTACGGGTAACTTAGATTATCTTGATGCCCTGAAGTATGATGAGGCTATTAAAACTCTACAAAATAATGAAAATAAAATAATTTCAGAATTCAATAACCACATCAGCCTTAGTAAAGAATGGATGTCCCAACATGGTACCATACTTGACCAAATAACAAAAAATCAAGAAAAAGTTAACTCAACGTTAGAACTACTTCTTGAAAAGAGTGCCTATACAGATTACAGCTTAATAAAATTCGCGAAATTTGCCCAAATTTTAGGAATAATAACCAATAATGTAGAAGATTTAATGTTAGAGATAATTAGGTTAGAAAACATAATGGCTTTCATAAGGGCTTCTAGCACCCATCATTCTATGATTGATATAGAAGTGTTAAGATCTATGATAGATAGGCTCAAATCCATATATAATCAGGATCAAATCCTAAATTTAGAGTTAAGAGAATATTATAACCTAATAAAACCAGGTTCTTATTTTATTGAGAAGAGAATAGTAATAATATACAGTTTTCCCATTGTCTCTAAAGACATTTATGATTTATACAGACTATCCATTGTACCCAATAAGAAACAACTTGCCCTTATTCCTTCCTGTCCCTATATAGCAACAAACGAGAAATCATTCGTGTACATAGAGGCTGAATGCCCGAAGTACAGCAGCATTCATCTCTGTGAAAAGAAGACAAGTCATCAGATCCGGACGAAGCCTGATTGCATCCAGGAGCTCATCATCAACCAAGGCCTAAGGGACACCTGCCAATTCACCAAGATCTCACTCTCCAAGCAAGCAGTAGAAAAGCTGGATGATCAACATTACGTTGTCTCTCTGCCCCAACCTACTAAAGTACAGCTAGCCTGCAGCAGGAAAGACTTCAACATTCTACAAGGGAGTTATCTCGTCACCATACCCATGAACTGCTATCTGGAAACACCCGAATTCACCATCATTAACGACAACAATGAGATAAAAGGACAGCCACTCAAGTTATCAAAAATCCCATACAACGACATGAACCAGACAGCTGATTCCACTCACATCATCGGCTTCAAGTCAGTCAACTTAGAAGAACTTCACAGCATCCAGAACAAAGTATTGATGGAAAGCCCTATCCAGATTGACAAGACTCCGCCGGATGTCTTATATCATACAACCATACCGTTCTACATCATCGTACTATGCACAACCATATTCGTCATCTTGGTTATAATCCGAAGATACAAATGCTGGAACCTTAGAGCAGGAGATAATAAGAAGAAACCAACTCTTCCTATGCATACATATGAAGATGTAACCAGAAAACGAGATGAAGTCCCAGCAACATTTGCACTGAACATGATCAAATAGTTGCTGTTCTGCGGATAGAGGTGTTAAGTACGAGTCCCTAACCAATAGCGCTGACATGCAGATTCCTTCGTGTTTACGCCAAGCGCATAGAAACTGCACCGATGACGTCAATCCAGCCACGAGCCGCCGACGCAGCAAAATTGAACATTAGCGTTAAGTTATTTTTAATAAGTAGATAGTCATTCCATATTCTAACTTCGAATAGGTTTCACTAATTATATTGTAATAATTTCTTTTTAATTAAATTAGTATAAAATCATTTTGGTTTTTTTTCGATCCACCGTCTGCAGTTTACGTAATTAGGGTGTAAACACTAAGCTAAACAAATAATCGAAATCCAACCTAAAATGAATATTAAAATTGCATTAATCCAGGGATTCCCAAAGTGGTCGATGTCGACCCCTTGGGGTCTAAATCGGTTACCCAGGGGTCAACATAAACAGAAACTGATTTTGGGGTGTCGACGAGGTCTAAAAATCGACTCCAATAACACAAGTTCTTATTTGAAACTTTCAAGATACTGTATAAGTTTTGTAACGTTTACCAATTTGTTATAAGAATAACGTATATTTTAGTAGGAATCATTGTTTTAATTTAAAAAAAACTTAACAAGTCGATAAGCGTACACAAGTTCGTACAAGATGAAAAACTCGGCAAGTCAAAGCGGAGTTTTAAAGTAATTTGGCTATGGGGGTAGGTATCAGTTCATTTTGAAAAAGGGGTCTCTTGCCCAAAATAGCTTGAGAAACCCTGCATTACATGAACTAATTCCTCCAGGCCCGTTCCATCAAACGGACTACAAGACGTACGGCGATTCGTCATCGGTACATAGTGGACATCCCACCCATACGCAACAAACGTTTTGGAAATACTTATATTATGCGTACAGCAAAGGAGTGGAATGCCCTGCCGGACTCATTGTCGACCACATCATCGCTTACCATCAGGTGATATAGTGGACAAGCGCACAAGCCTATGAAAAGTAAAAAACGTTTGATACGGATTATGACTATAGACGTATTTTGAATCCCTTATCAGATGCGATATAGAATGATTATCCTAAAACAGTTATTGCGTACCAAACGTTTAAGTGCTTTTGATACGCGTCGCCCTTCACTAAATGTAAAGGTTGTTCAATAAATTTTGTTGTACCATTTATTTTTAGCTGTAAATTAATATAATCCTACTTCCTACTTATATAATATTATAAATGCGTAAGTTTGGATGTTTGTTACTCAATCACTCTAGAAAACGTGTACGGATCTATAATTTGGCACACAGATAGTTTTTTACCCGACTGCCGAAGGAGGGTAATGTGTTTATCAGTCTATGTATGTATGTATGTAAGTAAGTAAGTATGTATGTATGTATGTATGTATGTAAGTAAGTATGTATGTATGTTTGTTCCTATATGGCGTTCCAGAGACCAAACGCGTTGGCCGATTTTGATGATTCATACGTCAATCGATGCGTCTTAACCCTGCGAGTGTCATAGGCTACATTAAAATTGGACAATAGAAAAATGGCGGATTTTGGGTGCCATATTGTGGGGGCCCAAATTTTTTTTTTCTTCCAAACCCTTTGTGTGGGGTATCAAAATAAAGGCTTTTAAGAGGTGATTGCAAAAATATATAACACTTATACAGGGTGTCCCAGAAATCGACGTCAAGCCGTAAATGGGTGATAGACCAAGTTATAACAGTTCTCAGAAAAATACGAAAAAAAATCTATCTCATGTTTTTAAAAATTTATGGTCACTTTAATAATTTACTAAAAAAATCAATCCCTGTAATGGTTCTTTAACTCCAATTGCTACAAATCCCATAATTTATCTAATTTTTTTATTATAATGTAATCTTGAATAATGCTTGTGTAGATTTTTGCCTAAAATTCAAAGCCAACTCCTCCTACTTGGAAGAAAATTAAAGTTTTTCAAAACCAAATTATTCAAATTTACTATTTCGCACAACTTTAACTGACTGTACTGAAAAAAAAATGTACTACGCTAGTTTGGCAAGTAACATGAAAAATTGGCGCATTTAATAAGGATTCAAAAATGGTGTAACACTTGCTAGATTACGTTTTCAATAATTGGTCAAGTTTTTTTTTGTAAATAGTCTCAGTTTTTACACAAAATGTCCATACTTCCTTAAAATGACTTTAGCTTACCTAAAGCTTTGCTAAACTCCGTTTCTAGTTCGATAGAGACGGAGAGAGTCATTTTACGAAGTGTGAGCGAGACAGAGAGTGACGCCACCTTTATCAGTGACACAACCTTTATCATGAAACGGAGATACAATTTACCGATGAGTGCGAATGAGACAGCAGTAGTTATTGTTCTGTTTTGTAAGCGCAGACGCACACACAATTACAAATCAGTACGTTACGCTGCTTTGTTTACTGCGCATCTCCGTATTCGTTCATGTTGATTCCGTACTTACCACTTTTTGCGTTGTTTTCTGGACTTAATTGCTTGTGATTTGGACTGTTTAATTCCTCTTTCTGACGACCTGTGCTTTACTCTGGACTGTTGCTGATCCTGTGATTGTGTAGTACTACCATGGCTGTGTACACTGCATTGGAATATGCGAACATGCACCTCGTTTATGGGGAATGCAGATGCAATGCCAATGCAGCCGCTAGACTTTATCGTGAGAGGTACCCGAACAATCGTCACCCAGATCATCGAGTTTTTATTAATGTGCACCGTTCACTATCAGAGGGACGATTCCCTAACCAAGTACATGGTGAAGGAAGACATCGTAATCCGTACGAAGACGTCGTACTACAAGCAGTCCAAGAAGACCCAAGTGCTTCTGTACGTGGAATCGAAACAAGCACAGGTGTATCTAAGAGTACCGCCCACCGAATCTTAAAAAAGAACGAGTTCCACCCGTATCATGTACAGCGAGTACAATCATTACTGCCACGGGATTACGCTCCCAGAGTTGCGTTTTGCCAAAGGATGCTAGAAAGGCACAGAGAAGACCCTCGATTCTTAGAGAAGATTTTATAGACCGATGAGTCAACATTTAAAAAAGATGGCTACATGAATTTGCACAATTTGCACGAGTGGCATGTAGAAAATCCAAATTTGATGAGGCAAGATAAGTCACAGTATCGATTTAAAGTAAACATGTGGACCGGGATACTAAATGGCATAATAATTGGACCTTTTGAGCTGCCAGAGATTTTGAATGGCGCAGTTTATTTGGATTTTCTTCAAAATACTTTACCAGATTTATTAGAAGACGTGCCACTGAACGTTTACAGGGAAATGTGGTTCCAGCAAGATGGCTGCCCAGCGCATTATGCCCGTTTAGTAAGAGAACATCTTGATGAAGAATACCCGCTCAGGTGGATAGGGCGCGGTGGGACAATCTTGTGGCCACCCCGTTCGCCTGATTTAAATCCCCTAGATTTTTTTTACTGGGGAGCGGTAAAAGAGAAAGTGTACTCAAAAACAATAGAGAATTTAGCCGAGCTGCGGGAAAGAATAACGGAAGCCGTTGTTTTTGTAAACAGGGGAAGATTTGCCCGGAAAATAACCAGATCTTTTTTAAGAAGATGTCGTGCTTGCATTGCCGTCGAAGGAAGGCAGTTTGAACATTTATTGTAATAAAAAAAAATTAAATCTGATAATGTTTTTTTTTTCTAATCTGAGAAATCTGGTCCTGACTTAAAGTAAAAAGGTTGAGTCACTATCATAACTTTGCTCTTAAATTACGTAACATTTCGATTTCTTATCTCGCTCACACTTCGTAAAATGACTCTCTCCGTCTCTATCGAACTAGAAACGGAGTTTAGCAAAGCTTTAGGTAAGCTAAAGTCATTTTAAGGAAGTATGGACATTTTGGGTAAAAACCGATACTATTTACAAAAAAAAAATTGACCAATTATTGAAAACGTAATCTAGCAAGTTTTACACCATTTTTGAATCCTTATTAAATGCGCCAATTTTTCATGTTACTTGCCAAACTAGCGTAGTACATTTTTTTTTCAGTACAGTCAGTTAAAGTTGGGCGAAACAGTAAATTTGAATAATTTGGTTTTGAAAAAGTTTAATTTTCTTCTAAGTAGGAGGAGTTGGCTTTAAATTTTAGGCAAAAATCTACACAAGCATTATTCAAGATTACATAATAATAAAAAAAAATGATAAATTATGGGATTTGTAGCAATTGGAGTTAAAGAACCATTACAGGGATTGATTTTTTTAGTAAATTTTTAAAGTGAACATAATTTTTTTAAAACATGAGATAGATTTTTTTTCGTATTTTTCTGAGAACTGTTATAACTTGGTCTATCACCCATTTACGGCTTGACGTCGATTTCTGGGACACCCTGTATGTTTAAATGTATCTAATTCGAAAAAAAAAACAACTAAAAAGTTATAAATAAAAAAACTTTATTCAAAAAATCAAAAAACCCGACTGCTTCAAAAGCGAACTAAAAAGTCGAAAACAAGGAAAAAATCATGCTGTGCAGGCGGAGGATACACCAGATTTTGGTCAGTCAGCCCGCGAATATGTATCCTCCGACTGCACAGCATGATTTTTTCCTTGTTTACGACTTTTTAGTTCGCTTTTGAAGCAGTCGGGTTTTTTTGATTTTTTGAATTAAGTTTTTTTTAATGACTATACTCTCGCGACCACTATCTCACCTGATGGTAAGCGATGATTTGGTCGATGGTGAAGCACGCTTGCCTAGAAGAAACCTATTCACTCTTGACTTAAATACCCCTAGATTGTAGCTATCGGGAAATACAGACTCCGGCAGGGAATTTCACTCGTTAGCTGTACCTAAACATAATAAAAGTATTCTCAAAACGTTTAGTGCGTACGGATGGGATGTCCACCATGTACCGATGGCGCATTTCCGTACGTCTGGTAGTCCGATGATGAAACGGGCTAGGCGGAATTAGATCATGCAATTCCATCGCACACTCCCCGAAATGTAACCGGAAAAAAACTGATCTGAGATATTTAATGTATAATTGGCAACAAAAAATTATAAAGTTCAAAAAGTTTCTTACCAAAATTGGAAAGAGTTCCTCATACGATCTAAAGATGCTTTGGGGATTTTAGTATTTTTCGGGCAAGGTGCATCTTTGAAAAAGATGTAATCCCAAACGGCCATGGTCATGTCTTCCGGCTTAATTTTGAGAGCATTCTCCTTGTTCCCTCTAAATGTGTCGCCTTGTAAGAAGTGCGCGATCGTATAATACGCGTTGTAGATAGTAGAGTCCGACAGAGATTCGATTAACCATTGCTGATCCCAGGGCAGCTTTGTTCCTGAAAAAGAAAAAAAACCGGTCAAGTCGAAGAGTCGAAGTCGTGCGCCGAGGGTTCCGTATACCCATTATACCGCCATAATAAAATTGGTATCATTTTTATTGGCGGCTAAGTTTTAAAGATATGGACAAATTTACATTTTCGCGAAAACTTGTAAGTACTTTTTATTTCCTTTTTTTCCTTTATTTGTGCTGTAAGACCTTACTTTTTGACAAAATTTCGTGATTCTAGGTCAACCTATACCACCTATATGGTAGTTCCCCTACCATATAGGTTTTGAACCCAAAACCTATAGGGTACTTCCGGTTAACCTAGGATTGCTAGTCATATTTTTTACCCAACTGCCGAAGGAGGGTAATGTGTTTATCAGTTTATATATGTATGTATTTACCTCTTGAGGTACGGAACCCTAAAAAGATTAAAAGGAAAAACTAAATCAAAATTGGTTAATCCATTTCAGAGCTATGATGCCACAGACACACAGATACACAAGTCAAACTTGTAACACCACTTTTTATCAGTCTACTGTCTGAGCTTGTAAAATTTTATCAGTGTTTAAACTACCTACCTAAACCAAAAGTCCTGGAGCATGCATACTCATGAAGCCACTTCAAGGTGGCTTGGAAGTTCTTTCTGACCTCATCATGATAAGTATTCATAGCAGAGAGAGCCTTCTCCACCTGACTCTTCCACTCCTCATTACCATAGTCCAAATACCATTGATTACAAAGAGCCACTACACATTCATCTCCTGACCTTGACATAATCGTCTTTTCAGGCTCATAGTAAATCACAGCACCATTCTCCTCAATAAGTTTTGTTTGCAAGTTCTTTTTGACATCTTGAATTTTCTTTCCTTTGTATTCTCCAACTAGCAACACACCATCATAGAATCCTTTCAGGTAAACCATCTCTTTGGCTTGTGTTAGCTTCTCCTTGTCGTTTTGGCTTTGAATTTTAAGCTTATCATATAAATGTACAGCAGACAAGGTTCCAAATTCGGGAATTTCGAGAATAGACACAGGTTTGAATGGGAGGACCATATCATCTTGGATACCATACTTTTCCCTGAATGCTGGTTTTTTTTGTAAGTCCACAAGTGCCGCATAGTCATCAGGAGAATCAGATGGAACACTAGTAACAATACCAGTGCCCTTATCCTCCTTGATGGTCAACATAGGAAGTGCATAAATCTTAGGATAACAAGTGAATGGGGATTTTAAAACAGTCCCCATTAAGTCTTGTCCTACTATCTCTAGTAATACTTTGAACTCTCCATCTTTTTCTGTGAAACCTTGGTAAGCCATATTCCTGGCTGCTCTTCTTGTACAGATAAATATTCCATCATTAACTGTTTCAAAGGCAATGTACTTGATATCAGGGTGGACCCAGCAGTTTGTTTGTCCGTACATTGTTTCTGGTCTTAATGTGGCTGCAACTAAGCTTATCTTTTTGCTTTTAAGAGGCCTAAAAGGAAAGACAAAGATTATTGCCTTTGTACAAGCTGTCCTATTGTAACAAATAGTATTTGTAAAATAAAATAAGAATTGCCATGCTACTTAGAGACTAACAGTTGACTCATGCATAGTTAATGCACTAGTGTAGCATACATATATAAACATACTTGAGAACTTCTGGGAAAGGTTCAACCACTTCCATTTTCAGAAGTGTGTACTCCTGAGGGCCAGCCCCTTCTCCTGTGCTCCTATCATGGTCCATACAAGGTTGCTTGTCCAAAGGAGAGAATATGGTGAAGCGTTTCCCATACATGATCTTATTGCGTTCTTTAAGATGGTAGAATTGCCACCTAATGAATGAATCATAGAATGGATTTGCATCAGTTGTAATGAATTTGCGACGCCAATCTACCTGCAAAACAACAATTGAGTCTGTATTTTTTTTATGTTGGAATCATTCAAATTCAATTCAATTCAAATGTTTATTTGAATGAAATTGAATTTATTACTAGGTAGTTCTAACACACTTTGAACAAATAATTACTTACATGAATACCCATTCTTTTCAAATCAGCTACAGCCAGTGGAGGAAAGTATTCAAGCCAGTGGCTTTCAGCAGCAAACAGTTTGATATCATCTTCAGGGACTCCAATACTTTGCATGATCTGCCACTGGTACTTGGCGGCTCCTGTCTTGGCCACTGCTTTACTTTTCTTTCCTTTACTTTTGTCTTTGGGGACAATATCACCTTCCTCCTTTACTGCAACCTCTTCTTCTTCAGGGAATACTGGAGGGCAACCATAGAGAGCCATTTCTCTTTTCAACTTGTCAGCACAAGCTTTAATTGGCATGCCAGTACAGTGAAATCCAAAAGGAAACAATACCTTTCTGCCTTTCAGTCTATAATATCTTGAGGCAAACTAAAAAATAAGAAAATCCTAAGCATTCATATAATTATAGTATGAAGATTTTGGCGTTGGATAAAAATAAAAAATAGCTACAAGAAATGCAATTTACAGCTATAAAATGTCGTGATTTTTTCATTATTATTGCGTCATACATGTGTGGTAGGTACACAAATTGTTTATCTTGATTGCTGTAAATTGTAAACATTGATTTATATAAATAGCTTTTACTCACCTCGCATTTTGATAGTGAGAATGTATGACCAAGATGCAAGCGTCCGTTCATGTATGGATAAGGAAACGTACACATGAATTTTTCATGAGGTTTCCCATCGTCCGGTGCTTCCATTTCGAATATTTTCTCACTATCCCATTTCGCCTGGACGTTCTTCTCGATATCTTGCAGGTATTCCACCTTGAAGGTGCCTTTACGATCTAATGTAGCCTGAAATTCCAATTAGTATTTTATACAACATATGCTGTTACTCATAATATACTTCCTTGCTCCCGGCTTGAGTAAAATTGCCAATGATTGAGTAAAACAGTTACCGTACGCTATAAATATACCTGAAAGGATCTTGTTTAATAATTAAGTTACAGAAATCTTACCATTACACCGAGGTTTTAGTCAGCAATACTAATCATGCAGAAATTTTTCCTCTTTTAGGAAACCAAGGATTTGCACGTTGCCAGTGTTGCCACGACACTGACAGCCTCCGTCCGTCATACGTCAAACAGCTGCGTACGTTTGGCAATGAAAATCTGTCAACGTCAAAAACCAACACAAAAGTTAAGTCGAAACCACACTTACGTGGTGTGGCGTGTCGTGGCGCCTTCTGAGTGACGCATTTGATTGGCTACAAAACACGTTAAGTCATGACGTAGGCTGGAACAGAGTCGTTTGATTGGTGGATACACCGCCACGCCACGCCACGATACGTAAGTGTGGTTCCGACTTTAAAAAAATAAAACCAGCCAAGAGCGAGTCGGACTCGCGCACGAAAGGTTCCGTATCATTATCGCAAAAAAAGGCAAAAAAAACGTTTGTTGTATGGTTCTCCTCACTTAAATATTTATTTTATTCTGTTTTTAATTATTATAATAATATTTGTTGTCTATTATTTGTTATCTGTCACCAGGTGGTATCTCATGAACCGTGATATTATAGCTAGACAGTTGAAATTTTCACAGATGATGTATTTCTGTAGCCGCTATAACAACAAATACTAAAAACAGAATAAAATAAATATTTAAGTGGGGCTCCCATACAACAAACGTGATATTTTTGCCGTTTTTTGTGATAGTGGTACGGATACCCTTCGTGCGCGAGTCCGATTCGCACTTGGCCGGGATTTTTTCTGTGTTGTGTAGAGTCAAGCAAGAGCGTGTTTAGAATCAAAACCATCGGAGTGAAATAAATAGTTTTGTGATTTCGGCTGTCTTTCGTCGCATATTTCTCTTGCGATTTCACCGGATTCTTGCAACCAACTAACTAACGCTTTGAGCAACCAACCGATATTTGTCGGTTTGGTCTTAAGGCGGAACCACACTTACGTGTCGTGGCGTGGTGTGGCGCGGGATCCACCAATCAAACGACTCTGTTTCAGCCTACGTCATAACACACCTAGTTTTGTAGCCAATCAACTGCGACATAAGGCGCCACGCCACGCCACGACACGTATGTGTGGTTCCGTCTTTATACAGCTCACGTGAATGTCATGGAACTCATGGAGTCACAAATTAAATGGATGTCTAGTGACTTGAGTTTGACCATGACCATGACCCAGCAATCCCAGCATATGTTTGGTCCATCGACCACACAGCCACGGTCACTGGTTTGGTCTGACTAAGTAGTCAGACCAAACCTGTTCTAGTACCACCAATTCTAGTACTCTTGTTTGCCTAAACATTTAGGAAATTGTATGTAAAAAAACAACATTACTTCTGATTTTGGCCTCGCGTTAAAAGATCCTTGCACTACTATAATCGCTAAGCTGTTCTTACAGTAAAATATCCATAGACAATATTTAATAAGTGTACTCAAAGCTTAATTGAACCGCCATTTTAAAAAAGAACATTTAAAAAAAAATTGCAATAATTTGGCGCCAGTGGCGGTACGCGATATCTGTCATTTTGCCGGAAACTTCGCCCGCTACCCCAGCTCTTCTACAACGAGTTTTCACACGGGTGAAGCAAGATTTGCTTGAAATTATTGTGAAATCGGTGATATTTCCTGATACATTTGCCTCGTGACAATGGCGCCTAGGTCTGCTAAAACTAAGGTATGCTATAATTGCTTTAAACCACTTGTATAATCTCGAGTATTTGCATTGAATTTGCAAACGGGTTTAGCATTGTTATCGATGGTACTTAAACAGTGCTTGCGTCAGATGTATTTCAACTTCAATTTATGGGGAACCATTGCGATGATATTTGTGTGGTTTATTCAAATCATAACGTGCACATATTCGTCTTTTGCCCGTCAGCATTTCATTGCATTCTAAAAACACATGTTTAGGCTCTACGTAAGTCATTGGCGGCACTTTGGCGCCACTTTTGTTATTGTGCATGCCGTACTACGTGCCCGCCCCTAAGATGACCCCCTGACCCTCGCCTGAGCCGTGGGGCACTTTGTAATTAAACTAAAAAGCATTTATCCTCATTACTAAACTCACATAAATTATAGGCAGCATCATTATGTACCTAAACTAAGATGTATATTACCAGTATTCCTTTAGGTTTTGAATCAAAACTTTTATAGGCTTTTATTGGATTTTGTGAATGATGAATACATACATGGCAAATTTTTGCAGAAAGCCGCTGACGTTAAAGTAACAGAAAATGATGCCTCCAGAAAAGGGAGAGGAAAAGGGAAAGTTGAAGCAGAGCCAGATCTTATTGCTGACATAGAAATAAATGAGAAAGCTGCTCCTGTTGTTGACAAGAAACCAAAGCGTGGCAAGAAAGCTGCCAGTGATTCAGGTGAACCACAAAGTGACAAAACTGAAGTAGCACCTCCAGCCAAGAGGGGTCGTAAGAAGAATGTCGATGATTCAAATTCTCTAGACAAACAGCCATCAAATGGTGATCAATCAGGAGAAGAGGAGACATCTGTCCAAACTGAGGAGAATGAACAGAGTGATGAAAATGTAGAAGCCAATGGTCACACAGAAGAAGCACCAGCTTCAGGTAGAGGGCGAAAGAAACAAGCAAAGAAGGAACCTGCAGCCAAGAAGCCAGAACCTAAATCTGGCAGAGGCAGGAAAGCAAAACAAGAAGCACCAGAAAGTGAAGACACACCAAAGGATGAAGTAGAGGAAAAACCTAAGCCTGCTGCTAAGGGTAGAGGAAAAAAAGCTGCTAAAGTTGAGGCTGGCCCTGATCCTGAAGCAGACAAGTCTGATACTACTGAGGAGGAGGTCAAAGAAAAGCCTGCACCTAAGGGAAGGAAAAGAGCTGCCAAAGCTCAAGAAAAAGAAATTGACTTAGACGAAGATGAAGATGAGAAAGAAGAAGACAAGCCTGAGCCTAAGAAGAAAGAACCCAGAGGCAAGAAGAACCAGGGCAAGAAAGCACAACCTAAAGCTGATGTTGAAGATGATGTAGATGATGATGAAACACCATCCTCTAAGAAGAGGAAAGTGAACAAAAAAGGTAAATTGATAACCTATATATATATATTTTAAAACTTATTTCTATCACAGCAAATCCAGTTACAACAAAGATTATTTTACTTTTTCCAGCTGAGGCAAAAAATGATGATGAAGATGTTCCTGAAGAGAAACCACAAGAAACTGAGCCCACATCAAAACGCAAGCGTAAGGGAGCTGCAGAAAAGGGTAACTAATACTATTGATAATAATTTAAATATTCGACAAATAATTGTTTTGAATTACTATTAAGTGTGTTTTATCATTAAATATTATTCATAATAAAACTTTTCCAAATGTATATGTACAATGCTTTGTTATTTATTCTACCTTTCTGTACTTTCAATGCACTTGGTTTGCTTTATAAATAATTTGGATAAGCAAGGGACAGGCTAACAATCAAGTGTTCTAGTGGTGTTGAGACAATAAAACGTAGTTTATAGTTACAAACATATTAATATTGGGTTTCCAATGCGGTGACTAATTAATAGTAATAAAGACAGGTGTAAAAAAAAGATTGGTATATTATTTTTCGCATGATTAGTTAAGTGGTTCAAGTCATTGCAGTGCAGAAAAAAACAAACCATCTGTTTGATTTTTCCTGTCACAGAAATTGATTATACCAAAGTATGCTATCCACTTTATGGAATATAACCCACCAAAATATTAACTTCTTTAGTTAGATAAAATACAATCACATGCATGTAACTTAGGGCTTCCATTGACATGAAAAAGCGGATGGTGATAATGCACAAGCTTCACATAATAATCTTTACTCAATGAAACAACATACGACGATACAATGTAAACAGCTAGTTAAATTGTCGTATGTTCAATTTCATAATGTAATGTATTTCAGCGCCTGCAGGAGAACCGAAAAAGAAAGCACCCGCTAAAATTAAATCTGTAACAGATTTTGAATCTATCGACTTCTCGAATTCTTCCAAAAATAGTCAGGGCAAAGAGTGGAATTTTAAAATATCATCCTGGAATGTGGATGGTATAAGGGCATGGGCAACCAAGGGTTGTCTTGACTATTTCAAACACGAGAAACCTGACATTTTGTGTGTTCAAGAAACAAAATGTCCACAAGAGAAACTGCCAACTGAAGTTGCCAACGTGCCCGGCTATCATGCGTATTGGGTGGCCGGCGAGAAAAGTGGCTACGCTGGCGTAGGCATTTATACAGCTAAACTTGCGATGAACGTTGTTTATGGGTTACAAAACGAGGAACTGGACAGCGAGGGTCGCATTATAACAGCAGAGTACGAACAATTTTATTTAGTAAGCACATATGTGCCCAACTCGGGACGGAAACTAGTCACACTTCCTAAAAGACTGCAATGGAACGAAGAGTTTCGTAAATACGTTAAGGAATTAGATAAGAAGAAGCCTGTGATAATTTGTGGAGACATGAATGTTTCACATAAAGAAATAGGTACATATTTTATTCTAATTTTATCAAATTAATTCGTACGGTAATGTGCTGGGACTAACAAGTTATTATAATTTTGTTTTTCGCTTTAAAGTCTCAGATCAAATTTTTATTTGATCTGAGTTTAAAGTAAGGTAAGCTGTAGTTAGACTCGCTATTATTTCTGTATTATGATGAAAAGAGGCAATGTATATTTTTGTATAATGAAAATCTGACTAACGTAATCACTTGCAGATTTAACCAATCCTAACACAAATACAAAGAATGCTGGGTTTACTGTCGAGGAGCGTTCTGGGATGACCGAGTTGCTTGGAGACGGCTTCGTAGATACGTACCGCCACTTGTACCCAGACAATACCGGCGCTTACACTTTCTGGACTTACATGATGAATAGCCGGTCGAGAAATATTGGATGGTAAGACTTGTTTCCCTTACCACGAGTTTCTGGCAGCAAAATTAATGTGAGAAATCGTCAAGCACGCTTTATCTGCTGTGATTCCTGTTGAAAATACATTCAACCAACCACAGCAGATAACGCGTGCTTGAAAATTAATCACATTTCTATTTGCGTTTGTTTTGCTTCCAGGAACTCGTGGTTATAGTGTTTCTATAAAACTCATTGCTTGACTTCCAATATAACAGAATGCAGCTGACATGGAGCTATTTACTGACTAAACGCCACAACCCAGTTACTCGGGTTACATGATACCCCTTGGTACTATTATAGTTGGCAGATTTTCAGGCTTACCAACCATAGCTAGCTGACATGACTAAGTAGGTTATTAATGTGGAATTTTTGTAGTTCTTTAAGAAATAGAAGTTCGACAATAACCTCGACCTTTTGAGTTTAGAGTCAAGCTCTGCATGAATACAAATCTATTTTTAGCAGACAACCAAATAACTCCTAACCTACAATAAAACTACCATCAGAAACAAATTGAGGATAAAAATATACAAAATTATTTAGGCAGGTTTTAATATTCCTAGTGTTTCATTTCCTTCATTATTTTTTTTAATTGTTTCAGGCGTCTGGATTACTTCATAATCTCAGAAAGACTGCTACCAGCTTTGTGTGACAATGTTATAAGAGACGGTGTGTATGGTAGCGATCATTGTCCATTAACTCTATTCCTACATTTGAGTTCTGCTGACAAACCTAAGGAGTAATATTCTAAGATCTGATTTATAATTTAGTTGTTCAAATGTGCCTATTTAGACATCATCAATTTTTAGAATTAATATTTGTTTCGGGATATTTACCATGTATATTTTGATTTTGGTTGAGAGCTCGATATTTTGGCACCGTTACAAGCGCCATGATCACGAGAACTAAGTCTTTGCGGGTGGATGGTATTTACGAACTGACATATCTGTCTATCCTCTTCCTCACTCGTTTTTCAGCACGATGCCGCTACCACCAGAACTCTTCTCACTAGTTACTCGACATTGTTCACGACAGACGATGCTCACTGTATCCACTTTTGACACTCGTTCAGTAGTTTTACGACCTTTACATAGTTGAACCCCTGGATTTCAGGCTCTCGATAATTGAAACCCGTCGTTCCTATTGAAATTTTTGCACTTGGTTATTTCAATTGCTTCCCGAACCATTCTAGGTATGTAATGGCGTTCTGTCGAGATCACCTGTGGGTCATGTAAATCTATCCAGTGGTTTAGCCCTGATTCAAGAAGATGTTCTGCTATGGCCGATTTTTGGGGATCGTTGTTTTTCACTGCTCTAATGTGTTCTTTGATCCGGCAAGCAACAGTTCGCTTCGTCTGTCCAATATATGATTGCCATAGTTTTTATGCAGTATTTACTGAGAATGTATGCGACTTTGTCTGTCACTCGTTTCACGTATGGCAAAAATGCTGGCTGTCTCTCGACCTTATACTTTAATTGTTTATTTGATGACCCCGATCATGTGGCAAGATCTTCATCCTGTATCCATTTCTCTGTAGGACTTGTTTAATATGCGCTAGTTCGCCAGTATTAAGATCCTCGTCGAAAATATCGTTAGTGAGTGACGTCACAACAGAGTTTAGATGCCGTGGATGATGATTAGGTTTCCTGTAAACCGAGTGGATTAGAGTATTGTTACGTCCAGAAAGGCGATAGTCTTGTTTTGTTCCGTTTCGCAGGTAAAACGAATCTTCTCATGTATGCCGTTCAGGTGTTGCAAGGCAGCCTTGTACATCACGCTCGTCCCCTTTAACTATGGCATACACATCGTCAACGTATCTCTTCCATATTCTAAGTGACGTCGATGCAGTTGAGATTGCTAACTCTTCACAATACTCCATCCATATATTAGCTGTTATGGGTGCCACTGGACTTCCCATGGCTACACCATCAACCTGAAGGTAGTATTCGCCTTGATAAATAAAATAAGACGCAAACAAGCAATGATGAAGTAGAATTCCATACTCAGCAGGGATATTATGTTTCTGCAATTTTACCTTTATAATCTTCATGCAATCCGCCACAGCACTAAGGCCTCTGGTGGTAGCGGCATCGTGCGTGAAAAACGAGTGAGGAAGAGGGTAGACAGATATGTCAGTTCGTAAATAACATCCACACGCAAAGACTTAAGTTCTCGTGCGTGATCATGGCGCTTGTAACGGTGCCGAAATATCGAGCTCTCAACCAAAATCAAAATAAACATGTTAAATATCCCGAAACAAATATTCATTCTAATGATTGTGACCATGTCAGCTTGAAAACTTATATCAACAATTTTTCTCGATTTTTTTGTATTGTTTGTAAAGGATACTTTAAAATAAAGACGTTGCTGTTGCTGTCCACCTGTTTGTATAATTTATTGCCAAAATAATTAAGGTTCTTACTTCTCTTTAGGTACCTATAGTCAACTACTTATATCAAATTAACCATTTCTGTAGAGTAAGCTCCTAATCTTGTGTGACCATTAAGGTTCATAAAAGCATTTTACCCTATAATATACGGGGAGAACCTTTCAAGTGACCGTAGATGCCCAAATCAGAAAGGCTCGATTTTGTTGAAAAATAAAATCAATGAATTTTCCGGAATCATTGACTGGAAAACTATTATTACAGAATCCGATGTGACGTTAGTAGATCAATGAGAAGTAATGATTTGTTTTTACCAAAGATTACTATTTTAAATGGTTTTACATCAAATCAAAGGTATTTATTTGCAAGATTAAGGTACATAAGGTGTTATAGTAAATTTATTTCAGCATATCCTGCCATAGCATGGCGTGCAAATTTATTGACAATCAGCGATTTCACTTAAATCTAATTTACAGATTCCATTGACTTGTCTTCTAAATAGTCCTTAATGCTATAATTTTCAAATAATAATAATTTGAATAGTAGTTTTTTAAACTTTGTCAGCGGTAAGTCTTTGTCATCTGGCAGCTTAGCCCGACAATATGTGACCTAAAGACGACATCTATGTAAAAGCTACGCTACTCAGAACAGCTAACGGGCCTGCCGAAAAGTATCCGCCCCATGCAACTCGCCGGTTGTTACATACCTGCTTAGGTAGCTATAACTGCTGTTAGGTATTTCAGGCTACTACACCATTGGAAAAAGAAATGACTACAAAATTAACTATTTTTAATTAAAAATAACGAACGGGATAATAATGATGTTGTATAACAATATCGCAGTTTAAATGCACTCAGTGTTCCGGTTAAGTCCACCGATCCATTATTTTGTTTATAATATACACATCAAGATCCACAGCATACGGTGGCGCTACATAAATAACATGATCTGATGTAGGTTTTCGCGCGACTATCGGTGGAAATTTAAAAGTATCACTTCTGGATAACAGCAGTTCCGACAATATATCGTCATAGCTCCGAAGTCCCAGTGGTGGATTTTGATATTCACGGTGACGACCGTGCGATTTGTGATGGTATGCTGATTTTGGGTGCTGTCGTACGTGCACTTGGAACTCGTCTGATTCTTCGCTGAAGATTTTTCCAAAAATTAGTATTTCAAGTAACAAGAGTATCATAAACATGACAGAATTGGTTCCCTGGTCTAGCAAATATTTTTTTGTATATTATTTTAGAAACTAAAGTTTGATATAATCACGATTTTTACTCTATCGTTGGAGACTTATTAATATTGAATAGCCTGAAGGTGTGCTCTAAGTTCGTTAAAATATAAGCATTCGCATAATCGATTTTCACACTTAATTTTCCCATTATTCAGAGATTGAACATTAATTGATATAAGCCAATTAATGTTCAATCTCTTAACATTATTATAAACAAGATAAAATACATAGGTAATCAACAACACTTCTAAGAGTTCTGAGTTGTTATAGGCACTTTAATAGCGTCTGACACGCACAGTGAGACAGTACACTCATCATATCAGCCAAAAGACGTCTACTGCTGGACATAGGCCTCCCCCAAGCGTCGCCACATTGGCCGGTCCCGTGCGTCTCGCAACCAGCGGATCCTCGCAACCTTCACTAGGTCATCGATCCACCTGGTCGGAGGCCTTCCAACGCAACGTCTTCCGGTTCGCGGTCACCACTCCAGAACCTTTCTGCCCCATCGGCCATCCGTTCTGAGAGCAATGTGCCCTGCCCACTGCCACTTAAGTCTGGTAATTCTTCAGGGTATGTCGGTAACCCTGGTTCTCTTGCGGATCTCTACATTTATGATTCGATCACGCAAGGAAATTTCGAGCATAGCCCTCTCCATTGCCCATTGAGTGACTGTAAGCTTTCTGATAAGGCCCATTGTATGCGACCACGTCTCAGAGCCATATGTCAACACTGGCAACACACACTGGTCATAGACTTCCGTCTTCAGACACTGTGGTATGTTGAACGAGAAGATACCGCGCAGCTTCCCGATCGCTGCCCAGCCGAGTCGGATTCGACGGTTGACCTCTTTCTCGAAGTTGGCCCTACCCAATTGGATCGTTTGTCCCAGGTAGACAGTATACTATATTATAGTAATATATTACCAGTTGTCACCATTGGCGACAAATGGGGGCAAATAAATCCCAACTTTTGCTAGTGACTATTTTACTTTCGCGGTGATGATAGCTAGGCCACTACTACAACCCCTCTGGTGGGTTCCCGCATTGTCCAGGCGGGGGGCTCAGTAGCCGTGGCTTGGTCACCCACGGTGAAGCGAAGAGGAACCCGAGGAGGAGCCGCTGGTCAGGGGTTTTGTCGATAAGCCCATGACGTAGCGGCCAACATGTACTCGTACTACTGAGACGCGCCGCGATGTCGTGTGGGAACCCCCATACCCATAGGATATCGCGGCTGAGGGTTGGAGGCACCGCTCTCCCTACCTTTCGCGACCTGGATTGGGGCACACCGTCTGATGGCAGACGCGGTGGGGCCGCAGGGGAAAAGGAGTGTCGGTATAGCGCTGGCCAACCGAAAAATGGTAGGTGGCGGGCCTTTGACTTTGATCCGACACAAGTGGACGGTGGACCAAAGGTACCAGGTACACGGCTAGTTTGGTCCCTGGGGCGTACAGTGTATTCTGGTACGCCGGTGATGGGGGTTACTACCCAGAGGAGGGTCGGGTGACGCACAGCCGCGGCGGGTTCGCGGTGAGTACTACCGCGTGCGCCGTGTTCCCACCACAGGAGGACACCGTGGAGTTTTAGTGGATGGGAGTCCCACATAAGTGCGCTATCTCTTCTTGGTAGCGCAGTATGCATGAGCAATAATAAACGATAAAATAAATTGGCCACTACTACAAACGCAAACCAGGGTCCCTGACCAAGTCTCAGTATTCTAAACCAAGGCGATCGAACGATACGCTCCAAAACAGTCTTGCTAGGTTTGAGGTGAGATTGGGCGGGCTATACATGCAGAATGCACAAACAGATGGGCCAGAGTCGTCACACAGTGGGAGAAAACGGACGTCGTCGCTGAGGGATGCTTTGAAAGCACTGGTGTGATGACTTGAGAGTCGCTTCCGGCGAGATTGCCCGCCCACAGCGAAACACCAGCACCATAAGTTAATTGTTCCTATAGCTTATTGTTAAGGCCCACTTAAGGCGCCGATTCCCTTGCGTAGCTGATTTTAAAATGAGAATCACGTCTAAACGGCTATTCGTAATTTATAATATATATGATAAATTAGACCATTTTCTTAATAATTTCATCTTTTTTTTTATTCTTGATAGGCTTGCGCTTGACCACTATCTCACCTGATGGTAAGCGATGATGGTCTAAGCAGAATTTGAGTTTTATTCGTGTATCATATAGTGTAATTATTTTGTAAAGTGTCTAAAACGGTCAAAAACACGACAATCGTACCAAAACCGCTGGGCGTATTTTATTACCCGACTGCCGAAGGAGGGTAATGTGTTTATTAGTCTATGTATGTATGTATGTTTGTTCCTTTATGCCATATAGGAACAATATATAGTGAACGCCATTTAGTATATGGCGTTCTAGAGACCAAACGCGTTGGCCGATTTTTTGCAGGGGAATTTTTTTTTTCTTCTAAACCCGTCGTGTGGGGTATCAAAATAAAGGATTTAAAGAGGTGATTTCAAAAATATACAACACTTTTATGTTTAAATGTACCAAATTCGAAAAAAAAAATAACTAAAAGTTGTAAATAAAAAAACTAAAAACCCGACTGCTTAAAAAGCGAACTAAAAAGACGTTAACAAGGTGAAAATCATGTTGTGCAGTCGGAGGATACATCTGGTTTTGGTCAGGCAACTCGGGAATATGTATCCTTGGACAGCAAAACATGATTTTCTCCTTGTTTACGTCTTTTTAGTTCGCTTTTAAAGCAGTCGGGTTTTTAGATTTTTATTTAATGAAATCGAACCATCTCAAAGACAATTTAATTATCTACATTTTGATAAGAAGCTTTTATATGTAAAGTACAAATAACTACTAAATTTTGGGTCGCGCGGGTGTGAAACGAGGGCGCGTTTTATTTTTATTTTTTTTGTGATGGGTTTGCTCTTGACTCTAGTCTAGGTCAGAAGTGACAGAGACAGAGTCTACGATGGAGTGAGCTTACCCAGAAGAAGCCTGTTCACTCTACCTTTGAAGAGATTCGGGTTGAATGCGTTCGGAAACACAGACGCAGGTAGTGAGTTCCATTCATTCGCTGTGCGCATTATGAAGGATGTTTGGAAGCGCTTGGTGCGAATTGGTGGAATGGCGACAAGGTAAGGATGGTAACTTGTAGTGCGTCTAGATGTCCGATGGTAGAAAGGGGCTGGTGGGATGAGGTCGTGGAGCTCTTGAGCACACTCACCGAAGTACAGTCTGTAGAAGACCGACAAGCAGGCAACCTTGCGGCGATGAGCCAAGCTATTAAGCTTGGCATCCACCAGTTCAACGTCGCCGATGAGCCTCTTGGCTCTGCGTTCCACCGAGTCAAGCGCGGCAAGCTGATACTTTGCTGAGCCATCCCAAAGGTGGATGCAATACTCCATGCAGGATCGGACTTGCGCTTTGTATAGGGTTAAAAGCTGTCCAGGCGTGAAGTATCGCTTCACACTATTTAGGATGCCCAGTTTTTTGGCCGCAATTTGGGCTTTGTACTCAATGGACGCGCCGAAGTTGAGACTGGATGTCAACTCCATGCCTAGGAGCTCGAGCCGATCAGTCACAGGAACAGACGCACCCCGGAAACTAGGAGTTAGATCGAAAAGTCTCCTTTTAGCGGCAAAAAGGCACGCTTGTGTTTTGGTGGCGTTAAAGGAGACCAGATTTTCATCACCCTACTGGGAGACAAGGCTTAAGGTCAAATCTGTCCGCTTCACCATAGCCTCTCTCAAGGAATGAACTTCATCCACGCTGGTTTTTGCGCTGGACAAGTATCTCTCTGAAACAGTACTGTCATCTGCGTATCCAACAATACCAGGCTGAAGTAGGTCATTGATGTGCAGCAGGAAAAGAGTTGCAGAGAGAACAGACCCCTGAGGAACGCCGGCATCAATAGCCATAAGGTCAGAGGAGCAGCCGTCAATGACTACTCGGATCGACCGTTCATTAAGGAAGTCTGATATCCAGCTACAAAAACTAGCGGGGATGCCATAGGCAGGAAGCTTACTGAGTAGACTTGCGTGCCAGACCCTGTCGAAGGCCTTTGAGATATCAAGCGATACAGCAAGTGCTTCGCCGTGTCTCTCGATGGCTTCGCCCCAGCAGTGCGTGACATACCTACACAAGAAGATCGCCAGTTGACCGTCCCCGGCGAAAGCCATATTGACGGTCACTAAGGAGATTATTGTCTTCAAGGTAGGTCAGCAACTTACTGTTCAGTACCCTTTCCATAACTTTGCACAGTATGGAGGTAATGGCGAGCGCGTTTTGTTCCCTCAAGGTCGTTGGCGCTAGTCGTCGTCTTAAGATGCGATTTCGCCTTTCCTTGCCACAAGTAGATACTTTAATAGTTCTATGATGGAACTAACGATGTTTTTTTAGTCACTATATAACTAGTATCATTTTAAAATAATCTGAAATTTTGTTATCACTAGTTCCACATTATTAGGTGTCGCGAATCAGAATACCCGAACATAGTATTATCATTAAACAAATATAGAACCATTTATTGGTTATGAAAACGAATGATTGAAAACGATGTTTTTGAGTCTCTATTTGTACCTATAAATTCGTTTGAGTCTTTTTTTAAAATAATAACATGATAACTCTGCTTTCCATTGCAACGTGGAATAATAATTTTCAACAATATAACTGGTTTTAACGACTAAAATCGAGGAGAGCTTGTGTGCGACACATGTCTCGGTCTCGCCCCACCGTTCTCTCTCTCGGTCACCAGCGGTGACCGCGACGCCAACTCGCACCTTTTTGGCGGCGCAAGCGGGCTTGTGATTGTTGAAAACTTTATTTGGGGAGGCAATATAATTCAAGAATTAGCTAGTATTACAAAAGCTTATTAAATTAAAAAAAATGTATATTTTAACAACACAGTATGTACATTAATTTATTAAGATATATTTAAAAAGTAACTAAGGGTGAAAAAGACATCGAATTAAATTCAATATCTAAATAAATAAATTAGCACAGACATACTTACATTTATTCTGATTAAGATACTCATAATGTAATAATGTAGTACTCGTTTACAATACAATGTTTCTGTACATTATACAACATTTACTATTTTGATTATATTAGACTTTTTTAATATGTCAAATACATGTTTAGATAATGTAATTGTAATGAAGTCATCAGTCAGGCTGGCAGAGTCATCGTCATTATAAGTCAAAACTATATTATAGATACGTAAGTATGTACCTAGTCAGAATACATCGCGGCAAACTCAGGTGGAGATGGCAGGATGAGCTGGACAAGAGAAATAATTGTCTTTAGCAACTATGCAGCAGCCAGAGAGACGCGGAAGGAGAGTAGGAGGAGGCCTTTGCTCAGTAGTGGTCTAAAACGGTCAAAAAGGACCTATCCATCCAGCAGACACATAGTCCCGATAGGGCACAAAACTAAGCAATGTTACTCGCGTTAGAATGTGACACAGTCCAAAAAGTCAGAAGTGAGTCGAAAACATGGTGGACTCATCAAGATAACTATGTTAAGTCATCATATAATGATACCGCAGATGGCCAGCACTTATTTTATCTAACTGAATAAGATTTTAATATTTTTACCTGTAAATATCTTACATCACCCAAAAACATTCTTAGTGAAAGTTGAATGAATATAGTTTGAAAAACAAAATAATAAGTCCTTAACTGCAGCTAATTAATTAAACTATTTTACATGCAGCACCGAAACATTTGGACCTTTGCGACGGTACTTCAGATGTGCCTGAAAAATGAAAGATATAATTAATTTAAATACTTCCAAAACTAAATAACTGAATTTTGAAATGGGTCAACACTACCTTTATTATCTCTCCAAATGATGACCTGTTCAATACTGAGTATGCTGCAGTCAAGCTGCTCATTGAACTGGGTTCCAGTTCCTTGAGTCCAGAACAGAAAAGAGCTATGCCAACCTCCAAGCCAGTTCCGAAGTCACATTCGTCTACAGCTATACTAGCATAGGTTATTACGGGCTGCAGGTCTGACAGTAATTTATCTTTTTCCTTTTGACTTTTTGCTTTTTCTAGACTGGCAAACAGCTTTTTCAAGTTGGCTGTTGGATAAAAAAGTGACATAATAATAATTTATTAATTAGTTCTTAGATACTTTTTCAGCCCTTAAAAAAAAACACTCCTAATTAAATATTGGTATATCAACACCACTATAGTCGTCACAATCTAAGAATGCCGTTGACGTTTCTCATTTCACATGCCGCGATAACTTTCTACGTAAGAAATTGAAAAATCAAATTCATAAACCTAATTAATAACTATGTTAACCATACACTATAACAACGAGCATCATTCACAAGCATCAACTTTTTTATTTTTTTACCCGACTGCCGAAGGAGGGTAATGTGTTTATCAGTCTATGTAAGTATGAAACGCGTTGGCCGATTTTGATGATTCATACGTCAATCGAGTCTTAACCTTGCGAGTGTCATAAGCTACATTAAAATTGGACAATAGAAAAATGACGGATTTTGGGCGCCATATTGTGGGGGCCCAAATTTATAAAAAAAAACATTAAGATGTGA
Source organism: Orthosia gothica (assembly GCA_949775005.1). Taxonomy (NCBI): domain Eukaryota; kingdom Metazoa; phylum Arthropoda; class Insecta; order Lepidoptera; family Noctuidae; genus Orthosia; species Orthosia gothica. The sequence continues at coordinate 25,630,933 of OX459045.1, read as the reverse complement.
TTTCAAAATATGATATGTTTAAATGTATCTAATTCGAAAAAAGCTTAACTAAAAAGTTATAAATAAAAAAAGTTAAATCAAAAAACCCGACTGCTTCAAAAGCGAACTAAAAAGTCGTAAACAAGGAAAAGATCATGCTGTGCAGGCGGAGGATACATCATATTTAGGTCAGCCAGCCCGTGAATATGTATCCTCTGACTGCACAGCATGATCTTTTCCTTGTTTACGACTTTTTAGTTCGCTTTTGAAGCAGTCTGGTTTTTTTATTTTTTGATTTACCTTTTTTTTACATCTTTAGTCCAACACTGATGAATTAACGGCACTAATTCCATGCTGGTGAATTAACATCACTAATGCAACACTAGTGAATGCCATACCTAATTCTACACTGATGAATTAACACCCACCTCTAATGCAACACTGGTGAATTACATAACATCACGCCCGTTTTCCCTATGGTACACGGACTGCACCTACATTGGGCCAGTTATGTTTAAGTCCTTTTTTAGGAGGATACAGTCTCTAGACTTAAAAACCCAATGACACTTTGCCCGATCTAGGAATCGATTCCGGGCTTTTAGGCTAAGCAGTAGCGCTTGCGACCACTAGACCATCGATATAGTCACTGGTGAATTAAAACCACTAATTGAATTCACACATCTAATTAAATACTGACGAATTAACACTAAAGAAAAAGAAAGAAAGAAAGAAAAATATTTATTTGTGACCCGCACAGGAGACACGAGAAAATAAGCATACACTTAAACAATAATAAAATAAAAAACCCTGTGCGAGACCAAAAAGGCTCCTACTACCTACTAATTCAACACTGGTGAATTAACAACACAAATACTAAAATAAATTTTGTGCGGCAGGCGTTACACCCAAGCCTCTTTAATCAAAGACCTAGATCTTCTTCACTGGGGAATAAATCTAGTACAGACAGCAACGCAAAGGAGATAGACTTGTCTCCACCGCCAGCGATGGTTACCGAAGGTGACGTCGATGACTCCAACTGTCCTCCCTCATGGCAAAGAATACTAACTCAACGCAACCCAAAAGAAAAAAGTCTCTAACAGCCCACGGTCAGCGGAAAGACAGAGTCTAGAACAGAACTTGCAGACCTTTATCAATACATCCAATAGATACAGCAGACTTCCAGTAAACTTACCGGAACCGGAATGGTAAGCCAAGCTCATGTTAAGAATCAGAGCAAACAACCACCAATAATCTTTTATGGTATTACGGATATCTCAAAACTGACGGAACTGTTGAACAGCTCAGTACCAAGGAGCAGCTATAACTATAAAATAGTCAATAAAGATCATCTAAGAGTTATAGTGCAGACAAGTAAAGCGTACAAAGAGGTCATAGACCTAATACGAAAGAATGGACTTATAGGAAATGCATTCACTTAGAAAGACAAAAGGTGCTGCAAAATCATAATTTAACCTCTGCACCATGCAACTCCCAAAGAAGCCATTGTAGAGGAAATAGAAAAAACTGGGAACTAAGTCAGAGGTAAACAAGAAATACACCTCTCCATATTTTCTTCGTGTATGTATAACCTGGCCCAAATAACCCCGAACTTAAGCGTATAGAATTTATATACAGCAGAAAAGTTAGGATAGAAGATCCAAGAAAAACAAACGAAATCCCTCAATGTGCTAGATGTCAACAATATGGGCACACTAAATATAACTGCACGCGCCTTGCGATTTATTAAACGCGCGAAGAACACAGAACCATTGACTGTACAAAAAAAGACAGAAATACCCTAGCCACTTGCACCTAATGCCCAGGAGACCACCCTGCTATCTACAAGGGCTGCCAAGTATACAAGGAGATTTGCGCAAGAAAAACTGTTCAGTCAAATCACACGATAGCAACTTCATCAAATATAAAGAATGCCAGAAATGACACAGTCCCAATCATAGAAATATTAAATACAGGAGAAGTGGCAAGGGGGCGTGTCGGTGTCTGCGCGACGTGGTCACAGTGCCCATGTCCAAAATCATGTTTCAAAATATCAAAGCGACTGTACTATTTTTGCAATAAATACATTGCTCCTTAACCACTAGCTAAGTTCGTCGCTAAGTGACTGGACAAGCAATGTAAAAATCACAAAACGATACTTTATTAAGCGGATGCATCGCGTAGTACGGCCGCTGCTTCTTGCGACGAGTTAGTGATGTGATTGTGTAGATGTTTTTGTGTGGGTAAGTTGTACGGAGCATGGTAAATACACGCTGTGTTTGATGAGATAAGGTTTATATTTGATTCTGTAGTACGTTCTGATTTAAGAGTTGCGGGTGTGTGCGCGACTGCGTGCCTATTGCTTTTTCTGAACTGCATGTGTAGTAGTTGCCGTGTGGTAGGGGCAAACTGGAGACACAGGTTGCCGATATATTTCGTCTACCGGGCATATCTCCTTGTTTATTATATCTATGGTCCCAATAGATGAAAATGCACTCAATATACTGTCAAAGGGGGAGCTAACCCACTGGCCAACTGATCCCAATAAATCACCCGACCTCTTCGATTTATTTATCATCAAAGGAATGTCAGGTCTGTAAAAACTGACTGGGACTCATTCCAGAACTACATAACAGAAAATGCCAACTTACACATACCCCTTAAAACAGAGAAAGATGTAGAAAATGTTAACCTTTAACAACTGTAAAACGGGTCTCCCTTGTTTGACCGAAAGGAATTTGACAAATTTTCACTTCCCAAAAAAATTTTCGCATAATTTCATTAGCCAAATTATTACTTAGCAATAAATCTATTCACAAAAAATTGTAACGCAAACCTAATGTTTGGGAAATGAACGTTTAAACTATAACTTGTTTACCAACTAGTACTTTTAACATTTTTTATTTAGTCAAATATTTCAGTTGGAATAACAGTTTTAACGCAAAATCAAATAAGCCAAATATTTATACTTTTTTACTTTCCTTTTTTTATATATATTTTTTAGTTTTATTTATTTATTTATTATTTATTTAACCATTAATATACACACACACAGTAAATAGACAAGAAGAAGGAACAGAAAATAGGTACAAAGGTATGCTTATTTCTATCGAAATCTCTTCCAGCATATCTGCGAGAGGAGAATTGCAAAAAAAGATATGTAATTTAATGTAGTCGTTCAACATTTTTTTTTAAATAAGTTATTATCCTAATCTAAATAGTTCAGTTCCGGGTAACCTACTAAAAACAATCTCTTTTTTTTCTATTAATGCAAGTCGTTTCTGGCACTCGCCGGCCGCTGACGCGGCACCGCTCGTTTCGCTCGCTCGGCTCGTGCGTAGGAGGTCACAGTTTTAACCTAACCTAACCTAACCATTTTTTAATAATTAACCTACTCTAACTACTTCCTTAAATAAACTAATACCAAGTAACCATAAATTTGACTTGTTTCAGACAAATTGAAATAATTAATCGAATTCTGCAACACAAGACTAAATACTCCGAAATAAAATTGCTAACGTCCTTTGCAATTTTTTTTAAATTGTAATGTAAAAATATTTTGCATTAAACAAATGATTATATTATTAAAATAATTTTTAAATTAAATAATTCCCAAAACTTCTTATTTTTTTTTGCCTTAATATTTTTTGTCTTAACAAATCATTTCACCAAACGTTTATTGTCTGAAGATTGTTTGCTGTAATAAATCATTTGATTAAAGACCAAATGCCATAATGACATTATACTTGGTAATATTTTGCCAAGTAAAAATTTGACCAAATAAAAATATGCGTCCTAAAATCATTCGACATAATTATTGCAATGGTATAAAAAAAGGTTGCTAAAATTTGTTTGGGTAATGAAATTTTGTCAAAATCTTTTCGGCAAAACGGCAGGATCCCCTGTAAAACATGTACAAATGAAAGTAGGACCCAATCCAATCAAATGGCTTAGTGTGCTTTCTAAGGCACAGAGGAGTCTCAGGTAGTCAGATATGTAATGGATGGACATCTATCACTGACCAACCTCGGAAAGCGTTGCTTAACCTCAAAGGTCAAACTGTGCGGCTGTTATTACTTCTATACTAATAATAATAATATTATAAAGAGGAAAGATTTGTATTTTTGTACGTAACAAATAAACTTAAAAACTACTGGACCGATTTAAAAAATTCTTCCATCGTAGGGAAGCTAGCCCCGGTTGACATAGGCTACTTTTTATCCCTGTATTTCCACGGGAACGGGAACTACGCGGGTGAAACCGCGAGGCGTCCACTAGTAATAAATAAATGAAAAATATCTTACCATCAGTTTCCACTAAGCGTCTGTATCCTAATTGAGTCTTCTTATTATAAGGCACCACAATGCCCGCACCATGGAATGATCTTGTTACAATATGAGGGGATCTTTTCTTCATACTGAATTCATCCAAAGAAATGTTGTTCTTGTCAGCATAGGCTTTAATTTTTTCCATTAATTTTTGACATGACATGGCAGTAAAAGGTGACTGTTTATTCTCATTTTGCAAATACATACTGAAAGAAGAATTAAAAATATTATGGTACTGCACTCTGGGTGACTGACGATGCCAGTCTCATAGGGTCAAACGCTTCAGGGCACAATTACTAGCATGCTGACTACAGTGGTAGCCAGCATGTTCCCAACTACACCGTCCTTGCACCCACCCAAATCTTTTTAAAGAATATTACAAATTAACATCTCTTTCTCTTTTTACCAGACTGCGGGAGGGTAATGTTTTTTGAGCGTATGTATGAATGTAAGTCCATTTCTATAGCACGCTTTGCAGCCTAAACGGCTTGACGGATTATGAGATACGAGGTGATGTTGGATTCGGCTCAATTGTGGGAGTGACGGATGTGTGATGAGTATGTCGGACATTCGCATCCATCAAAAGGACGTCCGTGGGGTGCTGCGTAACCTTGATGTGAACAAAGCGAGTGGCCCCGACGGGATACCAGCAATTGTACTTGAAACCTGTACGCTTGAATTGTCTCCGATCTTGTCACGCCTATCGCCTTTCGATAGAGACTGGAAACGTGCCGAAGGCTTGGAAGCAAGCCAACGTATAGGCCGTGCCCAAGAAGGGCAGTCGAGGTGACCCGGCCAACTACAGACCCATACCTGTAACGCCCATCCCCTGTAAGAGTATGGAACGTGTGCTCAACGGTTAGCTCCTAGTATACCTAGAAGCGAACGGCATCCTCAGTGACCGCCAATACGGTTTCCACCGAAATAGGTCCACTTGGAATCTTCTAGCGTATGCCATTCACAACTGGAGTGAGGCCATCCAGAGACACGCTAGCCGTCTCCCTCGACATCTCGTAGGCTTTCGACAGGGTCTGGCACGAAAGCCTCATTGGTAAGCTTCCTTCCTTCGGTCTGCCTAGTGGTATGTGTGATTGGATCCTGAAGGACCGATCCAACCGAGTGGTTATCGATGCTCGTCCGGTCAGTTAGATATCAGCGTCCCTCAGGGGTCAGTGCTCTTGGCAATATTATTCTTGCTGCACATTAATGATCTGCTAAAACCCGGAATCTTTGGGTACGCAGACGACAGCACTGTTGATGAGAGATACGTATCCGGTGCACGGGCTACTGTGCCTACTGAGCCATAGACTATATTGAAAGAGCATTGTTTGTTCGGAAACGTGGTTACTTAATTAAATTCGAGCATCATTTGTTCGGAAACGTGGTTACTTAATTAAATTCTAATTAATCTACTATATAAAAATAAGTCGGGTTTTCCTCCCGGACGCTATAACTATAGGGTAGTGTAGGGTAGGGTAGTGTAGGGTAGGGTAGTGTAGGGTAGGGTAGTGTAGGGTAGGGTAGGGTAGGGTAGTGTAGGGTAGGGTAGGGTAGAATAGGGTAGGGTAGGGTAGGGTAGTGTAGGGTCGGGTAGTGTAGGGTCGGGTAGGGTAGGGTAGGGTAGGGTAGTGTAGGGTAGGGTAGGGTAGGGTAGGTAGGGTAGATAAATGTTTGGTCTTTTTATGGCAAAACAAAGTTTGCCGGGACAGCTAGTATACTATATAATCTTTTTTTTTTAGTTTCTTACGACTTATTGTCGGGCCTACGTTGTCCCCCCATATCTAAGTACCTACTAATACTGTAAAAGCCAAACCATTTTTTTAAAAAATACTCATTTGAAAAATGGTTTGGTTTTACAATATTTCCATCTTTTAAAAAAAGGTTCGGTTTTACAATATTTCCATGTTACCCATGGAGTTTCTTGCCTAACCAACCAACTACAACCTACTTACCAACCCGAACCGTGCACCTTTTATCGATGTTTTATAATTGCCCATGTAGGCCTATGTAAAATAAAAATTTCGATAAAAATTTTGTTTTTGTTTTCTTTTCAGTTAATTCATTTTTAGCAGTCGGGTTTTTTGTTTTTATAATAATTTTATAAAATCATTGCCCAACAATAGGAATTATTCCTGTAACGTGGGTTCGTTTACAAACATATAAATTCACATACATTACCTAATTCCATATACCCAGATCCGGAAAAACTATCTGTAGGTATTTTTTTTTTTGACAGGTTAGAACTTGAGACATGCAGCGCAGCAGCCGACTGTTCAACAACTGCGCCAACCGTGTCATTGATTTATTTCTTAAGAAGTTTTAGGAAGAAGTTGAGAAATTCTAAGTAGTATCACAGATAATATAATACTAGCATACAGATGCCTCATCCCATACATTGAAACCGTGCCGACGTAACTAGCGTTTTTCATCTGATTAATCTTGTTATTTTTGTATGTACATCAATCGCGTTTGATCCCGTTTCACGGCAATAGTGGTGTTAGTAGCGACTTGCAAGTAAAATGGTTGGTTGGTTGGTTATGGTGGTGGAATATCAGCGCAGCGTTACCTTTTTTTGGTTATCGCTGCACATGCTGAGATAGGAGCCTTTTTGGTCTCGCACAGGGTTTTTATTTTATTATTGTTTAATTTTATGCTTATTTCTCGTGTCTCCTGTGCGGGTCACAAATAAATATTTTTCTTTCTTTCTTTCTTTCTTTACTAGGTTCGTGATTATTTTTTCTTTAAATACAGTGAAGGTTTGTTTTATAGTATTTTTATGCGCCAAAATGTGTTACAATGCAAATTTTAAGAATCGAGTGGAATGCCTCAGAAATTAAATATGTGCCATCTATTGGCATCAATTTTAAATGATCCATTCAAATAATCTTTGAAATGTGAATTAAGATCCCAATATTCCATAATTTTGTACTTTGGAGAGTTGATTAAACAAGAACATACAATATATATGTTCAATTCCAGAAAATGTTAATTTTACACACAATTCTATTGAATTGAGTGTACATGTCGCGCCATCTAGTGAGATTTATTTGAACAAAATTTTCTTTCTTAGCAATGAGAGCCCGTGGTAGTATCTTATTGGTCTATAATTTTGACGGTATAAATACTTACTAAAAAGCTCCAAATATGTTCAGAGCCATAGGAGTGATATGGTAATTTTTCTCACTGTCATTACTCGCTACAAATACTGGTTTCTGCTCTGGATCGTCTCGAAAGTATCCAATATGGTACTCACTATTCTTTTTCTTCTTGAGAACAGCCTGTAAAAGATGGTAATTAAAGATATTGCTGTAATAATTAAGCAATGCTTATGGTATAAGTAATAATTTCAAAGTATCTATACTCTATTTGCTGGAGCAAAAAAGAAAAGGTAAACAAACAAACATCAAATGGTTATAACCCGACTAATTTTAAAAATACAACCTTAGAACGCAATGTGGTTACTTTTGCACCACTCTTTAATTTAGTTCATAACTATTATGATAATAACTTAAAGAGTGCTGGCAAAATAACCATTTTGCTTTGTATGGTTGTATTTTTAAAATTAGTTGGATTATAACCATTTGAATTTTTTTTGTTTACCTTTTATTTTTTGGTCTAGCAAATAGGGTATAGCTTCTAATCAATATGATTATTACCTGAAATTCTGGGGGATCATAAAAGAATCTCCAATGAGTTAAGTACAACTCCTTATCATCCAACTTAGGCAGTTTTCCTAATAGTAACTCATAAGGACCGATTGGCATCAAATTCACGCTTCCTAATGTATCTTCCACTGATTTGCCACAATCAGTGATGCATTCAAAAAATTTGAAGAAGTCCTCTGGCATTTCTACTAAAAACAATTCCTTTAGGAGACTGTTGTCTGTACATTGATCATAAAATGTTATATTCTCTGGAAGTTCTATACTTCTATGTTCAACAGTTTCAGGTTCTTGAGATATATCCCCACTATCATCGTTTAGGTGACTTGCCGACTCATTGTTTGCTAGGTTTTCTTTAGTATCAGCATCCTCGTCACTTGCTGCTTTTTCTTTACTACCAGCACTGTCTTCATTTGCTGCTTTTTCTTTATTATCAGCGCCGTCTTTATTTGCCGCCTTTTCTTTTTTACTATCAGCACTAGGTGATTCATCCTTGCCACGAGGGTTCGGTGAATGCCGAGGAGAGTCTCTCGTATAGGGAGAAAACCTCCTCTTGTTGCGATTAACATCTTTTCTATTAATTTGAGGTGGATGTTTGAATTTTTCATGATGTTCTGGATTCTTTTGATAACATTTAGCTCCGTATTTACAAACAGTTCTGGAATCGTTAACATACGCTTTCCATTCATCTGACATTTTAGAGTCAAATTAAAAGTTTTAATTTTCAAAAAGTAATGTTTCTTTCTATCACTCGTTTTCGTTTCAGAGATTTTGCTTCGCTACTTCTGCGTTTATTTACTGGTATACTGTCCCATCCAATGTGAAAATGTGATCGTTATCATTAGCTGATTTGTAATTTGTTTGGTTTGAAGACAAATGTCAAATCAACGGACGATTCACTACGGATTCACGACAGTAAAATTGTCAAATGGTTGTCAAGCCGATTTTATGGCTTTGACTTCCAGTCGTTTTGGTTCGCAAAAGCAATCGGAAAACTTTGGGATAAAGATGAAGACGAACTTCAGTTTCTATGATGAACATTGCATTATTTGCATTACCTATCTCTAAAGTTAAGGGTTCTAGGTAAGATTTGATGGCATAAAATAAAGTCTGGGTGTCTGGGTCCTTAGCCATAAAGCCTAGAACAGACTGCCAACATGAAGTTTACTTCCACGCAGCTATCTTTATTTCAGACATTTAATTCATTATAGCCATTTTTTTATATTGCTTAGATTTAATTAGGTAAATTATTAAAAACTCATTGTGTGAAGTATGAAAAACTATCTACCAAAATGTCCAGAATTTACCTGAAAGGTGTGGCTAGTGTGGCCAACTCCTATGTTTGAATAATTTTGCAATACCGAGTGGCGATACTAACGTCGTGAATAGTGAAATGAACAGTCCTGATAAAATCGTGATTTTTTAACATTTTTTCGCTAATTTTTATGTGTCATACGTTTGATTGGAGGAGGAGATAGAGTGAATTTCCAATTTTTATAAAATTAATAAATACAAAGGATTCATTATTGTCCGATAGAAACCAGCTAGCAGATGACAATTGGTGTTTTATTTACTTTAATTGAAATAATGTCAGGAACGTGATTTACATGGTGTAGTAGTAATAATTTTCAAATTCATTGGTGCGATAAATTTCTTAAATGTTAAAGTTTCTAAATCAGTGCAAAATGTAGTTATTATTATTTTAAGTGTTTTCAATGTATGGGTGTATAGAATTTTACAATAATTTACCAAGGACATGTACATAATAAATCATCGCTACTCACGACGATCTTCAATTTCTGCGGGCGACGAATCATGCTATTCAGCTGGTAAATAAAAATATTTTCTTATTCTTTATTTGCTCTGACCTGTGGAATGATTGAACATGCTCTCTGAAATTAATAAATCTTTATATTTTTTTCTCATATTTTTCACCATCTATAACTTATGTTCTGGAGTCTAGCTGTAACTGAATAATATGATTTTTAAATACTATTTTGTTTAGTATTACTAATAAATATTTCCAGTTTTACAATAGGATGTCAATATAAGAGCAGCAACAGCTGATAACATTTTTGTACATGGTAAATCTATTTTGATCTTAGCAATATTCTGGGTTGATTTGCTTTTGCCCCTTACCTTCTGTTAAATCAAGATTGATTTTATCACTTGCCATTCCTTTTGTCTAAGAAATAAGGTTTTTTTTTCATCTGAAATCGCTTATTTAATATTTATGCAGTTATATCTGTCATCCCTTGCCTATCAGTCTTTTTCACAAATTGTCCTCTACAGTGTGGAGTAATTCATGAAATGGTTTTTTCATATAATTATGTTGTCATGGTATAATATAATTCTCTTGTCTGATGTTGTTATGTGCAAGTTATTAACAATCAATATGCACAATTTAGCTACCTATCTGTAGATAGATAGATTGATTTTACTGTTTACTCTTCCACTGCTTTTGGTGTTGATTGACTCATAATCTTGTCTGTTTGTTGAAGATTATGATTAAAAAAAATCTTGTAATTGTGAATCCTAAGATATAACATCTAATCTGTTTTTGGTTAACTATACAAGACCATTTTCAATGAGAAGCAATGTAAAAAGGACTGGTTTCTTTAACCAATTATAATGTTAGAAGCATAAAACATTTAAAATATAATTTTATTGACAGTTTTTTTAACCAAACTATTATTTTTCCTTACTGTTTCCATAGTAATATTATAAATGCGAAGATTACTCTGTGTATCTGTTTGTTACCTTTTCAAGCCTTAATCTTACTAATATTATAAATGCGAAAGTTTGGTAGGATGTATGTTTGTTATTTAATCACGCCAGAATGGATCTGGATGAAATTTGGCACAGAGATAGATTATAGTCTGGAATAGCTCATAGGTTACATTTTAGTCCTGTATGAAGTTCCCTTGGGATAATAAAACACTATTCATGCGGGCAAAGCCGCTGGCAGAAGCTAGTGGCTTAATAAAGCATAAAGTTTGGCACATGGGTGGACCATGACCTGGATGTAGGATATGGAAATTCTTGTCCGTTCTTCTCCCTAACAATCTATCATTGCAAATTGACAGTAGACTCAATTATTATTATTTTGAACTTACATACTTAACATTCAAAAGTGCCGCTGGTCTAATTGAAATAAACAATTTGAATTTGACTTTGAAAAAATTTCAAATTTTTATCCAAGTAGTATATTTCCTTGGGATAGTAACAAACTATTAAGTGGGTGCGGCTGCAGGTAAAAGCTAGTTTATAATATAGATAGCAAAAGATTTGTGAAAATTTCTAATTAAATAATATAATTTGTTATTTATGCCTAAAGCTTGAGATGAAAGTGAATACTTTCTTCCTGGTGAAGACAAAATATCTAACAAGTAATTAAAAAAAAAAATTTGTAAAAAAATTAGAAATATTTTTTACTTTTGTTACTGAAAATGTCTAAAATAATGATCTAATTATTTTAGAAATTTTCAGTAACAAAAGTAAAAATATTTCATTATATTATATTGATATGTAATGTAATTAAGTAAGGACACTGGGTTATTACAATTACACAGACACTTGAATACACTCAGTGTAGGTGGCTATCTGAAGTATAATACATTAGTGTTGCACATGGCTGTGGCTTCTATCTGGTTGGATCGACGCACTTAGCTTTGGGTTGGTACTCAGGGCCATAGTCAGTATTGTTATTAGCAGGTATTTTTCGAATTCGAAACAAACAGCATTCTCAATTTTTGTTTAAAAATTTAAACTAGGTACCATACAGATGAGGATAGGGATGGCTCCTTGGTAAAAATAATAATTCTATCTAATCTGTCAGTTGATTATCAAAAATGGCACATATTTTTAGCTTTATGAAATTAATAAAAATTTACAAAGATAAAGGCTTTTCAAAAATCAGAAGTGGGAGCTTGTAACGTCACTTCTAAGTTAAAAGTATACCAAGGCCTGACGTCGTCAGGTTTTTCATGTGTCCAATATTTTTATAGTAGTCCAACTAGGGATTGTTCGAATTTTGAGTTTTTAAGTTGATTTGATAAAGCTGAAATAAAATAGCACAAATGCAAATTTTTTTTTGCTCAATTACGACGCAAGACCGAATAAAAGAATTTTCACCGTCGACTACATCATCGCTTACCATCAGGTGAGATAATGGTCAAGCGCAATCATATAGAGTATAGACAACAAAAATAAACAACAAAACTTTGGGCATCAGTCCTTTTTTCCGTTATTAATTTACATAATCATAACTGTACTTACGTTTTAGATAATTAACATAAAGTTAAGATAATTAAGTGTCCTCCTTTTTTATAAAAATGCAGTCTCAAGATTTTTTTTTAACATAGGTCAGTTACAAAAAAGAAAATAATTAATCAATAAATTATATTTCTAATCTAATTAGTCATATCATAATAGTAATACGTATTTTAATCAGTCTTCTTTAAAAAACGAGATCTTACAAACATGATTGCGTCAAGTGTCTCATCGTTTAGGCGCGATCTTATTTTATTACAGAACATGCCAGCAGTAGAAAAAGCTCTTTCGGTCATCCAGTTATAAAATTAAAATAAAACCTAATTCTACCAATTCAAATAATATTCGGATTTGCGCATTAGAGTAGGTAATATCGATCTACCGTTTACTTGCAATGAAAATTTGTGGATAAATACAAATATTATCCGTTAAAATCAGAAACCCGAAAAAACCGAATTTGTGTCTAAATAACCAGATTTTAAAATGTCAAGAAAATCCGGCTTTTTCATTTATTTTCGAATTTCGGAGAATCCGGATTGCAATTCCTTAATCCAACCGACAGACTTAATAGATTTTTAGTCATAATTCTTATTCATCATCTGCCTAGTAGAGTAGGGCATGCAGTTTCGTACATTTCAATTTCGAAATTAGCTTACGAAATTGGACAACTCAGTTTCGAAATTTCGAAACTGAGGACCCAATTAAAATGGAAAATCAGAATAATACTTAAACTAAACTCAAAATGCAAAGTTTGTTGCCTGGAGAGGTGCCTAAATGCAATTTATATTCAAACAAAGTGAATATTCTTTTCCTGAAGACTTCTTTCGTCACCTTCGCCGATACCATCCAGCTTTCCGAGCTCGGAGTGGCAAGAGACGTTTGGTCAGCGTTGATTCGCGAGCTGGGGTTAAAGATAGTTACAGATAGCGCCTCATAGAATTGAGGCACTGCCGAAGAACAGAGAGCCACCCAGCTCGTTAATGACAATAGGAGATGCGCAAGTCCCTATCTTGGTTTAAACATGTACGGTGGGGCTTCGAAGAGCATTTCGAGCGCCTTTGCACTGCATTGTTAGGCCATTGGGTGCTTTGCATAGACTGCTGCCCAATCTCGGAGGCAGAAATAGACTGTCAGTTGTCTAGCGTCGGACTAAAATCTACAACCTGCAGCGGAAAATGGTTATTTGAATAGCACGTGGCTGGCTAAAAAGAGCGGAGTGCATCTCCTACAGTCACATTCAGGTACTGATCGGGCACGGTTGCTTCAGTGAGTACCTGAATAGGATTGGGTGAGAAACCACGGTAAATTGCCCTTACTGTAGAGGCAACTTGGATTCTGCACAGCACACGCTCGAGGAGTACCTTCTTGGGCCTTTGAGCCTTCGTGGGTCTTAGTCGCCAGGATCGGGCGAGACCTGTCTCTGCCAGTATTATTAAGGAATATGCTGGCGGCAATATAAAATTAGAAGGAAATAGCCACCGAGTGGAATCGCGAGAAGTCCAATCCCACTTGGAGAAGAAGGCATTGTGGAGGCAACCACCTCGATGTAGACACGCCGAAACCCCGCTTGTATCATTTAAGTCAGGTGGAACGCCAGGGTTTTGAGCGCTCAGAGTGTGACAGAGTCCCTGTCCAGCCAACGAGTGATCTCAGGAAAGACAGTGGCACAGTGACCACGTGCTGCCGTGCACAGCGAGGCTCAATAAAATAAACGGTTTCTGACTACCCGTAACGACATAATCCTTATTATTTGAAATATTTTTTTATACAAGACTATTTAGTTTCCCTAAATCCGTCCATAAAAATCTACTTCACTAATCTAAGGAGTCCCCCAGGGAACCTGCAAATAATAAATCTCGAGTTCCTACTTGCCTACTGTTTGACACGTAGACCGGCCAACGCGTGCCAGTCAGTGTCTAGGGAACTACGTCTAGCTCGACCTCTACCCGGATCATTATATTGTTCTCAAACGATCTAGGGAGTAGTTTTAAAATTATTTTAGGTAGGTAGTTGTATGTAATACGTTTGCCAAACCAGTCGATTAAACGTTTAGTTCTCATAGAATAATTACGATAGCGGATTTTTTTTTTAAAATTAGTGATTCCGATACAGTGCCTGAGTAAAAAGATAGGCAACGGAACAAGAAGTATTGTAAATACAAAATACTTAATAAAAAGATGGCTTGAAAGACAGCGCTACAGACAACTGACGTCTGCGGCATCTTCTGTAAATCTTCCATCCTTTAAATAACCGTTTTGCGAAGCAAGGATAGAAGGACCAAAGCGCGTAGAGTGAAGTGTGTGGTTACTGGATTTATCGATCGGTTTTCTTCTTTTTCGTTCATCGTGTTAATGTTAATGAATCAAAAATTAAATATGCCCATTGTTATAAAAGATCTTTATTCTTTTATTATCTATCAGCAACGCCCTTAACGTTTTTTTTTCCTATACGCATCTACGCATGTCTCAATAATACGCGTCTCTAAAGCCGCGTGAATCCCTTTCAGCCGTGTTCATAAAATGCGCATGAGCATCGTTAACGACGCGTGACAAACGATCGCTAAAACCAAACATTAGACCCAGCTCATAACTTTAAGGCTTAGCACGCATTGCGATTTTTATTCACGCGAATAAAAGTCGCAATGCGTGCTGCTAAACCTAAGACTTGCTTTCCCGTGTAGATTCGAGGTGCGCGGATATAAAGTTGAGCTCCAGTCTACAAATTGTGGTAGCGTGGATGACTGCCAAGAGTGCACTAAAGGAACGGTCATTAGATACCGTCATTCATGCAGGCCCGTTTAACAGAACCTCGGTCAAAAACTCAAACTCAAGCATTATTTAAATGTGATTTCGACCAATGTAATGAATTTAAACAAGTTCTTCAGTATTTGTGTGATGTCCCGAAATACAACAGGGCCTTAAAAACCCTAAGCAAATAAGCAAAGTTTGCGAACGTGAGCTATAGTAAAATTTCAGAATTTCAACTGATCAAATTCCTGAAGGATTGCATGACAAAGCCAGGCCTTAGACCTTATGACTCACGTTAGTAATTCCTTGCCATGCGCCTGGTATGCACTATGTTAATATTTTCTTGTACGCTTGCCAAGTCTCACTGAATGTTACTATTGTACAGCCACCAAGAAAACGATATGATTACCCAAATTCGCGTAAATAGGTAAACCTGTGATTTTATTAATTTGACAGAATAGTAGAGAATTTTTATTCACAAGGACATAACTATATTCTAGTAATTTTTACGATCTTGTTTATCGAGCGATTGAACGTTGAATGAATACATATTAGGTATGTTTACCGCTGTTTCGTGTTCTCCTGCTTGCAGATTGTTTCAATTCGACAAGATTCTGTCCATTTGGAGATACAAGATAGGTGTGTTAATATTATAGATATATAGTGTTGTGGTATGTTTATTACGAGCGTAGAATTCGTCATGAACTATCCAAAATAAGTCTCTTCTCTATTTATTTAAAGGAGATTGATCGCGCTGTAAGGCAAAAAAAATATCATGTTAATTCGATGAAGCTATCGTTCTTTGTACTCCAACAAACAATTTTGCTTACACACAGCTTCCTATTAAATCGTATGTAGTCTTAATATTGAAGCACAGCTGCGCTCTCCATTTTTATAAAATTCCATATTACGTAAAACATAATTCACGTTTCTGTTCATATTCGCTGGTGCTTTCGTTCGTAAAATGTATATTTAGGTCCAGCAGTTTTGCGTTATAAAATAAAATTGTGGACTTCCTTTGTTACGTGGATTCATAATAAGCTCCGATCTTTACGAAACAAACATCGCCCATATTGTAGGTAATGATTTGAGCTGTTACTCCTTCATGAGTGACCGAGTGCTCTACCTGCGTCGCTATATTTAGTTTCATTGTGTGTTGGGTGTAATACATCGATCTGCCGTGCAATTTAGAACTGTGTTCTGTACCTATATCTAGGTACGTTAATAACGTTATTATGTGGGTACACACTCACAGGATACCTTGTACATTAGGTTTACTGATTTCATCGCATGAACCTTGATTGGATGTCTTATTACCTGACTGGATTGTATTATGAAGCATTGCTAGTAAATTAATCGTTATTTCATTACCTCTCCAGATCTCCAAATATGTACAAAATTGAGTCTAAGAATAATTTGTTAATTCGAAAATTGGACGGATACAGACATTTTCATTATTTGGCCGGCTATTTTTGACCTAGGTATCTGGATTGAGTAGGTAGCTTCGTAATTAGGACAGGCACCCTTGTCGGTATTAGCCTCTTTCGTGAATATCTGTTCATTATTTTAGACAACCGATGTTATGAGAACTAAATACTTGTCCTACATATCAAACAACAGGTATCGTGCTCTTGGATTTTTTCTATCTCGCTCATAAATATCATCGTATTTATGGCATAAACATTTCAGTTAGTGCTTTTCAGAATTCTAAGATTAGTGTGGTGAACTGGGAACTTTATTTCTTGTCATGCAATTTCGTGTCCTATTTATAAATAGGACACGAAATTGCATGACATGATTTTATATATAAAATCTAGGTATCTAATAAGATAGACATCTGTAAATTGTCGAGAAAAATCATAACATTACCTATCACACCTGTGTGTCTTGCCGAATAGTATTTTGATTGAAGGATCAAACAGAATTCAATATTGAATCTTGCGCTAGCCGTGTCTAGAGCCAGGAACACGATGAACGCCTATTCCTTGAATGTCCCTCATAATATATTTTCGTAGCAGATTAACTTGGCTCAAAATCGCTCTATGGTGTATGTTTATTCCACGAAACGTTTGTAAATGACATGAGATGACACACATTTTGTTATATATTTGTACTATTGTATTTTGCAGATCAGTAGTTCGTCTAATAAATGCCGTACAGTATGTGCGTTCAATCTTGTCAATTTTGCCTTGTGGTTGTCAATCCTTTTCTTGCCACAAATAACTCGTGTTATTGATATGATTCTAATGCCAATGCCGCTCAAGATGCAGTTATTTTTTGAAATTTTTGGCTATTTGTCCCAGTCCGACTGTTTTATTCAATGGGGTATTTTCAATGGATAACTTGATTTTTTATGACTTAGGCGAGTATTACACTATCATATATCTAGGAACATAAATCTATATGGGGGGTATTACTCTATCATATATCTAGCAACACAGATCTATACGGGGGTATTACACTATCATACCTAGGAACACAGATCTATATGGAGAACATTACACTATCATATATCTAGGATCACAGATCTATATGGGAGTATTACACTATCATATATCTATGAACACGGATCTATATGGGGAGTATTACACTATCATATATCTAGGAACACAGATCTATTTGTGGGCTATTATACTATCATATATCTAGGAACACAGATCTATACGGGGAGTATTACACTATCATATATCTAGGAACACGGATCTATATGGTGAGTATTACACTATCATATATCTAGGAACACGGATCTATATGTGGGGTAGTATACTATCATATATCTAGGAACACAGATCTATATGTGGGCTATTATACTATCATATATCTAGGAACACGACTCTATATGTGGGGTATTATACGAATTCCACATCCACTAAGCATATTGTGAACTTACGACAAAATTTCGTTGTACTTACTTAATTCCGTCAATGAAACCGTCATAATTTATTACAGTGTTACGTTTAATTAATACACATATTATTGGGAACACTGTTATACACACTGCCAAAGCAATAGTAGTACACACAACCGATTTGTCATCCATTGCAACCAATTATGACAAAAAATAAGATCAAAGAACTATCATACGATAATGTAATACACAGATATGATTCTAAGGGTATCAGATATATTTAGGTTAGGAGATAGGATCTTATGTATGATCCTAGATATAATATGATACGGTAATACCCCCCTTTATCCAGTATAAGAATTTCGTTCTAACCCCCTGTAGGACAGAATATTAAAAGCATGTTCAAACTCTGTAGAAATAGGTATCTCGTTTTATATGATTGCCGATTAGGATGAAAACTAAATATTTAAATGAAATTTTGAAATGTAGGTACGATTCCACAATATGCACGCCCGCCGTGTCCCAGATATGTCGGGAGTGTAGTTCGATGCAACTGGCGAACGGAAATCGCCTAGCGACAACATTGTTGTGCGGTCTCTTGTTCGACTTATGAAGTAGGTGCTCAGTACCAACATAAACTTCATCCACATGATCGATCTGATGCTAAATATCTGTCGTCGATTTACCTAATTACCTAATCTACAAGATGTGGTATGTTTGTTTTTAAGTTTTCGCCGTCATAGATTTTAACGGACTGTAGGCAATAGTTATTAGCAGTTTTAACAGTCTTATTCCTCTCATCTAATAACTGTCTTACTTAATTGGCGGACTTGAGATATTTCGATTTTTGTAGGATAGAAAGGAGGTTTATTTAACGTTTTAGTTAAATATTTTACATGCTACTTTCACTATCGATAGGGGCCTCTATCCGATAAGCACTGATCTAGTCACTTAGGCCGCAGAGATAAATTTTACCAGACAAAATAATATTGTTATACATATAAACCATTTTCAGTATTTTAGATAGACTAACAACTAAATGTAATGGCATTAAAAGATTATGTGGAAAAAGGGTTCAATAAAAATAACCTTGCATACAGGCGTCCTAAAAACAGACGAGTCTAGTAATAGTTGGTTTCTTTGTTCGCAGGCGATGAACGTTTGACCGCGCGATGGATCACCGAGATGGATGGACTGGCATCGAGCCGGTGGCGACCGGGAATTCTACTGATAATAATGCCCGGGCCGCCGAACGCGACCGGGTGCGCATCGAGTTCTATGCCACTTATGACGTCATGACGGGCGTACGAATAGCCGCCACTCTTGGGGGCTTCTTTGCATTAATGGTATTTCTGATCGTCTATAAAAGCCGCAGCAAAACCGTGAAGGCATTGAATGACCCAAAACTAGTGGAAATGGCTGAAGCTGTTGTCGCCGAAGAGCAGGCAGTCGAAGAGGAGAGGCAACTCACGGCAGCGATAGAGGAAGCGCTATCAGAGCGTGCGCGTTCTCGTCCATCAATAGGTGAGGAGCCCCCTTGGCCTCGAACAGCGCGTTTTGCATCCTATGGAGGTGGATATGGGAGCTTATTAACGCCGGCGCCTCGTCGGTTGTCGACCGTACGCGGTGATTCGCTTCCTGGGTCAGCCTTACGTTTTTCAGAGCGCCGAGCATCAGCTGGTCCTCGCGATCGACGTTTGAGCTCTGCGACTTGTTCCAGCTCAGGAAGCTCCTATTTGGAGAGGCGCGGTTCATCAGTAGTGTGTGCTTTGCCAGAACGCCGTTTATCGCCGTGCCCTAGTGAGCGACTTGCCCCTCTCGCGTCGGTGGGCAGCGTAGGCCCGTCTTATGCGGTAGAGTGTGAATTAGCGTCAGTGGGTGCGGATTCAGTGTTTGCAGAGGACGATGCAGACTCCACTGATGATGAAGTGGAGCAGTTTTCGACGGATAGTGGAGGTGGTGAGGCCACGTTGGTAGGCGAGTGCACGGAGCTTTCTAGTCGTCCCACAACACTGCCACTGCAGCTGGACCGTGCTTCATGTTCACGAGAAACGTTGTTCTAGTCTTTGCCGCACGGTAGTATTATAACCGTCGGCAAAATTAATGTTAGATAACACATTAAAATATCGACATTTTTCATTGCCAAAACTATTAATTTGTATTATAACATATCATAAAATTCGACATATCATTTGGTTTTAAAACTACCAAATTGGAATTTTATTCATACTCTATTTAACTAACGCTCTTTAAAATAATTGAAGAAACTGCTGAGGCTTCTTGACAAGGATGTTTTTATGTAATTTATCGCTTGTACGCGCTTATTAATTTTGACTAACAATTGGGGTGAAATAAGTCGATATTTTAATATGTGATAATCATTTATGTAAATAGATTGTTTTTGTTGATAAATTGATGTTTCATAATGTTGATGTTCCCAGCCCACGGAAAAATTGTAAACAATGTACTAATTACTTATATATGTTGCGTATGTGTATACATAAGTAGCAAATTAGTTAAAATTTTGCTCATGTGTATTTATTTTGCTAACGGCTGATCAGTACAATAAACATAATTACCCACGCATACTTATCAATTCCGCTCGTATACACCATAGTGTTCGATTCGATGTAAAGGTAAAATGTAAAGATTTGCCGAATTAGTCATTTGTAGTTACATTAAATTAATGTAATTATTTAATATAATAGTTTTCGACGAATTTTTAACTTCTGTAAATCGCCACTCTATTTACAAAGTTTTCAACTCTACCGGGCTAACTGCCAACCCCACTGAAAGTGCGGTTGATGATCTAACCAAAGCATTGCCGACTCACATGGTGTTTGTACAATGTAGATATTAACTTGTTAGGGTAGATAATCGTCAGTGAAGTCAATTGAGAATGTGTATTTGTATTATACTTAATTAGTTTTGTAAACTACAGTTTTACTTAGAAATCAAGGGCACAGAAGACCAATACGTCCTTTGAACAATAAATTTGAAGTTGGAAGCGGCCTAAGATGTTGCTCGTACCAATGTCATTTTCCAAGTAAACTGCCACTGTAAGTTCTTGTTAGTAACGATGTTACTCGGACACCGGGGTTTTATTGATTCTGGGTGTTTCGATCCCGCCACAGCCACACGCGGGCCCAGTAGATTGATTACGCATAAGTCGTTTTTATTACGATTTAGATTTACGTGTTAGTTTATGTAATGTTCGTTGCTCGAATTAAAAAGAGCTCCCTGTAGTCTGTAAAATGTTGAAATGTATGTAAAAAATTGTAAATATAAAACACAACTCATTTATTGTTTCATTTTCATGATTCGAAAAGTCGTCTAAATAATAATTTGTACTTCATGCAATAGGCTAGGAATACCTTTTTGGGATCCTTTTAGAGTACGCTTATTGGTTATCTCTTGAGGTTTTTGAAATATGTATGTTACCTATATGTATGTATCACTTATTGGGGCGGGTAATAGAAATATGCTTTTTTTTATTGATTTAATGTTAACATTGGTTTTAATATAGAATAGGTAAGTACGATTACTATTTATGCTGCAAAGATAACGGAGCCTATTTCTGTCTGCAGGGTCTAAAGTATGACGCCGTGTCGGGATGTCCTGAGCTCCCGAGTTTGCTACGCTCGCTCTTGGACTAATTAATTGACCATAATTATCGAATTTCCCAACCGTTACGTAGCAATATTCATAATGACCAGACAATGTGATAAATATAGAAGTTTAAATCAGTATTCGTTACATTGCCCGATTTGACTTCACTTGATTAATAATGCTCGGGCATTATACATAGTGCCTTGATTAATCACTTGGTCCATGACATGTATAATAAACATAATTGAAATGAATCCTTACCAAGGCCTTAGTACATAGTTACATTTGTGAATAGGTTTGTATAACGTACCTAACTACAAAATAGGATGTAAACAATATCAAAGTGGCAAACTGGCAAGCAAACCTACACAAATAAAGTACTTATGCCCTCTTTTATCTGTAGTATCTGGTATTAAGTCATTGAAACAGCATACTCGTTAAACTTTACGACTAACAAACAAAAAGTACGAGTCAAACTCAAAGGAAAACTCAAAATGTCTATGGAAATGATGACTTATGAATCGTAATAAAAAAGGGTCAATGAAAAAACAGAAGCTTTCCTCATGAATATCTCTTTTTCATATTAATCAGCTGTTTTTATAGTGGCGGTGGAGAACATGTGGCAGATTAAATTAATTTCACTGTACCTACTACAGACTACTATTATAGACTTGAGAGTACCTACCAATCTATCTACATAGAAATATGAATACTTACAAGGTCAAAGCACATTGAGACAGTCGAAGTGACGCTTCTATCTCAAAATGTACGTAGCATATTGTCACCCCTATTCTTCACAAAGAAAAGTCTAGCAGAAGTGACGAGTCAAATTCTGCCGGATACGCGCGGGTTCTCGCGCATTCGATCGCCTGCCCGCGTCTCTTGTTTGATGTAGTTCTGCATTTTTACCCGACTGCCGAAGGAGGGTAATGTGTTTATCAGTCTATGTAAGTATGTATGTTTGTTATTTTAAGGCGTTCTAGAGACCAAACACGTTGGCCGATTTTGATGATTCTTACGTCAATCGATTCGTCTTAACCCTGCGAGTGTCACTGGCTACATTAAAATTGCATAAAGAAAAATGGCGGATTTTGGGCGCCAGATTTTGGAGGTCCAAATTTTTTTTTTCGTCCAAACCCATCGTGTGGTGTATCAAAATGAAGGGTTTTAAGAGCTGATTACAAATATATATATAAAACTTATCTGTTTAAATGTACCTAATTCTAAAAAAAAATAACTAAAAAGTTGTAAATGAAAAAAATATTTAAAAAAATAACAAAAAACCCGACTGCTTAAACTGGCCTGTATAACATACTAAAAAAAATTATTTAAAAATAAAAAACTCGACTGCATAAAAAGCTAACTAAAAAGAGGTAAACAAGAAGAAAATCATGCTGTGCAGTCGGAGGATACATCTGGTTTTGGTCAGCTAGATCGCGCTTAAGATGTATACACAAATTTGAAAAAAAAATTGTTTAAACAAGTACTTTTTTTAAGTGGATAGGTAAAATAAAAAAAATAAAACATTACTGTTCAACATTTTCCTTCAATTTTCAAACAAATGCATCATAAAATAACTTTTATTTTTATTTATTACAAACTCGTGCGATACTATTATCACATTCGTGTTTTAATAACCCCTATTATATGACCGTTGCATAAACTACTATTTTAATTGTGCTGTAAGATACTCAGAAACAGCACAGGTACAAGTTAGTTTATTTTACGAGAAATAGATTAAATGAAAATAAAATACGTATTGTTAGTACTTAATTACGAATTCTAATTTTACTTGTGTTTAACAATCTCGTGACTCGGGGGTCCCGGACCTCTGAAAAGCGTGCCAGGGGCCGAATCCAACTCGCAGAGGCCTTGTTAAATATGTACCTATCATTAGATGAAAGATGCGACGTGAATTTCCGTCTTATGTGATTAGTCGATTGATGGAGTGAAAACACTTTGCCTTGCCGAATTCACTTACGCAATTAGGCTGCTTTGGATGCACTACGTAAGTGCACCCAAAGGTTATCCCCGGTTGGTGCAGGATTATCTATACTAAGTAATATTAAAAAGCTGAAGAGTTTGTTTGTTGGTTTGAACGCGCTTATAACAGGAACTAGTGGTTGGAATTGAAAAAATATTTTTCTTTTGTATAGTCCATTTATTGAGGAAGGTTATAGGCTATTTAACATCACGCTACAACAAATAGGATCGGAGCATAAATGAAAAATGTTGCAAAAACGGACAAAATTATTCCTTGCAACAATCATTTAAGTAGGGTAGGTGACTTCGCTCCCGTCAACTGGCCGTTGACGGCAGTGAAGCCGCGTGGGACACCTAGGTCCTAGTTGTTAAATATGGAGACAAAGATATTGGCCTATGGGTTTGGGTGGTTTAGTGGATCTATTAGGTACTTATAATTATAGAATGACTATTATGCCCCTGCTAGGGCATGCAGAACCGTTTCCGGTTCCAGGTTTTTGAGAACCGGGTCTGGCAAGCAGTTAGAACCGGGCGCACCGGTTCCCCCGGTTCCGGCTGTTTCTTATTATTTTTATTTAGTTTCGGAATAAATCAAAGAGAATTTGAAGGGATAAGCAATTACCACTAGGAATATGAAATGAATTGTTTAGATTTGTCTCATTCTCTATGATTTTTTCTTTCCCCGAAAACTTTCAGCTCGAACTCCAGAATTGTTTCGAGTGCCTAGGGAGTTCCGTGGACGATTACAACGATGGTTTCGTGGAAACTGTCCATACAGTCGGGTCTAAGTTTCTGAAGATCTGTCGTGCAAAAAGGAACAAGAAACTATCCGATCCTACGCTCAAGCTCATGAAGGAGAGCCGTGAAATGATCCTGCAGTCTTCAGACGATGCGTGCAACTACCGGCAGCTCAATAGACAGATCTTGAAGTCCTTGAATAGCGACCTCCGCCGCTTTAACACTGTGCGTTTTAAAGAAGCGATTGAGAGGAATAAGGGCTCCAAGGTATTTGCAAGAGATCTGGCAGAGCCAGCTCACGAAACTAAAGACCGACGATGGCAGGATCGTATCCACTAAACCGGAGCCTCTGAGGGAGATCGAGGGATGCTATGGGCAGTTGTATAGGTCAATCAGCAAACCCTTTGCGAATATAGCAAACGACCCAAGAGCTAGATTGACCCGACACCATACTGAAGACATCCCGGATGTCAGTCTCTACGAGATTTGGATGGCCATGAAAGAACTTAAGAACAACAAGGCGCCGGGTGAAGACGGAATGACGGCCGAACTCCTGGAAGCGGTGGACCGGTACTTAAGGCCCTTCAGAAGCTGTTTGATTCCGTCATACTCGAAGGGAAAACGCCACAGGTATGGTGCAGGGGTGTGGTGGTACTCTTCTTCAAGAAGGGCGACAATGCCCGATTGAGGAATTATACGCCCATCTCACTTCTTAGCCATGTATACAAGTTGTTTTCAAGAGTCATCACGAATCGTCTCACGCGCAGGTTTAACGATTTCAAGCCTCCCGAACAAGCGGGTTTCCGAAAATCCTTTAGCACCGTAGACCACATACATACGCTACGGCAGTTTATACAGAAGACCGAAGAGTTTAACCTGCCTCTTTGTTTAGCGTTTTTGGACTACGAGAAAGCCTTCGATTCGATCGAGAATTGGGCTGTACTGCAGTCTCTCCAATGGTGCCAAATTGACTATCAGTACATCGAGGTGCTGTAGTGTTTGTACAAAAATGCCACCATGTCAGTCCGACTTCAGGATCAGACTAAGGAACCTATCCTTCTGCAGCGAGGTATGAGACAGGGAGACGTCATATGTCCGAAACTGTTCTCTGCTGCACTCGAGGAAGTCTTCAAGGTTCTGGACTGGAGAGAGCTAGGCATCAATGTCAATGGCGAGTACATCACTCATCTTCGGTTTGCCGACGATATAGGGGTCTTGGCTGAGTGGAAGGCCTCCCTCTAGGTGGAGCAACGACCTGGTCAAGGCCGCGGCTGTCCGGTAAATGCAAAACGCACAGGAGCGATCAGTGTGGTGACTCTTGGGGGAAGCCTATGTCCAGCAGTGGACGTCTTTCGGCTGAAATGATGATGATGATGTACTTTTCTTTATAATTTTGTTTGGCTTATATCGAAAACCAATGGGCATTGGCGAATCTTATGTAGGACTCTTTTGTGCAAAATTGAACAAGGAATAAACTTGCTCCGAGCACAAATTGCAATAAAATTAAAACAACAAGGATTAAGCAAAAAACTGATTTCTGGGCTCTTTGACAGCCCATTTTTTGCTCCTTTGCGATTATTATGGACTTTTCGGGCATTGTTACTACTATAATTATTAGTTTACTAGGATTTTGCCGCAGCAAATGTCTTTAATTCCTGGAATATAACGCGTATTTTGAATCGAAGAAATACGAGTAATGTGACGCATTTTCGTTTTTTTTAAAGAACCGGGGGAACCGGGTTTATTCCGTCCGGAACCGGTTCCATAAAAACCTCTGCAGAACCGGGTATACACGGTTTTTCCGGAACCGGGTAGAACCGGGTGCATGCCCTAGCTCCTGCCTGAGCACTGTTGAACTAATTAGAACTACACGGCGATAATTATTTTACTAATTGTTGTTCTATAATTTTAAGAATTCTTATTTACGAGTTCTATGTAGTTACCCATAGGTAATATCTTTTTTATTTTGATTTTAAGAAATATTAAATGAAGATATTGCACTAAATAATTAGGTAAATAGTTAAGTTTCGTTCCTTAGGACACGTGAAGAAAAACTGCGAAATATTGGGACTTTTCACGTTTGGCTCTAAAAGTCGTAAGCTATGCGTTTTTCGACAAACATGATTCTACACTTTTTTAAAGATCATTAAATTTGCAGCTCTATAAACGTATAGGGACCAAGCTATGGTCCTTTGAAGATTGCCATGCGTTCCGTACCTACCACCAAGTGCAAAAGTGGCCGGGGGTAGAGAAGGACCGCTCCGAGTGGGGTTGGGAAATGAGCTCCTGTGACTTCATCCCACTAGCAAATAATAACGAGCCAGCCCCACCACACTTTCTCCATATCATAGCCAGCAAATTTAAGAAGGGATGCAAGTGCGCGTGTACTTGCTTGAGAGCTCGGCTGTAATGCTCGGTACCTTTTAAGGCCTCTTTTAAGTCCATTCAATTAGCTCTTTATACCCTCTAGGGTCCAAGCCACAGACATAATTACACCAGTCTGTGGTCGAAACTATGGCCCTTCGAAAATGGTCCATTTTCCCGAAAATTTTAAGTTTTTGTCCATCCGTAGGTACATAGGTATTCGCAAAATCGCTCATCCTATGAGAAAATCATCAGAAATAAAGTTGCAGGTTGCAGTACCATTAGATTTCCTTTCATTAATACTTAACTAAACACAAATATATCTAATATACCAGCAAGAGGACTACTTGAATAAATGAAAACAATTTTTAGCTTGAAAATAAATTATCATTTACTGCGAGCGTATCCTACCAATGAACGAAAAGGAAAAAATCTTTATCAAAGCCTTCGTTGAAAGTTCCCGCGAAAACCCAGAGATAATGATATAACATTATTTTTAAGTTTTCGCGGTAACTTGTCATTTATTGGTTCGGGCAGGTTTTTATTGACAATTTTGACATCAAACCAAGCATTCTATAAAAATACTATTCATTGATTTAAGATTTTTTGTGATCGGATATTCTGCTCGTTAATTGCAGAAAACAAAATCTAGAATTAAAATTCTATCCAGTGCTTTTAGGGTTCCTTAACCGAAGGGTCCCAAAAGAGCCCTATTGCTGTCACTCACGTGTCTGTCTGTTGTCTGTCCGTCGTCTGTCACACAGGTTTTACAGACAAATGTTGGAGCTACAGTCTTCCAGTATAAGCAACCGGCATTGTTGACCCAAAGCTATACTCCCCATACTGCTGAAGAGGGTCCCGAAAAAAAAATAAACCTGCCCCATCGATTGGGGTATCGTTTTCTAAAGCTCGTTGCGTAGATAATAATAATAATTTCGTTTTAAAAATATTGGAAAACAAAGGAATAAGACCCCACCAAAGTCAACTTTTTGTTTCAAATTTTTTATTAACTTTCCATTGGCCTATAATTTTTTTATAGATAATGTTTATTATTACGTATATTTTACTAACAAAAACCAATAGATTAATACATCAGAGTTTGTTCTTTGAAATTCCCTCATGTTTCCTACAACTAACTTTATTTTTCGTTTTGGTAAACTTGGTACGGAACCCGAAATGTGCCATCTCCGTCACGCACTTGGCCGGGTTTTTGACTAGAAACAGCTGCGAAAGTAACTCTGTCTGTCTGTAAACGTAGAATCTATTTTGATGCGTACCTTTAATTCTTTTATTTATGATATACGATAGGTATTGTTAACCTGTCAAGCGCTATTGTTACTGACAGCTGTCGCAGAGATCAAGATTGAAGTATATTTATGTAAAGAGATAAAATGGACCTTGGAGAAGAACACAAGATACTTAACCGAGCGTTATGTCGCATTTAAGTAGATTTTACAAACGTGTATGTAGAAAACTGCGAAACAAATCTCTAAAAAACATTCTTTAGTGGCTTAAGACAACTACCGTTTTATTATACGTGGATTTTCCAATCGATAGATAAATCACTGCCCTACTCTTACTGACGAGTCATAATGTCATGATACACTTAAGTGTGTGTCCGTCTCACGAAAGAAGTCTCGCAGGGACGGTGCAGACGAGGCGCTACCAATTATACGGCTGAATGCTAACGTCTGCCACAAAGTATGTAAGCGGGCGGTGTGGTGGCGCGACGTTCTATTTTGTGCCTCTGCCAAATGTAATGTAATTATAGTTCCAATTATTGCCGCGGCACTTTTCTCTTTAGACAAACTGTACTTAGTTTTTCTGTCATGTTTTCGAACGCAAATGCTTGGTTGTCAATTGTCAAACGTCATCGACCGTTTGACAGACACTGTCAAAGTGTCAAGTGGCAAATCTAGAGAAGTGAGATTGTTCAATTTTGAAATTGTTAATTTCATATCTTATAATTTTTGTGGATAGAAATTAAGCAGGAATCATGGATGACGATTTACCGACCGATTTCCAGGTCATCGTTGTGGGGACAGGTATGCTATATTATCCTTGTATTACTGCACCGGTCATGATGGCGATAGCAGCCTACTTATCGATCCTTTTTTTTTTCATAGCTGTCTAGTCATCAATTTTCCGTTTGAAAATACTTTACTGTGGCCTATTTTGTGAAGGAATTGGCCTTTAAACTGCTTTAACGTCTTTTTAAGTAAAAATAGTTGCAGTAAAACGTAAACGGCCGCCCCAATACTGCAGCTTAGTCATTAATTAAATATTTGCACATACAGTGGAGCTGCTGTCATTGTCTGCCTACAAGGATTTATGAATACATTCAACCGTTTCAGAATGTAAGCTATGAAATTTTATGGGTTCAATTTTTTTCTAATGATCTACACATTTTTACGTGTATAGGGCAATTTATGATTTTATCACAATTTGTTAATGTTGATATCTTCTTATAGAGTGTATTAAAATATAGATTCTTGGACACATTAATATATCTGCATTCAGAGATATATATTGATGGATATAGTAAAATAAATGAATACTTATCTGGATTACCATTGCAGAATCCATGGATTATGAAGCAACATAATATTTTATAGTACCTAATTATTATATAAACTACTAAACAGCTTCTTAATATTATCAAAATAACAAGTAGCTTTACTTTTCATAGCTACAATGAAGTGGTCATAACTAGGCGAGGCTTTCACAATTGGTAGCTGAATGTTTACACTGACTGTAGGAACAATTAGGTAATTATCTACTTTGAACATTGCCTTGGTTCATGTTATCTGACTATCAATCAATCAATCTGCCTAGCCTTTTCCTAACTATATTGGGGTCGGCTTCCAGTCTTACTGGGTGACATTATCTCTTGTCATAGGGACTTTTTATTATTTAAATTTTTTGTTCTTACAATATTTTTCATGACTAGCATCCAAGCATGAAGCTGAAACTGGCAGCCAAAACGTAGCAGCCAAACTACCCAGGGCCGTTAATAGTGTGGGCCCTGTGCAACTCTTTTTTGATTTTTAATTTCTAACATAAGATGGCAGTTTAAGGAAAAATTTAGATTATTTACTTGAAAATTAGGCAATGACTTTTAGTCCGATTTTCGAATATTAAATTATTAATGGATCAGATTTTTTTATGAAATTTGCCACACGCGCCTGTGTGAGTGTGGCTGTTGGTGGAGTCTGTTTACTTAGGGAACAGAAGATGCAACTACGACATTTTCAAGAAAACTTTAAGAAATACGTATTTCTTATTTCCTAACATCGCACAACGATGGACAATTCTATAAATTGTCTGACACACTCTAGCAGATGCCTAGTAAATATTTAAGCATGATTTAGTAGGGAGCACAAGATACAACTATGACATTTTTGACAAAACTTTCTTAAATTTATAGATTTTTCCTATTTCCTAGTGTCGCGCAACGATGGAAAATTCTATAAATTGTCTGACACACTCTAGTAGACGCCTAGTTAATATTTCAGCATGATTTAGAAGGGAACACAAGATGTTACTATGACTTTTTTGATAAAACTTTAAGAAATTGAAGAAATTTATAGATTTTTCCTATTTCCTAACATCGCGCAACAATGGAAAATTCTGTTAATTGTCTGACATACTCTAGCAGATGCCTAGTAAATATTTAAGCATGATTTAGTAGGGAGCACAAGATACAACTATGTCATTTTTGAGAAAACTTTAAGAAATTGATGAAATTTGTAGATTTTTCCTATTTCCTAGTGTCGCGCAACGATGGAAAATTCTGTTAATTGTCTGACATACTCTAGTAGATGCCTAGTAAATATTTAAGCATGATTTAGTAGGGAGCAGATGGTACAACAACGACATTTTTGAGAAAACTTGAAGAAAATCGTAGGTTTAACAATTTTTTTAATAATAATTTATTTAATTTCGGTCGGGTTATGATAAATTGTCAACGGCAATGCGGCATAACTCATGACTTGTCTGGCCACTACAAGTATATTGTAATTACTTATTTTAGTCATATGTATCGAAACGAGGTATGTTTTAATTAAAAGAAAAGTGTTTTTTTTACTTAACAGCGAAAGACAATTTGAGAAAAAAAATTCAATTGAATTTCTTAAATTACTTAAAGTTTTGTCAAAAATGTTATAGTTACATCTTGTGCTCCCTTCTAAATTATGCTTAAATATTTACTAGGCGTCTACTAGAGTGTGTCAGACAATTTATAAAATTTTCCATCGTTGCGCGATGTTGGGAAATAAGAAAAATCGAGGAATTTCTTCAATTTCTTAAAGTTTTGTCAAAAGTGTCATAGTTACATCTTGTGCTCCCTGCTAACTCATGCTTAAATATTTACTAGGCATCTGCTAGAGTGTGTCAGACAATTTATAGAATGTTCCATCGTTGCGCGATGTTAGGAAATAAGGACAACCTACGAATTTCTTCAATTTCTTAAAGTTTGGTCAAAAATGTCATAGTTACATCTTGTGCTCCCTTCTAAATTATGCTTAAATATTTACTAGGCGTCTTCTAGAGTGTGTCAGACAATTTATAGAATTTTTCATCGTTGCGCGATGTTAGGAAATAAGGACAACCTACGAATTTCTTAAATTTCTTAAAGTTTGGTCAAAAATGTCATAGTTACATCTTGTGCTCCCTGCTAACTCATGCTTAAATATTTACTAGGCATCTGCTAGAGTGTGTCAGACAATTTATAGAATTTTCCATCGTTGCGCGATGTTAGGAAATAAGGACAACCTACGAATTTCTTCAATTTCTTAAAGTTTGGTCAAAAATGTCATAGTTACATCTTGTGCTCCCTTCTAAATTATGCTTTAATATTTACTAGGCCTCTACTAGAGTGTGTCAGACAATTTATAGAATTTTCCATCGTTGCGCGATGTTAGGAAATAAGGACAACCTACGAATTTCTTCAATTTCTTAAAGTTTGGTCAAAAATGTCATAGTTACATCTTGTGCTCCCTTCTAAATTATGCTTAAATATTTACTAGGCGTCTTCTAGAGTGTGTCAGACAATTTATAGAATTTTCCATCGTTGCGCGATGTTAGGAAATAAGGACAACCTACGAATTTCTTCAATTTCTTAAAGTTTGGTCAAAAATGTCATAGTTACATCTTGTGCTCCCTTCTAAATTATGCTTTAATATTTACTAGGCGTCTACTAGAGTGTGTCAGACAATTTATAGAATTTTCCATCGTTGCGCGATGTTGGGAAATAAGGACAACCTACGAATATCTTCAATTTTTTAAAGTTTGGTCAAAAATGTCATAGTTACATCTTGTGCTCCCTTCTAAATTATGCTTAAATATTTACTAGGCGTCTACTAGAGTGTGTCAGACAATTTATAGAATTTTCCATCGTTGCGCGATGTTAGGAAATAGGAAAAATCTAAGAATTTCTTCAATTTCTTAAAGTTTTGTCAAAAATGTCACAGTTACATCTTGTGCTCCCTACTAAATCATACTTAAATATTTACTAGGCATCTGCTACAGTGTGACAGACAATTTATTGAATTTTCCATCGTTGCGTGACACTAGGAAATAGGAATAATCTATAAATTTCTTCAATTTCTTAAAGTTTTCTAAAAATGTCATAGTTGTATCTTGTGCTCCCTACTAAATCATGCTTAAATATTTACTAGGCATCTGCTAGAGTATGTTAGACAATTAACAGAATTTTCCATCGTTGCGCGACACTAGGAAATAGGAAAAATCTATAAATTTCTTCAATTTCTTAAAGTTTTCTCAAAAATGTCATAGTTGTATCTTGTGCTCCCTACTAAATCATGCTTAAATATTAACTAAGCATCTACTAGAGTATGTTAGACAATTTACAGAAGTTCCACCAATGCGCGATGTTAGGCAATAGGAATAATCTATAAATTTCTTCAATTTCTTAAAGTTTTCTAAAAATGTCATAGTTGTATCTTGTGCTCCCTACTAAATCATGCTTAAATATTTACTAGGCATCTGCTAGAGTATGTCAGACAATTAACAGAATTTTCCATCGTTGCGCGACACTAGGAAATAGGAAAAATCTATACATTTCTTCAATTTCTTAAAGTTTTCTCAAAAATGTCATAGTTGTATCTTGTGCTCCCTACTAAATCATGCTTAAATATTAATTAGGCGTCTACTAGAGTGTGTCAGACAATTTATAGAATTTTCCATCGTTGCGCGACACTAGGAAATAGGAAAAATCTATAAATTTCTTCAATTTCTTAAAGTTTTCTCAAAAATGTCATAGTTGTATCTTGTGCTCCCTACTAAATCATGCATAAATATTAACTAAGCATCTACTAGAGTATGTCAGACAATTTACAGAATATTCCATCGTTGCGCGATGTTAGGAAATAGGAAAAATCTAAGAATTTCTTTAATTTCTTAAAGTTTTGTCAAAAATGTCACAGTTACATCTTGTGCTCCCTACTAAATCATGCTTAAATATTAACTAGGCGTCTACTAGAGTGTGTCAGACAATTTATAGAATTTTCCATCGTTGCGCGACACTAGGAAATAGGAAAAATCTAACAATTTCTTCAATTTCTTAAAGTTTTGTCAAACATGTCATAGTTGTATCTTGTGCTCCCTACTAAATCATGCTTAAATATTTACTAGGCATCTGCTACAGTGTGTCAGACAATTTATTGAATTTTCCATCGTTGCGCGACACTAGGAAATAGGCAAAATCTATAAATTTAAGAAAGTTTTGTCAAAAATGTCATAGTTGTATCTTGTGCTCCCTACTAAATCATGCTTAAATATTTACTAGGCATCTGCTAGAGTGTGTCAGACAATTTATAGAATTTTCCATCGTTGCGCGATGTTAGGAAATAAGAAATACGTATTTCTTAAAGTTTTCTTGAAAATGTCGTAGTTGCATCTTCTGTTCCCTAAGTAAACAGACTCCACCAACAGCCACACTCACACAGGCGCGTGTGGCAAATTTCATAAAAAAATCTGATCCATTAATAATTTAATATTCGAAAATCGGACTAAAAGTCATTGCCTAATTTTCAAGTAAATAATCTAAATTTTTCCTTAAACTGCCATCTTATGTTAGAAATTAAAAATCAAAAAAGAGTTGCACAGGGCCCACACTATTTACGGCCCTGGGTAGTTTGGCTGCCAGTTTCAGCTTCATCATCCAAGCATACAGTTAACTAGGAATAGACCTTCACAATATTTGTGAAATATGATGACTAAGGACTGGATAACTATAAAAAGCTTGAAATCATAAAAATATCAGTTAAAAGTGGTTCGTTTAATTTTTTTTTAAATCTAAATCAGCATTCAATTAGTGGATTTTTCAATCAAAAATTACTCAATTGCTGCATGAGTATTTTTTGATGAAATAGAAAAAAATACATTTAAATCAGTTAATTTGCTATACTTATTACTATACTATTTTTTTGAGGGCTGAGTCACCCACGTCCATAGTAGTATACCCCATTTGATTCCCTTCATGTGGTCCCTGGGTGGTGCAAATCAGGTGACACTAAGTGGTGGTAGGCATCGGCCGAAGACTTGCTACCACCCATCGGGCAAAGATGTACCACTAAGCGGCTTATGTTCCGGTACGATGCTCAGTGTAGCCAACTAGAGGAGTTGGGTCGAGATAGCTATTGCTGCAGGCAGACCAGCCTGTTTTTTTTTAAATATCACCGTGGCCGCGCCGTCGAAACGCACACGTGTGCCAGCCACACACGAAAGGTTGCCCCGCCAACTGTCGGAATGCACCATCGTGCTGCTGGTTGGCGACCAAATTGGAGGACCCGATGGATATTCCGGGGCCGCTCGGGCGTTCCCGCAGTCTCCGGACTAGTGCCATGATGATGGCGTCTTTTCAGTGCGTGTCTGTAGCTTAGTAGCGTGGCACCTCGTCTCACTTCCTTCTCCTCACCTTTCCTTCACTCTTGTACATACATGGAAAGAAAAAAGAATACTGAAGTTCAAAACCGGCTGCACCCTGTCCACCACAAAGTGCACATCACCAACATTAGAGGTCTGCACTCAAATCTCATTGCAGTCCACTACCACCTGGAAGCTGAAAACTCAGTCCTTTCAGAGACGCAGATATGGAGTCCGTCAGACGTGTCGTAATTATCTTACGCAGGGTTTACCTTGGAGCATAATTTTAAACCACGCGCGGTATGTATGTACGCCCGACACGACATCTGCTATTGACGTTTCCGTAATCTTAAGGACTCCAGACAGAGGCCTTAATGCGAGTTTTTATTCACGCTCAAGCGCGGTAACGTAAACGTGATTTTGTATTGAAACTGGATAAGCGCCGTCTGGTGACAGTAAGGAGAGATCGCTTAAGGTATCACGAGTGAGTACGGTAAAAACTCGGCATAAGCACACTGATTCACAACGCTATGGGCTCTGGTTGACACAGGTCTAGATAAAATTGTCTACGCCTGTGTCTACCGTTCGCACAATGAATATCAGAAGACTATCAGACTCACAGAGCCTCAGTTGGGCGGCTATGCGGCACTGCAGCGGTACCCTTCCGCCCAATTAGTGTTACTGGGGGGCTTTAATGCCCACCACCAGGAGTGGCTCTTTCCATACCAGTGCACTAATCATGCTTGACGGGAGATGCGTAAGCTTTCGCTAGCGCTAAGTCTCACCCAGCTGGTCTAAAGAGCAACGAGGGTACCGGACTATGATTCGCATACAGTCGATTGATTGGACCTTCTGCTGATAACTATTTAGACCGATACTCTTTGTCGATAACTTCACCTTTGGGTTCCGACCAGTCTGGTGCAGTCTTTGGGTTTGGCGCTGACTGTAGTCGCGCCGACTCGCTTAAACATGAAGCGTACCTGGCATGGGTCGACGTTCGAACGCGCAAAGCGGGTGACATGGGTCAAAAGAAGAAAGCCTTCAACAGGGCTGCCAAGTCCTGCAAGAAGGTGTTGCGAAGTGCGTGGTTCGACCACATTGGCCGAATAGGGACCAAACTTGCTTCTTACCCAGCTGGTAGTAAAGCTTTTTGGTCCCCGGTTAGGTCGGTCGAGTCGAACTTTCACCGCCCCTCACTACCACCACTGCTGAAACACGAGGGGTCGCTGGCCCACTCCGCTGAGTGAATGCAAACTTATTTGTCTGTCTTTTTGCGGCATCTTCGCGTCTGCTTTCTGGTGACGCTAACGTGCAGCCCGTGCCCAAGAAGGGCAGTTGAGCTGACCCGGCCAATTACAGATCCATCTCTGTAACGAACGTAGTAGTGTAGTATGGAACGTGTACTAAATATAAAGCTCCTGGTCCTGGCATACCTAGAAGCTAACGACATCCTAAGTGATCGCCATTACGGCCTCCGCAGAAATCGATCTACTGGGGATCTTCTAGCGTAGCCATTCACATTTGGAGTGAGGCCATTGAAGAAATACCAATAAGGCTTTCGATAGGGTCTGGCACGAAAGCCTTATTGGTAACTTTCCTTCATTCACCTTCTGAGGGATCGGTCCATTCGGATAGTTATCGATGGCTACTCGTCGTACAAATGGATATTAATGCCGGGGTTCCGCAGGGGTCGGTACTCTCAGCAACATTGTTCTTCATAATCATCATCATCATAAAAGCTGAAAGACGTCCACTGCTGGAAATAGGCCTCCCCCAAGAGTCGCCACATTGATCGGTCCTGTGCGTCTCGCAACCAGCGGATCCCCGCAACCTTCACCAGGTCATCGGTCCACCTGGAGGGAGGCCTTCCAACGCAACATCTTCCGGTTCGCGGTCGCCACTCCGAAACTTTCTGTCCCATCGGCCATCCGTACTGCGAGCAATGTGCACTGCCCACTGCCACTTAAGTTTGGCAATTCTTCGGGCTATGTCGGTAACCCTGGTTCCCTTTCGGATCTCTTCGTTTCTGATTCGAACACGCAAGGAAACTCCGAGTGTAGCCCTCTCCATTGCCCTTATTGAGCTTTCTGATAAGGCCCATTGTAAGCGATCACGTCTCAGAGCCATATGTCATCACTGGCAACACACACTGGTCATAGACTTTCGTCTTGAGACAATGTGGTAAGTTGGACGAAAAGATACCGCGCAACTTCCAGAACATTGTTCTTGTTGCACATAAATTATCTGCTAAAACCTTTAGGTATACACACGACAGCACTGTTGCTGAGAGATACTTGCCCAGCGCACGGGCTGCTGGTCCTCAGGGCAATGTTGGAGCGCTTGAACCTATCCTCGAAGGTAGTCTCCGAATGGGGCGATGCCAATCTGGTCAGTTTCAATGCTGCTAAAACCCAGGCGTGTCTTTTCTCCGCTAAAAAGAGCCAATTCTACCCGACTTCTTCCTTTCGTTGTGTTACCGTGCCGATAACGGACCATCTTGAGCTTCTTGGCGTTACGTTGACATCGACCCCCAATTTTGGCTCACCTGGCTGCCAAAAAATTGGTGATCCGTGCAAAGGTGAGACGGCACTTCACGCCAGAACAGCTGCTTACAGCTCAAGTTGTATCAAGCGCAAGTTCGATCATGCGTGGAGTACAGCAGCCTGATTCTGTAAATACATTCAACATTGCAAAGGGTTTGACCATCATCAATCGACCAATCACATGCGAGATGAAAGATGCGATGTGGATTGCCGTCTATGATCTGGGTTCTCATCTCTGGGACGGATCTGTCAAATACCAGCTTGAGGCACTTGAGTCGATTTAAAAATGGGCCACGAAGCTCATCGGCAATGATGCACTGGTCGAGTCAAAGCTCCAGAGCCTTGAACATCGATGACGAGTAGTCAGCTTGACGGTTTTTTATCGGTTGCATTTCGGGGAGTGCGCGATGGAATTACATGATCTAATTTCGCCTAGCCCGTTCCATCATCGGACTACAAGACGTACAGCGATGCGTCATCGGTAAATGGCGGACATCCCATCCATACGCACTAAACGTTTTGGGAATACTTTCATTGTGCTGTACGCTAAGGAGTGGAATTCCCTGCCAGAGTCTGTGTTTCCCGATAGCTCCAACCTAGGGGTCTTTAAGTCAAGAGTGAATAGGTTACTTCTAGGCAAGCGTGTATCACCGCTTACTATCAGGTGAGATAGTAGTCAAGAGCGAGCCTATCGATAATAAAAAAAAAACATAACTTCTCACTGAAGTAAAACTAACAAAACATTTTTTTTAAGATATTACTTTTTATTTTGTTATTGATACTGATTCTGTTGTAATAAGGAAGCAATTAAACTTAAATACGAACAAAAACTACAGTACTGTACTGTCAGTACTGTACTGCCTGTAAAAGATTTTATATTGAGAATACACAGTGAACAGTCACACACAGTTATACAAAATTTTACAATATGTCAAGGTTTTCAAATCAAATCTTCAGCAAATACTTCGTCCAGAACTACATCATAGTTCAGGACTGGGTGAAATGAAATAAAATAAATATGTCATGTATGGTTGTAAAATAAATATGGTTGACCCAAAATGACTTTATCTCTTGTTACATGAATATTTTTTATTTTCAACTTTACTTGCTCGTCTTAAAGATATATTTCCCATTGTCTAGGAATGGTGGAGTCCATAGTGGCTGCCGCCTGCAGCAGAATAGGAAAAAATGTCTTACATCTAGACTCCAGTGACCATTATGGAGGCCTCTGGGCTTCCTACAACTTCGATGGTCTGCAGAAATTTATCAAAGAAGTCAACTCTGACCCAAAAAGACAACTACAGGTCTACAATTTAGCTGAAAAATGGTATATTGAAAAGTGAGTAAGATTTCATCTACAAACAAATATTCGTATAGGTATTTTCTTCCGTCGTGGGGGCCTTTCTCATGCTTGGGTTTAAGTCCAGGCAAGTACCAATGTGACATTTTCGAATTCATGTGTACTTTTTAAGTTTATCTTGGACATAGCTGGCAACGGTGAAGGAAAACATCGAGAGGAAACCTTGTCTTATAGGTAATATAAGTTTGAAATCGCCAAACCTCCTTGAGCAAGCGTAGGGATCAATCCTTAGCCTTCTCTGTATGAGAAGCGGCCATTGTCCTGCAGTAGGCTAGTTTCTGATTTTTTTATTATTTTCTTTAGCAGATTTATTAGCATGAATTTCAAATGGGGACTTGATAAATCATATTAAAACAATGCCCACAATTGGGCTTGAAAATATAGAGATAATAATTTTACTAATTGGATAAAATAATTGTGTTTTAAAGTAATACACAAAACGTAAATCTAATTTCACTGTATTGAATAGGGCATCTGCACAAGATGAGAAAAAAGAAGAAGGAGAGGAAAAGCCTGAAGAAGCCAAACCAGAGCCT
Organism: Orthosia gothica; assembly: GCA_949775005.1. Classification (NCBI taxonomy): domain Eukaryota; kingdom Metazoa; phylum Arthropoda; class Insecta; order Lepidoptera; family Noctuidae; genus Orthosia; species Orthosia gothica. Next base: position 25,592,080 of record OX459045.1, on the reverse strand, counting down.
GGCAAGAAAGTGTGGACCCAGGCCAACTTCGCATCAGAGTATAGGAAGTTCAACATTGACATGACACCTAAGGTATGGACCTAGCTGAAGGGGTTGCTGTTTGAGAGCTACATGTAAGAAGATCAAATATAGAATGCATATCCAAAAGTAGCAAGATGCAAGGCCAATAAATTAATTTTGGCATTGGTTGAACTTCTATGTGGATTGAGTGATTGGTTTATATTAAGGGAAGTTTAGAATAGCGCCATTACCTTCTTCTCTTTTATCCTATTTTTAAACAAGCTGAAACCACAGCAAATAATCGCCACGATCTTTTCCCTCAGCTACAGCTTAGCTAAAAATAGTTTGTGTAGAATTGCAGTCTTCGAATAATTGGATGCATGTCCAAAAAATCGACATAATCTCACAGGTGGAGGCCTGTGTTTCAGCAGTGGCCAATAACCTTGTTATTGGCCGATTATGTTATTAACTAAGCTACAACAGAGTGATTCCTCAACTTCCTTTCCCATCAAATAGCTGCTGTTCTCGCGCGGTCCCCTGGTCGAGCTGCTGATCTCCTCGAACATTGCTCGCTACGCGGAATTCCGCTGCGTCACGCGAGTGTTGACGTGGCTCAGCGACAAACTGATGCCTGTTCCCTGCTCCCGAGCTGATGTCTTTGCTACCGAAGCCGTCGGCATCGTCGAGAAACGTCAGCTCATGAAGATGCTGACATCCATCGTCGGATACAATGAAGAGGAGATGAATAATGAATTTAAAGGTAAGTGTGGCAAAATAAGCATACTTTACTCTCTTCTGAAAAAACTCCTAATGAGATATGTTGGGTATAGTGGTATAGGATGGTTTAGCCACGACACAATCTATCAGATCATTGAGGGCAATTTTTTGATTAATATTAAGTTACCATACAATTTTAAGCAGTTCCTTTTTTACTCCATATAACACCAAACTAGGAAATGTTAGCATCACTTTGCAAGAGGCTTATTACAAATTTTCTCGTCTAGATTGGAACGACAAGACCTTCAAAGAGTATTTAGCACACAAGGGCCTGACTCCCAACCTCGTCCATTACGTGCTGTACGCCATCGCCGGCGGCACCAACACCATGCCCTGCCTGGAGGGCGTGAAGGAGTGCAAGAAGTTCCTCATGAGCCTCGGCCGCTACGGCAATACGCCCTTCCTCTGGCCCATGTACGGCAGCGGAGAACTGCCCCAGTGCTTCTGCAGGTACGAAAACGGAAGCGGATCAATGAGTGATCATTTGTTTGTTCACGAGGTTCGATGCTACTAGGTTTTTATAGCATCGTTTAAAGCCAACACCTGTGTGTATAATTTGTTGTAGAAAAGTCTTCAACACAGATTCGAATTCGACGCGCCAAATGTTTTATTTTGTTTTTATGAGATGAATCCACATTAGCAAACCAATTCACGTCAATTGGAATGATTATTTTAAAACGTAAGACCATCTCACTTGTACCAGAGAGATTGATGTTACATTATCAATTATTATTGCAAAAAAAAGTGCACCATGAAAGTGCCGGCTCGATGGTCGCGTACAATGACCCAAATGTGCACAACTCGACTACGCAAACAAAAATGAAGTAACTTTCTAATGTTGCATGCAGCACGATTTAAGATATCGTAATTTTATAAAACTGACTTTTCATTTATAACTTTGTTATTTAATGTATGCTATAGGAATTCCAAATCTATCAGTCTTGTAACATAGTTGATCGATGTAGCCAAGGTGTCTTAATTGTTAACATATTTGCGCGTAACCGCTATTTTTAAACTTTATATCTATAAAAACGTCGCTGAATCATCGACGGTCACAAATGTATCAAACGAGGAATGTCGAGGGTTTGGCACTCACGTTTTCCCATTAGCTAATAACAGGTCTCAATATTTATGCGAAAACATTTAATGGAATGAGACAGAGTATACTCTCTATATTTGGAAAAACTACTAATCCATCAAAATAGCTTCAGACTATTCTGAAACTGGTGGTTAGCCGTCGTTTATTTCTTGTTATTTCAGGAGTTTAGGTCGTAGGAAGAGAAACAAAGACAACAAAACATGTGGGTCGGGTCAAAAATAAACAGACTTTTATAGACACGCTGAAAGTTTTATGTTCATAGAACTATTGAACCGGTTTATTTGCGTTTTCCGCAAGGTTATTCACTGAGGAAGTTTATAATTAAAATTCGGCAATTGCCAGTCTCGGTTTAATCATTATAATTAAATGAAATATTCCAGATTGATGTTCTTTCAATGTATCTTGTTGGCTTTAAAGATTCAATACAGGAAACTTACATTACTTCGCCGAACGTCTTATATTTTATGACTGCGATCAGAAACGGGTGCTTCAAATCTTCCACTGGTTCAGAAGTTTAGCATTCTTCAATAAATTGTATGTTTTATTTTTAGATTGTGCGCTGTTTTCGGCGGCGTGTATTGTCTGAACCGGCCGATCGACAAGGTTCAAACAAAGACCGTGGACGAGGGCAGGACGGTGGTGACCATCGATAGCAAGTCCAAGACTCTGAACTGCGACCACCTGGTGATCGGTATCAACGAATGTCCTAAGGACATGATCTCGCCAGAACCGGCTGAGAGTAGCGACATATCTAAGGCCGTGTTCATCACGAATGGCTCAATCATGAAGAATGATAAGGAGCCTCTGACTTTGCTCCGGTTCCCCCCTATAAATGACGGAGACCACTCTGTGACTGTACTGGAAGTCGGCCCGGCCACCGGCTCCTGCCCCAAAGGACTGTGTAAGTATAAAATGCACTTTGTGTGCGGTTTGTTACCGCCAACCGTCATTATTTTAAACATTCTCTCTTGACCTTAATTCGTGAAAAATTCCGACTAAGACGGCTAGACGCGGTGAAACAAATTAGGATGCAGAAAGCCGTCTGAAATGATTTCTATTTTAACTCTTTATTTCTACCTCGTGGATCCGGAAACAGCAGTAGATACATAATTAATTTGGATGGTTAATAAGATAGACTTTCTTTGTGGGATCAGGGTTTGAAGAGATTTTTTGCAATTTACAATTACAAAGTTATCGTTATTTTTGTCACCTATCTACTAGGAACCTCCTTTTTATCCGACTGCCGAAGGAGGGTAATATGTTCATCAGTCTATGTATGTATGTTTGTTCCTATGTGGCGTTCTAGAGACCAAACGCGTTGGCTGATTTTGATGATCCTTACGTCAATCGATTCGTCTTAACCTTGCGAGTGTCACTGGTTACATTAAAATTGGAAAAGAAAAATGGCGGAATTTGGGCGCCATTTTGTGGGTGAAAATTTTTTTTTCTTTATTCCAAACCCATCGTGTAGGGTATCAAAAATAAAGGATTTTAAAGGTGATTTCAAAAATATAGAACACTTATTATGTTTGAATGTACTTAATTTAAAAAAAAAAAAACTAAAAAGTTTTAAATAAAAAAGATAATTAACAAAATCAAAAAACCCGACTACTTAAAAAGCGAACTAAAAAGACGTAAACAAGAAGAAAATCATGCTGTGCAGTCGGAGGATATATCTGGTTTTGGTCAGCCAGCTCGCGAATATATATCCTCCGACTGCACAGCATGATTATCTTCTTGTTTACGTCTTTTTAGTTCGCTTTTTAAGCAGTCGGGTTTATTGAGTTTTTCAACTACCTTTTTTATTTAGCATTCACAGAACCGTTTCATTTGACAAGAATGGTACAATGCCGCATATCTTACGGTATAGGAACGCACTTTTTTTGAACGCGCTACCGTCTGGTTCAAAGAGTTCCAAAAAAAAAAACACATCTTCTAATTGGCCACGCATGAATCATCAGTGGTACTTTTCTTTACGATCTGATAAATCATGAGTGCGCCGCTGGCGATATTTAAACTCGCTTGGGAGGAAACTGCCAACTAGCCAACAATAAAGTACTTACACAAATATTCGTCCAGGGTCACAGGCTCATTTAACTTTTTACTGCAGTTTTTTGTAGTGTGCCGCCGCTCGGTAACACGTACTAGTTCAGTCATTTTGTTGAGTAATATGTGAGTCATTGTGAACCACTTCGATCCAGATTTTGGAATGGGTTTTTAATTAGCATCAGGTATCCCTAAACTGTATGTGGCCGTGGCTAATTTAACTGCCGTCAATATTTACTGATATGATGGTAGTAGTTAGGTATTTTAGGCGTAGTAATTGATTATGAATGAATGCTGAAAAAAATACAAAAATATAAAGAATTCGCGCTTCTTGTAACAATGAACTAACATTAGATTTAAATAAAAATAAATAGGCGTATTGGTACTGTTTTTAATTGGTGCAAAAATATATTATTTACTAATCAAAATTAATACCATGAATAAATAGTGCATATCAAATTGCAGTTTTTAACTTATATGACCTTAAATTTCAGAAATCTTAAATTAAATAAATACGTGTTCTAACTGGTAGGTTTATTATTCTTTAACTCCTGATTTAATGACAGCAATACAAATAAAACAGAATCATCAAACATTCAGAATCTCAATTCACGTCACCCGCGCTCGTGCCTTTGCTCGATAAAATATTACACCAAAACGCTCGTTGGTTTTTAAAATCAGGCTGTAACGAAACATCGACCGTCATGTTCGAAGTGTGGTTCTAGTAAATTTAAAAACAGTAAATGCTCGATATTCTGTTACAAGTCAATGCTCTAGTCTTTACTCACCTTTAGACCAACTTTATTTAGAATTATGCCATATACCGTAACCATGGTTAATCCCATAAATGGAATAATCAACGACATCATCATTTTAGCCGAAAGACGTCCACTGCTGGACATAGAAAAATGTAAAATAGAATAGTGACAAAAATACATTATAACTTGTCCATTACAGTTGTGGTGTACTTCATCACCAACAAAGTGAAGGATGCTGAGTCTGACCTCATGGACATCGCAGAGAAGATCTTCGACATGTCCGGCGGCGATCAAACTGTAGAGGCTGACAAACCTAAGGTATTTTCTGCTCGATATCACTGTAAAATGAAATAAATAAATAAAAGATAATTTATTTATTAAAGGCGACACATAGAAAAACTTAACCTAAACCAGTGGTGTCTCATCCCATACAAAGAAACCGTGCCGACGTTCTATACTGATTATTTTTTGTACTACATTGATCGCGTTCGGTTCCGTTCCGTTCCGTTCCACGGATATAGATGGTGATCTATCTATCGCCGTGGAACGGAACCGAACGCGGTCAATTCACAAAATATAATCGGTATAATAAGATGAAAAACGCTAGTTACGTCGGCACGGTTTCTTTGTATTGTATGCGATGAGGCATCTGTATGCTATTATCATATTATCTGTGCCTAAATATACATATTCATAGTATTAGTAACAATATCTATGTTAGTAACACAATAACAACTTATACCTATGTTAGTAACACAATAACAACAGACAACATTTAAACTAAACAACATTTACACACAGACAACTATCATTGATTCAGTATGCCAGCTGAAATACTGAAGCAACGATTCAACACAACACAGTCCAGCCTATCAGCAATCATGCCTGGCTATACAATTTTAAACGCTGACTCTTAGAGTAAGCCTAGTGGCTTCAGACGACTTCAGCGTACCAAAGTCCACTCGGGCATGCGTTGCTTACACGGAGGCGACTACCGCATCCGGCTTGCTAGCGACTTTGGCTGCGAATTACTGCGTCAAACGACTAAACTGTGATTATTAATTTCGTAGACTAAACTGACAGCTGTCTATGACCTTATTTTTTTTAAATGTTGCATGCGCGGAGCATAGTGTTGTGGGTAAGGCTCAATCATAAGTGATTCATCGAATCGTTGTGACATCAATCTCAATTTAATTTTACTAATTGGTGTAAATAAATATTTTATGAATATAAACGTAATATATTTAAATATAACAGTATTCATACTTAGAACATACACTTTTATTGTGTTAAATATGAAATCAGTAATAAAATAAATGCGGTCGATAAAATATAAAGTCTGACATAAATGAGTAAAAACTAAATAAGGGCCGCTAGTTTCTTAACACATGTATTTTTTTTTGCCGTGAAAAAGTTCAATTTTCGAACTACTTCGATTGTCGATCAACTTTCGATCACTTAGGATAGTCAGGGTACGATACTATTTTTATGTAACGATAAAATGACAATCCCCCAAATTTCCGTTTAGTCTACGAAATTAAAAATCTGAGTATAGTTGATATGACTAAGACCGTCCCCGATGTTGGCCGGTCGCCCTAGCGTAATTGAGCTATAAGGGAGACCACTGTACTACGCCTTATGGCTTTTAGATACCATTGTAATGTTAACCTTTGTTGTTTTGGCGAGCTGGTCGTCTGTCTCACAGAGTTGAATATGAATCTTTTACACATTTTTAAACCGACTTAATAATGAATTTGTATTGTTCCAGTGCCTGTGGTCGCTTTTCTACAACGTGAAAGACACGAGCGCCCCAGTGACGAGCGTCGTAGACAGCGTGCACGTGTGCTCGGGCCCCGATGCTGGGCTAGACTTCGACCGCGCCGTAGAACAGGTACTAACACTCACACGTACACGATGGAATATCATAGGGTTATCTGAAGTCCGAAGTGAGGGTGAGGACTCTACAATCCTCGAATCCGGTGATTTGCTCTATTTCCGAGAGAGTGACCGGCAGTCCCAGGGTGGTTTCGGGTTTATCGTCCATAAATCCCTTGTGACCAACGTAGTGAAGATCGAGAGTGTGTCGACCAAGGTGGCGTACCTTATACTCGGATTCTCCTTAAGATATTCGCTGAAGATCATACAGGTCTACGCCCCGACCTCGGCACATCCCGGCGACGAAATAGAGACCATGTATGATGACATTTCTTGACATTTATGATAGCTTGGTCATAGAGGACTTCAACGCGAAACCGAGCAAACGAGACGGTGATGAGCTGCGAGTAGGGCAATTTGGATTTGGACGACGGAACCACCGGGGTCACCTACTTGCCAGTTTTATGGTGAAGGTGGGCCTCTATATGATAGACTTCTTCTACACTCGTGGACATGGCAGAGTCCCCATAGTGCAACAAAAAATGTGATAGACTTCATCATGTCGGAAGTTCCATAATATGGAACTAAAAATAATATTATTATTTTAACACAATTAGTGTTAAAATAATATGGAACTTCCGACATGCGTATCACATTATTATCACTATTAACGCACCTTTGGGCGCAAATAAATACCATAGAAAAAGGAAAATTGCAAAACAGTCCATACCCCCTCGTCAGTCGACAACTCTAATTTAGAGTACAAAATTTTTGTCGGATTCGGTCACGCAATCTAAATTAGATTGTTTTGGCGCGCGTTCGTTTTGACGGTTTTATTCTGCCTAATGCTTGGTCTACACGCGTGTAAATACGCATACATGTTCGGCCATAGACAAGGATGACGTAAATTCATTCAAATAACCGGCAACATCGATACTCGCTTCTTAAAGATTTTTTCAAGTCGCCACATCTCAGTAGACGTCCCGACTAGAGCTTAGTGACGTGGCCGCCTTTGTTTTGGTGCCATTTTTTTTGTAAATTCTTCTGTGAGTGAGTTTCTGGCGAAAGAAAAATATGGAACGGTAAGTGATGAACAGTTTTTACCAGCGGCATTGTGTGTTTGACCTAAATTCCATCAGAAAAATGAATTTCAGCAAAAACAGTATTCCATTGTTCTCGCCGCGCCAGCCGTTGACCTTTTTTTCTCGGGAGTGTTTTGTTTAGTGATTTTGCAAAATTCTTATCAAACTATCGTTGTTATTATTCCTACACTAATTAGTAACGCCTCGGAAGCCGCTAATTGAAGTGATAACGCCGGTACTTTGATTTTAGTAGAAAACAAAAACATTTGACCCAAAAATTCACCGGGAATCGTGACGTCACAAACGATATTTCTGCGACCTTGAAACACTGGATGTGGCATACGGATTTTAGTACCTGTAATATTTTTAGGAGACTGTTTTTTGTTGTGGGTCGTTTCTTATTGCTTTCTTTCTACTTTTGGATGTGCGTTTTAATTTTTTTTTTTTCAGGGTGCGCCTCGCCTGATCCGCCATCTTCGCCTGTGCGCGGGTGCGCCTCGCCTGATGCGCCATCTTCGCCTGTGCGCGGGTGCGCCTCGCCTGATCCGCCATCTTCGCCCGTTTTTTTTTTTAAACGGAAAGATTCTCGTCTAGGACGATGTCTCATTGTTCAGTTTTAATTTTGAGTCATGAGTGCAAGTACGCACAGTGCGCTCAGTACTGCGTGTCGCATCCATGTTACCGTAGATCTTTGTATGTGTTTTTTTCGTAAAATTTATCATCTTGCTGATTGTTTTTTGTAATGTTTTTTTTAGGCAACAAGCCTTTGTTTTGTGTATTTTCATTAGTAAATATCATCATCATGTACATTGTGCAATAATATTTCAAAGAAATACAATAGTACTTGCTCTGTGTCCAAATTACGAAAGGTCTTTGTTTTGTTATCATTTTCAAGTGTTTACATTGTGACTCATTGTTCGTAACCTAAACAATTCTAACACCTAAGCCCTTGTCTGCGATAAGAATGTGTTTCAAATAGCGTAATAGGATACTATACCAAGCCATGTGGCTGACAGATTTCAAGGAACCAAAATGTAAACATACCATTTTTTTTTGTCGGCGGCCGACTCAAGTACCTGGAGCATAATTTTGTAAAGATTGTGTTTTGAAAAATATGTATGGGGAGGTGTAATCTAATGATTGATTTATGTGAAATAGAGTGTTCTTTTGTAAATAAAATAAAAACTTATTGAAATAATGGTTTATTTTTTCATTTCTAACTACATTTGTACACAAAACTGGGAAAAAATCCCTTCCACTGACTTTACACATTTTTTGCAAATTTAAAATAATTCCAAACATGAAAATTCCATTTGAAACCTGATAGCTTAGTTCAATGACATTACAACAACATAAGTTTCATGTATAGCTCACATACAAAACTATCGAGATAAAGGCGTTTAAGTGGCGCGCGGCAAAACCGCGCGAAACTGCCCGGCCGGCCCCCGACCCAAGGTCAGTGCGGGCGTTTTTGCCGCGCGACTGAACAGAGGGTATAAGGATAGATTAGTAGTTCAACAAAGCAAATAATTTTATTTTGTACAGTAGTTACATTACACACATTACACAAATACTTACATTGAGAAGCTCCTCCAGAGACTCCAAACTCCCAAAGGTCTTTTTATAAAATTTCGCGCGTTCGTTTTCGTCCTAAATCATCATACTGTTCTCATCTCTGTGACGGATCTGCCAGGTACCAGCTTGATGCACTAGAGTCGATCGAAAAACGGGCAAGAGGCTCATTGGCAATGTGGCACTGGTTGAGTCAAAGCTAATAGCTAAGCTAGCCAGAGCCTTGAACATCGTCGCCGAGTTGCCAGCTTGACGGTTTCTTATCGGTTGCATTTCGGGGAGTGTACGATGGAATTGCATGATCTAATTCCGCCTAGCCCGTTTCATCATCGGACTACAAGACGTACGGCGATGTGCCATAGATACATGGTGGACATCCCACGCTTACGCACTAAACGTTTTGAAAATACTTTCATTATGCGTACAGCTAAGGAGTGGCATTCCCTGCCAGAGTCTGTTTTTCCCGATAGCTACAACCTCGGGGTTTTTAAGTCCAGAGTGAATAGGTTTCATCTAGGCAAGCGTGTTACACCGTCGACCACATCATCGCTTACCATCAGGTGAGATACTGGTCAAGCGCGAGCGTATCAATAATAAAAAAAAACTTCCATTTCGCTATCAATTTGCAAAAGTGTGTATTTGTACGCAAACTAGCTTGTTTCTGTTCATCACAGCATCAATCTCTTTCGCACGTGTTGTTGGATGAGATAGCATGCATTTTAACCCCGCGCACAAAATAGTACGTGCCGTCGACTAGGGTCAACGTTAAATATTAAGCTGGAAAGGTCTCGACGGACGAAGTCTACGCTCCGTCCAGCACAAATCCAGATCCAAAACCCCGAAAGCGTTCAGCTCGAACTCCAGAATCGTTTCCACTGCCTAGGAAACTCCGTATACGATTAAAACGATGGTTTCGTCGAAACTCAATACGGTCGAGTCTAAGTTTTTCAAGACCCGTCGTACAAATAGGAACAAAAAAATCCGGTCCTACTCTCAAGCTCATGAAGGAGAGGCGTGAAATAATCCTGTAGTCTTCAGACTATACGTGTAAGTACCGGCAGCTCAATAGACGGATCCCTAAGTCCTTGAAAATCGACCGCCGCCGTTTTAATACCAATCAATCAATCTGCCTAGCCTTTTCCCAACTATGTTGGGGTCGGCTTCCAGTCTTACCGGATTCAGCTGAGTACCAGTGTTTTACATGGAGCGACTGCCTATCTGACTACTCGTAACGACTGTCAAAGATCTTCAAATGACAGCCGGGACCAACGGCTTAATACCGAGCGTATTAAAAAGGCTATTGAGTGGAATAAGGGCTCCAATGTGTTTGCAAAAGATCTGGCTATTGGGCAGAACCAGCTTTCAAAACTGAAGACCCACGATGGCAGGATCGTATCCGTCAAACCGCCGCTTCTGAGGGAGATCGAAAGATTCTATGGGCAGTTGTAAACGTCAATCAGTAAACCCGTTGAAAATCTAGCAAACGACCCAAGAGCTAGATTTCCTGGAACTATAACAAAGACATCACGGATGTCAGCATGTACGACATAAGGATGGCTCTGAAACAGCTTAAGACCAACAAAGCACTGGGTGATGACGGAATTACGGCCGAACTTCTAAATGCTGGTAGAAAACCGGTACTTAAGACCCTTCAGAAGCTGTTTGATTCCGTCGTACTCGAAGGGAAAACTCCACAGACATGGTGCAGGGGTGTAGTGGTGCTCTTCTTCAAGAAGGGTGACAATGCCCCGTTGAAGAATTATAGGTTGATCTCACTTCTAAGCCATGTCTACAAGATGTTTTCAAGAGTCATCACGAATCGTCTCGCGCGCAGGTTTGACGATTTCCAGCCTTCCGAACAAGCCGGTATCCGAAAAGGCTTTAGCACCGTAGACCACATAGGGTTGTTGCAAATATCAGCATCATCATCCGCGGAACTTAAGCATCATTCAATATCAGCATCAGCATTGAAGATGCTGATTATATTAATGCTGAAGTTCGAGTCGTGACATGACTGCAGAGGGAGCGCGCCTTATGTCACGTGTTCTTTTAGGTTGCGAATTTTGAAACAATTAGTAAACAAACAAACTTTTCTTATCATTACTATTAATTGAAAGTGCATTTATTGTTTTTCATAAACTGTTGTTAAATTTGAGCAAACATCCTAACGAGTTTGAAGTTTTAAGTTTTTTGACCAGTTAAAACGAAAAATCACAAGCTATTCTCCTGACTTTTAAAGAAAATTAAAAAAAACATTATCATATCAGCCAAAAGTCGTCCACTGCTGGACATATGCCTCCCCCAAGCGTCGCCATATTGACCGATCCCGGCGTCCCCGCAACCTTCACCAGGTCAGAAGACCGAAAACTATAACCTGTCTCTTTGCTTAACGTTTGTGGACTACGAGAAAGCCTTCAATTCGATCGAGACTTGGGCTGTATAAGCTGTATTGCAGTCTCTCCAACCAACGGTCACCAACCGATTACCGGTACATCCAGGTGTTGATTTATTTGTGCAAGAACGCTACCATGTCAGTCCAGCTTCAGAATCAGACCTCGGAACCTATCCTTCTGCAGCGAGGTGTGCGATGGAGACGTAATATCTCCGAAACTGTTCACCGCTGCACTGGAGGATGTCTTCAAGATTCTGGACTGGAGAGGGCTAGGCATCAACGTCAAATGGCGAGTACATCACTCACCTTCGGTTTGCTGACGATATAGCGGTCATGGCTGAGACCATGGAGGATCTCAATACAATGCTCGATGACCTAGTAGAGCTTCCCTAAAGTGTAGGTCTTAAAATGAACATGGACAAAACCAAGGTCATGTCGAATGCCCATGTTACACCCACTTCTATCAAGGTCGGAGACTCTACACTCGAAGTTGTGGACGATAATGTCTACCTAGGACAAATGGTCCAGTTGGTCCAACTTCGAGAAAAAAGGTCAACCGTCGAATCCTACTCGGCTCTGCGGGAGTCCGGTGGATGCGAGACGCACAGGACCAGTCAGTGTGGCGACGCTTGGGTGAGGCTGTCCAGCAGTGGACGTGTTTTGGCTGAAATGAGGAACCATGCATGAGCAGAAGTACTAGCCGACCAAGTGAGACAATTATTGAAAGTCTTGAATTGACCCGATAAATATTGACGGATTTGAACCGATCTGAGAAGAACGCGAATCCTGAGTCAGTTCGGAGGCTCACCATTACCGCATACGGAATAACGCGTGAAACGCATTACATTTAGTTGAGTGGTTGTCTTGGTCGGCTGGTATGCTTACAATTGTTTCTGTTACTTATATGTGCCACCTGTGAGTACATTGTGGATGCTATCAATTTAATTTGAATTTGAAGTACGCAGGAGCATTATCGTGCACAATTCTGAGCACAAACACAGGTGTACTCTCTGTTTTTTTACTCTGATAGTCCAATAGGATGGCAATCCGATACGACAGAACGAACGGCTTTTGGTTTAGATATCCCTTAGTTATATTAGAACATTTTCCTCATAATTTGATCTAAGAATATTTTGAGTTTTATTCGTATAAAACGTAGTGTAATTAATTTGTAAAGTTATGTTTAACACGGACAAAAAACTACAATCGCACCAAAAAACAAAAAAATAAATAAATTTATTTATCTACATTTTGATCTAAGGCTTTTTTTAATTCATAGAATAATAAAGCAAGTACAAAAACTACAGAATTTTTGGTCGCGTGGTTGTGAAACGAGTGCGCGTTTTGTTCCCTCAAGGTCGTTGTCACACCATCAACTTTCTTAATGGAAAACCCTATAAAACTCTGGGAATTAATATTGTAATAACAGGCCAAGTAATTGTGTACCGTAGTATAGTATAGTGACGAGACTCGTATTAGACTTCTAACGGTTGGTTTTTTGCTGTATAGTCATTGGGGCCGCCTGATTATTATATCTAGGGCAGGGCAAACCGCTACCGATTTTTCAGAACTGCAAAGACAATGCCGCCCTACTTTAATAACTTTACTGCTTTTCCCCGAGGTTAAGGCCCGCTTGCACCACCCTGGGTTATCATACTAACTCCGAATTAGTAGCTAACCCGGACCCACTTTGTACGACACTCTGACTAACTCTGAGTTAAGTTTTTGGCGCAAGTGGGCCTAGTTCTACCGTCAACCACTATATATAACACAAATTTGATTTTGATACCTAAAAACAGTGATGCGCCGTTCATAGTTATCTATACGCGTTTGACCCGTGTTTCCTGTAAGGTAAATATAAATATTAATCTTTAAAAACGCGGTTTAAATTAATAAAAAAACCGGCCAAGTGCGAGTCGGATTCGCACACGAAGGGTTCCGTACCATTATTGCAAAAATCGGCAATAAAAACACGTTTGTTGCTCCACTTAAATATTTATTTTATTCTGATTTTAGTATTTGTTGTTATAGCGGCAATAGAAATACATCATCTGTGACGATTTCAACTGTCTAGCTATCACGGTTCATGAGATACAGCCTGGTGAGACAGACAGACGGACCGCGGAGTCTTAGTAATAGGGTCCCGTTTTAACCCTTTGGGTACGGAACCCTACAAATGGTCTCTTCACACGTATTTCTGTAGTTTGCAAATTGTTGCGAAACAAACTATATTTGCAAATGGACGACTAGAAGTAGTGGTAGGGACTCCCTTTTCCGCACTTAGTCTCCCATTTGGTCCATTGTGCGTGGGGGGTACCGGCTAATTTAGCCAGCCTGGCTCCATCCAAAAGCACAGAAGCTTCCTGGAAGCTACACAGGCTTCACGGAGCGACCCTCACTGTTTCGAGGATTTCTTCGCGTTGAGATGCCCACGGCCTCGCATGCCAGGATAACGTGGGCGGCTGATTCTTCGGCGTTAAAACAGCTCTGCAAAGTGGACTGTCGATGGCGCCTATGTTGAATAGATGTTTATTAAGAAGGGTGTGCCCCGTCCCGTTATTGTCCCTATAATTATTTTGAGGTTATTTCTACTCAGGCTGAGGAGTTTTTTAGTAAGACGCGGGTGTACGTTTGGCAAAGCCATTTTCGACTGTCTACAGTCTGTTGGACGACTAGAATAAATTATTATTGATTTTTAGGGTTCCGTAGTCGACAAGGAACCCTTATATTTCGCCATGTTCGTGTGTCTGTCCGTCCGTCCACAGCTTAGCTCAGAGACTCTTAGTACTAGAAAGCTATAATTTGGCATGGATATATAATATATTAATCACGCCGACAAAGTGGTAAAAGACGAAGTAAAAAAAAAATGCTTCTGGACACGTTAAGTGGGGATGTTTATTTTTTTTTCTCGTCTATCCCATGGCGTAGGGTACCGTTGGATAGGCCATTCAAAAATATTACGGGTCTGTGAAAACCATTTTTCGATTCAGAGATCCGTTTGCGTAGAATTATGCTTTAAATTGCTAATTTTTATTAGGATCAAATGTCCCCGCCCCTCCCTGCCAGCATTTGGTATGTGAAAAATTCTGTTGGGTTTGGGTATGAATTTTTTATATGTCATAGTCTCATGGACCAAGTGATTAATCAGGGCACTATGTATAATGCCCGGGCATTATGAATCTTAGTCAAGTCAAATCGGGCAATGTAACATATATAACGAAGTCTAAAACTATCACAAGCCAACATAGCGGCTTTACAAGTTTACGAGTAATAGTCGACCAACTTATAAAATGTACTTAGCAAAGAAAAAAAAAAAATATTGATTTCGAACACAAAGTTAATTTTGTCCCTCCGTTAGAGCAATGTTCGATGCTTTCAATGTTTATAATGAACGTTGGTAATGTTACCTATTTATTTTGGTGAATGCAGCTGTTTATACGGAACCCTCTGTTCGCGAGTCAAACTCGCACATTCAAAAGTGCCGTTTAGTAGTCTGATTGAAATGAACGATTTGACATTGGCTTTTTAGTTGTCCGAAACATTTGTGCTATAACGTATTTTACAATAACATCGTCTATTTTCATTAATCCCACTTTATTCATTACTCATAACTTAATAGTTTATTCAGGTCAGAGTATAATGACCATCATTTACCTGTCAATTCGCAAAACAAAACTTGGTCAACAACACCCGCAGTTACTTAGACGTTTATTATGCCGGGTGCAGACCAAAAGATAAACTACGTTAGTTTTGTTAAGCATAGCTCGCATAGCTGGGGCAATTTTTAGGGTTTTCCGTACCCAAAGGGTAAAAACGGAACCCTGTTAGTAAGACTCCGCGGTCTGTTTGTATGTCTATCTGTTACCAGGCTGTATCTCATGAACCGTGATAGCTAGACAGTTGAAATTTTTACAGATGATGTATTTCTGTTGCCGCTATAAATACAAATACTAAAAACAGAATAAAATACATATTTAAATGGGGTTCCCATACAACAAACATGTTTTGTTTGGAATTTTTTACAATTATGGTACGGAACCCTTCGTGGTCGGTTTTTGAAAATAAATTATAGTCACAAATTAAACTCGAAGTGATGTGAATGGCTGTTGAAAATTCACAAAGCTAACGCGCGTTTGATAATTTGTCACATTAATTTGCGATTATTTTCACTCCGTAAACTGCGTGTCTAAGTTAAGCATGTACTGTACTCATGCAGTTCTCATATCTAGGAAGGATCTGCCAAATACCAGCTTGGTGCACTAGTCGATCAAAAAGCGGGCAAGAGGCTCATCGGCAATAACATTGCCCATCGGCATTGACCAGTGCCCTTGAACATCGTCGCTGAGTTATCAACTTGTCGGTTTGCTTATCAGTTACATTTCGGGAAGTGTGCGATGGATAGTGGACATCCCACCCTTTGATTATATAATCAAAGATCCCACCTATACGCACTAAACGTTTTGGGAACACTTTTATTATGCGTATAGCTGTGTAATTCCCTGCCGGAGTCTCTGTTTCCCGATAGCTACAATCTAAGGTTCTTTACGTCAAAAGTGAATAGGTTTCTTCTAGGCAAGCGTGCTTCACCGTCGACCATCACGTGAGATATTAGTCAAGCGCGAGCCTTGACCACTCACGTGAGCCTTTATATAAAAAAAAAAACCGGTCAAGTGCGAGTCGGACTCGCGCACGAAAGGTTCCGTACCATTATCGCAAAAAACACGTTTTTTGTATGGAAGCCATAGTTAAAAATTTATTTTATGCTGTTTTTAAAAAACAGATTTTATACATCATCTGTGAAAATTTCAACTGTCTAGCTATCACGGTTCAAGAGATACAGCCTGGTGATAGACAGACAGACGGACCGCGGAGTCTTAGTAATAGGGTCCCGTTTCTACTCTTTGGGCACGGAACCCTAAAAAGCGTCGCTAGTCAAATGCATATGAATAATTACCCCAGGTCCCCAGCTATGCTAGCTTATGCAAGCTTAGCTCTTCGTCTGCAACTGGCTTAAAGCTATTTTACGACTATAGCCACAATAAGCCGCCACGCTATTGACATTAACATTTACTGTTAACCAACACGAAACAATTCAATTATGTGATGGAGTCGTGACCCCTAAGTTTTTTTAGTGGCTCTATCACGTTGAAGAAGCATGATTCGGTGATAACCATACGGATGTCAACTCTACGAGTAAATAACTTGAAAACAAAGAAACTATTGCGAAATATAATACAGATTGTTGTTGCCTAGCGTGCGATAGGTGAAACTGATCTAGTTCAGTGATACAATTTGCAAAAAGGTTGATATTGTTTCGATATCGTGCAATTTTTACTCGACTACGGTAAAGCTAAGGAAGAGTTATGATTTCAGTTGCTTAACTCGTTTAATGTGCATCGCACAATTTTCAAACACTACGTTGAGTTTGCCTTTCTATGGACATTTTATCATCAATACATTTAATTATTCTGTAGAAAAGTCGTTTTTGTAGATCGAAAATATTGCCAACAATAATTGCCGGGGTGTCCAGAACCAATTTCTTCTAATTCCAGCATTTTTGTCTGTTTAGTTGTGCACGCATCACGAAAAAATTTACGAAACTAATTTTGATATCTTTTATTCTTAATAATTGTGCGTAACTTGTGGTTCACTCTATCAAAAGTTAGATGAATTTGAAGTGTTCAAGAAGTAAAATATCACAACACACGCAATCCAGATACTCGGACAGTTGAACTCCATATTCGATAGATGGCGTTGTGTATTTGACATACTTTTTTGAATGGCGGTGTTAAGATTCTCCGCGAAAGAATGATACCAGAATAAAAATTGGTCGGTAGAGATAGCACAGAGTACATTTTATAATGGGTAGGTAGATAGGTAAGTAGGGTAGGCAGGTAGGTCTAGGTAGGTAGGCAAGTAAGGTAGCTGTGCTCGCAAGCTATGCACCAGCTGTCATAAATATATTATTATCTAATTGATTGTGCATTTATTGGGCGTACCAGTGAATGGAGTGAATATAAATTAGTATGCGAAGAGTTGCTTGTAGTGCCAGCAGCCCAGCAGAGGCTGTAAGTGTAGAATACATTTTACCAGTCAAAGAATGCACTGCCTCTTGGGAAGAGCCATCTGAAAATTCACGTAGTCATCATTTATTTTCCTTTTACAAAATAAGGGAAGAAACATAATAATTAACCGCTTATAAACCTACTTCTAATATTTGCCATTGGTTACTTATATAACACGAAAAGAACTTTGATAAGAAAATAATTTGTGACCCAAAACATAATATGTAATTATTTATTTCCGTCAGTCATCAATGCGATGACCTGCCGATGTTATTGTTTTTCATTACTCAATACAGATTGTACGATTGTAATGTAGCTTTATCTCTAGGGTTCAGTAGTCAATTAGTAAATCTAATCGTAGTAATAAATACTACGTTTTACTCCATTAGTGTCTTAGTACACATAGCGATAGCCCAGGTTCTCGCAAAACTAATGACCCGCCCAGTGGGTACAGTAGTAGTACTTGTTACTTATGGGCCTTATTAAAAAACCTTTTTACCAGGATTCAAAAATCGAACTAAAATTACGTAAATAAGAAGAAAATCATGCTGTGCAGTCGGAGGATACATATTCGCGAGCTGGCTGACCAAAACCAGACTAACTTTTTTATTTAAGGCGCCGATTCCCTTGAGTAGCTGATTTTAAAATGAGAATCACGTCTAAACAAAAATTATTAGACCATTTTCTTAATAATTTCATCTGAGCAGAATTTGAGTTTTATTCGTATAACATAGTGTAATTAATTTGTAAAGTTATGTCTAAAACGGACAAAAACACGACAATCGCACCAAAACCGCTGGGCGTATTTTAATGTAATCGACACAATCTCAAAGACAATTTAATTATCTGCATTTTGATCTGAAGCTTTTTTTTTAATCTCATAGAATAATAAGTACAAAAAACTACAAAATTTTGGGTCGCGCGGGTGTGAAACGAGTGCGCGTTTTGTTCTCTCAAGGAAGTGGCGTTAGTCGTCGTCTTAAGTACTAGCTATTCCCCGCGGCTTCGCTTCCGTAGGCCACCCCACAGGACCCGTTTTCGGGATTAAAAAATAGCCTTTGTCACTCAGGAATAATGTAGCTTACTATTGGAGAAAGAGTTTTTAAAATCGGTCCAGTAGTTTCGGAGCCTATTCGGTACAAACAAAAAAAATTTTCCTCTTTATAATATTGGTATAGAGGTATAGATAACCTTTTAGGTTTCTTTTTTCGGGTCATGTGCGTTTAAACATATAAGTGTTTTTTTTTTCACCTCTTAAAACTCTTTATTTTTATACCACACACGATGGGATTTAAGAAAAAAATAATTGGGCCCGCACAATATGTCGCCCAAAATCTGCCATTTTTCTATTTTCCAATTTTAATATGGCCAGTGCCAGTGACACTCGCAAGGTTAAGACGAATCGATTGACTAAAGGTGAACGCGCACCTAGACGCACCGCACTCGCCGCACGCGCCGCAGTCATCGCATTTTATAAATCTTTATATGAAATCGTATGCAGCCTCGCGCACCTATCCGCGCCGCACGAGCCGCACGAGCCGCATTTCAGCAAAATGCTGTAGGTATACGGATTCCACCAACGCGTGCGGATGACGTCATCAGACTCGGCGGGCGATGCGGGCGGCGCGGCAACGTGATCCGTATCCGTATGAAAATATAGTTCAAGATGTACAGAAGTGGATAAAATGCGTGCGGCGCGTTCGGCGCGGATAGCGCGGGGCCAAGAGAAAATGCGATGACTGCGGCGCGTGCGGCGAGTGCGGTGCGTCTAGGTGCGCGTTCACCTTTAAGAATCATCAAAAAAATGCCAACGCGTTTGGTCTCTGTAACGCCACATAGAAACAAACAAACATATGTACATAGACTAGACTGATAAACACATTACCCTCCTTCGGCAGTCGGGTAATAAAATAAACGCGAAAGTGTGTGAGTATGTAAGTGTGTCTGTATGTTTGTTACTCTGTCGATCAAAAACTACTGAACGGATCTGGATGAAATTTGGCACAGATATAGATTATAGTCTGGAATAGCACAACGGATATTTTTTTACCCGACTGGGTTATGTGTTTCGCGCGTATCTTGTGTGTATGTTTGTATGTATGTAATATTCTTTATTACCTCATATCTTTTAAACCTCTTGACTGGATTATATAATTAAGACATCGATAGGTAATTCTTGACCGCTCAAGTGTGCTTAGATAGGTGAAGTTCTAAAAAAACAAACATGGCGGATTTTGGGCGCAATATTGTGCGGGTCCCAATTGTTTTTTCTTCCAAACCCATCGTGTGGGGTATCAAAATGAAGGGTTTTAAGAGGTGATTACAAAAATATATACCACTTATATGTTTAAAAGTAATTCGAAAAAGAAAAATATTACTAAAAAGTTGTAAATAAAAAAGTTATGTTCGCGAATATGTTAGGAAACATATTCGCGAACTGGTTGACCACCTGAGCCTCCGACTGCACAGCATGATTTTTTCATGTTAACAGCTTTTTAGTTCGATTCTTAATCAGTCGGGTTTTTGATTTTTAAAGGGTGCTAATTAAGGCAGCTTCTTTAAAATGTCATTCTCGTCTGCAAATATATTTAGTTGTCTAATTAATTAATAGGTCAGCGACAAACTTTTAGCGTCTAATAAATGGTTTATAAGCGACCATATATTGTAAAACAAGCTACTGTTAATATGACGCAACATGGTGATAATTCTTAAGCAACTAAATTTGTGATATGTCTACTCATTGCTAGCTTCTAATAAGTGTATCAACTTCATCTATAAAATAATATCAACGTACTCTAATTTCATAGAGTCACCTTTATTTTTATACTTTAGCATAAGTAATTGATGAGTGAATCTACTATATTTGAACATAAAATTTCCTTATTATTGTCATCAAATAATGGTCAATAAAAGCTATAATTTCATGTATTCGCCTATCTATTTATAATGTTACCATAAGTAATTGACTATTATACCTACCCAAATGAACATACAAAAAATAGGGTGGTATTTAATACTTTAACTGTAATTCCCCTTTTTTCAATCAAAATATTCGAAATTACTACCAAAAATACTGAATTGCACACTAAATTTGCTCATCAAATAAATGAATTATACTATACTGCTAGATCTTTAAAGCTTAACTGTTTTACTGAATAACTATCTGTTAACTAAAAGTAAATCTAATAATTCTTCGAGTGCAACAAAATATTTAAGTTTTAAGGGAGGGGGGGAAACGAAACATTTCTGTCTGCAGGGTCTAAAGTAACCTAACATGAAGGAGATGACGGGAGCTGAGTTCGCTCGCTTTGCTCGCTCACTTCAGCTCCCGTCATCTCCTTCGAACCTAACCTATCCGTGTCGGGGTGCCCTAAGCTCCCGAGCTCGCTTCGCTCGCTCTTGGACTAATTCACATTTATTTTATATTTAATTGAATAATTTGTGTGTTGCAAACTTTCACGAAAAAAGAATATGATTTATTAATTTAGTTGTTGAATGAAAAACTTTGATTGCTAATTTTGAGGCTGGAATTTGATTTTATTAGCAGACAGATGTTGAATCTCTAAAATATATAAAGTAGCTCACTTACAACATTAGTCGCTGAGTTATCAAATCAGAAGTAAATATATTTATCGGTAGCTCGGAGTCATATTAATTTACGCTCGTAAATTGACGCTGGTTTTTTGATATTCTGTTGGAGTAGTAAAGATGATGAATTAATATAATTGAAGCTGTTCTATTAACTCGTCGCCCACATATAAAAAAAGACGCTAGGTTGCAGGTGCTAAAGAAAACTTTTGTTGCCGCACATATAATTTCCCATTTTTAAATTAACTTTTTTTTATCCCGGGAATAATTTTTAATTCCCTTGGGGTAATTTTCGACATTCACTTCTTTCTGAAGCTAGTATATACTTCTATACTAATATTATAAAGAGGAAACATTTGTATTTTTGTATGTAACGATTAAACTTTAAAACTACAGGACCGATTTCAAAAATTCTTTCACCGTTGGGAAGCTACAATATCCCCGGGAGTATAATATTATCTGTGCCCTGGGTGACATAGGCTACTTTTTACGACGAGAACTACGCAGGAAATCCGCTAGTTATTAATAAAAACAGAACTTATGTTCCTGTCCGAGGCGATGGATAACTCTTAATGTTTCGGGCCCAGTAGGTAGCCTAGCCACGTTAATTGGAGCGATAGCGGCGTTAATAGGATCTTCTAAATTGCTGGATTATGTATGAGCACAAAAAAGTCTTATAGTTTGAAAATAACAAAGAGACATATAAAGATTTTTGCATTTTGTGATCAATTACTGATCGCCACTGCCTCTCCTGCAGCATTAGAGATATATTGTCAACGTTTGGGCAGCCAAACTTTACAAAATTATTTGGTAAAAAAAAAAATTTTAATTACAAAAAACCCGACTACACAGCATGATTTTCATCTTGTTCACGTCTTTTTAGTTGGCTTTTTAAGCAGTCGGGTTTTTTGTTATTTTTAAATATTTTTTTATTTACAACTTTTAGTTATTTTTTTTTAGAATAAGGTACATTTAAACATAAGGTACATTTATTGTTTATACCATTTCATAACATAACATCACGCCAGTACGCTCTAAAGGGGTACGCAGATCTCTCATTTCACCGGTTAAGTTCAAGTTTCATGTTATTCGGGTAATCTATTCTGGCGTTATAGGGACCTTACTAAACAAATTGCCTATTAGGTAGGTAAAACTAAAAACGGAAAAATAAAAAAACTTTTTTGCAAAAAAATAGCACCCACTTCCAAATGAAAAACTACAAAGTGAAAAATAACTTAATTTATGGAAGTCGGTGTCCATATCGCAAAAAAATGGTACCTACGAAAGACACCGACTTCCAAAAATTAAGTTATTTTTCACTTTGTAGTTTTTCATTTGGAAGTGGGTGCTATTTTTTTGCAAAAATGTTTTTTTTATTCATTATGAGCCTGTTCCCAGTGTGACCCACTGCAGGGCCTCCCCTCCGATTTTCTTGACTTTTCTAAATTGAACTATATCTAACATGGCTGGGTCGGATCAAGTAAAACGCTAGAATAATAGCCAGTCCACATAAACCGTTGCGTTATTGCAGCGCAAATATTTTGACGCATTGCCGGTCAACCAGGCGCTGCGTCACCGCAGCCTTGTTAAGACGCTGTCGTAACGTTCCGTCGTCGATCGGCGACGCACAGTTGCGGCGAAAATATTTTATTTAATTCCGTACCTACTGAACCCATCTTACGGTACTAATCGTAGTTACTTAGTAGGTATAGGCAGGCCTCCGTCACTCCATGTACTTGCGCGCTATAATTACCTACCGCCCGGCCGAGCAGTCTCGGGCCGTTTGCGGACCAAATTCAGTGCGGTTTTCGCAAGCGAAGCGCACGCACGTTGTTCAATTTTAATAGTTGAAGTTAAGTGGTGAAACTGATTACCGCTTCGACTTGCCAACTGAAAACGCCTTAACATATATATCGGGTTATTTACTTTTTAAATGTAGCAAGAAGCATACCTGTCCTGAATTTGTTGCTGAATTACAGAACATTCCCGATTTAAATGAATCTACGAATAGATTGTTTATCAATTTTAAAGCATTCAACAAAACATCGTCTTTTTACGGAAAGTTAAAAGTGCCAACAGATGCGTTTCATAATTATGTAAGAGAACTTGAGACTATGTTTACCTATTGATAATTTTGAAAAAAAAATGAAACAAAGGCCGGGTAGTACTCTTTATGAAATTTTAAATGACATACATTTTGATTCTCCCTGCCCTTGTTTTCCAAAACAATATCTCATAAAACTTTTTATTATATTCAAGATTTTTTCTACACTAAAATTTAACAACCGAGAATTTAGAAAGGGTAAGAAATTTATAAAAAAATATATAAAAATAAAACACATGTAACTTTTAAAGATTTTATTATTTTACCTACACACTGACGTATATAATTATGTTTTATCTAGATGTATTGCACAGTCAGCACCAATTTATAAAAAAAATCTATACCAATATTATAAAGAGGAAAGATTTTTTTGTTTGTTTGTTTGTACCGAATAGTCTCCGAAACTACTGGACCAATTTTAAAAATTCTTTCACCAATAGAAAGCTCCATTATTCCTGAGTGACATAGGCAATTGTTTTTATCCCGAAAACGGGTCCTGTGGGGTGGCCCACGGGAGCGAAGCCGCGGGGAACAGCTAGTATTTTATAAACGATACAATTTTAAACTGCCACATATACTCGTTAGTCAGAACATATTCACAGTTCTCAATAACATAGACACAAAAAGTTGTTTTTTTTTTATAATCAATAGGCTCGCGTTTGACCACTATCTCACTGATGGTAAGTGATGATGTGTTCGACGGTGGAGCACGCTTGCCTAGAAATAACCTATTCACTCTTGACTTAAAGACCCCTAGAATTTTATCGAAGAGGCAGCCCTGCGATTGCTGTGGGATCGCACGGTGCGAAGCAATCACAACTGTACGCTTGAGCATTTAGGCACATTTTAGCATGCAGTGTTTGCTGACGCAACGGAGTAGGCTATTACAGCAGTAGGTATTGGACATTTTCTATTGAGTGAAGTATCTGTTACGTAGTAACTTATTAAGTAATCTGTGGTATAGGTAACTTTTTGTGCCGTTATCTTTAGTTATGTCTTATCTCCTGTGTATTTCTAATAAATGTTTAAAATAGTTACCGATTGAATAATATAAACATAATTATAATTGTTTAGATAAGTAAACTGATCACATAGTGGGTTCAATGAAATTGTTGTGCAATTTATTGATAGCGGTCGAAATATAGAACGGAGATTTTTGTATAAGTTTTAGGCAATGGATTGCTAATCAATCAACTTCCTTATATTGATCAAAAAACTTATACAAAAAGCATGAGGTACTTCCTCTGCAAACTGAACTCAATTCCAGTTCATTATCCGAAGAGTCGGCAGTTTAATAATGCTGACGCAGTTCCTTATCATCACATAAACACCATCATATTATTTGTCGAGAGAGACTGGATTCTGCGACACAGGGTATCCTAGTGCAGAATCCAGTCTCACATCTTAATACTGTAACACTCTTTTATTGAATCAATAAACTTTATTTTATTTTTATTTTTTATAATTATGACTACAGAAAAAGCTATCAATAAAAACACAGACGATCAAAAACACATTAAAACAAATAATAATAATTTGTTATTTTAATTAATGATTTCCTGTGCTAACGCTACTGTAAAAGAAATATTAAATAAATGTTACGTTTATTTCTCAGGCTGAGCAGATCTTCAAGAAGATCTGTCCAGGCGAGGAGTTCCTGCCGCGCGCCCCCGATCCAGAGGAGATTGTGTTCGAGGATGACGTCACGCACGGGCCCGAGTTCACGCGCGAGCACGACGATGACGACGCACCCAAGGAGTAGGCGCCAGCATCTCGCGCCGAGACACAGTCCCATCAGCACGTTTGAGCGAGTTCCGTGCTTCCATGGCCCTAGAAGATGTGGATGGACCCAATTTATACCCGACACCAACATTATTCGCCTCAGCAAACACCGACAAACCGCTATCGCATACAGCACCAAAATAAACAAAGCTTTGTATCAAAGGCGCCTCCACTCTTTCCTAGGTCCACAAGTATTTTGCTCTAGTTTAAGTCAATATAAAAAATTCGATGATTTTTTATTAAATATTATTAACGCGCTTAAACGTGCTGAATTCAGCTAAGATATAATCTCAGTAAGATTTATACGCTTTGGTCGCTTGACTTCGTGCATTCCGACTGGTGCGTTAGGTTCGAGAAAAGGTACAGACGTCGTTATGGCATATGCTCAGATTTAACGAGTGTGCTTATTGAAATTTAAGACCTGCTAAGTCTGCTTCTGCCTTGAATTCAATAACTGATGATAAACGAACTTATCGCTTTGGTGGTTCGAACTTTTAAGAAATTAGTAGTTTTGATAGATTTTGTAACCGCGTTATCAACTGAGACTTGGCCGGTCGCTTCCTACATCTATCTGTGGTTGTCAAGGTAGACTATCAGCTGGGTTGTCTTGAGATAGTCAGCAAGATCAACTTTAAGCATTTTGAGGCTAACAATTATTGTAAACGATACTAATAGTTTATTCAGCCAACGTGACGCCGAGACCTTGTTGAACACCAGTGTAATACTGACTTGATATCATTATTAGGTATTTAAGAAATATTTGTATTATCACATGGTTGCTATGCTCTCTAGAGATTTACGTTTTATTTGGCAGTATTGTCGAGACGACTTATGAGATTGGTTTAAGACGAAGAAGATTATTCAACAGACGATAATATTTCGTGCAGCCGGTAGTATTGCTAGCTAGGAAGCAGTTTTTTTTAATGTTAAGCATAACGTTTTTGGACGCACCAGTCTAAATCATAGATTGTAGCACATATAATTTTTATTAAGTTATTTAGCACTTTTATGATATTTATTGTCAAATTAAAATAATCATGCCTGCGCAGCTTGTGCATTTATAATTCCAATAAATTGTGATTATTAGAATATTTGTTGTTTAATTTATTTACTTCTAAATCTAAATCAGTCACTCCCCAACTACATAACTGTCATCACTTACATCTGTACATTGTCTGTATGTCATGGACCAAGTGATCAATCAGGGCACTATGTACCAGGCCCCTCAGAAAGTATTGCGAAAAAAAGTTTTTATATATGGGAGACTGGCCAGTTATAATGTTTTTCGAAAATATGATTATTTATAAGTAAAAATAAGTAAGTTCCAATTTCAAAATTTCCCTCCACATTTTTTGCGAGTTAATTCAAAGTATTGTGTCTCACTGAAATATGGATCTGCGCCGGGAACATTTTAGAGCTATGATTTTATACGATTTCAAGTGTCGCCTGAAACCGGATGAATCGTACGATAGACTTCAAATGGCATTCATGGATGAAGGCCCTTCCAAGGCAACCGTGTATCGTTGGTATAATGAATTCAAGCGCGGTCGACCAACTTTGGGGGATGACGAAAGAAGCGGTCGCCCTTTGACGGCTGTTACCGAAGAAAACGTGCTAGCAGTGAAAAATTTAATCCAAGACAATAGGCGAATTACTTATCAGGAGATTCAACACATATTGAAGATTGGATCGGGAAGCGTTCACGAGATTCTACACAGCCATCTTCGCGTGAGGAGGATAGTATCACGCTGGGTGCCGCACAACCTCACCGATGCTCAGAAGCAGGCCCGGGTGGAATGGTGCCGTGATATGCTTAACAAATTTGAAGCAGGCTCGTCTCGGCGTGTTTACGACATCGTTACAGGTGATGAGTCCTGGATTTATCAATACGACCCAGAAACCAAGCGCCAGTCGACTGTTTGGGTGTTTCAAAATGAGCCAACGCCTACCAAAGTGAAGCGATCTAGAAGCGGGGGTAAGATTTTGATCGCTAGCTTTTTTAATTTGACTGGCCACTTGGTATCAATTCCCTTACGGGATCAAAGAAGCATTAATGCCGAATGGTATTCTACCAAATGTTTGCCAGAAGTTTTCTCTGTTATAAGCAACAAGCGACCAAACACAGGGCTCCGCGGGCTACTGCTCCACCACGACAATGCACCTGCGCACACCGCACTCAAAACGAGGGACTTCCTGGACAGCACGCCAGTCAAACTCCTGGGTCACCCTCCTTACAGCCCTGATCTAGCACCGTGTGACTTCTTTTTATTCCCAAAAATAAAAAATCAGCTCAAAGGGATACAATTTTCGTCGCCGGAAGATGCGCTGGCTGCGTTCGAGCAGGCTGTAAACGAGGTGTCTGCGGCGGACTGGAAAAAGTGTTTTGAAAACTGGTTTAGGCGCATGAATCTTTGTATAGAGGCTGGTGGAAAGTACTTTGAAAAGATTTAATAAAAATATATGTACGTATAGAACAATTTTTTTTAGTTTCGCAAAACTTTCTGAGTGTCCCACGTATAATGCCCGGGCATTATGAATATAGTCAAGTAAAATCGGGTAATATAATGAATACTGATTTAAACTTCGGTATTTATCACATTGTCTGGTCATTATGATTATTGCTACTTAACGGCAGCCTAGTTGTGTAAGTAAATTCGGCAAAGGAAATAATCTATTTAACGACTTTTCGCCATACGAAAAGTCGTTTTTGGGAAAGAAACAGATTGTTTCCTTTGCCGAATTCACTTACACAATTAGGCTGCGGATGGGCAATTCGATAATTATGGTCAATTAATTATTCCAAGAGCGAGCTAGGGAGTTTGTGGCACCCCGACACGGAAACGTTAGGTTCGAAGGAGATGACGGGAGCTGAAGTGAGCAAGCGAACTCGGCTCCCGTCATCTAAGAGTCAAGAGAACATGTGATCGAAACCTGGATTTGTCACACTAATATTACATGGGCGAAAGTTTGTGAGTGAGCGTGTGTTTGTTACTCTTTCACGCAAAAACTACTCAACGGATCTGGATGAAATTTAGCACAGAGATAGATTATAGTCTGGAATAGCACATAGTGCTATTTTTTATCCCAGTTTAAGTAACGTTCCCTAGGAATAATTTTCGACTAGTGCGCGGGCGCCCTGCAGTGTGTGGGAGGGAAGGTTAGGTACTGGCTGGTATTATGTCCTTTATTTATACATAACTATTTTCTTGTACATTATATTTTTTTTAAACGCATACCTACTAAAAGAAAAACATTTTAAAAAAACTTGGTATCGGGAACAGGGTCGAAGCTACCGGCGGTTAGGGCTCCAGAGAGGAACCTCCGAACAATACCGAGCCGTGTCCAGAAGTACCTACCTACTGCTTTCTGAATAAAGCCCTTGGTCCTGCCGCCTAACGTGTTGGTCGAGGCTCGTGGCTATTAGACCATTGGTTGACACGACTATCGGTACAATAATCGCTGTTTTCACATCCCACATGTCGACAATCTCGCGATCTAAGTCAAGATACTTGACTTGGCTCGCTTACTTACGTATATTCATCCTTTTATTTAATAATATTACAGCAATCTGCTACTAACCCACTACAGAGCGGGCACAGGCACTCACGTACACACAATGCTTAAGCAATTCAGCATTGATCATTGATCTCTATCCTTGGTCAAATCTGATTTACAGACATCTACGTTTCCCCAACCAAATTTTCTTTGAGTAGGTACATAATGACATAGATAAACTTATAGAAATGGCCCAGTGGTTAAAGCGCTCTCTTATCAAGTAATATTCAGGATATAGATTCAAAACCGGTCGTATAATAATGTGAATTATTTTCGAATCCTCATACTAACACCAAAAAACTTATTTCTATGGATTACAGTGTGAATGATTCTATTTTGCGACTAAGTTCGCCGTTCGCGATGTCGAACTCATGGACATTATTGAGCATACAGCTTTCGATAAGCCCCAATTCACTCGACTTAGGAAGCCCTGCTGGGTCATGTCTTGGTTACTAACAAGATAAATGTGTAGGTAATCTTGTTAACACCTAGCTGTTGTGTATTTTTTTTTAATAGTGTTAGAATAGAATGGTTGGTAGGATTGTGTAAATATAACAAAAACTATGATATTTTAATACACACTTTATTTAAAACTTGATTTTATCACAAAGCAACAAATTGCTTATATCTTTAAAACACCAAGAAATAAACATGATAAAATATTAAAATGGAATACTCTGTTGCAATGGATAACATACACTTATGTATATAATATATTTATTTATAACACCTAATTACATTCAAAATCATAGTCTTATCAAATAAAATGATTATTTTTTTTCAAAAATTAACTAGATCTTTCCTTACATTCAGATATACATATACCTAGATTGGTTTAATTCTTATGTCCCTCAGACATAATGGCACTTTTTCAGAAAAGTCGTTTCTCATAAGAGAACAAGCTGTGCACATTGCCTTCCAATTGTGCAGAGTAAGTCCTCTTCATGAATCTCAGATCTCCAGAATAGCTCATTTCACGTAAAATGCCAACTGAGCGTGCTCCAATGTCTTGGCAGCTGTGCTGCATGCCTGCCTGTAAGTAAGGCAGGAACCGCAGGACTGAGCCCTTGTCCACAATGCTGCCACTCACTCCCTGTGCCACTCTGTGCTTGTCAGTTTCCTTGTGGAAGTATCTGCTCATTGCAGCCCCTTTTCCATCTTTGTTCTCCATAGCTTCCAAACTGCCCATTCCTCTGTACTTCTTCAACCTGACTCCATCAGAAAAGAAGTATTCTCCAGGTGCTTCTGATGTTCCAGCTAGTAGAGAACCCATCATGACAGTGGTAGCCCCCAGAGCTAATGACTTGACAATATGGCCCACAGATTGTATTCCACCATCTGCAATAACTGGCACATTGAACTGACGAGCATAAGATGAAACCTGATACACTGCAGTGGCTTGAGGACAGCCACAGGCCATTACTTCTTGGGTGATGCAGATAGAGCCACTGCCCATGCCAACTCTCAAGGCATCAGCACCGGCGTCAATAAGATTCTTAGCTTGTAGTCTAGTCACAACATTACCTCCAATCACTTGGATGTCAGGGTAGGTCTTTTTAATATATTTTATCATTTCAATCTGATATATTGAATTTCCTTGAGATGAATCAAGAATAATCACATCCACTCCATTATTGACTAGCAACTTAAGGCGTTCTCTGTCTGTTTCACGAGTTCCAATCGCTGCCCCGACCAACAGCTGTTTGTTGGAATCCTTAGAAGCGTTAGGGTAGCTTCGAGCTTTCTTTAAATCAGTTCTTGCAATAAGGGCAACCAGCTCACCATCTCCATTAATAATAGGTAGTTTACCTTTCTTGCTCTTTTCAAGAATGTTATTGGCATCCTGTAAAGTGACACCAGATTGAGCAGTAATCATATCATGAATGGGTGTCATGACTTCCTTCAAACTCAATTGAGGATCTCCCTCCCTGAAGTCAATATCTCTGGAAGTGACTATGCCAATTAGTCGTCCCCCTAGCTTACCATTTTCTGTGATGGGATATCCAGTAAAACCATTTTTTTTCTTTGCTTCAATGACATCAGCTACAATATTGTTGGGGCCCATGCATACAGGATCCCTGATGAACCCATGTTTATACTTCTTCACTTTGTGTACTTCATTGGCCTGGTACTCAGGCGTGCAGTTGTGGTGGATGATGCCGATGCCGCCGCAGAGCGCCATCGCTATCGCCATGTCAGCTTCGGTCACGGTGTCCATAGGAGCGGATACAAGCGGTGATCTCAGGTTAATTTTTTTAGTAAGGGGCGACGTTAGGTCAACTTCCTCAGCGGTGAAGTCAATGTACCCGGGTAGCAACAGAAAATCATTGTAGGTCAGTCCCTCCCGGTTTTCGAAGATCTGTGCTGCGGAGAGTCCGTCGCGAAGATCTACTTCGGCCTTGACGGACATTTTAGCGGCACGTGGACGTTAGGATGCTATCAGTAGCGTCGGTTGAATACAGTATTCACGAATATATACAACTGTATGTATGTCGTTCACATAAAAGAAACTTGAAGCTTGCTATACGATCCTAAGTATGTGTTGTAGAAAAAAATCGCACACGTGGTGTTTGTTTTAACTCCAAACTTGTTCTGAACAGTAACTTTATAGGGCCTGGATTTGTAATTTCTTCTCTTGGCAAACTTGGCGTGGTAAAGGGTAAATTCTCAAAAATAGATTTTCGAAAAAATAATATATCTTTTACAAAAAGAGTAAATGCCGGCTACTCCACGTTCTAATGAAATGACACTGACAAAAATCTTTGCTGACAAATGACAATACTGACAAATTGCCTCCTTTTTTATTATTTGTGGCTATGCCACTGGCTTGGTTACGAGACCTTTAAGCCAAGTATTTAAGAGAAAAGTCTTAAGGCGGAAATACATTACTGTGGCGTGGCGTGGCGTGGCGCATACTGGCGTGGCGCTGAGTGTGCACACTAAGCTGGCGTGTCGTGGCGCGCCCTGGCGCTATTTCTGAATTAGTATACAACGAACCTTTGCAACGTGTAGACGTACATAATATTAACTTCGGATTCGGATGATGATTTCGATGAAGACCTTCAATTTATTTCTATGCACCTGCCATGTTATATCTCCACCACCCTTCCATCATCTTGGTTGACTGGTAGAGAATACCTTAAGCTTTAAGTCTGCCTATGTACCTTTAAGTTGCATGAAATGTTAATAAATAAATAAATTTCTCATAGCAATTAAACTAATTTAGAGCAAAATTAAAAAAAAAACCGGCCTAGTGCGAGTCGAACTCGCGCACGAAGGGTTCCGTACCATTATCGCAAAAAACGGCAAAAAAATCACGTTTGTTGTATGGGAGCCCCTCTTAAATATTAATGTTATTCTGTTTTCAGTATTTTTTGTTATAGCGGCAACAGAAATACATCATCTGTGAAAATTTCAACTGTCTAGCTATTACGGTTCATGAGATACTGTGACATACAGACAGACAGACGGACCGCGGAGTCTTAGTAATAGGGTCCCGTTTTTACCCTTTGGGTACGGAACCCTAAAAAAGAAGGCAAGGCAATTTCAAATTTAAAAGTTTTTAGAACAAAAACATAAAAAATCGGTTTGTTTACATTTTGATTATAATGATATGCGATTATCTCGGAAACGTGTGGACCGATTTACATGATTCAAACGGATAAATCGGTTTTAGACCAAAACCTTTCATTTGACACTTACTGCATCATGAAATCTCCTCAAACAAAAATTTACGTTTTCAAGTTCCTCGCGTAATTATTAATGTATGATATCTCTTATCAATTCTTTAAAATCTATATAAATATCAACTTTTAATGTTCAAATTAGGATTCTATGTGATTGTACATGCTAGTTGGACATAAAACAAAACAAATACAACACTAATTAGTATCTAACAAGAAAACTGTACGTTGACGTACAAGTTCAATAAGCTCGTCGGTCATTTTCAACACGCAGCATACAAGCGTCCGCTACAAGTTCACGTCATTGAATGGCGCGCCACGAGCCACGCGGTGTAGAAACACATTTGCCTGGCGTGTCGTGTCGCGCCAGAGCGGTGGTGGGGGCTATGGCGCAATCGGTCGCGGGCAGTCCGCGCCACGCCAGGTCGCGCCACGCTGGGCCACGACACTCAAATGTGCCTCTAACCATACTAAATGTATGAAACCGATAGGCATCTGGCGCGACACGCCACGCCACGCCACAGTAATGTGTTTCTGTCTTAAATTTGTAGTTTTATGAGTTTACACACTTGATTTGTGTTTAGTGATAGTGTGAGTGTGCAAATGTTGAGGTTACCCAGTATATAATAGTAATCTTTGGTTGAGGTGGTGGAGGAATACAGGCTTAAGGCGGAACCACATTTATGTGGCGTGGCGCAGTATCCACCAATCAAACGACTCCGTTCCAGCCTACGTCATAACACAACGAGATTTGTATCCAATCAAATACGTCAGAAGGCGCCATGCCACGCCACGACACGTAAGTGTGTTTCAGGCTTAAGAATACAGGTATAGGTCTACCGGAATCTCATGGCATTTTTTTTTTAAATTGTGATTTTCTTATGGCAATGTCAAACGTCACCTGTCAAATCAAATTACGTCAACCAACCACTGGGATTTTGTGATATCTTCTTGAAAATTTGTTGTTTTTGTGTGAAAATGTCGAAAAAGCCACTTCGATCTCAAGCGAGACATATTGTTTTCAATGTGTATCGTAAAATAAGGGAAGAAGAAGGCGTAAATCAAACTCAATCTTTGATTTTAAAGCACGTCCTAGAGTGGACCGGTAAGTTGGACTGACTTGTTTTGATACTTTTAGTTTATTTTATATTTTTCTTACACATAATTTATTTTCGTTACAGGGTTACTATTATACAGTAAATCGTAGGTGAGGGCACATCGAATGTTGGTCGGAAGGAAATGCCAACAGTAATGAAACTGTTACTAATTCTTCGACAAGATATTGATTTCAACGGAGGTTGAGAATCTTTGAGGTAAGAAAAATATTAAGTAATAATCTGTGCCCTGCAATGGGACGCATATAGACAAATGATGATGAATGACAAGCTATAAGTAACATGGCTATTTTTTTTATTTTTACAGACTTATAAATAAAGAGATTAGTTTTGAATATTTTAAATGCTAATCAAAAAGAACCATTTTGTTTGAGAGGGATGACTTAAAACTACAAAGATACAAGTTTTTGAAATGCCAGTGGAGTTCTTGGAATCGTTTTCTAATTCTGAATGCGGTGTTAAGTTATTAATATGATATGTAATAAATTATTACATAAATGAATATACAATTGATTTATTTTTCATGAAATATTTTCTTATGTTCAGAACCCGATGTATAACAAAATTCTTCATACACATAGCTATAATACTCACAGCGGGTCTTTGTGGCTCTGAATTGGTTGCAAGACCCTGCGCAGTAGCTATTATAACATTGACACAAAATGACAATGTTGGAGGTGAAGATAGCATTGTTTAACTGTCTCTTTTACTCGCTTATGCATGTCATCTAACATCTCGCTTACTGTATGCAGTATACTCGATGACAAACCATTTCTTAGGCAATGGTTGGGAGGGCCAACTTCAGAGACACAAAGATCCCCTGTGACTTCTATAATATAGGTACCTCATGTTCATTAATACTAAAGACATCAATAAAAATTCAACAGTATTAAGATCGTTTAATCCAATTACCCTAGTATTGCATACAACACATTTTTATTTCCCCATTTGCCATGAGATTCCAGTAGACCTATAGTCGGCACCTTTTTGTCAAAAACCTTTTGCTACTAGGCGCGCTTTATACCTAACAACGCTACCCTTCGCATCTCGCTTTAGTTTGAAAACCCACTTGCTAGGAATACACGTTTTAAGATTTGGCTTTTCTACCAAAATCCATGTGCCCTTTCTGACTAAGGCATTGTACTCATCTCTCATCGCTAAAATCCAATTATCTTTCTCACCGCTTTTAATAGCAGCCAGATAATTATTTGGATCATCGCACCCATCATCTACCAGGGTATTATAAGAGAAATAATCTGGTGGTTTGCGAACTCTTGAAGGATATTGACTAGATTCATTTGAGGAATCTGTAGATTCACTTGACTGTTGATCATCAACATTGTTGACCTCTTAATTTTCTGCTTCATTGATTTCAACATCAGCATCCTCAGCATCCATGAAATAAGTATCTAAGTTAGAAGCATCTACCTCACATCTCCCAGATGAAGAGGAGGGAAGTACTTCTTGTCTTGAGATAGCTGGCGATGGTGACTGTGAGAGCAAATTTACAATATCAGAGTACACAGTACCTATAGGCTCAATATTTTCCTTCAGTCCAGTAAAGTTGTTTTAAAAAAATGTGACATCTCTTGACTTTAGTAAACGCCTAGGACTTCCCGCATTCCGGTAATAATAAGTATGGGGATCATCTGAGTATCCTACAAAGATCTGTTCCTCAGCTTTCATGTCCAATTTACATCTCTGATTTGATGGAACATGAACAAGTGCTTTGCATCCGAAAACCTTCAGGTGAGACAGATTTTTTATTAAAACACATTTCAAATGGTGTTTTACCACTAAGAGCGCGGTGTGGTGACCGATTTTTCAAGTAGACGCTTGTCTCCACTGCGTCCTGCCAAAAAGCTTTTGAGAGAGAACCATGGGACAATAGTGACCGAGCCTTCTCTACTATGCTACGATTACACCGTTCACTTACACCATTTTGCTGAGGGCTATATGGTGCTGTCGTTTGCCAATCGATACCCAATGACTGAACATAATCCATCAATTCCTTATTGATGAACTCAGTTCCATTAACTGAACGCAAAGTCTTTATTTTTCCACCAAACTGTCTCTCGACATGAGAATGGAAGGAACAAAACTTACTTTTGACTTCAGTTTTAGAAGTCAGAAAATACACAAAAGTAAAACGTGTATAATCATCTATAAAATAATAAAATATCTTTTACCTGTAAAGGAATTCGTAGAAAAAGGTCCACAAACATCAGTATGAATCAACTGAAGTGGCGAAGTAGCCTTCCAGTATTTTAAGCTTTTGAAGAGCTTTCTAGACTGCTTACCCTCTATGCAGGGTATGCATGGTTCCTTGTCGACCTCCGTGTACTCCACTCCGATAGCCTGACCTTTTCTAAGTAGATCCATGCCAATTCGGCACAAATGGCCTAACCTCTTATGCCAAAGCTGGAAGTTGGAACAATCAGAGTGCACAAGTTTAGCTGAAACATTATTGAAAGTTTTAGTTAAACAATCCACAGTATACAGCCCATCACATACAGAACCATACGCTAAAACATTTTTTTCTGTTTACTACATCACATTTTGAGTCATAAACTGTGCAGCCTTCTTTATTGAAAACTACAGAGAAACCCTTCTCTACTACTTTTTTCACTGAAAGTAAACTACAGTTCAAATCAGGTACATGAACTACATTCTTTATTCTGTTCACCAAAGTATCCGTTTCAATGGATACATCACCAATACCCACAGCCGATACTTGTTGTCCATTAGCCACAGTAATCGTTCCACCTTGTACTGGCCGATAACTGCTGAACCACTCGCGATGCGGAGTCATGTGAATGGTTGCACCTGAATCAATAATCCATTTCCCATCAGATTCAGCTGGCGCAGAGAGAGCCATTTCCTGCACAACAGCCTGTTCCACTTTTTCATTATGACGGCAATCTGTACCCTTAAAAACCTTTTCCGATGCGTTCATCATAGCTTTCTTAACCTTCTTATTGGGACATTCGGGACTTTTGTGTCCTGGTTGTCTACACTTAAAGCAGATTATAGGCTTCTTCTTTTTCTTGTAGAACCTGTTGAACGTAACGCAGCCTCCTAATTCTGGTGAGGATCCTTAGAAAGCTGTTTCATAATTTTGCCTTAACTCACTGGTTACATCAACATTCGATTTCTCTAAAGCCATGATCATCGGTTCGTACCGTGATGTCAATCCTCCGAGAATAATCGCAGCCAAAGATCCATCGTCGATCTTCTTACCAATATCGTCAAGATCTTGAGCAGTACTCATAACGGCGTTGATATATGATTCTATGTTTTGGAAATCGGTCAAGGAATATTTGTACAATCTACGCTCTAGAGAGAGCCTTCGACCCATACCTTTATCCTCATATGCTTTTAGCAAAGCACTCTAAGCCTCCTTAGCGTTTTTCGCATTTCTCACGTGCGAAATTGCACCTCAGTCTAACGTAAGGCATATTTTTGACAACGCCTTCTGGTCATTACGAGAGCGCACATCCTCTGCTGTTTTATCAGAATCATCGTACCCAATTATGGACGTCCAAAGCTCCTCATAAATGAGAAACATCCTCATTTTAAATTTCCAGGTTGGGTACCCGTCTCGGTTTGATAGCATCGTGATTCCTTGAAAATTCATTTTATTCACTAACATCTACATCTATTCAATTAAGCAGCTTCGTGCTGATAACGTGTTGAAGGAATGAACTAGAAGAGACTAGAAGTAGCTGGTATTGAATTTTATTTAACAGAATCAAAAATAACAGTACAGTTTTCTTTGTAAGAAAAATATAGATATATGACAAGAAGAGACTAAAGAGTACAAGACCATAACTTTTTGTAACAAGGTAAACACCTAATAGTTTGATTATACAACACAGTGGAGTTCTTGGAATCGGTTTTTTGTTCTGTATGAGGTGTTAAGTTATTAATATGATTTAAATGATATATAATAAATTAGTAGGTATATAAATTAATATACAATTGATTTATTTTTCATACCCTTCATTTCCTATGTTAAGAACCCGATGTATAACAACATTCTTCATACACATACCTATAATACTCATGTTGAAGGTGAAGATAGCATTGTATAACAGTCTCTTTCACTCGCATATGTATGTGGCATCGTCCTATCTCGCTTACTCTATGCAGTATTATCGATGACAAACTGTTTCTTACGCAGTAGTTGGCAGGACCAACTTGAGAGACACAAAGATCCGCTGTGACTACTATAATATAGGTACCCCATGTTCATTAATACATAAATAAAAATGAAACAGTATCAAGATCGTTAAATCCAATTTCCCCAGTATTGCACACAACAAATTTTTATTTCCCCATTTGCCATGAGATTCCGGTAGACCTATAGAATCAAATTATTTGTGTACCTACTTAGAATTTTACTATTGTTATCACACTACTACTATTGTTACTACACTACCCTACACTACCCTACCCTAACCTACCCGACCCTACACTACCCTACAATACTCTAAACTACACTACCATACCCTACCCTACCTCTAAAGCCCATGTCCTTTCCCAGGTCTCAAACTATCTTCATACCAACTTTCATCTAAATCGGTGCAGCGGTTTAAGCGTGAAAAGGTAACAGACAGACAGACAGACAGAGTTACTTTCACCTTTATAATATTAGTATGGATTTTGCAGTCTGAATTAAATCTATTTGACTCGTAATAGTTTATTAGAGACGTTCACAAACATTTTAATTAAACTTAAGATAGATGGTTTTTATTAATATTAGTATATAGAGCAGTGGTGGCCCAGTGGTATCGGCCGCGACTTACAAGTTGTAGGTCGTGGGTTCGAGCCCAGGCTGGCGCTTTACTTTGTGTAAATTATTTCTTCACCACTGCTCTCAAAACGGTGAAGGAAAACATCGTGAGGAAACCGGCATGTCCTAGAATCAAAAATTCGAAGACATGTGACATCTACCAACCCGCACTGGGCCCGCGTGGTGGATTACGGCCCATTCCCTCTCACAGAGAGGAGGCCTGTGTCCCTGCAGTGGGAACATTAATAGGCTGATGATGTGATGTGATGTGTGGGCAATACTGGGGAAATTGGATTAAACGATCTTGATACTGTTTAATTTTTATTTATGTCTTTAGTATTAATGAACATGTGGTATCTATATTATAGTAGTCACAGCGGATTTTTGAGTCTCTGAAGATGGCCCTGCCTACCATTGCGTAAGAAACAGTTTGTCATCGAGTATACTGCATAGAGTAAGCGAGATAGGACTATGTGCCATATTTAAGCGAGTGAAAGAGATAGTATACAATGCTATCTTCACCTTCAACATTGACACAAAAATAGCTACTGCGCGGGGTCTTGCAACCAATTCAGAGACACAAAGATCCACTGTGAGTATTATAGGTATGTGTATGAATAATATTGTTATACATCGGGTTCTTAACATAGGAAAAATAAATCAATTGAATATTAATTTATGTACTAATTTATTATATATCATTTAAATCATACTAATAACTTAAAACCTCATTCAGAACTAGAATACGATTCCATGAACTCCACTGGCATTTCAAAAACTTGTATCTTTGTAGTTTTAAGTTATCACTCTCCATCAAAATGCTTCTTTTTCATTGGCATTTAACATATTCAAAACCAATCTCTTTATGTATAAAGTCTGTAAAAAATAATAAAACGTATCATGTTACTTATAGTCATTCATCATAATCAGTCTATATATACTTTTTTTCTATGTAAGTTTTATGGCCTGGTTGCTAGGACCTTTTAGCCACGTCTTTAGAAAGAGTTTTGGATCTTATATTTATTCATTAGAATGGGGATGTAACAGATTCTAATGTTTTTTGGAGTATTTGGCAGCAAATTGTATCGAGTCAGTTTTCCCAGTAAGCTTTGCAGAGGCAGTCAATACTACAATAAAATACTCCGCTCCACTATCCCGAGATCGCTTCTGTCAATGATTTTACAAATTGTCCAGTTGCAAAGACAGTTGAGACACAAAACTACACCAATAATATATCACAATATCCACTAGGAATCAATTTGCAAATAATATTAACAGCCACTGAACTTCACTCGACAAAATCCCGCCAAAAACTCCCGTCTATATACGCGTCCCACTGCAGGGCGCAGATTATTACTTAATATTTTTCTTACGTCAAAGATTCTCAATCTCCGTTAAAATCAATATCTTGTCGAAGAATTAGTAACAGTTACATTACTGCGGCCATCATTCGATGTGCCCTAACCTACGATTTACCATATAATAGTAATGGAAAGAAATAAAAATTAAGTAAGAAAAATATAAAATAAACTAAAAGTATCAAAACAAGTCAGTCCAACTTGCCGGTCCACTCTACGACGCAATTTAAAATCAAAGATTGAGTTTGATTCACGCCTTCTTCTTGCCTTATTTTATGATACACATTGAAAACAATATGTCTCGCTTGAGATCGAAGTGGGTTTTTCGACATTTTCACAAAAATAACAAAGGAGAACGGCAGGCTTGTATGGGAGTTTCGTACCGCTAATAGAAATTTCGTGTTTTGGGATATTTTTTGTTTTATTTGGTAGTTAATATGAGAGATAATCCCTTTTTAAATTCTTAGATTTATTAAACTTGGGACGTAAATGTTATAACCAGTTTTATTTTTTAAGGTTATGTACTAGTGTACCAATGTAGATTGTTACATATAGGTAAATGTTGCATTATGTGTTAAGTAAATTATTTATTGCTATCTTTGTAGTGTTTTACTTACCATTAAGTAGGTAAATTGAGGTGCGGATCGTACCTACTCAGGGCATTAGGAGATACCTATATCCAGCAGCCGACTGCAACAGTTTGATAATGATGAGTTTGATTATATTTAATGTTATTTCTAAGTAATTAATTATCAATTAAATATTTGTGTTATTTTACGTAAGGCAATTTCTAATAACATAACTGCGTTTAGCGTACGATTTTATAACGTTTATATATTAAAATCTTTAGATTGATGTTATTAATTAATCCGAAGTTTAAAAAATAGTAAACTTACATGCAAATAAATTAAAAGGCTTAGTTGACACAATAAGTGGTACAAATTCTATAACCGAACAACAGAAAAAGTACCTATGCGGTACGAAATCTGCCATCACCTTTTCAAGATAATATCAAAAAATTTCATCAGCGGTTGACACATCAAGTACTTTGATTTGACAGGTGACTATTGACATTGCCATATGAAAATCACAATTTAAAAAAAAAAAAAAAATGCCATGAGATTCTGGTAGACCTATAACAGTAAAATTTTAAGTACTTGAAAATTAACAATATGAAATGTACATTAATAGACATAAATCAAGTTATCTATCTTTCTATACAGGGTGGCCAAAAAGTCGTGGATGAAACGCAACTAGTATAAACATGGATATGCGTGGCTTTGATATCTTTCGAGGACGATCATTCGTAGCAAGGCCAAAGTTAACCCAACCATATAACTCGGTTAGGCCTATTTAAAAATAAACTCTGCAGGTAAATTATAACTCTGCAGAGGTTGACCTTATGGACCTCCCGTAGAACAATTTTTGCAGCTGATGGCCCCATCTAACCCCTAGTTGTGTGGCTAAATAATGCAATGCAGTATTACGGATTAGAGACTCTTTGCACATTTTGATTTTAAGTTATCATAAAGTGGCCACTTTCTATGTGAATGTCTATATATTAATCGCATAGAAATCACTACAAAGACTATAATGGCGTCTGTAGTTAATGGAGTGAGTAGAAACTATTTGAAAACAAGTTCATTCGAGACGTTCAGCAATATTTAAAAGTCCAGTTAAGTTTAGAGTTGCCAATTAAAAAAACCAGTGTCCTCCATACAAAATAATAGGATTGCCAACCTGCCGTGTGGTGTCTGGGCCGTAGAATTACACCACCCCATCTCATCCCGTGGGTGTCGTAAAAGGCGACTAAGGGAATAAATGCCAGAGGACACTTCTGTTTCCTTCTGTGCGGTGCGAACATCTCACCCCCAAGCTAAGGTCGCCGTGCCGAGAGCTGCATGGCTAGGTGAGAGCCCAAGTCGCGAGCGTGCCTGCTGTCGGGGACCGGGCGCCCCCAGGCACTATCCAGCCTTACCGTTACAAGCAGGGCTCTGTAGAGCGTGGACATAGTTTCCCTTGCTATTCGTGGGAACAAAATGAGGCTAAATAATTTACTCGGAGACGGCGGTGATGCTCGCCACACACCACGTCAATTGTTCTCATGGGGCGAAAAGCGAGCTGCGGAGTGTCGCTTAGCTACGCTGAATGTGCAGGGAGGGATGATAGATAAGATGGATGAAGTATGTGAAATAGTGAAGGACAAAAGGATAGATGTGTTATGTGTGAATGAGACAAAAAGAAAGGGAGTGGATATGTCTAAACACGGGTCCCTGACCGCTATCTGGTCCGGTGTTCAAGAGACACAGAGGGCCTGTCAGGGTGTGGGGATTATCCTCTCAGAGCGGATGATGAGCTGTGTAAAAGATTACGCTTGTGTGAGCCCTAGGATTCTTTGGGTGAGAATTAAGGTGGGCCTACACCCTATTTTTATTTTGTGCGTGTATGCACCCGATATGGGATGCTCACTTTCTGAGAGAGAAGAATTCTGGGGAAGTCTAGGAGATATAGTGAATGAATGTAGGTCTAACGAGAAGATGTTATGCTCGGCGACTTTAATAGTTGGGTTGGTGTGAAGAGGAATGGGTTCGAAAGAGTATTAGGGGCATTCGGGGACAATAGAGTGAATGAGAATGGGAGGAATTTACTAGAAGTATGTGTAGAGAACGGCCTGTGTGTAATGAACACTACCAGGCCCCTCAGAAAGTATTGCGA
Source organism: Orthosia gothica (assembly GCA_949775005.1). Lineage (NCBI taxonomy): Eukaryota > Metazoa > Arthropoda > Insecta > Lepidoptera > Noctuidae > Orthosia > Orthosia gothica. The sequence goes on along the minus strand of OX459045.1, from coordinate 25,549,719 downwards.
AAAAAAGTTTTTATATATGGGAGACTGGCCAGTTATAATGTTTTTCGAAAATATGATTATTTATAAGTAAAAATAAGTAAGTTCCAATTTCAAAATTTCCCTCCACATTTTTTGCGAGTTAATTCAAAGTATTGTGTCTCACTGAAATATGGATCTGCGCCGGGAACATTTTAGAGCTATGATTTTATACGATTTCAAGTGTCGCCTGAAACCGGATGAATCGTACGATAGACTTCAAATGGCATTCATGGATGAAGGCCCTTCCAAGGCAACCGTGTATCGTTGGTATAACGAATTCAAGCGCGGTCGACCAACTTTGGGGGATGACGAAAGAAGCGGTCGCCCTTTGACGGCTGTTACCGAAGAAAACGTGCTAGCAGTGAAAAATTTAATCCAAGACAATAGGCGAATTACATATCAGGAGATTCAACACATATTGAAGATTGGATCGGGAAGCGTTCACGAGATTCTACACAGCCATCTTCGCGTGAGGAGGATAGTATCACGCTGGGTGCCGCACAACCTCACCGATGCTCAGAAGCAGGCCAAGGTGGAATGGTGCCGTGATATGCTTAACAAATTTGAAGCAGGCTCGTCTCGGCGTGTTTACGACATCGTTACAGGTGATGAGTCCTGGATTTATCAATACGACCCAGAAACCAAGCGCCAGTCGACTGTTTGGGTGTTTCAAAATGAGCCAACGCCTACCAAAGTGAAGCGATCTAGAAGCGGGGGTAAGATTTTGATCGCTAGCTTTTTTAATTTGACTGGCCACTTGGTATCAATTCCCTTACGGGATCAAAGAAGCATTAATGCCGAATGGTATACTACCAAATGTTTGCCAGAAGTTTTCTCTGTTATAAGCAACAAGCGACCAAACACAGGGCTCCGCGGGCTACTGCTCCACCACGACAATGCACCTGCGCACACCGCACTCAAAACGAGGGACTTCCTGGACAGCACGCCAGTCAAACTCCTGGGTCACCCTCCTTACAGCCCTGATCTAGCACCGTGTGACTTCTTTTTATTCCCAAAAATAAAAAATCAGCTCAAAGGGATACAATTTTCGTCGCCGGAAGATGCGCTGGCTGCGTTCGAGCAGGCTGTAAACGAGGTGTCTGCGGCGGACTGGAAAAAGTGTTTTGAAAACTGGTTTAGGCGCATGAATCTTTGTATAGAGGCTGGTGGAAAGTACTTTGAAAAGATTTAATAAAAATATATGTACGTATAGAACAATTTTTTTTAGTTTCGCAAAACTTTCTGAGTGTCCCACGTATGTTTGATCATAGAAAGATCCATAGGTATAAGTGGGAAAGGCAAGACAGTAGAAGTATGATTGATTTTGTTATTGTAGATGAAAGATTGAAGAGCAAAGTTGCAGATACAAGAGCCTATCGGGGTGCTAATGTGGGGACTGATCACTATCTGGTTATGTGTCGGGTGGCTGGTCTGTTCAAGCATTGGCGTCATCGAGTTCAAATTCCTGTAACCGCGTTAGAAAGAATAAAAGTAGAAAGATTACAAGAACTTAAAGTAAAGGAGGAATATAAGAGGCAAGTAAAACAGAAGACGGATAAGATATTTGATGGTATGAATGATTTCAGTTTAGAGGATGTGTGGGATATAGTGAAAAGTAGTATGGTGAACGTAGCCGCAAAGTTATGTGGTATAGCGAAGAGGAAACGTGGTAGTAGAACGAATGATACTTGGGTAGATGATGAAGTAAAAGAGGTGGTGAAGAAGAAGAAAGAGTCTTGGCTTAAAGTGTTAGCCTGTAAGGCCCAAAATAGAATGAATGAGGCAACAAACGTGACGGATGATCTGGCAAGAGTGAAAGTAACGTATAAGCAAATTAAAGCGAAAGTCAAAGAGGTGGTAAAAATGAAGAAGGATGAAAAGGAAGAAAAATATAACAACAAGTTCTCCGATAACTTCAGGGCCAATGTTATGCTGTTCTGGAAACAGGTAAGATTGGCTCGCGGAGTGACAAAAACATCGAGCATGAATGGAATAAGAGCAGAAGATGGGTGCTTACTGAGTGAAGAATGTAAGGTCTTGGAACGCTGGAAGGGATATTTTGAAAGTTTATTTAGTTGTCAGGATAGTGTGCAAGGAGTGGGTAACTGGGCAGAGGCAAGTTGTCAAGACCCAAACTCGGACGAAGAGCAAAAGCATGAGAATGAAATAGGAATGGATGAGATTATAAAAGCACTGAGTGGGATGAAGATTGGTAAAGCTGCAGGGTATGACCGAGTATCTGTTGAAATGCTGAAGGGCGGTGACGGGGTGGTAGCAAGCCTGTTGTGACGGATCTTTAATATGTGTTGGAGATATGGCCGCTTGCCGGATGACTGGTGCAAGGCTGTAATCGTACCACTATATAAGGGAAAAGGCTCACAGCAGTAGTGTAAAAACTACCGCGGCATTAGTCTTTTGAGTATTGTCGGCAAATTATATGCGAAAGTTTTAATAAATAGAGTGGTAAAAGTGACGGATGAACAATTATGGGACGTGCAAGCAGGATTTAGAGAGGGAATGGGCTGTATGGATCAGATCTTCTCCTTGAGGAGCATAGCTGAAAAACATCTGGCTAAGCACAAAAAAGTCTACTGTGCTTTCGTGGACTTGGAGAAGGCCTATGACAGTGTGTGGAGGGATGAACTGTGGTCGAAGCTATCCGGGTACGGTGTGGACTGACACTTGGTACGGGCACTGAAATCTCTATATAGGGATTCCAGTGCTTGTGTTAGGATTAATGGGGCGTATACGAACTGGTTTTCCATTTCAAGGGGTGTTAGACAGGGCTGTGTAGCGTCACCGTGGTTGTTCAACTTGTACATGGATAGTTGTCTGATAGGTTTGAAAGAGCATGAGTGCGGATTGAGGATGAATGAGTTGCCTGTCAAATGCCTTCTCTATGCAGATGATCAAGTTCTACTTGCATCGTCAGCAGAACGGTTGCAAGACATGGTGACTGTGATGAATGAAGCTTTTAAGTTAAAAGGGATGAGTATAAATGTGAACAAGACTAAGGTAATGGTGTTTGAAAGAGAAGAAGATGTATCGAAGTGTGAAGTGAAAATAAATGATAAGAGTGTGGAGCAAGTGAAAGAGTTTGTATATCTGGGAAGTATGTTCACAAGAGATGGAAAGATTGAAGAGGATGTGGAAAGGAGAGTGAATGCAGGGAATAAAGTGAATGGTGCTATGCATGCAGTTGTGACCAACAAGTCGATGTCTCCGGAAGCTCGACTCGCCGTTCACAACAGCGTGCTGGTGCCTACACTTATGTATGGAAGTGAAGGCTGGGTATGGCAAAAAAGACATGAAAGTAGGATTAATGCAGTAGAAATGCGCTCCTTGCGGATTATGTGTGGTGTAACTTTAACTGATAGATTGAGGAATGAGGTAATAAGACAACGTTGTGGTTTAAAGAGTAACGTCGAGAGGGTGACCGGCAGTCCCAGGGTGGTGTCGGGTTTATCGTCCACAAGTCCCTTGTGAACAACGTGGTGAAGATCGAGAGTGTGTCGACCAGGGTGGCGTACCTTATACTCAGAATATCCTCAAGATATTCGCTGAAGGTCATACAGGTTTACGCCCCAACCTCGGCACACCCCGACGACGAGGTAGAGACCATGTATGAGGATATCTCTAAAGCCATGCATGGTTTCAAAACTCACTTCACCGTTGTCATGGGGGACTTCAACGCAAAACTGGGCAAACGAGACGAGGATGAGCTGCAAGTGGGGCAATTTGGAGTTGGACGTCGGAACCACCGGGGTCACCTACTGGCCAGTTTTATGGAGAAGGAAGGCCTCTATATGATGAACTCCTTCCTCAGAAAGCGTGAGCACAGGAAGTGGACATGGCAAAGCCCCGATGGTGGAACTAAAAACGAGATCGACTTCATCATGTCAACCAAGAAGCAAATGTTCAATGATGTCTGATGATCAATTCGCTGAAAACCGGGAGCGATCACCGTATGGTAAGAGGCACATTGAACATTCATATCAAGCTTGAAAGGTCTCGACTGATGAAGTCCACGCTCCGTCCAGCACAGATCCAGATCCAAAACCCCGAGAGCTTTCAGCTCGAACTCCAGAATCGTTTCGAGTGCCTAGGGAGCTCCGTGGACGAATACAGCGATGGGTTCGTGGAAGCTGTCCATACGGTCGGGTCTAAGTTTTTCAAGACCCGCCGTACACATAGAAATAAAAAGCTCTCTGATCCTACTCTCAAGCTAATGAAGGAAAGGCGTGAGATGATCCTGCAGTCTTCAGACGATGCGGTGAAATACCGGCAGCTAAATAGACGGATCTCAAAGTCCTTGAAAACCGACCTCCGCCGCTTTAATACCGAAAGCATTAAAGATGCTATCGAGCGGAATAAGGGCTCCAAGGTCTTTGCAAGAGATCTGTCTATTGGGCAGAGCCAGCTCACAAAACTGAAGACCGATGATGGCAGGATTGTATCCGCCAAACCGGAGCTTTTGAGGGAGATCGAGAGTTTCTATGGGCAGTTGTACACGTCAACCAGTAAACCCGTTGCGAATCTAGCAAACGACCTAAGAGCTAGATTGACCCGACACTATACCGAAGATATCCCGGACGTCAGCCTGTACGAGATTAGGATGGCTCTGAAACAGCTCAAAAACAACAAGGCGTCGGGTGACGACGGAATCACGGCTGAACTCCTGAAGGCGGGTGGAAAACCGGTCCTTAAGGTCCTTCAGAAGCTGTTTGATTCCGTCATACTCGAGGGCAAAACGCCACAGGCATGGTGCAGGGGTGTGGTGGTCCTCTTCTTCAAAAAGGGTGACAATGCCCGGCTGAAGAACTATAGGCCTATCTCACTTCTTAGCCATGTCTACAAGTTGTTTTCAAGAGTCATCACGAATCGTCTCGCGCGCAGGTTTGACGATTTCCAGCCTCCCGAACAAGCCGGATTCCGAAAAGGCTTTAGCACCGTAGACCACATACATACGCTGCGGCAGGTTATACAGAAGACCGAAGAGTATAACCTGCCTCTTTGCTTAGCGTTTGTGGACTACGAGAAAGCCTTCGATTCGATCGAGACTTGGGCTGTACTGCAGTCTCTCCAACGGTGCCAGATCGACTACCGGTACATTGAGGTGTTGAAGTGTTTGTACAGAAACGCCACCATGTCAGTCCGTCTTCAGGATCAGACCTCGAAACCAATATTTCTCCAGCGTGGCGTGAGACAGGGAGATGTCATTTCTCCGAAACTGTTCACTGCTGCGCTGGAGGATGTATTCAAGGTTCTGGACTGGAGGGGCCTAGGCATTAATGTTAATGGCGAGTACATCACTCATCTTCGGTTTGCCGACGACATAGTGGTCATGGCTGAGACCATGGAGAGCCTCAATACAATGCTCGATGACCTCAGTAGAGCTTCCGGAAGAGTGGGTCTTAAAATGAACATGGACAAAACCAAGGTGATGTTGAATGCCCATGTTACACCCACTCCTATCAAGGTTGGAGACTCTACACTCGAAGTTGTGGAAGATTATGTCTACCTGGGACAAACGATCCAGTTGGGTAGGGCCAACTTCGAGAGAGAGATAAACCGTCGAATCCGACTCGGCTGGGCAGCGTTCGGGAAGTTGCGCGGTGTCTTCTCGTCCAACTTACCACAGTGTCTCAAGACAAAAGTCTATGACCAGTGTGTGTTGCCAGTGATGACATATGGCTCTGAGACGTGGTCGCTTACAATGGGCCTTATCAGAAAGCTTACAGTCACTCAAAGGGCAATGGAGAGGGCTATGCTCGGCATTTCCTTGCGTGATCGAATCAGAAATGTAGAGATCCGTAAGAGAACCAATGTTACCGACATAGCTCGAAGAATTGCCAAACTTAAGTGGCAGTGGGCAGGGCACATTGCTCGCAGAACGGATGGCCGATGGGGCAGAAAGGTTCTGGAGTGGCGACCGCGAACCGGAAGACGTTGCGTTGGAAGGCCTCCCACCAGGTGGACCGATGACCTCGTGAAGGTTGCGGGGATCCGCTGGTTGCGAGACGCACGGGACCGATCAATGTGGCGACGCTTGGGGGAGGCCTATGTCCAGCAGTGGACGTCTTTCGGCTGATATGATGTGGTTTAAAAGAAGATGTAGTGACTAAAATTGAAAAGGGTATGTTAAGATGGTTTGGCCATGTTGAGAGGATGAATGAAAGTCGACTAACGAAAGGTAAGGTAAGGTTCACGTCTGCCTTGCCTACAAGGCAGACGTGAATGGAAACGCCGGGAGGTGACGCCCTAGAAAGTCATACATAGACCTTATAGGTGATGTTCTTCAGAAAGGCCAAGTGCGCAGTACCCATAACCGGCGTGTGTGTATGACTAGATGTATGAATGTGTGTGAAGCAAAAGAAGTATGTAAGGATCGTAGCAGGTGGCGTTCTGTAGTTTCTGCCTACCCCCATGGGAAAAAGGCGTGAGTTTATGTATGTATGTCTATATATTAAACTTTTGTAATGACCCATTTTATCTTTCTTCGTAGATTCAAATATGATTATTTATGCAGATAGCACTCTATATGATTTGTCTCCTAGCTTGAGATATTTTGGATGTTTTTTTACCTCGGTAGATATTTCGTAATTTACACTTACAGTAACCGTATTTGAATTCGGTGCAAGGCTTGCTCTCCTCTTCTAAAGACGCTTCTGCTTTCGAATTCAGAGAAGCGATACCGTATTTTTTAGAGTTCCGTACCCAAAGGGTAAAAACGGGACCCTATTACTAAGACTCCACTGTCTGTCTGTCTGTCACCAGGCTGTATCTCATTAACCGTAATAGCTATACTGTTGTAATTGTTCACACATGATGTGTTTCTGTTGCCGCTATAACAATAAAAACAGAACAAAATAAATATTTAAGTGGGGCTCGCATACAACAAACGTGAATTTTTTTTGCCGTTTTTTGCGATAATGGTACGGAACTCTTCGTGCGAGAGTCTAACTCGCACATTGCCGGTTTTTTTTCAATCGTTTTTGGTTTCAATATTTTATTAGACAAAGTAATAAAAAAACCCGACTGCTTCAAAAGCGAACTAAAAAGTCCTAAACAAGGAAAAAATCATGCTGTGCAGTCGGAGGATATATATTCGTGGGCTGGCTGACCAAAATCTGGTGTATCCTCCGCCTGCACAGCATGATTTTTCCCTTGTTTAGGACTTTTTAGTTCGCTTTTGAAGCAGTCGGGTTTTTTGATTTTTGAATTAAGTTTTTTTATTTACTTATAACTTTTTAGGTAGGTTTTTTTCGAATTAGATACATTTTAACATATAAGTGTTATATATTTTTGAAATCACCTCTTAAAACCCTTTATTTTGATACCCCAGCCAATGGGTTTCGAAGAAAAAAAAAATTTGGGCCCCCACAATATGGTACCCAAAATCCGCCATTTTTCTATTGTCCAATTTTAATGTAGCCTATGACACTCGCAGGGTTAAGACGCATGGATTGACGTATGAATCATCAAAATCGGCCAACGCGTTTGGTCTCTGGAACGCCATATAGAACAAACATACATACATATATACATACATACTTACATACATACATAGACTGATAAACACATTACCCTCCTTCGGCAGTCGGGTAATGAATATGCAGTTTCAAAAAGGTCACATGTCTTAATATTTGAAGGTTTACTTAGATATCTGAATGTTTGATCGCTTTAACTCCTTTAGGACTAGTAATTTTTGTATAAATTTGGGAAGAAATCACAGAGTTTTTATTAGGGAAATCTTGAAATGAAAATTTAACACCGTGACTACCGCCACCCCACCAATGGCATGGTATATCTCGTAAACTGCTGGAGTACTAGTTGTGAATTTTGGGTATCAATTTTACCTTGCAGGGTAGTAATTTTCTATGCAGGTTTGAGAAAAGCGACATGCTCCTCTAACTTGGAATCAACATTCAAAGTCGTGGTCCTGCTGAACGAGCGAGCGAAAGTTATCATCGTTGATTTCTCGGTAAATACAAATGTTTCAGTTCTGTTTTTTTTACCTATTGAATCACTCTCGTAAAACTCAAATGCTCGTATGAAAAAAATCAGTTTAGCAAGGCAAACAATAATATTAAAGCTACCTGGGATGTCATTAAGAAAGTTTCAGATCTGCAAAGTTGTCGTCTTCCCTCTTTTGACCTATTAAAATTACCTGAAACCCCACAATCCTCGCTAAATCGCGTCAATAACTTTTTTGCAAATGTCGGTTGTAACTTGGCTTCCAAAATTAAACCACCCTCCATAAAGGCTAACTTTTAGCTAGCTCTAATTCGTGTGGCTCGATGGTTCTCCTTGAGGTAACTGAAGAGGATGTTGATGCCATAATTTTAAGTCTAAGGTCTGATTGTGCAACTGGCGTGGCCGGTGTGCAATCTAAAATAATAACGGCTTCGCGGTCTGTTTTGGTGCCGATAATTACATAAGTCTGTAAGATATCGATTGGTGCTGGTGTCTCCCCGAAGGCTTTTAAAAAAGCAGTAGTTCATCCCATTTATAAGTCTGGGTGCGGAGATGATGTAAATAACTACCGTCCACCTCGATATTAACGGCTATGTCGAAGATCAAGAACAAGAACTTGATCAGTTTTTCAAGGCAAATAATATCTTAGCTGAGAATCAATACGGATTCAGAAATAGAGTAAGCACTGAAGACGCAGTTATGGCTTTGTCTGATCACGTAGCTAGGACGTTTGACAGAAAACACAAGTGCTTGGGAATTTTCCTTGAGCTGTCAAAGGCATTTCCATTTCTGTCCCAACCATAATAAAAAAAATGGTACACATTGGAATCCGAGGTCAGACCTTGAAGATCTTTGCGGACTACCTCAGTGATCCTACTCAGAGAGTCAAAGTTGGCTCACACGAAAGTGATGACGTACGGCGTTCCGCAGGGCAGCATCCTATGGGGCCTACTCTCTTCCACATTTATATAAATGGGCTATGTGAACTGTATCTGGACAATTGTCGGATCTTTACCTATGCCGACGATATCGCCCTCGTAATAGATGGTTCTGACTGGCCCCGCACATATCAATGTGCCGAGGCTGCGCTTTCCATCGTGATGAACCGGTTGTCAGATAATTTGCTCACTTTAAACCTTAATAAATCGATGTAACTCCCCTTTGCCATTAGGTCAAATCTCTGCCCGCCAAATTCCCTTACCCTGCAAGTACACACTTGTATGTCCCAAGTGTAGCTGCCTATTCCTCACTAATTCTTAATTCTTCTTGTGTAAGGTACCTGGGCGTATTCATGGATAGGCATCTAAATTGGCACTCACAGATAGACAAAGTCACTTCTGAAATATGAAGCTGATTTATGTTTTTAAGAGGCTTCGAAGTTCTGCTGACCGTGATACGCTTAAATTGATGTACTTTGCTATGTGTCAGTCAGTCTTAGCTTACTGCTTGCCCGTTTGGGGAGGTGCCGCAAAAACTGTCTCTATCCACCTGTAGAGGGCGCAGAGAGCCGTCATGAAGGTGATGCTCTGACCGCGACGATGTCCCACTCTGCAGAGCTGCACAGTGGGACATCGTCCGGTGGGACGTCGTCGCGGTCGTATCGTATGCTGACTGCAAAGTACTCACAGCCAGACAACTGTATGTGTTCCTTTCAACTCTACGCAAGCACTCGGCCCGTCCTCTTGCGGAGCCGACTGGCCGACACAGGCATAACGTGTTTCCTTCGGTGCGTCAGACAGTCAGAACCACAGAACAGATAAAAGAGATGACCTCTTTTAAGAGACCTCTTTTATCTGTTCTGTGGTCAGAACTACCTTTACCAGAGGACAATTTTATATTAGTAGCGTTTAATTAACTTGTCATACGCTAAACCTTATTATTATATTATTTCATTACCTTATTATTATTTTTGTTTGTTCTACAAATAATAGTATATTATGCAACTAGTGAATAAAAGACGGATTTAAAGCGAGGGCCATACATGAATCAAGAGCAAGTGAAGGATTCTAACGACTGAATCACGACCGTAGGGAGTGATTCATGATGATTGAATCACGAGCATAGCGAGTGATTCAAGTGTTAGAATCATGAGCGACGCGAGTGATTCATGGTCCTCGATATAAATCCGTTTTATTCAAGAGTTGCATACTATATTTTATACCATGACTTCGAGAAAAAGAAAGATTTAAGCGAAAAGCACAAGGAATATTACGAGTAATAAATAAATGAATGGTTTTTACCTTCAAAATTTACATAAAATGTGAAACCCTGACCCCTGAGCTAGGTAACAGCACCTGTGTTTCAGGGGTCACTGACCACCTCCGTTACGTTACATAATTATAATTAATTAAATACCTTTGCAATTAATATAAGAATTACAATCCAAACAAGTACTCAATAAATATCTTAGACTAAAATCAAAATTATTATTAAAATCCTAAATAACAAACTCAAAATTAAAATCGAAGAAGGAATTTGTGTATCGAGTATTTTTTGCGCAAGGAGGCACAAGGAGGTTACATAGCATTGAGATGGATGTCTAATACATTGGTGTGTTCCAAATTCAAAAACCAAAACAGTGATTAAAATGCTTTTTACCCGACTGCCGAAGGAGGGTAATGTGTTTATCAGTCTATGTATGTATGTATGTATGTATGTAAGTATGTATGTATGTATGTATGTATGTATGTATGTATGTATGTATGTATGTATGTATGTTTGTTCCTATGTGGCGTTCCAGAGACCAAACGCGTTGGCAGATTTTGATGGTTCATACGTCAATCGATGCGTCTTAACCCTGCGAGTGTCATAGGCAACATTAAATTTGGATAATAGAAAAATGGCGGATTTTGGGTGCCATATTGTGGTGGCCCAAAAAATTTTTTTCTTCCAAACCCATCGTGTGGGGTATCAAAATAAAGGGTTTTAAGAGGTGATTTCAAAAATATATAACACTTATATGTTTAAATGTATGTAATTCGAAAAAAAACTAACTAAAAAGTTATAAGTAAATAAAAAAACTTAATTCAAAAAATCAAAAAACCCGACTGCTTCAAAATCGAACTAAAAAGTCGTAACCAAGGAAAAAATCATGCTGTGCAGGCGGAGGATACACCAGATTTTTGGTCCGCCAGCCCGCGAATATGTATCCTCCGCCTGCACAGCATGATTTTTTCCTTGTTTACGACTTTTTAGTTCGATTTTGAAGCAGTCGGGTTTTTTGATTTTTTGAATTAAGTTTTTATTCACTGTTTTTAGTGAATAAAATAAGCTTTTTAGAGGGGGAATGGTATAAAAATATTTGAATTTAAATTTATTGTTATTAATTTTATAAATTATTGTAGTAAAAATATCTGCCTAGCCCTTTCGCAACTAAATTGGGGTCGGCTTCCAGTCTTACCGGATTCAGCTGAGTTCCAGTGTTTTACATGGAGCGACTGCCTATTTGACCTCGTGGACCCAGTAACTGGGTAACACGGTACCCCTTGGCAAGACTGGTGTCAGATCTCAAGCTTCTGACTAACCGTAACGACTGTCAAAGATCTTAAAATGACAGCCGGGACCAACGGCTTAACGTGCTTTCCGAGGCACAGAGGAAACTCGGTTATGTTGAAATGCTCACCCATCCACGGACCGACCTCGTCAAGCGTTGCTTAACCTTGATGATCGACCAGTGCGGCTTTTATTATTTAGCCACGAGCTCCTCCTTATAAATTATTGTAGTAATTATGTATTAAATACTGACTTTTCATACCACCATTTATTCTACAAATGATAAATTGCTTTTGCTTTACCTACATGTTTTATCGCTCCTTGCGACGGCTGATCACTGACTCCTAAGTCACACGAATATACACCTAGTTTAGGAGTCAGAGTATTTAAAAAAACCGGCCAAGTTCGAGTCGGACTCGCGTACGAAGGGCTCCGTACTATTATTGCAAAAACATCGTTTGTTGTATGGGAGCCCCACTTAAATATGAATTTTATTTTGTTTTTAGTATTTGTTGTTAAAGCATCAGATCAGTAACAGTAACTATCAACGGTATCAGCAAAAAAATACATTTTCTGTTAAAATTTCAATTGCCTAGCTATCACGGTTCATGAGATACAGCCTGGTGACAGACGGACAGACAGACGGACCGCGAAGTCTTAGTATAGCCCTCGCCAAACTTCTTGGCCACCCAAGAAACGGTGCTGTTTTGTGTGAGATTTACTACTGCGCAGCCATTATATAGCCAACTTCAGGGCAGCCAATAAGTTTGGCGAGAACTATAATAGGGTACCATTTTTAACCTTTGGGTACGGAAACCTGAAAATAACCTCTATTTTTAAGCCTATAAGCCTATTGTAATAATTTAGTTCTATGAAATTGTAAGACAGGCTTTTGAAAGAATAAAAAAATATATTTAGTAGCTATGACAATATTTTCAGGCGTATTTGTATCTTCGTACATTCATGCTCGTGTCCTTTAATTAATTATACACCACCTACAGTAGTAAATCATCAATTCCCATGCAATTACAAAATTTTACGCACCTAATAAAGTGTAAAACCTTTAGGACATATGTGCAGTCGTGCACCAATGTAGTAAATAATGACTTAATTAATTAACAATAACTTAATACATGCCATGTCCTGACTCTTGATGACTCTTGTGGCGGTCGCGGGGATCCACTGGATGCGAGAAGCACAGGACCAGTCGATGTGGTGAACTTGCGGAGGTATAATATCCATGGACAACTTTCAGTTGAAATGATCATATGTTTTACAACGTGTAGGTTCTACCTAAACGAGTTTGGTTCGTGGTTTTTTTATAGTTGAAGATATTTTTAGAGGCCTTATGAAGTTTCGGATCTGGATACGGATAAAGAAATAATATTAAACCGGTTCCGGTTATGAAATTATTACGGGTTATCCGTTAGTTTCGGTTACGGATATTAGATTTTTAGGAATTTGTAAAACTTTTACACAAAGGCTAATTAGTTATGTTATGACTAAGCAAAAAAAATAATAAACCAACATGCAAGAGACGCGTGCGGCTAGTGTGTCGTGTCGGCTCGGCCGGGCGGAAAAACCTGCCATAACATCTCTCATTTGGACTCCGCCCCTAACCGAAATTATCCGAAACTTTTATTTCGGATTCGGTTTCGGTTACGGAGCTCCTTTACATCTCTATTTAAAACATCTTAGTCATACAGGATATTCTTCTACCTTTTATTAACTGTGGAAATCCCTAAGGATGTCCTTCACCCTGCGGCGAGCGAAGGGGATGTCAGACTAACTGACTTTTAGTCAGTTAGAGTCTGACAGCCCACACGGCGTTCAGCGTCTACATTTGCTCGGGACGCTGGAGTGCATGCGCATTTCGTCACGCTCCCCTGACCCCGTCACCGTCTGCAGCCGTATACGGCCGCAAATACCCAAGAGAAACACGCGCGGAAAACGGCGCCCGCTCCCAGGCAACAGACTTAACAGACTTGGGGAGTCTGTTGCCTGCAGTGCTGTGTGCAGTGTTGTCCTGCAGGCCACATTCTATGGCAGCTGGAGATCATTCCGTGGCCTCCGCCGCCTGGTGCGTCTACTACGGATATGTTCTATTCTCCCTGTCCATTCCAGCCGCTTCCTTTGCGACCATCATTTCCTCGCAGAAGGAGGCGACGGCGTTCCACGCGCTCTGTCTTCTAACCATGGACTGGATCACGATCGGAAGCGAGAAGTTATCCGTAGTACCGACCGCCGCCACGAGGTCACGGCGCAGCACTGCCCAATCTGGGCACTCCTCAAGAGTGTGTTGCGCCATGTCGTCTAAGCAGATGCCACAATGGTGGGAAACGTGTTCGGCTCCAGACCTATGCGGCACAGGTACGCCCAAAGCACCCATGCCCGGACAGTAGGTACCCGTCAGCCGGAAAGTAAGGGCGCCATGCCGTCACTGCAGCCAATCCCTCAAAACGCCGCTATAGTGGCGTTTGCTGTGTTTATCTAACTAGGATTAGGATCCATGTTTGGTGCCTATGATCATCGTCATGGCACCTTATGAATTGAATAGCAATTTACATTAATTTATCATTCGTATTCTTGCGAAAATCATGTTGTTAGATGCCTACTTATCATTTATTTATATTCCTAATAGGAATAGCCAGCATCGTCACGCTGCCGCACTGGTTTCTGCTGTCGTCATAATCCATTCTTGATGTCTTAGGTTTTTTTTCTCAAATTAGAAAGTTAATTTACGGTACAAATGAATCTACTTTGGGTATTTCCGATTCCTTTTTTGTGAGTCTCAAGTTGCTAGTCTGTTTTGTTGGATCAGTGACGAAATGAAAGTTTTATATTAATTTGAATTTATGAACGATATTTATTTCACTCACAAGAAAAAAATAAACCATTTTTCATTAATTGCCATATAACACTTAAATAATTTATCACTTTACCTATTATTAGCTTTACAACCTATCTAAACGTTTTTTTTTTGAGTAGGTTCTTATATCTAGTATACAATTTACTTACGTACTTACTTAAGTATTTCAATTTCCTCAGTACCTACATTTTTAACCACCACTTACACGCATTTGTCTTATATTAACCACGTTTTGTGCACTGAAAATGTGTATTTCACAGTCACTAATGTCATTACGTGATACTGTGTGTTATTGTGTGTCACGGTCCGCCTTGACGCACATTCCGTTCACCTTGGCGAAACCCGCAGGACACGGATCCCCGGTGAAGGATGATCGTTCATCCAGAGTTATTGCTGGAACGCTCCCGTTATTCGGAATGTTATTATTCACAAATGCTGGTTTTACTGTTGTCACATTTAGATTTTTCACATTTACGGTATTCTTCCTTACAGCTGGTTTTACGATGTATCCTAGGGTTCTGTTTTTCTCAAAAGTTATGTCTTGATACACATCGTTGCTCAAGTATTCGGAGTAATTCACTGGATCACTATGTTCACTGTCGTTCAAAGGTAGTTTCATCTTGTCTGGGATCTTGGACGAAACAAACAGTTTCCGTTTGGGTGGGTTCTCTGTCACGGTCGATGGTAGAAGGTTAAGGTTGACGATTCCATTGGGTTTTTGCGGCAGGTCATGATCAGCTGATCGGGGCGGGTTCGTGTACAGGCGCAGAGGAGGCTGCGATGTCCGAAGCTCGCTATATCCCCGTTCCTGATATGGAACCGGTCTGCGATCAAACGCAGGCACGTGTAAAGGTAGGCGATTTATAGCTCGAGACACGACTACTTCTTGGCCGTGGATTTTTCCTACTGCTAATAACACGAAAACGATGAGTAATTCACTCATGTCAGGGTTATTTTACTATGAAGGGATTTTTTATTATAATTTAACACAGCGAACTATATTTTTTCAATGCGTAGCGAACCACAGTAAACAATGTGTTAGTTTGGAAACAGCTGGGCGCGTAATAAGGAATCAGTTTGTTGTTCATTGGGCTTCACGCTTTTGCACTTAAGGCCAAGACAACTCAATGTTAATTATGGTTTCGAACACAATGCTAGAAAATCATCACTTTAGCGGTTAGCTGGCACGTCTACCTATAAGAATGTTGTGCATCTGATGCATAATTATTAATTAAGTAGGTGCACTTTATACCTACTAGGTAAGTCTACGTAGTTAGGTGTGTCGTATAAATATTAGGTATCATTTCCTCAATAACATGATAAAATAAGGAAAAAATTACATAAAATTACCGGTTTAGGTACCTACCAACATAAACTGGTATAGCACGGTCTATTAAAAAAGTTGTCTTAGCTAACTCTATGATATTGAGACAAAAAAGAAACAGCAAAACAATTACTTACGTACAAACTATGCAAGATGGTTATTAGGAATTCATTCTGTAAAGTTCATTTGCGGACCGATATTATTAGACCCCGGTTAGACCGTAGATTAGAATTTATATTGTAGTTTTTCTGGGCAAAACTAGAGAAAAACACTATCAAGCTCTACATATATACACTCCGTATATTTTAATTAATATTTTACCAATATTCTGTAGGTATTCTCCTTAAAAGTTAATAGTAGATATTTATTTTTAGACGAGATGTTATCGTGATTGTCTTCAATAACAGGTAGTAACTTTGAAGGTGGAATATAATGAAGTAAAAAACTTTTAAATGTGGAAGTAGTTTTATGGATTATTTTTATTGAGAAATAGACATCTTAATGCCTTAACAAAAATAACAACAGTAAAAAAAAACAAAGTAGGCATAGTATGTTCCTTCGGTTTGGTCAGACAGACAGTATTAGGCAAAAAACTTGACATTTGGCAACTTATTTTTAGATTGAATCGATGGTAATGAAACTACTTTGGAGTTAATTAATTAAACAGATGGTATAAAACTCAATTAAAAATTTATTATCAACGTAATTCGTCACACAGTTTACAGCTGCTATAATTAAGCTTGTTGATCAATCCTTACGTCTAGACCCAAATCCTCGTCTTCATCTTCTGGTTTCAGTTTACTGTTATCTGTCTCTCTTTTGGGGGCACTGACCTCTATTTTGTCACCGCCGTAAACATAATCATTTGGTCCAAGTGGTACGAATAGAGGATAATCGTCTTCAGGTTTTTTGGGTTTTTTCGTGGTTTCGTCAATTGGGTTATATCCGGAACTAGGTTTACTGGATGTGCCAAATATTGGTGGGTTCACTACGATGGGCTTAGATGTTACGTGTTCAGTTGTTGGGTCTTGGTACCCACCTTCGTTTGGTTTCTCAGAAGGCTGACTATTATAACCATTGTTATCTTGATTAGGTTTTCCATATTGGTTGTTGTAGTTTCCGTTCTGGTTGTTGGGATTCCCCTCCTGGTTGTCAGTGTTTCCATTCTGGTTGTTGTAACCTCCGTTCTGGTTGGGACTTCCGTTCTGGTTGTTGTAACCTCCGTTCTGGTTGGGACTTTCGTTCTGGTTGTTGTAACCTCCGTTCTGGTTGGGTCTGCCATTTTGGTTGTTATAACCTCCGTTCTGGTTAGGTCTTCCATTTTGGTTGTTATAACCACCGTTCTGGTTGGGTCTTTCATTTTGGTTGTTATAACCTCCGTTCTGGTTAGGTCTTCCATTTTGGTTGTTATAACCATTGTTCTGGTTGGGTCTATCATTTTGGTTGTTGTAACCTCCGTTTTGGTTGGGTCTTTCATTTTGGTTGTTGTAACCTCCGTTCTGGTTGGGTCTATCATTTTGGTTGTTGTAACCTCCGTTCTGGTTGGGTCTATCATTTTGGTTGTTGTAACCTCCGTTCTGGTTGGGTCTTTCATTTTGGTTGTTGTTATTGCCATTCTGGTTGTTAGGATTCCCATACTGATTGTTTCCATACGATGGCCTGTTTGAATTACCATTTTGATTGTTCGGCTTATTGTATGGACTATTATTGGGGTTTCCATTTCCATACTGATTAGGGTTCCCGTACTGGTTGTTAGGGTTCCCATATTGATTGTTATGATTCCAGTTGCCATTGCCGTTTTGGTTATTATTGTTGGGGTTTTGGTTACCGTGATGATGATGGTGGTGGGGTCGGTTGTTGTAATTGTTACCTTGAGGACCGTTTCCGTTTTGGTTTGGTGCTCCGTAGCCTCCTCCGTTGGGTGGTCCTGGAGGTCCATCATCTTCCACAACGACTTCCACGACAACAGTTTCACCCGGGGGTTTCCCTGGCCTGTGTCCTGGTTGGCGATGACCGTTTAGAACCTGCGACACGCCTCCCAAAAACGCACCAGCAACATTGTGGGCCGCATCATGCACTTTGGAGTTCACGTCTATTGCTCCACTCAAGAATCCTTTTAATAAACTGGCGTTACACTGAGAACTCACAACTATAATAAACACTAACAAATAGGACTTCATTTTAAATTGAGAATAAATAAATATGGAGTAGAGATGCGCTCGTCCTTGTCTGACTAAGTGCGATGGTCGTGTGCACAGCTAAGGCGTCATCTTCACAATACGATTACTATTCTCTTATAAACCAGTTTTGACTCACAAGTTTTATTTGAAAAATTATAAAGTTATTCAAAACTAGACATCCCCCTCGAAACGTTTGTTTCCACTGCACAGCGATTATGTGATTTACTTGTTTCCGATGATGGTAGGGTAAGACTTTATTTTAGTGCACCTGATATTTATAATTTAACTGAAGGTAAAACTTTCACTTTATTTCAGTTTATTTTAAAAGGTTCTCGAAGTTTTTTTTTGTTCCGGCTTCTTTTAGTCCATTTAACATTTTTGCTAGTAAGTATTATATCCGAGAGTTGACAAAACAAATTTGATTTAAATTCAATTAGCATTATCATTATCTTTTCTGGGATCAAAATCGTAGTCATAGTCGTTATTATGTTTATGAATATCCTGTTTATCTTTGGGTTTAGTAATTCCGTGTAGCATCGACGCGATACCTTGTTCATAAATAGGTTTATTATTCGTAGTCGCAGGTTTATCCGACAAACTCGTTCCACCGTGGACAGTCTGTTCACCTTGATTTTGTGTGTGAGGTCGCTTCTTGGTCACCGTGAGAGGTTGAAACGGTCGTGAGATCACTTCATTTGGGCTTGGTGTCGGAAAATTATTGAACAGGTTATTTTCTTTTGTTTTCCAGTCAAAATTTGATGGAGAAAAACTTGATTGAAATAACTTGTTTATGTTTTCCATGATCTTCTTGAACATGGAGTTTGTATCTAGGTTTGAATTTTGGTTGAACATGTCGAAATTGTTTCTCGGATATATAAAAGGAAAGCCCGTTTGCCCTAGCTGCGGTCTGTCATATGGCACTGGAACTTGACTCCTGTGTTCTGGTGGATTTGTAGACGTCTTTTGTATGATATCCAGTACATCGTCGATAGAACCGAGGTCTGGATTGATCAGTTTTGAAGGTAAAACACATGATATAATTGCACATATTACCACTATCACGCGAAATAACATTTTACAAAATATTGAAACGCCTTGCTGTAGGGAATTCAAAATTATTACTGTCTGCATTTTATTGCATTTAATTCGAGTGCAATTAATAAGTAATTATGTAGTCAATTAACCTAATTGAGTAGGTATTAGATACTAATTAAGATGGTCTTTACAGACCATTTGCCTCTTAGTATTAATTTTCGGTTGGTAAAAAAAGCGTATTTGGGAATCCCCAATACGCTTCAACAGCAAAAAGATCAAGATCAAGTTTTATTGAAATAATTTGAATATTCTAATATTATTAGTACCTATAAGATCTATCGAGTGCTTTACGTTGAACACACCTATGAATAAAATATCAGTCTTGTTAAAAACACACAAACTCGTTTTTGCTTATTTACAAATGATTGAGTATGTGGCATCAATACAATTTCAAGCAAGCGTTTGCAGTAATAATAAGTGGCTAATCTACACTTATATAGGTAATACTTTTAGTCGTTACGAGCCATTTTAAGATCGTCCTAGGTATTTCCAAAAAAAGCGTGACCAAATACTGAATAGGTAGTTCTTTGGGCACCTCGACACGGATAGGTTAGGTTCGAAGGAGCTGAGTTCGCTCGCTCACTTCAGCTCCCGTCGTCTCCTTCATGTTAGGTTACTTTAGACCCAGCAGCCAGAAATAGGAGCCCGCGAAGCGGGGCTCCGTCGACATTATTTCGTGTCCCTCCCTCCCTTAAAACGATGGACATTTACGATTTTTTTTATTCTTACCTGTAATAAACTTTAACCATGGATATCTCCATAACCATGGGGGGGTAACGAAACCTAACGCGCCGAAAATCGACGGCACATAATGGAAATTTTAACCGCAGCGTATCAACCAATTTATAAATTCAAGATTTAGTTTTAGTACCTACCTACCCTACCTACAGGTAAAGTAGTAGTAAAGTCATCTAAAACATATTTTTTTGTAGTAACGTATAATGCCAATTTCATTCTTTTTTGGTAATTATTTTGGGTGATTATGCTATTTAATGATTCCTTTACAAAAGTGAATAAAACAAATGCAGTTTTAGTTGAACTGTATTAATTAACAAGAATTTTAAAACGTGAAGACAAAGTTAACAGGGGACGCTTACTGTAACCAATAAAATCTGTGTTCTGTCAGAAAATACTATAAAGTGTACCCAGAATATTTTCTCATTGAAAAGGTTCTTACAAGATTTGATATAAATACAAAAAAAAAGGGTTCCGTACCATTATCGCAAAAAACGGCAAAAAAACACGGTAGTTGTATGAGAGCCCCACTTATATATTTATTTTATTCTGTTTTTAGTAATTGTTGTTATAGCGGCAACAGACATACATCATCTGTGAAAATTTCAACTGTCTAGCTATCACGGTTCACGAGATACAGCCTGGTGACAGACAGGCAGACACACGGGCCGCGGAGTCTTCGTAATAGGGTCCCGTTTTTACCCTTTGGGTACGGAACCCAAAAAAGTAGTAAGTCTAAGTACCTACTTACTTGTAGGAGTGTCAAGTATGTTGAAATTTTATCAATTACAGTAATCGTCCGTAATAATGTTTAATAGATTATAAGAAAGTAATATAATGTGTAAATGTTAGTAAATTAAGTGGAAACATTAGACATAGTAACAGCAATCAAGTACCCGTACAAAACAATGACTTATCATAACATTTGGCTTAAAACATTTTCATGTACAAATAACATAAGCGCCAACTTGGCGGGTATACATGGCTGGTGGTCTACTCATCCCCTGGACAACCTTGGGCAGAGAAACTAGGCATGCTCTTCTACTAAAACTTCGGGCCGACATTTTTCGGATAGGATGAAGTGTGTAAGCGCTCTGTCATTTTGTTTTGGCAGCATATTTGTTTTTATTATTGTTCTAGTCTAGACATCGATATATATGTACAGTACAACTATTTTCTAACCCTCTTACTAATAAACACAGAATAAAGTTATACCAAGTATAAACCAATGAAAATGTATGGTTATTCCTGGTATAACTTTATTCCGTGTTAAGAACGTTAATATCCCTCGGCAAACTTCGTGTTTCGTCAGTCGTCGGATTTCCTTTTCCATCAGTTGCCCCAAAGAGTAAAATAATATAATATGGGGGAGTTGCCCTTTGCACTCGGTGCAGACCGGACACTCTCAATCAACTTGGAAGTATATAGAGTTGTTAATACTCTTTTAACTTAATGTAATTTATTTAAAAATGGGAGGAAATCTGCTGAAGGGAAATAGTTTTACAGCTCTATATCGTTCACACGGAAATCAAAACAACAATAAAGTACTTAGTTCTGAATTCAAATTATTATACACGATATATCTAATAATTGATGGACATGGTAATTAGCCATTCGTTTGTATTCGGAAATGCGACGATTGCCGAGGGATATGCTACTTTTCATCCCAACATAATATGTTCCCTTGGGATAAGAAAACACTTTTCAAGCAGGCGAAGCCGCTGGCAGAAGATAGTATCCAATAAATAAATGCCTTTTTCCAAAACCCAGTAATTTGATGGCATTTGCCTGTCGTCACAACCCTTTTTATCATTTTAATTACACACATCAACTATTTGCACGTCCTTATTATAATACTCACAACGGATCTTTGTGTCTCTGAATTGGCTGCACGAGCCTGCACAGAAGCTATTTTTGTGTCAATATTGAAAGTGAAGATAGCACTGTATAACTGTCTCTTTCACTCACTTACGTTTGTCGCATCATCCTATCTCGCTTACTCTATGCAGTTAAACTGTTTCTTGCGCAATAGATGACAGAGCCAACTTCAGAGCCACAAAGATCCGTTGTGAATATTATACTTAGGTGTGTTTATAAGAGTCGACAATTTTTTTATTGTTTACTTAAATTGAAGAGTAGGCCACCAGCCCAAAATTTCGATTATCAATTAAAACTTTGGACATAATATTTTGTAACTCATTATTAAAATATGAACATATAATTTAATTATAGTTTAACTGTTTTATTAAATTACATTCATTACATTATTTTATATACAATCTTAAAACGTAATAAGGCACATATTTTTTTAAGTGAAATTGATTAAACACGTTTCTGTGATCTAAATACATTGTAACATTAGTCTAAGAACTTCACATTGAAGTTGGTATATAATTGATGGATTAAAAAACAACATCAGGACTAGCCAAGTCACATATTTCCATCTTGTTTTGCATAGCAGTTCTCCGTAATTTAATGACTAGGTTTAAACTGTATGTTTAATAATTACAAAACGGCAGGCTTATTATGTATCTTTTGCAAGAGCAAAACGATAGCGATCAAACGCTTTATGTCATAAAAGTCGGAATTATCTGCAGTGTAGGTATGTAGGTCCTACACAATCGTTTGCTAATCGCTCGCTGTTTGTCAAATGCACTTATTAAAAAAAAAACCGCCAATAACTCTAAAAATTTGTGTTGAAGAGCAATTATTGCGCAAAAATCGCTATCGTTTTGCTTTTGCAAAATATACGTAATAAGCCTGCGGAATGCCGACAATGTAATTTGTATGCGGTTCGTAAGGTTCGATCTAAACCACATATAAACTCACTGTTTTTCTCAACATGTTTACTGAATTAATAAATACGCTGATTCAATGTAGGTACGTGTTTGACGTTGTGTGCTTAGAATAGCAAATTATGTCGTCTTCGTGCCGGTAACAATCACATTGTGTTTGCTCTCAGAAATAATAGCATTTGTAAGCAATTATAAGTGAGTAAATGTTATAAATTATGTGTGGTGTGGTAGGTGTATTAATTACGAGATTACGTGAAATATTTCTTTGATATTTATTTGCGCTTGCATAGTGCAGAGATTCAGTGATAATAAATTTAATAAAAATAAAAAATTCTCGCTCCCACAAAATAAAAAATCTTTTTAGAATGTTTCAATATTTGGTAGTAGCAGTGGTCTCATCCCTAGAATGAAACTGTCCCGACGTACTGTACTGATTATTTGATTTATCTATCGATAACGATTATTAGATGGTGATCTATCTATAGCCGTGGAACGGGACCGGACGCGATATTTACAAAATATAATCGGTATAATCAGATGAAAAACGCTAGTTACGTGGCACGGTTTCTTTGTATGGGATGAGGCATCTGTATGCTAGTATTATATTATCTGTGGAAGTAGGTAATTACATTTAATTACACAATGACTACAAATATACTCCCTCCCCATTTGATGCGCTAGCTACCCGCGAATCTATAACAAATAAGTATAGCACCACCTTACAATATTAGTCACTATCGAGCTCCGGCTCGGATACACTCTGATATAAATTCGGTCACAGTTTCTACTTCACTATAATTAGACACGAACATTAACTCTGTATAACGATTAACATCCGATGAACACATGATCTAAGTCTCGTCACTTCGCGAAGGTCGATGCGAGGAGTCTATATGCTGACGTTGTCGCTGATGGTGGAGATGGGGGCGCGCTTGGCCTGCGCGGGGTGCACGGGGCAGGGGGCGGGGGGAGGGGGGCGCGCGTGCGGCCGCCCCCGGGCCGGCCTGCCCGCCGCCCCGCCCCGGGCCGACTTGTCGAACACTTTGCGGTTCTTAGCGTTGGCCGGCGCGGCCCTGCGTCAGTCTATCACGTGCTTGATCTTGACGTACAGCACGCATGAGAACAGGAAGCCGAAGATAGGGATCACCGCCATGCCGACCCCTACCGCTGCTAGTATTATTAGGTGGTCCCGTATATGGTTTGTGAATTGTCGTATGCAGCCCTGGAATAGAAAGAAAATAGTTTAGCTTTGTTTGATATTAATAATCCTATATATACTACTGATCAATTATTGGAGTTAGATACGAGACACAGTTATCTAAATTCGTAATGTCGCTGGCCTTAGATTGGAATGCTTTACGATGTGTTTATTTATAATCAATTCTTATGATCATTTCTTTGTGAACAAAGATAGTATTGTCCTATAATGTTATGGACAAAGTAACTTCACAAAGAAAATTTATAAAATAATTTGATTAGCTAGATGAATTAAATTCAATACATACATACATAAACTCACGTTGTTTTCCCATGGGGGTAGGCAGAAACTACAGACCGCTACCTGCTACGATCCTTACATACTTCTTTTGCAAATAAAAAACAAAAATAAATTAAATACAATCGCGGCGATAATATGCTCACATCTTGTTTGTATGAGAATATTACAGTATATGTTGAAGGGTTGGTCCCTGGCACCGCATCGCTTGGTGACAGTCTTGCAGCACGAGTCGTGAACCAGCGGGCACAGGTCGTGCTCGTGCCAGTACAAGTATATATGAACCTCACATAACAGTATATGTTGGAGGGATGGTCTCTCGCACCGCAGCGGTTGGTGACAGTCTTGCAGCACGAGTCAGCAGGCGCGGGTTGTGCTCGTGCCAGTACAAGAAGATATGATACTTACATGATAGTATATGTTGGAGGGATGGTCCCTCGCGCCGCAGCGGTTGGTAACAGTCTTGCAGCACGAGTCGGGTACCAGCAGGCGCGGGTCGTGCTCGTGCCACGGACTGTATCGCCAGTCGGAGTATATCACCGCGCCGCAGCATTTGAACTGAGGAAAATATCAGACGTTTACAGATAGGTCCTGTCAAAGGCAGCAGGTTGCTTTCAAAGGTTAACTAACTGTGTAAGGACCTTAATAGAATATAATATAATTTATTGTACACCATAAAATTAACACAACTCTTTTATAAGTTAAACTTATTTATAGCCGACAAAGGCGGCCTTTATCGCTGACAGCGATATCTACCAGACAACCTTTGGATGGACTGAAAGAACTTTGAATAAAAAAGAGGGTAATCTGCGGTGTACTGTTATTAAATATTGCTATAACACATACTATACATAAACTTATATTTATATAAATTAGGAAAAAAAAAACAGTTACATGTTAAAGTTTAAATAAAACTATGAGCACATAATAAATTGGCAAACATATAACCCACACCATTGTCCACGGATTAATATATTATGAACAATTAGGAAACGGAAGAGTATCGTTCATCGCATTAATTTATCTTAGATTATGATTATGTAGATAAAATATTTATAGCCAGACATTTAAACTTTTTCTCGAAAGGAAGGAATATAAACATACATGCATAATATTACATGATAACAAATTCATTGAAGGGAGAAAATGTTAATGAGGGTTTTCATAGATTCACGCCGCCATATGGCCTCACTTTGGCGATAGGTCCTTCACTTAGGACATCATGTCATGATTGAAGTAAAGAGGTGACCTGACGACTCAGTGCTGCCACCTACTGCACAACATTTCAAAAAATCCTCGTTATCGGAACATACAAAACATAAATGGATGTGGCCCGAATCGGTAAACGTGAGGTGGGTGGAGCAAGAACCCCCCCGGTGGATTCCCACATTGTTGAGGCGGGGGGAGTTTAGTAGCCGTGGCTTGGTCACCCACGGTGGAAGCGAAGAGGAACCCGAGAAGGGGCCGCTCGTCAGGGCTTTTGCCGATAAGCCGACGACGTAGCGGCCAGCAAGTAGGTTGCGGTAACTAAGGCGGGCCACGATGTAGTATGGAAGGCATCGCGGCTGAGGGTTTGGAGGCCACGCCGGGAGAGGAGGGCTCTCCTCTCCCGGCGTGGCCTCCAAACCCTCCAGTATTGCGGTGCGCCGCTCTCCCTACCTTTCGCGGCCTGGACGGGGTCGCCACCGTCTGATGGCGAACGCGGTGGAGCCGCAGAGAAGGAGTGTCGGTATAGTGTTGGCCGCTCTTCCTATCTTCTGCGGCCGAAAAGTGGTAGGCGGCGGCCACCACTGACCTGACCCGTCACAGGGGGACCAAGGGTGCCATACATGGGCTCATCTGGCGCCCATGTGCTGGTTTGGTCTCTGGGTTGGTCATGGCGTGCAATGTGTTCTGGTGTGGCGGTGATAGGGGGTACTCCTAGAGTATGATCCGGCGGCGGTCAGTCGCGACGGGCTCGCGGATGAATGCTTTCGCGTGGCCGTGTTCCCGCCATAAGTGGCACAGGAGGACAGCGTGGAGTTTAAGTGGGTTGGAGTCCCACATTACTGCACTATCTCCTCGTGGTAGCGCAGTATGCATGAGCATATCTCCACGCAAAAAAAGAAAAAGTTGGAGCAATAATCTTCGCAGGGTGGCTTATAGCAGCTGGATGAGAGTTGGCGAGTATCGAGGTTAATGGCGTGCGTTTGGAGAGGCGTTTGTCCATGTGTCGTGGACTGCTATAGGCCAGTGATGATATTGAATGAAGGGCTTTCAGATATTTGCTGGTCAGAAGAAAATAAAAATAGCATAAGTCTGCTTCACAGCAGCTCATTGCTAAGCTATGCGAATCTCATCTTTCTTATCACAACTCAGAGAGATATTTTGTATTTGATGCGAAAAGTTCATCTTGTCAATATTTTTCTACATTACTTATTAAAACTTATATTTTCCAACACAAGTAACATTGTCGCATGCAATATATTTTTGAGAATCTATCAAACAAGCCCGGGCGCCTAGCCAAGAATTGATAATACACTATACATAGAAAATATTCTTTATGTACACTATCAGCGCGTGACAATATGTTTACATTACCAAATACAGATAAAATAGTTATAGACTGAGTCAGACAACAAAGAGAATATTACAAGATTAATACTATAAGTAATTTTATTGCTATTAAATAAGGTTGCATTTTACTGCACCACACAGGATCAAGTATCATTTATCGTTGATCCCAGAATGACGTTGGTGTACAGCTTGTCACATCCACTCTAGAAACTCAATTCTAGCTAAACTCCATTTACTATAACATTTAAATAAGCCCATTGTACAGCCCGTTCAACCGATTTTGACTTCTATTGCGTTGGTGATACGACAAATGGAAGCTGTAGTATACTGCGGGACACGTAAGTTGAGTAAAATGATAATACATTTTGTATTATCATTTTACTGAAATTAAACCATTTAAACCGAAATAAATCCCTTTTCTACGACCTAACCATTTACAATATACAATTTGTCAACGGTTAGATCATAAAGAAAAGACTAATTTCGGTTTAAATCGTTTAATTACAGTAAAACAATAATACAATTTGGTTCAACTTACGTGTCGCGCAGTATAAACAGTTGGTTTTGGTAACAGGTTTATGCTTTTTATGTCATCCTTATGTGTACGATAGAACTCAAAATCGGTTAAACGGAATGTAAAAAGAGTTATAAAGACGTCTAATGTTATTTCAAATGGAGTATAGTACGGGCGAAAAAAGTGTTGGTCTATCAGAACCTTGAACACAGAGTGAGGCTTCTTCTGGATAAACTCACTCCATCTTCGACTTTCTCTGTCACCTCTGACCTAGACTAGTCAAGAGAGTTCTTAATAATTGCGATGAATCAATAGATATTCCAAAACATTTTAAAAATTCAAGTGCCACGTCCAACCATATCTTATTTTTTTTTATTACTTTTAATTTTTAATTTTAATTTATGTGACGTTCAAAAGTGCCGTTTATTGGCCTAATTGAATAAATATATTTGACTTTGACTTTTGACTTTTTTTTTTTTCTTGTCGTCTTTGTTATTGTACCTATTGTGTTTCTAAAACTACCCACTAGTTGTAAGTGGTATTTCTGCACTATTATTGTAATTTTATTGATGTTATAATTTTGTTTTTGCATGCTGTGTCTATCGCATCATATTGTATACTATGCTTGTATCATATTGCTTGTATTATTAGAATAAACAGTGTAACAATTGTAGATAGGCCAATAAATAAATAAAATAAGAGCAAATCCCTCTCAAAAAAAAAATTTTGGGTACCATTAAAATATATTGGAAAATGGTGAAACTTTAAGCAGCATTACTGTGTTTCGGTTTGAGAGCCTGGGAAAATGCAAAAAGGTATGCCGATTGCCCATGATAGATAGATAGATAGATAGATAAACCATTTATTCAGTGCACACAAAAGACACAGCACAACACACAAAATCACATACATGTGGGTATTTGGGAAAAAAAAGGTGCCAAAATACAAAAAAAAAAGAAGAAGAAAAAACAACATAATACAAATAAAAGTGACGAGTGACGTGTGAAGTGTTTTTTGCTGTCTTGAATGGCACCGCTCTTGCCTTTTTTGGTTTTGCAGATTTCGAGATGTAAAATGATTTCTAGTTAAGCACCCCCTTGCGGATAAAAAATTTCGATAATCCTTCCTTAGTGTGCACTATCTTTTTGTAATAAACTCTTGTCTGTCAAGCTGAAAGATACTTTTGGCCAAGAATGGGATGGGTGTGCTAGTTAAGTATGTAGATATCTGCAGGCAAAACCAACCTCAGTCTGCATCCGATCCACAGCGTTCGTGACGGTAGTATCCAGCGCATAGTTCGACAGGAACGTGTTGTTGAGCTCGGCTCGGAGCTCGTCCTCTACGGCGACCTCGTAGTAGTACGCGAGCCCGCCGGCCCCGACCTCCAGGATGAACGTTATCAGCAGGAAGTATGTGTACTGGAATACAAGAAATAATATATAATAGCGGATTTATTTTATTGTGACGTATGTAGATAAGCTTCTGCCTGGCAGTTTTAATTGTTTAGCGAAGGGCATGTGTTGAGAAAACTGTACAATATCAACCAACTATTCTTTACTATCACGACATGCATCTGCCTGACATCTTTTTCACCCTGTTTCTTTTTTGTTAAAAACAAAATGTAGCTAGTATATGTAATTATTGTTTGATTTGTTTCTCGTCTTTACTAACTTAATTTAACTACTACTATTGTTTAAGGGTATTTATTATTTTATGTATGTCGTTTTGTGACAAATAAACAGTTTTTCTTTCTTCTTTCTTTCTTTTATGTACACAAAACAAACAGATACAAATACACTAAGACTGTTTATGTACAAAGGCAAGTTTCACCCATAATTGGGTTCTCTAACAGCAAACCTCAGTGCTAAAAAGAGATTTGTAAATAAGGACAATAATATTGTATTCAATATATTATATTCAAGTGCACAACAAAAAATTCAAAACATTTAATACTAGCTGACCCCCGCGGCTTCGCTCCCGTCATCTCGCTACCTACCTAGCATAACTACCTTACCCGAATACGTACTGAAGAAAAAAAAAAACATAAACCATCTACTAAATAGTCCGAACAAATCCTAAACATTTGGTTTGGATAGGTGAGGCCGTTCTTGAGTTATAAAATTACAACGAAAAGTAGTTTCAATGTGACTTATTTAGATAAGCTTGTGGTTCGTTCAGTTAATTGGTTAAACCAGGGTCAAAGGTTAGGCAATTCGCACTATAACTAACAGTTGGGACTTCATATAACATTATCTCGATTATTTATTTTCCTCGTACTTGATGTTAGTCATGGGTAAGTCCGCTTTAGCGACAAGATTATAATGACACATGATTTCTTATCAGCCGGGCGAGCACGGCCTCTGTGATAGGCTTGAGTCACGCATTTTATCACGGTTTTTGCTCCTAAACTGTGTGACTCAAGTCTGTCAAAATAAGCCGTGCTCGCCGGGCAGATTTTAGGTGTTAGGCTACTTGATAATATTATGTTCTTATTAAGAAGTTAAGGCCCAATTTCTGTGACGAAAATTATCAAACCATTAATGTGATAAATTGTTAAACGCGTTTTAGCTGGTGTAATTCGTTTAATTATTGTTCTTTATTGTACATACAAACATAGAAACAAATACAAAAGTTTAATTTATGATCTGTCTATAATTTCTATTCAGAAACAAATGAGGAAATGTCAAGACTTTAAGCACAAAGTACGTAAGTGGCGGTGCTCCGCAGACAGAGGCCAATACGAACAAAGCACCATTTTGCACGCACACATTGACATTACGATTATACAGCGATTCTTGGGCAATAGTAGACAGAGATAGTCGCGGCTGTCACGACTTATCACGTCATTCATAAAGTACTGTAACGAGGTTGCATTGGCTGCGTTACCTTCATTAAGGGCTATATTTCACCGGGACACCATGGCGGCGCAACCAGTCGCCGCTACCAACAAAATGTATACAACTCTATAGAGAGTTACTCACTTGGTGTCCGTAGAGTTGTATACATTTTGTTGGTAGCGGCGACTGGTTGCGCCGCCATGGTGTCCCGGTGAAATATAGCCCTAAAATTGTTACCAAAAAGTACGTAAGCGGCGGCGCGCCGTAGACTGAGAGTCCACTACGAACGATTATTACGGTTTTACAGGGAGTCTCGGGCAGTATTGGACAGAGCTAAGTCGCGAATGTCACGAGTGCTAGCGCGACCGTTTGTCACGTCATTCGTCTTTTGGAAGAAGTTCAAAATATATATATATTTTTCATTGCCTTGATTTCCCCATCATATATATAAAGAAATGCGAATTTTCTACATATTGAAATACAATAATCGTGCATTTAAATGTATGCCACCTACTCCTTTTTTAAATTCAGAATCAATATAGTAGCAAGTTTAGCAACCCTAATTAGTCCAGCAAGTTTAGTTGTTAATTTTAGAGGATGAGGTGAGTGGTCCTTCTGTAGGTATACTTTCTACTTGACCTTTTGACACGTTATGTCTATGATAAAAATACTCACACATAACAAGCTGGTTCTGTTCTCAGTCTTGAGACCGCAGCAGCCGAGCGCGCACAGGGGAACTCCCATCGCCCCGGCTATGATGAGCAGGTACGCGATAGCCGGGTAGGTTGGCGTCGGCAGCAGCGACACGTATCGATGTCGATACGTCACCGTCCACGCCCCCACCCCTAGTACGCCAGCGCCTGCGAACTGAGTCATAGAACGTTGTTTATCTCGTGATATGACTGATAAGTGTTATCAAATCATTTTGCTAGGTTTTGTTTACTTTGTTCGTGGAATTGTGATTGAGTCATACCTTGGTGAGAATTTGAGTGTAGTTTACCGAAAATTTGTTTTTTGTCCGTCAGCTAGATTGATAAAAATATTGGACGCGTATTTATTCTTTTGAAAGTGACGACGATATAATGCGTTGAAATATCGTGAAAGGCCACGCCGCTAGTACACTTTATACTGCCTTAGTGACGTCACAAGCCCCCACTCCTGAACTTTGATGCGCTTTAACTATGTGATTTTTTATTGATTTGGTAAAGCAAAAAATACCTGTCCAATATTATTCGACAGACTAAATAGAATAATCAATTTCTACCCAGGAAACATCCCTATGAATGTGGAATGCTAGACCAGAGGGAAAGTTTTTTAAAATAATTTAAAAAAAGAAGGTAATTTTCTATTTACATTTAGGTATCGCAACTCGTTTAAATATCAGCATACTAAAGACGAAGACTAATATGTATTTCATTCATGGTATTAGGAAAAAAGGAAAATACGTCAAAAAACCACATTAATCAGTCACTTATGTATTAGTATACCAAAAAGGTCAATTGGTTAAGGAAGATATGATTAAAATGCCTAAAATGGAAAATGGGAAATTCATAACACCACCGCAATTGTTACCTATATAGTATATACATAATTTATTACCTACTTCAAAAAAAATTAGGTTTTTAATTCGACATGTAGTTACCTATGTATTTAATATTGTTGGAATTACACAATATTCACATAATATATGTTACTTTGTATTGGCTTCTAAACACGTGTGCCAAATTAAGTGTATGTTTGTCCACGCATATCTCCGAAACTACTTATCGGGTTGTAATCATTCTTATTGGATTAGGTATCTCTCAACTAAGGGAACAGAACAAGTTTCATCAGAATCGGTTTAGGAGATTTCAAGATATGGAACATACAACCGAACTCCTTAGCGACAAACAGTACGAATGTGTAAATTAAGTTATTAATTATTATGGGTATTTTGTCAATCCTTTAGATAACTTACTGTTGTACCCTATCAATAAAAAGTGACTTTGCTCACTTTTTAGTGATAGGGTACTAATACTAAAAAGAGAGAAATAAAAACTTTTCGTTTTCTTTAACAAAACACTAAAACGTGCAAAAAATATTTTCGTTTCGGAAGTCGGTGCTGAAAAACCATAAAAACACCGTCCAAAGACACCGACTTCCGAAACGCCAAATCATATTGCACTTCTTTTACAAAACACTAAACAGTGTTTTGTAAAAGAAGTCGGTTTATAAAAAGTTTTGTTTTTACTTTAATATAACACGGAAAAAGGCCAATTACATTTTTGTTAAACACATGAAGTATAGCATAAGAACTAAATAATAATAAATAATAAGCCTCCTCTCCTCTCTCTGCCTCCTCTTTATAATAAGTAATATTATAAAGAGAAAAAAAAATTAAGTTTGTGAGGTGGTAGGGGATAATGTCTGGATCTACTGAGCTGATTTAGATGAAATTTGGCATGGAGATAGATTGAGACCATGGGAGGGACCTAAGATAGTTTGTATTCCCTTGGGATGATAAAACACTTTAAACGCGGGCGAAGCCGCGGGCAGAAGCTAGTAATGAAATAAAACTATACAGAAGTCATACACTCATCTCACAATACTACAGAAGACCAGGCATACACAGTCAAGATCTTCTTCCGTCCGCTAACACAGCAGATCGACATCTTCCTGCCCTTATCCCATGTTACTTGGGGTCGGCGCAACACGTTTTCTTCTTCCATACCGTTCTGTCCCCCGTCACGCTATCACTGGCTCCCTTTTCATTCATATCACTGCTCACACAGTCCATCCATCTTTTCTTTGGCCTTCCTCTCCCTCCATCCATCCACAATTATATTCATAACTCTTTTAGTAACATGCGTTTCATCCCTCCTCATCACATGACCATACTAGGACAAACGATTTCCATTCAACTTTCTCCATTCTCGTCACTCCACACATCCATCTCAACATTCTCATCTCTGCTACATGCAATCTCTTTTCATCCACGAACACAGCACAATCAGTTTAACAAATTATTGAAGTCCAATTACAAGGAATACATACTGCGCAAAAGATAATGAAGCACGGCTTACATTAAAATGACAGCCAATGGAGATGTGTAAAAGAAGTTTTTTTTACTCAAGATCGGTATAGTAGTCACAGCGGCTCTTTGTGTCTCTAAAGTTGGCTCTGTAAAACATTGCGCAAAAAGCAGTTCGTCATCGAGTATACTGCATGGAATAAGCGAGATAGGTCGATGCGACAAACGTAAGCGAGTGAAAGAGGCAGTTCTACAATGCTATCTTCTACTTCAACATTGACACGAAAAAAGCAACTGCGCAGGGTCTTGCGGCCAACTTCAGAGACACAAAGATCCGCTGTGACCACTATAGATTTGGCAATGCTTGACGAGGCCTATGTCTAGCAGAAAACATATTTGGGTTGAAATAATGATGATAATAAGATCAAATTAAACATGTAATGCAACAAAGAACATAACAGAATGGACCCCTACATTCATATTTCTTAACGAAGAATAGGAAGACAAAGAATACGCAGGTCTGATGACATAAAAAGGATAGCGGGTCTACTATGGCACCGAACTGCTATTAGAGTGGAGTGGAAAATGCTGGAAGAGGCCTTCGTGTCACGCTGACACGTCAATACTTGCACCGAGATTGGTGGCAACAGAGGTTATAATAATAAATGATGATAAGGGGATAGCGGAGAGGATAGGAGGGGGAGGGGATCGCGTTAAAGACATTGGCGACAGCACACTGGTGGCATGAAAACATGTTATAATATACAAAAATATAATTTACATTTAAACTTGCAACGTTTTTACATGAATTAAATATGTATATAAAACTTTCCTGGATATTTCATCGATAACAAATCGGTATCGACCAAATATTTGCTGGAATTTCTTCCTGTTTTTTAAATAGGTACCTAACTTGAGTTTATCGCAAAAAAATGCTGTTACAGGAAGTGTTTTGTGCGCGCTCTATTTACTAAAATAGTTGAAGGACAATCTTATTATACTCATACAAGCATGTTTTATAAGCTACATAATAGTTTCCTTCGTCAATTGATCAATTCGTCATTTGACCATGAGAAGATTATGACGTCATGCGTCGGTACTGTCGGTAGTATCCCAAAGACACGTAATCTTTTATGAGACTTGTAGGTCCTCGTGTCACCTAATACGTGGCTTATCCATCTAATACCTTTAAACAAGCAATTCTTGTATATAAATATATATTCTGAATCTCGGCTTCAACGATTTTCATGAAATTTTGTGTGCAGGGGGTTTCGGAGGGCGATCAATCGATCTAGCTAGGTTTCATTTTTAGAAAACGTCGTTTTCTCTATTTTCACCTTAACAGAGCTCGGTCGCCCAGGTACTTTTCTTTATAAGTTATTTGAACAATAATATTGTTTTATGGTGTAAGCTGAACTATAATTAAAAACAGTTATAATAGGCATAGGTACATAGGTAAATTATATTATGTATCCACCTAAATGCTATGTATATAGGTACTGCTCTATTGGTGCGCCTATTATAAATAAACAAATAATTACGTAGTATCCTGGAGTTTTAATTCGCTCGTGTAGATAGGCTAAAAAAAACTGTTTCACCAAAAAAACCGATTTCCAAAGCAAAATACTAAAAAGACAAAGACTTCCAAAACGAAAATTATTTTTGTTCTTTTTAGTGTTTTGCTTTGGAAGTCGGTTTTTTGGTGAAACAATTTTTTATTTTTCTCTTTTTAGTTTTGGTACACGCGAAGAAGTTTGGCTAAGAAGTGAGCAAGTTATATAGTTAGATACCTAAAGGATTGACAAAATACCCATAATAACTCAATTTACACATTCGTGCTGTTAGTCGTTAAGGAGTTATTTTATATTATGTTACATATCTTGACAACTGCTGAATCGATTTTAATGAAACGTAATTGTACTATTGCATAAGTTGAGAGATAACTAATCCAATAAAAAAGAATCATGACGATCAGATTACTAAATTTCGGCGAAATGCGTGGACAAACATACATATAAACAAACATTATGATACACATGAAATTTGGCACACGTGTTTTAGAAGCCCACATAGAGTAACATATACGTGAATATTGTGCCATTCCTACAATATTCCATACATACGTTATTGATAACCTCCTTTTTTAGAAGTCGGTAATAATAATATCTATAGGGCTTATTATAGAAAATTTGCAGACATGATGGGTTTGGGTAGATTTAGTGTGAGAGCAGGAAGGAGTTACTTATATCTTTCTTCTCTCTCATTTAACGAAATGTGTCTAGACGTGATCACGTGACGCGTCCTCGAAATTTCACTCTCAAAACTCTGCGATTGAAACGCCACAAAGCTTCACTTTAAAAACTTTGTAAGTATTGCCTTTGCATTATTACAAATATGTCTAGGTACTGAGTTTAAGAATAGCATTCATAGTTTCATGATAACAGTAACGACCGATAAGTACTAATTGGCCGTATCATACCTATTCCTTGTAGTGAAACGACACGGAAAATGTTGGATAGCACAGTGTAGGGGCACGACACACGATTACATCCACCATGACCACATGGCGAGACGAAAGACATGCGTAACGAAAATGAAAGCGGTCTTGCGTTCATGCGGTACTTTCTTGGAGATTTGCTTGAGTTGGCCCTTGGGTTTGTAGCACACCAAATTAAAGAACACAAAAATATACAAAGGGAATAAAACTCCTATATAACTTTGAGTTTGAAAATAGACAATTATGAGAAAAACTGGCCAAGTGAGAGTTGGACTCGCGTACGAAGAGTTCCGTATTATCGCAAAAACGGCAAAAAAATCACGTTTGTTTTAAAGGAGCCCCCTCCTCTAAGATATTTATTTTAGTATTTGTTGTTATAGAGGCAACAGAAATACATCATCTGTGAAAATTTCAACTGTCTAGCTATCACGGTTCGTGAGATACAGCCTGGGTACGGAACCCCAACTAGCGACTCGTCCCGGCTTCGCCCATGACAAATTATACACAGAAACCTTCCTCGTGTCTCACTCTTTCTATTGGTGAAAACCGCATGTAAATCCGTTCAGTAGTTTTTGAGTTTAACGCGTACAAACGCAGCGGGGGACTTTATAATATGTAGTGACACTTGATTCGTACTAAGAGATTAGTGGAGGTTTTTGGCAGAGAGTGGGTTGAATGCATGCTGATAATAATGCAGACGGGGTGCTATAGGCACATCTCTATCTAATCCTTCAGAAAAACCGCTGTGATTTTAGAAGGTTATTCAATGGTTCAAAGAAGAAAATTAAAATGTATAGTAGAAAAGTTCAAACTCACCAAAAACACAACATTGAAGATATGTAGCACGCATTTCAAGAAGTTGACGCTACAGCAGTCGGCATCCCTTGACTTGCGTGGCTTCACTTTCTTCTTTTTGGCCAGCAGTGCACTCGCATCTTTCTTCTTCTCTTCTGCCATCGTCAAAAAGCCTCAGTCAAGCGGTAATCTTTTTCTTCACCTGACTTCTCTTATTTTCATGTTCGTTTTCAATTCTGAAATCAGAAATAAACTTAAGTTATTTTATGAACATAAAAATATATATATCTTTAGAAGACAACTTTGAAATACTTACAGATTATTTCGAGATTTTTAGCGATAACTACTCATCTAGGATTTATATAATGAAAGACATGAAAACGAATTACATTGTTTATTTAATTAAATTCCTAAAATAGCTTATAAAAGTGGAATATAGTACAACACTTATAATTCTAAATAATTATATAACAAAACGTCTCAAAATAATTGATCCACAGTTAGTACATTAAAAAAAAATCTATGTATATATAATAAAAACATTGTATTATGAAGACCTTGTAAGGGTGCAAAAATATATACAGAAAATTTGAGTTTGTAAAAGTTAAGTAATAATAATTAACATTATTACAGTTCATTCAGTCCTTAATTTCATCACAATGTAGGTAAATTCATTCTATGCAACCTTATTTCAATACTGCCTTATAATCCTTGGGATTATGTGAATACATATTATATTTGATTATCATAAAATAAATACCTATATTTTTATAATTTAGAATAGACAAGTAGAAAGTAAGGGAGTGTTCACACGACCTGGTGACGACTACTGATACTGTTATTGCAGTTTTATAGTACTGTCTGTATTAAATTAAACACTTGGTCACAGGTTTGCCCAGTGGTACAAAGTTTTATATACATATTTGAGTAATATTTCTGCTGATAAACACGAGGTGTCGCCGGGTAAGGTGTGGCCACCCCTACTAATAAAACAATGTATAGATACATTTTAGGTGATTACTCAAGTTTTCATTGATTATCATGTATTAGTACTTTTTTCTTTATCAGAATTGATAAATAAATACTCCTAAACCTTATTAATTATTTATGTCGATGTAGCTAGCTTAATTCTGGACAACTTTTATTATTTTCAATGAGAAGTAGTTATCACAACCCTGCCCATTGTCGAATTGTAAAGTGTACCCTGGCACTATGTAGCACTAAATATATAAAACAATGATTCTCAAAGAGTTCTGTGATGGATATGGTTATTAGTTAATTATCAAATTCTTGGCTCAACATTTTCTTATTCGTCATAATATTTGAGAGTAGTTTCTAACTTCTCAACCACTTTTTTGTAAAATGTTACTTGCTGCCTCAAGAATTTTTGCATCGTTGCATTCAGGTCTTTTGTTCTCTCGGCTTTGAAGTGATTAATTTCGGCAAGAAGTGCATAAGATATAACATCGGTTCTCCGCAATACTTCATTTAGTTGTGCTATTTCCATCTTGTTTTCAGCTGTAAGTCTCTCACATTCCCGTTTTTTCTGCACTGCACTCTTGTGGGTACCTAGCACATCAGGGAAGCCTCCAACAACACCTTTGTATAAGTGAAATTTATCACCTAGAGGCTCCCAATCATAAGTTGGTTGGTCTCCATACATTCTGCCTATATCAATGTATGCACTGCCAGTCATTTTGACTGCTGTTGTTAGCTTTGATGTGGATGCTAGTGATCCTTCATCCAAACTTAGAGAAGCAGCAAGGCTACAGAATGATTCACCAACTTTCTGACAATCTGCTCTGTATGCGGTTTGAAGTTTCTTGGTGTGTGCTACACACATGCTAGAGACTGACTTGACGGAAGTGTCCATGCTGTTGATGAACATATGGCATTGCTCAGTTATGTGGTCCACTTGGGACTGTAATAAAGCTTTTTCAGGTACTACTATTGATATGCAATAATTAAGACCTAATAAGGCATCTCTTTCAGCTTGCCGTTTACCGGCTTTCCATCTTTTCTCATCAGTACAAGTGAGGAAATGTTGCCACACTTCAGATTTGGATAGTACTGGGTGTCTGCACATCCAGTCTACAAATTCTTGAAGCTGTACCCTTCTTCTTTCTATGAGTTGCTCATCATATCTGCCAGAGATTTGTTTGTCTGGCAATGGTGGAATTGGAATGAGTGTAAACTTTTCTTGTAATCTTTCATGCAGCCAATCAAAATGCTTGTATCTTCTAGAAACCTGAATATTGTTGAAAGACGGGGTTAACTGATAAGCAATGAAGCTTTTGATACCTTTGAACTTGGATTCTTTCTTTGGAGAGGCCACAGTGACGGAGTATGGCTGTGCTATTGGCCACCATTCATATCTGTCCTCTTCCTGAACTATGTAAACTTTTTCTGAATCTGCTACTTCTACATTTAATGTGGCAAGTAAGTAACTCTCACCACTGACTTTGGATGATGGTGCAAACTTACTCTTTCTGACAGTTCCCACTGATGACCCATAGTTAGAAGCTGTTTCTTCATTCTGATGGTTAAAATCACTAATAGGCATTCCTGGTAAGGGAGTTAGCTGCTGATTATATTGAGGTTTACTTTGTTGTGGGACTGGTCCTATTTCAGAGTATGTGTCATCATCCCAATCGTCATCCCAGCCCTCCTCATGTGAAGTACCTCTTTGAAAGTTACTGTCACCGGCACTAAACTGCTGGTCACCCCAGTCATCGTTTGCTTGGTCATACCGGGGTGCTGCAGGTGCTGCTTTGGTCTGAACTGATTCTTCAGGTGCTAATTTACGAACATAAGCTGCCGGAAATAAACCTGTCTCTCCATTAGCCTTCCTTCCTTCCCACCAGCCTTCACCAATTTCTGTATTAATTAGTGTTAATACTTCTCCACAGGTTATTGACATCTCTGTGGTATTGGGCTCCCCCGAGAAGTCGTACAGAGCTTGTACTTGGGTCGTCATTTTGGACCCCTCACCTAAAACAATTTCAAAGATTATTAAATTAAGCTAACATGGTTTATAAGGACGGA
Source organism: Orthosia gothica (assembly GCA_949775005.1). NCBI lineage: Eukaryota > Metazoa > Arthropoda > Insecta > Lepidoptera > Noctuidae > Orthosia > Orthosia gothica. The sequence goes on along the minus strand of OX459045.1, from coordinate 25,510,485 downwards.
TTGAAACATAAAGTACGACAACACACTATCTTATCATTGTTATCTACAAAAGTTGGGAGTATGCACATATTATGTGATATTATCTATGTTCACGCGAATACTGTTCTCATTATTATTAATACTGCTTGTACAATTTAGGGCGTCGGACAGTGCAAGGCACTGACACATATTCCTAATAGCCCCTAATTAAGCATAGTTGAAGCCTAATTGTCCAATGTGCGAGGGACACAGATGTGGTGCTTTATGACAAATTTTAAAGAAAACTGGACTAATAGTATTCTAAATCACTTTCTATTGTTCAAAAATACAATAACATTACAATGGAAATACTAAATTGGACGTAGGAATACCTGTTTTCGTTCGGCAGACTAAAGTTATAAAACATTGTAATGTACTGGTTTCAGCACCGGAAAGTATCGTGTGCTATTTCTTTGAGAACATATTGTAAGATATGCATATAAGATATGTATATTGCAGTAATAGTGTAATATATTGTAAAACCGTTTGGTTTTGTGATGGAAATCAAACCAATGACGTCAATTTGGAGAGCGTGTTTCGAGTATTATTTACAGAGAATATTGACTTATTCATAGAGAAACTTACACAAATATCACAATTACAGTTACAAATAACCTGATAATACAATGTACAAAGACTTCTACTTACTTGTATCACTTTAAAATAATTATTTTAAGGCGGATATACCGACCGATTGAACAGTCATCTGTTTGACAGATCACAAAGAATTTGTTTTTCGTTACACCTTGTTCTCGTTTACGTGGCAATTTTACTAGAAAATTCGGGCCATTCATTGGTTCTTATACAACTAGCAAAGTTATAGCCAATGGGGAGTTAGTTAAATGTTTTATCTGCAGCTCGATCCGCTACATTGTTTGTGCAACCAATGGTAAAACAGGTTTACTCACTGAGAGTCTAAGAAGAACTTGTGTCGTTGTTTCATAACGTTGCTCATAGTTCTGAAGAGATGGCGCTGTTTGAAGTATACGACATAACGATATGGAAAATCTTGTTTTTAGGGTTCCGTAGCCAAATGGCAAAAAACGGAACCCTTATAGATTCGTCATGTCTGTCTGTCTGTCTGTCTGTCTGTCTGTCTGTCTGTCTGTCTGTCTGTCTGTCTGTCCGTCCGTATGTCACAGCCACTTTATTCCGAAACTATAAGAACTATGGTGTTGAAACTTGGTAAGTAGATGTATTCTGTGAACCGCATTAAGATTTCCACTCTAAAATAAAAATAAAACAATAAATTTTGGGGGTTCCCATACTTGAAACTAAAACTAAAAATATTTTTTTTCATCAGACCCATACGTGTGGGGTATCTATGGATAGGTCTTCAAAAATGATATTGAGGTTTCTAATATCATTTTTTGCTAAACTGAATAGTTTTCGCGAGAGACTCTGCCAAAGTGGTAAAATGTGTGTCCCCCCCCCTGTAACTTCTAAAATAAGAGAATGATAAAACTAAAAAAAATATATGATGTACATTACTATGTAAACTACCAGCGAAAATTGGTTTGAACGAGATCTAGTAAGTAGTTTTTTTTTTAATACGTCATAAATCGTAAACCGCAATTTACCAAGTACGGAACCCTTCGTGCGCGAGTCCGACTCGCACTTGGCCGGTTTTTTTTGTTGGTCAGCATGTTCACGTTCAGGCCTGCTGGCCTGTTGATGGATATGTAACAAAATGTATCTAAATAGAAAAGCTACTAGGTTAAATATTCAGGTAAAAATTAAATAATGAGTATTGGATAAAATAGTAGATTTTTTATTGCGATGCACTTATCCATTTACCGGTAACCGGCCTGAGTGTGTGTATGATCCTAATGTATGAATGAACTTATACTTAAACGAATCAAAAGATGTATAAATGTATGGATGATGTTTTGTAATTTCAGCACTTTCAGCATGGAATGAAGGCGTGAGTTTATGTATATTTTTAACCGACTTACCAAAAAGGAGGAGGTTCTATGTTCGACTTCTTGTATGTTTTTTTTTTTTTTTTTTTTTTTTTATGTATGTTCACCGATATCTCCGTCAATTGTGGACCGATTTTGAAAATTTTTTTTTCGTTTGCTACAGTATGTTTCGAAATTGGTCCCATTTTAATTTGGTGAAGATCTGATGAAGAACTTCGGAGATATACAACAGAACTCTTCAATAAATAAAGGCAAATCATTCGGAATTGCTGCAATCGCATGTCTGTTTATTGTATATACCATTTCATAACATAACATCACGCCAGTACGTACTAAAGGGGTACGCAGATCTCTCATTTCACTGGTTATGTTCAAGTATCATGTTATTCGGGTGATCTATTCTAGCGTTATAGGTACCTTACTAAACAACTTGCCTATTTTAGGTAGATACAACTAAAAAGGGAAAAATAAAAAACTTTTTTGCAAAAAAATACTACCGACTTCCAAATGAAAAACTACAAAGTGAAAAATAACTTAACTTTTGGAATTCGGTGTCCATATCGCAAAAAATGGTACCTACGAAAGACACCGACTTCCAAAAGTTAAGTTATTTTTCACTTTGTAGTTTTTCATTTGGAAGTCGGTAGTATTTTTTTGCAAAAAAGATTTTTTATGTGTACGAATACTTATACCTGACTACTTCTATGAAAGAAAATCTTGGTGTCCTCGAATCAAATATTCTACGTCCCTAGGACAGAGGGACGGAAGAAGCGTGGACTAGGGGAAATATATATAGAAGCAATGGAGGCAGACCTTTGCCCAGGACTGGGACTAAGTTGTGGCTTGACGTAAATTGCACTTCCACTCCACATTATTGTTCTTATTTTGTTTCAGTTGATCTAACTACCTATCAATCATTTCGAGCTTTGAAGACAACTTTAATTTGGTTGGGTCATTTGTGTCTGGAATAATTGTTAATATACTTTACCTATTTGAGTCTAGGGTTAAAAGGGGGATCAATTTATTGCCGTCATGCATGTGTGGAAGTCATCGAAGCCACTTTTCCAATTCAAATATTAAGAATAAAACCTAGGTGCTATGAAGTAGGTAGGTACTTACCTTAATAAAAAGTAGTTATAGGTAAACCTAGATTCTTTATTTAAAAGAGCCATAATAAAATCATAATCCTTTAAGTTCGCGCTTGACCACTATCTCACCTGATGGTAAGCGATGAGGCGGTCGACGGTGTAGCACGTTCGATTTTTTTTTTTCATTTTCTTTTCACTTCTATCTAATAAATTTGTCCATCGATATGATCGCGTCGTAATAAAATGCATCATAATTTAAACCTTTCGTGGATACTAAAACATTTTAATAATAACAGGTCTATAGATAAAAGTGTTATTTTTCGTAGAGGGTCGTAGCGTCGCGTCGTAGCATCGTAGCACTCGTAGCTAACCTATCGGTATTTCGGGATTACGATGAATGCGGATGAAAAACCTTTCCACTTCGGAGTCAAAAGTATTCGGAATGAATGTGTACCTCAAAGAGAAAATCTCTAAGTACCTATAGTACTTGTGTGTAGTAAGCTTTTAGTGAAACTGGCAGAATGAATCGTTTTATTGATCCTTTACGTACCGAATGTGATGTTAGAATTAATATTTGTTTCAGGATATTTACCATGTATATTTTGCATTTGGTTGAGAGCTCGATATTTCGGCACCGTTACAAGCGCCATGATCACGAGAACTAAAGTCTTTGCGGGTGGGTGTTTTTTACGAACTGACATATCTGTCTACTCTCTTTTTCACGCACGGAGTAGTCGGAGGATACATCTGGTTTTGGTCAGCCAGCTCGCGAACATCTATCCTCCGACTGCACAGCATGATTTTCTTCTTATTTACGTCTTTCTAGTTCGCTTTTAAGCAGTCGGGTTTTTTGGTTTTTATTTAACTTTTTTTTAAGGGTAAACGAAACTTTTTCGACGTTGCGTTGGAAGGCCTCCCACCAGGTGGACCGATGACCTGGTGAAAGTTGCGGGGATCCGCTGGATGCGGGACGCACGGGACCGGTCAATGTGGGGACGCTTGGGGGAGGCCTATGTCCAGCAGTCTTTCGGCTGATATGATGATGATGAAACCTTTTCAAGAATTAAGCTAAGTACTGAGTCCAATAATTTTGGTTTAGAATCGATTAACCAATTTTTAAATTTGGTTGACTTAGTTAGGGACCTAAATGAGATTTTGAGCAAATTGGGAAATTATGGAGCAGGTGGTATTGCTCCATAATTTCCAATTAAATTATTATGCAGTCTCAACGTAAAGTAAAGCATTACCTCTTGAGGGAGTTAAAGTTGTATAAAACTCCCAAGGGAGCCTTATATTCAATGTGGACTGTGCAAGGGAATACATTGATTTGATACTTCTACGAGAACCCCCATTTAAAACATTTAAAATATTTTTTGAGAATTTTTATGACTTTGGCTCTAACCGTTTGGCTGTGAAACCCGTGTGACAGACGACGGACAGACAGACGGACACGCGAGTGTAAGGACAGTTTGTGGTAAGGACAACCTGACTGACTAATACTTACCTTGTACGTAGACACGTAGGAGGTACATACTTATGTAGTAATGACGCAAAAATATTGGTTGAGTTAGTGAGTCTGATTTGTGGTTTGAGGAGTTCCAAGTATTCAGGACCTTAGGTAGTTAAGGGCAAATTCCATATTATGTAACTGAAATGAATCAGAAATAATAACTCCTTTTTAACCTCCGCCGGAAAAAGAGGGGTGTTATAAATTTGACGCGTGTTGCTGATGTGTATCTATGTGTCTGTCTGTGCCATCATAGCTCCTAAACGGATGAACCGATTTTGATTTAGTTTTTATTGTTTGAAAGGTGATTTTTTCGAGAGTGTTCTTAGCTATGTTTGAATAAAATCGGTTAAGCCGTTTAAAAGTTATGTTTTACTGTTTGAATCGGGGTGTTTTCGCAAGATAAATGTGTCGGGGGTAAATTTAGATATTTTACTTGTTGTTCTACCTATTGCGGACAATCTAACTGTTACCTAAATGTAGGTTTAGGTGTGTTGTGGTACCTATATTAGGTACCTAATGACGCAATAATATTGATAGTGGTTTTGTGGTTTTACGAATTTTCCCTGTAGTTATGGGTAAATTCGTGACTGAAATTACATTGCATTATCCTACCGACCTGTATCTACCTAGGTATATCTATTAAATATTTGCTTTAGTCCATATCCTTAGGTAGATAGGTATGCATAGGGTTTCCATCTCTAAAATCTGCCAACCAGAACAAGGAGCGTGAAAACCCCGGATTTTGGAGCTTACAACCCGGACATTATGTATTTTTTGTAAAAAGTTTTTTTTTTCACTTTTTAGTTGTGGCACCTAATTAGTGGTCAATTTCTATAGTAATATTACTTCTTACTAATATTATAAACATGTTTAGATGTATGTTTATTAATTAATCACGCCAGAATGGCTAAACGGACCTAGATGAAATTTGGCAGGCGGATAGATTATATTCAGAAATAAAACATAGATAGGCTATTTTTATCTCGGTATAATGATCCCTTTGAATGATAAAACACTTTTGACGCGGCTGAAGCCGCTGTCATAAGCTAGTATACAATAAAAAGACATGCAATCCCGGGCGATTTGGCGTAATTTTTGAAGAGTTCCGTTGAATATCTCCGAATTTCTTCATCAGATCTTCACCAAATTTTAATGGGACCAATTCGGGATCATTGTGCCATTCCATAAAAAAATAATTTTCGAAATCGGTTTACAATTCACGAAGAAATCGGTGCAAAATTGCCATTTGTGATTTGAAGACTTTAAAACCCGGACTTCAAATAGAACCCCGCCCGGACGCTCCCCGGACGCCTTCTGAACTAGGACAAATCCGGGGAAACCTGGACGGATGGCAACGGAAGGCATGAGGGACATTTGTATCTTTTAACTTGACTGCTCAGAAATAGGGGTCATTGATAGCTTAAGTGATGTCATCGTAAATCAACAAGATTTTCAATGTTTTTGGCCACAGTTGGTAATAGTCGTCTTTCACTAGCTCCAATCCCACAGCAACTAGGTTGAAATTAGTAAAACATTTAGCTCGTTTTGTAATACCTACCTATGACGTCACATTCGCGCAAATGGTCCACATTATATCCTGGTGCGGTTTCAATTTAACGTCCGGTGAACTGTGAATTCTAAAACCACTTCCTGATGTCTGTGGATTTTATCCGCATATAAATTGTAAGTAGTAAATAGACCAAAATAACTTTAGGGAAATAAATTTAACAAGGTAAAAATTGGAAAGTCAATAGAGGTGAAAATCCGGTATTTCGATTAAAATAAATTACTTGGAAAATGTTTAGACACGATTCCGACGGCGTCACATTGTTTTCTGAATAATTGGTTTTTTTATTTTTATTTTATTATTCTTTCCAGTCTGGCTGTTCCTAAATTGGCAAACTCAGGGGAGCCTGATTCGTTCGATATTTGAACAGTTAACTTTATCTATCTGAGATTTTATGGCAGGCAAAGAAAAAGAATAATATTCGATTCGCTTCGAATGAAATTGGCTGCTCTCAACTTTAATCAACTTGCGCCTTGTCGAAACCTTTCAAAGACTTTAACCCTCTTACTAATAAACGCGGAATAAAGTTATACCAGGTATAACTAAGGTATACCCATACATTTTCATAGGTTTATACCTGGTATAACTTTATTCTGCGTTTATTTGTAAGAGGGTAAAGCTTTAGCTTTTTAATTTACCTATATTTCGAATAGTACAACAATATCCATTTAATATTTGAGGCAAGAGATTATGATTATGCTGCACACAATGAACTTCTAGTAAACAGATACGTTATACACTCACAAAACAAACGGAAAAAGTGTTCCGCACAGCAGCGGCAGCACACATACTCACTTTTCATTCATCTGACATTTCACTACAAGTCGAAAAGGATGGCTTGATAAAACCAACAAGAAAAAAAACTTAACACAAAAAATCAAAAAACCCGACTGCTTCAAAAGCGAACTAAAAAGTCGTAAACAAGGAAAAACTGGGCAGTCGGAGGATACATATTCGCGGGCTGGCTGACCAAAATCTGGTGTATCCTCCGCCTGCACAGCATGATTTTTTCCTTGTTTACGACTTTTTAGTTCGCTTTTGAAGCAGTCGGGTTTTTTGATTTTTTGAATTAAGTTTTTTTATTTATAACTTTTTAGTTAGGTTTTTTTCAAATAAGATACATTTAAACATATAAGTGTTATATATTTTTGAAATCATCTCTTAAAACCCTTTATTTTGATACCCCACACAATGGGTTTCGAAGAAAAAAAAATTTTGGGCCCCCACAATATGGCACCCAAAATCCGCCATTTTTCTATTGTCCAATTTTAATGTAGCCTATGACACTCGCAGGTTTAAGACGCATCGATTGTCGAATCATCAAAATCGGCCAACGCGTTTGGTCTCTGGAGCGCTAAAAAGGAACAAACATACATACATACATACATACATAGACTGATAAACACATTACCCTCCTTCGGCAGTCGGGTAAAAAAGAGACAGCAGTGTTTGTCACTTGCGTGTGAATGTAAACAAACATTATTCTGAACACCAATGTTGTTTTCTTTTTCTAACCTCCAAATAACAGAAAATTAGGAAAAAAAATGAAATAAATTATTAAATTGTGGTGTATTGCGTACTTACATATGGTATGAGATCTCTTCTGTTTTATGTACTTTGGTATCATAATTGGTACACTTTCTATATACACACATGGCATTTTTTAAATTTTGTTTTTATTTCAACAAAGCGTATCGCTCTTCGCCATGCGTGACATAGACTAAAGACTATTCGTCCCAATTAGGACGTATTCGAGTCTTCACAATGCGTGCGCTTATAACATATCTGTTTACTAGAATATCATTGGCTGCACACAGATTTGTATGAGCCAAGTTAATGGGTTCCATTCTAACGGCAATCTTACAGCACAGAGCAACACAATCATCCTGAAAACCTCTATATAATCTGTTCTGTTCATTCATAGTAGGAATAGCTAAAGCATTTGCTGACACATGCTGGTGCAACTTAGTAATTTGTTACATTAGTAAAGTATTCTCCGTGAGTGCTCACTTCCCTTGCAGTCGCTTAACTTACATAGCTTTGAAAATTGTAATAAAGTTACAGTTGAGACTCAAAAGTTACACAGCGTTTTGGGTTTACGTTTACACAGTTTATTTTCTTCAGTGTCGTGCATTGTTAATTAAAATAGTTTTTATAATAAGGAAATATCATAATTTCTAAAATCTATCACATAGGAATTAGGATTAGGTCTAAGCTTCATTCTGTAAGCTATACCGAGCAATTTTTATGGATCTGTATTTTCAAAGTACGTGAATCCGTATTTACAGTCTATCACAATAACAATTCAATAGAAGTAAATCGAGTCTCCTTGCCCAATAACTCTTTAAACCAGCAGAAGGAAATAAATTCTTTAAAACCTGTGCTATTTATTCGTTTCGAGGTTTCGTGCACACTAGGATTTTTTACCCGACTGCCGAAGGAGGGTAATGTGTTTTTTTTTTTTAAATCTTTGACCCACACTAGGAATTCCTTCCTGTATCGTACCTAGACATACACAACACCCAGAGCCGGAACAACTATCTGTAGATCATACAAATATTTGTTCCGTGCGGGCATCGAACCCGCGACACGCAGCGCAGCAGTCAATCTCAATTTCACAAGTTTTTTTTTAAATTAACTTGCAATGTATGTATGTAAGTGTGTTCGGGTCAAATCTTGCAACTGAATTCTAAAGCAGTTATCCTCCACCGATTAAGATGAAATTTTGCATACACGTTTAGTTTGGATGACAATGCATTATCTGAGTACTCTTTTGACCAAATATTTTAAACAATATAGACAAACTTTTAAGTTTCGACAGAGAACATAAAATAACTACATACCATATCTACTAACAATTTACTTAAATGGGGAAGCCAACCTTATAAGTAGTCCAATTTATTTTCTGCGTGCAAGCTAAAAAAAGTACAGTCGACGAAAGTTTATCAGGCCACGACGAGTCGCGCTTGATTCAGTTTTTCTCGGTTGCCAAATGCGGTCATTCCCGACCAAATAGTCCATTAAACCAGCCCACTCGAGAGCCAACGAATGCTGCTTACATCAAAAATATCACGCGCCCACAGATATTTATTGCTACTATTAAAGCAATTGTTGAAACAACATGTAAATTGCAGGCTTTCAGCAAATTAAGCATGTTTTGATTCATAGCTTTTCATAAAAAACAACTTGTAAAATAGCAATCTTTCCATGAATAGGTACCTAAAAACAATAGGACGTCCGTAATTTGCCGAAATGATTTCTTGGAATCTCTTATAATATGAAGGGAAACTAATTAGAGTCCGAGTCTTTGTGTAAATTTTAAATGAATACAAGGAGGTTTTCTGTTCACAGCTCGTAAATCTTCGCGGTAAGCATTTTATTTCGCTTTGCGGCCACTTCGTATAAAGTCGTGTGGTGTGAGAGCTCTGAGGCTATGCCCTGCCTTTCCTGTGTGTATACTTTGAGATTCTACTCCGTACGGTCAGCAGACTCATGAGATGTGTCGATGGTCGTTGAAAATGAGTTCTTAGCATATTCTGAGCAGTTATTTTAAGCTGGCTCAGAAAACTTTAGTGTCGTTTGCTCTAGTTTTAATGTGAAACGGCTTGAGATGAAGAGCTTAATATTCAAGTTCCTTTCTTGGGTTGTCCTTGATGTACTTCAAATTTGACCTCTTGTTTAGCTTTCAGCCTTGAAGAGACCTTCAATTAAACCCTGTTCTTCGATTGTAACTATGAAGGGTTACATTCGAATTTTTGATTATTATTTGTTTTTAATTTTCTGGTTTTTGCCGCGACTTCGTCCGCGAAAAAGTATAATACAGTTTTCACAGCCTTAGGGGATGATTTACCAAAAATACCTTTTTAGTGTTCACTTACGTTACATCATATATGAAACTGTCATACAAAATTTTATCTTCTAGACCCAGCGGTTTCGCCTGTGCTTTGGTATAAGTGTACCAGAATCTCATGGCAATTTTTATTTTTTTTAAATTGTGATTTTCATATGGCAATGTCAATTGTCACCTGTCGAATCAAAGTACTTGATGTGTCAACCGCTGCTGATTTTTTTTGATATTATCTTGAAAGTTTGTTATTTTTGTGAAAATGTCGAAAAACCCACTTCGATCTCATGCGAGACATATTGTTTTCAATGTGTATCATAAAATAAGGGAAGAAGAAGGCGTAAATCAAACTCAATCTTTGATTTTAAAGTGCGTCGTAGAGTGGACCGGTAAGTTGGACTGACTTGTTTTGATACATTTAGTTTAATTTATATTTTTCTTACTTAATTTTATTTTCTTTCCATTACTATTATATGGTAAATCGTAGGTCAGGGCACATCGAATGATGGCCGGAAGGAAATGGCAACAGTAATGTAACTGTTACTAATTCTTCGACAAGATATTGATTTTAACGGAGATTGAGAATCTTTGACGTAAGAAAAATATTAAGTAATAATCTGCGCCCTGCAGTGGGACGTGTATATAGACGGGAGTTTTTGGCGGGATTTTGTCGAGTGAAGTTCAGTGGCTGTTAATATTATTTGCAAATTGATTCCTAGTGGATATTGTGATAAATATTATTGGTGTAGTTTTGTATCTCAACTGTCTCCGCAACTGGACAATTTGTAAAATCATTGACAAAAGCAATCTCGGGATAGTGGAGCGGTGTATTTTATTGTAGTATTGACTGCCTCTGCAAAGCTTACTGGGAAGACTAACTCGATACAATTTGCTGCCAAATATTCCAAAAAACATTAGAATCTGTTACATCCGCATTCTAATGCATACTAAAGAATAAATATAAGATCCAAAACTCTTTCCAAAGACGTGGCTAAAAGGTCCTAGCAACCAGGCCATAAAACTTACATAAAAAGAAAATATATAGACTGATGATGATGAATGACTTTAAGTAACATGATACATTTTATTATTTTTTACAGACTTTATACATAAAGAGATTGGTTTTGAATATGTTAAATGCCAATGAAAAAGAACCATTTTGATGGAGAGAGATGACATAAAACTACAAAGATACAAGTTTTTGAAATGCCAGTGGAGTTCATGGAATCGTATTCTAGTTTTCTAGTTCTGAATGAGGTTTTAAGTTATTAGTATGATTGAAATGCTAAATAATAAATTAGTACATAAATTAATATTCAATTGATTTATTTTTCCTATGTTAAGAACACGATGTATAACAACATTATTCATACACATACATATAATACTCACAGTGGATCTTTATGTCTCTGAATTGGTTGCAAGACCCCGCGCAGTAGCTATTTTTGTGTCAATGTTGAAGGTGAAGATAGCATTGTATAACTGTCTCTTTCACTCGCTTATGTATGTCACATAAGCTTACGGAGTTTCTTGTGCATTCTTCTCCATAACATGCTACTTTCCGAATGCACGGTAGAATCAACTTTTATTCCATGTAAATTTAAATTGTGACATTCAAAAGTGCCGCTTGGTGGCCCAGTTGAAATAAATATCTTTTGTCTTTTTTGTCATCGTCCTATCTCGCTTACTCTATGCAGTATACTCGATGACAAACTGTTTCTTACGCAATGGTTGGCAGGACCAAGTTCAAAGACACAAAGATCCGTTGTGACTACTATAATATAGTTACCTCATGTTCATTAATACTAAAGACATAAATAAAAATTAAACAGTATCAAGATCGTTTGATCCAATTTCCCCAGTATTGCATACAACAAATTTTTATTTCCGTTTTTGCCATGAGATTCTGGTAGACCTATAAGTCAGTTAGTCAATCAGTCTGCCAGTTATGCCTTTTATACAGATACTAGCGGACGCCTCGTGGTTGCTTCCGCTTTGTGCCCGTTCCCGTGGGAATACAGGGATAAAAAGTAGCCTATTTCACCCTGGGAGAGTGTAGTCTCTCAACGGTGAAAGCATTTTTGAAATCGATCCAGTCGCTTTTTAGTTTATTCGTTACATAGAAAAATACTAATATTTCCTCTTTATAATATTATTATATAGTAAAGTATAGATTATTATTTACTTAAATTAAACCTACTCTAGGATCATTAAAGTAAGTTTGTAGTATATAAATTCTTGCGTAGATAGGTACTACGACTAACGACAGGTACCGTCACACGCAAGAAAGTATCTCATAAACGTATTCCGTAAGATATTGAAGTTTGAGGAAGCCGAACATCGTTCATCACTACTTTGTTTGACTTGTGTCAGAATTTGTAATCATTGTCTGGTTCCGTAACTTTGGGGCTCTGTAATATATTACTAAGCTTTGTTTAATCAAACTTGAGGAGGTACTTGGAATTAATATAAATTAATCGTAGGGACTCTGTGACCTTTGTAATACGCTGTTAGTCGGTTATGGTTTTGACATAAAGTATTACGTAGTAGGCCTGATAGGTATCACAGGCCCATAGCGTAAATAAAAGCAAGTTATTTCAACTCAACTCTGCTGATATAATGAAAAAAAAAATACAATGACTTATTCATATCTTGTATGTATAATTTGACCCCAAAAAACGTTCAGAAAACAGTAGTAAAAGTCCCTGTCAACACATTTCTATTATATTTTCCCCACTACTAACCTCTAAATAAAGTTACCAGTGAAAAATAAAATGGCGATATTTAAGGCTGGCAGCATTAAACGCCATGTGCCACAATAAGGCTAGAGAAGAGTGGACAACTGGACAACGCCTGTCAAGCTCAGTGCCATATTTCACACTCAGTTTCAGACCTTATTCCCTTATTATATTCATTTTTCTTCTAGACTTTTCTCAGTTTTCTGTAAACGTTGTGAAGTGACTGCAGATTTTTCTTGGTTGGTTAAAGCTAAAACAAAGATTGCACGCGTAAGTCGTATGCATTTCTCAAATAACTCCAGTGAAATTACTATACTTCATATATATAGATAGCTTGATATTTGCGACAGCTGTCAGTATCAATACAGTAACAATAGCGCTTGACAGGCTAACAATAGCTTACCAATAACGTATACCTCAGTTTGACATATATCGCAGAAAACAAGCTATCTTTAATGAAGTATAACTAAAAGACTTGTGTAACAATTTTGGTATACCTACAATTGTTAAAAACTTCCAGATATAAGAATTCAAAGACTGTACTTCATCAAATAATTGTAATACTTTGTTATCGGCTTTACAGAACATCTCCAATTTTTCTGACTCTCATGATCCACAATCTTTTATAGCTCAATGATGATTGATTGTGATTGGCTGTCCTTTCATCGTTGACACCGAGGTAAAAGACCAGCATCAGCCAATGGAAAATAAACACGACATTTTGTCCGGAAGTCAGCATTGAGCTACTTACAATGAAAAATATCAAAAATTATAACAAACTAAAAATGTAAACATATTCAGAAAATCCACATAAAATCAACATGTTTTATGGTATTAATTTAACAGTAATTAATATTAGTTTAATACAAACATCCGAAACAACCAAAACATTTCAATAGAATTCAAGACTTATTTTATTTAAACAGCGCAAAATAACTAAACATATGTGCAATATTTATTTTAAATTAGAACATGAATTTTCAGAAAGCTAACATTCGTCCATCCAGATAAATTTCGCGTCCCCGCGAACGACATTTAAAAAAAAAATTGATTTTATTCAAAATAAACATAAGACAACAATTATAACTGAGTGATTGAAATCAAAAATGTATTTTATAAAATACAAATTTCGTTAATAGAAACTACACACAAATCAAGTATTGTTTACATGAATTGTGTATACAGAGTATTTCAAAAACTTCATTTTACAGAATCGTAAAATATAAGACTTATTTCAATGATTGTGCACTTTGCACATCAAAACTTATGTTCGCTCATAGCTACTTTATTGTACATTGCACTAAAAGGTAGTTATCTACCTTCACGCTCATAGCAGTTTAATTTAAAAAAAAAACTACACCAACACCTATAGAATCATAGATGAACTAAAAAAAAACATGGTCGCTCATAGCGAATAGTAGTTATCAACACCTTATGCTCATAGCAGTGTAGAATAACCATAAAAATAGGGTCGCTCATAGCGAAATAGTAGTTAACTACACGCTCATAGCAGTGTAGGTTAACCATAAAAACTTGGTCGCTCATAGCGAATAATAGTTATCTACACCTTACGCTCATAGCAGTAGTGTAGAATAACCATAAAAACAGGGTCGCTCATAGCGAAATAATAGTTAACTACACGCTCATAGCAGTGTAGGTTAACCATAAAAAAAACTTGGTCGCTCATAGCGAATAATAGCTCAACAACAACAACAAACAAACACCAACAACAACAACAATCAATGAAGCATGATCAACAATTTGTGTAATTCATACTATTTAGCTAATTATGAAAATTGGATAAACTCAAACATTATTCTCCATCTAGTATAATATCTAATCACATTTATTTTACATAAATGGTTATGTAATATTTTTACTCAAAAAAAAAAAAGTAATCTGCATGATAAAATATGTACTTCATTAATTTCTAGACACACAAATAAATATTATTGGCAAAGTAAATTATCTAAATCATTATTTAAATCATCATCGGTTTCGCTAGTAGACTATTCGCTATCTTTGTTATTGAAACAAAGGCATGGATGTATTTTATCAACAGAAAATACACCTATATACTTTGACGTCCCTTTTCTAGTAAATATCTACAACCCACCATAATACCTATCGTGGTTCAAAACTTTAGTTACTCTGTACGGCCCTGAAACATAATCTGACCAAAAACAAATGCATAAATCTATGAACGAAACTGTATGTGTGTCCCTTTTATTTTACTACACTACGATACGTAATACTTTCTGGTCTTTGAATTTTAAGATGATATTTCATTTTAATCGTATTTTATAAAAATTTGCATCATTCGTTCACCGACGCCATTAGTCATCACAATTTATTTGTTTTCGGCAAAATAAGTTTTTTTATTCAATAGGAAAGAAATCTGAAGCAATCGCGTTTTCGTGCCCCTAATTTCACATCTGGTGATATTTTAATTCTATGTGGCAAAGTCACAAAATATAGAAATGTCATAGAACATTTTCTTTGTCATCAGAAAACAACATTTCCCTTACACTGATTAATGAATATCTCGTTAACGCGTGGACCGATTTATCTATACCAATATTAAAAAGAGGAAAGATTTTTTTGTTTGTTTGTATGTTTGTACCGAACAGGCTCCGAAACTACTGGACTGATTTTAAAAATTCTTTCACCTATGGAAAGCTACATTATTCCCGAGTGATAATTTTGAAGGGAGCGAAGCCACGGGGTCAGCTAGTTTATTATAAACTTTATTGTACACCGCATAAAAAATTACATTATTTAAACGGTCAAAACAGTTCTACATTAATATTACCTCTCATTTGAAACCAAACACATTAAAATATAAACAAAAACATCATGTTTTCAAGTTACTTGTTCTATTCGGACAATTCTTACACTAACCCAGGACTTAGCGACTTAAGTCTCCTACAACGGCGGGTTAAATATTTAAGTACATTTATAAGTTTAACTCTAGATTTACTTCTAAGTCTTGGTGGAGCAAGACGATTTATCTGATTAACCCTGAACTAGTTCTTAACAAGGGGTTTTTAGGATAAACCAGTAACGCGCAAGTGAAAATACTCTACAATCACCTAAATGTAAGAATTCTTTCTTTTCGATTTTACAAATGTACAGACATCGTTTATATGTATGATGTGAAAGAGTGCAATTTTCTTAGGAATAGATTGCAGAGCCCTTACTTCTTTCACGCTGATTATTTATTGAGAGCACATTCTAAATCCAAACACGAATGTATATAATTCCTGGTAAACTTTCGCATGCGAGGCAGCCAATAATGTTGTTTAATTTTAACTAATGTTTTATCAAACGTGGCCTATTTTGTCGCAACTTTTCTGGAGAACCTGCCACCTACAGCCCTTTAACACCACGTATCTTAGTCCGTCCTCATTTACTTTATAAACCTTCTCGCGCTTAACCGTTCGTATGCCGAGACACAATGAAAAAGCCATTGTGTCTCGCTTAGATCTGTGTTCCGGCATACAAGAGATTAATGACTTCACTCTTATGTATCTCTCATAAGTCATCAAATTTTGTATAATATTTAAACACCCATATGTAAGGTTGCTCAGTAGCAGTCTATCCAACAGATAAATCATAACTTAGAACAAATTTCAGTGACATTGATCTCAACGCCGATCTTAACGTTATCAATCACTAACGAAATCTTAGTTTTACCTAAAACGCTCACGATTGTACTACCAAAGCTTTTGAGAGTAGGCAAATTATTTACTATCCATTTTGCGTGGAACAACTCCTTTCATAGCAGATTATTTTACCAAGGTACACTGACTACCAAAATCTACGCACCCTATCAAAAGTTCATTATTAACATGTATACTCTTGATAAATTTGTCGTCTTGTCTCTAGCCCGCGCTGTTAATCAGTCATAAAGTTTTAACTTCGGCACACTTACCCAAACACTCTTACTGCATTTAGGATCTTCATGACCAATGCGTTTACACTTAACGATAGGCTTTTTACATGCTAATACTACATTACTCGTTTCGCGACAGTTACAACCCCTCAAGAGTCTATCAAAATAAATTTTACAAGTTTACGTATTTCAGTTACTGAACGTTCTAACGTACGAAAACTTATCTAATCTGTCACATTTGACATCCCTCAGATAACCAAACAATTTTTCAGCTTCCTCAAAATTGCCTCTGCCCCGTGCCGAACTAATCTATCCTCTACTCCATAAACAATGCAATCAATAGCGTTCCCACCTACTATACCACCCCGATACAAAGCTATTATCTTATCCTAATAATACTCTTCTATACCATCGCCAAACTTAGCTATTTAACAAACATTAAATGTACGTAAGTAAATGGTCATAGATTTCGTAAGACGGAAAAGCAGATTTATGTTTCAACCCATTCGTCCCAAGCTAGCTGCTCTTTTTACCACTTTTTCACAGTACCGACTAGCTTAGGTAGAGCGTAGTGGGCAATCTGTTTACTGTCCCACCCATAGATCTCTGAGCATTCTTTAACTTTATTCAACCAAGTAACCATTGTGTAGTTTTCAATTGAGGATCAAACTTTCGATCTACATTATTATGTGCAAATCATTCTTAAGTATGTGAATTTACAGCTTATATCGATTGTAAGGACTCTTTGATTCATTTGAGTAAATAATAATTATTACTATATCGGCAGATGAATGCAGTGGGCTCACAGACAGAAATCTTTCATTAGTACAAGATTGACAGATTTCCTGACTTATACTTTATAATTTTTTATTTATTTATTGTTTCACTGTATTGACCTAAAACATGGCGAATTTGTAATCCCATTTTATTAAAATCTACATTATTTATTGTATCGCCTATTTCAAATTATTAACTGAATTTCATCTTGACATGATAAACTTGTACCTACTTTCTGTGCAATTAAAGAACTATTCTATTCTATTCTATTCTAAAAACGAACTGGACTATGCGATCTAAAAATAAAACTCGCAAATCTCTAGTCTAATGTTTTCTACGCGAGGTATCTGTAACCTGTTTATCCGTTGCCCTCTAATGACCCCTCATGACCGTCCTCCCTCCTCCTTCTTGCCTGCAACACCACCCTTGAAGGTGATCTTCTGGATCTGCACCGCTCGGAGTCACGACCACTGCTGCGGGGTGCTGACGAGCGCCGACTTTGCCTCGAACCTCGAACACTGCTGCGGAGGGGCTGCTGACGAACGCCGACTTCGCTTCGAGCCTCGACCACCGCTGCGAGGGGGCTGCTGACGAGCGCCGACTTTGCCTCGAGCCTCGACCACGAGTCCGGGATCGGCTGCGTCTCGAAGATTGTCCCAGCACCACACTGGAATGCTTCCCTGCCGACCTCCGTCTTCTCTCAGACTGATCGTTACGCATCTTCATGCGTCCAATGATCTGGAATAAATTGAACAACGAGTATCTGGTTTCTTTTGTGTGCCTACTTCTTTGTTTCAAAATTGTCTATACGCGGCATAAAGTTCAAGCTATCTCAATTTCTCAATTCAATTTACAAGTATACAATAATTCAAAATGAATAACTGTTGTTTGGTACACGTACATAAACACATTCTAGTTATTTGGTATTTTCCTAATACCATGACTATTACTATTCAAAATATAAGAAACCTAAACAACGTACCTATTTAACGGCATTATTTTTATTGAAATCGAACTGTCACAGTATGTGTCGTGTGTCCATATTGACGGGAAGCCACCCATGCACACATTATGTACATGCGTGCACAAATGCATACCCGTACATGCCATATATTATACAGATAGATATTCTATACAGAAAAAGAAAATAGACACAAATAAAATTCACATTAAATAATCAAATTGACTTTTAATATACCTTATTGTGGGCGTATGATCACACCAAGGTGGTAGCGATACACCAGAATTCCTTGGTGCTATTCCGCTTCTGATTTGTTAAAAACTTCCAGATATAAGAATTCAAAGACTGTACTTCATCAAATAATTGTAATACTTTGTTATCGGCTTTACAGAACATCTCCAATTTTTCTGACTCTCATGATCCACAATCTTTTATAGCTCAATGATGATTGATTGTGATTGGCTGTCCTTTCTTCGTTGACACCCATGGTATAATAAGACAAGGTAGTCTCCTCCCGTGACAACTGGGTCACGTGATTGGCCTAAGACTACGTCATCGATTGCGTTGCGGTTCCCAAACTTTTTTAGTGGGGAAAAAGATAAAAATATTACAATAGGTACCTACAACATATTTATAATTTTTAATAAATCGTCTTATTTGATACTTTTTGTATTTATTTACTTTGCTTTTTTTATTGTTTACATATTAGTATTTTTATTTAGTTCGGGACGAAAACCCACTAAACTTAACTTGACTAAAATAAGTCAAAAACTTATTATGTTAGGTTAATAAGTTCGGGCGTAAAGACGTATTGACACAACTATGACTTAACTTATGGAATTTACAACGCGTAGATAAATTAAATATTAAGTAGAAAGGCACATACCAATTATTTAAGTTGAATTTAGTTACAAATTTGAAGCCACGCATATGATAGCGTCTCTTCATTGGGAAAATAAAAAAAACCTTATTACACCGCCTTTTATACTTCTGTTTTTATAGTTTACGGAACAACTAACAATTTTTCTTGTGTATCTATCAAAGTTCACGAGTTCACCAAAAACGTTTGGGAGCCACAGTATTTTGCTCACAGAGCGAAACAACGCTATAGGTGTGAGCGACACGACAATAGCGACGAAATGGCTAGTTGTCAGTATGACACTTGTCAATTCGATATGTTGCCACTGTGCGTGATTGAATTACCCGAGCAAAATGCATTTTTATCCTAACAAAGCAATTATGAACTAATAATTCAATATACAAATAAATTTAACAATAAATAGATGAATTACATGAGTTACTAAATAGTTATTCTAGTTAGTAATTTATTTTATTTTCATTAACTACATGAGAAAGTAACTACCTAAATTTTCTAAAAAGGACAATCAATGGTAACACTTATCGTGACGTAGTCTTAGGCCATCCTGGGAAGAGAATACCAGGCGAAGTATACGGAGTATGTTATTATACCATGGTTGACACCGAGGTAAAAGACCAGCATCAGCCAATGGAAAATAAACACGACATTTTGTCCGGAAGTCAGCATTGAGCTACTTACAATGAAAAATATCAAAAATTATAACAAACTAAAAATGTAAACATATTCAGAAAATCCACATAAAATCAACATGTTTTATGGTATTAATTTAACAGTAATTAATATTAGTTTAATACAAACATCCGAAACAACCAAAACATTTCAATAGAATTCAAGACTTATTTTATTTAAACAGCGCAAAATAACTAAACATATGTGCAATATTTATTTTAAATTAGAACATGAATTTTCAGGAAGCTAACACAATAAAGCATGTTCTATTTTTTTTCAACTGTACTGGTATTAACAACCTGTCGTTCAATAGGGCTATTTACCTACATAATCCTGAACCCATAATAACATAATCCAACAATATACCGAACACTGTCACACGAACAGCTGATCAAACGAGGAACTACCTACCTACATAGATGAACGCGTATCTACAGGACATCCCGTAAACAGACGTCCGATTAAATAATGGAACGCAATCAAGAGCGTACTTCTCCTGAGTTCCTGACGTCGACGTGTAAACAGAGGAAGCAGACCACATGGTGCTCAGGAAACTAATTTTTAGCTTCAGTTAAAGCTGCCATTTAAGAACCCAGGGCTGTAAGCTGAAGACGTTCTATAAGTTAAACGTAACTAACAAAATTTTAACTTTAGATGACTACTGATTCAACGGCCGCAGCTGGTAGTTCAGTTGTAACTTCTATTTCTGATCTCGGAAATACAAATACCTACCTAAGGGTTTCAAGTTTATGAAACTGAAAAAAATATCCATTGTAGACCGTCCGGATTGTGTTACAGAACTTTGCTACAGAAACATATTTCGGCATCTTATCGGCAACAGTTAAGTACTTTGAATTTGAATACACATGTAATTTTTGGGCCGCCAAACGCCGATTAATTAACATAACGCAATCAAGGGTCGCAATCTGCTGAAGTTGACGTGTAAACAGAGGAAGCAGACCACATGGTTCTGTCGAAACTAAATTTCAGCTTCAGTTTAGAGGTACAACGTCGCTTTTGATTAGGGCTGCTACTGTCTGAAGACATGTTCCGTTAAGACATGTTCAAAATAGACTCTTGCGAGACTCGCCAGGTCATCGGTCCACCTCGTGGAAAGCTTTCAAAGCTGCGTCTTCCATTAGTAGTCAAAGAAAGCAAGCTTTTGGAATAATTTCAGTAATACTTATTTTCTGTATGAATAGTTGGAGTTATTGGAGGTTGTATTTGCAGAAAACCTATTTATTCCAATAAGATGTCATCTCTGAGATCCATGCTCGTTCATATTCTAGAAATTCGTTATGAAAACCTATTAGCGTGTGAAGTGTAGCAAACTGCAATTGCTTTAACAGCACTTTAGCGAGCGCTGCAGCGCTGCCGGCCTGTTCGAATGAATTTAATTGCATGCTGTAGTACCTACCTTGTGCGATTGGTTTGCAGCCTCCAGCATTCATCGCAGAGTTTTAACAAGATGAACAAAGTTAAAGGCAATGCTTTCCTCCGATAGCTTTTAGACATCGTGCTTTTACAAAGTTTTCCAGACTGTATAGGTACCTATAGCTCTCGCCAATCTTCTTTGCTGTCCTAAAGTTGGCTACAATGGCTGCGCAGTAGTAAATCTCAAACAAAAACAGCACCGATCTGTGTGCCTTGCTCATCGGAAAGCCATCTTCAGGGCGGCCAAGAAGTTTGGCGAGAACTAGATATATGTAGGTAGCTCGTTACCTACAGATTTATCTAATTACTTTATCTTTATGTCTATCTTTCGTTAGTGATAGTAGCATGAAACTAGGTCGCTATCATTAACGAGAGTTTTATGTATTTAAGGTCATCTATGAAAAGCAAGATGGCGGTTGCGCCCCAAGATTATGACACTTGAAATATAATGTGCGAATAATTTCGTGTTTCTGTTAAGACCAACACTTAAAGTTCTTAAATATAACAGAAAGACGTTGTACGGGGTCACGGGCAGTAACTCCGTATACTGAGATATGGTACTCGTATGTGGGTGGACGAATCGACGGGAAGTGTACAGCAAATAAAATCATTGTTATGTGTCCGTGAATGATTGATAGTTTATTGTAAAACATGGAAGTATATTATACTTAAAGTAGGTTACTTGTAGTGGTCGCGATAGCTTAGTCAGCGAATGTACACAAGTAATCGGTGAATTAGCAAATGCTTGTTCAGGTAAAAACTAAAACAATACTTATCATGTGGCGATGCTCGTACAAACGTATTATTTAGAGGATTTTTTTATATTACACCAAAACGAAATGAAATATGTGTGCCTTAATAGAGCTAAAAGTAAGCCAAAACAGTCAGCGAATACCTCTACCTAAACTGGAATAACGAAAAAACGTATTAAATTTTGGCAAATTACCTACGTAATGGGAGTTACAGACATTCTAAACATTCAAGCATTTCATAAACACGTCGACAATTCTCAGGAAACTTTTTCGTTTTAACCCTGCTTTTGAAAACGTAACCCAGAACCCGGGTACCTGGGGCAACGACGGCACATCTGTCGTCTCTGCCGGAGACAGCGACAGATTGCGCCGACTCCGCGCGTGACAGACGACTGCACCGTCTGTATCGGGATAACGATGAAGCTGGCAGTTATTGCACTTGCTAGCTCTACGATCTACTTATGAAAATTTTTGCTTGAGAATTATTGCGTTCTTTTTTCGAATAAATACGACCAATAAAGATATAAGAGCAGAGGAAAACCAAAGAAGCGATTCATGCATTAAAAAAAAAGAATAGTAGAGAAATATGGAGGAAGAAGGCATGTTTTACTGACCGCAAATATGTAGGGCTTATTGCAGTAGAAAGAAGAAATGCGATTAATAAAGCCTATAAGGTTGTCTGTTGCTGAATATAGGACTGCTAAGGCCAAAATTGACCTCTATTGGACGGGTAAAAGCGCGTGTGTGTGCTGCGTAGCATTTTTTTCAATTGACACCATATTGGCATAGACAGAGGCAAAAGCGATTATCAAACAAAACTTATGAAACGTCAGAAGCTAGGTGCACATTTCTTATTGGTGGTTTCCCATAGACATGACCCCGGCAAGAAACTCTATGGGATACGTGATTAGTTTCAAGTGTTTTTATTCATAATTATATTATTATCAATTACTCAATTTATTGTGGTGGCCCAGTGATAACGGCCTCGATTTAGTTCGAACCCAGGCAGGCGCTTTACTTTGTGAAAATAATTTTATCACCACTGCTCTTAATACAGTGAAGAAAAACATCGTGAGGAAACTGGCATGTCCTAGAACCAAAAATTCGAAGACGTGTGACATCCACCCGCACCCGTGGTAGATTAAGGCTTATTACCCCTCTCACAGAGCGGATGCCTGTGTCCCAGAGTCCCAGCAGTGGGAAAAATTATAAGGCTGATGATGATGACACAATTTATTATTGCTAATGCCGACAATATATTTTCTTTGAGAATCCGTTAGTTGCCTAAAAACAAAGATAGCCAGCAACCATAATATCAAATAGGAGCGACCCAGTATCCCTAGATTAGCATGGAAAATGAATCACCCTCGGAAAACTGATGAAATATTCATTTAATGGAAACACTTCCGCGTATCAAGGAAGAAAATTTCAGTTAGTCGGAATAAGTAGTGAATTCATATTTTCTTGGTGGAATACGGTACTGAATATCCGGGAGTACCATTAAAATGTGAATTTAATTGAAGAAACAAAACAAAATGCTAACGTTATCCAACTTTCAGTAATATAGAGAAAAATACCTACTTCTTTATGTCTACTCAAAGAAAGTTACATGGAAATTCTTGTAACTTTCAGGTAGATACCATTTAAATAAATATAAGTATGCTAATGTTTGCAAAACATAGAACTCATTTTATAGTCGAAAATTTAGCAGAAATTGAGTCCAACATTTTGCTGTTATGTGTTTTAAACGACATCGTCGATTTTCAGCGTGTAAATGGTAGAATTTGACTTGTTTGTACTACATTATTGGCAGGTACGAAAGTTACGGAATAATGTATTTTAAATTACTTTAGGGATAGGGAGATATAAAAGCAGAATATTGATGACAGATATTAATAATAAATCTTATTCAAAATAACAAATTCCGACGGATCACTCACAGTAAACACGGCAGATTAGCATACTGTTCCTGACGCTCTGACGGCTGTCGAAAGGGCTCATCATTTCAGACTCGTCTTCCATCCAAGTGTATAATATAGCGGCAGATTTCGTCTATAAATAGAACGCGACACTTGCTTGTTTTGTTTCTTGGCAGTGTTTACGAAATACTGTCAACAACAGCGATCGGCGTTGTTCTTTCTATTTTTAGAGATCTGTATCTAACGTCAGTGATGTACTATTTTGGTGACCGTTTTCCGACTTAACTAAAAGTTGAATACCGTTTGTTTAAAAACAAATAAGAACTTTTAACACGTTCGCTTCCAAAGACTCGCCTCACGCGTGACACAAGGGCTTTTTAATTGTTTCAGTAATTACGGCAGCGAACGTGTTAATAACTTTTTTTTGTTATTGCCTTTTTTGGAAATCATCCAATGACCCTCCCGCTCAGGTGAAGCGGGGTGTCAGACTTTTACTGACTAAAACCCACCCGTGTTCTTTCAGTTGCCTTATGTCAGGGCCGAGGTAACTCTCTTCCAAATTTATCCGCGACCCAGACAGGCATCGGCCCTAGCAGACCCCGTCAGTTTTTGCTGACATCTTTGAGGCGCGCGTGGAACACTACGCGCTGCCGACTCGGGGCTGGTCCTTATCGGACGACAAGCTACCCATTACTCGCCGTCCGCAAGCCCGTGCTTACGGTGGCCGGGAATCGGCTTGCGACTCCCGACGCCCAAACGTGTTAATACCTAGTTAGTACACCTTTTTGCGATCTCTTTTGTAGTTTACTACTGGATCTCCGTTTCTATAGAGATCTCTCTATTGCCTCACTCTTCAGTGGTTTCAGAAATCATGCACTGAGTAGAAATAAGAAATAATTAACCTAATCCGTCAATAATCCGTAATCAGTCTAATGCAGCTTTAGTAATTATCACACAGCGTGACCACACATACCAATCCATTCAACCCACTATTCACATCCTCATAAATGTGCGATTGTGTACTAATTCAAAGCGTTGGAACGACCGACACCGACAGCTTCTATTTTCAACGCAGCGCTGCAGCTGCTTTGTTTGTTGAAGCCGGCATGAACCACTTGGCATTTGTTTGCTAAACTGTTCGAAACATACGAGAAAATAATGAGACGACTTGTGCACACTCGTTTAAATGGTAAAGCTTGTGACTCCCGATAAGGTAACTGCCTCGTTGGCTTAGTCCCGGGTTCGATTCCCGAATCGGGCAAAGTGGGTTTTTCCACCTGGAATTTCTCGGTAGGGGCCGGAGTCTGAAACTGGACCTGTGCCCGATTGATGACAATAGAATCGCCCCCTATTACATGGCCTCTTTATCTGTTCTGTGGGCGTGATGCTATGTTATGTTTATGGTTTGGTTCTACTTATCACAAAATAGGAATGAAGACAAAAAAAAAATATCCGTCAGATAGATCTCCAAATAACACGTATTTTTCTTATGTCACGTTAACAAAAATGATGACGATACAGTGCGTTAAAATATCGTATGACGTCATACCTTGGTACACTATTTACATAGAAGTGACGTCACAAGCCCCCACTTACAAACTTTGATGCGCTTTATCTTGGAGATTTTTTATTGATTTTAATAAGCAAAAAATACGTGTCCAATATATTTTAATAATTTAAGCGGCGGACTAAATAGAATTTGCTGTTTCGTACCCCGTCATCATCCCTATTGTTAAAACTTTATCAGCTATGATCAGTTAAAAAGTAATTTATTATCTTTGTATTTTGAATTTTCTTCTTTATGCCTTGTGATTAAATGTAGCCAAGCAAGAAAAGTAAATTACAAAAGCCCTCTGTAAGGTTACGTTTACGTTTTAATTTACATTTAAAGCGCTGGGCTCCTCGTCTTGGTCGTCGAGAACCAGATAGATAGGCTAGGTAAACCGAGTCTCCTTTATATAAAGCAGTTAGTTTTTATTATATAGCATATAGAACGGGAGCCAGCCGTAAGGTAACCTGCCTGACTACTAAGTTGCAAATGGCTAACGACCTAAAATATGCTTAGGCCCACTTGCGCCAACAAATTAACTCAGAGTTAGTTGCTAACACGAGGTTAAATATCAAATATGTCATACATAATTGGCTGTGTTAGCTAATAACTCTGAGTTACTAAGATAATCCAGGGTGGCACAAGCGAGCCTTAACGAGGTATCTTATCAGGTACGTAAACTTGCGGGCCTGTTTCTGCCAGCAGTTTTGAGGGCCATGCTGGCAGAAACATTAAATCGGAGGGAAATGGCTAGCTTCTGTGAGACTGTGAAGGCCCAGGAGGCCGCCAAGCGGGATCGTGAGAAAGCCGATCCCGCTCGAAAAATAAGTAATCCTCCCCAGGGGATAGAATAGAATAGAATATACTTTATTGTACACCATAAAATTATAGACATTTACAAAAAAAAAACTTATGAAAAAAAAAAAAAACTTAGAATAAAAAGTTGGTAGTCGGTGTAATGCTATTAGAATAAAACATAAATATATACAAGATTACATTACTATAATATATGCATAAACCTATATACAAACATACATACATAATATGACATGAAACTTATAGAAAGAGAGAGAAACAAAACATAAAAAGGGTTAAATTGACAGAGATTAGATCTAAATAGAAAAGCGTTACAGAGAAAGGACAACATGCGTTGCACAGAGAGGGTACCGGGGTAATCTTTTAAGAAGTGACCCGGGGGGGGGGCCTCCTTCCATGTGCTGATGGTGATCACCGGGGTAGTTTTGGGTACGAAGGGCAGACAAGAAGGAGAACTATAATAGAGACCACATTTGGCCAGGTTTTCTCTATAGCGTCCAACCTGGGCTTGCAACGACCAACACACTTATTTAGTTTAACTTTCTTTTGTTTAAAATTTTCAAGCGTTTATTCCGCTTTAAAGGATCGGGATTGGGATTACATTTGCATGCACAGTGTGAGTTTCGATATCAACACGAACACAGGTTAGTGTTGCTAAACTATCGATGTAAACTGGACACTGTTTCCCAAAGGTGATTTATTCAACGTCCATCCATGCGATGGATAGCAGCTAACGTTTGATACATTGCATACTTTTCTTTGTTCCCCAAATAAGAAACGTATAGGACCTTTGCTCTATCATAGAATATAGGTTGAAACATACAGAAATATCCATACCATCACTTGTCTTTACTATAGACTAGCAGCCCAATTGCGGTGAATTCGTCAAGGCAATGGGTTTGACCTCGCGATGCGAGATTAAAGACGCGATGCGAGATTAAAGACGTGATGCGAGATTAAAGACGCGATGCGAGATTAAAGACGCGATGTAGATTTCCGTTTATGTGATTGGTCGATTGATGGCGTCAAAACGCTTTGCCTTGCCGAATTCAATTACGCAATTAGGCTGCAGGGGTCTCCAATTACTTTCATATGGGGTCCGTTTTTAAAATAATATGATCGTCGCGGTCCGTTAGTTTTAAAGCCTCCCCCCCCTTTACATCGTCACGTGCATTTCGTGATTCATTTCGTGCTTTTCTTTCTTTGCTAAAATTGTCTATATACATGATGATTTTGATGAGATGATTCGTCCGTTGTCGAATCGACGGTAATAAAGACAAAGGGCGGGATTAATTGTTTTGACGAAAAGGTTGGCGTAGTATTTGAGCGATCGGCTGCTGCGCTGCGTGTCGGGTTCGATGCCCACACGGAACCAATATTTGAATGGCCTACTTAATTGTTTCGGATCTGGGTCTCTTGTGTATGTGACTTTAAATGTTTGTCAACGCACCCACGATACAGGAAGAAATTTCTAGTGTGGGGCAACGTATACAAAAAATATTTTAGATTACGTACTCAAGTAACACAAATAAATTATATTGTACTGTTTACTTAAGGTCCACACAAAATAGGTCGGCGGTTCGGATCCGGACCGCGGTCCGCCATTTGGTGACCCCTGCTATAGACTATAAATGATAAATGATTTTATTTCTGTAAGTTGGTTTGTACAAACTCTTTTACATGTCGATCATATTTTTTATATAACTAGATGAGGTCGGCGTTTCCTATCTGACTACTCTGAGAAGAAAGGCCGAAACAAACTCAGAGGTCACAGTCTCTTTTAAAGTCCTGACAAAATCTTGGTTATATCATGTGAAGACCATGTAGACAGATGTCTGAAATGGTCTTTTGAGGAAAGAACCAGTCAGATTGAGTGGACCTGTCCAGTCAGTGCACGCATTTGTCAATAACCGAGCAGCTCAACTCAGAATGTAAGGAGCTCAACGATTCGACGAACAATACCAAAGAAAGGACATTCGGGTAGGCCGCATAAACTACTCATACTGCCAGACTATGAGTATAAACTAACTAAGATAAAATAAAAAAATCCACATAGTCTTCACATTCACAATAATAAAAATAAAATAATATAATACTTTAAAAAGTAAATATTCTTGTCATTGCAAGAAAACCAAAAAAAATATCAAAATTAAAAACAAAATTCACGGTGCAAAATATAAAAAAATCTAAATTAATTGGAGCAGCTCAATCCCAAGCCTCTTTGTCCTCAACGTAATCTTTAATAGTTTAAAACGCTTTCTGGCACAACTTACGTTTAATGAATGATTTGAATTTATTAAGACTTAGATCTTGTACGTGGCTTGGAAGCTTATTATAAAAGGGTACACATTGACATCTAAACGAGCCACCTATCTTCTTGAGCCTTGTTGTAGGTACTACAAATTTGTGTTTGTTCCTAGTATTTATGTTATGGATATCACTGTATTTTTTAAACAATTTTATATTTTTATGAGCATATAAAAGGTTTTCATAAATATACTGAAAGGACACAGTCATTACATTAATCTCCTTAAATTTCTCTCTGAGAGAGTGCCTCGGGCTTAATTTATAAATTGATCGAACAGCTCTTTTCTGCAAAACAAAGATATTCTGGATAGCGGCGGCATTTCCCCACAACAGAATACAGTACGACATTACACTATGAAAATAGCTAAAGTATACTAAACGGGCTGTCTCTATGTCAGTTAAATTACGAATTTTTCTAACAGCATATGCTGCGGAGCTTAGCTTCTTTGACAATTTATCTATATGTGGGCCCCACTGAAGCTTAGCATCCAAAGTTAAGCCTAAAAATAAGTGCTATTCTCAGGATTCAATTCTTCTTCTATAGTGAGGACAAGGTAGACCGCGCATTTTTCTGCGCTAGAATTTGGTCATACATACTTCATACTGGACCGACGCTAACTAACCACGTGGTCTACTAACTTCGGATACCGTGTTTCTAGTATGATGAACACGTATCAGCAATCGTTCGGGCGACCGCACCTTTACTATTTAAATCTATACATACGATGCTAGAAATGTTCGAGTTATCTTCAGCTAGCTTTTACTCAATTAGTAAAAGCCGGCTTCCAGTAAACGGCTTCTTGTCCAAAGCTAATTGTCGGAATCGGAATAGCTTCGACTGCGAGTCGGTGAGCGGCTATTGAAGCTTAGTCATTGTCACTGGAACGCGAAAGTGAAGAGTGATGGAAAGGGCATCGTATATTTTATAGGAGTAGTATGTGTTTTAGGCACAGGCGTGTAGGGAGTGGCAGTTTAGCAGAAGAAAAGATAGGTCTATGTCTAGCATAGGTGAAGTCGGGTTGTAGATGATATTACATAAGTGCTTTAAGTTTAACTTAAAAAACATCACGTCTGATTTTTAACCGACTTTACAAAAAAGAGGAGGTTCTATTCGATATTATGTTTGACTATTTTTCACCGATTTTCCCGTCAATTGTGGACCGATTGTGAAATTTTTGTTTTTTTATGAAAAATTATGTTTCCATATGGGTTTCATTTTAATTTGGTGAAGATCTGATGAAGAACTTCGGATATATACAACAGAACTCTTCAATAAATAACGACAAATCTCTCGGGATTGCTGCAATCGCATGTCTGTTTATTGTTTAAAACATTTCATAACCTATATATAACATCCAGTACACTCTAATTGGGTTCGCAGATGTTGCGTATGTAGGCGACTTCATGCACGTATTTTCATAAAAAAATCAAGTCGAATTACATCGATATGCGTCCATGTGAACGTACTTGCAATTTCGTCATCATCATTTCAGCCGATAGACGTCCACTGCCGGACATAGATCTTCCCCAGGCGTCGCCACATTGACCGATCCCGTGCATCTCGCATCCAGCGGATTCCCGCAACCGTAAGTAGGTCATCGGTCCACCTAGTGGGATGCCTTCCAACGCATCGTCTTCCGGTTCGCAGTCGCCACTCCAGAATGTTTCGGTCCCATCTACCATCCGTTCTTGCAATGTGTGTGTGTGTGTGTGTTGTAATTTCGCTTTGTAAAATTCGCTCCTCGGTGTGACTTTTAAAATCAAATCAATTCGAGTCATCACGAATGTCTTTTAGCGTACCGTGTAATTGGTGTTTAAACCCTTTTACCAAAATTACCAATGCAAACTCCAGGCTACTATTGATATTATACTGTGATTCATATCATCCTCAAACACCAAACTACAAGAATAAACCGAAAGCTAACTGTTCGAGCATCAATTAACACAAAAGTTTCCGATGTTCTTATAATTTGTTGAGCGTTGAAGTTGCACAGTTTTGTCCGCTGAAAGTGTATCGGGACGGCTGTAAGTTTCAGAGTTTCGGTACAAGTGTAACATTTGCTGGGAAGTGCACTTTAAAGTTTGTTACGAGCCACAGTCGTGTGGCGAGCTCGATTGGAGCTCTGTAATGAAGGGTCTAGACGAATGACGTGCGTCACAGTTGGTGCTGAGTGCTTGCATACTTGCAGTGCAGTTTAAATATTGGGTTTTTAAACATGGTTAGTGTTTAGTATGATGTGTTTTAAATCTTTGATTGGCCGGCACATGCCTGTAAATCAAGCTATTTTTGGGATGGGTACTGTCTTTTACCAAGAAGTGGGACATAACAGACGTTTTAAGAATAATATATTTATATGGCTGCATCCCTTATGCTACCACCAAACGGAAAACCTTTTGCACATACAGACGTAATAGTAACACTTAAGCATGCAAACACCCACTTTATAGTCCACACTCCACACCTACTCATATACACACAAAAGCAACTTTGCAACTTAAACTCAATTCATATATTAAATAATGACCTCTTATTATCTACATTACAATTAAGATTTAATAATCTCTGTGTAATTAGTTATACTACCGAGTGAACTTGTTTTCCTTACCTACATAGGAAAAGACTGGACCGCGCAACACAGGGAATCTTTTTTTTTATTTTTATTTATATTTTTTTATTATAAAATGCTGATTAGATTAGATCCAGATTGATGTATAAACTTTGCTTTAAAACACACTCTAAGAAATTAAACTAAAAGGTAAACAAAATGGAATCTTCTAAAAATATTTTACCTTAAAATATCCCCTTCAAATTATTCCTATCAAAAATAAAGCTATTATTTTCCCGTAAACCCTACGATTTTTACCGGAAAATATTAAAACGCAAGATTCTCAAAATAGCTCGCCAAAGTTCAGCTCTTTTCCACTAAATGTTAATACTCCCGGAGGATGAGGTAACATACGTAATTTTCTTTGAAATGGAATTATTTTATGCAAATGCCGTACAACTTATGGAAGATATGTGACTGTCGGAGCACATACAATCTTTATGTTTACTTCATGCCTCGTTTAAAAGTGTGTATGGTTAAGTTAACATGGGGGTAAGTAATGTAATCAAATCAGTAAACTTGCTGTTAAGGTGTTATTATAAAACCAATAATAAAAAAGGTAATATCAAAGGTTTTTATCGAAGCCGATTACTGTTTTACTTTGTGATGTAATTAAATACATGCAGTGGTTAAAATTACACTGTAAGATGTTACTTGTCAGCATAATTATGATACCTATCTTGTACCTATAGTTATACCACAAATATTAGGCACTTTAGTACGACATATAACTTTGTAATTGAGCCCATTTAAACGTTGGTATGGTTCAGTGTGTTGCCAGTGATCACCTATGGGACCGAGACGTCGTCGCTCACAATGGGCCTTATCAGAAAGCTTAAAGTCACCCAAAGAGCAATGGAGAGGGCTATGCTCAGAATTTCCTTGTGTGATCACGTCAGAAATGATGATATCCGCAGGAGAACCAAAGTTACCGACATAGCCCGAAGAATTGCCAAACTTAAGTGGCAGTGGGCAGGGCACATTGCTCGCAGAACGGATGGCCGATGGGGCCGAAAAGTTCTGGAATGGCGACCGCGAACTGGAAGACGATACGTTGGAAGGCCTCCCACTAGGTGGACCGATGACCTGGTTAAGGTTGCGGGAAGGCGCTGGATGCGAGACGCACGGGATCGGTCAATGTGGCGACGCCTGGGGGAGGCCTATGTTCAGCAGTGGACGTCTTTCGGCTGAAATGATGATGATAATGATAAGGATGATGGTTCAGTTAACATTAGAGTAGTTATGTTATTAAACGAGTATGGTGTAGTTCGATTGACTGCCACGGGGATCATTAATTTGTACATTACAAGAGAAAAGTAACGTTTTCTGTCGCGCTAATTTTTTTATATTTGGAAATGAATACATGGAAGGCATAATTAAGTAGGAACCTGAAGATGGAAGTGCAGATAAATTGCAGAGCACATGTTTGTGTTTGAAGTAAGCTCTTAATTAATTTGTCGTAGTAAGATTTCTGAAGCAAAATAAGATATCTACCAATCTGTCCAGCCTGTTATTTTACTTTTGACAGCTCCAAAAATTATGATTTAGTGTTGAGTTAATGCGGTATGGATTCGATTTCTTATAACAATCTACTTTAATCATAAATTAATTAATCGATTTAACATATTATAACACATGGCTTTATTCAAGTGAAGATTCCAGTTTATAAGGAGAAGAATCAACGATTCATCAAAATACAATCGCATGTATTTAGTTTTCTGTTTATTTTTTAATATTTATATTTTGTATGTACACTATTACTTTTTTTCTAAGTTAACCTTCATGGGAAGAGTGAATCTTAATTGCAAGTCTTATTTATAATTACAATATTATTATATAACAAATATTAAATTTACAATGCGATATTTACTGCTACGTAAATTCGATTTAACTTTTAATAATCGGCATAACGGAGCGAAACAGCACGTCGCATCACTACTGTAAGCGTCGCATTTTTTGTCTACGGTTGCCTGTATGAAATTTCATAGGCGTGCATCTGTCAAACGCTAAATAATAGGCTGGATGCAATATAGTAGTGGCTCTAGACTCGTAAAAGATAGCTTGATCTCTGCGACAGTGTGTCAAACTGACGTATACGTTATTGTTAGCCTGTCAAGCGCTATTGTTACTGTATTGATACTGACAGCTGTTGCAGAGATCAATATATCTTTTGTGACCGTTATAGCTTAAATCTTGATTATGTTGGAATAGTAAAGACAACGCTATATAATTATGAAATTTCATAGGCGTGCATCTGTCAAATGCAAAATAATAGGCTGGATGCAATATAGTAGTGGCTCTAGATAAAAGAGTTATTCTACCAGCGATGGTGATTGTAGAAATGCCAAAATGACTGCTAGGGATTGATCACGTTACGCTTCGATAGCGTTTGGCAGCTAGGGCCTCAGGGCGGTTTAAAATGATCTAGCAGACTTATTGCCTACAAAACTTATTTGTCCTTGCTACCAAACTACTAAGAATACTATTTTATAAGTTGTTAGTTATCTATGATATGGTAACAATGAAAAGTCCGGTAGCTAGCATAATTACGTCCGTGACTTAGCGAGTCATGATTAATGTACCTACTAAGTTCTGAAGTGGTGAGAGATTTAGTTAGTTTGGCCCTACGTGTATTAGGTACTAGTAGATACTACGCATAATTATAACTTTATTGATAATTAAATGTTAACACCGAGAAACTGAAACTAAAGTTGGTTTAGGGCGATTTGTCTAACATAGACGTGAATAACTTTCCAACTTTTGTTCTATTTATAGACACTAAAGATATAAAAAAGTAAATTAAAAAAATCAAAAAACCCGACTGCTTATATAAAAAGCAAACTAAAAAGACGCAAACAAGAAGAAAATCATGCTGTGCAATCGGAGGATACATGTTCGCGAGCTGGTTGATCAAAACCAGATGTATCCTGCGACTGCTCACCATGATTTTCTTCTCGTTTGCGTCTTTTTAGTTCGCTTTTCAAGCAGTTGGGTTTTATGTTTTTTTTTAAATTACTTTTTTTATTTATAACTTTTTAGCTATTGTTTTTTTAGAATTAGGTACATTTAAACATATAAGTGTAATTATTTTGATACCCCACACGATGGGTTAGGAAGAAAAAAAATATTGTGCCCCACAATATGGCGCCCAAAATCCGTATTTTTTATTTTACAATTTTAATGTAGCCAGTGACACTCGCAGGGTTAAGACGTATCGATTGACGTATGAATCATCAAAATCGGCCTACGCGTTTGGTCTCTAGACGCCACATAGGAACATACATACATACATAGACTGATAAACATATTACCCTACTTCGGCAGTCGGGTAAAAAGACTTTATTATTAGGTCTGACATAAAACAATGTTCTAAAAATAAAGCATGTCAATACATTTTTCGACAGATAAGCTTAGCTCACTTAAAATTTGTCAATTATTCCAAAGAAACATACTCCCAGGATGAAAAGTATTTTATGCCCTAACATAAGTCATGTTTTACCTATACCAAGTTTCGTTCAAATCAGTTCAGTCATTATAAGTGTATAGCATTTCACTATCACTAATAACAAAGTTCCCCGCCGCGTCTGTCTGTCTGTCTGTTCGCGATATACTCAAAAACTACTGAAAGATGTTCATGCGGTTTTCACCAATAGACAAAGTGATTCATGAGGAAGGTTTAGATGTATAATTTGTTAAGGTTTTGTGTAAAATGGTTGACACATAATGATAATTGTTGAAGATGCCGGCAAAATCTCAAGCCGCCTGGGGGCTTTCATTGAAAACGCTGCCTAATCCCTTTGAGATATAACAAAACAATGTATGGTGGACTTGTTTCTCTTTTAAAGTTCTACAGAAAGTTCGCGATGCTAGGTATAAGTCTATCTTTTTATGATAGCTTACTATACCCATTTTCAAAAAAAATGGTCACGTATAATGCGGTAATTGGAAAGCTATTTAGACAGATACAGTATTATTCTTATTCAACATAAACACGTTAGTTACTTTAAACATTTCATGCACATTATGATAATATTTCACAACATACAATTTTAAATGAATATCTCAGGAGTAAACCCAAAATAAAAACTAACATAAAAATAGACATATATGCTCTACTACCCGTGTGAAGCCGGGACGGGTCGCTAGTTTATAATATCAGTTTGGATTTGCTATAAAAAAGTAAACACTGCCTGAACGATTAAGTGAGCAAAAAAAAAAACGAACAAGAGCTCCTAATCGCGATATCAATAAACGTCAGGAACCGACGAATTTGATGAGGATAGATAAATGATTTTCCGATTCGTCGTAAACAAAGCTGTCGAGAGAAACTAATTAATTTGGCTATTGTATTCAATTGGTGTTTGCAATTCACTATAATCCGTAGTTGCGTATGATTTTGTAGTTTTGGGCATGATATGATAAGTATGAATGCTTTTACTTATTTATTTTGCTAGCTTGTGCCAGCGGCGTCGCCCGCATGAAAAGTGTTTTCTTATCCAGATGGAACATTATACCGGGATGGAAAATATATGCATGCTTACATACTATTCCAGACTATAATCTATCTCTGTGCCAAATTTCATCCAGATCTGTTTAGCCGTTCTGGCGTGATTGAGTAACAAACATATATCCACACTTTCACACACATCCACGCTAATTGCACATTAATTGTAATACTGTTTTAGTCTAATAAATACAAGCAATGCTACAAAAAGATGTACTATATAATGCGATAGACACAGGCAGTATGATGGTTGTATTGTTTTGTAGGTAATTCGATTTTGAATTGCGGGAGTGTGAAAATATAAATAAAATTATTCATTAAAAAATACACCTTTTTCGAATGCTTCTCAGCAAACCCTTTCATTTTATACTCATATCATGGCAGTGCACAAAAAATAACTAGTCCGCCTTTTTGGGCCGTCCGCCATATTGGATATGGAATGACGTCACTTAGCTAACCATGCATGTCACTAAACCCATTAACGTGGGTCAACCAGG
This sequence comes from Orthosia gothica, assembly GCA_949775005.1. Taxonomy (NCBI): domain Eukaryota; kingdom Metazoa; phylum Arthropoda; class Insecta; order Lepidoptera; family Noctuidae; genus Orthosia; species Orthosia gothica. Next base: position 25,474,232 of record OX459045.1, on the reverse strand, counting down.
GCCTGCAGTCTCGACATAGCTAACGATCGTTACGCTAGCTAACATTCGTTAACTCTTACCACAAAATAGTAAGTATACAGAAGGGCCACTCCCGCCGTTTGGAAAATTGACAGCTAAACTTGACAGATTCACTAGGGTTGTAGTGTTCGTGATATTAAATGGATATTTGATGCCCTGTCTACCCTCTAAGGCATGTAAGCATGATATGATGTATGTTTAGACGAATCTATGTATTTATGTTTGTAACTTGGGCAACCTACCCTTTTTTTTTAATTCGGAATCAATATAGTAGCAACCCTAGTGAATCTGTCAAGTTTAGCTGTCAATTTTCCAAACGGCGGGAGTGGTCCTTCTGTATACTTACTATTTTGTGGTAAGAGTTAACGAATGTTAGCTAGCGTAACGATCGTTAGCTATGTCGAGACTGCAGGCCCAGACGTGTTGTACTCATGCAAAATTTCGTCTTAATCGGTGGAGGATAACTGCTTTAAAATTCAGTTGCAAGATTTGACCCGAACACACTTACATACTTACATATATTGCAAGTTAAATAAAAGCTTGTAATAAACACAAGATCTTTCGTTACTAAAACCATTGTTTTACTCATTGAGCACCATTATTCAGTTATGTCGATATTCCTGATTACCTGATTCCTTAAGATAATATCATATCATACTCTTAATGTTAATTGGAAGAGCAGAGTCACCTAATACAAGCATCTTCTTGCTTAAAAGGTGATCTCCAAATCACATATTTTTAAAGCTTTGTGTAATTGAAATAAACATTTTTCTTTTTTAGAGTTCCGTACCCAAAGGGTAAAAACGGGACCCTATTACTAAGACTCAGCGGTTCGTCTGTCTGTCTGTCACCAGACTGTATCTCATGAAATAGGCAGTTAAAATTCACAGATACTAAAACAGAATAAAATAAATACTCTCATACAACAAACGTGATTTTTGTTGCCGTTTTTGCGATAATTGTACGGAACCCTCCGTGCGCGAGTCCGACTCGCACTTGGCCGGTTTTTTTTTTAATTACTTGAAACCTTGTATGTCATCTTTGATTAATTTTGTTAAAGAGCAAATAGTGTATTTAGGTGAACTTAAACAGCCTCTAGAAAATATCGCATAAAGAAAGAGCAATCGTATAAAGGACATCTTGACTTTGAATGAAGGAGAAACATTCGACACTACGAGACTCAAAGGCTTATCCGGATAAAGCGTATTCATCTCATTAAAAGCGCGACCTTTTGAGAGAGTTTCCATGTTTCAAAGCTCTATAGTAAAGGTGAGCTTACACGGGGAACTAAAATTCCTCAACTGAGCAATATTGTTCCTCCACCACCACCAGTCTGCTACTGCGACGCTAACTTGTAGAGTTCTTGCTAAAGCTTTTCTCGTGGGTATAGGTTCCTATAGGTCCCATGCGTTTGCCGGGATTTAAAGACGCCTCTTGTGTTGTTTGTGTGAATTATTTCACAAATATATTTTACAAACAAACAAAAAAGTTTTGTGCGTTAATTATTCTAGTTTAGATTTTAGACACAGGCTAACCAGTGATCAGCAGACAACAGAGTTCTGTGTCCCAGCTGTAGCAACATTAAAAGGCTATACCATACCGTAATATTGCGAAATTTAATTAGATGCCTCGGGCATCTTTTGCCCGGGCAATAATTGCAAAAAAATTGGTCAATGTAAGCGCACCTTTAGGATCGTTTTAGTTTACATTTTTGAAGGCGCTCCTGAATATATGAAAAAGGGTCAGTTTGCTGTACCGGGTACTGGGGTAAAGCCGGGACCTTTCCGGTGTTTGGACTGCTGGTAGATTTGTGATACTGACCTGTTCTAGTCGCACGCTATCTGAAATAATATAAAGATAATGTTAGTTGAAATATTTAGATAATAATAACAATATAAGCATATTTTAATGTTAGAGGGTTGTTTGTAAGAGATTAAAGATGTGTGCGATAAGACTGTCCATACTACCACGGGGTCCCAGCGCTAACAAAGAAAATTTGGTCCAAATAAATGTCAATAGATGGCGCGATATACATCGATTTGGTATTTATAATTTTGTGTCATATTAACATTTTCTAGAATTGATCATAAAAATTGTATGTTTATTTTTTAATCACAAAATTATGGCATATTGGGATAATAGTATCGCACGAGTGTTTTAATACCTAATTGACTGCCGTTGCATACACTATTTTATCACTCATACAGTACAAATAAAACAAACGAGGAAACGGAACAAAATACATATGTGGTATGGCGGGCAATTTAGATTCTCATTGCGCATGACTGCGCAGCGCGCGTATCCATAGCCAATGACACTATTTTTCTACATTAAGTCAATGAGTCTATATCCGACAGTAAATTAAAAAGAAAAAGTGTGCTATAAAATTAAAAAGTTATTTTGCAGTTGTTCGGTTGTTTTTTTTTAATTTTTTTTTTTTTTTTTTTTTCCACTAAATTAAAGTAGGTGTTTATATAATATTTTTTGAATTCATATTTGGAACATTACGTTGTGAGTGTAGATATAAAGATAAAACATATTATCCGAGCGTTGACAGTTGACACATCAAGCGTAGAACAAGAAACTGTCATAAAACCTAAGTAACCTCTCTTGACATAGACTTCGTAGGTACCAAAAAGATCGTAAAATGTTATTCAAAGAACTTAATGTAAATGTAAGGATAACAAAAAACCTACATTCTAGTAGATATATATTCCCGAGCCTTTGACACGTACGTTACACATTATTTCGATAATCTATATACTTTGTAGGTTTGTCACTCACTTGTCACGCAAAAACATATGGCATGTCATATCCAGAACAAAATATAAAGGATAGTACCCGGGCGTTCACACATTGAGCTTGAGGGCTTCCGTAGACAATGCGACAGTGATATAACGACACGTTTTCTAATCTCTAATTGTTCTAACATTCCTTTACTGACAGAAAAAATTCTTTTCTGTTCTGTTGACGCATTGTTGTCACTGTCTGCATACAAAAAGAGCGACTGTCACCAAGATATGTGACACATTTGATGAGTGACAGTGAAGACGGAATGTTTTGAACTTGATGGGCCATATTTACACATAGATACTCTATTTATTCGTCAACTTATAAGTCAAAAGTATCGGTAAACATAAACATTGGAGCTTTAGCAAAGGGACACTAATTCGTACGCTATAATAAATAAATTATCAGCTTCCCTTAACTTCCTTTTGGAAAGGCCAAATAAAATTACATTTCAATTTGCCTAAGTAATTACACATCTTTCATGTTTATTTGTGTCACTTTCCTTTAATAATTAATTTCCTATTAAGCCTCGGTGAGCTTAATGTAGACAGTGTAACGCCGTCAAGTAATTTTTGATAATTAATTTAAAGGTATTAATATACCGCGTTCCTTTAAGTAATCAGGAGGGTGATGACCCAAACATAGACTATATCAAAATCCTACAGGTTTCCGAAGTGAAAATTTGGTGTTAAGATTTTAAAGTAAAGTTTGACAAATCATCATCATCAGTCTTTTAATGTTCCCACTGCTGGGACACAGGCCTTCTCTCTGTGAGAGGGAATGGACCGTAATCCACCACGCAGGCCCAGTGCGGGTTGGTGGATGTCACATGTCTTCGAATTTTTGGTTCTAAGACATGCCGTCCTCAAGATGTTTTCCTTCAACGTTTTGAGAGCAGTGGTGATGAAATAATTTACACAAAGTAAAGCACCTGCCGGGGTTCGAACTCACGACCTACAACTTGTAAGTCGACTACTTGTAGCTTGACAAATACTCAACGTCAAATTCTTCATTCGGATCGGGGGATGAAGTTAAGTGCGTAAGAAATTATATATTTTATTAAAATTATAGTACATTTACATTTTTTTTTTTTTGCTTGGAGAAATGCTCATGCATACTGCACTACCACGGGGAGATAGTGCAGTTATGTGGGACTCTAACCCACTAAAACTCCACGGTGTCCTCCTGAGCCGCTTATGACGGGAACACGGGCACGCGTTAGCACTCACCGCGAACCCGCCGCGGCTGTCCGTCACCGGATTCTCCTCGGAGAAGTACCCCCCATCACCGGCGCACCAGAACACACTGTACGCCGTGACCACCCCAGAGACCAAACCAGCACAAGGGCGCCAGACGGCCCCGTGTATGGCACCCTTGGTCCCCCGTGACGGGTCAAGGTCAATGGCCCCGCCACCGCCACCATTTGTCGGCCGCAGGGGATAGGGAGAGTGGCTGACGCAATACCGAAACTCCTCTTCCCCTGCAGCCCCACCGCGTCCGCCATCAGACGGTGGCGACCCCGTCCAGGCCGCGGAAGGTAGGGAGAGCGGCGCACCGCAATACCGGCAATCCTCTCCCGCCGCGGCCTCCACCTTCAGCCGCGACATCGTATGGGACCTGGGACGCTCCATAAGACATCGCGGCCCGTTTAGTTGCGATGTCGCCTGTTACCAAGCGGCACCGCAACCTACTAGTTGGCCGCTACGTCGTCGGCTTAATCGGCAAAAGCCCTGACGAGCGGCCCCTCCTCGGGTTCCTCTTCGCTTCACCGTGGGTGACCAAGCCACGGTTACTGAGCCCCCCCGCCTCGACAATGCGGGAACCCACCGGGGGGATAGTACATTTACCTACTTTATGAAAATAAACATCCCAAAACTAATGCCCAGAAAATATGCCTTACCTATATTTTATGTTAGAAACTTAAGAATTTAATACTATTTTCAGGGAATATTACTTGCTATATATTAGATACGAGGACCTCTGTCTTCCCTTCTTGGAATTGTTGGGTCAGTTTACATATTTTTGAAACAATAAGTTTCATTGTCTCCTCCAGTTCAATGACCGTTTTATACTGAAAACATAACACAGGGCGGGGCTGAAACCCTGAATTAAGCCTTTAGATTTCACTTCATCCCCAAAATCCCGCCCTCTCTGTGTCTGGCATATGTTGGGTTGGAACTTAACAATGGATTTTGTATAACATAACCTCGCGGCTGTATTTCACGAAGGGCAGACAGAGGTGTTTACTATTCAGTTAACCCTTGTTTCGACATTTATGTTTAAGTCCCTTGTACCAGATAGAGGTGAGTCTAATGTCTCTAACAGAAATCCCTAATGGTATAACCACTCATACAATCTACTTAGCCTTTTTTCCAACTAAAGTGACCAAAAGTAAGTAAAAGTCGTTAGTCTGTGACGAATAAATGTATTTATATTCTATTCTGCCTACCAATGTATTCCAATAATTCAAAACAATGCGGGAAAAATGTAAAGGCAGTGTCGCTAACATGATCAAACAAACGTATCGCGGTAAGGGGCATTCTTGACCTTTTCACTTGGCATTCAGTAATGAGTTAACATCTCCTAAACGCGTGGACCGATTTACATGATTTAAACGGATAAAATGGTTCTGCACCTATGGCTTTCATTTGAGACCAAAATTATTAAAAAACTGTGTTTTTAAGTTACGTAAATATATTTTTGGTACAAGTCGCAGCAATGACTTTTATTTTTTTGTTATCTGACGGAGACTATATAGGGATCGGCTGCAACTGTTTAGATACCAGTATTTTAAATGAAGCGATTGCCTATCTGACCTTCACACCCAAATAACTGGTAAGCAAGTTGGCCCTTGGCAAGACTGCAAAAACACTACAGTCTCTAGATACTCAACGGTCGTTTTTAAAACCACTTGACTTACGAAGCAGTCATACATTTTTAATGTAATTTTCCGTGTAACAAACAAACACATCTTCATATTCCCAACAAGCAAGTCCTTTATTAGTGCACAGCGTGGCTGCAACGTTCTTTTCTTAACAAAAAAGAAAATAAACACACATCAAAGGAAGTGGGATCTCGGGCGCCGGCACGTGCCTAAGTTGATCCAAAATTTAGTCCTTGCTTGTATGCAGTTGGACACATGTGCACGCTTGGTTCAAAGAACAAAGAGAATAGTTTTTCAACACGTTTTCTCGAAAACTGGCTCCTATCTTACCAATTTTAGGCATGTAAAGGTGAGTATAGACAAGAGTATTTACTTGTAACAGAACATCGAGCATTCGCTGTTTCAAACCGTACTTCGAATGTGATAGATATCGAAATTTAGTTACAAGTTGAATTTAAAAACCTACGAGCTTATTGGTGTAACATTATATCGAGCGCAGATGACATCCGACATTTGAAAAATGAACGGAAGGTAGATAGAAATGTTCAGGTAAATGCTCACGGCGAATGAGCATTACGTCGAACGTAACGTCGATCATTCGCAGGAACGGTACATTACATGTATATTCTTTTGGATCTGAGCTTTTGCCTGTATATCACCTGTAAGAACGTTATATTACAGTGTAGGTAATGCTTTAGCATATATCCCTTTATGAAGTGTATTTCGCACTCGTGCAGAAAAGTTAGGCGGCCGGACCCATCTATTCAATTTATTGTAGGTGTATTTATAATATCAGGCTTGTCGTCGAGCAGCCCTCTCGACAAAACAAACAGTTACAAAGCTTGATCACTTACTAGGTAAATAATAATAGGTATTGGTAGGTAATCCAATTATTTAGTTGTGTTTGGAAATGACTGCATTAGTGGCACTGTGTCGCAGCACTCGCAGCCATTAACGCCCACCTCCAGAAGAGAGAGGACAACGTTCCAAGTTCCAAAATAAATAAAAAATAAAATTCAATATCAAAAATACCACTTGCATCAAAGTGAACTATTGTAGAATCTAAGAAAAGGTGATGTGCTGGTCGCAATTTTCCTCGCTAGAAATATTCGGAAAAAACTAATGCGGAAATGGAAAACGTGCTTCCCTTGTCACACGTTCATTCTGAATTGTTTGAGGAAATAGGTCTACGTATTGCTTTGACCCGGCTTAGGAGCGAACGTGAGTGCTCATAATTATTATGATTTTCTCTCGGAATATATTACAGAGTATTAGTGAAAAGTTTACTATGTAGGTATGTATTGGATTGATTGAAAAAAAAGCCGATCAAAATAGGGATGTTTCCTGGGTAGAAAAATGATAATTCTATTAAGTCCGTCAGTGAGATTATCAAATAATATTGGAAACGTATTTTTTTGCTTTACCAAATCAATAAAAATTTACAAAATTAGCGCATCAAAGTTCAGGAGTGGGGCTTGTGACGACACTAAAGCAGTATAAAGTGAACTAACGGCGTGACGTCACACGATATTTCAACGCATTATATCGTCGTCAGTTTGTGTTTACGTGTCAAAACAAAAATACGTGTCCAATATTTTTTACTAATCTACCTGACGGACAAATAACAAATTTTCAGTAAACTACCCTATTATGTGACCCTTTTCTTCATTTAAAGCTTGTTCGTTAATTAAGCTATATTCAAATATTTCCAAGGCATTTTTTAAAAACAGAGGTTTTTTTACAGCAAATGTCTTCTACCACTCCTTGTTTCTCACCTCACTAAACAGTAGGTAATCGTTCCTGTATCCATACCTAAAGTAATGTAGCCCTAACTCAAAGTACACTGAGCTACGAGCAAACAATCAAAGCAGAACAAACACACTGGCGATGACATCACTTCAACATCGTTTTCACGATAAAAGATAAAAAAGCTTCTATATTTTGTGACACAGTGAGGGACCGAAAATGTCGTGCAAAGAGAAATATGGTAAGATCGACAAGATAAAAGCTGCAAAAACATGAAATTGCTGCACGCTCCAATAGTCCGAGTAGCAAAAATATTAACAAACGCTTAAAAGAGCATTATCTTTCCTCTCAAATCTGATCTTTATAAGCATATGTATATATATTCAGTATCTATATATTTTAGAGTTATGTATTTATTTAAGTATATATCACTTATACTATATGTGTATGTTTTTATATCTTAGGTTAGTCGTTCACTTTTCTACTCTTCCTGCTCTAACACACTATTTGTCTACATTTCTTCTTCATATCTCCTTTTCGCGGGTCTGCTGGTAGAAATTTCTAAAGAAATAAGCAGTACCCTTGTACTCCTATGTCATCATGTGTTTTCTATATCTATTTTCTGTGTGTACATTAATAATAAAATAAAAAATAAAAATAAAATAAATAAACAGAAAGATTTTAATAATGGTAAGAAAATATACGAAAAACATTACCCTGTCATTCTTCAATCGGGTTGTAAAAATATATGAGGAAACCTTAAGGTAGTTTTTTATAACAACTAGTGACTAGTCCAGTGAAAAATGGAGCGACAATAGCCTTCGGCTACGAACACCGATTTCCCATTGAAAAACTGGTGAGGATTTCATCCGGTTCCTTTGATCAGTACTTCCTATATACAAGTACTTTGATACGAATCACTCAATCCTATTAGCTAAAGTATTTTTGTGACACGAAAAGTAAATGTTGTTAACGGAAACAAAATGATTAAAAGCTTTGATTTTCTGAAACCGCAAAACATAATTGAAAGCCACATTTCTGATCGTGACATAGCTCCAATCACAGCAGGTATCTTCTAAAACGGGAGTAACTAACCGAACTCATCGGCTTGAAATCCGATAACCACAAGCGGCGGTCAAGTCCTGAATACGACGGAGTCCTCATTCATTGGTTTAGGAACTCGGGACTACGTCGAACACAGCGCTTGCTCATGAACGTCCATCTGTTTAAGTTGTACGTAGAATCTAACCAAGTGATCAATCCTTTACGAATCTGCTTGCGGTGTTTGACTGTTTAATTGAAATCAATTTTATGGAAGATATTTTTTTTTTGCCGCGTTGATCGATTTTTAACCCTCGCCGAAAAAAGAGGGGTGTTATAAGTTTGACGTGTGTTGCTGTGTATCCGTGTGTCTGTCTGTGGCGTCATAGCGCCTAAACGGATGAACCGATTTTAATTTAGTTTTTTTTGTTTGGAAGGTGATTTTGTCGAGAGTATTTTTAGCTATGTTTGAATAAAATCTGTTTAGCCATTCAAAAGTTATGGGCGTTTTACTGTTTGAATCGGGGTGTTTTCGCAAGATAAATGTGTCGGGGGATATTTTTTTTTTATAATTTTACTTGTTAGTAGGGACAAAACGTATGAGTTCGGGTCACTGTCATGCTAATGTGACGTTTTGAGTTATCATTTTTGTCGGCAGTTCGCATGATAGCTTATTTAAACAAGTAAAATTTCACAATTTAAAAAACCCCCGACACATTTATCTTGCGAAAACACCCCGATTCAAACAGTAAAATGCCCATAACTTTGGAACGGCTGAACCGATTTTATTCAAACATAGCTAAGAACACTCTCGACAAAATTACCTTTCAAAGAAAAAACACTAAATTGAAATCGGTTCACCCGTTTAGGCGCTATTATGCCACAGACACAGATACACAGATACACAGCAACACACGTGAAACTTATAACACCCCTTTTTTTCCGGCGGGGGTTAAAAAGCAAATGACGACCAAATCAAAGCGTATATGAGCAGATGGAAATGAAATGTCACAGCTAGATGAGACCGGGCTTTGTTCCGCGCGAGTGTGATAGGCAGGGGTTTATTAGAACGCTTGTGTCCCAACATAGGAATAATATAGAGGACATTTCATTGACAATAGCAAAACAGGAGTAACGAATTTTGTTCATAATAGTTATTTCGTTTCAGCATAGTCAGAGCGGTCATTGCTCTTTTCCTTATTACTCTAACTAATGATACATAATTTTGTTCGGAACCCAAACAAAATTACGTATCATTTTTCATCTTGCAAAAAAGTTTAGGATCACGATAGATGATGATTCAGGACGGCTTTGTGTCATTATTTCCGTTTTTGGAACTAAGTTCTTTATCACGCGTTTGGCGGAGGCACACATTTTCTAAGCGGCGGCGGCGGCGGCGCGGGAGCTATACGGGAAAAAGTGTCCCACCGACATAGTTCGATATTTGAAATTATAAATGCAGTTTTTTACTGATGGCCAGTGTTTTATGAAAAGATCTTGATTGAGTGACAGATATTCGCGTTCGAATAGGGAACATTACTGCCAATTGCTCCCGCCAGATGGCGCTTGAAGGATAGAAGTAAACAAAAACATAACAACGTGGCGTCTACTACTGTTTGTGTTTGTGGTTACCGAAATATTTTCCTGTTTTTAAGTATAACTTGTGTTCAAAAACCAAATAATAATATTGCTAGCTGTTGGTCAAGAATGCATCAGTGTTGTGTTTATGGATGCAGAAATAAAACCGGCCGTATGATCCCAAACAACGCCAACATTCGCAAGCAATGGGAAATTACTATTCGTCGCAGGCATTTTACAAAAAAAGTCAAGGCTGTGTCCTGACCGTTCGAAAGCAGAACATTTAATAAAGAAGGTATTTTACAGGTCAGTGTATAATCCTTAGACAACCTTTATTCAAATAATAACAGTAATTATTATGTTTAATGCTATAGGCGTTAAAAAGAACGTACATAACATTGTGTACTATTTACACTACAAAATGGTTTTAATGTCTACATAAATACGCATGTTTAATCATATGGTGTTAATAAAACCTAATTTATACTAACAGGACTGAAACTAAATAGAAAAATATTAAATATGGGGGTTACCTACCATTGTTTGGAGCAAAAAAGAGTCGATGCAAGATGAACAGAGAAGGAAACTTTGATCAAATTGAGGAGAAACAATCAGCACTTTAAATTGCCAGTGCTGTTGGAATAAGTGTCACAACAATGTCTTAAAAATAGTGCTTCAAAAACCTAAATTCCTTTTGTGGTAAAACAATAAGTAAAACACCTTCCGTAAGTAGAATAACTTGGGCCATTAAGAATGTAACTTTGATATCATGGGTATACCCAGCTTAGATTTAGACTCAACTCTGGACCTTAGATTTATGACAATAAATCCTTCTAAAACTCTTGTTAATTGATGTGAAATATTGTAAATAAAAAAATATATTACTTTTTAACTTAATTTGATGCTTGGACAATAATATAGATTCAGTACCAACTCTCAGAAATAACAAGTTTCACCGGTTACTTAAACAGTTGGTCTACTTTTAATGGTTAACTTTATTACTTATAACAAAAAACATCAATGTACATTTGTACCCATGTTTGCTAATAAATAAATGATTTATGATTTATGACACATTACTCAGGTTGACCAGGATTTCTCCGATTATATTGGCAGATAACATTGTATATGAATTGTATTAGTAATCCTAAGGAAAATAAATAACATACAAGTACAAAGAATTTTCATTTATTTTTTGTTATAATAATGTAACACACAGTGGGTACATTTTAATAGCACAGCACTGAAATTTAGGTAAATGTAGGTACTTATTTTATACACAACTATCTAGCCCTTGACGCTTCTTGTAAATAGGTGTAATACTATGTTATGACAATGGAAAATAACACCACTCAAAACAAATTTTGTGTCTGATGCTAATTTCAGTTTTCATCCAGATGACACATAAAAATAATAATATCTTTTCAATGATCTATTCTGTTGTTGTAAAAATAGGTACTGATATTCATGGAGGCCTTAGACCGGGTGGTGCAATAAAACATAATAGCAAGCATTAGCTGCAAATGCCATTCTAACGTGCAGCAGATACGCAGATAAATTTTCAGTTCTTTTTCTATGTTTGGATCAAACCTGAAAGAATGAAGACAGTAGGATGTAAATGAAATATAATAACATCAAGTGCCAATAAACTTATTTCTTACTTACTTATTCAATAACAAGATTTCTAATTTTTGAGTGAGAACTATCAAAACAAAGATATTTAATATATGCTTTTACGAATCACCTTCCTTAAAGAATATATATTTATTCGAAATGATTAAGGGTGGTAAGGAAGTCAGGGTTTAGGTCTTTGGCAAGGCTTTTGGCATAAATAGTGCATTGGACTGCTGTCCACCATCAAAATGTGACCGTGTGCAAGACGGTTCCACTGCAGTAATTATGTAAGTCATATAAAATCAACCTGGAAGTATTGTTTTGAATATTAATTGGAAGTTCATTGATCTCATTACATAGTAAATTGACATAATATCTACAAGTTACACAAGATTTTCAATGTTCGCATTCATATTCGTACCTTTCAACTAAATCCGGTTTCTTTTTCCTTTTACTGATTCACCGCGCTCTTGAAGCCGGGTTTTTAGGTACAGTATGGTCTGATGTCCTCAATTATTAGTTAGCTCCATTTTTATTTCACTATAAGTTTTATATTTTGTATGCTTAAACTGCGAAATATTGCCGCTCGACTTTGAAAGTTTAGTTTGTTAACCTCCCGGCTTAGGGTATATATATTCTGTGGTTATCTTTGTTTTAAGTGGCGCCATCTGAGCTCAGCTTTGCGGATAGTTCCCTATTGGTTGGGTAAACGTGAATATCATCCATCAATTTTAATGTTATGGTTTTTTCACTCAAGCCTTTTTCCTATGGGGGTAGGCAGAAAAACTACAGAACGCCACCTGCTACGATCCTTACATACTTCATTTGCTTCACACTCTCCTCTCTCTTCTCTTCTTTGTACCTGTCATTAATTCATTATATAGCGAAAGGAACTTCATTGCAACTACGTATCCCAAGAAACTTATCGTAATTTATTTAAACTATGAGTGTCAATAATGGCTGACGGTGTTAGTGTTATACTTATAGTAAGTTGGTGACCATCTACTGTGTTAAAATACAACAGCTCGTTAGTTCAGTTCCATCCTTGTAGAACATTTTGAAGTAAAATAATGTGGTTGAAGAGAATACGATCAATATCTTGAAGAAAAACAGAACTTGGCAACAAATTATATAATGGTAAGTACCTTAAAGTAAAGAAAGAAACTCTCGTTTGTACTGGACTAGAACAGTTACAATTAAAGGCTAAAAAAGAACATTTTGGGCTTCAAGTAAGCTAGCTTTAGTAGTTCGTAGTTTAAATACGTTTAACAACCGGCATAAGCGGTCCTTGACCCATCTACATTTATTGACATTCTTAGTTTCCAAAACGGAAATAAATACATAAACTCATCCTGAATCATATGTATCTACTGTGATCCTCAACTCAAGGGATATTAGGAAAAGAGATCACTATTGACATACAACTAAACTGAAACCACTTTTCTCATTTTCTTTCTAATACCCAGTATTTTACTTTTCTTTATCGCTCAATTTAATATATTACGTATTTTCCAGCCAGACATTTATCTGAAGCATCGGCACGTAAAACGTTTCCACTAATGCGATTGTATCGCTCCCGCGTAACGCGGTTATTAGTTCCGCACCGATGTATCTTTGTACTGGCTCAGTTAAGACAAACACGTAACACACCACGCAGTTATTGTCGCGTAGTGATGATCCGTCTCATGGCTGAAACCCGATTTCGGAATTAGGAACTTGAATTTGATAATTTATCAAATAACCTAAAAACTTGTCAAACTTTGGCATTGGCATAAAAGTAGAGTCTGACACAGAAAACCTGTCAAACTATGACATTCAAGGAGGGTTTTATAATCTATATATATAAAACTAAGTCGTGTTAGTTACACCACTTATAACTCAAGAATGGCTGGACCAATTTTTATGATTTTTGTGTTTTATAGCCTTTGAAACCATCCAACCGATATGCCCCAAACTGTTTTCATTAGAAAGGCAATGCGAAGATGGTGTAAGACCAAAAGAAAATATTGGTAGGTAGGTAGGGTAGGTAGATATATAAGGTAGGGTAGGTAGGTATGTAGTGTAGGGTAGGTAAAGGGTAGGGTAGGGTAGGTAGGTATGTACGGTAGGGTAGAGTAGGTAGGTATGCTCAGCAACTGTGCTGTCGTCTTCGTACCCAAAGGTTCCGGGTTTTTATGTGGCAGGTCATTTATGTGCAGCAAAAACAGCCATCGATAACCACTCGGATGGACCCATCCCTCAGGAAGTCAGCAATCCAGTCACACAGGCCACTAGGCAGACCGAATGAAGGAAGCTTACCAATAAGGCTCTCATGCCAGACCCTGTCGAAAGCCTTCGAGATGTCAAGGGAGACAGCAAGCGCTTCCCCATGCCTCTCGATGGCCTCACTCCAGACGTGAATGGCATACGCTAGAAGATCCCCAGTTGACCGATTGTGGCGGAAGCCGTATTGGCGGTCACTGAGGATGTCGTTGCTTTCTATGTATGCCAGGAAATTATTGTTCAGCATACGTTCCATACTCTTACAGAGGATGACGATGATGAAGTTACCGAGATGGGTCTGTAGTTGGCCGGCCCAAAATGGGTAGTCGGGCTGGCATTGAGCTGGTTGTTGCAGCCGGCTTCAACATAATTAGGAAAAGGCAGGGCAGAAAATGATGATAACATGACCTTCTATGAGAGTTATAGGTGTGTTCACAGACATAAATCTAACTAGATAACGCAAGTCCCTCCATCTGTATGAAAACCAAGCGTGCCACTTTTTCACACACAATTTTAAAACAAATTTACTTACCAATGAAAGAAAACATTTCCAATGCCTCGGCCAACTTTTTCTATACAGTCTTTACAGCTCAATATGGCATATATTTAGGCATTTTTCAAGATGTCCGGTGCCGAATGTTAAATGAAAAGCTCAAAGTACGATCATTGATCGTAATTTTACTCCGTTTTTTTTTGACACACGAAGTACATACAATCGCGTCATCTAGTTAGATTTATATCTGTGGGTGTGTTACATACAAGTCAACACAATCTTGTCAGGGTTATTACAAGTGTGTATTAGTCTGAGTTATGTCAGCAATTATTCGGCGGTCAAGATCCCTGGGTGTCCTAATCGTAAGCCCCCAACTGTAGTACTTGCCGAAATATTATAGCTCGAGAGGTCATTACCGGACTGGACCCGACAACATAGTAGACGAACTCGGAACTATTCTATCACACTAAGGTTCAAAGTCAAAGTCAAAAGTCAAATGTGTTTATTTCAAGTAGGCCATTATGTGGCACTTTTGAACGTTAAAATTTACATTTAAATAAAATTGATTCTACCGTGCATTCGGAAATGTAGCTTGTTATGGAGAAGAACGCACAAGAAACTCCATACTTACTCTTTTAAAAAAAAGTTTTAGTTGAGTTGGTTGAATGTCACTTGTCAAAACTGGTAAAGCGATTACGATATTTACTGTCCTTCAGTTAGTTAGCAGTACCTAATGGCCAGTGTTGTCAGCCGTCGAGATTTCGTGAAACAAATTTAATAAGGTTTAACCAAAGTACGGTTTCTGTTTATTTATTAATTACTTAGAAAAGCCTGTTAGGAGTTCTCTTCTCTAAATAATTAATTATTAGTCTGCGAAATTATGATCGGAATTTTGGTAATCTAAAATGGTGTTAATAATTAATTTCTAAATGCGTATTAACTTACCCTTAAAAATGCCAGACCTTAATGAAATTCAGGGCTTGGGCCTTTTTTAGTAATGGATCATGATATTTTTCCTTTAGGTTTCTTTTGAAATTAATTAGGCTTGTTTACTTTTATAAAATGATTTTAGCTTCAATACTTAAGTTTATGTTAAGGCTCCAGTACACAGGCGCGATGAGACAATGCGCACCTTATTGGAAATTATTCTAGGTAATCTATCTGTACCATAATTTTGGAGAAATTAAATGTGACATCAGTTTGTCGCAATGTCGCGTCGCGCCTGTCAGGACAGGAGGCTTAAATTAGGCGAAAAACAACCTTTTGAGTCGGAAGAGTAAAAAATTACAATTTACAAAATTTCAAAGTTTTAAAGAGCCACAAAAAATATTCATGCCAAAAATAAATCGTACTTGCATAAATAAGAATATTTAATAAAAAAAACGAAATTCTAAAAAAAATCTTTAGATCCAACTATTCAAGTTGGCTTTTCAACCCTGTAATTTTTTCACTCCAGAAAGTTTTACTTTTTAAATCGATTAAATGTATTTCTAGAGATCCAGTATCAACTCCAAATGTACAGTTTATGTAATGGCGCACAGTTTGAAAAAATATTTGAGGACCTTACTGTTAAATATTTTTTCAAACTGTGCGCCATTACATAAACTGTAACAAATAAATGTAAATATAACTGTAGTAAATAAATTAACAAAGAAAGAAGATTACACTAGTAAGTTGACAAATTAACGTCCCTTACAAGAGGAAATCACAAAGAGAAAACGTCAACCCACTGACATTAAGATTGTTATCATTATGACAGTTTCCCAGAACTCGTAATAAGAAGAAATTACTGGCGCGCCTTCATCATCGATTAACAATAAGAATAATTATGTCTATGGATGAAATCTTATTATTTCTAACCGTAATAATAAATGTGATGATCATTATTTGAGTGACTAGACCAGAGGTCAGCAAACTGCGGCTCGCGAGCCACATGCGGCTCTTTGAATGTGAAGCTGCGGCTCTTAAGTTCTATACGCATATATTATTTATTTTATAAAAAAAAATAAAGATGAATTTGCTGATAGATTTCAGCAATTCAAAACCAACAAAACTACCCTAGCATTCATAGTAAATCCTCTCAACACAAGTAACGAAATCCACATTGCGACATTTGGAGTTGATACTGGATCTCTAGAAATACATTTAATCGATTTAAAAAGTAAAACTTTCTGGAGTGAAAAAATTACAGGGTTGAAAAGCCAACTTGAATAGTTGGATCTAAAGATTTTTTTTAGAATTTCGTTTTTTTTATTAAATATTCTTATTTATGCAAGTACTATTTATTTTTGGCATGAATATTTTTTGTGGCTCTTTAAAACTTTGAAATTTTGTAAATTGTAATTTTTTACTCTTCCGACTCAAAAGGTTGTTTTTCGCCTAATTTAAGCCTCCTATCCTGACAGGCGCGACGCGACATTGCGACAAACTGATGTCACATTTAATTTCTCCAAAATTATGGTACAGATAGATTACCTAGAATAATTTCCAATAAGGTGCGCATTGTCTCATCGCGCCTGTGTACTGGAGCCTTAACATAAACTTAAGTATTGAAGCTAAAATCATTTTATAAAAGTAAACAAGCCTAATTAATTTCAAAAGAAACCTAAAGGAAAAAATATCATGATCCATTACTAAAAAAGGCCCAAGCCCTGAATTTCATTAAGGTCTGGCATTTTTAAGGGTAAGTTAATACGCATTTAGAAATTAATTATTAACACCATTTTAGATTACCAAAATTCCGATCATAATTTCGCAGACTAATAATTAATTATTTAGAGAAGAGAACTCCTAACAGGCTTTTCTAAGTAATTAATAAATAAACAGAAACCGTACTTTGGTTAAACCTTATTAAATTTGTTTCACGAAATCTCGACGGCTGACAACACTGGCCATTAGGTACTGCTAACTAACTGAAGGACAGTAAATATCGTAATCGCTTTACCAGTTTTGACAAGTGACATTCAACCAACTCAACTAAAACTTTTTTTTAAAAGAGTAAGTATGGAGTTTCTTGTGCGTTCTTCTCCATAACAAGCTACATTTCCGAATGCACGGTAGAATCAATTTTATTTAAATGTAAATTTTAACGTTCAAAAGTGCCACATAATGGCCTACTTGAAATAAACACATTTGACTTTTGACTTTGACTTTGAACCTTAGTGTGATAGAATAGTTCCGAGTTCGTCTACTATGTTGTCGGGTCCAGTCCGGTAATGACCTCTCGAGCTATAATATTTCGGCAAGTACTACAGTTGGGGGCTTACGATTAGGACACCCAGGGATCTTGACCGCCGAATAATTGCTGACATAACTCAGACTAATACACACTTGTAATAACCCTGACAAGATTGTGTTGACTTGTATGTAACACACCCACAGATATAAATCTAACTAGATGACGCGATTGTATGTACTTCGTGTGTCAAAAAAAAACGGAGTAAAATTACGATCAATGATCGTACTTTGAGCTTTTCATTTAACATTCGGCACCGGACATCTTGAAAAATGCCTAAATATATGCCATATTGAGCTGTAAAGACTGTATAGAAAAAGTTGGCCGAGGCATTGGAAATGTTTTCTTTCATTGGTAAGTAAATTTGTTTTAAAATTGTGTGTGAAAAAGTGGCACGCTTGGTTTTCATACAGATGGAGGGACTTGCGTTATCTAGTTAGATTTATGTCTGTGAACACACCTATAACTCTCATAGAAGGTCATGTTATCATCATTTTCATTTCATTTTCATTTTGTTAATTTATTTACTACAGTTATATTTACATTTATTTGTTACAGTTTATGTAATGGCGCACAGTTTGAAAAAATATTTGAGGACCTTACTGTTAAATATTTTTTCGTATTCAGTTGCGAAGCGAGGTTGGCTGATATCAACAACTATGAATAGTTATTAAATACATATTAAATTTTCATCATCATTTCAGCCGAAATACGTTCACTGCTGGACATAGGCCTATCCCAAAGCGTCACCACACTGATCGGTCCTGTGCGTTTCTCATACACCGGACTCCTGCAGCCTTGACCAGGTAATAAATTTTATTACCAGACCAATAAATTTTCATGGTTTTGAGAAAACCCAACACCACACTACTAAAATACAGAAGGCAAGTACCACAGACATAAATCTAACTAAATAACGCAAGTCCCTCCATCTGTATGAAAACTAAGCGTGGTACTTTTTCACAAAAATATTAAAATAAATTTACTTACCAATGAAAGGAAAACATTTCCAATGCCTCGGCCAACTTGTTCTATGCATTTTTTACAGCCTAATAAGTCATACAAAGGCATTTTTCTAGATTTCGGTGGACTTCCGGTGCCGATAATGTTAAATGAAAAACTCAGATTACGATCATTGATCGTAACTTTACTCCGTTTTTTGGCACGCGAAGTACTTACAGTCGCGTCATCTAGTTAGATTTATATCTGTGGCAAGTACCTTCTTCAAGACCCAAGGAAATCATTTAACCATTGTGAAAAATCACAAGAGTTTTGGAGTAGAGTCGTAGGGTATACTAGATTATAATTCTTGCAAGATCGTTCATTACTTCAATATTTTGTGCCATGAATTTAGGAGAGAAAACTAAGACATAGGCTTCAGTGTTGTTGTTACCTTCACGTTAAACAAAAATCCACCTACTACTTATAAGATTTGTTTGCTCACTAACAGCAGCTTTAATACGAAGAGCTAGCCGTCTTAGCGCTGCGCAGCGCTTCCTAAGCCGGAGAAATACGGGCTTTACGGCAAGCGGACATATGGCCACCAATGGCCAGGATTTAAGAACTGCCCTGTGTGCAAGTCTCAATTGTAGGACCTTTCTTTTAAATGTAAAGAGGGAAAATAAAATAAAATTATTTACCGTGAAGTTTAGTGTAGGAATGAACAAGCTAGGTGAAACCTTTTGTAATACTTATTTACCTCCCACGGAGCTTTTGTTGCATTATAGAGCCTTACGAGCAAGCCTGCCACACTATATCCATTCAATACAACTCCTGAAAGCCAGAATCAACAGGGGCGACCACCAGAAAAGACACAAGACAAAAAACCCGTGAAGATTAAGTACGGGAATCCAGATAACCCTTTAAGGTTCTATCTTTTCAGTCGAAGATTTACTAAAACATAATTTTCTCATAAATGGCCATTCTTACAAGTAATATAAAAGAGGTATTTGGGTATTTGGGTATTTAATTTGCGGAAAATTCTCATTTGGCACGTACCCAACTAGAACTAAGGGCATTTCAACCGCAGTTCCGATGAACTTTCGTGGAAACTAAAAAGTTTCCATTCTTCCTCTGCCCACGTTCATCCTCTTTAGGATTTGTTAGGGAGCGGGTCAAGGTTCTTATTCTTATTCAATGAGACCAGCGCCATAATACAGATTTTAAGTAGCTACAAAAAGAACTCATACATTATTCCTACCTTTAACTTTCTCAACTTTTTCTCGCCCGAAATTTTAATGTGTATCCTCGAATGAACGAACAAAATATGTCTTCCATTGTTACTTTGGACACTTTAATCAAATTAAAAAAGTTTTTCTTCTCAAATGGGTGAGCAAAAAGTGAATTACTGCGGTGAATTTCATCCGAGAAAAAGTAACCCTAAAGCTAGCTGTTGTCGAGTCATGTTTAATACAATGACGGCGAGTTCTTGCCAGTGGGACGGCGGCTTAATCGAAAAATTCCTTCAGGCATTCCGTAAATACTTGCATGATTGAAGAGGCAGCGGCGAACACACGACCGTGCCGCCCTTACCAGCCTGCCGATATTTTCAACTACACGGAATGTGCGCATCGGAATTCTATGAAAATAAACAGACGCCTCACCTTAATGGCGGCCATATTTGTGGAGCATACATCTGGCCGTATTTGGTTAATAACATAAGTTTATAAAAATACTAGCTGACCCGGCAAACTTTGTTTTGCCATAAAAAGACCAAACATTTATCTACCCTACCCTACCCTACCCTACCCTACCCTATACTACCCTACCCTACCCTACGTACCCTACCCTACCTACCCTACCCTACCCTACCCTACCTACCCTACCCTACCTACCATACCCTACCCTACCCTACCCTAACCTACCCATAAAAAAAAAAAAAGTAGATGTTGACCTATTCTCAGACCTACTGAATATACATATAAAATTTCATCAAAATCGGTCAAGCCGTTTCGGAGGAGTTTGGCAACGAAAACTGTGACACGAGAATTTTATATATTAGATATAAACACCGTATCCTTCATACGTTAACCTGCCTGTTTCATGCTGTCTGCCGCGCTCTGTCGAACATCTGGATCATCGTAAACCCTTTCGCTTATTTAACCCTAAATAGATACTGGCTGTGGTAAGTGAAGTTAATTGAGTCGGTAACAACAATACAGACCACATGGCCAGGCAATTTTTGTGTAAGAAACCTCAGTGGACCGTTCCATCGCATACTTAAAAACGATTTATTAAAATGCAATTAGCGATGTAACCCTTTAAATGCTCCGACATTGTGTGTTTAGTAACAAAAGCAGAGTTGGGGAATATTTACTTAATGCTTGTACCGGCTCAGTCATTAGTGCGCGCGTTGTAGCGTAAACGGCAAATGCACTATTACGACCTCAAAACGACGTACTTAGAGGAACAATAAAACAATAATTTGTACAGAAAATGCAGTATGCTCAGATGTTATTTCGGTGAGGAAAAATGAAAATATTTCATTTGAATGTTCCCTGTGAAGCTTTAAAGAGAGTAAAAGCTTTGTTTGACCGCAACAAATATTCAGTATTGTTTATAAAGGCATGATATAAGCGACTCCTTGAAAATATTTCAAGAATGTGTAGAGCCACTACGACAGCGATGTCGCATAAAAGTTTTCGTTGTTTACACACAATATAGTGGCGAGCGAAAAATGTGCCTTTCTAGAGACAAGATGTCTGTCTCCTCTGCGCGCCTCGGCAGCATTCTGCCCATGTTTCTTGCCTGGAAGTAAGCTCCTTTGATCTCAGATTTATAATATCATGTTTTATTTTAATCTCACAGTATATTTACTTCAAGTCTTCTACGTGAAGGGATTTTGTGCGTCGTTTCTCTGCATGTTCGCACAGTAAAATATTGAAATAAGTTTGTTTACGGTACAGAAGCGTGCTTTTGTACGAGTTGTGAATACAGATTCAGTTTTTTTTTTGCGATAAAGGATCACTAACGTTCTTGTTAGGCTATCTGGAGTATTTTATATGTACGACGTGTTTTATGAACAGGCAATTATTGCCTTGGGACTTCGCTTTTTAAACTTGAGAAGAAATGTTTAGCACAAATACTTAAAGCTTCGGTTGCAAAGTTGAGGTATTTTATAAGTATCTGTTGTCTTTACTTCTATATCTATACTAATACTCGTATCATAAAGATGAAAGATATCTGTATGTTTGTATGTAACGAATAAACTTAAAAACTACTGGACCGATTTCAAAAATTTTTTCACCGTTGGGAAGCTACACTATCCCCGGATGACATAAGCTACTTAATAACCCTGTATTCCTACGGGAACGGGCACTACGCGAGTGAAACCGCGAGGCGTCCGCTAGTAGTATATAATAAAAACAACAAATATTTTGTTCGACTCGACTCCCAACAAGATCTTATAAGATAAAGCCCGAGATTGCGGCTCAAGTTGAACTGTCAAGAGTTTAATTAGGAGCTATGGGCGGAAAGTTCCAGAGAGGAAAAACTATTTAGTTGAGACAATAGAATATAGCCGCTTTTTATTTTTACGGCAAGGAATTTGCGGAAGGTTTTTGCTCTGTGCAATTTACTTTGATATTATCTGCAGGGACGATGTTCTGTGCTTTTAGAAGGACGAAGCTCATTCCAGTCGTAACCCTGTCAGGAGCATGCAGAGTTACGAGCATACGATGTGGTAGATGCATAACACGCTGAGTGGTAGAATAATTAAATAGATTGCAAAAACACCAGGCAACACAAACCTGCAAAATCAAAGTCGAAAAAATATGACCGTCTAATTCTAATGAAATCAAAGACAAAGGCTAAAACTCCGGTGTTATTGAACTCCAAATTATGTAAGGTGAAGAACCAAATCTTATTAAAGGAATAGTGGGGTTTTCAGACGAACTGTTTGTAGAAAGTTTAGAAAGTATCTGTTTGAAATACATCATCTGTGAAAATTTCAACTGTCTAGCTATCACGGTTCATGATATACAGCCTGGTGATACACAGACAGACAGACAGACGGACAGTGGAGTCTTAGTAGTAGGAACCCTAAAAACTGATACAACTTTAAAATTATACATGAAATAACAAGCTGATAAAAGTTTATATTGTTCGAAAATGTTTCAGATATTCGTCTATTGTTTCTACATTGAATATATTGTAACTTCTAGCAATTTATTTTCTCAGTACTTTGCTGTTTCGGGGTATTATATAAGTGGGGGGACTCTTGAGTTGATGTTCTAGAGCAGGGGTCACCAAATACTTTCATATGGGGTCAATTTGAACAATAATATGACCGTCGGACCCCGGCCCTTATATCGTCATGTGTTGCACTTATTTAAAATTGAATAGATACAATATCAATGAAGATTTTGATGGGATAATTCGTCCGTTGTCGAGTCGACGGCATTAAAGACAAAGCGCGGGATAAATGAATACGTACTCGAGTAACATAAGAAGTAAATTATAGTACAAGATAATTTACTTAATGTCCACACAAAAGAAGTCGGCGATCCGGATCCGCGGTCCGCCATTTGGTGACCCCTGTTCTAGAGTGTGCGAGCCTTATTTTATTCTGCTTCAAGAGAAACATTGTGAAGTGTGTACTCTCTTCCCAGACAATTTGAGGCTTTTCAAGAGGATCCCCGGGATTTGCTGAGTTATATAGAAATTCGTATGAAGGAAGTAATCAGGAAATCAGCTAATACATATGGTAATGTAGATGAAATGGAAAAAGGCTGTATAAAAAGTGTATTCAATGAGAGGAGTAATTTGTGGTGGGCGGGCTGGAGGGCAATTCGCTCTGGATCACATGAAGAGTGCCTCCGCCCTGCGACGTTGACAAATTGCCTTCTTAAACGCCAAGGGAAATTATTTAAAACACTCACAATTTTGCCGTACACAGTATAGCTCATTAGCTGTCTAAGAAGCGCCCTGAGGCAATACGTTATACATGATATACAACCAGGGATTGGACTTGTTGACACAATGATGAGTTATGGTTAATGTTAAAAAATTTCGTTAAATATTAAGATCGGTGAACAGCGGATGGTGAAGCCATTACCCGCTTTGTCGGATGACGATGTGCAAGCAATATTGCGAATACAATATAGAAAAGATTTAATAAATCTGCCGATTAATAACAAAACATACGAAGGAAAGAAAGTAGGTACAGTCAGAATCTGAAAAACATATTTGTTCTTTCTATAATGTGTTAAAACAAATTGAACTTTTCGCTTCTTGAAATCTTCTTTAATTTGTTAATCTTTGCGCAGACAAGGTTGATATTTGTTGATTTTAATTTTATACGAATACGTCATTAGTTTTGGAACTTTTTGTATAATGTTTTGTTGATCTACTATGATCATATAGGCATAGCAAAAGTTTTGTGTTGCCTAGAATTGGGTTGATCCTATTAAAAAAGGTGAAAAAGTCTCGTAGAAACTGATCACAATTATCTAAGAAACAAATGTTGCTCATATAAGAGAATATCTTGTAAGATTTCTACTTTTATCTTATGAAAGTTTCCAGACATCTATTTAATACGTAATCCAAAGGTACACCTGTACGTAACCGAGGTGACTGCGGAGTCGGTTAACGAAGCCATTTTGCTGTAATGCGAGTCATTTGCGAGCAGCAGGAACTCAGGAGAGAGATAAATCCGTGTGAACACCTCGATAAAGGGGTAGGTATGTTATCGGCGGATTTCGCCTTATCTCATCTCGCAGGCGCGCTTTATCGCCCCAGGCCCGGTAAAGTGCCGCCTAACGCCGATTGTTGAAATATAAAAGGCAGTAATTTCAAACGACAAGTGGTAGTTTTCGCATATTTTATTGCAAATCGAAATTGAACCGAAAATGAATAATCGAATCGAGTGTGTCGCGTAGAGACGGTTAAATGATGCGACGAGAATGTCATGCTTACGTCCTGCGATTATAGCTCACAATGGCGTAATACGGTCTATACAATTATAATAATGACACCGAATTTTCTGCTCTACCCAAGCAACGTAGTCTTTTCTCATAAAATGAAACGAAAATAAAGCCGATTTCAATATCGCTTAAGCTTATTTCTATAAGGGTTCTGTACACTTCCTCGTAAAAATGTTTAGGTGCCCGAGTGCCGTGATTTTCGTGAAATATTGACGGTTTAAAAAGGTCGAAGTCGTAAATGAGAACTGGCATTTTGGGTTCACAATCAATACATATAATAAATCTGCAGAAAAGTCGTTTTTGTACATCGATAATATTTCCAAAAAAAAAAACCAGTGTGTTACAGGATAACCAACAGAACCCATTACCAGCATTTTTGGAAATTTTGTCTGTTTATCTGTTTGTCCGTTTAGTTGTGCACGCATCACGTAAAATGTATTGAACAAATATAGATAACTATTATACATAAAAAATGTGCTTAACTTGAAGGATTACTTGGTTTCATCGTAGAGCACGGTTGGCGCAGTGGTTAAACGATTGACTGCTGCGCTGCGTGTCGCGGGTTCGATTCCCGCACGGAACAAATATTTGTATGACCTACAGATAGTTGTTCCGGCTCTGGGTGTTCTGTATGTGAGTTTTTATGTTTGTCAACGAACCCACGATACAGGAATATATTCCTAGTGTGGGGCAAGGTCATATAAAAAAATAACAAGTAAAATTTCAAAATTTAAAAAACCCCCGACACATTTATCTTGCGAAAACACCCCGATTCAAACAGTAAAACGCCCATAACTTTTGAATGGCTAAACCGATTTTATTCAAACATAGCTAAGAACACTCTCGACAAAATTACCTTTCAAACAAAAAAAAACTTAATCGAAATCGGTTCATCCGTTTAGGCGCTATGATGCCACAAACAGACACACAGATACACAGTTACACAGATATACAGATACACAGCAACACACGTGAAACTTATAACACCCCTCTTTTTCCGGTGGAGGTTAAAAAAAGACATCGCAATCAGTTCACTTTGTCAAAATTTAGATAAATTTAAAGTGCTCAACAAATTTAAAAAATATCACAACACACGCAATTCAGATACTCGGACGGTTGGACTCCATATTCGATAGATGGCGTTGTGCATTTGAGGTCATGTTCTGAATGGCAGTGTTAAGATTCACCGCAGAAGAATTACCCTAGAAAATTAATTGGTTGGTTGGTATACCAGGCCCCTCAGAAAGTATTGCGAAAAAAAGTTTTTATATATGGGAGACTGGCCAGTTATAATGTTTTTCGAAAATATGATTATTTATAAGTAAAAATAAGTAAGTTCCAATTTCAAAATTTCCCTCCACATTTTTTGCGAGTTAATTCAAAGTATTGTGTCTCACTGAAATATGGATCTGCGCCGGGAACATTTTAGAGCTATGATTTTATACGATTTCAAGTGTCGCCTGAAACCGGATGAATCGTACGATAGACTTCAAATGGCATTCTTGGATGAAGGCCCTTCCAAGGCAACCGTGTATCGTTGGTATAACGAATTCAAGCGCGGTCGACCAACTTTGGGGGATGACGAAAGAAGCGGTCGCCCTTTGACGGCTGTTACCGAAGAAAACGTGCTAGCAGTGAAAAATTTAATCCAAGACAATAGGCGAATTACATATCAGGAGATTCAACACATATTGAAGATTGGATCGGGAAGCGTTCACGAGATTCTACACAGCCATCTTCGCGTGAGGAGGATAGTATCACGCTGGGTGCCGCACAACCTCACCGATGCTCAGAAGCAGGCCCGGGTGGAATGGTGCCGTGATATGCTTAACAAATTTGAAGCAGGCTCGTCTCGGCGTGTTTACGACATCGTTACAGGTGATGAGTCCTGGATTTATCAATACGACCCAGAAACCAAGCGCCAGTCGACTGTTTGGGTGTTTCAAAATGAGCCAACGCCTACCAAAGT
Source organism: Orthosia gothica (assembly GCA_949775005.1). NCBI lineage: Eukaryota > Metazoa > Arthropoda > Insecta > Lepidoptera > Noctuidae > Orthosia > Orthosia gothica. Next base: position 25,447,679 of record OX459045.1, on the reverse strand, counting down.
GAAGCGATCTAGAAGCGGGGGTAAGATTTTGATCGCTAGCTTTTTTAATTTGACTGGCCACTTGGTATCAATTCCCTTACGGGATCAAAGAAGCATTAATGCCGAATGGTATACTACCAAATGTTTGCCAGAAGTTTTCTCTGTTATAAGCAACAAGCGACCAAACACAGGGCTCCGCGGGCTACTGCTCCACCACGACAATGCACCTGCGCACACCGCACTCAAAACGAGGGACTTCCTGGACAGCACGCCAGTCAAACTCCTGGGTCACCCTCCTTACAGCCCTGATCTAGCACCGTGTGACTTCTTTTTATTCCCAAAAATAAAAAATCAGCTCAAAGGGATACAATTTTCGTCGCCGGAAGATGCGCTGGCTGCGTTCGAGCAGGCTGTAAACGAGGTGTCTGCGGCGGACTGGAAAAAGTGTTTTGAAAACTGGTTTAGGCGCATGAATCTTTGTATAGAGGCTGGTGGAAAGTACTTTGAAAAGATTTTATAAAAATATATGTACGTATAGAACATTTTTTTTTAGTTTCGCAAAACTTTCTGAGTGTCCCACGTAGGGTAGGTAAGAAGGTATGTAGGGTAGGTAGAGTAGGCAGTTGACGGGAGCGAACCCGCGGGCACAGCTTGTTTCTGATAAATTCTATTTCTATCTAGATATCCCTTTTACGTCATAATATCTAGAAATATAAGTTTCGTTATTAAATCCTTGATTCACTTCGTGGTTTCTTCGTAAGTTTCTAAGAAAGACGTCACGACGATTTAGTTAGATCCGTTTGGTTCGGGAGTAAGTCGGATTTCGAGTGCGGTGTAATATCGTCTGTGTTATACCCGCGGCGGATATTACGGAGAGGAATTGTAATGTACTTCGATATTCTATATTTCTGTAGATTCCAATAAATGTAGTTCTTAGGTAAGAACGGTAGGTAAGTTTCTAGGTATCGTTTTGCTGCGGCTGGAATTTAATTTCAGATAAGGTAGCATACTGTGAGGGCCATAATAAAAATAGTAGATTAGTAGCCAAGGGCTGTAAGGCATCAATTGCAGCCCGAGATATTTAGGCGCACGAGCGCAGCGAGGGCGCCTATAGTTCGAGGGTGCAATTGATGATTACACACGAGCTAACTATTCTGCTTTACGTCTCGATTGTGAGGTAAGTAGAAAAAAACCAGCATTACAAGAATAAAGCATTCTAAAAAATATTTATTTTTCAAGAACGAAATTGAGCTTCGCCGTTCGATATTTAAAATTGATGACTTTTTTTTTTTTTGTTCGCCCTTCTCGGGCAGGCTAAGGTCTTGGACTATACCGCCTAATCTTCATTGCAATTTTAACATTCTTTAGTATGCATTAGAATACGGGTGTAACAGATTCTAATAGTTTTTGGAGTATTTGGCAGCAAATTGTATCGAGTCAGCCATCCCAGTAAGCTTTGCGGAGGTAGTCAATACTACAATAAAATTCTCCGCTCCACTATCCTGAAATCGCTTCTGTCAATGATTTCACATATTGTCCAGTTGCGGAGACAGTTGAGACACAAAACTGCACCAATTTTATATCACAATTTTATATCCACTAGGAATCAATTTGCAAATAATATTAACAACCGCTGAACTTCACTCGAAAAAATCCCGCCAAAAACTCCTTGATGACTATTATACTCACACGAAGACAAGGCTGAATAGCAAAGCGACCTCTTTGGTCATTGGGCTGAATGCATGATGTCTATTGCCAGTATGATGGTTAGATGTACGCGAACTTTTTGAAAGAAAGAAGTGTTTTTTTTTTTAATTACTTACCGCCCTAGGGCTTTTCTAGCTACATTATTACCCTAGAGCGCTAATTAATCACCTACAAGCCCCATTTGGAGGTAATAAGAACCTACTTACCGAACATGAGAGATGTAAAAACATTTATCTATTATTTAATAAGCTATTTTACAGACGAGATAACAGGCTGATCTGAGTTATATTTTTCTTAGTTTTTTTTTGGTTCCTCCTGTTTTTCTGATATCCGTCGGAATCAAAATTTGGTACCTAGCCACAATAAGAAGATTGTTTCCTTTATATATCTTAATTGAATCTGAAATAAAAGTTTTTTTTTACTTGCTATTCCTACGAGTTCTATTATAAAACTGATGATACTCGTGTGATACACCTAGCGAACACCGACCTCCACCACCGACAGTTACTCCTCTCTTGTTCCTCAGAGATTAATTAAATCCGAAGCAATAAAAAAGTCGAAGATGACCGGGGACAGGTGACACGGCTTCGAGCTGTTCTTGGAAGCTTGGCTTTGACAGCGGTTTACCTCTTTGATAGTGGCTTTGCACTAGTTTAAAAATGCCTGGAAATGTTTATTAGGAAAATTGTGGGCAAAGACAGTTATAACAACAGATGGCTTATTGCCGTTATATCACTGGTATCTCTTTTAAGGCATTTAAGATCACGGTTTTCCCATAAGTTTGTATTTTCTTTGTTTATTAAGGAACAGTCGATGTTGTTCTAACTTTAGTGTTTAGACTTCCATGAAGAATTAAGATTACTTAAAGTACAATCTCAATTCGCCAGCAATGATCAGCCCCCACGTCATAAGGTGGTGAGCCTTTAATTTATCTATGTTTGGTATAAACTCAAAATGAGCCAAATTCAACAGACAATGACCTCCAAAAATTAGTGATGCGTCTCACATTCCTAATCTACCGTTTTGCAACTTATTCGAGAGACGTTTGCGAAGACAATGAAAACTAAACTTTTGAAAACAATTACCAGCGCGGAGTAGTTGAGAAACTTACTGGGCTTAATGTGAAGTGGGGAAAAACGGAACGGGGGCAAAGAGTAACAGGATGAAATTAATCACATCGCTTTGTGTGTGAGCAGATCTAATTTACATGAGAAGGAGTCAGGGGTCAGTATGGTAAACACTGCTTACTCACTTTCATCTAATCCACGGCAGTGTTTTATTTTTTGTGTCGTAAAAGTTTCGGCTGTCATTAATTACTAAAAGTTTGCTATTTTGACATGTTCGAAGTGGACGAATAATTTTGTTAAAGGCTTCTATTAATGGGCTCTTTATTAAATAATTTAAATAAAATCTTGAAATGGAAACGATGTTTTAAACAAAAATATCGTTACTAGGTGTACCTACTCTGAATTTCAAGTTGTGTAAAGCGTAACAAAAAGTATTTTATCGTAGATGGGTTATCTTATCGATGAACGTCGCAGTAGGTAAATTTTCTAAGTAGCTACTTTTGAAACAGTACTTATCTACCTCTAGAAAATGTCTGCAATCACGAATGACACAGCACTACATCGTCTTTGAAAAGTTAATACATTCACAGAAAACGATTTAGCTCACGACTGAACAAGGTAAAGCCTAGCTTGCTATCTATCTATCTATCAAAACTTTCATAATGTAACTGTGAAAGCTTCTCATCGTCTGTTTTCATTTCGGAGCACGTTCATATGTTTAAAAGAACCTCGCGGGGCATTTTCTTTCACATTAAATGCGACATTTTTCCTGAGTAGCAATAAAAGTTTTTTTTCAAACAAGGGTTTAGCTGTTGTCTTTGCTTAGCGTTCTTTCGCGTGCCTGCCTGGAATTTTAAGCTCTTTTTATAGTAGGCCAAGCTTTACAGCTACGACATCTAAAGTGCATTCAACAGGATGCACTTTAGATGTCGTAGCTGTTTGTGATTTTATTTGGATGATTAAGAACTTATTTTTGAATCGAGTATTTGGAGTTGAGTACGTGTCAAACTCTACTACTTTAATGTCAAAGATTGACAGGAATTAAGGCTAAAGGAGAGTTTGACAAATACTCAACTTCAAATTCTAAAGTACAAAGCGTGGCCTCCTGTAAAGTACACAAAACTTTCCCGGCGCACGTGAAATAATTCAAAAAGATTTTGAACACAAAGTTACCATTACAGTGTTCACAACAACATTGTGAACAACCTTCGATTAAAAATGTACTTCATAGGTATAAATCAGTAGCAGTACTTATAAAATCCAGTACCTCCACATAAATTGAAGTCTACACGAAAATTAATTACAGTACATTTGTGTATCGGTTCTCCAGTGGCGTAGAGTGGCATCATTAGCGGCGCGGACGATGAAAGGGGAATTCGTTCCAGCACAGATTTGTTACTGTTCCAGTGTACCTGGCAATCAATTTACATAATAGATACTCGGATATAGTGATAATGAAGTGATTTAATTTGTTTCATATCGAAAAGCGGCTAGTGTGGAGAGGATTTGAGCGCTCATGCGTGTGCTATGAGCAGTTTGAGCGTTGTTAATTGTGAAATTTTAGTTGGGAAATTTTAATGGGTTGTTGTATCTCTATTATGTTTTTGTTAATGACTTAAACCTTCGTGGAAAACAGGCTTGATGTAATGACCGGTAACTGTAAATGTGGTTTCAGTTTTTTACGGACAACTCCACCACAAAATTACCAACTACTGCCTGAACGATTCAACTCCTTTGGATCTCGCAAACAAAAATAAAATAAAAAATAACACTTATTTTCATATATATCAAGTAGGATAATATGATTTTAATTTTAAAATTACAGCAAAGTTAGAGGAATGAAAAAATCTCAAGTAAAAAAAAATTAAATCTCTTTTACTTGAGATACTATAGAATCTTGCTCACTTTTTACCCGACTGCAAGGAGTGGGTTAAGTTTTTCGCGCATATCTTGTATGTAATTTTCTTTACTATCTCATATCTTTTAAAAATAAATTTTAAAAATACGGATATATACCGATCAATGTGGCGACGCTTGGGGGAGGCCTATGTCCAGCAGTGGACGCCTTTCGGCTGATATGATGATGATGATACGGATATATTATATCTAGCAGTGCAGTCGGAGGATACATATTCACAACTGCATAGCATGATTTTCTTCTTGTTTACATCTTTTTAGTTCGCTTCTCATGCAGTCGGGTTTTTTTATTTTATTAACTTTTATGTATGTTGATCCTGATTTAGACCTTTTCTTAGAGCTTCTATGATCAAAAAGAACAGCATGCATGTTCTATTTCCACCGCAAAAGGATATTGTAAGTCTATTGACATATGGGGAACAGACGAGTCTGTAATATGTCACGGGAGCGCTCGTCCTAATGCTCCATTACCTTAGCACATAGTTCAAAGGGAAAATGCACCTCGTGTTAAATGCATTGCATGTGTGTGATATCACTTACGTATCTGTCTGGTACTCTGTTGTTTACGTGTAATACAGGGTATGGGTCTTACCTGAAATTAGAAAAAGAAAGAGTTATTAATAAAAGAAAATAATTATGTTTTCGGTCATTATACTTGATGACGTTTAAAAAATAGTATATTATGCAACTAGTGAATAAAAGACGGATTTAAAGCGAGGGCCATAGATGAATCACTCCCTACGGTCGTGATTCATAATGATTGAATCACGAGCATAGCGAGTGATTCAAGTGTTAGAATCAAGAGCGACGCGAGTGATTCATGGCCCTCGATATAAATCCGTTTTATTCAAGAGTTGCATACTATATTTTATACCATGACTTCGAGAAAAAGAAAGATCTAAGCGAAAAGCAGAAGGGAAATTACGAGTAATAAATAAATGGTTTATTTTCTTCAAAATTTTCAAAAAATGTGAAATTCTGACTCCTGAGCTAGGTAACAGCACCTGTGTTTCAGGGGCCAGTGACCACCTCCGTTACGTTACATAATTATAATTAATTAAACACCATTGCAATTAATATTAGAATTACAATCCAAATAAGTATTCAATAAATATCCTAGACAAAAATCAAAATCATTATTAAAATCCTAAATTAAAAAAAGAACTCAAAATTAAAATCGAAGCAGGAAAGTCGAATATTCTCTGCACAAGAAGTTTGTATCGAGTATTTTTTGCGCAAGGAGGCTACATAGCATTGAGATGGACGTCTAATACATTGGTGTGTTCCAAATTCAAACACCAAAACGGTGATTAAAAGTGCTTTTTATTCACTGTTTTCAGTGAATAAAATAAGCTTTTTAGAGGGGGAATGGTATAAAGTATATTTTTAAATAGTGCGCTATTATTCTCTCCTGGTCATGGTCATGGTGGCCAATGTCTCTGGGCTTATCGGAGCGGGTGATATTGCAGTACCACAGATAATATAATACTAGCATACAGAGGCTTCATCCCATACAAAGAAACCGTGCCGACGTAACTAGCGCTTATCGTCGCTAGCGATTAAGCTGATTACCTTTCTAAGATCATCGATCGCGTTCGATTCCGTTCTATGGATATAGATGGTGTTAGCAGCGACTTGCAATTAAAAGGTATTTACTCGGTTCGTGAATACGTTTTTTACTAATAATTACAGCGACGATTTGTTTTATAGTATTTTTGGACGTTTTTACAGTTTGATTGTACCAAAATGTGTTTCAAAACGAATAAAAAAAATCGTGTGGATGCCTCAGTATTAGTATTTAACACCGCGCCATCTATTGGAATCAATTTTAAATGATCCATTCAAGTAATCTTTGAAATGTGAATATTCCCTAATTTTGTGCTTAAGAGAGTTAATTAAATAAGAACATACATTTTTTATGAAAGTCTCTAGAAAATCTTAATATTTCACAAAACTCAATAAGAAATCGAATCCTATCACGACATCTAGTTCAATTTATTTGAACCAAATTTTCTTTTTTCACGTTGGGTGCCCGTCGTAGTACAAAATTAGTGCTCATTTTGAAAGTCCGATGGAACGGTAATCCAACACAACCGGGGAGAGATCAGCAGGACAGACGGCTTAGCGTACTTTCCAAGGTACGGGGTAAATAAAACTAATTTATTAAAACTGCGCTGTGGCAAAACTTGAGAGACGCAACTGTCGAGCAATGGACGTTAATCAGATAACACGTTAATAATGAAAACTACGCCAACTAAACTTGTGAAAGTCAGCGAAGAATTTTGTGTCGAATTTTACTGCTGTAAATTTATATGTTGATTTTATTGAAAATCGGATTGATTTCACAATTGAAGCTGGTCACGCGTATGTAAAGCGTAGCTGAACCAATTGTCACCAAAAGCCAATCAGCCAGTGATTGGGATTCCCGAATAATGAACCAATATGGTTACCGCATTATGTATTCATCAGTTCTTTTTCAAATATATATTTCAAATTATTATGCTAATTTTGTTTGTTTTCTTTTCTTTTTACAATGTTTTTGTTATTCGTTGGCAAAAGAAAAATAAATACCATCAGATTTGACCCACTGGGTATAAAAAAGCCAAAATAACTCTTAAGCCGACAAACATCGAACTATCCTCACATTCGGCGTAAATCTGGTGCTCAGAGAGCTTTATTTTGTTTAAAAAGCTCTCGGTTTAATAATTTTGTATTAAGCTACTAGCTGACCCGGCAAACTTTGTTTTGCCATAAAAAGACCAAACATTTATCTACCCTACCTACCCTACCTTACACTACCTACCCTACCCGACCCTACACTACTCTACACTATCCTACCCTACAATACCCTACCCTACCCTACCCGACCCTACACTACCCTACACTACCCTACCCTACCCGACCCTACACTACCCTACACTACCCTACCCTACACTACCCTACACTACCCTACACTACCCTACCCTACACTACCCTACCCTACCCTACCCTAACCTACCCGACCCTACACTACACTACCCTACACTACCCTACCCTAACCTACCCGACCCTACACTACACTACCCTACACTACCCTACCTAAGGGACCCTACCCTACTATCCTATGTCCGTCTCCTGGTTCTAAGCTATCTCCCCACCAATTTTCAGCCAAATCGATTCAGCCGTTCTTGAGTTATAAATAGTGTAACTAACACGACTTTCTTTTATATATATAGATATTTTTTCTCTCATTTTCTCTTGAGAAAGGAAAAGCCAAACTTCTACTGAAATAAAAATTGGGTAATTTTTATTTCAGTAGAAGTTTGGCTTTTCCGTTAAATTATACTGGGGTAATTTTAGTTCATTCATTTATACAAATTAAATGGTCGGGAAACGCGAAAACGAACGTCCTAATCGAAATTTTGAAGTTAAAATACCCTGGAGACAGTTTCGAGGATTCCCACGCCTGTCACGTTGGCTGTAGCTGCGTCGTTGTGATTACGCGAGCCGACGCGACGACGTCAGGGGAATCACGTCCATTGCTCCGTTTATGAGGCACAGGTTGATCAATGTGGTCAGTAACGCAGCAATGGAGGTGATTCGTCACTGTTGGATAGCCTGCGTGTAGGGGCAGGGGAATTATTGTAGCGACGTGTAATTATTCAATGAGCAATCCATTACATTGCTGTCTCTTTTGGAAATTAGTTCGTGATAGTTTAGCAAGTTATTATGTAATTAAGCATCTTTTTCTTGGAAACTAAATTTAGGGAGCGTGCTCAGTTTTGTGATTTAAAATGAATGATTCATATTTTGCCTAAAACAGATGCAAGCACTACGCAAACAAGTCTAGTCTATCTCAAGCTCGCATGAATTATGAAGACTGAAATAGAACCCCTAAAACAAAACTACCCCTAGACATATTAAATGAGCTGTACGTTGCGAGGTAGAAAATTAAACGCTCCACACTTTCCTCTTTAAATAGTCTAAGAGCCAAGCAGTCAATTATAAACCATATTTACTCGCACTGCCCAAATAGAACTGTGAGATTAGTCTAGGTGTTAAAACAGGGCAATGCACGCATTAAAGGGCTCGAAACATTCTCGTAGTACGACGTAAACTTTGCAATCGTAGAAACACTGAGTGGGGTGTAATTTTATTTCGTTTCGTCATAGATTAAGAAAGTTGTGTAGAAGTGAATCTTATCATACAAGACCTTTTTTTAACCCCCGCCGGAAAAAGAAGGGGTGTTATAAGTTTCACGTGTGTTGCTGTGTATCTGTGTATCTGTGTGTCTGTCTGTGGCATCATAGCGCCTAAACGGATAAACCGATTTCGATTTAGTTTTTTTGTTTGAAAGGTAATTTTATCGAGAGTGTTCTTAGCTAAGTTTGAATAAAATCGGTTTAGCCGTTCAAAAGTTATGGGCATTTTACTGTTTGAATCGGGGTGTTTTCGCAAGATAAATGCGTCGGGGGTTTTTTAAATTGTGAAATTTTACTTGTTTACGAATGCAGAAGCCGTCAAAATAACTGAACCTACAACTTTGCATCGATATTTAAGCAGTTATGTTTTCATTCCAATAGGGATTAATTCATCATCATCAGCAGCCTTTTAATGTTCCCACTGCTGGGACACAGGCCTCCTCTCTGTTAGAGGAAATGGGCCGAAATCCACCACGCGGGCCCAGTGCGGGTTGGTGGATGTCATAAGTCTTCGATTTTTTGGTTCGAGGGCAACCATTAAGCAGGCACAGATGAAGACTGAGACCATTAACTGATGAAAAATTCAATAAAATTTTAGGTAGTTTTTCGAACGACAAAATATTAGTTAACAGTAGCTTTCGCCGAAACAATGTAAGTTTTTCTTGGCCCCAATCAAACCCTACGTTTTCCCTCGCAGTCGTACTTGCGGACACTAGATTCACTAAGCAGTTTCGCCTCTACAATTTCCACATGCTTATTCTATGGTTTCTTAGAAGCAGGCAAGATGACCATTCCCAGTCGTGTTAGATCGCGCCCAACTGCCGCAATTAGCAACGGTTCGGCAGTCGCTGTAATGGTTGTCATTCTCTACAGAAGACCCTTCTATCGAGTTTGCTGGGTCTTAACTTGTGTAACAAGTTATTAGATGTTCTGATGCGCTTGGTTGTTTGGGTCATCAAGGTGTTATTAACGGCTTTGATGCCGTAGAAGCCTACTTGAAAAAACTTGAGACATAAAATACAGTTTCGGCACTCAAGACTTGAATTACTCTTGATAGGTCTTTGGTAAAAAAAATGGTATCAATTCTTTCAATTTCTAAAGCGCATTAAAGAATCCTGGTAAAATTACGAGTACAGATTACAGCAAAAATTCAATGAAAATAACTGCTTAAGACCCGATTTTTCAATAGTGCGATAACTTTAACTGAGGAATTAAAATGGCCGTTTGACATTTATTTTCTACATAAAAGCTGTCAAACCGCCATTTTTATTCTTCAGACGAAAAATCGGCCCTAAAAAGAATAAGTTCCTTCCAAACAGATTTTTGTTATGAAAGTTGGATACCTGCTGATTTTTAAGGATTTTCTCACTTAAACCCTGACCAAAAAATCGGCATGAGATATGAGCATTACTCAATAGTAATGCTCATATCTTGCCGATTTTTATCTTGGCGGTACCCCGAGCAAAACGCCACGCAAGCCGTTTTTTGTGCTGTTTTTAGGAGCTATTTACTCGTTATTTAAAAAGAAATATCAATTAATAAAAATACAATAAATTTCTACATAATATTTATTCTAAAATGGTAGTTTTAGTTTTTGTTTTAATGTTGTATATATTTCACTCTTCTCCTTCCAAAAAAACATAAAAATGAGAAATAATTATCGATATTATGCATCTCCTCGTAAAGTGTTCATTAATTATTTTTTTGTACTAACACTAATGGATAGACAATTTAATAACGAACATTTTTGTAGTTTTATTTTTTTCAAAAGACCAAAATTCGATTTTATAAAGATTTTATTCTAAAATCTGGGCGTATTTACTACTGTAATTCATGCGCCGCCAGTGCCGCTAGACCAATAGGAATGCTCATATGTCAAGGCGATTTTTTGGTCAGGGTACCGTCATAAGTCACGTCGTCAGACCATACAAATAAAAGGCGTTAACTATTGTAGAATAGATTCGATACGAAACGTTTGTAACTTGGCTAGGGGGGCTGTGCTAATAACATAATATTTAAAAACCAATATTTGCCATCGACACAATTTTTTTTTCCTTTGCAAGAAATTACCTGTTCGGAATTTCGTTGTCGCATTGTTGCTTCGTGCCTGTCTGTAGGAGCTTTAAATCATCGTTATTCTTAAGCAATATTTCGTAATATTGATGTACATACTCTGTTTTATTTATGGGACACTCGGAAGTCGCGCAAAAATAGTTTGCGATCATAATGACATTGGAACTAAACAGCTTCGTCGATGTATATACGAGTATACTCAATGAATATCGCGACTTGCCTCACGACAATATTTTGTAACCGAATTAAGTTCCCGGCCGTCTTGTCTTTGTGAAGGAAGGAGTCTTTGGAAGTTGATTTGATTAAATAGTTGGTTATTCCGTTACTTAGTTTTGAATGAGAAGCGCATGTATAGACTTTAAAGTCTTAAAATATGTTGGCAAAATTAAATTAAAACAACTAACATAAGGAAAAATATTGATGTTGATGTTGAAAACAAAAGCTTCTCTTATTAACTACAGAGGGCTCTAATTGTATTCCATTTTCTGGGAATAATAGCAGGAATAAAGGCTTTTATTGTTTTCAGGTGTACATAATAATATAATTTACCATGACTCTAGAAAAAAAAATGTCTCAATTGCGCTGCTGTCTCTACAACGCGTATATGAATAGGCCTATCTACTATCTACATACATTTAATATTATACCAACTTGTTTCATCAAGGCCTAAATGCCAAAGCCTACTTCCATTGTGTTATTTCAGGGGTGTCACTCACGTCATATATAATCAGTGTCACTAGTACCATTAGTCTTGTCGTTCTGTTTCGCGACAACCCTTGCTTGGCTCTAGATTCAGCAAGAGCACTAATTTGTTTCGTCTCTCCTTCCCTGCCCTAATTGCTTTCCTGTCTACAATAGAATAAATTAAAATACATTGAGAACGATAGTGTTAAAGTAGTGTTAGTTACATAAGCTTTGTTGATGTTGATGAGGCTGTAATATATCGGCTCCATCAAGCAGAAACGGGTAGTAGGGTTCGGGTTCAACGCTTAACAGCAAGCGGAATAAAAATACAGAAGACGTTAAAATTTAAGTAAAGTTAGAAATTCAAGACATCCTAAGGAAACAATGTGAATATACTCGCACTATTTAATTATGTGTTGTTTCCCTTCTCAACCAAGAGGCTAAAATGCTGCAATGACTAAAATTTCGAAATCTTTTCTTGAGACTCTAGACCAGAGGCCCAAGAAAATTTTAATTCGATCAACAAAAGCGTGGCGATGGCGATTGGAAAAATGTCAAAAATGTGTGGGCATGTCAATCGCTTTCGAAACGTCACGTGATCAATCTCTTAGGGTTCTATCGGCCAGAAAGCGGTCACTCGGTCAAGCGTTCAAAAGGTCAGCTTTGCGTTCGTTGTGTTGCATTAAGTTACACATTCTGACCGCGTCGGTCAACCAGAACGCACGCGTTCGCGCGTTCACTGCTGTTTTGGTGACCAAATTGGAAGAAAGATGGAGAGTGAAAAGCTTTGATTTTAGTACGTGATAGGCGTTTGTATACGAAGCAAAGATAACGATTATAAAAATCGAAAAGTAGCAGAATTATGGTTGAAAATCGTTGTTGGAATTTCTTCAATTTTACCAAAAAGCACTTCATTATGTTCAATTTTGTCCTTGAATTTTCTCTCACTCCCGTTTCTCCCATTAGCAAATCAGCAAGACAAACAAATTCTCATAATGAAATCACTAATTTCTCTCACAGTGTAAGATGGGCTGATTTAATACCATTTTAGTTAGCGTTGTGGCCTGGCATGCGTCTGCACCACACTTTACCGTCTACTTCGCTAGCATTATATTATCTGTGGTCTTACGAACAACTTAACGCTATCTATTGCAGTTCTCAGACCATTACACATGTCTTGGATTTATTGTTCAGTGTTCTTCCTTTGTTTAACTGTGTACGTTTGTTTAACGGTGGAGAAGAGTATGATGTAGAGGAGTCTATGGCCATTTCTTGTTTAGTGGTTGTAACCGAAACAATATTCGGTCAGAATATAACGATGCAGCTGGCACCAATGTCTTGACTTGAAATTTCCATCCCTTTTTCTTCTCTCTAGAGAAAATTACCATTAAAAGCTAGCAAATTCTCCATAGAAAAATAAAAATCTGATAATCATTGTTTAAACTAGCAATAAGTATGGTTAAAAAGTGTTTATATAAATAAGGCCGTACATGTTATCTTATTTGGCGTGTCATTGTCAGTGTTGTAAAGTTTCGCTACTCCAATCTTTTGTCGTGTGCTAAAACACCAATATTTTTGAAATATTATAATACTCTATTTGTATTTAATTTATTTTACCACATACACAATTACATATATTTTAGGTCATCATAACCTGTGAATTTGCCGTTTTTATGAAATTAGTTAACGTATTTTTTTTCAATATTCGTTATTTCTATTAATCAAAGTCAATGCAATCGATGCATTATTGAAACAGTGACCATCACTTTTCTAGGTGTAAGTTTTCGTTTCGGGCATTGTTTAGGTGCTGATCCAGGATCCAACCAACTTACTGAGCGCTTGCGATTGTCAAACAGAATACATTTTACGTCGCAGGTAACAATACGGTTCGTGATGAATTCAGTTCTTGGGGCACCCATTTGTCAAGGTTTTTACCTTGCTAATTTGACGCAAATGGACCAATATTGTCTTGATGCTAACGTTGAAAGCTGCTGCTAATTCAGCCGTAGATTTAGTGTCGTCAGCTTCCACAATCACCTTTAATTCGTCATTGTCGACCAAAGTTTTCGGACGACCACGGGTTTCATTCGGTCGAAGTTTCCAGAATGAAAGCGGGCAAACCAGTAGCAGGAGGTGGGTTCGTTTGTAGTATTCGCTCCGTAAATGTGTCGTCGATGTTGCTTGCTGCTTGTGCCGCATTTCTGCCCCGACGATACTCATATTCCATAATTACTCCAATTTTTAACATATCCACGATGAGCAAAAAGATTCAAATGCGATGAAAACATAACGCTAATCAATAAACAAATTAATGACTAATTTTGAAAAAAGAATTCCATAGAATTCAAGCAAAAAATATTTTGATTTGAAATGGCCAGTACTGCAGAGCGGCAATTTCATGTAAAGACCTATTAAAAAACCAAGGCCTTTATTCCATGGGGGTACGCCGAAACTACATAACACCACCAGCTACAATCCTTACATACTCTATTACCGCTTGCTGAAATAATACTTAATCACTAATCCGCTGGTCAAACATCCTTATTACCTACAGCTCTGTGTGGCCCTTATTCATCACGTGTTTTAATAACAGGGATATAATGATGTAGATTCAGGATGTTTTTATTGTTTGCGGAAGGGTTTTTTTTCGCTTTTAATTAACTTGATGTTAATTCGATTCTACTCACGTAAAGGGTTGGCTTTTGTTACTCCGTTGTTTTCAAGCGTACTTCACTACGTATGTACGTATAGGTAGGTTGAATGTACTCGTTTTATTCATGCACTCAGTGGCTCCCTAGCCAAGTTACAAACGTTTCGTATCGAATCTCTTTCTATTTCTACAATCGTTAACGCCTTCTATTTGTATGGTCTGACCACGTGATCTAACGTTCAGATGTGTCATTCCCAAACATTGAATCGTTTTCTACTAGCGTTATCGATTGTCAACTTGGCTACAGGTGGACTTCATTCCTATCATTCTAGATTCTAGAGTATGCTGTGTCTAGCCTAGATTATAAAAACTTAGTTTCATTTACTTTAAGGTGCTACTAAAACAAACGTTGTTTTTAGGGTTCCGTACCTAAAGGGTAAAAACGGTACCCTAAAAACATATATTAATACCCTATTACTAAGACTCCACTGTCCGTCCGTATGTCTGTCTGTCACCAGGCTGTATTTAATGCACCGTGAAAGCTAGACAGTTGAAATTTTCACAGATGATGTATTTCTGTTGCCGCTATAACAACAAATACTAAATAAAGAATAAAATAAATATTTAAGTGGGCTCCCACACAACAAAATTATTATTTTTGCCGTTTTTTGCGAAAATAGTAGGGACCCCTTCGTGCGCGAGTCCGACTCGCGAATCGCGATGGGCCGGTTTTTCTATTCCCGAAATAACCAAATAATGAATCCAAATTTGTCATCCATTAAACTAAAAAGCTAACGAGTTAAAATAAATATTAGCAGACAACGACACCCTTTTAATTACATCATGATTCTGCCAAAAAATTTCGCAGTTAGCAGAAGTGGGATTGTTCAAACATTTTATGGTGATGACTAATTGGGAAGGTTCGCATGTCACTCTGCCTTCATTACATAAAGGGTGAGGCTTAGGCCTTGAGAGCTAATAGCTTACACCTAGCGATTTGTGACGTCACTTCTAGGCCCACCTCATTTTTATTACCCTCCTAATAATTTAATTATACGAGAATAAAGTAAAGCACGATGCGCGTACGTGTTGTTGGGCGTTCGAGTTTTACCGCACAATTGTCCCATCATATGTATAATGTATGTTCGTACTTTATCTAAAGCGTGCTTCGGAATCCAGTTTGGTCAACAACTTTATTTCGTTTGTCTGTCGGAACAGCGATATTGGAATACCTTACAATGGATATTTGAATAACGTTTTGAAAAGTACGACACTTATTTTTAATTTTTCAGCATTATATTAAAATTAAAAAATTCATTAACCGAAAATTACAGATAGGTACATGAAAAATAATGCGGGTTTGATACAACTGATAGGAAGAAAATTTTTATGACTACCTAAAAATACTGAATGTTACAAAATCTGTACGAATAACTCGGCAGGGTTATTCGTACAGATTTTGAAACATTAAACAAGGATAACCTGTATCTTAAGTGACGGGATTTTCGGCTAACTATCAATTAATTTGATAGATGTCGTATCGTAGTCGTCTCATCGTCTCTAAATGGCCGTGGACGAATTCATCTAATAGTGTCATGTTACCATGTGTGAGTAACTGCAAACATTTTTACTGAAACGCTGAAAATATGAAGCGAGTAATTTATTTCAGGTTATAAAAGCGACAAGATAGCGAAATTGCTATGTAAAGTAATTTTAATAACAATATACACGAAGACTCATCACGTGTCTACGGTTTTTGGCGAAAATAAATTCGCCTGTTTTCGGCTAGGTCAAAATAAACTTCAGCCAATTCTTGTCGGATATCTTTGAAAGGCGCTTTTATGATGAAGACCAGAATATAATAATGAATTAAGAAATTGATATTGAATATTGTTCATACAAAAATATCTTCTTACTTCTCCAAGTGTATTTAAAAGTAAGTACCTATCTAGTAACCAGTCCATAAATAAGGAAGAATCTCTATCTATTGTGAAAGCAAATAAAGATATATATCTCATCTTGATGTTCGCTAGTTCATTCTGAGAAGCCTACATATAAAAACTAATCTAACTTGTGGCTTGAAACGCATGTTGTTTCTGCAAACTAGAAAAGTTTCTAGCGCGAGTGTGCGCTCCGAATATGTACGGTTCCCTGCGGTACTTCAATAGTATCTGTTTACATGTTCCAAGGATTTGTGATGCTTCCACTGGAGTCAGACGTGTTAGTTCCGACTTATGGAGGCGGCGATCAGAATGCAAATGACAATCTATGAATAATTCAATAATACTGCGAGCTTTTTGCGAGTCATCGATATTCATTTGATGGTGTACGTACTCGAATTTAGTTTTGTGAGCAATCCGAGAAGATTACTCGTGGATTTGTGAGTTAATAGGACGTAGATGGTGAATTAATCTAGTAGTTTGATGCCTGAACATGTCTGTACGACTAGATAGAATCGAAGTTGCTGCGAAAAAAACAACTATCAAAAACTCCTCTTGAAATTACAAAAAAGGCACTTCACGAATACTAGAATATGACAAACACACACGTAGAAAATATTGAAGCACTGCCAGCAACTCAAAAATATATGCATTGAAATTTAAAACGTGTCCCTGCTATAAAATGTTCCTATTCTAGTTGAGGGATGACAGATTTGCGTTCGTCGTCAATTTGCCCTCGTCTCGCATGTGGGATGTAGCTCTGTGTACAGACGGCAGCACAATTTAAGCCGTAACCGAGTATGTATTGTACTAATGTTGTCATGAAACTTTTTATGCTCGTCCCTAATTTGGCGTGTTTTAGTTAGTTAGTTGTCCGTCCTTTTAGTAATTTGTGTAAAGTGAATAAAACATTACTTTCATTCAATTAGCTTAAGTACGAGTATATTTATCTTCGTTAGACACGTTAACAGGAATACCTAGTGTGACCGACACAAGCTTTGCTTAAAATGAATTATTATATTTTTCACATAAATAAAACTTTTTAACAATATTTTTAGCTTACCATGCATTGTCATCGTAACTAAACGTGTGTGCAAAATTTCATCATAATTGGTTGAGGATAACTGCTTTAAAATTCAGTTGCAAGATTTGACCCGAATACACATACATACGTACATTGCAAGTTAATAAAAAGCTTATAAAATAGAGTTTGCAATATTTGCATACAGCTATCCCGGTTATCCTCTCAAAATTCAAACCAGTAAGTTATTTCCTGTCTTTTAAATTGAATTTAAAGTAAATAAAGTCCCAGTGATTAATATGTCGACGGTCGGAGTCAAACGCTGATCGTGGAAACGTGTTCGAAGCGGACTTTCCGAATGTTGGGAACCGCTGAGGTGGGACTTTATAATCTCATTTTGCGTCGAAATTGAAATGTAATAAATATCTTACTCATTGGAATGTGTTATTGAATTATATCTGTTTTTAAACGGTGATCATAGGACATGGGTGAAGTCCAAAAATCGTTATAAAACGGACATGCCTAAGGCCAAATTTCGCTTGCCAAACGAAAGCGTTAGATATCGAAATCTCTCTATTAGAGCTCAGCGGTCTATCCCCTCTTCGCAACCGCTACAGCAGATACATTTTTTTTTGCTAAAACCTTAAAAAGTTCTTAAATGGAATAAAATATGCAAAATAGCAGGGTTTAGTGAGCTTAGTGAATTGCTGATGGTACCAAAGTCTGAGTGTGTATGGTGAATAGATAATAATTTGATTGAGAAAGCTTATACTGTGAACATTGCAGATGGTGTGGTTATTGAAAACTACTGCATTGTTGTCTAAACGTAAACGTATGCGTTTTGTGAACTGAGTATGTGTTTAGTCACATTTAGTCTGAATTTTGCTGTAGGACTTAGAAAAATAACTGTTTGATTTTATTTTACTCATTTTGACGATTTCAGTGATAGAGTAAATAATAGAGTGTGCAAGTAACCCCCTGCCATTTTATAGCAATGTAGTTCAACAGTGGTCAGGCAGTGTCCAGTAGTATCCTACAGTTTTAGGTAATCGATCCACGAATCCTCCCAAACCCATAGCCCAATGTGTTTTGTCTCCATATTCTGCAATAGTCCTGCACCAGCTGGGGATTGTCCTTGGATGCTCTAGCGTAGTGACTAGTGAATACAGGAGTAATCGCCGGTTGGTGTCATATTTCATCCTACAAGTCTAACAAGGCTTCTGCGAGTTGGTTTCGGCCTCTGGTACGCCTTTCAAAGGTCAGGGACCCTAGGGTCCCGAGAATCACAAAGATATAGCAAAAATAATGATATTAATAATACGCCTGCGGGAATCCTATGTCCAGCATATTTATTAAAATAACTGTCAATTCTTTTTTGGAATTTAAAAGTTGGTGGGAGGGGACAAAATTGAGAGAATACAATAAAATTTTATACCACATGGCCGAAGTTAACAGGAAAAGCTAGCTTCTATTAAGTAAGAGTATTAAAAACGTCACCCTCGACCATTTCAACCAAAAGTTCCCGAAGAGAGAAAAGTTAAGGGAAAATATTTATTGATATTAGTATTTCGTGTTCGACGCCCACCATTTTGTTTCGGTCGCAGGTGGAACAGGTTTACAGGTGTCACAAGGGATTAATGAGTTGTAGGAGCCATAAAGGCCTAGATTCAATCACAGGGATACTGTTCACTGGGTTATTGGGACATGAAGTAATCCACAATGAGATTAATTAAATCCTGTGTGAGTGAAGACCCTCGTTTTAACACGTAACGTTACGGAACGAGGTTTAAGTGTAGTCGGTAAGGCGGGAGTTATGTGTGGTGTGGATACGTGTCGGGTTTAGGAGTTTAGTTGGTGCATAGCTGTGAAGTATAGTTTAATACTGGACACACGAGCAAAAATATTCTGTTATACAAACAAACCAAACCAGTGACATATTTGACTTTCATAACGTAGGAAAACTGACGCCCAAGTCACAGGTATACCTAGTTTGGGAGCCAGGGGATCTATTCCTAAGATACTAATTCTGTACGTTGTAACTTTGTCTGTAACTATGCTGTCAATATTTTGAAATAAATAAATAATACCTATTTTTCTGTTTCTTATTCTTGTTTGTATATTTTGTGTGTGTGCATAAATGGTTAAATAAATAAATAAATATCACTATGATAATGCAAGGCTACAACCTGGGAGTCTTTAAGTCAAGAGTGAATAGGTTTCTTCTAGGCAAGCGTGCTTCATCGTCGACCACATCATCGCTTACCAACAGGTGAGATAGTGGTCAAGCACAAGCCTATCGATTGTAAAAAAATAAAATAAGAATAGCTAAAAATGCTCAAACGTCTTCTACTTGGTTGTCGACTTGGGTTATTAAGCTTAATTGAAGCTTGTTGAATTCTGGGCCAAACACAATATTTAAATTTGTATATTTGCCATCGACACGCTAAGAAAAAGCAGTAAGCTTAAAATAACAAAGGTAAAATGAGTTTATTAATAAGCTAGAGGACCCAGAAGATAAAATTAAAATTAAAACACTCCATCAAAGTAAAATTAAACTACTTATTGGTTTAATTACCTTGTATTTAATTAGCTGTGGGCTGTGGCTACATACTGGTCGGACAAAAGTTGAGTCTAACTGATACGAAAAGGAGAGAAATTACCTATCACATTGATGAATGTTTTCCCAATCCAGACCCAATTAATATGTCATCCGCTTTTTACATGCTTGAAAGGTAACGACAAATCCGAAATTGTCCTACCACGGGATTATTACGACAAAGTGGGCAATTGTGGTTTAATCCGCTGACCCTACTAAATTGTCTCATATTTTATTCGTGATTGTAATGATGAGCTCAAATTGTTCGGTTGATTCGACGCTCATTCATCAGCGTGGCTTTTGTCAGAAGGAGGAAGGGAGGGAATGCCTTCTTTGCAGTTTTTTACTCGACTTATTCAAAAGGGTTGCTGACATTGATTTTTCTTATATTGAGTAAATTACAAATTTTAATAATTTTTAAAAGGAAGAATTATGGTGTGGCAACAATTAACATTTAAAACAGTTGAATCATCATCATTTTCATTTCAGCTAGACCCTACCCCTACCCTACCCTAGCTGACCCGGCAAACTTTGTTTTGCCATAAAAACACCAAACATTTATCTACCCTACCTACCCTACCCTACACTACCCTACGCTACACTACCCTATCCTACACTACTCTACCCTACACTACCCTACCCTACCCTACCTTACCCTACCCTACCCTACCCTACCCTACCCTACCTACCTACCCTACCTACCTACCCTACCCTACCCTACCCTACCCTACCCTACCCTAACCTACCCTACCCTACCTACCTACCTACCTACACTACACTACTCTACCTACCTACCCTACCTACCTACCCTACCTACCTACCCTACCCTACCCTACCCTACCCTACCCAACACTACCCTACCCTACGCTACACTACCCTACGCTACACTACCCTATCCTACACTACTCTACCCAACACTACCCTACACTACCGGGTAGGGTAGTGTAGGGTAGTGTATAGTACATTTACAATGTTTTTGTTATTCGTTGGCAAAAGAAAAATAAATACCATCAGATTTGACCCACTGGGTATAAAAAAGCCAAAAACAGCCAAAATAACTCTTAAGCCGACAAACATCGAACTATCCTCACATTCGGCGTAAATCTGGTGCTCAGAGAGCTTTATTTTGTTTAAAAAGCTCTCGGTTTAATAATTTTGTATTAAGCTACTAGCTGACCCGGCAAACTTTGTTTTGCCATAAAAAGACCAAACATTTATCTACCCTACCTACCCTACCTTACACTACCTACCCTACCCGACCCTACACTACTCTACACTATCCTACCCTACAATACCCTACCCTACCCTACCCGACCCTACACTACCCTACCGTACCCTACCCTACCCTACGCTACCCTACCCTACCTACCTACCTACACTACACTACTCTACCTACCTACCCTACCCTACCTACCTACCTACCTACACTACACTACTCTACCTACCTACCCTATCCAACCAAATTTTTTTTTTATTTTTTTGCTTTTAAACCTTCCCTGTATTCTGTCGAATATAACAAAAAAAGAATTATTCAAATCGGTCCAGCCGTTCTCGAGTTTTAGCGAGACTAACGAACAGCAATTGATTTTTATATATATAGATTATTGCTGCATATCGACCTCCCCCAAGTGTCGTAACGTAACAAAGGCCGAAGCGCTACCATTTTCTTTGGGACTTAGTAACACTAGCATAATTTGGACTCTGTAGCGTTACGTATAGCGCCGGAGAGCTATACGTAAGCCACGTTAGTAAAATTAAGATAAAAAAAAGGTTAAAATTAAATTAAAGCTATGAAAAATAAAAGAAAAGGATATAGAGTTTAGTACTTTGGACAGCTTCGCACGACGTGGGCAGCTATCCAGGCAGCAGCTCGGGCAGGAAGTCGTAGAATGCCCGAGGTAGGCAGGTGATCATGCAGCAACGACGGACATGCAGGCAATCGGGCAGGTAGGCAGGTCAGCAGACACCACGGGTAGGTGGTCAAGGCAGGAAATCAGGCAGGTAGGCAGTAGAGTAGATAGCAGGACGGATAAACAGGCAAACGGGTAAGTACGTAGGCTCCGAGGGGTGTGGAGACCGGCTATGGCTCAATAGGCCAAACAGCGAGGCCTTTAATGTCACGAGATGGCCGTTGAGGGTAAGTCTCAGGAAATAATGCTCTCGGGAACCACACAAAATATATATATTTAATTAATGCACTTCAAATAATAATAGTTTTACATAATTCACCGTTTTAAGAGTTTCAGAATAGAAAATACACTTCGTATTCTAGTACACAGTATCACCCACTCCTGGCGTTCAGACCAGAACCTCGACTGGAAAAATCTGAAGCCCGGTTTTCATTCGATCTCCCAACCCTTCTTAATTTCAAATTCAAATCTCAATAAGACCAGAACGAATAAAAACGGCTTTACAAAGGCGGGTCAGTCTGCTCTGACCTTACAATAATGTACAACTAGCTTAAGGAAAGGTCTAGGTAGTCCATGGTTCCTATGGTATGTCTATGGCTTTAAGAAAATAAAAAAGACAGACAGATGTCATGTCAGATGAAAATGTCACAGTAGAAAAATATTACAAGAATTATAAATTACAAATATAATTTAAGTTTAGATATTTAAAACAGTCAGATATAACTAAATATGCTTTCCAGATGTAATAATACAAAGAATATATATAAAAATGAGTTACACAAATACATACAATATCAAAAGATGTGAAGATGGATTGTATAGTGTTATAAAATCGTAAGTAAATGTGGAATAAATACCACAACTCCTACCGGTGGACCGAACAGATTAAATCTACGGTTGAAGGCACTGTTAATGAATGCAACAGACTATACGTCTACCAGAATCTCATGGCAAAAAGGGAAATAAAAATTTGTTGTATGCAATACTGGGGAAATTGGATCAAACGATCTTGATACTGTTTAATTTTTATTTATGTCTTAATATTAATGAACATGAGGTACCTATATTATAGTAGTCACAACGAATCTTTATGTCTTTGAACTTGGTCCTGCCAACCATTGCGTAAGAAACAGTTTGTCATCGAGTATACTGCATAGAGTAAGCGAGATAGGACGATGACAAAAAAGACAAAAGATATTTATTTCAACTGGGCCACCAAGCGGCACTTTTGAATGTCACAATTTAAATTTACATGGAATAAAAGTTGATTCTACCGTGTATTCGGAAAGTAGCTTGTTATGGAGAAGAATGCACAAGAAACTCCGTAAGCTTATGTGACATACATAAGCGAGTGAAAGAGACAGTTATACAATGCTATCTTCACCTTCAACATTGACACAAAAATTGCTACTGCGCGGGGTCTTGCAACCAATTCAGAGACACAAAGATCCACTGTGAGTATTATAGGTATGTGTATGAATAATGTTGTTATACATCGTGTTCTTAACATAGGAAAAATAAATCAATTGAATATTAATTTATGTACTAATTTATTATTTAGCATTTAAATCATACTAATAACTTAAAACCTCATTCAGAACTAGAAAACTAGAATACGATTCCATGAACTCCACTGGCATTTCAAAAACTTGTATCTTTGTAGTTTTATGTCATCTCTCTCCATCAAAATGGTTCTTTTTCATTGGCATTTAACATATTCAAAACCAATCTCTTTATGTATAAAGTCTGTAAAAAATAATAAAATGTATCATGTTACTTAAAGTCATTCATCATCATCAGTCTATATATTTTTTTTTATGTAAGTTTTATGGCCTGGTTGCTAGGACCTTTTAGCCACGTCTTTGGAAAGAGTTTTGGATCTTATATTTATTCTTTAGTATGCATTAGAATGCGGATGTAACAGATTCTAATGTTTTTTGGAGTATTTGGCAGCAAATTGTATCGAGTCAGTCTTCCCAGTAAGCTTTGCAGAGGCAGTCAATACTACAATAAAATACACCACTCCACTATCCCCAGATCGCTTTTGTCAATGATTTTACAAATTGTCCAGTTGCGGAGACAGTTGAGATACAAAACTACACCAATAATATATCACAATATCCACTAGGAATCAATTTGCAAATAATATTAACAGCCACTGAACTTCACTCGACAAAAGCCCGCCAAAAACTCCCGTCTATATACACGTCCCACTGCAGGGCGCAGATTATTACTTAATATTTTTCTTACGTCAAAGATTCTCAATCTCCGTTAAAATCAATATCTTGTCGAAGAATTAGTAACAGTTACATTACTGTTGCCATTTCCTTCCGGCCATCATTCGATGTGCCCTGACCTACGATTTACCATATAATATTAATGGAAAGAAATTAAAATTAAGTAAGAAAAATATAAATTAAACTAAAAGTATCAAAACAAGTCAGTCCAACTTACCGGTCCACTCTACGACGCACTTTAAAATCAAAGATTGAGTTTGATTAACGCCTTCTTCTTCCCTTATTTTATGATACACATTGAAAACAATATGTCTCGCATGAGATCGAAGTGGGTTTTTCGACATTTTCACAAAAATAACAAACTTTCAAGATAATATCAAAAAATTTCAGCAGCGGTTGACACATCAAGTACTTTGATTAGACAGGTGACAATTGACATTGCCATATGAAAATCACAATTTAAAAAAAATAAAAAATGCCATGAGATTCTGGTACACCTATATCATCTAACAAAACCAGATGGAAACAAATTGCGAGGCGAATAGCATACAAAGTCAAAATTAGACTTTGAACGTCAAAAATTAAAATTTACAAGTAATATAAATTGATTCTACCCTCCATTCGGCTTGTTATAGAGAAGAACGGACAAGAATATAAACTCTTTAAAAAAAAGTGTTTAACAATGAGGACGTTGCACCCAGAAAAGCACTACATCCTATACTACATATAGGTATAAAATATTAACAGGTAAATTCATTCATTAGATAAATATATTGCTAACATAGGTAAAAACCTAATTCAACAAGAACGGAACAATGTGTGAGTCAATTTCTTAAAACAAAAAAGGAATGCAATAACTATTTATAGATATATAAATTAACAAATTTGATTCAATACAATATCACTAGCGATCAGAAAAAAATTCATCGTGATCACGACCGCTCTGTCAAAAAGTGAAGCGAAGAAAAAGAAAATATCTACAAAGGTAATTTTTTGCTGGAGTATAGTCCTTTCTTAGGTATATAACATAGGTACTCTACCCTACAACTAAGGATATCACTTCAGCAAAATGCGCGGTCAGCTGTACAGAAACAATTTGTAACCCTTTTTACAGTACGTTGGCACCATTTAAAACCTGAAAGGGACTCGGTAAGTAGGGAATGGGCTCTTGTATGATGTTTGTTTTTCGTCGTCACTCGCCAATGTTAAATATTCAAAGGAAATTAGACTTTAATTAATGAGGCCCGATGGTATGTGGATAATGTCTACTTTGCATGGGATGGTCGTTTTTATATTACTTTAAAAATACTTTTATTAATAATTTTTCGGTTATTATTTTTAGGGGACGCCTGTGGAAAAGACGCACGTGGTTCTTATATTAAGGCATCCGTATAACTGTTGTACGTATGTATACAGATACGAGAACATAAATGAAGAAAAAAGTGTATATAAGGATCGTAGCAAGTAGCTAGTAATGTGAACAGAGACAAATATAATGAAATAATGTTCTTAAATTCTATTCCATTCAAAACACGATGTAAACAAAATATACAATCCGATATCGAGAAAATCACATCTTTGTCAAAAGTAAAGTTGCATTCAAGTAAGTGCGGAGTTAAAATGTATTCAAATGTGGATTTCAGCGCCTTAAAAGCGTAAGAAGTGCTTCAGATAAAAATGTAAAACCATTTTACGATTCTATTGAATTCTAACAGGAGTTTTGTCGTGAAATTTTTACAGACCACTTTTGTTAAGAAGAAAAGTAAAATTCCAAAGTAAAAATGAATATTATAAATGAATGAGGCAAAAGGATACTGGAACGATAATAATGTATGTCTGTTTAATTAATTTCTAATTACTGTAAAACAATAAAATCTACCTTTAGGTAATCGAAATTGCGGGCGGCTGTTGACCCCGTAGTTAGATACTTGAAATAAAAAACCGGCCAAGTGCGAGTCGGACTTCGCACATTTAGGGTTCCGTACCAAAGAATGGTATTTATTCGAAAAAATACGTAATAATAAACATTATCACCAAATTTCAACGTCATAGGTCAAAGGGAAGTAAAAAAATAAAATTGTGTGACAGACGACGGACAGACACGGGTACGGAACCCTAAAAAGTGTCGATTTTTTAACTTTTATCTGATTCCGATACACATCACCGATCAAGTCTGAAGAGTTTCACTATTTAATTATTTTAATCTGACCCAGCAAAGCACTTGTTAGAATCAAAAGAATCACAAATTAAATTCCTTACATTGCTTCACATGTTTGAGAAAATCGCATCGTGAATAATGCAAAGAAAGTTTATCAAACATTCAAAATGTTCATTGAATGTATTAGTTACGCATTTACCCAGCTTCTTAACATATAGTCACATGGCGTTTTGTAATTTCAACCTACATCCATAGAGAAAACGCGCAATTCAAAGCAGGTGTGACCACATAGTGGATACTTAGTAAGTGTGTTCTATACTCGATAGTTCTAGGTGCACTCGGAATAATGCCGCGTTGTGTGGTCGGCTGCAAATAGATTACCACGACGCAGTTCACTCCAGCTATTCGAGGGGCGTTCTTGGAACTTTTGTAGTGTTCCAGTAGACTAGGAGTTAAAATTAAAATTAAAGGTGGACTAAAAACTTAGGAAGACAATATACAGAGTGAATTTTTATTAATTGATTATATTTCACCCAGTGTGATAGTACTCAGAAATAAAAAAACCTGTTCCCTATATTTCTTGGCTTCACTCGACAAAAAAAGGAGCGGATTTTTTTCACGATTTCTGTCTGAGAATATTTAGGATGACAGCGACCTTGGAACGTATACGGTGTGTTGCAAATGTTTAAAATTTAAATACGTGGGACACTCAGAAAGTTTTGCGAAACTAAAAAAAATTGTTCTATACGTACATATATTTTTATTAAATCTTTTCAAAGTACTTTCCACCAGCCTCTATACAAAGATTCATGCGCCTAAACCAGTTTTCAAAAAACTTTTTCCAGTCCGCCGCAGACACCTCGTTTACAGCCTGCTCGAACGCAGCCAGCGCATCTTCCGGCGACGAAAATTGTATCCCTTTGAGCTGATTTTTTATTTTTGGGAATAAAAAGAAGTCACACGGTGCTAGATCAGGGCTGTAAGGAGGGTGACCCAGGAGTTTGACTGGCGTGCTGTCCAGGAAGTCCCTCGTTTTGAGTGCGGTGTGCGCAGGTGCATTGTCGTGGTGGAGCAGTAGCCCGCGGAGCCCTGTGTTTGGTCGCTTGTTGCTTATAACAGAGAAAACTTCTGGCAAACATTTGGTAGTATACCATTCGGCATTAATGCTTCTTTGATCCCGTAAGGGAATTGATACCAAGTGGCCAGTCAAATTAAAAAAGCTAGCGATCAAAATCTTACCCCCGCTTCTAGATCGCTTCACTTTGGTAGGCGTTGGCTCATTTTGAAACACCCAAACAGTCGACTGGCGCTTGGTTTCTGGGTCGTATTGATAAATCCAGGACTCATCACCTGTAACGATGTCGTAAACACGCCGAGACGAGCCTGCTTCAAATTTGTTAAGCATATCACGGCACCATTCCACCCGGGCCTGCTTCTGAGCATCGGTGAGGTTGTGCGGCACCCAGCGTGATACTATCCTCCTCACGCGAAGATGGCTGTGTAGAATCTCGTGAACGCTTCCCGATCCAATCTTCAATATGTGTTGAATCTCCTGATATGTAATTCGCCTATTGTCTTGGATTAAATTTTTCACTGCTAGCACGTTTTCTTCGGTAACAGCCGTCAAAGGGCGACCGCTTCTTTCGTCATCCCCCAAAGTTGGTCGACCGCGCTTGAATTCGTTATACCAACGATACACGGTTGCCTTGGAAGGGCCTTCATCCATGAATGCCATTTGAAGTCTATCGTACGATTCATCCGGTTTCAGGCGACACTTGAAATCGTATAAAATCATAGCTCTAAAATGTTCCCGGCGCAGATCCATATTTCAGTGAGACACAATACTTTGAATTAACTCGCAAAAAATGTGGAGGGCAATTTTGAAATTGGAACTTACTTATTTTTACTTATAAATAATCATATTTTCGAAAAACATTATAACTGGCCAGTCTCCCATATATAAAAACTTTTTTTCGCAATACTTTCTGAGGGGCCTGGTACTTAAATATTCTGAGACAGCCATATTATGCATTTAAAATGTAATCTAAATAATTCATTAATTCGTCATTTGCATCTGTAGTTTACATTGCTCACCTTGTATGTTCAACATTTTGTTGCGTTTTAAGTAGATAGGTAAGTGACAACCCTTAGTCAGCTCTAAGTAATGGAAGTACACACTTCGTGGCAGATAAGCAGACATTTTGGCCGCAGTTAGATAACACAGAACTAATGTATCGCAGTAGGCGGCCAATTTGCTATCTTGTGGCGAGACCGCCCATGTATACCTACACAGGGTGAAAGAAGTACTGTTAACTTTCCGTGCCAAACTTTCTATAAGTAAGTAAGTATTTTGGTTTTTCAGCAGGACTTTTTAACATATTTAAATATGCAGGGCATGTCTATATTTCAATTTACAATTGAAGCGCACAAGGTTATCCTTATTTTTTTGTTCTTACTCTGTATGGCATTTAATATAAAAATAAAGTTTAAAATCAGTGCACCGACTACGGTTTTTTAGGGTTCCGTACCCAAAGGGTAAAAACGGGACGGAACAACAAATACTTAAAACAGAATAAAACAAATATTTAAGTGGCCTGTACAACCAACGTGATTTTTTTGTCGTTTTTTGGGATAATGGTACGGACAGCTTCATGCGCGAGTCCGACTCGAATAGTTTAGGCGCTACCTAGGCCCATACACAGACAAACATACATAGACTGCTAAAATCACAACCCTTCCTTTTGGCTTCACCGTAGTCGGGTAAAAACAGTAAGTGTTATTCTTAACCCTCAGGAAACATAACGGCCTTGATTAAACTATCATTAATTTACAACATAACGTTAAAAAGTAACCCTATACTCGTATATAAACAACTGAACACTGAAGCGCTTACCATAAAGCACCGTGCACATAATTCACTATAGCACCAGATTGCTGGAGGGCCGCAAACCGCTGAAACCACTATACGTCAACAGTTTAAAATATAAACGGCTGAAGTGGAGAACCAAATTGATTTTGAGGATTTTTAGTTGAATTTTAGAGTGGTTCTAAATGAGTATGATGGCGAAGATTTTAAAATATTTTAAAGTGGATATTTGGGCCCAAATAGTATATTATGCAACTAGTGAATAAAAGACGGATTTAAAGCGAGGGCCATAGATGAATCACGAGCAAGTGAAGGATTCTAACTACTGAATCACGACCGTAGGGAGTGATTCATGATGATTGAATCACGAGCATAGCGAGTGATTCAAGTGTTAGAATCATGAGCGACGCGAGTGATTCATGGCCCTCGATATAAATCCGTTTTATTCAAGAGTTGCATACTATATTTTATACCATGACTTCGAGAAAAAGCAAGATCTAAGCGAAAAGCACAAGGAATATTACGAGTAATAAATAAATAGTTTATTTCCTTCAAAATTTACAACAAATGTGAAACCCTGACCCCTGAGCTAGGTGCTGTTACCTGTGCATCAGGGGCCAGTGACCACCGCCGTTACTTTGAATAATTATAGTTCATTAAACACCATTGCAATTAATATTAAAATTACAATCCAAATAAGTATTCAATAAATATCCTAGACTAAAATCAAAATCATTATTAAAATCCTAAATATAAAAAAACTCAAAATTAAAATCAAAGAAGTAGTTTGAAAGTCGAGTATTCCCTTTACAAGAATTTTGCACCGATTTTTTTTTGCGCAAGGAGATTATGTAGCATTGAGATGGAGTTCGAATACATTGGTGTGTTCCAAATTCAAACACCAAAACAGTGAGTAAAAGTGCTTTTTATTCACTGTTTTCAGTGAATAAAATAAGCTTTTTAGAGGGGAAATGGTATAAAAGATTTTTTTTTATGCTTGACGCTTTATGGATATTTTCCTAAACACTTTTTGTGTATTTTCAAACAGAAACTGAGTCTTTATTCAAAACAATTATGTATGAGATTCAGTTTACCTCAATACAATATATATTAACCGTTGCTGTATTCATGTCTCTTCAATTATGCCCGTGAGCAAACGATTTTTGCATTACAGGAATAAAAAAAAATACTCAAAAAATAAACCGACTTCTAAAGCAAAACACTAAAAAAAGGAAAAATTACTTTCGTTTCGGTGTCTTTGGTAACTTTTGTTATTTTTGAAAGTTATTTTTGCTTTTTTTAGTGTTTTGCTTTAAGATACGTAAATTCGTATACGTTTCGTAGTCGTTTCTGTTCCAATTTTTTTAAACTTTTTATTTCGTTTTCTGGTGAACTATCTACAGGTAGCCACTTCTAGAGATTAACTCCTACATACAAGCAGTTTTACTTTATTACCATTATTAGTTTAGATCGGTATAAAATAGGTATTTACACGTGTACTCAAAGCTAACAATTTCCAGAAATAGGGATCCTCAAGAGAAATCAAAATAAGGTAGGCCAGCGTCGCGAGCATTCACTAATGTTTGCCCGTACCTATCTCATTCATCTCAGTTGACAACATAATATATCATAAAGACAACGACTGTTTTAAAAGCATTACCCGCTTTCTTCGAAACAATGAAAAAGGGTAAGGAAAATATCGCGAAAAACCTGAAGGTAATGGTTTGAAATCGTTAACACTCAGTGAACAAGCACGATGATCTATGCTTGTATCTGTTTTGCAAGAAAAGAGGTCATAGACCTCGAACCACACCCTACTAGTTAAAGTTAGTTTTTTTTTATTAAGTTTTTTTTTATTATAGGCTCGCGCTTGTCCACTATCTCACCTGATGGTAAGCGATGATGAGGTCGACGGTGAAGCACGCTTGCCTAGAAGTAACCTATTCACTCATGACTTAAAGACCCCTAGATTGTAGCTATCGGGAAACACAGACTCCGGCAGCGAATTCCACTCCTGAGCTGTACGCATAATGAAAGTATTTCCAAAACGTTTAGTGCGTAGGGTGGGATGTCTACCATGTACCGATGGCGCATCGCCGTACGTCTTGTAGTCCGATGATAAAACGGGCTTGGTGGAATTAGATCATGCAATTACATCGCACACTCTCCGAAATGTAACCGATAAAAAACAGACAAGCTGGCAACTCGGCGACGATGTTCAAGGCTCTGGAGCTTTGTCTTTACCAGTGCCTCATCGCCGATGAGCCTTTTGGCCCGCTTTTCGAGCATCAATCTGGTATTTGGTGGATCCGTCACAGCGATGAGAACAGTACTCCATGCATGATCGAACTAGCGCTTGATACAAGCTGAGCAACTGTTCTGGCGTGAAGTACCTTCTAACCTTTGCAAGGATCCCCAGCTTTTTGGCAGCCAGCTGAAACTTTGCCTCAATGTATGGTCCAAAATAGGGTTTCATTAAGGTTGGCCAAGCAATCTCAAAGACCATTTTAAACAAAAAAATACATATTCATACTTGGAACAGTATTTAAAATACTAAATTCGAAATTCAAAACTCCTCCACAACTTACCACACCAGATTTATAGATTATCCGAAATATGATGATGCTCGAAAAATAATTACTGCATGTAATTAAAATGATCACTGAAATTCCCGAAATGTTTAATTCAATTTATGATAATATATAACATATATATAATTTATTTATTTATTTTATTTATTTACACATCATGTTGATGTTCATTTTCCCGAAACAATAAATCAGAGAAACATTTACTGGTTAAAAATGTATTTACACATTGATATATTTGCACAAGCGAACGAGAGAATTACAATTTATGAGTAACTAAAAATGATGTTCATTAAATAAATAATAATAATTAATTAAACCGTCACAATTTTTTAAAACCTATAATCGAACACGGCGGTATGACTTTGTAAAGCAAAACCAGACGCAATTTTTTTGTTAGATTTCCCGTGGGACAAGCTTGCCTTTCTTACGTCCAGTAGGTATCTTATATAGTTTACAGGTAGATATTTTATTTATAGTAGATTTATATTCAAATGATCTTTGTAATTTTGTTCTGATCCCAATTTATTTCGGGCCGGGGTTCGGCAACTTTTTTTTTTCAATAGGCTCGTGTTTAACTACTACCTCGCCTGATGGTAAGCGATGATGTGAATGATGGGTCTTCTTCCATATTTCTTCTTATAGTCGTTATCTAAGTACCCCGTTTCTAGTCATATTGTCGTTCACTAAGTCTATTCATCGTCTATTTTAGGTGTTTCCTCCTCTTATAGCCATCCATCCGTATATATTCATATTCAAAACATTCCTTATGATGTTTTTTTATGTCCATACCACAATCATTTATTTTCACACAACTTTCCAATCACAAAACATGAAATGCAGATTTTAATAACCTGTCAAACATTTAAATTAATTCCTATACGAAGCCCATACACAGCCATGAAAACAGTACTTGTCGGATTCACAAAATCAGACAGAATATAACATTGACATCATACTGACACAGCGCAAAATTATTCGCTACAAAAATTATAAACAACAGAGAAGAAAATATGCGAAAATACATGTTCTTAATTAACTGTAATAAGCGAGGAAGCGACAGGTGCCTCTTGCTTGGCTCACGGTAACATTAGGAGAGACATAAACTGCGCAGAATACAGACAGTCTCAAACATAGATGTATCTTTCGTATAGTCACATCTGCTATGACTTCGTTACAAGAAAATGTTTATGACGTAAAGAGAATTCAGGCAAGCTTAGAGACATGGGAAACGTATTAGCAAAGACTCAATTAGGTATTATTACTTGAAAGAAAAGTAATAATGACACGAAAGGTATAGAGTAGTTAAGCAGAACTTTTAGCGACCTTCCAGAGAACTCGACGTGATTCGATTTATTTCTTTAGGATTAACTAACAGTTACACCTGAGGTTCCCAAACTGTGCGTCGCGACTCCCCAGGGCGCCATGGTGCTCTCTCGCGGGCGTCGTAAACGAGAAAGAACAGCTGTTGAAGCTATTGAACGAGCCTGAATCTACAAAATACTACTCGATAAATATTAATAGGTACTGTTCGATAAATACAATGTAATTTAATTTTAGGGTAATGCCGCTCAAGATTATCAAACTCTGAGTACTGAAGTTTCGTAGTGCCGCTTGATACGACACGCCTATACTTATGCGAAACTGGCTGTTCTGCAGTTGCAGTAATCTTCTTCTTCTTTTCGTGTGAGGTGTGGCCACCTCTGGTGATCTGGACTTACATGTTAATGTAAGTCTGAAATAGCCAAGTCAGAGGCCTGTGGGGTTTCCCAGAGGCGGCTTAATTAACTCTAATTTGCAGTAATTAAGTCGTAGAACAGATTACAATCCAGCAGTGGACTGTTATAGGCTGATGATAATGATGATGGCAGATTGCTTATCAATTGAGAAAATGAAAGGAGAGTAACTTTTTCTAAGCTTTAGCTCTGATTTAAAAACGTATGCCCAAAAAGCGAGCTCATTGACGACTGTTTTTGTGTTTGTAATCAATATATTTGCAACAAGTAAAATCAGTAAATATCGTTACTGAAGTACACTAATAAGCGATTTTTACTGAGCGGAATTGCAACAAACTACACTGACTACACACTACGCTGGTCCGACCAGTAAGTGGCCACCTAGTTTAGGTGGTAGTCGAAGCTGGGCAGGAATACAGAAAAAGCATTTCCTGTGAACATGAATCGTCAATCAATACAGTTAGTTATCCGTGACGGGTTGGTACGTTTCGAAACAAAAGTTTTCAGGGCGAGACGAGGCGTTTTTTATTGGTAAACTATAGAGGGACATTTTGCTAAATGTTACTAGAGGCTTCCATAAATACCAGTTTAAACGGTCTTTAATTCCGGAAAACTATTCCGAGCTAACAATTGTTAAAATTTAAACTAGTTTGGTATTTTATTTAACTGTACGTTTACAGAAATTTGCAATTTGAAATTTTCAATTGATTTGTAATTTGTTAACGTTATGCTTTTTAAATTTGCATGGCGTGAGCCTGATTATGGCGATATATATTTTAAATTTTTAACACCTGTTTACCCACCCATATTCTGCAAATAAGATTTGAATTTGAATTTGAAAGTTGTGTCAACAAGAACTTTTTTATGTTTGGAGATTTTTTAAGCAGCATTTGGTAAAAACTCAGAAGGCTATTATAATCCATTGTGAATACTTCTTTTATTCTAGCATCGACAAAAAAAAAGAGTTATCGTATATGCTGGTACAGTACCAAGTACATTTACCCAGTACTGCCATTGAATAGTATATACTGTAAGAGGATTTGCTCAGCTCTGGAGCTCTGGTTGTATGTTGTGGGCAGATGTCAAACATTAAATTTACAAATTTAAAAGTAACCAATTTAAATAATAATGGCGAACAACCAATTACAGGAAATCAAGAAACCATGGCTTTCCACAAGGGGTTGTAAGAATCACGTGCGTCGCATTAAGCCAAGACCCACAGTGTAAATTATAACACTCCCCTTTTTGCGTGGCGGGTTTAAAAGAAAGAAAAAGGAAATACACAAAGGAAGGGCAAAACTGATTTATTTGGGTCATGCACAGTACTTAACGAAGTAAAATTAACACTTAATTATGAAACTGTCTAAAAAGATAAAATCTATGGAGTACGAGGTGAAAAAGAATGCGTTGAAAATTACGAAAGATGGATAACATCATTGGTTTTCGAACACGCGCAATAAAACTTTCGTCACGTATAAGGAAACAGCTGAAAAACCTTTTCGTAAAGAATTTATTGGTACTCGAATATGTCAATTTAGATTACATTGGGCAATAACATTAATATCTTGGGATCAGGGTTATTACGAGACCCATCCGATGGGTTCGCGCATTGTCGAGGCGGTTGGGCTAAGTAACCGTGGCTTGGTCACCCACGGTGAAGCAAAGAGGAACTAGAGGAGGGGCCGCTCGTCAGGGCTTTGGCCGATTAAGGCGACGACGTAGCGGCCAACTAGTAGGTTGCGGTGCCGCTTGGTAACAGGCGACATCGCAACTGAGGCGGGCCGCGATGTCTTATGGAGCGTCCCAGGTCCCAAACGATATCGCAGCTGAGGGTGAGGGTATTGCGGTGCGCCGCTCTCCCTACCTTTTGCGGCCTAGACGGGGTCGCCACCGTCTGATGGCGGACGCGGTGGGGCCGCAGGGGAAGAGGAGTGTCGGTATAGCGTTAGCCGCTCTCCCTATCTTCTGCGGCCGCAAAACGGTAGGTGGCGGGGCCATTGACTTGACCCGTCACAGGGGGACCAATGGTGCCATACACGGGGTCGTCTGGCATCCATGTGCTGATTTGGTCCCTGGGGTGGTCACGGCGTACAGTGTGTTCTGTGACGGACAGCCAAGGCGGGTTCCCGGTGAGTGCTAACGCGTGCCCGAGTTCCCGCCATAAGCGGCACAGGAGGACACCGTGGAGTTTTAGTGGGTTAGAGTCCCACATAACTGCACTATCTCCCCGTGGTAGTGCAGTATGCATGAGCATTACTACACCAAAAAAAAAAGGGTTACTACAAGAAATGTTTTGGTCAAATATTGCGATAAACGTTTAAGCAAATACCTACTTACTTATAAGAAATATAAAGCCTTCAGAAAGGCTTTTGACAATAGTCTACAGTAAGTAGGTTATTCTAGTCCAGTCTATTTTTGTGCGATTTTTTGCAGCCTTTGTAAGTGAGTTGAATTGTTAAACCTTTAAAATTGACTATTCATTTAATGCTCTGATTTAATTTAAAAAAAACACGTCCAGATATAATAGATCCCAGCCCATACACGAAGCGCCATTATCTAATCTTATTACAGTAAGGGTAAAATATTGCCACCATTCCACCATGAATACAGTTGGATATGAAGTTGATGAAAGTAGGAGGTTTAGTTTGATTAGTTTGTGGTTAAGAAGTGGCACAAACAGATAAAACAAAGGGTTTGGGTTAACTAAGATGGAGTCGCAAAGACGACGCGCGCCATCTTTAGTAGTCCATGTGCTGAGTTGCCGACTCCAACTTGCCCCAAACAGGATGAAAGACAATTAACTTTGTACGTTTGTACGGAAATAACAATACAACTTCTTTAAATTGTTGTTTAGATGGCGACAATCCCACTGTGTTGTGTAAATATAAATATAGCGCTTGCATACAAGAAATTAATTTTGTTGTCTCGTGCGCTGTTCTTATGTGATAACATTCAAACTTTTTAAGCGTTTTATTATCATTTTAATCCTCTGAGATTCCCTTTTTAAGGAGACATCAAATCGAGAAAAGTGTTCAACGAATAGACTAATCCCAAACACGAAATCAAAGAAAACAGGAAGGTTCACTCCTTGAGGCTATGGGAAGGGTCGGCCGTAAATTTTACACTGCAACCGTTCTACAAACTTTACTTTGCCGTCAGCCAAGTCAGCAACTATTACTATTTCAGTTATTTTGTTAAGTGAGTTACGACCTCACAGTTGTCGGAGACTGCAAAATAATGTTGGTGGAAGTTTAATATGACAAGCGACGAGCTTAGCAGAATCACTTCGTGGGATATATTGATAAAATATGATGTTGCGAGTAGTAAAATAGAGAAATAAAATATTTGGGTCTCTTAGTAACTAGACGATGTTATAAAGATCGGTTGGTATATAAAGGGACTAGCTAAAAACATAAAGGGGGAGGGAGGCTGTATCCACAATGGGGTGTAAACGAGCCGAAGGTGTCGGAACATCTCCTGATCTCAGCTGATAATTACGCTTAATCGTCGATTTACTTATACGAAATTTCGAGGCAACCGTATCTGATGCCCTCGGTGGTGTTGGTGTATGAATAATTCAGGCATTCATTACCGTATTCTGGAAAAAATCTTCTTTCATTTCGACAGGAAATTAATTCTTCAGGAGTGTCGAATTGGGATTTATTGGCTATATGAATTGTAAAGCTGATTCTGAACAACATGCTAAGCTGGCTGTTTATTTATATAACAACAGAGTTTTTGTGACTGATGATACAATTGTGTGTAGTTTAATTCACAACTTCTGACAATGTTTATATTAGATTAAAAGTGAATATTTTTATAAAATGGCAGTTCATGCAATAACAGTGGTCGTTTTTAGAAAACACCCTAATAATAAGTATGAAACGACAACTAGAATTCAATTTAGTAATCTTTTTACGAAATGCTTCATACAAGTTCAGTTTCAAAAACTATGAAAAACGTATTAACTGTCCATTGAGCATAATTCTGAAATATCTTTGTAGAACTAAGAATTTTCTATTTAGATTTAAAAGAGCGGGTTTGTGTGTAGTCGATAGCCAATTACTAGTTCGTATTATAATACCGTCAAGTCAATGTATCGAGGTGGCGCGATCGCAACAAATCCCCCGGCAATACTGTTAAATTGGAATCGGTTCCCTAGTTGACTGTCAAGACATTCGACAAACTTCAACTGTGAACAACAGTCAGTACTTAACTGTCTTATGATCATAAAAGAGCAAAACTAAAACCTCTATCCTGGATATTTTTAATTGGTTTTCAGTAGTTTATTACTTGGAAAACTTAATCGATTGCTGGTAGAGATTTAATGTGACAAACCACGTTAGGAACACAATGAGGAAAGTTAAGATAGGTGTTAGAATGAACTCAATTTGTTAGACAAAGGAGATTGTGGGTACTTTTAGCACGGAAGGGAACAATAGGGTATTAAGACTTTGAATATGTGTTGGATCATTATTTTCGTCATTTGAAAATGTTGTCTGCCTCTGTTTGAAAAATACAATAGATTCTTAAGTATTCTGTTCTCGACATTTTCTTTTCTCTGAATATCAAGTTTCGGATATAAAAAACGTGTTTTCGATACTGGCTGAAATTAGTAAGGTTCACCGAATGCATAATATACGTGGGACACTCAGAAAGTTTTGCGAAACTAAAAAAAAAATGTTCTATACGTACATATATTTTTATTAAATCTTTTCAAAGTACTTTCTACCAGCCTCTATACAAAGATTCATGCGCCTAAACCAGTTTTCAAAACACTTTTTCCAGTCCGCCGCAGACACCTCGTTTACAGCCTGCTCGAACGCAGCCAGCGCATCTTCCGGCGACGAAAATTGTATCCCTTTGAGCTGATTTTTTATTTTTGGGAATAAAAAGAAGTCACACGGTGCTAGATCAGGGCTGTAAGGAGGGTGACCCAGGAGTTTGACTGGCGTGCTGTCCAGGAAGTCCCTCGTTTTGAGTGCGGTGTGCGCAGGTGCATTGTCGTGGTGGAGCAGTAGCCCGCGGAGCCCTGTGTTTGGTCGCTTGTTGCTTATAACAGAGAAAACTTCTGGCAAACATTTGGTAGTATACCATTCGGCATTAATGCTTCTTTGATCCCGTAAGGGAATTGATACCAAGTGGCCAGTCAAATTAAAAAAGCTAGCGATCAAAATCTTACCCCCGCTTCTAGATCGCTTCACTTTGGTAGGCGTTGGCTCATTTTGAAACACCCAAACAGTCGACTGGCGCTTGGTTTCTGGGTCGTATTGATAAATCCAGGACTCATCACCTGTAACGATGTCGTAAACACGCCGAGACGAGCCTGCTTCAAATTTGTTAAGCATATCACGGCACCATTCCACCCGGGCCTGCTTCTGAGCATCGGTGAGGTTGTGCGGCACCCAGCGTGATACTATCCTCCTCACGCGAAGATGGCTGTGTAGAATCTCGTGAACGCTTCCCGATCCAATCTTCAATATGTGTTGAATCTCCTGATATGTAATTCGCCTATTGTCTTGGATTAAATTTTTCACTGCTAGCACGTTTTCTTCGGTAACAGCCGTCAAAGGGCGACCGCTTCTTTCGTCATCCCCCAAAGTTGGTCGACCGCGCTTGAATTCGTTATACCAACGATACACGGTTGCCTTGGAAGGGCCTTCATCCATGAATGCCATTTGAAGTCTATCGTACGATTCATCCGGTTTCAGGCGACACTTGAAATCGTATAAAATCATAGCTCTAAAATGTTCCCGGCGCAGATCCATATTTCAGTGAGACACAATACTTTGAATTAACTCGCAAAAAATGTGGAGGGAAATTTTGAAATTGGAACTTACTTATTTTTACTTATAAATAATCATATTTTCGAAAAACATTATAACTAATATATGGGAGACTGGCCAGTCTCCCATATATAAAAACTTTTTTTCGCAATACTTTCTGAGGGGCCTGGTATGTATACAATACCTAATTTATTCAAGCAAACGAAATCCATAGCAACATTATCTATTTACTTATATCTGAAAACTTTCTAAATCCGAAAGTAATAAAGATAAGAAGTTGTATTGCATTAGGTAATGTAATATTATTCAAATAACATTTTTAATATGCGCGAAGGCTTGCAATATTTGTCATTTTAGGCTTTTTTTTTAATTTTATTTTTTATTACGATGTAACTGAATAGTTACTTCATAACAGTCACAATCTAGCCTAGTTCATGTGTTCTTAAAAGGTAGCACTCACTGCACTCCGTAACATTAATTTCACTCTAAACTAACTCAAAAGGCTTAGTCCTTTTCAGTCTCCTTATTATGTCCGTGGTGTCAAGGAGCTGGATAGCCTCGACATTCACATGTTTATGAAGTCTCTCTTCATGAGCTTCGGCGTATTTTTTTATAACTTTGGCGACGAGGTCCACTCCTAAGTCCCGGTGGATGTCCTCGTTTCTAATATACCAGGTAGCGTTTACTATGCTCCGCAGTACCTTGTTTTGAAATCTTTGTATAATTTCAACATTGGTACGTTTTGTACAGCCCCAAAGCTGTATACCGTATGCCCATACATGCATAAGTATTGTCATTTTAGGTATTTAATCATTTTGCGCATAAAGTGTTGACATTGAGCGCATTCTGCAATGGGTCAGCCATTGCGAATATCGCGCGCTAGGAAAATGTGTGTGGCATTTTGTAATAATATGAAATTACAAAATTTGAATATTTGCGTGCACTATAACTAGTGTTTCGGCCACCGACACCGGCATGTCCTAGAACAAAAAGTTGACTCGTCACATCCACCAAACCGCACTGGACCCACGTGGTGTGTTACGTACAGGCCATACCTTCTCAAAGAGAGGAGGTCTGTGCCTCAACTGTGGGATCATTACAGGCTGATTATGGTGATGCCTATTTATACCAATAACAAGTGACGAAGCAGAGTGGTTTTCATTTAAATCACCAACATCTTTAAGAAAAATTTCAACGTATTTTCCAACTCTTCCAACCAATACTTTACACCAGAGTAATAAGTACACCTAATGTGCAGCTTATAAAACCACCTACCCCACCTAACTCCGGCATTAACTCAACATCCGAAACACTCTTCAGGAAACTTGGAAACAAAGTGTCAAGCCAACCGTGGCGTGTCTTTAGGCGCGACTTAAAAACGCGTGTCGGCAACTTCGCACCAAGCACGCTTAGCATTCTTCACGCGAAGCCGCCAACGATACACATAAAGTTAATTGAGTTCACCGAGTTACTGTACCCGGTGCTTAATATGGCACTTCGTCGTTTAGAAAAGGTTCGGCTTTGTAGAGCATCCTCTCTGTCACACATAGCTCTTTGGTGCTTTCGGCCTGTTTGACATTCAGACAAAGTAAGATTTGGCGGATTTCATGGGGGGTACAATGGTACAGCGATGTACGTATACAACTTTTTGTCTCCTACTTGTGATCCCTACTTATATGTGTTCCTGCTAAGTATTTCTTTGAAATTCCATTGACTAGATAACGAGTTGGTACCTTTTATATTTGGTGGCACTTTGAGTATTTCCTGATATGGATATGCCAAGATTAGGTCATGAATAGGTATAATTTGTATGTACAATGATGTCGATCAGCAAAATGTGACCAATGACACTTAAGAATACACAAAAAACTCACATACATGACAGTAAGAATTTCTGAAAAATAAGTATTTGTTTGTTTGTCACAGATTATTCGAAATGCCAAATTAATTTTTTTAAACATAATTTGTGAAGTAATTGGCGTTGTTTTTACTTGGATAGGGGATAAAGTCAAAATTTACCTACACGTGCAAGAATAATTATAATACATAAGCAAATTCAGGTTGCCGCCACAAGAGAGAAAAAGACCGCAACGCAACGCAATTTGGTTAATGTTCATTTGTAACGACCTCTGTAAATGGCGAGATATAAAAATATTTGTTTTGTTTACAGCTAGTACTGTTCGTAAATCATACAGTTTGGAGAATTTATTGCACGTCTGATGTTATATGTTTTGTTCGTAACTTCAATGACCCGGGATGACTAGGGGACAAACTGTCTGTAAAAGTTTTGACCACAGAGATAAATCTAACTAGATAACGCAAGTCCCTCCATCTGTATAAAAACCAAGCGTGCCACTTTTTCACAAACAATTTAAAAACAAATTTACTTACCAATGAAAGAAAACATTTCCAATACCTCGGCCGACTTTTTCAATACATTCTTTACAGCTCAATAGGGCGTAAAAAGGATATTTTCTAGATTTCGGTGGATTTCCAGTGCCGATAATGCTAAATGAAAAGCTCAGATTACGATCATTGATCGTAAACGTACTCCGTACAATCGCGTCATCTAGTTAGATTTATGTCTTGTTGACGTAAGTGGTTGGAAAGAACATTAAAAAGTAGTACACAATTAAAATCACAGGGCAGATTATTGAACAGATTTAACTACCACATATAATAAAAATAAAATAAAATAAAAAAGCCTTTTATTTCCCGTAGATTTTACAGTATCTATCCATGTACAAATCATAATGAATTTCTAAGTATCTACAATCTAATTATTTCTTATATCTATTTATTATAATCTTAAGTCTATCTTTCTCTAGTATGTTATAACTATAACTTATACATTCTTAAACTTATACTATAACTTTATTTGTTAAATACCTGATGGTATTTGGTAGAATTTGACCTGACGGTACACTAGCGAGAGATGTAAAATAAAACCACTGTGTACTGATCTGAGGTGATAGCTCATTTATTAAAAAAATAACATTTGCTTATACCCTAATCACGGTAACCAAACCATTGCGACTTCTAACTCGAAGCCAACGCCATCTATCGAGCACGCCAGAAGCTTTACAAAGAGTTCGGTCGTGAACATACCGCCCACCAAGGACGTTATTGGCGGAATGTCCTTCTAAACTGAACCGTGGCAAATTATGAATGCAAGTTGATCTAAACATTTGTACTACATGAGAAAATAATTTGAACTAAAATCGACAAACTATGGTTCATAAACATAACTATAAAACTCAATTCGTAATGACTAAAGAATGTTAAAATAACTTAGAGCTAAACATGAATTATTCTAGGTTATACAAACATAATATAAAATTGTAAACAGTGTAAAAGAAAACTTAAAATTTATGTGTTATTCGATTTTTCACAGTTGATTTAAAGTTTACATGCGTAAAAAAAATGTTTGTATAAATTTATGCTAAAATGATAAAAAGTGTAAAATAGTTGTAAAAATCATAGTTAAGTAAAATATGTAAATAATAAATTAACAACAACAACATTCTTATTCAACTACGGGTAAAATACATATTTTGGATGTTGGTCTTTTGATTGTTGAGGATTTGGTGCGCAATGTGACAGCATGGGTGATGTGGTCATCGCCGGGATGTTTATCCATTACGCGACCTAACTACCAACGACTTGGCGGCAAATCGTCATCTTTAATTTATTGTTTTGTTTAATATTTTTGTCCTGGTGCTGTTTTCATTTGTACTATTTTAATCTGTTCATTCTTTATTCTCATTTGTTCTAGTTTGACCTATTTGCTTCTTTATTTTCGATTGTTCTAGTTTGACCTTTATATTCTAGTTTGACCTAATTGTTTTTGTTTAACCTAATTGTTCTAGTTTGACCTATTTGTTCTTGTTTGACCTATTTGTTCTTGTTTGACCTATTTGTTCTTGTTTGACCTATTTGTTCTTGTTTGACCTATTTGTTCTTGTTTGACCTATTTGTTCTTGTTTGACCTATTTGTTCTTGTTTGA
This sequence comes from Orthosia gothica, assembly GCA_949775005.1. Classification (NCBI taxonomy): domain Eukaryota; kingdom Metazoa; phylum Arthropoda; class Insecta; order Lepidoptera; family Noctuidae; genus Orthosia; species Orthosia gothica. Next base: position 25,404,576 of record OX459045.1, on the reverse strand, counting down.
CCTATTTATTCTTGTTTGACCTATTTGTTCTTGTTTGACCTATTTGTTCTTGTTTGACCTATTTGTTCTTGTTTCCCAAAATTTTCATAACATTTCGTATGCATTAACTTGTGCATGCAACACATTAGTTTTAGGTGAACTTTTAGATGTGTTCTTTCTAACTGCACCGGGTAGGATCTACCATAAGGTAATGTTCTGAGCATTCTACGCACGAAAACGATTTTCTATAAAAGATTTGAATTGCTTGAAAGTTGGTAAGTCATTGTTGGAGTCATTGTTGCAAGTAATAAGCTCCCATTGTTTACGCGTTTCGTTGTCTAATTTAAAGGTAACAATGTGTATAACAATGACATCCCATGTCCTCACGTTTATATAATTTAGAGTTATTTTCTTTAAAAAATGCCCAATCCCCTTCCACTAATTCTAGCTTTGTTTCTATGTATTCTAGCATTAATCTATCTTTACCACATTTTTTTAAATTTGTCAATTCCTTTGTGATAACATTCTGTTGATCTTTCAAAACGTTAATTAATCCATCCATTTTTATAATTGATTTATGTTCTTAATAAATAAGAAAAATGTTTAATTGATTTTAACTTGATAAAATTTTGTAAACACAACAATTGTATAAGTTGATAAAATCTGGATAAATGAATAGGTAACATTTTTCTCAAAGATATAAAATATCCAAAATTTCTGAATGTTGTTGCAACATAAGCAGTAAACTTATAACTAACAGCTGACTGGTTTTCTAAGTTCTAAAATTATCCAACAAAATAAAACAATTTATACAAGTCCCAAATCATAATTTCAAATTTTACAAGTGTTTTGGAAACTCACAAAATCAGGTATAAATCGGGCATAGGTTCCCCGTTCCTCAGTTTTCTATAAAATATTCTAAGTCCTAAATCTAACATGCACACAAATTGGTAATATACTAAAAGTTTCTAAGTCTAAAAATATTCTTAAATTTTACAAGTCCAAGATTACGAAATTATTTTATAAGTTGAAACTTCTTCACTAATATTTCCTTAAGTTTAACTTCTCGTTGGAATAGAGTTCAAAATCGTTTGACTCGACCTTTGTCCAATTCGTGGACAAGATAAATAAATAAAATGTACTCACAAAATTGCACTTCACACAAACACCGTTTTCAACCAGCAAGTGGCGCCCTCTTTCGCCGCTATCAGAAGTCTGAACTGCGCGTGACGTCACCTGTGTCGTCGCGTGTAGGCTGCGCCTGCGTCACCGTGCCGTCATCCAGCGATGTGTTGATCTGAAAGTGGTGCCCTCTGTGGCCACTCCTTCCTTGAACTAGTCCCGCCAACGCTGACTCAGCTCACCGCCAATGCTGTGTGAAGCTTGGTCGCTGCCGATGCGGGGAACCGTGGACTTTAGCTGCAGCGATCCACTGCGAGTACCACGGATGAACTCACAAAAAACCGGTACTTATCGGGCTCGATGGACCAATGTTAAATACCTGATGGTATTTGGTAGAATTTGACCTGACGGTACACTAGCGAGAGATGTAAAATAAAACCACTGTGTACTGATCTGAGGTGATAGCTCATTTATTAAAAAAATAACATTTGCTTATACCCTAATCACGGTAACCAAACCATTGCGACTTCTAACTCGAAGCCAACGCCATCTATCGAGCACGCCAGAAGCTTTACAAAGAGTTCGGTCGTGAACATTATTCTTAAATAAGTTATGTAAGTATTTTTTTTTTTTTTTTTTTTAGTAATAACTTAAAACATTTAACAATTATCTCTTGCAACAAGGACTTATACATAACATAGTTTGATATTTTTTCCTTTTTAATTAAAATTTCTTATTGCTATGGTAGTTTTTCAAGTTAGATATTTATTATATTCTATAATTTAAGATATGTAAGATGAGCTTATTACTAATATTTTTCTTTTCTTAATATTAGTACAGAAAAAATTTTAATTATAATATATATGTATATAAATTTTTATAATTTAATCTACAAGAACCCCTCCGCGGGTGTAGGCCTCCTCCAAAGAATCCCAATGTTTTCTATCTAGGGCTGATTTTATCCAGCCTGGGCCAGCTATTCTGGCTATTTCATCTTCCCATCTCATAAGCGGTCTACCTCTGTAGCGTTTCCCACTTGGGCCCTTCCACGATGTCACCCTTATGGTCCATCGTCCATCAGGTAACCGCGCCACATGCCCCGCCCATTTCCATTTCAGTTTTTGGGCATAACTAAGAGCATCAGTAGCTTTTGTTATGCTTCTTATTTTAGAGCTTCGTATTTTTTGTATTTTCTTTATTTTGAGCATGCTTCTTTCTAGACTCCGTTGACATGTTGTAATTTTATCTTTTATTTTTGCGGTATACTTCCAGGTTTGACAAGCATATGTTAGGCATGGCAATAGACAGCTCGTCATGACTTTAGTTTTGATCGTTACAGGCAAATTGCTTTTAAAAATCTCCTTCAGGCTCCAATATTTGTTCCAAGTTTGTTGGATACGTCGTTCAATTTCTAAGTTATTGCTTTCCTTGTCGAAGCTGATTTGTTTGCCCAAGTATATGTATTTGTCCGTAAAGTTCAGTTTTTCGTTGTCGACCATTATTGTCTTTTCCATGCTGTTTGTCATCAACATTGTTTTTGTGAGATTCATCTCTAAGCCTACTTCTTTACTAGCAACATTTAGTGATTGGATCATGACTTGTAGTTGCGAACTACCACATAACATTACCTAAAGGATAATATAAATTTTCCTAAAGTACAGTATAAAAAACTTAACTCAAAGTAATTGTGAACAAAGCAGACACGTGTGTTGTGTCCTTACAAATAATTCATATTCTTAGAAAGGAAAGTTTGCTATTTAATTAAAAATGCAACATTATGAAACAATTTCTATTAACGGGCGGTTTGCTTAGCTAATAAGAAACGAGCATCCGTGAACATAACATAAGCAGTTTTTAATTATCTTGCTAAAAGGAAAAGTTTCTTTCTCGGAATGTATTAAGACAGGATAGGCAACATGCTTGCATTCGCTGGCCGGATAAATTCCACATGCCGCGGATTCTTTTCCAGCGTTTATTTTAAGTGAACAGCTTTTCTTGCAGTGAAAAGTGATTCGATTTATGGGTTTGTTACTGCGTTTTACCATCCCGAATTTGTTCAGTTTTTGAATGGTTTTGCGGGTTTTTGAGAGTTCTATTTGAGCTTTGAGCCAGACTGTGGTATACTGATAAATTGATTGTATGTCAGTCAGTTGAACTGAGTGTTTTGTATGCGAGTGGAATGAGTGGTTTTTCTCTGTAGTTTGTGGTTTAAAGCTACGGTACAATCATTTGAAATATCTTAGTTGCAGGTCCATCGTTTTGCTGGATTCTTTTCCTTTAATTTTCCTAAAGAAGGCCACTCATCCCAATGACACACGAACCTTCCAGTTCATCTAACTGAAATACAATCAGTTTTACGGTCTACCACCACAGCCTAGCTCAAAGCAAAAATCTAATTCTTACAAAATCACGCGCTATAAAGTTCTTATTTTTAATTGTATAAATCATTTTAAAGTTACCAATGACGTATAAAATACCACAAATCGTGTAGGTTAATGATATTACCGGTCGTCGTTAACCGTACAATGAGTTTACAACAAGCAAAGCAAACTACGGAAATAAGCCAGCAAAAATCCAAGCTAAAGGCGAACATTTTATAACACCCCGAAGATTGTCGACCGTTCCCTCCTTATGACAATCCAAGGAAATTCAAATCCATTGTATAATAAGCCACGACCAAGTTGTTTCTGAAATAATGTCTGAGAGTACTCAGGATCTGTGTTTTAACAGCCGGTTGGGGCGCTAACTCGGCTTCTAACTAATAAAACAGCTCTGTTCGGATCTTTAAAACCCTGAAAACGGGACCTCTGAGGATTGATATTGCTTACAATATATTTATATGGGCAGTTTACTTAGGAAATAAAGAGTTATCTGTAGGTTTGTCGTGTGTTTGGGACATTTCAAGTTGGTTAATTCATTTAGTTTGGATTAAGGAGAAAATGCAAAAAGGTGTTTGAAAATAGCGAATTTCTCGAACCCTTTTTTATTCAGAGAATAAGAAGAAAATTGAAAAAGAGAAACTTAATTAGAGTATCGTCGCGAAGCCCTCGGGGCGCACGTTCGGGAAGCCGACTTTCTGTTGAAAGATTACGTTTATAATATCTCATTGTTTCAGGTAGCCTAGCGGTAGTCCAAAATACATTAGGATTTCCCCTCTAAGTTGACGATAGTGCATAATAAACTCTGCACATTACTGTTATGTTCCTTTGTGCCTATGACTTAAGAAGACGTTTGGACAGAAGCTAGGCAGACACATTGAATGCAAATTATGTACCACGAGTAGTTAGGAGTGGTCTGCTGTGCTATACCAAAGGATGATATATACCATATACCTATATCTTATGTATGGATGTAAGTTAGGTTTTATGATTTAACTTTATCGGTTTAAAACAAACTTAAGTCTAAGTTGCAGGTGGAATCTGCGTATACTTACGAGTACCGTTCGAAATTTGGCTGCTAGGAACCACACACCATTCACCTAGCCATATCTTAGTTGGTAGATTGCACAACTTCGTTAAGTTGGTGGCATATTTCTGTTTGTTAACTTCTGAACTTTTAATTATGCCAATTTTGCATGTATTTAATTGCGATATTTAATGATTGCATCAGTCGATTGTCATTTTTAAATAGAATGGACACCATTAGTTTTTAGGGTTCCGTATCCGAAGGGTCCAAACGGAACCTTATTGCTGTCACTCACGTGTCTGTTTGTTCGTCTGTCACACAGGTTTAACAGCCAAACGTGATGAGCTACAGTCTTAAATTTTTCACAGTATAAGCATTTTGTTAACCCAAAGCCATACAAATTGTTAAAAATATTTTAAATGTTTTAAGGGAAATACAGAAAAAGAGAGGCATGAAACAAAAAAATTACCCGTCTGACCGAGTGGGCTATCGTTGTTTAGAGCTCGTTGTGTAGATAAATCCGTCCGTCGTTCCGTTTTGCTTTAAAAACAAAGGAATTAGAACCCAACAAAATCAGTTTTTTTACAAAATTTTGTTCCTAAGAGTTTTTAACTTTCTATTGACCTATGAACTTTAAATTTGGTGATAATGTTTACTATTGCATATTTACCAACAAATACCAATATATTGATAAATCAGAATTTTTCCTTGATATGCCTTAATTTTTTTTATTAAAACCAACTTGATTTAGCGGTTTGGTATGTATAACCCAAAATGTGCGAAGTCCGAAATGCTCTTGGCCGGTTTTTTATTGCTCTACAAAATTCGTGGGCAGTCAACTACAACAAAGTTATACTATATCGTATATGAGTGAAATTTAAATTTTTAAGCTATCTTCGGGTACTGTAATAATCTTATTTCTATTGTGTGACCGTCGCGTCGCCCATCATCATCATCATCATATCAACCGAAAGACGTCCACTGCTGGACATAGGCATCCCCCAAGCGTCGCCACACTGACCGGTCCCTTGCGTCCCGCAACCAGCGGTCACAGCGTCATCGGTCCACCTGGTCGGAGGCCTTCCAACGCAACGTCTTCCGGTTCGCGGTTGCCACACCAGAACCTTTCGCGTAGCTCAATATATTCTAATTAGAAATAAGCTTTTTCTCATATAAGTGAATGTAATTCTTTTTGAGAAATAAAGTTCTAATAGCATAATTGAAGTATAAAAATTTCACTTTTAAAAGGTCAGTTGATCCTTAATTATAAAAATTGTTTCCTGCACAAACGAACCAAAACAGTGTGAAAGTTTTATCCTTTGTAAAAACATTTGCCCTCAATTAGTGGGAGCTGCATTTGTTTTCTCAAACAAAACGTTCTCGCTTGCTCTGTTCAAGAAGTTCCAGCAAATTGTTTTACTGAGAACTTAACTGAAAAGTACGCTAAAGGATTCAAACGGTATGATGGAATGAAAAGCAGTAGGTTTTTGTTAAAAACGTTTTCTCTGATTGCCTTCAAATAAAAGACTTCTTCTTCTAGCTTTTTTTTTGCAACTTTACAAGCTTTCCTAAGCGGCAATTTAAAGGGCACGCTTTTAACCTTGTTTCGCATGTCACCTGTTGTAGACTTTCTTCTTTGTGGACTTTTAAAAGGACTAAGAAAACCTGCAGCCTAATTGCGTAAGGACAAAGGGTTTGAACGCCATCAATCGACCAATCACATGCGAGATGAAAGTCGCGATGAGGCTTTCCGTCATGTGATTGGTCGATACATGGCGGTCATCCCTTTGCCTTTCCAAATTCACTTATGAAATGAGGGTGCTGGACTTATATTTATTGTAAGTTTGAAATTGATCACCAGATCAAATCTTATCTGTATGAGAAGAGGCCTTTGCCCTGTATTGAGGCAGTTACCGGCTGGTATTTTATGTAGACACAGGAAAACATACATCCAAGAAAACACCATAACATCGATTGTACTTTCTCTTCCAGCAGACCCGCAGAACGAGAATTGGGTAAATAAATAAGTATCATAATTCTGCTCCTATATTAAACCTACGTCCAATTAAACGTTAATTCAAGTCTTGTTTCCCGGGCAAACTTACAACCAGTTAAACTATAACTACTGTGCTTAAACTTAACTTAATCTACAAACAGTGTAGTACTGAATTATAATGTTCTTAACTTATGTTATCTATTTTTCAGTGAAACTTTTAAAATTTTGCAATCTAGTAAATAAATAAATACTAAGTCAAATCAAAGCCCTCTTCTCTCCTACTTTTGCAGTGCCCGACAGGATCCATAATTTTCTAATTTTTTAACCTATCATCTTAGTTCACATGTGGAAGCAATAAATGTATTGAGTATTGAAACTAGGTATGATAAACAAGGTATTTGCTACACTGTAATATTTAGAATCTTGATTTAACCCCTTGTATGCCGTAATTAACTGATACAAATATAAAGCCATTTTGTGTTAGTTGTCGTTTCATCGATATTTTTGCTAATCAGTTACAAAACAGTTGCTTTTTGCTTGTTGCTAAAGCCGTGTAATTTGCTTGTTGCTTTTCTGTACATTATTTGTGCTAAAGTATAGGTAGGTATCTCTAAAAGACAGCTGATTAAATACCCGTATCGGATTGAAACGAAACAGCAATTACGAGAAGCATTCCGATTCGAAAAGGAAAACGAATGAAACGGGAGAATTCAAGGAAATAAATTGATGCGAATGTTTTGCCAATCCACCTTGAGCAAACTTCGCGTCTCGTATGAGAAGAGGCCTTTGCTCTGCAGTTGGACAGTAAGGGCCGATTTCAGCAATGAAACTAATCGCGATTAGTTCAACTAAACTCAGTTTATACAAATTCAGCGTTCTGATTGGTAGTTTCTCAGCAGTCTCAACCAATCAGAACGCTGTAGTTGTTTAAAATGAGTTTAGTTGAACTAATTGCGAATTGATTCAATGATTAATTTAATAGATTGCGCTTGGGGGAGGCCTATGTCCAGCAGTGGACGTCTTTCGGCTGATATGATGATGGTGATGAATTGCGATTAGTTTCATTGGTATAATCGGCCCTAGTAGTATTATTTATTTATTGCATTAAAACCTACGTACTCAGTCAGATATATTTGAGCTACTTAACAGATATATAGGCACAGCATGCGATTTCAATGAAAAGTGAAACAAAATTGTGTTTTTTTTTAGGAAATCTCTTTTTAATAGCTGGTTCTCAAATTATTATTTTTGTGAATATTAACGTAAAATAAATAGGCGGTAGGAATCGGCATGAGCTTTGTTCCCGGATTATTGAGATAATGTTAATTGTTTATTTAGACAAAGTAATTAGAAACAAAAAAGAGAAAATAATTTTCAGGTAAAATAATATGGTTTTCCTTGTATAATTTTCTTGTTTTTCGATAAATATTATTAAACACACACTAGTTTAACTATGTTCAGTGAACAAAAAATAAAGTCAACAGAGAGCAATTGCTCGCCTAAAATCACAGAATATCCAGCGCGATACGCTGGCAATCTGTCACTATTTGATAAAGCTATTGCTAACTCCATCCAGCATGTCCCTTGAAAAACAAGCATGCATTTGCTACAATTCCCAGTAATGTCCATCCACAGAAAAAACAGCTTGACATTCCTTGATTAAAACCAGACCAAACTGGACCTAACCTGTGCAATAGATCGTATCTTCTAGCAAAAGAAGCTAGATCCTTCAGCGCTTAATTATACAGAGTGGATGCACCACATCTGTTCTGGGTTCCACTAACAACAATAACATTGGTTGTACGAAAACCAATCTTTCTGCTACGACATAAAGGTCTGTGGTCTACCAGCCGCTGTAAATTAAACCGCCGACACTTTCAAACATTAATTACCGGAACACTGCCGCTGATTTCAGCGGATGATGAATAAACCGCGGTTTAAAAGCGGACACCTTCATTTTGTGTGTTGCTAGTTATATTATTTTAATTATGTTCTTGAATGTACAATGTGGTGGATTGTGATGGAGATGTGTGATTGTTATTAAAAAGATGTTGAAACGTGCTTGGGAGTTTTATAAAAGCTTCTTCCTTCATCCAAAACCCCTAAAAAATACTGGTTTGTAAAAGTACCATTGACGGGTAAACACAAGCTTATCATTACAGAGAAAACAGTGGCGATTTCAGATTTATTTCTATTAACAAAATTCAAAATATTACACCTTATGTAAGAGCCGAGCCGAGCTGAGATAGGAGGCCTGTTGTTCTCGCACTGGGTATTTTTTTATTATTGTTGCATTTTTTTGTTTTTCCTTATTTCTCGTGTCTCTTGTCACAAATAAATATTTTTCTTTATGTAGAGAAAGTTCTTTAGTTTTTTTACAGATACCAATGAGAAAATGGAGCCCTTATACATAGTATCACTCGTATCACCAAATATTTTTCAATGATCATTGAAAATAAAAAACCTTGCAGAACTTTCTCTTCTTATTTGGTCTAGTTATCCTGTTGAGTGCTTTTTGGGAATTTTGGTTCCCAATACAATTGTTTTTTCAGTCGTGTCTGCTAATTAGCACTCAAGGGATTATCACTAATTAATAAATGCATTTTCTTTATTTCTTTTCTTTAATTGATATTCCTATTTGGTCCCTTGAAAATCAAATCATTAGCAAAATACAATTTGGAAAACATTGACACCTGTGCTCCATTTTAGAGACGCACGAAATTGATGAAATGATGAACAGTTCGGTCTCGTCAATTCCGCTTTGACGTTTCCGTGAGTGAGCTTTGAATTAGAACTCCATTTTCCATTACCGGTACTAATGTGACTACATTAGTGACTCAATAAGCAACGGGGAATTCTGTTGCATTCACATTCAGTAGTTCCAATGTTTTGTAATTTAGTGAAAAATTTCTTAGGTGTAATATAGACTTGATGTTATGCGTTTTCTAGGAAACAAACTAGTGTTTATTTATTTATTTCATTAAGGATTATCAACGAATGGTACGTAACAAAACGCTTTTACATAATTTAAAATTTTAGCACCCTGCGTTATCCTGTAATGGAAACTCAATTATAGGACACCACAACTTACAGATTATCTATTCTATTACATGCTCTACATAATTAATTAATAAATAATTCACATTGTATGAAGTTGTTTAACATCAGTTTTGATTGATATTGCTTTACGGTGCCCAGTATAACGAATCATCAACATCAGCCGAATGACGTCAACTGCTGGACATAAGCCGACATGAACGGTACAACGAATATTAAGTCAACTTTTATTGAATTGTATCAGAAACCATAAATTCAATCACGGTAACAATTGTAATAAAATAAAGATTTAAAACCCTAAACTCGATTACAAAGAGGGCTTACCTATAAAAAAGTTTGCTTTAGGGCTATATTTCACCGGGACACCATGGCGGCGCAACCAGTCGCCGCTACCAACAAAATGTATACAACTCTATCGGACACCAAGTGAGTAACTCTCTATAGAGTTTTATACATTTTGTTGGTAGCGGCGACTGGTTGCGCCGCCATGGTGTCCCGGTGAAATATAGCCCTTAGATGCCATAGGTTGCCACCCACAACCTTTTGTACCGACTTTCATATTGTAACGTATTGGGTACATTTGTTGTAAATGTTTTCATTTTTGTATTGTCACAATCCTATTTAATTATTATTTGAGTAAATATTGCCCTTATAGGTAGGAACCACGTAAACGCCCAAGTAACATTCACTGAGACATTAGATAAGTATGAATATTTTTGGTAATGATCTTTTATTATTTTTAACCGACTTTCCAAAAAGGAGGAAGTTCTATGTTCGACTTTATGTTTTTTTTTTTTGTGTATGTTCACCGATATCTCCGTCAATTGTGGACCGATTTTAAAAATTCGTTCGTGTTTTGAAATTGGCCCCATTTTAATTTGGTGAAGGTCTATCAAGAACTTCGGAGATATACAACAGAACTCTTCAATAAATAATGGCAACACTCTCGAGATTGCTGCAATCGCATGTCTGTTTATTGTTTATACCATTTCATAACATGACATCACGCCCTAAAGGGGTACGCAGATCTCTCATTCCACCGGTTATGTTCAAGTTTCATGTTATTCGGGTAATCTATTCGGCGTTATAGGGACCTTAGGAAACAACTTGCGTATCTATTAGGTTGGCAAAACTAAAAAGGGAAAAATAAAAAAAACTTTTTTGCAAAAAAATACTACCGACTTCCAAATGAAAAACTACAAAGTGAAAAATAACTTAACTCTTGAAAGTCGGTGTCCATATCGGAAAAAAATGGTACCTACGTAAGACACCGACTTCCGAGAGTTAAGTTATTTTTCACTTTATAGTTTTTCATTTGGAAGTCGGTAGTATTTTTTTGCAAAAAAGTTTTTTATTGTTTTGGCGGTGGATCTGAGATACTAGCAGTGCAGTCTAGTCAGACATCCCTTTTACTTAAACAAGAGCTGTCCACGTATAGTAGAGTCGACATCAGAAAAAAGACTAGCACAACACAACATTGAGGTGTTTTTTAACTGTGTAAATTCAGATTGATTGATAGATGTACCGACACACGATGTGATGCAATGGCTAAGGAATGAAGGGTCGATTTTTTACATTATATAAAATTGAATAAAAACATTTATATCAAAATGATTGTAAAAAGAAAATGAAGATGCAGCGCGAAAATTTAATAGCGTAAGCTTAGATGGTTTAAGAGGATGAATTAAAGGGTATTAACTAGGCAGATGTTAGTGGAACCGGTTTATGCACGGATCTTAGGACCCAAACACAAAACTGCGGTGCGATGTCGCATTGTAAAAATCTACGAGCTTGTTGCTGTTTACTGCTTACTAATTTCTTCGTTGGGAATTCGCATCACGTCAATTCGCAGTTTTATGTTTGTTGATGTGCTTTAAAAAGGCTAGGTGCACAGTACTCACAATCGGCGTGCCTATATATGACAAGCCCCAAATTTCTCAGCTCAAAATTATCGCATTTAGGGTTAAACTATAATAAGGATCGTAGTAAGTGGGGTTCTGTAGTGTCTGCCCACCTCTATGAGAAATAGAAGTGAGATATATGTATATCCAAATTGTTATCGGTAGCAAAACAATATGAAAGTCAATACAATATATTGGGCATTTCAGTTGTAAGCTGTGGTGTCCTCACCACAGACAAGTTAATTCGTATTATTTCATGGGTCTCACACATTAATTAAGTTGTCGGATTTGTAACGTTTCCTCCCCACATGAGTATATAAATAAATGGCGGTGCCTTCATTTTTGTTCACGTAATTAGTAGAACGTGAGCTGAATAAACTGTGTTGTGTACTGAATTTACTGAGTACTTTATGATCTGCTTAGATGTAACGGAGTTCTTTGAAATTAAAGCCGGAAAATATTTCATAACCTTAGAGATTAAAATGTCAAGATAAAACGTGATATTCATTATTAAAATTCGAAAGTTTGTATATTTGTGTTTCATTCAAGCAAAAACGGCTGAACGGATTTGACACTTTGATTAACACATACGACAATTTTTCTTGGTATGTGTGTGTTTTATAATACCGTTGAATCATAAAACACTTTTAGACACGGGCGAAGCCGCGGGCACAAGCTAGTTAGTAATAATACAATTTTACAAGCTTTTTATTAACTTGCAATGTATATATATATATATGTACGTATGTATGTGTATTCGGGTCAAATCTTGCAACTGAATTTTAAAGCAGTTATCCTCAACCGATTAAAGATGAAATTTTGCATACACGTTTGTTTTGGGTAACAATGCACATTAAGCTAAAAAGCTTGTTATTTTTTTTTTGTTTATTTGGCAAAAAATATTATCTTGACAACACACAATCAAATAATTTTATTGATACCATAACATATATACAATTGAAAATTCTAAAAACAAAAACAAACCTATATACAAATACAAAAGGGAGACGGAAAAGACCTCATTGGGCATCAAAAAATTCGTCCACATCGATGTCAATGGGAAACGTGCCCAGAACGCTGGCAGCATTGCCTCGTTGGATGGCAATGCTGATTCTCTGGCCGAAGAAAAGGCCAGCCCTCTGGTCACGTGAAGAGTCGACGAGCTTTGTACTAATTTCTCGAAAAACTCGATGCGCACTCGGACCCCATGGACCTAATGTTTCAACCCCAAACGGCTCAAACATATAATTCCCAATAAGGTTGTTATATTTGCGCCGTTTGAGGTTTTCTGCACCGGCAGCAGCCGCCCCAGCACAGCCCGCCGTGCTAAGAAGATGGGATGGCGCAAGGGTGTCGACACATGTTGCATCCCACACCAAAGGCCTACCCACCTTCCAAGGCATTATGGTCATCCCGTCTGGTCTCTTCCCATCGTCGCGTGCCAAGCCATTGGGTTCTAAAACAGCTGGCACCCCGGCGGTGACAAGAGCCCGACGTATGATGTCATTAATGCTGGCGTGCCGTGCTATCCGGCCAGCGCTCCTACTGCAGGATAAGCCATGGTGACCGAGGCGGTCGACTGCTTCACCACATTGACATCGATGTGGAGCTCCGCTAGGAGCACCCAAACGCAGACATGTAGCGATCCGGAAGGTATTGTCACTCAACATAGTACCTATGTTGAGTGACGGTAGAGCCTGTAGCCAGAGGCCCGACTCCCACTCTCCCACAGCCAGCAGGCGGGCACGCTCAGCAGTATTGGTGGACGTATTCATAAGTTTATTCCGTACCAACCTGCAGAGCGGCTCATCCCACTGTCTCTGGGAAGATGGGTTCTCGGGCAACGCAATCAAATTAACCATCATGACATCTATGAATATGTGTTTGGTAACTTATCATCATCCCCTACCCCCTACTTATCTTCTACCCTCGTTGCATGTTACTTGGGGTCGGCGCAACAAGTTTTCTTTCCAATCGCCCCTGTCAACTATCACGTTATCGTTTTACACATCAGCTATGAGTATGTCCACTTATATGCTGTGCATGTCCCAAACAGTCTCTCAAATACCATTACTATGTATATTAGTTAGTTACAGTCATTAGGATAGTTTCATATTATAACATTAACCACAGAAGCCAATGCTCTTAAGCACTGATGCTAATCTTTTTGACATAATTCTTCACACAAATTATTTCTTCACGAATCTGAAGACTGGTAGTCGATCCCCAACATAGTTAAAAGACAGACGATGACCTACATACACGGTTCCTTTGTACCATATAACAACAATAAAAAAATGGTTTCCGCTCAAACTAAAACCGTAAGTTTTGTTTATTCATCTTCTTCTCTCGGGCCAGTTGAAACGACATCAATAAAATTCTCCACGATATCCCAACTTGATTTTATTACGAGATCAAATTGGTCGTCAACAAAAACTTTTTACAAAGTAACCCTCTTTTATTGACGTTGTTTATTTTGAAAGGATGCCTCTCTATCCTAACTGTAATAAGATTTACTAGGAGTGGGGACTTTATTTAATTCCAAGTTCGACCTTCGGGGAAGGCATGTGACGACGTTGAGCCGTTTTTAAGTCCGTATAAGAAGGTTCGTAAAGTTATTATTTTGATCAGGCTTTTCTTGGCCTAATCCAGATCTTTTTTATATTTCTTTTTGGTTTGACCATTCTGAAGCCAGTTTTAATAATCTTCAACATCGTTATCACTTTGGATGGTCTGCTTCATTTTCCTTTACATCATTTGTATGTAATGTTTTCTCTCGTTACAAAAATATTGCAAACCCTCATAAACTATTTGCAAATGCATAACAGCAATAAGTAAGAAACTATTCCATAACTTAGTAACACAGATGACTGTTCCAAAACAATAACATCTCAAGACGCTGCGCTGAGTTCAACAGACGTGCACAATGTAATTGCTTTACAACACCCGAACCATAACAACTAGTTCTGAAGTCAGATCATTAATGCAGGCAATTCAAAACTTTGACCTCCACAAATATAATTTATTCCAAAGCTATGTATGTTCTCATTACAGCTCATTTAGGAGTACTGACTCCATAACTTTTCAAATAAGGGCCGTCAAGGCAACATACTATAAAAGGATTACAATAAAATTATGATATGCCTATAGAGTCCACAGACAAAGATAGCTTTTGTACTTGGATGAAATAAATTAACCTTGCAGACAAACAAAAACAACTTGCGGTTTTTATTAAACTTAAATTGATTTATTTTTTTATCGTATTCAATTTGAATGGCCACTATTAACCAACTAGACTATTTTCAAAAGTATTTTTCACAGTAGAGGTAGGTATTCAAGGTTCAATAGTGCATGTAAGTTTAAAAATGTCCTCGATAAAAGCATATTAAACTAACGATTTGCCCTGACTGCAAGATGGAGATCGTCAAGAGGCAGTGAACTGACTTATTGCACAAACTGGACTTCACTAAAGTAGTTTAGCGTAAAATTTGATTATCGATGCCATCATAATATAATTGGAAAACGTTTTATGGACTCTTACTAAACGGACCGAACAAATTGAACGGATTGTTAAACATAAGGGGTCCTAGAATCGCTCCTTGGGGAACCCTTTCAATTCGAAACATTATTTCCAACTTCTGTTGATGTTTATTCTATTGTTTTGCTGCTTTTCACTAGTTTATTATGTACAGTACATTAAACCTATCGAAAGTTTTCATTACACACCTGAATGTGAAATGCCCATTAATTACCGCAACGACTATTTGATTAATACTGTTAATTTGCTCTGAATCTGACCGTATGGATTTATATTTAACAGAAACACCACATGTGTATGTGGTAAAATTCAGTCGCTTTTAATACTTATTTCATTGCTTATATCATACATTTTGTGGTGTTGGAAATGTGAGATTCATTCAAACACTGTGTTTAGTCCGTTTGTTGTTTCTAATTACAGTTTCGGAATTACAATTGTATTCATTTTGGGTGTTGGTAGCTAATTCGGTTTAATAATTGCTTTATTGTCACCGCTAATGTGTGTAGGACTATTAATTTGTTCTCTAGGTATTGTGAGCTATATTAGGTAAACGTTAAACGTTGCATAACATGATAATATTGACATCAATCATTTTTATTCATCCAAATTGAAATTAACGCTATTGCTCACTTTCAGTATACAAAATATAATTTTATAGCGTGGTTTCGTATTTCACTTCTTCCATTACGGTTATTCCGCAAATGACTTCAAGATTATACAACAACGAGCAACATTTTTATCTGCCTAAATAAATTTTGCTGAACAAAAACTAAGTATTCTGAAGCTCGCGTATTTTATGATGAGCTAGTGTCTAGACTCAAGAGATAGTAGGTAATTTCTAGAATGTCTAAGCATTTTATGTATTTTCTACCTTTTAGAGTTTATTAGAGACTCCACAATAATAACTAATGACATAAGTTCGTACATAATGGGTTGTTAAACTAATTTAGCGCCATTTTGTTTTATTATAACTTTTGATAGCGTGACATTATATAGTACATACATTGTTTACAGCGTATTATTACATAAGGGTAATTTAATTATTTGTATTTTGCAGATGTAATAGAGACCGGTTTACATTGCAATTAATATGATAAGAACAATATGGCACTATTGCTATCATAGTGATCAAGAGCTTTGAAGATATATACCATATTAATTTGTCTGGTACCTAATCTACTTAACTTTTACTAATGTCGGCAAATCTTCCAAGAAAACTTTTTAGGATAAAAGTAAAGAGAAATAAGAAAAGAGATAGCCAACAGAAAAGCGTACGAAATATGATGTAAGTAGCAAGGAAGGAAGTGAACACTGAGATGAAGTCAGATAAAAACGCATGGCAGAAAATGTCATAATATACTACGACAGTGCAGTAAGAAATACTTACATGGCTATAGTATGAACAACCCCTTAAAGAAAAGACCACCCAATAAAATAATTATCACAATTTGGAAGATCATTAATAAAATTATGAATGAAGGCGACGAACCGACCACCCATTCATTACCAACCTATCACCTAAGATTAATTGTTGTGCAGGAACGACGAGCCGTAAGTACTGGCTATATATAGAGATAATTATAAGGATTATAACTTACATTACGTATTGTAGATAACGTGAAAAATATATCACCTGTTTATTGGTTTTTTTGTGGAGAATGTGATGTTAATATTAAAATAGGACAGTAAACTATGATGTGTTGTTTTTGTTGGGAAAGGACGATGGAAACGATGCTGTTGAATGACTAAACAACAATTTTCAATATCACTTACAGTATCTTACTGGAGTATACAATACATCCTTCCTCCGAGCTCGTTTGTTCTTGGGAATCTCCATTCAAGCATGTCAGTATAAGCAAGAGTGAGGTGGAAGCTCTGTTCCTTGTCAGTGTTTGTTCAATACAGCCGGTCAATAAAGAAAAGCCAGGAGTGAAAAACAAAACTACTCGCCACAAGCCGCCCTTACTGATAAGAGTATCTGACATAATAAAACAACAATGTTGAATTTGAAGCTGATGCCAATTGTAGACTGCTTTGTCGGTAGTACGCAGTAACACTTCAGTAACAGTTTTTTAAGGTACCTCCTGTACACGTAAAGTAGGGATGTTTTAATTTTCTCGTCTTTCCCATGGTGATGACTTGGTGATCGATTCTGGGATCAGTTTGCGTAAAATTAAGTTTAAATTGCAAATTTATTAAAAGGAAAACTATGACAGCTAAGTAGGCTTTACAAGTTTACGAGTAATAGTCGACCAACATATAAAATTTACTTGGAAAATTAAAAAAAATATATATTGATTTATGGAGACAGGACAACAAACAGTTTTCGAACGGCAAAGTCAAATATATTTATTCAATTAGGCCAATAAACGGCACTTTTGAACGTCACATAAATTAAAAATTAAAAGTAATATAAAAAAATTAAAAGTAATAAAAAAAAATATTAGACAAAAAAAAAAAACAAAAAAAAAAAAGATTCTACCGTGCATTCGGAAATTAGATTGTTATGGAGAAGAATGCACAAGAAACTCCATACTTACACTTTAAAAAAAAAAAAATTGGTGTTTTACAATATTAACATACGTACATACATTAATATATGTGAGGACGATGCACCCAGAATAGCTCTACACACAGGTATAAAGTATTAAAAAGCATTAACAGGAAAATTAATTAATGTGATAAGTAGGAACATGGTTCTCACATGCTTACAAATATTACAAACATAGGTAAAATACCTAATTCAACAACAACGGAACAGTGTGTGAGTCAAATTCTAAAAAAAATAAAATAAACAAAACAATGAATAACAAGCTAACAAGAACATGCTTTTCTTTAACTATGAATGGGAATAAAAAGTTGATTTAGTCCCAACATTAGAAAATGTTCGGTGTTTATGCAAGTTAGTAACGTTACCTATTTATTTTGGTGAATGTAGCTGTTTATACGGAACCCTATGTGCGCGAGTCAAACTCGCACTTGGGCGATTTTCTTCTTTCAACTACGAGTAATAATATAGTAGGTACGGGAGTTCTCCTAAAGTTGGAGGTATCTAACTTAAGTCATAGTCTAAGGTCGATCTTATAGCTTAAATAAAACATGATCGACGAGGACTTTCAAGACGGCATTTTTGATCATAAACAAGCAAGGCAGGCGAAGTTACCAACGATCTTCCACATTATTAATTTATGGCAATACCAGCCGTTGCCCGATAACGTAGAAAAATATTGGAAGTGCTAGTTAGTGTAAGTTTGCTGCGTGTGAGCTGAAAGGGTCATGTTAGCGACATGATTTCGCAGAAGTCGCGTGTGTGAACGAAAACTTAGTTAGTTCTAGGAGAAGAAGGAAGGAGAAGTTCTAGAGAAGTAGATTTGTTTGCGAGTAAGACTGTTGGAATTAGATATAAGACTGCTATCGTGGCTTGTAGGTATATATTGATCCTTTGATTTGAAGAGAAATCAAAAACACAACTGCAAAATTATATTACTATAGAATAAACTTACCTATAATATATTTGTAATGTTACCTTAGCAACCCCACTGAATAGATTGTATTTTCTTTCGTTCATTTTCTAGACCCTTTCCTGATCCTGTTTGTAGTCTTTTGTGCCTAGAGATAGAAAGTGTGTATTAACAGACTTTGTCTCTCTATTGATCTCTACAATAACGTTATTGAAGAGATTAAAGGAGAGACTAGCCTTATCTACCGATTACTTATTGTTTATTTTATCAAAGTTAAACTTTTGAGCCGAAGCTACGGCAAACAAACCATGAAAATTACTCCCTGATTGTACGTTTCCTGTAAACTCGAGCGACTGTTTTTTGTTGGAATAAAAACATTTGACCGGGTTGGGGGCCAAATTTTGTGCGTATTGTTTTAATAACAACGTATACAGTAAATTACAACGTTTTGTTTGAGATAAGGGCCTCCAATAGACCGAAACTCTGCACAAAAAGGTTTGTCTGAATAATATGTATAGGTTTGTTTCTTGTTCGAAACAATTTGCCACTCAGTTACGCCGACTCCGTTTAATTTGTCAGCTGAATGCACTTTTACTCTGTTGCCAAATGATTAAAGCAACCAATAAATGAAGTTAAAATAAAATGGTCAGCAAGCGTAGTCTTTATATGTTTTTTGGTTGTTTTCAGTTAAGTGCCCTTGAAAGGAGTAATTGAAACGTTTTTGTCTCGTAACACGTTTAGTGTTTTCAATTTTATTGTGGTCGTTCATAAAAGTATTTTTTTTTCTCTGGGATGAGTCTTTCTTAAATGTTTTTGTGACCGGGAAATGGAACAAACAATTTACTGAAGCCCGATCTTGCTGTGTTTATGCATCAAAACCTTAAAAGCTGTATCTTCACAAGTAAAATTTTAATCCTCCGATACATTTTTATTTCATGCTATCTACATAATTTATCTAGTAGTTAACACGCTTCGATCGACAATCTATTAAACACGTAATTATGACACGCTATCATGCGAACACATCTCGATTCAAACTGTAAAACACCCATAACTTTTGAAGGGCTAAACCGATTTTCATCAAACATAGCTAAGAACACCCTCGATGAAGTCACCTTTCAAACAAAACAAAAAAGTGAAATTTCAAAATCGGTTCATCGTTTTAGGAGTTATGATGCCATAGACAGATACACAAACACACAAGATCACATGTCAAACAACCCCCCTCTAACACCCCTCTTGTATAACACCCCTCTTTTTCGGTCGTGTATTAAAAATATGAACTTCTGATTGAAATTTTTCCTGAATTTCACTTTTATACCAAAGCCAAGCCATTTTGCTGTCTCGAATTGCCTCAAAGCTTACTCGCGCGTAAGGTACAAAACCGTGCAGAATTAGTATAAGTTCAACTGGCAAAGCCGCGTTCTAAACTTAAAACTAAGCAAGAAATTAAAGAAAATCATAGGACGTTTTCCTTATCGTTCCTAGCAGCATAGAAGTTTCTGAAGGCACTTGCTTCTTCTAGAACGACCTAGAACTAGCTTGCTGTCACATTGAACTATAAAGTTTTAACTTAATGTTCAAAAGCTTATTGCTTTTCGTGCTTCTAGCCATACTGGCCCAAGTTTAGACCGTTGCTCTGACGAAATGGGCTCGTAGTATTGCAGGAACAAATGGTAATTCGCGGAACTCTAAGAATGAATCTGACTGACTGACTTTTACAACCTAAATTTTGTTTGTTTATTTTTATATGTGTGTATTAGGTCTCTTTGGAACTAATTCGACTTCGAAATTCTTGTTCCGGAAAAATGCAGAGCTCCTATGGGATACGGAAGCGATGCTGCAGGCAAAGGCATGCTTGTAATATTTTTATAAATACCTAGCTGCCGTCCGCGGCTCCGCCCGCGTTGCATTAGTGGTTCGCCCAATATCTTTATAAATTATAGCATATGTGTTTTTCTGATGTAGAAGCTATATTTGTGTTAAGTTTCATCAAAATCCGTTCAGTAGTTTTTGCGTAAAAGAGTAAGAAACATCCATCCATATTGATTTTTAGATACCGGTCAATTTTAACCTGAACAACAACAACAACATCACATTCTCTTTTATTAAATGGTAACTTAAAGCAAATCCTCATAAAGGATAACCATGACATAGTGTTGTTTGCAGATGATACTTCACTTTTGTTTAAACTTAAACGGCAGCAGCTGGTTACTGACGAAGTAAATAGCGCGATCTCAAAAGTAGTTCACTGGTTCAATGTTAACAATTTACTCCTTAATGAAAAAAAAACCAAATGCATTAAGTTTACCCTACCTCACGTTAGGCAGGTGAAAACTGATGTGTTGATAAAGGGCGAAGAATTGAATCCTGAGAATAGCACAGTATTTTTAGGCTTAACTTTGGATGCTAAGCTTCAGTGGGGCCCACATATAGATAAATTGTCAAAGAAGCTAAGCTCCGCAGCATATGCTGTTAGAAAAATTCGTAATTTAACTGACATAGAGACAGCCCGTTTAGTATACTTTAGCTATTTTCATAGTGTAATGTCGTACGGTATTCTGTTGTGGGGAAATGCCGCCGACATCCAGAATATCTTTGTTTTGCAGAAAAGAGCTGTTCGATCAATATATAAATTAAGCCCGAGGCACTCTCTCAGAGAGAAATTTAAGGAGATTAATGTAATGACTGTGCCCTCTCAATATATTTATGAAAATCTTTTATATGCTCATAAAAATATAAAATTGTTTAAAAAATACAGTGATATCCATAACATAAATACTAGGAACAAACACACATTTGTAGTACCTACAACAAGGCTCAAGAAGATAGGTGGCTCGTTTAGATGTCAATGTGTACGCTTTTATAATAAGCTTCCAAGCCACGTACAAGATCTAAGTCTTAATAAATTCAAATCATTCATTAAACGTAAGTTGTGTCAGAAAGCGTTTTATACTATTAAAGATTACGTTGAGGACAAAAAGGCTTGGGATTGAGCTGCTCCAATTAATTTTGATTTTTTTTTTATTTTGCACCGTGAATTTTGTTTTTAATTTTGATATTTTTTTTTGTTTTCTTGCAATGACAAGAATATTTACTTTTTAAAGTATTATATTTTTTTATTATTGTGAATGTGAAGACTATGTGGATTTTTGTTTTTTATTATAACTTAGTTAGTTTTTACTCATGGTCTGGCAGTTTGAGTAGTTTATGCGGCCTACCCGAATGTCCTTTCTTTGGTATTGTTCGTCGAATCGTTGAGCTCCGTAAATTCTGAGTTGAGCTGCTCGGTTATTGACAAATGCGTGCACTGACTGGACAGGTCCACTCAATCTGGCTGGTTCTTTCCTCAAAAGACCATTTCAGACATATGTCTACATGGTCTTCACATGATATAACCAAGTTTTTGTCAAGACTTTAAAAGAGACTGTGACCTCTGAGTTTGTTTCGGCCTTTCTTCTCAGAGTAGTCAGATAGGAAACGCCGACCTCATCTAGTTTTAAAAAATATGATCGACATGTAAAAGTGTTTGTACAAACCAACTTACAGAAATAAAATCATTTATCATTTATCAAATCACATTTTCACCATTCTGTGACGATTTTTCGAACAACGAAACTCTTTCAAACACGAATACAAAGAGTACAATGGGAAATTTAACACTCAAGGATAATTTTAAGCCCTTTGGAAGTTTTCGTTTGCCCTTGTCTTCGTCAGTTCGTTCCCCAGGATACCGAAATCGGATTAAATATAAGAATAGAACTCATTTAATAGGCATTTCTCCCATTTTCGATTTGAAATTTACATTTAAAATGACTTCTTCAGTTCTTTTTCTTCACAATAGACGTCTAACTAAAAACAAATGAAAAACATTGATGAATGATATTTATTTTGTAAATAGGTTAAAATAACACTTTTAAACATCAATCTTTTTTGAAATTTTAAACTAGACTAGCTGACACCGCGGCTTCGCTCCCGTCAAAAGTTTAGCCTATGTTACTCGGGAATAATGTAGCTTTCCGTAGGTGAAATAATTTTTTAAATCGGTCCATTAGTTTCGGAGCCTATTCGGTACAAAAAAAGAAACATACAAACAAGCAAAAATATATTTCCTCTTTATAATATTGGTATAGATGAGGCCGGAATTTTCTGGTGACAATTCTGAGAAGAAATACTGAACCATACCTCATAAAATACACAAACAGTATGCAAACTACCTACAAATGTTCGAAACGGCACTGTCACACAAACATACGCACCGACGAGACCACTCGGGTTCTTCTGCAGTGCTGTCATTCATCACTACGGCCCGCTTAGGGGTCTCGTCAATACGCATGTTTGTGTGAGTGTGCTGTTTCGAGCGTTTGTAGGTAGTTTCCATACTGTTTGTATATTTTTACTGTGACCATACTCAGAGGTCAAATTATCTTGAAATCCATATAATTAATATAATGGTCTAACAAATAGATACACTGTGTGATTTATAAAATTAGGTTGACTGCTGTGATAACGACTAATACAGAAGTAACATCGATTGTGATCGCGGTTATTATTTTTATTTAATATAGGCTCGCCCTTGAACACTATCTCTCCAGACGGTAAGCGATGATGTGATCGACGGTGAATCACGCTTGCCTAGAAGTAACCTATTCACTCTTGACTTAAAAACCCCAAAGTTGTAGCTATCGGGAAACACAGACTCCGGCAGGGAATTCCACTCCTTAGCTGTAAATTAAATTTTCTTAACGCTAAAATGTTTTCTTTACGAAGTATTTAGAAGTTCTATCATTCTTTTAAAACTTTTCCGATGCGCACATCTTTGACGAGAAGTGCGAATTACAGTTTTGTTTATGTTTTAGTTTTAGAACTTTTATATTTTGTTTGGTTTTCGTCTACGGAGAGATCAGGGTTAATGTTATATGGAAATTGATGATTCTGAATGCCATTCGTCGACTATTAAGCGTGTAGATGAATATTCATATCAAACTGGGGCTCAAACATCACATGTACTTACTTGGCGCTTTATATGTCCTATGTGCTCTATGCTATTTCACGCCTGTCTGCCTATTTTTATTCTGAGTTTCTCACCAAAGTCAGTGTGGCGATTTTATCAAATGAACTAAGGTAGTCTTTTGAGGATTATCTGCATATATTCCTCATTTGTTCTACCTAACCGAGATAATGTAGGACTTTAAAAAGAGACTGTCACTTCTCAGTTTATTTCGATTTTTCTTTTCAGAGTTGTCGGATACGAAACACAAGTCTTATCTAGTTTTAAATATATATTTTTGATATCCTATGTTTTATTAGTAATTTCTCGCTGATCTACCAAAATGTATGCTATAACTGCCAGTAAGGCCATTTCATCTGATTTAATTGTTCAAACTGGCGTTCGCCGGAGATACATTATCGGGTTAACAATATAATCTAACTAATTGAATTCTGTAACGGTTGAATAACTCCGGTTAATTAAGGTCTGACCATCATTCCAATCAGCGGAACTCATTGACCTTTATAACAGTTAACTAAGCTCATCATATCTTATATTATAGATTGGTGTTACTCTTTTTAAATGGGTCACCTAAAATTGAGATTTTTTATCTCTGATGCTGAATGAATCAAAGTATTTAATTTCTATATGTAAAAAGGCTTGTTCACTTATCCTTAATGGTGCTCCCACAATCAATCTGCCTAGCCTTTTCCCAACTACATTGGGGTCGGCTTCCAGTCCTACCGGATTCAGCTAAGTACGAGTGTTTTACATGGAGCGACTGCCTATCTGAACTCCACAACCTAGTAACTATGGGTAACTCGGTATCGCTTGGCAAGACTGGTGTCAGATTTCAAGCTTCTGTTAAACCACTGTTAAAAATCTTTACAAACGTTAACATTTTCTAAACAAAAATTTAATCACATTGCTGAAAATTATTTTCATGTCAGATAAAGTTCGTAAACATTGTGTAATATAATGCAGTAATGTTAGTAAACATCAGTGTAGGAGCAATCAAAACATTTAACAATTCATTGAAACATAAATCTTACTGACGGACTAATCATTAATCATCTTATCATTTTTAGACCCACGAAATACCCCTATTATATAACGGATCAATGACTCGTAAAATATAGAATTGAATATTTCTAATATTATGACAAATAAAAAAAAAGGAAAAGGGCTCATTGCGCATCAAAAAATTCGTCCACATCGATGTCAATGGGAAACGTGCCCAGAACGCTGGCAGCATTGTCACGTTGAATGGCAATGCTGATTCTCTGGCAAAAAAAAAACTATGACTCGTTAATAATAATATTATAAGGTTATTCAAGAGAGAAATATGACAGCTTCATATACGAGGTAGTACAAGAATCAATAGCAATATAGCATAGACCTCTCAAACTTCAGACGCAGGCAAGGCCGATAGATACTGCCATTGTAGGAACATAAATGCTACGAGTATGTATTTTATATACAATGTATATTGTAGCAGTCAACGGGTTTACTACGAGTAGGTACTTGGATGTGACATGTGAAATCAAACTCAAACTGTTCATTACTTTTATAATGTAAGAAAACTGTTCTAAACACTAGATACAATTTTACAACAATGTCTGTATATGACTTTGAGCACTCTATTTTAACCAAAGATTACTATTATATACTGGGTAACCAAGCGTCTCAGGCGACGAACGTCGACCGAATGTGTCCTCAAGCCACAGCTAGTAACACTCAACCAACTAACGAGTGTTTACCATAAAAAATTATCGCCTCCATGGCAGCCCTTGGGAATTATTAAGACATATAGGTATTTATATAAAATAAAAACCCTAACAAATAACCAAATTGCGTAATAAGATCATTCGCTTTTATTTAAAACAAGCCATTATTAGTTAAACATGATCAAAACCTAACAATCGTCCGTCCTGACATCGTGTGCGTCCCTGCACACGACTCCAGGTGGAAACCTAACAATCGGGTTCCTGGCTAGTCGTTCGAGCTTATACTTTAATAACTTTTACAAACTAACAACATACAAACATAGTAGTGTCAAAGTCATAGTCAAAACTTTTATCTTATGAACTTCAATAAACTTTAATTTAAAGTTAAAAGTAATGATATTGATTCTACTGTCCATTCGGAAAGGTAGATTGTAATGGAGAAGAACGGACAAGAAACTCCATACTTACTCTTTTAAAAAAAAATGTTTTACAATATTTTGAGGACAATGCACCTCGAGCTTATTACAATATCATTTATTTATGATTCGTTTATACTCGCAATGGAACGCCGTGGGGCTATGACACCAATGGAGAACAAACTTTTCATTATTATTTATACAAACCAACAAAATAGCTTTATTGAACTTTTAACAATTATACAATTGTAGAAATTATCAATTTCTTAATTAATATCCAACATCAAAGAGAAAGATCACGACCGATCATTTGTCGTGAACGAACACCATCCCTGGAAAATCAGTAAATCAGGGCCCTAACATCCTGAACGATCAGTAAATCAGGACGCCTAGCGACACCAACACGAGCCGATCAGTTAAATCTCATGTTGATAGCCGAAAGGACTTTTCTCTTAACCGGGCAGCAGGCGTCCCTCGCGACATCAGTTCGGAGGTCCCTGACATTCACCCATTATCATTCCTCGCGCCATCAGTTCGGAGGTCTCTGACATTCGCCCATTATCATCCCTCGCGCCATCAGTTCGGAGGTCCTTGACATTCACTCATTATCATCCCTCGCGCCATCAGTTCGGTGGACCTTGACATTCATCCATTATCATCCCTCGCGACACCAGCAAGAGCCCTCGATTTACGCTCAAGCCGATAGCCGAAAGGACTCTCTTAGCCAGGATGCCTCGCGTCCTGACCTGTAATTACAACCAATAATATTCTGTACATAACAGTTTCTTAAATTCGGTATAATTAGTATAAGAAAGGCTTCATACAGCCATTAATTTCCCAGGATGTAGAAACACAGCCAATCACATCATCCTCTATAAGTTAAACTGTTAAGTTGGCATTCTGTACCCATACTAACAGTATTTACTTTAAATCTTCGACAAAGAGGTTCTACCTGAAAGAATAATATTTAAAACAAATATTTGTTTTAAATCTTACTTTTTGACTTTGAGTTCTAGTACATTACTCAATGCTTTTTGTCAGTTATTTCTAGCAACTTTTAGGATATAATAAACTGGCATTATCACGACTTCATGCAAAAATCTCTAGCTACGGTGGTAAATGGTACAATCGGACCACTGGTTACATGAATCACAATTTCATACGCTCCACAACTACTGTTGTTTTGCGTCTGCTTTCGGTATTGATTGGTGCGGTATCATTGTTAAAACATACCAATCCATGACTAAAACTTTGATAACATGGTGTGGTTATCCATCACTATACCCGTACTTTATTTGCCCGTTTGTTTTAGGTCGAGCTACCTCGTTTATCACGTTTTTCATACTATTCTTAAATTGTATGCGTGCAAAGATAGGTACCAACATTGTTTAGCAATGAGTCAATGTTTTTCGTATCATTCGTATAGAACCTCAAACGATGGTAGTTATACCAAACATATTGATACTAGTTTGTGAAAGCCTCAACAAGATGTCAATATTAACACAAGTTCAGAACAAAGCAACTCCTTCCCAATATTAATTATTATAGAGTTCTTATCATCCTTCTCATGTTTCTTCTATAAGCTCGCCTAGGAAGAGCAAATAAAAAATTGCCTTCGTTGTCTTTAAAAGTCTCAGAACTGCTCCGTGAATAAACATTAATACATCTTCTTCATATTCATCTTTTATAGATCTTAAATCCAACTCAATAGTGCGACTATGAACCATTAATAATGTTATAAAAATGTATCAAAACGAAACCACTGTTGGTTCGAATAATTCCTGGTCCTCAGCGTATTTTACTGCTGACATTCTAATATAATAACGAATAACCTTGCGTAAAGGTGATATTTCCTTAGTCAACAAACTTGGTATCAATTAAGTAAGATGGTGGCGATTAGTGCACCCATCTTGCTTTACTAAAATACTCGACACTAGGATAATATCTACTAGACGTTTCATCATTTGACTATAAATAGTTCTTATAACTTTTGTAATAAAATATGTTTCTGTATTCTTTCTATAACAACAATTGTGTAAAAACATAATGTCTGCTTTATCGCGTTATCTATTTTTTTATTCTCTTTATGATCTAATACAATGAACACTATGGTCAAAATTACAATACCATAGGTATTGACAGTTTAACATAAGTTGTGCATTAAGAGAACTTCTATATTTTATTTAAGTTTGTTATGCATAAATTAGGTTGACTGTACCCTTTAAACTATCTTAATCTAATATTTAAATGGCATTACTTAATTAGCCGTGGTGGCTCAGTAGTTAAGACATCGTCTCTCGAGCTGGAAGGTCGTGAGTTCAAATCCGGAAAAGTGCCGATGTTACTTCAGTCAGTCAGTTCCTAATACTTTCTAATTTTATCTTGGACATCGCTGGCATCGGTGTAAAAGTCTGGACTTACAGATAATTTAAATTGTAAAACGCCAAACCGCCTCAAGCAGGAGTGGTATCAATATTCGTGCTGTCTCTGTATGAGAAGAGGCCTTTATCCTGCAGGGAGACAGTAACGGGCTGGTATTTATTTTTATAATAGTTACATTCAACCAAACACTAATAACTCATCACATTTAACTATTTGGAATCCTCTCTCTGTAGAACATTAGATTATAGGTATACAACAACTTAAAACTCAAATTGCATTTTACTGTAAACATAGGGAAGAGAATGGTTAGTCACATGACCTACCACTAAATTGACATTAACAGTCTTTACATTGACAACCATGTCGCGCTATTCCAGATCCCTTCATATTAGGCCTGGTGTCGTATCGCCTTTTCTGAGAATCGTACCCAAATCAGATTTCGAGTTTCAATATCTGATATCAAAACTATATATTTCAACATCCAGATATTGTCCGTACGCGATATTTTCAAACCTGATCCAATACGGTGCTTTTTGGTTGCTACGATATTTGATGAAAATCGGTATTTTAGATTTGTTTAAATTAAACTAGATACTGTGCGAACGCGTATGTATTTTTAAAACTATTGTGCAGCCTAATTTCGTAAGTGAATTCGGCAAGGCAAAGTCTTTGATCCCATAAAAGAGTATAACAAATTCACTTATATAATTAGGTATTACCAAAAATTATTGGTCTCTTTCGAAATGAGTATCTTCACCAATAAAAGCGTCCAATAATTTAATTTAATATTTGAAATGCGTTGTTATACTAAACTTTAAATACACGAGCTTAAGATCATATTACCCTATACCGCTCTAACTACTGCAAATCTATATCACCTGCGCTCTGTCGCACACGAGTCACGTCACCGCATCGGGCCGAAATCTGCCGAAGCCGATGCGGAGCGAGCGGTATGTAAATATCTAGATTTTGTAATACATGGTTTTCGAACGAACCAGTAAGCGGTTTTTAGATATTGTACCGATATATAGATTTCGTAACTATATACGGTTTGTATCGCCCACCACTACTTCATATTCGTGGGCACATTATCGTGAGATTAGTACAAAACAACTTACACTATTGTTTTATTTGTAGGTAATAATTATTATCCATATACCGATTAGAAACAGACTCTATTACTCATTATCAACAGTCTTTGTTGTTTAATCGTTTAAAATAAGTTGTCATAGCTTGTGTGCCGCATCACTACTGTTTTTTTTTTATTTCTATCTTCTATTTTACTGTAGAACTTTTCTGTTGCACAACCAATCTTATTACAACGTGTGCACTTCACAGTGGCTTAGTGCTGTGTGAAAAATGAGGCGCCTACTACTATCTTGTATTTCGCTTTGATAAATAAGTCGTTATTTTACATAATAAAACACCTCGTTACGCTTGCTCTCTGCTAATCATATTTTTAAAGTTCTAGGCGTAGTTTAGTTCGCACGGAAACGCGTTCAATAATTTATCTTGCCATTCTTGCCCAATAGATAGAATAGCACCTACATAAACTATTGTGCCACATCGTGGACAACCCTTGTTATTTTTAGTTAGCAAAATTAATGATAGTTTCATCCCAACTGTATTCGTCTATCTATTCGATGGTTTTTGGACGAAAAATCAAATTTGATAATTTTTCTGTAGTGATTTTGCTGCGCTTTGGATCACGGGTGGCAAAGCTAGACCGTTCCTAAAGTTCTTAGTGCTATCAAATAAAAAGAAGGACTACGTGACCTGTCAATCCATGTTTCGCGGTCGCGCTGCCGCTGTCCGCGCCTCGCGCTTTCCTTTTCACGTAGCTCGTTGTCTCGTCTTCACACGGAGACGCTGCGATGGCGGCTGACCACTCGTGGCTCGTTGCCACGACGCGACGCTTCCGCAGGTCTTCGGCGGCGCCAGCACAGTCGTCTCGGCGACGCGCTGACGTTGAGCTGCTGCATCAACGCCTGGCCGTCCGTAGCTCGTTGCCACGACGCGACGCTTCCGCAGGTCTTCGGCGGCGCCAGCACAGTCGTCTCGACGACGCGCTGACGTTGAGCTGCTGCATCAACGCCTGGCCGCCCGTAGCTCGTTGCCACGACGCGACGCTTGCGCAGGTCTTCGGCGGCGCCAGCACAGTCGTCTCGGTGACGCGCTGACGTTGAGCTACTGCATCAACGCCTGGCCGTCCGTAGCTCGTTGCCACGACGCGACGCTTCCGCAGGTCTTCGGCGGCGCGCACACGTTCGCGCTCTCGCCGTACTTCTTACTTCAGCATCTTAAGCTGCGCACGGCCCGTCTCGATGTCTGCTTCTGGGCTTCATCGCCGCAGCTGAGTTCCGCGCCGCTTGGCAGAGTGGGCCGTAGCCCGGAGATTTCGGCATGGTCTGAAATCTCGTGGCAAAAAGAACTTTAGAGCCGTAGATTATTAAATTCTAAGCCTATTAAGAAGTATTTTTGGGAAGACAATTAATTAGCATCCGTCCAATCCTTTTTCAAGTCAATCACATGTATAAATGTGAACAGTTAAGCTTATGTAATTGTCTAGACATTACGTTAATCATATTATCATCAGTTAAGCATGATTATCATTTTCTTTGTTAAAGTTAATTCACGGTCAACATATTATATTAGACAAACAAGCTTTGACACTTAATTTGTCCTGTTCTAAAAATAAACAAAGGGACCTTGGTTCTAAGTGTAAACACTTGAGTCCCATGCGAAGAATGCGGTATCAAGTGTTTCGCTTGGGGTACCGGGTGACGCCCCGCTTGATAAGCACCGTCAAAACCCAATCGGGCTAAATTCTGAGAGATCTATATAGACCAATTACGACACAGTTTTCTTTGTTGATTATTATTAGATAACCTTACAACGTCTCTGGCTCACTCATCTTATTGATAAAATGCTAAGTAATGACTAGGAATCGAACCCATGACACATAAACCGACAATTGTTTAAGGTGTGAACAAATTTAGATTTAAACGTGCTTACGCTGTAAAAACTCTTGATTATAAACTTACAAAACTAAACAGTAATAGGAAAAATGTGATACACCAGCCAAACTTGATTTCAAAACATTAACGTTCAACATGATGATACATGATGCTGGCAAAATGCAAAAACAAGAATGCAATGGTACTTAATTGTTTAAGTCAATGTATCATCTTAAGGAGACTATGGTCTCACGGATCTGGTTATATTGTAAAGATCCGTGACTGACCAACATCAATAATTATGATCACATCAATCAAATTATAATTATAATTTGGGCGTGTACTTACGTTTTGGTTGTTCATCCCACTTCTGAGATGTAGCAGTCAACGGGTTTACTACGAGTAGGTACTTGGATGTGACATGTGAAATCAAACTCAAACTGTTCATTACTTTTATAATGTAAGAAAACTGTTCTAAACACTAGATACAATTTTACAACAATGTCTGTATATGACTTTGAGCACTCTATTTTAACCAAAGATTACTATTATATACTGGGTAACCAAGCGTCTCAGGCGACGAACGTCGACCGAATGTGTCCTCAAGCCACAGCTAGTAACACTCAACCAACTAACGAGTGTTTACCATAAAAAATTATCGCCTCCATGGCAGCCCTTGGGAATTATTAAGACATATAGGTATTTATATAAAATAAAAACCCTAACAAATAACCAAATTGCGTAATAAGATCATTCGCTTTTATTTAAAACAAGCCATTATTAGTTAAACATGATCAAAACCTAACAATATAATACTTGGCAAAATTATGATCTAAACATGTAAGGATAACATTTGTTCTATGTTTTATTCTGATTCTTGACCACGTTCCGGTTAACCAGTTATTAAAGCTACCTAAGCAAATATTGAGGTAGGCGTTCCGCACTCGACAACTGCCCGAGGTATTTAGTGTATATAAAATGAATTCTTTCCAAAGCGAGTACAAAAAATGTAAAGTTTTAATCCTTATAAGATATGTGCGGAGATTCCTAACTGCACGATTCAGAAAATACACAAATGGTACAACGCCATCTATCGAGCGTAGGGTTAAACTCGCGATCGAACAGTAGGTAAGTAGTGGAATAATCGAAAGTGAAACAACAATTATATCCATTGCCTACTTGACCCATTACCTACCTTAATACTAACGTAAACATTCTGGTAGATGAAATAAATATTGATAATATTGATTGATTTACTGTAATGTATTTTGAAATAATACTTAATTGATATTAACAAATATACAGGCACATCTCATACATGGTACTTTATGGTAGAAACCATCTTAATAACTAGATTACACATGATAATTTAGGTCCCTTAAATAGCTACATAATTATAGTTCTGTATTTTATTTGTATAGTAGTGTTTAAATGAAATAGCGTTCACCACAAGAACAAAAGCCCGCTAAATGTCTTTTAACATTTCCTTGTTTCTGAACGAATCCCGATCTTTTCGTAAGATGATCACTCTTACTTATAAAAAAGTTAACCCTTTTATGTTTTTTCCTCTTTCTGTCGATTTACGTCAGACAATAGTGATGGAATATTTACAACAACAGAGGAACAGGATAAACGATAATCCCTTGGAGAATTATCTCGCTCCATAGACTTTGTAAAATTGATTCTACATCTATTTGGATTTTCTGACATTTGAGTGATTTCTAAACTGAAGTGGGATTGGAGATAATCCTCTGAGGAACATTACGCTTGGAAGTCCTAAAAAAAAACACAAAATAATACTTATTTGTAAGCTTTTGGTATCGGGCAACCCAGTCAAACATATGTGCGAAAATAGGGGTGGAAGCGAACGATAAATCGTGTAGTGTGCTGGAATTATTTACATACATTAAAGTGAAGCGTGGTTACGCATTTATGATATAAAATCGGTATTAAATCTTTTTTCGCCCTTGTGTTTTTATTTGTGAGCTTGAGCTGATTACCCCAAATCCACTCCAATTTTGCAACGAACTCCGAAAGTTAGCTTTTTTGTTGAATAAACAGGCCTCTGGGCTTCTTTTTACGTCTTTGCCTTACAAATGTTTTTTGTTTTCCTTTTCAGGAAAGTTTGCCCCAACTTGTAAAAGTTTTTCATGAAACAAGTCGATGAAGACAAACTAGCACAATAAAGACTCAACGAACGCAATACGCCAATATACGACAAAAACACAACTATCCAGGATGGACGCGACAATCTATGGTCGGGACACTACAAAATTGCGGTACACGGATATTTGCGGCGGGAAAAAAAGGCAAAAAGAGGAATACGCACAGTGGCTTATAAATCTCGACGAGTGAGATAACGCGAAACGAATAGTAGCTCTAGTGTCACAGCGAATTGTTTTCGAGCCAGGAAATGGGCTTGTTTATGTTTTGGAATTACTATAAATTTCTGTCCCTAGGACAGTCTTCGTATTTAGATGAGACTTGTCAGGAATTAACGTATTGGAGATCAGAAAACGTAAAAGTGTTCACTAAGAGATTTTAATTTTGGAGGTGCAGCAACTTGAATTTTATTCAGGTGCTTGTTTCAATTTACTTTTCAAGCAGGTGAATTTTATTCTGTTATTAAATGAATTCGGTTTAAAGTTCTTTGTCACAAGTATCGTGAAAGTTACTTTCATGAAACTCTATAAAATATTTATAGCAGCCTTTGTGTAAGAGATTTATTGCCAATTTATTACGAACTCTTTAAATTTTGTGCTGGTATCTGCTTTTTGCACTGCAGTTTATATACTATTCAATTTTGGAAAAAAAGTCAGTGATTCATATTTTTGAAAGCGTGTTAAAACTCTTTTTCCATTAAGGTTGGGTAAATTGTTATTAAATTATAATTTCTTTTAACACAAACAAAAACTTCCTTAATGAAAATGGTTTGCTTTAGAACATGAATGAATCAACAACAAAGGAAAAAAAAACAACGTAAATTGCCGAAAAAAATCCCATTCAAATATATCAAACTAAATGGCTTCTACATAAAAATTGGGATGAGAAATGAAATTGTTCGAATTTTTTTAACAAGCGGATATGAATGAAAAGAGGGGAGAGCAAACAATAACATTGTAAGCCTTTTGAATAGTCGCCGAGTGTTGAAAGAATAATTGGCTCTTTTGTTTTTGCCCCGGACATGCCTATTCATCAATACGTAGACGTGTTTCAATCTCTGTCAGCTTTTGTTTTAATTTACCCCGTTGGAATATTAATCTGGATCAACTGGACTTGCTGAGTGCACGCTTTTTAATTTTAAATGTTTGTTTGGAGCCCTTTTGTTTTTGCAAATTATATATCTGTTGGAACCATATAAAAACTTGGCAAACAGAATATCTTAATAAACTTTTCCAAGGATCCTTTGCCTAGGTTGTTTTGTTTTTTGTTTTGTTATCCAGTATCCTAAAGAATTACGGCATACGCTAAAAAAAGAATAAGAGAAAATACAAAATACATTCGCACACGCTCGAAATAGGTTTTATATGTATAAAGAGACAAGTATTTGGACGTAGTAGCGTGCGCATAAAATTTTACTATCAGCAGACGACATAAATACACATTACGTCGCAAACTGTCCCTGTTCCAACCTTTAACCATTAGATCTCCGTCAGTACCTATAGGTAGTCCCTCAGGAGAAGAGATGTTGTCTTCGTACGGGGAACGTCAGCGAGTACGGTCGGTTTACGGCCCGTCTCGGCCTAACAAGATTCCCGTCGACCGTTACACCAATTTATTACACCCTTAGAAGGGATTTATACTTTTTGTGGTAGTTTCTGTCCGTGGCACGATGTAGGTTCGTAACGTATTATCTGCGAGAGTGGCTCATTGTGTCTCTGGCAGCTGTGGGCGACATCTGGTGCTGATGTCTTGTGTCCGGTGGTTAGTGAGACCCATTTAGGGTGACAACTAAAGAGTGATGTCCTAGTGCGGAGTCAGTTATGATAAGTTTAGTTGGGTTAAGTTAAGTTGTTACTTTATTATTGATCAAATCAAAATATGACTTTTGTTCTTTCGTGTAATAAATAAGACATTTTATATATAATATGTGTAAGTAGAACAATCACCCCTACGGTGGATAAGAATACAACCAAGAGAACAGAGCACCACTAAAAAACTACTTAATAAAACCGCATCCATTAACAAGGAATTTCTTCTCATGAATAAACATTAACGCACTATTAATTAATATCAGGGTTACTGTGCAACGGGCACAGCGAGCGGACAGCTCTGAAGTACAAGGGGAAAGTTTTTCAGTGGTTTCAGGAAGTTGGCGACGCGCCACGACAAGCCCGTCGCAAGCCCAGGGTTGTCATATCCGAAAAAGAGGCAAAAAAAGCCACATGAATTGTTGCACAGATAAAAATGGAATGCAAAAGCATGGACACGTATTTTTTTGAGCAAATAGGCACTTCTGTTTAACGGCTTGTGCATTTTGTTGCTAAGAAATGATACTGGTTTGTTTGAAAAATTAAGAGACTGTGCAATAAAAATCAGGATAAAGAAAAACATTTACTTTTTGGCGGGTAGGCTTTTAGTATAATTTTTCTTTTGTACGATAACTTTTATTTGTAACGAAAATCGCAACATTAGCACGTATTTTTTATTACAGCGAAATGAAATATAGCAATTATCTAATTGAGTATGCAGGGCTTGTTTCGCCAGCATCTGCTACTCGGAGCAGATTGAGTAATTAGCATAATCCCGACATTTTTGATACATAGACCCGGGTTAAAGTGGAAACTAGAGCGCAGCCCTCGGTGACAACCCTGCGTGACGGCGCGATATCTCGCCTGATGACGTCACTTTTATGTTCCATGGAATGAGGATTTATTAAGTCCACGATAAAGTAAATTAATTATAACAGTAAATGCTTTATTATGGAAACTACGAAACTGCTTTGCAAGGGAATTAGGATCAAAACTTTGGAAGTCGGACCTGCCTATTAAGCAATCATATATGAATCGTTCATGTCCAATGATGATGTAACATGCTCAGAATTTAACGGATTTTTTACAAGCCTTTTCAGCAACAGGGATTTTTTCAATTTTATACATCGTGTATTTTATTTTCACGGTTCCTATATCCTTCGTTTACAGACCCCATTTACCATGAACTGTTTACGTTAAATAAAATACTTTTTTAAGCAAGCTGTGGTTCCCATTGTCTCTCCCTGCGGAAAGGCGCCACATGACGCCGTTTGCCTTTGTCTAGTCCCTTTGTGACAAATATTTTGGTGCATTACACTTACAAGCTTTATTTTATGGAAAATAAATATCATATTTTCATTCAGTTTTTTTTTTATCTTTGTTATGGAGAAATTGTTTTTTCTATGAGGCTTATAATGTTTATTGCTTAGGATTACGTAAAATGGTAACGTATAATCTTGAAGATCTTTAAATACGAAAATGTTTAATGTAGATTATAGTGATATATATTTTCCGCCTTGGTATTCCTTTCTCTTCATTCTGCGTTTTCACGGTACTGTTTCATGCCTCAGTGATTTTTCTAAAGAAAAAGGTAGTTTTAGTTAGACGCTACTAAAACGAATGGTTTTCAAAAGCTCTCTAATATTCTCTTATTTACAAATAATCCTCATCAATTTATCCCGAATTGTACTATGCTTAATTTAATTATTTTATTAATATTTTATTGATTTATTTTTATAATATACTCTGCATTGTTATTTTTTCTATTTAATCGCTAATGTCATGGACTGATACATGGGCCCTGTAACACAGGAAGTTTTATTTCAATATTTCCCCACAATGGGAAACGAGTGAAGAGTGCTTATAAAAACATGAATAGCCTTTTTCCTTGTTAAAGAAGAATTGAAGAGAGCAATAGTTATTTCAATTAAAATCGAATAACAAGTAAAATATCGTAAAACGATGGGCCCGATACCGAAATGACGAATAGTATCAATAAAATCGAAGTTATGGACAAAGTAAAGCGATTATAGTTTTGAAGTTACATTGATACAGAAGATGGAGGATTGACCGAGGTTATTGAGGGTCTAGACTTAGATTGGATTTCTTACAAAATATACCAATTTTCCAAAAGCAGTTGAGCATAGTGAAAGCATAGCGATAATAGGATCATTTGTGTATCGTTATGAATATAAAAGAGGATGAGTGGAGAGGGAGAGGTAGACCAAAGAGAAGATGGATGGATTGTGTGAGAAGTAATATGAAAGAAAAGGGAGTCAGTGATATCGTGACGGCTGAGAGGACTTAATGGAAGAATGAAACGTATTGCGCCGACTCCGAGTAACATGGTCTTAGTATTGCCTGTGAGATGATCTCAAAATCAAAACATAGATATATTATATCTGTAGAAAAGTCGTTTTTGAACATCGAAAATATTTCCAAAAAGTTTCCAGGGTGTTAAATGATAACATCTGTGCACGCATCACGTAAAAATTACGAAACCAATGTAGATAACTATTAAACATAAAAATGGTGTGTAACTTCAAGTAGGTATTATTTAGTTTTGGTTTCATCGCAATCTGTTCATTCTATCATAAGTTAACACGCAATTCTGATACTCGGATAGTTGAACTCCATATTCGATAGATGGCGTTGTGCATTTGACGTCATTTTCTGAGATGGCGTTGTTAAGATTCTCCGCGGAAGAATGAAACTAGAAAAAACAATTTGGTAGGTAGCCTTAGGTAGCAAGGTAAGTAGGTTAGGCAGGTAGGTAAGTAGGGTAGGGTAGGCAGTTGACGGAAGCGAAGCCGCGGGCACTGCTAGTATTTAAATAAAATTAGAGGGATTCTAAACGCGATAAAAATGTCTCTTTCGATTTTAGTACATCCTCTAGTCTCTACAGGAGTACAAACGCGTGTAGCGAACACGTCCTTGAAACACTGGAACAATACAAGTTAGAACAAAAGTGTCGCGGCTGAGGTCAGAAAATCATTTGTCATCCGATCAGGGGGTATAAGCTCTTATTTTGAGTGTGCGTAAGGGACAGATGTATAGGACTTGTATACATCTGGGGTGACCATAAGCTCTAAGAGCAAGTTTATTTTGAGTTACAGTCGAACCATGATAGTTTTGACACGACATGCTAAGGGGGCAGGCTGACAAAATTATATATTGTGTAAAGTTTTGGCAGCTGTCAATTGCGAGTGTATCCATTGCTTTAAAGTTACCGAAAAGCGAATAAAACGCTGATCGTCGACGCTAAAAGCAGCATGTCTACTAAGGCTTTACGTAACACAACGAGCCCCGTATTTCCTTCACCAAAACGACTTTCAGAAACCGGCCAAGTGCGAGTCGGACTCGCGCACGAAGGATTCCGTACTTGGTAAATTGCGGTTTACGATTTATGACGTATTAAAAAAAAATACTTACTAGATCTACATAAAACCAATTTTCGCTGGTAGTTTACATAGTAATGTACATCATATATTTTTTTTAGTTTTATCATTCGCTTATTTTAGAAGTTACAGGGGGGGGACATACATTTTACCACTTTGGCAGAGTCTCTCGCGCAAACTATTCAGTTTAGAAAAAAATTATATTAGAAACCTCAATATCATTTTTGAAGACCTATCCATAGATACCCCACACGTATGGGTCTGATGAAAAAAAAAACAGGCAAAGGAACTCACTGTGTTTGAGCCTACACATTCGTAATAATTAAACACGTGTAATGTACCGAGAATGCGATAAATAGCGGCACGTGTCAGGCTGAACATGAGTTACTGGTGCCTCGTTAACCACTTGTTTCACCAGTAGCGCCGAGCGACGGGTCGTTGAGCTCCCTCAAATAGGGTTGAGCTACACGATGACAGGTCTACTGATAGTAAGCATCATAGCTGCAATATGTCTTTCTACTAAAGGACTTTAGACTTGTGACGCACATCTGAAAGGAGATATCTAATGACAAATGCAGGTGTAACTTTTGAAATGAAGTTACCAAAAAATTAAAGAAGTAGATATATTGAAGGTAAAACCGACTACCAAAAACCACTAATTACTAAGTCTCAAATCTAAACAGACACAAGAGTTCATTTATATCAAACGCACAATGAAATTCTACGGTTTAAAAAAATAACCATCAATGAATACGTAAATTTTTACAAAGCTTCGGACGCTGAGCTGTTTTTACGACAAAATTAACGTAAAGACAGGAAAGATTAATGAATAATCCAGAGCGGAACAGGCATCGCTTGCTACTTCCGTAACCTTTCGCAACTCGGCAAATAAAACAGCCTGTAGGAATCATTGATCGCTTTTCCTCTTAAACCGCCACAATGCAGCGCTCACGCGGAAAAAAGCGCTCTCTCTGAATACATTTAGGCGCTCTTTTGTTTTCATTTAATTTCACACCTCTTCCTTATTTTTTTCCTGCGGCTTGTAGCGTGATTTCTGTCTAAAAACCTTTGCATTTTCACAATGGCACCGTCTTAATAGACCCGCGGAAGGTCCGTTAACACTCTCTCTACTTTATATTAATTTTCTCGGCAATTTTTCAACTTTTCGAATTTTCTCAATTCGCTCCGGGGATTATAAGTCATCTATTTTTCGTTACGTACAGACTACAGAACTTTTTTATAATACCCCGCTGCAGAGTTAAACTTTTATTAAACGTTTTACGGGCTTGCAGACCCACAAGTTCGAAGTTGGTCCATTTGAAGTAATCCGATATAATTTATTAATCGAGTTTTACGTCAGTATTTTTGAAATTAAAATACAATCGAATAGTAGAAGTACTGTATCGTCGGTGCCTACCTACTACTTTACAAACAATTCTTTATAGTAAAGTGAACCGTTATCATTTGGATATTACTTCCCACAAAAACATTATTTACATAATCTATGCTAAACATGAATTCTACATTACCCAAGCCCAATAGAGTACCAATATAACACCGTTTCTAAAAGTCCGTGCAGCACCTGGCATAGTTCTATTAAGTCACAAATAGCTCGTTTGTATGAACCCTATGTTCGGCCTGCGCGTGTTCTAGTACCTAGTGGGCTCGCCAAATGCCAATATCCGGCCTTTGTATATTATCTTGACGAATATAGAAGCATAGTTCGAGCACAGACCTCTTTTTTTTCGACAAGTGTGAATCATAGATACAATGATTAACATAAAAAAGTTAAAAAAAACAGCGTGTTTGAAAAATTTCAACTTGATCGGTTCGGGATAACTGTTTTAATTTAAAATGCAGTTGGAAGATTGGACCGATGCATTAGTATCCAACTAACTAACAAGGCCAGTTATTAAATACAATCTTGTAAAATGGAGAATAGACTGAGCGACCAAATATGAAGTAAATAAGGGAAGAAACGTCCAGAGCCTTGAACATCGTCGCCAAGTTGCCAGCTTGTCGGTTTTTTATAGGTTGCATTTCGGGGATTTGCGATGGAATTTTATGATCTTATTCCGCCAAGCCCGTTTCATCATCGGACTACAAGACGTACGGGGCGGTGCGCCATCGGTATATGGTGGACATACAGCTAAGGAGTAGAATTCACTGTCGGAGTCTGTGTTTACAATCTCGGGGTCTTTAATTCAAGTGTGAGTAGGTTACTTCTAGGCATGCGTGCTACACCTTCGACCACATCGTCACTTATCATCAGGTGAGATAGTGGTCAAGCGCAAGCCCATTTAATAAGAAAAAAAAAACTTGTGAGGAATATAAAGCGATCGAGCGGCCAGTATTTGTTTGTTGGGGATCGTCACAGTTTTGCAGTGTCACCTTTGTCACTGATTATATTGCCCGCACGCAGGTCGTGGGGCTAAAACTTCGCTTCTAATGCTTGAGGTCGTGGGTTTAAATCCGGGCAAGTACCAAAGTTATTCTTGGACATCACAGGCAACGGTGAAGGAAATCATCGTGAGGCATCCTGGACTTAAATAGTTAATGTAAGTCTGAAATAGCCAAGTCAGAAGCCTGTGGGGTTCACAGAGGCGGCAAATTAACTCTGACACCAGAGATGGCCACACCTCACACGAAAAGAAGACGAAGACCGCACTTTCGCTTTTTCTCTTTCTTCAGAGTGGTCTATTTTACGAGGGTTTTGACCAGCCCATGTTCTATGTCTATTTATAGAATTGTAGATAGACGAGACGCGAATTGACCTCGTACTGTCTACCAAATCAATGTACAGTGAAAAAAACAACAAGCTGTATCTTTTTTTTTTGTTTCTTTGATTGCGAATGTCAAAATATTTTTTTTGCTTGAGCGAAAAAAGTGTTTTAAATATAATAAAGATAGAATATATAAAGATATTATATTGAAGACTATGTTGGAAATTAATCAATATACGAACGATCACAAAGCCGTACGTCAAAGGTCCTTCTCCGTATGATTACATGTCTATCCCACGCATTTCAATGGAGGTTATCTCATTGAAGATCTTGAACATCACATTAAAACCGAGTTACATTCATTATTTTGTAGGCATCTATATTTATATAAAAATGTATGTGTGTAAGTAGGTATGTACGTCCCTATGTACTCCATAATGGCTAGAGCGGTTTTGGTGGAATTTTCAGGCAATCTTCAGATTAGCTCAGCGGCGGATCCTGTGAATTTGGTAGCGATCGAATAGCATTTTTTTTGCTTTCGTGGTAATTTTAGTGCCGTGCGAATCCGAGGCGGGCCGAAAGTTTCTTATAAAATTATGCATAAGAATAGAAAACCTTACCTTTTTGTTTTCCGGTTGAATTTCCAATAACTGAGGTTTAGTATCAGCACTCCGTGAGTTCACTTCTGAAACAAAAAATAAAACAACTTTTATATTGTTTTCCGTCTCCTTTTTCCAGTCTTATTTAAAAAGAAAATTAAGACGTAGATAAGTAGTACGTACCTACCTACTGTGTAAAAGTAAAAGAAAAACACGAAGTACACGGGTTTATTTACTGTTTTTTATACTATGTATAACGCACTTAAAAAAATATTCATTATGTATATATAGTAAATATAACATCATTGATGTAACCTAATACCAAAACGACAACAAAATCAATGTCACATCGTAGACCGCCATAACACCCCTCTTCCAAAAGTTCAACTTTCTAAATTTAGCTCAACAGGCAAAAATAGCTCGTCGAGTTACGTAATGAAACTCTTCCCATCTCAGCAAAGTGTTTGTTGATGGCCACTACCCTGATACATAGTGTTTGAAAAGCTAATTTGCTTGGAGTTGGTCATAACTTATAAACTTCGTCCATTGCTGGACAAGCATTAATAGACTGGCTCGCTACGATAATATTATGTCCACTATGATTTGAGTAACTATTCTATCACAAATCAGACGTAATGTTTATGTTTTTGGGCAATATTTTGCGTTTTATTGAGCGTTAATAAGTTATTTGTATCGATAACCTTATATCGAGAGTATATAGGTCAGTATGATGAGCTTTGTCTCGTACACAGACACGTCATGTCCTTCTAAAATATTAGGATCAGTTTACATCGTCATCATGGTCATTAACATAATTATCAGCCTGGAATCAGACACTACTGTGTATAGATCTCCTTTCTTTTGTTTCATACGTTCCGGTTTTGTGCAACCCTTATTATTGCCCGGAACTTTGGTGATATTCTCAATCCAACATGTTTGTGGATGGCCTTCGTTTCTATGTCCTGTATAATCTTTGCCACCATTTCATCAACAGCTTACTCTGGTGGCCATCTAGGCGTCTGTTTAATGAACTTGCATTGTGTGATGAAAATCATGAGAAATCATGATGCTCATTTCCTTGCTTTGTGTAATTACTTCATTTAATTGCACCCTAATATCTCTATCTATATCAACATTTATTTGAAGGCTAGCTACTAAATCTCAACTGCCTACCTATTTCTAGTATTTCTCACCAACAAAAC
This sequence comes from Orthosia gothica, assembly GCA_949775005.1. Classification (NCBI taxonomy): domain Eukaryota; kingdom Metazoa; phylum Arthropoda; class Insecta; order Lepidoptera; family Noctuidae; genus Orthosia; species Orthosia gothica. Next base: position 25,361,752 of record OX459045.1, on the reverse strand, counting down.
AGTTTGGTGACCGCAGAGCTGGCCCTTTCGCCTCAGTGACCTTGCTAGCTGTCAAATGCCTTATTCAGTTCTAACTCTCGATTCGGTTTCCTAGCTTCCGATATTATCTTGCCCTGAATTTTAGTTAGGTACTCGTAGATAAGAAGGGAAGGATTGTATTTTAATATATATCTATAGATGTGTATTTCATCCAACAGAGCCAAATGGAGAGTGATCTCGAGGCGAGTGACAAGAACACCAGCAATCAGGCAAAATTCATCGTGACCACGACCGCTCTGTCAAGAGCGAAAAAAATAAGAAGAGAAGAGAGAATAGATGTACATTCTAAACTCTATCAAAATTCATCGTGACCACGACCGCTCTGTCAAGAGCGAAAAAAATAAGAAGAGAAGAGAGAATAGATGTACATTCTAAACTCTATCAAAATTCATCGTGACTACGACCGCTCTGTCAAGAGCGAAAAAAATAAGAAGAGAAGAGAGAATAGATGTACATTCTAAACTCTATCATAGCAACGCAAAATATTTGTAGATATGTGCGAGGTGAACTCTAGAAGTCCAGTAATGATTTCGAAAATGCACGGATCGACAGAAAGCTACACTTATAGACTACTTCTTTCTGGCAAACGCTATGTTTTTGTGGGCTAGGGATATGAGAGCGAAGCCGCGGGAAGATGATAGAGATGTCATTGATGGTAAGTACTTAAGGTTAGTACTTACCATCAATCAACCTGAAGTGCATACCAGCGCACACTTTGGTTTCCTCCACACATTGATAAACAAGCTCCATGTTCTATGGAACGAACTTTGAAAGCAACGTAAACAAGTACATATCATGAAAGATATCGTAAAGGAACTTCACGTATCGTCTTCTGCTTTCTGTTCATTCACCCATATGCCGAAACAAGACGGTCTGGTTTTGCGTAAGCGATATAAAATGTGATGATGGCCAGTTGTCGGTTAATATGGAGTTACTGCTTCCACCAAGTAGGTTAGTTGTAAATAACTTATATACGGTCGTGCAGTAAAATGTTACGTGTATATTATGGGGTATTGAAATTCAAGGATATTGTAAATGGTGATGTGAGCGATACTAAACATACGTCGATACTTCGATAGTTGAGGATTGTAAAAGATCGTGCAATGCACGACTTAGCTATAAACAACATATGGTCTTAGAGACCAAAAATGGACTTACAGGTAACAAGGCTTCTATCGGCTTGCAGATTGTAACAACAATGTTTGTTCGATAGCGAACAAACACAACACAAACATACACAAGAAATGGCAGATTGCTACAAGGAATACAAGTTTCATCTGTTTTGTTTGTTCTATACTTATCTTTCTGCATTGATGCTCTAGTGTTCCAAGCTCTACTTCTGAGCTTGAGGTTCGTGGGTGGTAGTTGCGTGAAACACAGTCAAAGATAATGCTTTTCATTTTGATAATTTACTAACATTCATTGCTTCATGAACGTAGTCGAGCAGAAGAATTTTGAACATACAAAGATCCAGGTTAGGTAGGGTTTCCTTCATAATTCTTCAGACTGTGTTATAAAGTATTACGCAGTTGGAGTACAAACGTGCTGTGGGTCTCCCACGGTACAGCATTATGCTGAGTGGAAGAATTCTTGCCACAGTCACGACATGCATCTGCTTGTACTTACTCATCATCCTCGTACTGTACACAAATTTTATATTTTATTTTAATCTTACTTTTCGTTACTAACATAATTGAAGTACTTACTAATACTACCGTTAATGGTTTAATTTATGGAAAAATCAAAAAAATTGTAGTTCGTTTTTGTGGCGAATAAACACTTTTCTCTCTTTCTTTCTTTACGAGGTTTGTTTCCTGGGTTGGACAAAGTGTTATTGCGTTTTTTATTTGAAATTTCTCAGATGCAGCCCGGAGTTTAGATTTGTAGTTAGTGTCAGTTAAATACTCGCCTTCTGTTACATTGAACTTAAACATAACTGGCAAAATATTGATTAAATATAATGCAATTGTATCTTTGCGTAACCCTTCATGAAAACAGTCGTGATGTTATTTTACTTATCTTTCTTTAGAAAAAGTCCTGTCTTGTTTCCCCTTTAAGGATGTTCAATCACAACATGAATGGGACAGCAGAGTGCTTCCAATTTAAACGAAAATGTTGTAGAAGTAAAGATTTTCTTGAAAGACTTGCCGAAAGCACTTGCCTTCATACCTACTTCAGCTGCCCTGTTGTATTGTTGTGATCTATTAAAGGAGTTACCTCTTCCTATTCAGTGAAAGCAACCCTAGACGGAGAGTGTTTTCTGCGAACCGATCATTTGGCAAACGATTATTTCGTAAAAGCCACCGTTCGTGAAATATTATTATATTATATATTGCCGTGTATATAAACACAGATTACATACGCTAAAGTGCAATTCACAACATCAGCATTTCATTTGACGATTGTTTGCTTACAGAGGGTTAAAAACAAAAGAACAACTATTTTATTGAGCACGCTTTCAAAATGCGTTTACCAATTAAAAGTAAACCTTTAAATATTACTGATGATAATCATGATTTAAATAGGTATTGTCAATGGGAAATCATCGGCGACCATCAACTTTAAGAGAAATCAAACTGTGTAAAGTTCAGGTTAAATCTACAAACGGGTAGCCTAAATCCTCCTTAAGTTGCAAATCATGCAAAAATACAATTCTACCTCTATCAAATTACTCCCCCACATTCTCACAGCCTGGCTGTAGCCGATAAGCATCTGCAGATACCTATATTATTTTGGATGAAACTTGATTTTTATGAATGATTGACAATTTTGCCTTACACTAGAGATTTTCTCCTGTATTGTGAGTGCGTATACAACATCATCTAGCTCTCAGTTAGTCGACATTCATGTGTTACCAAGTTTAGCAGGTAAACTGGCAACCCATAGGTTGTGGATGACTGAGAGCTGGCAACCTTATTTTTTCCTATTTTCTAGACCTGTCCTACAGACAAATGTCTGTCAAATGACGTTAGATCCTCTTGAAATATTTATTAATTTTGGGTTTTCAAACATTTTCAATAAATTGAATTAAGGTAATTGCGGCTAGATATTTCCTATATCATTCATGTAAATTAAGTTTAATCAAAAACATACGCACCTGCAGATTTTTGCAGTAGGATATCTTAGGCTATAAAGACGTAGATAACTCAGCAGATTACACACCCGTGTGTAATGTACTACATTTCACACGTAACTAAATTCGATAGCGATGTATAAAAGATTGGATCGTGTGATGTGAATGAATATGTGGCTCTCGGGGGACGCTCGTCGGATCCATGTTTTATAACACTATCTGTGCTCAGATTATTTCAAAATGGCTCCCGCGCTCCTCGCTATATTGTTTCTTTATCCTAAGTTTACGGCACACCGGAGACATGTGGTTTATGATTTTATTTTCGTGGTTTTTCAGCTAATATTATTGAATAATGGGTCTATGTGGGAAGGTAAAAGAGAAATAGCGCGATTTTTACAAGTTTCTAGTTAAGTGAAAAGGTGAGACGCTACTTCACACCTGAATAGCTGCTCAACTTGTACAAAGCGCAAGTTCAGTCATGCATGGAGTACTGTTAACATCTCTGGCATGGATATGCCTAATGCTAGCTTGATGTACTTGAGTCGATTGACAGACGGGCCAAGAGGTTTATTGGTCACGATGCACTGGTCGCATCAAAGCTCCAGAGCTTCGAACATCAACGCAGAGCTGCCAGCCTGTTGGTTTTTTATCAGTTACATTTCGGGCAGTGTGCGACGAAACTGTACGATTTGATTCCGCCTAGCCCTTTCCATCATCAGAATACAAGACGTACGGCCATGCGCTATCGGTAGGTACATAGTTGACATCCCACCCATACGCACAAAGTGTTTTGCTAATACTTTCATTGTGTGCACAGCTAAATAGTGGAATTCCCTGCCGGAGTCTTTGTTGCCCAATAGCTACCTACAACTTTGGGGTTTTTTAGCCAATAGTGAATAGGTTTCTTCTAGGCAAGTTTCACCGTAGACCACATCATCGCTTACCATCAGGCGAGATAGTGGTCAAACGCGAGCAAACAGAAAAAAAAACAGGTGGGTGACCATAAGCTCTTAGAGTATTAGAGTCTTAAAGTTGTTTAATGTGCGTAAGGGACAGATATATATGAATTGTATAAATCTGTCCCTTTTTTACAGTCAAAGTATGATAGTTTTAAAACGTCATGGTACGGGGGCAGATAATCGAATACCTGGTGGGTAGGTAATCTACAGATGTTAATTAATGGCTTCGAAGATATTAATGATTTTGTTATCTGAAACCCTGAGGTATTTTTTAAGATCACAGAAGCCTTTTTTTAAATTTCATGTGCGCTAGAAAAGGCTGAAAGACCTTTGTCCATCCAGGAGTGGACTGCGATTGGCTAAGACCCAATTTTTTTATCCGTAACTCAAGCAATGGTTTCAAAATCAACTTTGGCCCAGTTTTTTGATCCGTAGTTAAATTGTTGGTCTAACAATTGGTCAAATAATTAATTCTTCAACGTATTTGACCACTAGCTTCTGCCAGCTGCTTCGCCCGCGTGAATGGCGTAAATTATCCCGAGGATGTTCCCTCCCGGGATAAAAAGTATCCTATGTGCTATTCCTCACTATAATCTATTTTTGTGCCAAATTCCGTCCAGCCGTTTGAACGTGAAGAAGTTACAAATATACAAACACACTTACTCAAAACATTCGCCTTTATACTATTAGTGTGAAGTGTGATTTGTGAGGCTAACAAATTTAACTACGCCTAAGTTGACCTAAGCTGATTTGTGCAGCATCATCATCATCGTCATCCTCCTGCCCTTGTCCCATGTTACTTGGGGTCGGCGCAACACGTTTTCTTCTTCCATACCGTCCTGTTCCCCGTCACGCTATCACTGACTTCGCTTTCCTTCATATCGTCCCCTCTTTCTTCATCCATCCACATTTATGTTCATAACTCTTTTAGTAACATGCGTCTCATCCCTTCTCATCACATGACCATACCAGGACAAACGGTTGCCTTTCAACTTTTCTGTCACTGGCGCCACTTTCAAACTTATATACTCATTTCTCACTTGATCCATTCTCGTCGATCCGCACATCCATAATTATTTTCTTTCTTTTAGACTTTATTCTAAACGGAAAAAAAGTTTCAAGCAAAACACCTAGCCAACACAACTTTAATAAATAAAAAGCCCAATAAATACGTCAACAAGGTAACTAATAATGTAATAAGTCGTCGTGGCTAGGTGACCGTTTATCACATCGCCGCGTAATGCAATAAAGCCAACGTTAAGTGACAAATTTATATTTTGGCGCCGCGCCAATCGTGTCAATTCACTTTATAGGTAGTTAATGCGATAAGGAACTAAGTGCGTTCGGTTTTTTATTGATATAAATGTAGGCACGTGTAATTAGATACTTATATAAAAGAGGTATTAATTTCAGTCCAGAATGAATAGGTTACTTCTAGAAAACAAAGCCCCATCGTCGACCATACATAGCTTACCATCAGCCAGTCGAAGCATTGAACAGTCTCGGCCTCAGATCAAATAAAGAGTCAAGATGGAACGTTGCAAACAACATGGTGACGCCGGTTACAAATACGCCTTGCCGTAAACATACACAATTACACGCACTCACGTACAATGAAATTACGCCTAAGCTTGTCAGTCTAGCTTTTTATTTGATCTGAGAGTCCGACTGACAAGCTAAGGCGCAGTTTCGCTGTACGTGTGTGCGTGTAATTGTGTATTAATACGTCAAGGCGTAGTTTTAACCGGCGTCACTTTGTTGTTTGCAACCATCGACCACGCTGTTTGCAACGTTCCATCTTGACTTTTTATTTGATCTTAGGTCTAGGCATCAAATGGTAAGACTTCCCTAAAAAATGCATCCAAATGGCTCACTTCAAATCTTACTTCACGGTGAGATGTATTTGTATTGTATACAAAGGTATTTCGTGTCAATACACTTATTACATTTTATTTAGATGTTTATCTACACCCATGCTATAAATCCTCTATAAAAGTTCTTGAAACAGTAAGCTTATTGCCAACATTAAAACAGCCAGTGTCATAGAAACCATAATATCATCCAAACGGGTGTTATAATGTTGTACTAAATTTCATAATGCAACTCCTTTTTTACTCATCGAACAGCCACATTCTCATGGCATCTTTATGAATTTCAAAAAAAGAACATTGTCATGCACGCGCGTTTCACTACCACAGCGCCGTAATTTAAATAAAACTTTTCGAATTTTTGAGTTGACGTCGTATCCCGCCATTTTTGTTCAATAATAGTATTAAAAAAAAAAAAAAAAGTTGTTTACAAAAATGAGTGATACAAGCTTTGATAACACACCACCAGATATTTCTAATGCAGCAAAGGACATTTCTAACCAATTATTACCAGAAAAGTCGAGAAAACATTATAAAAAGACGTACCAAAATTTCATGAATCGGCAAATATCAAAGAGTAGTCATTCACATCATTTTCTGAAGATGTGCTATTAGTATATTTTCAAGAATTATCAGAAAAAATCAGATCTTCATCCCTATGGACCTTCTATTCAATGCTGAAAAGTACGCTAAGTATTAATACCCTATGGTTTCAGATCCTTTATAGAGGATTCATATCATGGGTGATAAAGTCTTGTATGCAACTTTTATAATTAGGTATTAAAACACTCATGTGATCACACTATTTATTATCAACCTCGGCTTCGCCTCGTGTGAAAAACCCACATTAGTGTTTTAATACCCCTTATTATACAACAGTTGCATAAATAACTATTATAGAATAGCACTTCTAGTAAGATAGTGAAGGCTATCAGAACATATTTTTTGGACAAAGTACCTAAATAAAACTAAGAACAACTACAACAGCAAAATATTTCTCTTCTTATTCTATCTTGCCCAAGATAAAGAAATATCACGTCATTTAAGACAGTAACACTATCCCGGGATATTGGTTTAAGCGTACAATGAAAGCAGCAAACGTGTCGAATTACGGAATACACCAAATGAAAGAGCGTGTGTTAAGAGAAAAGAGTTTTATAAGGATTTAGGCGCAAAAAAACAAGAGGATAAAACGTGAGAATAAGCAAGTAAGCGCGATAAATCCTGGCTAGCCTCCGGTAGGTTCACGCAAAACATCTTGTTATGTATTCACGAATCACTTAATGATTTAACTTAGGGAATGAACTGTTTCTGCCAAGAATTCCGAAACCTTGATAAAGGTTTTTTCTTGTAGCTTTATTTTGTCACGTCTGACTTATAACTGTTGAGGCTTCTCAACACAAACTGCAAAGAGTCCTTCCTTTTTTTTGCTGCTAACTGAAGTATATTTTATTTTTGACTACATGGCATTTGGAAAACGTGTCAATCTAAAAAATAAATAAAAAAAGTAATTAATTACTAACAACACGTTTTTTTTATTCTTACACTTTTTTTCGTAAAATAAACTAACTTGTAACTGTTTCTGAGTTTCTATAAACAACACAATTATGTTCCTAGAGTCGAGGGTCCCGCTCTGCGTACGTACTACTCGTACATGAGCGGTACAACCGCTTGACGCGGTTTCATCGCGGTTGGCTGCCATGGTGGTCAGCCGCTATTCCAACCGCGTCAGGCAGCTGGCCGCTCAAATGAACCGCCTAGGTGGCCAACCGCTAGTGCGTAACGGGGCTTTGGACTTTTTGACAATCGTTATCGCTAAAAAATATCACTTGACTGGACTCTGGAGTCTCTGCTTTGTCGTTCGATCGATAGGAGTCAAACTCGTTTCACCTTTTACGATTTAGTCTAGAGCGAACCGGTGAGCTTAGTGCACACTAATTTTATTAATGAAGAGTGCAGAGAATGAGTGCAGTCGTGGTCTAGTGGTATCGGCCGCGAATTAGTCGCGGCGATCGTAGGTTCAAACCCAGGCAGGCGGTTTACTTTCTGTAAATTATTTCACGACCAGTGCTATCAAAACGGTGAAGGAAAACATCGTGAGGAAACAAAAATTCGAATACATGTGACATCCACCAACCCGCACTGGGCCCGCGTGGTGGATTACGCCCCATTTCCTCTCACTGAGAAGAGGCCTACTGTGTCTCAGCAGTGGGGACATTTAAAACGGCTGATGATGATGATGAATTTTATTAATAACTAGTGTTCCGCCACGGCTTCGCCAGTTACAACTTATACACAAAACCTTCCTCATTATTCACTTTTTCTACTGGTGAGAAAAATCCTTCAGTAGTTTTTGTATTTATCGCGCACAGACGCGGCGGGGGCCTTTATTTATATTATATATATTACATAAGCAAATAAGTTGCACTCTCAACTTGCATATGCAATAATAGATTAAGTTATTACAATCTAAGTTTACCGACAGCAAAATCGAAAATCATATACTTTCTACGTAGTATGACGAAAAACTGTCAAAAATGTAGTACTTCCATCTGCCACTTATCACGTATCATCAATTTAAAGGAGATTTTAATGAAACAGAATCCATATAGAGCTTTTACCGTTATTATAGGTATCCATCCTTAGTACCCATCTTTAATGAGTAATGAACATATCATCAATATTGTACCTAAAGGAAATTGAACAGGAACAATTTTCTTTTAATCCATCAAGTCCTTTGGGTCTGTGAGTAATTGCAGGATACAGACTACAGAGTGAATATCGATTATTGTATTGTTTTTACGTCACATCAATCATGATTATTATTATATTAGCTCATTAATGTTTTCATCGAAGATGACCTATCTGTTTTGTATTTCTCCTAATTTTTTATATCTTGTATTGAAATTGTTGTTTGGGAAAGGCTTTCAGGTATTTGTATCTGGATAGGAACTTTCTCGTCGAATCTGTCAATCCGAAATCATGGCTCCTCGGTTTGAGTTAGCAGTCGGTCTTCGAAAGGGAAAAAAAAACACTAAAATATCCGCTGGCAGGAAGGGTATTACACACAAAGCCATTAAAATCAGACCGGACAGGCTAAATGGTCTCCAGACCAAGCGCTCCAAGTTCGTCCGTGACCTGGTCCGCGAGGATGTAGTTACACTCAGTATGAGAAGAGAGCTATGGAGTTGCTCAAGGTCTCAAAAGACAAGCGCGCCCTGAAGTTCCTGAAGCGTCGCCTGAGCACACACATCCGTGCCAAGAGGAAGCGTGAAGAGCTCAGCAACGTCCTGACACAGATGACGAAGGCTGCCGCACAGGGCCTACACCCCACTTAGTGAACAATAGGAACGGCAGAAGAAATGAAAAACTGGTATAAAATCTGTAGGTTTTAAATGCTTCAGCAAGGTTATGGAATATGGAGCGTATCTAAACTAACTTAAATTTAAACCGGTTCAAATGTTTTGTTGGTAAGAGGTAACTCTGTAACTCCACTCCAATCTGTTACTCCACATCTGATTATCAAAATTGTTTCACTTAGGGAAAACTACACTATTGCGAGTACCTTATGGAAAAATGCAAGGTCCCTTTGAGATAGGCTACAGACGCGAACCAGCGGGAAGAAGCTAGTTTACAATATAAAACCAAAGGAACACTGGAAACGTGTTTGATATCCTCCAAACAACATTTTTTTTTCTTTATTCGGACACTAGATTCTCATATGGCTACGTTTGTGACTCGAATAAATTACGTGAAAATGAATTGTTTGTTTATGCATATCTGTCGTGGTGGCCCAGTAGCTAAGACCTCGCGTCTCGTGCTTTAGTTTGTGGGTTCAAATCTGGGCAAGAACGAATGTGATTTTTTCGATACATATGTACTTTCTAAGTTTATCTTGGACTTCACTGACAACGGTGAAGGAAAACATCGTGAGGAATCTGGATTTTATAATTAACTAGAATGTCGAAAGTTATCCCGAGGGTACATATTCCCGGGATAAAAAGTCTCCTATGTGCTATGCCTAACTATAATCTCCGTCATTTCTCTTTCACCTCATGTAAAAGATTTAGGTCTGTACATTGACGACAGTTTTAGTTGGAATAAACACGTAGCTCAGGTGAGCCAGAAAGTCGCGTTCTCACTGCGGTCTCTCTATAGATTCAAGCATTTCCTCCCATCCAGCACCAAAATCACTTTGGTCCAGTCACTTGTGCTTCCCATTATCGACTATGCTGATGTTTGTTATCCTGATCTATCCCAAGAGCTTCTAAACAAATTGGATCGACTTCTCAACAATTGTATTCGCTTTGTTTTTGGCCTTCGTAAATACGATCATATTTCTTCCTACCGTTCTCAGCTTAAATGGCTGCCTATCCGCCTCAGGAGGTCCCTCAGATCTCTCTGCTTGCTCTTCACTATTATGAACGATCCTTGTGCTCCCGATTATCTAAAAACTTATTTCAAAGTGTTGGGCAGTTCTCACAGTCGTAACCTTCGAGCCTTCAAAAATCTACTCCTCCAAATTCCTTCACACCGCACCGGTTTTATGTCCAATTCATACGCTGTCTCAACAATTAAGCTCTGGAACGCGCTACCCTTTGGTATTAAAAAGGCTGAAAGCAAATTCACTTTTAAGAGAAAAGTTCGTAACCACTATTTGTGTCAGACAAAATAGCTCTCATCTAGAGACGTCTAGTCATAATAATTATTAATAGGTTTCTCGTTTTTTTATTGGTATTTATTAGTCTATTTTATTTGTATATGTGTATTATTAATATATATGTAAGTATAATATACTTTTTCGTATACAAGTTGTTTTTTAAATATTATTTTGTACCCCTTCACAACGTTGTTCTTTTTTAACCCTAAGGTTGACTGGTAGAGAATGCCTTGTGGCATTAAGTCCGCCTATGTACCACTTTTGTACATGAAGTTTAAATAAATAAATAAATAAATAAATAATCTATCACTGTGCTAAATTTCATTCAGATCCGTTTAGCCGTTTGAGCGAGAAGAAGTAACAAACACACACACTCACAAACTCTCACCTTTATAATTTTAGTTTGATGTAAAGTTTGAAATCGCCAAACCGCATTTGAGCATATTTGGTGATTAACGCTCAAATCTTCTCGGACCTTTGCCCTGCAGTGGGACACTACTAGGTATTAGTTTATTATTTATTTATTTATATTATGCATATCGTTTGAAGCGAGTCTACATTAAAACCAGAGTAGAAGGTTATCAGACTACCAAACATTGTTTACAAAGTGACCCGCCGATAAACTATTGAACTGGATTTATAATATTATACTTTTTATCGTATTTGATAAAGGTACACGTATTTCTCCAAGGGTCAGCGGTATGCTCTTGGTAATGACAAATGCCTACTGATAACAATTTTAAATAACTTTATTATCCCATGAAATAGGTACGAGTAATACACTTAGGCTGGTATTCCAGATGCTAATGCTCAACTCAACTCAAGCTGGAAATGGACAGTTGTGATTGCTCGTACTCAAGTCCAAGAACCTAGGACACCCAAACGTTACCGAGCTTTTTTAACTCAAAATCTGTGGAATTGAGTAGTGTTAGCATGTACTTGTACTCGTACTTGCTGACTTGGACTTTCATTTTTATTCAATACCTAAGCGTTTTTTTTTTATCGTCGAGCAATGCACATGCATACTGCGCTACCACGGGGAGATAGCGCAGCGCAGTTATGTGGGACTCCAACCAGCTAAAACTCCACGCTTATGGCGGGAACCTAAATTACCACACATTTTGTGTAATAATAATTCAGTAATGTCTGGGGAGTGGTGCGTCTGGGCTCCTGCTCTATGGAGTACACATGCCAAGCTGACGAATCAGATGCGAAATTCGAAAGTTATGATTGTTTGGTAGTGATGATCGGTAGGTGTGGCCAATTTTGAATTTAAATCAAGTATGAGCATCTGGAATACGGGCCTTAGCTTCCTAGTGCACAGTATGACTTCTTGGATTAACACTCAAATATGAATAATAAAAAAACTCAGTCCAATCTGGTTTTGTTTGAACAGTATGTGGCCAGTATTGGTTTTACCTTGCCTTTCAAAATTAAATACCCACTCATCTTTGCCCTTACCTTTCATATATTGAATAGCCAATATTCCCTTTAATATGAACATACGAAAAAAAAAACTCAAGCCCAGGGATGAAAGGTTGGCAAAATTGTAATAGGGTTGCGTAACCATTTTGTTCTCAGATTAGATACCGATTACCATACGATGAAGCCTTGTACGCTTTAATTCGTTATTTACATGTTTTATTCATAACTCGTCTTATATTTAAACTAGCTTCTGCTCGCGGCTTCGTCTGCGTATAATTAGTAACAATATCTTTATAAAATATAGCATGTAGACTATGTGTTATTTTTACGTATAAGCTATATTACTGTAAAGTTTCATCAAAATTCGTTCAGCTGTTAAAGCGTGAAAAGGTAATAGTTAGACAGTTCCTCTTCAATTCATAGATTAGCACAGATATTGGTATGGATGGGTTTGCCTAATAAAATGTGTAAAACTTACTACTTGGTATTATTCCAGTGAAAAGTTTCGTTAATGTTTCAACAATTTACTGACATAATTTATAAACACTGGTGTAATAACGACAGCGAAATTTGTATAGAAAATATATGGTCTTTAGAGACGGAAGATATTATTCCTTAATGAAAAGAGAGAACAGTATTCAAGGAAATATTTTCTAAGTGTTTTTAAAACATATGAAAGCAAAACGAAGTTCTTTAGCGACTGAATAAAATAAGGTTAACATCACATTTTATCTGGAGTTTGTCATATGCGAGAACCACAGGACCAGTTAAAGTTTCGACGATCTCGAGAAAGGCCTATGCCCAGTGAACGTCTTTCAGCGGAAATAAAATTGGTGACAAATAGAACATCACCAAAATTGGTAAAAGGTAAAATCGTCTTCGCGAAATTCTAGGATTTCTATTAAATAAAACCAATTGAAGCTCCAAACGATACCCATGTCGGTATCGTTAGGAGCTTCAATTAGTTTAATAGCAAGTCCATTAATTTGCAAAAGAAAAAATATTCACGAGATTACTTTCACCTAAGTCCAATTAAAAGTCATACATGATACGCTAGCTGGACCCTTTTCAATATAACCCTGCTTTCAGCTCCGGACGACGACCACAAACAAAATAATATATCCTTTTCAAGCCGACCAAAAGGTATTTCTACACAGAAAATCAAATATTTATGTTCAACTTCATTATTAATCACTACTCATCAAATTAGAACTTCATATGAAGAGAAATGACATAACGTCATCCCTGTATTCCCAGAAGGGTTGGGCAGAAGTGCACCTATGGTGTTTTTACAATTTGATGGGATCAATCAATCAATTGTCCTATTATAAATAGTGATAAAATTGACTAATTTGAAGTTTCCAGTAAAGGTCTATCCACACATATCAGGGCCGTGCCCGGGACCTGACAGGGCCGGGCCCAGGCATTGAAGCTCCGTCACTGGCCCGTGCACGCACGTGTGTGAACGAGTTCATATAAAATGTACACACCGATATTGTTTTGAGCCCATGACGGGGCACGGTCCGTCCACGTCCCGGGCACGGCCCTGATATATTATGTGTGGATAGACCTTTAGGCGTTTCCTCACTGACACGGTGGCAACCACTTTTATTTTCTTAGACATCATAGAACTCAATATTTGGTAACTTTCCCTGATAAGCAGATTCTGAATTCAAATTCTCATTAGATTTGAATTAATAATCTATGTACTAAACTATCTATGTACTAAAACTTATTATATGGTAAAGAAGTTTTAATATTACAAATATTTGTGTTCTGCTCTATTATTAATAATCCCCTACTCACCAAATCAGAACTTCGTATGAAGTGAAATGGCCATTAAAACTCAGGACGTCAATCGAGTTGTTGATACAAAATATCTATTTAGTCCGTCAGTTAGATAACCTACAAATATTAGTCACATATTTTTTCTTTTGCCATGCAAACAAAAAATTAAAACGATACAGTGCGCTGAAATATCGTGTGACGTTATGGTGTGCTACACTTTATACTGACAAAGTGACGTCACAAGCATCCACTCCTGAACTTTGATACGCTTTATCTTTGTCAATTTTTATTTATTTGATAAAGCTAAAAATACGTGCCCAATTTTATTTGATAATCTCACTGACGGACTAAATAGAATTATATTTTTTCTACCCAGGACACATCCCTATTTCAATGAAAATAAACATTCCAGAACATTAGAGGTGGTAATTTCTTTTTTTAATTATGAAATATTCTTTTGAAGGCTTCTGAGGCTAAAGCGAAATTAATAAGGTACTCGGGGAAGGTACGGATGCCCCGGAAAGTTAATTAACTACCTTTTTCGACGGTTTTTATAAAACTTTACATTTTTACTTCCGAGTGTGAAATACTTTTGAAATGTTTATTTGATTTTGGTACTTATTCAAAAGACGGGTACTTATACTTTTTCTTTATTAGAATTACGACTTTTATGAAAATTACTTTTATTTTTAAAGTGGACATTTTCATTTACTGCCTTTTATGAAGAAAAATCCGAGAATTATTTTATGAGAACAGTAAACTGGCGAAACCGAAAAATGATAAAATATTATTTAAGAGCATTACTTCTTCTCATTAGACTTTTTTCCGTTATCTATACCATACGAATATTATAAAGAGGAAAGATTATCCAGGCGCGGACTTTATAACGCGGTGTGACCGTGAGAGATTCTCTAGATTATTTAAACCACATATTGACGTCTGGGAGGAACTTTTAGCCGAATGGCAATGTAAGTGGGATAATTCCATCAAGGGCCGACACCTCCACCAAATCATCCCATCCGTCGCGTGCGGCTGGCCAGGGCGTCTACTCCCTAAGCACGAAGTCCGTAGTTTCGACCTTAGTTACGGGCATTTCCTACTCCCTATTACCTACGGACGGATGATTCGTTCGGGGCCCGAACGAAGAATGAATGGTAACACAATTTGACAGTTGAACCTACTCCCTATGCGTTTTTATCCGTTCGAAAAATTGAATTTGACACTTGTTTTAACGGATTGTTATGTCAGATATTACGACAACAAAATAGTTATCGTCAACCAGACGAAACTTATAATTCCCAACTATGGCTGCTTTTTTAATGCTCGCAGAAGATCTACAGGAAGAGCGGAGGCAACGTCGACGACATTTGCGCCAAAACTTCCAGTTGGCAAGTATGCCCGACGTTGAGTTCATAGGGAACTATAGGTTCACTCGGGAATTATTTAAGGACTTGTGTGAGGATCCTTTTGCCTCACCACTTACGACGAAGTGGTGTTGATCCAACAATGAAGATAAGGATATTAAAGATTCTGCAATTTATTGAGCTGTATTACCAATCAGTCCCACCCATTTTACTGTTGTTATTCTTTTATTTCAGATTCCCGCTGCTCTTAATTTTTGTGCCCGGGGGAGTGACCAAGGTGCAGTGGGCCTTAGCAGTGACGTTCTAATCGCACAACAGACAGTGTCACGGTATCTGCGGCATGTCGCAAATTCACTGAACAGCCCCTCATTAATAAAAAAGTATTTAAGGTTGCCACAGAATTTGGCTGAGAGGAACCTTATAAATAAAAAGACAGTAAGTTTAAAAGCTTGTACCATTTTTCTAAAACAATTATCCATAGGTATTTAATAAAATATAGCCTGCCATTTGGACAATGACTACCTATGCTTTGAAGAGTGTTTATACCTACTTAAAGAGTGCACTTAAATAAAGTTGTATCATAAAAAAAAATATGAAAAATATGGCCTGCCAGGTGTTACAAGAAATTTTGGGTACCCACTGGGAATTCATGATGACCCCAATAGACAATAACATACAAAAACATGCTCGGTCCACTATACAGCATTGTTTGGCATTTTAAAAGGCCGATTAAGATGCCCCTTAGTAGCAAGAGAGCTGCATTTACAACCGGGCAGTTGGTATTTGTCACAATTTATACTGGGTATAGCCATGTTTTTCTAATAACGCATTGAATGGGTGAAAAGTATTTTTTTCATCTATTTAAGACATTGAGGTAATAATGTACTAAGCACATTTAAGAGCATATTTTAATTATATTTTCAGGTATAATTGTCGTTGCCTGCTGTGTAACCAATATGCTTAATCAGGCAGACTTAGAAGCACCTTCCCTCAGCGAGAAGATCTTCAATTTAAGCGCAGTAGATGGGGAGAAGTGTCTACAAATATATTATCTGCCCATCAAGCTCTTCAGCAGGAGCAAAGAGCGAGAGACAGATTAGTGCAATAGCTAGAAGGAAATAGATACTTATGCATTCTCACAAGACAACTTCACGAATAAAACAAATAAACATGCATTGGGCATGTGTATGACTAGATGTATGAATGTGAGTGAGCAAAAAAAGTATGAAAGGATTGTAGCAGGTGGCATTCTGTAGTTTCTGCCTATCCCCATGGGAAAAGGGCGTGAGTTTATGTATGTACCTATGTATTATTGACTCGTCGCAATAAAAGCATTGTTTTTATTAAAAAAAAAATTATTTCACCATTCAAATCTTAATAAATTTAACAATTAACAACACTATGACTTATACAATAACTACAAAAATACATCTACAAGAGGCAAATAAAAAACTTTTATGCAAAAATATACTACCAACTTCCAAATGAAAAACTACAAAAGTGAAAAATAACATATTTTTGGAAGTTGGTGTCTTTCGTAGGTACAATTTTTTTGCGATATGATGGACACCAACTGCCAAAAATTATGTTATTTTTCACTTTTGTAGTTTTTCATTTGGAAGTTGGTTGTTTTTTTTTGCAAAAAAGTTGTTTATTTTTCCCTTTTTAGTTTTTTAGTTTTAGTACCTAATAGGCAAGTTGTTTAGTAAGGTCCCTATAACGCCAGAATAGATTACCCGAATAACATGAAACTTGAACATAACCGGTGAAATAAGAGATCTGCGTACTCCTTTAGAGCGTACTGGCGTGATGTTATGTTATGAAATGGTATAAAAAGTAAATGGACAATCCCGAGAGTTTTGCCGTTATTTATTGAAGAGTTCTGTTGTATATCGCCGAAGTTCTTCATCAGACCTACACCAAATTAAAATGGGACCAATTTCTAAACATACCCTTTCAAACAAAATAAGATTTTTTTAAATCGGTTCACTATTGACGGAGATATCGGTGAACATACACAAAAAAAAAAAACAAACAAACAGTCGGAACATAGAACCTCCTCATTTTTGGTAAGTCGGTTAAAAAGACGTTTCATTTCATAAACAAAGTAGTTTTGAATTTGGTAGTTTGCACACTTGATTAGTTACCGAAATTAAGTGTTGATAGGAAAACAACCTTTGTGGGACTTACCCTACTTAAGTATGAAAATCGCCAAAATGTTAAAAGATAAGAAAAATATTTATTTGTGACCCGCACAGGAGACTTGAGAATTAAACAATAATAAAAATAAAACCCCATGTGAGACCAAAAAGGCTCCTATCTCAGAATGTGCAGTGATACTCAAAAAGGAAATAACGCTGCCCTGATATTATAATAATTCATATTTAAAAAAATACATGTAGAAGTATCCACGTGGCTTTCCTTTTACTTATCAGTTATAAATTATTGCTAGGACCTTAATTTCTCTTACTTGTCTACTTCAGTCTCAAATACCTAATAATCTGAATAAAATTAACAACACAGTATAACAATCAAAACATAGATTTCCTTTTATTTATCACTCTTAAAATATTGCTGGTAACTTTGTTTTTCCAGAATAATCAGCTTTACTTCATCGAGCATCTCATTTCTCCTAGTTTTGCTTATAAGCACTTCCACCTTCGGCAAGTTTTGCAGCATGGGTGGGTGAGATGGCAGCTGGCTCTCTTACTGGTGGACCCTGTGCAACAAAAACTGAATATCATTGACAGATTCAACAAAAAATATATGATTGTTTATCTATAATTTATTAGTATTTAGTAAAAAAATAGTCTACTACCATATTAATAATTATTAGTATTACCATTGGAAAAGCTGGTTGTGACTCTTGACTAGATTTGTGGCTTTCCAAAACTCCATCCAATAATCGATAGGATCTTTAACTCCATTTGAAAGCGGGTTGGTCCTCCCAATGGACCGTCTGGCAGCTCCAGCAGCTTTCTTGGCCAATGTTTTTAACAGCCCACACCTAAAATTTTGATATTTGGTTAATTTTAATTGCATATAAGGTATAATATATAAATACACAATACTCTTAAGTACTGTTACAGATAATAGCCCAGTCAGTAAATAATTAAAAAGGCCTTTGCCAAAGCGTAGTCGTGATTTGCACAGATGTATTCGTGATTGTAACGCCTACTGACTGGGCTTTAAGTATTTGCAGGATGACTGATTATCATTGTTTGCACTTTACTGATGACAAGACCTCAAAATCATATTAATATTGACGAGTAATGTAGTAAACTCACCCTTTGCCGTTGGTCCACGAACTTTGTGCAAATTCCCATTGAAATTAAGGTGCTTGCACAGGTTTTCTTACAGCTGCTTTGAGCGAACTCATGAAGTCGACAAGGCCCTCAATTTGAACGTAATTTGCTGCAGCGGTCGGGGTCATTTTAATTAATTATTAATGAAAACAAAAATCTGCCCGAATATTTAATAGGAATTGCTTGACGTTTCATTTGAAAGTTGCCGTCAAACAGAAAAAAGGCAATGGTATCAACAGGATAATGCCACTTTCCGGACTAAAATGACAAAAGTAATTCATTTCTATATTGATAGACATGAAAAAATTATATTGTTAAAAATATGGTCATTTTCTAACGTAAAAATAATACTATATTTTGTTTAGTAAGTTTGAAACCACAAACTAGGAAAACCGGTAATCGACCGTTAAAATAGTACAACTCTAACGTCATCCGTCGTTCGTTCACGAAAATTGTCCATGATCCCGTTCGAAGCTCAATAACCCGAAATCGTTAGGGGGTAGGGTGCACTCCGAAGTTTCGGAATACTTTCGGACGGCCCGTAACTTCGTCGACGAAGATAGGGAGTAGACGCCCAGGACGTGGCTGGAGGTGGATCACTGTGTTTCCCAATTTCTCACAGGGCATGGTAACATTAAAAGTAAATAATTTTCCTACAAGCTCGTTGCCTCGCCTATATGTCAGTGTTCTACATCTGATTGCGAATATGTACAATCTGCACATCATATCTTGTGGAAGTGTATTCTTTGGCAGAATGAACGCAATATTATGTTGAATAATGTACAGGCTACCTGCATCAGGAGTTGTTTACTATACGGGCCTTGTTGACCGTGCGTTCAAGCGTTTTTGCCATACCTATTATTGGAAACAAATATAGCAGCTAATTGATAAAGATATTGGGAGAAGTACTTATACCACACAGGCGGAGCCGTGGGCGGCAGCTAGTTAGTTTATAATTTTGAAAGCAGGTTTCAGTTAGCCTCTAAAAACGAATCTGGAATCTGCCCAGGTATCTGGGTGAATCTGAGAATTAGACCAGTAGTTTAGATATATACAAGCTTTATAGTTTTAAATTTTAGAGAGAATAAACCAATAAAGTATGTCTTGATGCCTTTAATTATTAGTATAAAAACCGGTCAAGTGCGAGTTGGACTCGCGCAAGAAGGGTTCCGTACCATTACGGAAAAAAAATCACGTTTGTTGTTTGGGAGCCCCACTTAAATATTTATTTTATTCTGTTTTAAGTATTTGTTATTAATGCGGCAATATAAATACATCATCTATGAAAATTTCAAGTGTCTAGCTATTACGGTAAGTGAGATACAGCCTGGTGACAGATAGACAGACAAACAGACAGACGGACAGTGGAGTCTTAGTAATAGGGTCCCGTTTTTACCCTTTGGGTACGGAACCTTATAAAGATGGATGCTTATTATTGGACTCACCACATCCATAAATGATAAATAACGAAACACTAATACACACACAACAACACACATAACTATACACATAATCCAAGTCTTTCCAAGACTGACAGAGTTCCCCAAGCACCTGCACCTTGTTAATATAATACAGAAGAGGCTAGTTATAATATAATTACCGACGATATTGTACTTGTGCCGTGTACCGCTAATGAATACCCGCAACCAGTGTCTGGGAGCAAGCGAAGTAATTTATCTTAGAAACCTAATTAATTTCGAATATTTAGTGCGTGTAATGATTATAAGGGCGCAAACAGACGGCTGGTCGATCGACGTAAATCGAAGGGAAGGCAAATCTCTTGTAAAACAGTTTACCGCACTTCAGTGATAAAATTTTGTCCCTGAGCTAGTCCAGAGTTGTACGGAATTTCTATCAAATGGCTAAGCCAGCATATATATTAGTTTTGTTACTACTGACCAGCGGTCTTCAGCAGTCTGCAGGTACCCACCAGTTCATTTCGGTTGAACGACGTTAATAGTTGACTTTCGATATAGATGAGTGGTGTGTTTTTACCTGATGATCGCCCATATCGATCGATGGTTGGGTTGTTCATCGATAGAGCATTTAACGAAATGGAATAGTAAAATATGTATCAAGGCGAACAGTAGCCGCTGGTCAGTGTCGATCAGCCCAAATCTGGTTGCACCTTTACGTAGACACGTTCTTTTACTACTTCCTAAATAAAGCCGTCTCAGTGGATATGAAGTCTGAAGTTCATAAATTATGCTTGATTTAATCCTGGGCCAAAAATAGTCTGCGTCTTTACTTATCTTAAAAGAGGATTAGACTTCGGTGTCTGAAAGCCTAATCAAGAATACCTCATCTGTAAATAAGCTGCCCCTATCTCTTGAGATTTGATTGCGATTAGTTAACCTTAATTGGAAACAGTTTACGGATTGGGCAACAGATGAATCAATTAGGAGTCTAGAATCCCAGGTGGTAGTCAATACTACAATGAGTCAATGGCAAACTTGCCAGACCACATTAATTTTAAGATCTTTCTGTATATAGACACAGAGATTGAGGATGTGTTTCTTTGTGGTTCTTTTGTGGTTCTATTGGTGAAGTTCTTCAGAAGGGCCAGGTGCGCAGTACTCAATGCTCATAACCGGCGTGCGTTTATGACTAAATGTATGAATGTGAGTGAAGCAAAATAAGTATGTAATGATCGTCGCAGGTGGCGTTCTGTAGGTTCTGCCTACACCCATACGAAAAACGCGTGAGTGTGTGTATGTATGTTAATTTAATAATAAATATTTCGGTCGATTAATTTGATAGCTTTTGGCGTAATAAGCAGTAACTGTTGATCGAAATCCACTAATCTATTTGACATACTATTGTACTATCGATAGTGCATCAATTGATTGGTGTGGAAACACTAAGAAACTCCAAGTGGAAGAAACCTAGTCAATAATTTCAATATTGTCTAAGACACAGGTCACAAGCAACAAAACGATCCAATATCTCATTAATTACATCCAGCAGAGGAACAAAACGAAAGTGTGGTTTTTCCATCCATCCATAGAACAGCGTAAATTAATCAGAGTGCAGATTGAATTCGCATCGAACTCGAGGAGAAGAGTTCTATTCACCTCGACACCGAGCTGAATAGTTTCCACGTTCACAATACTGAACAATGGCTCCTTTGTACGCGTGGAATTATCGACGAAGATTTGCAAAATGTATTCAGATAAGGCGTTCCGTTCGCTGTTCTAATCTTAGACTAACCGTGAGGGAATACATAAGTGTAGATTCAGATTCATCCCAATCTCTATCTAAATACGTTGTTTTTATTGATAGATATACATAGTGACTTTTAATTGGCAGCCTTGGCAGGTAATAGTTCAGTCTGGGGGTGAAAGTTTTCACGAATATGAATAACTTTTACCATGTCGTGGTGGCCCAGTGGCTAAGACCTCGCCTCTCATGGTTGGGATCTTGGGTTCAAATCCGGGCAAGTATCAATGTGACTTTTTCAAATTCATACTTTCTAAGTATATCTTGGACATCACAGTCACAGGTAACAGTGAAGGAAAACATTTGTTTTTTTTTTGCTTCTCGCAGTTCAATCAAAGTGATTGGCTACAGCTTAACCTCATCTGGAGACTAAACTATACCTCCAGCCAGGGCATCAAAATCTTAACCCCTTAATGGTAGGCCTCAAAATGGTCGCTTACCATTTTGTGGCCTACCATTATGGGGTTGAACTTTGGCTCCGTGCGTCGCTGGGGGGACAATAAAGGCTGGATCGTGATTAAGTGATTCTACCATCCGTTCGGAAAATACCTACGTGGAGAAGAACGGACAAGGGAAAACATCGCGAGGAAACCTGAACTTATATAGTTAATGTAAGAAATAGCCAATTCAGAGGCCTGTGGGGTTCCTAGAGGCTGCTTAATTTACTCTGACACCAGAGGTGACTACATCCTCACACGAAAAGAAGAAGACCATGCCATTGGACCAAATCTGAAATCGTGAAAACAAAGACCTGAATGAATGTAACAACTTTCGAGTTATGAAAACAAATATTTCAAGTTCAAAAAAGTTAGTAGAAAGTTGGTAGTTTAGTTAAAGTTGCTTTTATTCATAACTTTCACAATACACAAACTTGCAATAAAAGTCACTCTGTATTTCTTGGGATTCTTAGCTCCTGGTTACTTCGTCACCCTGTGCCCAGTATAAAAGGATGCATCCAAATATATAGTTGATTTTGTTAGAACATGGAACTTCTAGCGATAGTGAAATCAGATAAGAAACGATAAAACCATCTGATAAGCAAGAAATCAAATCAGTAGTCATTGTGTATTATGTACACAGAACATACATTACGTGTAATCGCTAAGGTTTGCATGGGATAAAACTGTATATATAAAGAATAAACTATAGTTCCACTAGTGATATCCACGGCCAAACAACAGTTCATGTAATTTCATTCTAATAACCTGATGATGACTTAAACGATAACCGTATACACCGCGCAATCATGATAATAGAACAATGGTTAAAACAAAAACTTGTTGAACTCTCGACTCAAAACTTGGCCAAGTCATATTTAAAGAGTTAATTAAATAAATTACTTGTTTCAAGTTCCACAGAACAATCCAAGCCGTTGTTTCAACACTCATTGAAGTACGCCAAAATTCCAATATTAAAAGCTCTTGAAATATTTTCATCAAAACTGGAGTGTTTGCCGCAAAGAGTTGAACAATAACATCGTTAAGCCCTTTGGAAACAGACCAGTATTATTTGAGCTACCCTAACTTTCTCTCCACTTCTTTATTTTAAACTCAAGGGGGTATCAGGAATAGTTGACGGAGTTCTTGATAGCTTGGTTGTAAATAGTTCAGTGGCGGTTATCGCAGTGATTGAGCAAGCCAAGGCCACACGGTTCGTGCTCCGAATGGAACACAAATGCGTCTTACAGTAAACAGTGTATTAAAACAATTCGAGAGTATATTAGTCATTGTTTTCTGATGATTGTGACTTATGGGCCTTGTTATGCATTTGTTTGCGCACGTTGTTTAGTTATAAGTAGTTTATAATATAAGCTGTGCTTTGCGACTCTTCCCTTAATGATCCTTCGTGACGAAAAATTGGCCAATTTGTATTTGTATTTCTCGTCGTAAGTGTCTAGAGTTTTAAGAAATTTTATTACTTTCTTTAATATGTAGTTAGGTTGTACAAACGCGAAAACTGACTTGGTTTCATAAAGTTTACCTAACTTTATCTGCTGTCCAGCAGTGGACGTCTGACGGCTGTAATGATGATGGTTTTAATTTGATAATAGAACTGTTAACGCAATAAGAGTATACCTAGTAATATACAGTTAATTGATGAGAGATTTTGTTTTTCATTCTATGTGAGAAGTTTGCAAAGCCTATTATTTAACTATTTATATACCAATAGGTAAAATAGAAAATAATGGCATGGCGTGCATGTTATATCATATGGAGTTTAGTCCACTGCAACCACAGCATTTAACTTCGCGACTCGGAAGACAAATTGCCGACGGAGCTCAAAAGTCCGGTATGGTCAGAATTCTAAAGTGATTGCACTGGCTATCTCTGCCGTTTGATATATGAACTCGGAGGCCAATCTCTGTGCAGCACAGCAGAAAAGATCCCATTAGTTTTCTGAAAAGGAGACGACTAGTAACCCCCGTTTTCAGAATCGAGAATTTCTAATTTAATGCTAAAGTTTGACAAGCTGTCATGCTAAAGTTGAATAGTTCTCTACTTCGAATTTTTATTTCAGAAACTAGGTTCTTGGGTATTAACACAGCGATGTGTTTTAAAGTGGAGTCACCTTTTTCAAAACCTAATTCAATGTTGTAATTTTCAAGTGATAGGTATATTAAGCAACATTTTACCAAAACTGTTATCACTGCCGTAGATTATTTCAGAAAATATCCTAAACTAAACAGATAGGTAGGTACACCTTTCTTAAATTATCGCGTTATCTATCTCGGAAGCGACCCATGTTTACGTAAACGTCGGTTTACTCGCAAACAGGTTTACGTTAAGGTTTACGTCTCGGTTTTTGGTGTGAACAAATGTACCTATCGTGTTTTCATTAAGTGTACCTCCTAATGCTTTACTTGCGGTCTCAGTTCAGAATTTATACTGAACATTTACTATTTCGTGCTTTGTTTAAATTAAATAATTCAAATATCCTTTGGTTTACCGCGAGATTAGACAAGGGTTTAGAGGCTAAGTTTGTGCCTACCTGATTGCTCAATAACCGAGTTGCTTGTGGTTAATTCTGACCTAACTTTAGAACAGGATCGCTTACTTATGAAATCTTCGATCTAAGTCAAAATATATAGGTATCAAGGGATGGACTACCACCCTTCTACCAAGAATGAAAAACAATATACTCAAAAATATGTAATAATAATAATCTTCGTCAATATTTCGTTTCAGACAAAGTGAAGAAAATACTACGATTGTCGTTGTGGGGGGTGACCCTAAGCTCTTCGAGTAAGATTATTTTGAGTGTGAGTAAGGGACAGATGTATACACTATTACTCTATTAGCTTATGGTCACCCCCCAGTAAATATGAGTGATCGCCATCGTTTTTTTGAGTTTATAAATTTTCATTATTACTGTGATTAACTTAACAAGATTGCAATACAGACCGGTCCATCCCGATCAACGATTTGAACTTCTTTGCTTTAGAAATTATAATTATAATCAGTCAATACGGACCTCCTTTAATTTTAAGTCAAAGTCAATAATAAACTCTATAATATTGCGATTTTACAACTGTATTTAAGTTTCCTTGTGTAAACATTTGAAGCAGCATCAATAAAGTTTTGTTCGGATATTACTCTACGATTGCTGAGACTGTTTGGATAGCAAAGTCGGCAGTAAGGGAAGAATAGAAAAGGAAGTTTGGAAGACAGGAAATTGAATTTGAATAACGTGTGCAATTTCTAGAATATTTTGAATAGGAACGAAAAGCTTCATCGCTTTTGTTTATGTTGCAACTAGATTCCGCCCGCATTGAATTAATACTTCCTCCTACATCTTTCTAACCTATTTGCTTGAAAACTGTTTTCTTATCCCAAGGGAATATTATACCGCACTGGCATGAAAAGTATCCTATCTTCAATTCCAGATTATTAGCCTTTCAACCAGATTCGTTCAGCCATTCTAGAGTATCTGAGTAACAAACATAAATCCATCCAAACTTTCGCATTTATAATATTAGTAAGATAATATCTGATAATGTGATTTATAAGCTGTATGTTTTATTACAATACGTTTAGCAATTTTCTTGGCAAAGTGGTAGGTTGAAAATTTTTACGGCAACCGCTGACTGGTGCCACACGATACGTTGATATGATAACGACGCGATGACGAGCAATTATTCAATATTAGAGTAATATAAAACTCTTCGTCGCAACGTGGTCGCACTGTCGCGTTTACCTGTTGCGGAAGCCATAAACTACCTGTTTCCGGTCAACACCCAAACGAGCAGTAACTCCTTTGAACTGCCCACTTAAGTCCAAGTAACCAAAAAAGGGCAGCCTAAACGGCCACATCAAAAAGTCATAAAAAAGACCATCTTGAGAGCGCATCCGTCCCTCTGAAGCACTCCGTAACAATCAGGGTCACTTGGAGTCGGTCTCGAGTGCACATTACGAGTCGCATAGACCGTCAAGTGTCGGTCTAAGGATCCCTAGCGAGACTAGTCCTGGTTAAGTGGGTACTTACCTACTAGTAGCTATTTATGAGTGCCCAGTGAAACACGGTGATGGATTAGTTAAGAGTTATACATAGGTAGTTGAGCTGTCAACATTTTTACGTGGTTGTTTTACGGCCCATTTCCTTTCATAGAAAGAAGGCATATAGTGTCTCAGCAGTGGAAACATGTTGGTTCAAAATGGCTTAAGGATTTAGCCCCTATATTCTAAGTCATTCCGTCCTCTCGACTCAATTAAATTGACACTTACCTTTAATTAACTGCAATCGAGGGTTTTTTCGGGTGGTTGTTGGGCTGAAAAATTCTAGAGTGGCGACCGCGTGCCGGAAGACGCAGCGTTGGAAGTCCACAATCAAGGTGGAGCGACGACCTGGTCAAGGCAGCGGGCATGCGGGGGATGCGAAACGCACAGGACCGATCAGTGTAGCGACCTATGTCCAGCAAAGGATCTCTTTCAGCTGAAATGATGATGATGAGGGTTTTTCCATTGATTTGGCGACTACGTCGATTGGGGTGGAGGAGTTTTTTTTTCAAAAGGACTTAGAATATGAAACTTTTGTTCATAGGTACTATGAAGTTCCAGCCAAAAGTTAACCAAAGTAAAAATTAAGATCCTATTTATGTCATAATGCTTTTCCTATGAGACCAAAGAAGAACAAAGACACAAGAGTTGAGGCTCAAAATACGAAATCAGATACGACAATAACCAAATTGCGACAGTAATTAGAAATCTTACCACCTGAACTAATTAATTTCACTAACAGTACCAAACTTAGTTATCCTACCAACCGAAAATAGGATACAGGTACCAAACAATAACGTAAACATATCTGCCGGGACATCTCAAGACGTCTCAGGAGCCAGGATGTACCGGGACTGTTTACATAGTGTTGTTCCCGCTTCCTTGCAAGCCGTCGTCTATAAATACATACGAGTTCTTGAGGTACGTTCATCTAGCTAACACAAATAAACAATCGTAATTACTACCGTTTTTGTCTACAGCAAGCTATTTATAAATGTTGGATTATACGGAACTGGTAATTTAGAGAATGGAAAGAAATGAGAATTTTTGGTGTCGATTTTCTAAAGACAGTTTGATTTGGAGACTGTTTTGGTAACACATGATATGGGTGTAGAACGCAATGTGATGTTTTAAGGAAATGCGGTCGCAGATATCCGACTGAATTTGTCTACTCTGCCCCTCTGTTTTCCTTTTTGATGGTACAGTATCTTTCGAAGCACTAGAACCCTCAAAAAATGCTCAAAATTGCGCTGTCAACAGAGGCCTAGTGTACAAATTTGTCAACTATAAATGAAAAAAAAAAACAGAGGCACGGTATATATCTTTTTTTTTCAGTTTATGGAATATCTTTTAAATTGGTCCCATATTGGAGGAGGAAATAACTGAGAGCCAAACCTCGAATTATGACGTTTTACTTATGGTGCTCCCACATTGCCGTTATAAAATGTTTGTAAACATTTTATAACACCAAAACATTTAATAAATGTTAAATAAATGTTTGCTAACAAATGTTTACTAACGTTATTAAACATTTTCTAACGGCAATGTGGGAGCACCATTAGGATATTCAGTCGGATGACTGCGACCGCTTTTACTCTTAATTCGTTTTGAGCTATAATAAACACAGTATAACACAGTAAGATCCGAACGTGGCATATGACAGAGCTGCAATATTTGAAAAGTTGAGTTAAAACTGAAAAAAAAACTGTATTTCGTTAATGATAAGATTTATATTATATTTGCGAAATGAGGTCATTATTATTCGTCCTCCTGTAGGGATGTACCTCTGTCGTTGAATTATTTATCAACATTCCGTTTTATTTTCAAACAAAATACAGTCAACAACTAGAGTCGATAAATATTAGTAACTAATTCATGAAAATAATAAAAAGAATACTGTGTGATATTAGGAGAAACCAAGATTACCATATACCCGCATGCCTATAGATAAAGCTGTGCCTAGGTGTCTATAAAAATGCCTGATCTTATTTAAACACCTTACAAATATTTTTTTATGCATTTTAAGAATCTGACGACTGCATATGTATATAAGTGAAGTAGTAGTATTGAAGTAGTATGTTGATGTAGTCGTTTTATTTCTACGACACTGTGTCCGAGCAGCCGCAATGGACACCTTATAGGTCGCTAAGCGGACAGATCTGTGTCATAATATAATGGCTTCACATTTGTTCGGGTGAACACGTAGGATGCCGGGGGTAACCGGTTCAAAAGATTATTTTGCGGAAAGGGTCTGGCTATAAAAATCACATTCTGTGGTATGAGTTCACGACACAGGAATAAAGGATAGACAGTAAAACAGATAAGCGGTCATTCATATTATGTACAATGATCAAATAGTTAGGTAATACTAACTGGCCACTTCATTTTTGTATTAAATACTAGCGACCCGCTCAGGCTTCGCCCGTGACAAATTTCATACAAATACCTTCCTCGTTTCTCACTCTTTATATTGGTAAAAATCGCATTAAAATCCGTTCAGTAGTTTTTGAGTATATCGCGTATAGACGCGGCGGGGAAATTTATTTTAAAATATAAAGTGATGATAATGCCTTTGTCGGCCCACTTTGCGGCTATGGTTTCCCTGCAACTTTTGTTCAATGCAATTGTGGGCAATCCTTAATAATTGGTACATTTCAATTCTTTCCGCCATCTTTTCCTATGTGGGCCTTTACTACTGTTTCACTTTACCATTTTGAGTACGAAATAATTCCTACTCACAAAACATTTGCGACATTTATACGACGCCATCTCTTTAAACGCTGCTTCGGATAATCTGTCGTAACTCAGAGGATATAAACTGGGTTCTCTTGCTTTTTCCATAAGGCGTGATCTTTACTCCTGTTTCATGTTATCCGCTTATAAAACGTGACAGAATTATTATATAAAAGAAAAATCTTTTTCATATTAAGACACTGAACATCCAAAGAACTGGGCATCCTTAATAGAGTAAAGCGATACTTTACGCCTGGATACTTTTTAACTCTTTAAAAAACGCAAGTCCGATCCTGCATGGAGTCTTGCAGTCACCTTTGGGATGACTCAGCTAAATATCAACTTGCCCGGCTTGACTCGGTGGTAGCAGAGCTAAGAGGAGATCATTTGCGAGGTTAAACTGGTGGATGCCAAGACAAGTGCATCGCCGCAAGGTTGCCTGCTTGTCTGTTTTCTACAAGACACACAAACACAATTTATAGAGAAAAGAAAGAATACAGATTGAAGAGGACAAAGGTACCTACTGCTTATTTCATTAGAAATGTATTCCAGCAAACCTGCAACAGGATAGTTGGATGATAGACGAGGACACAGTGTGTTTTTATGAGTACAACAGCGAAATAATTACGAAACCTGAATACCGACAAAAATATTATCATGAGACTTAAAGCTACCATTTACGTCTGGTAGCTTTAGGTCTCATGGTGGTTAATACAAGATAGACTTAAAATAGCAACAGGAAATAATACCGTGTGGGTAGTTTGTATTTACGGGGCTGTGTCCATTTGGGATGCTGTTAACCATTCATCAGAACGTATTTCCCTAGTCAGCACTTACAACCAGAGATTGTAGCCACAATAGGATGACTTATGAGATCTCGGTTGTAGAATGGGGTTACATTGAGATCTGGGGCAACTTTGATTAAAACTTATATTTTAGGTTTTTTAAAGCTAACTGACGTGAAAACGGAACGCACCTCAAATTTTTATTTTTAATATTTGATACACTGACGTGTCAGTCATGCTATTCATCAATGTCAGCGCAAGAATACGTTTACTTGTTCCAGAAAAATATTTTTAATTTTATAGTGAGAATCAATCAAAATAAATTGGGATATTGCAAATAAAAATCAATGGGATATCAAAGTAAACCCATTTTTATTACAACGCTGATATGCTTGTTTTTTTTTCGAAAACTATGGAATAGCCCAAAATATAAAACTTTAAGTGAAGTCGGCAGCATATTTTTAATATATTTCAATATATAACTGATGCAGTTATGCCAATTTTAATTTCAAAATTAATCAATTTAACCCAGTTTTACGGCGTATAATAACAACGTTTGCTACATAATATGTGACATTTAAGGTAGCATATTTAGCCTTAAATTTTCCCATTGCCGGGACACAGACCTGCTCTGCGTGAGAAGGAATGGATTGTAAATCACGACGCGGGCCCAGTGCAGATTGGTAGATGTCTCATGTTTACCGTTTTGAGAGCAGTCTGATGATGAAATAAATTACTCTTATTAATACGCCTGACTGGGTTCGGACCCACGACCAACAACTTGTACCTAAGTCGAGACCACTGAGTTTCTAAGGTAGCGTTATTTTTCATGAGCAAGTTCGATCATGCATGGAGTAGTGCTCTCATCTCTGGGACGAATTTGCTTAACACCAGCTTGGTGCACTAGAGTCGATAGAAAAGCAAGCCAAGACGCTCATCGGCAATGAGGCACTGGTCAAGTCAAAGCGCTTGAGCCTTGCTATCGTCGCCGAGTTGCCAACTTTTCGGTTTTTTATCGGTTACATTTCGGGAAGTGTGCGATGGTATTGCATGATCTAATTCTGTCTGGCCCGTTTCATCATCGGACTACCTGAAGTAAGATTGCGAAGCGGCGATGCGCCGTCGTTACATGGTAGATATCCCAACCATATGCACTAAACGTTTTGGGAATACCTTTATTATGCGTACAGCTAAGGAGTGGAATTCCCTGTCGGAGTGTATGTTTCTCGATAGCTACAATCTAGGGGTATTCAAGTCAGGAGTGAATAGGTTACTTCTAGGCAAGCGTACTTCACCGCCAATCACATCGTCGCTTACCATCAGTTAAGAAAGTGGTCAAGCGCGAGCCTATTTAAAAAATATAAAAAAACCCTAGAAGCAAAAAGTAAAACCGTTTCCGAAACTCAAGTGGTTGAGCTTATCTAGGAAGCTAGCTTAAAGCCAGCAGTCGTACATGAGTTGGTAACTAAACTAAATACGGATTTTCATATGCAAAATCAAGTCGTTGGTTTTCAGAGCACTGTGCACTGGTGAGCACGATAACCGGGAACGGCTCAGCGTTGTAAACATATCAATATTTACAACTCTTGCGTTGTGCGTTTTATAAAACATATTGGATGGTAGCTCTTGTAAACTGGGTTAGATCTCAATTAGTGCGTAACGATTCGATTGGTGTGCTTTTGAATGTAGATAGGATTATCAAGTATTCAGATAAAATAATTTAAAAGGCGATAAGCAGAATTGGCTTGAGATTGTATCTTAATTTTTGAAATGAAAAGGGCGATTTGTATTTTGTCTACCTTTACTTATTGCGCGCGTACCTACTTTATCCTTTTTGTCTGTTTGTCATGGAGTGTTTTTTCAGCTCAATCATTTGCAAGCAAGTGATTGTGTTGTAACTTTGTACAATGTCATATAACTTATTCAAGATTTTCACATTCTTATGGCTCTCGAATTTATTTTGACAGAATCACTTTTCACATTACATTTCCCTTTTCAGGTATTCCGGTAAAGTCACGGTAGGAGACTCAATTGCAATCAGTTGAGTGGTTTTGTAAAATAGGCCCGCATACAGACAGACCCGCGAGCTGATACCATAGTACAGTCGCTAAGGTCAGTGTTACAAGGTTAGGTCAACAGTGAGTACATAGTTAGATAATGTGGCAACACTTTTTTGTTATCGCGAGTTAAAATAAATAAATTACGTCTTCAGTTACTATAATGAGGTTCTCAAGCAACAAAAAATGCTGTGTATTTATAGTTATAAAAACAAATAAAACATTTATTATTTCTAATGACGTCTATAGACGTATTCAAGTACCCGCGGGTTATGATGATCAATCTGCCCACAGACGCGAGGTAAGACGTCCGTAATATAATTAATATACGAAATAATTATGTGTGAATGTTATTATATGAACGCCAAATTGATCAACTGGAGTTCGACCGTGTCTTTATTTGTTTAGAAGTATTTAGACCCGCATTCTTGCAGCCGTTTGAAAGATTTCAGCCTATAGTGTCGGGTTATTTATTCGAGTACAATACACAAATAATCTTAGCACGGTAACGGTAGCAATATAAATATAATA
The DNA here is from genome assembly GCA_949775005.1 of Orthosia gothica. Classification (NCBI taxonomy): domain Eukaryota; kingdom Metazoa; phylum Arthropoda; class Insecta; order Lepidoptera; family Noctuidae; genus Orthosia; species Orthosia gothica. The sequence goes on along the minus strand of OX459045.1, from coordinate 25,329,453 downwards.
AAAAATAATGGTAGGGTCCGCTCCAAATAATTGAAAGCGTTTGATAACCAGTGTTACCTGCAAAATTATAATAGCCTAGAGATTAATTTTATGAAATACTATGACACATAAATCCACTTTGCATATTTTCATGGACCTTTCCTTTGTGATCCGTGAATAGGTAAGTAGTCATATAGAGCCTATACAAAGTTACGATAACGATGTCCAAAAAGTCCAAAATATATGAGACTAGTCGCCGCCCGCGGCTCCGCCCGCGTGGTATTAGTACTTCTCCCAATATCTTTATAAATTTTTGCCTAAGTTTCATTCTGATTATACTCGTAGCTATATTTCTGTAAAGTATCCTCAAAAGCCGTTTAGTAGTTTTTGCGTGAAAATGTAATAAACATCCATCCACCCATCCCCACAAAGTTTCACCTGATGCCAAAAATTGGACGATCATTACCGCTAAAAACAAAATAACATCCAGAAAAACGTCTACCAAACGGTTCGAATCTAGGCGTTTCTCAATAAAACTTAAGTGATATATGAGTTGAAGGCCCATGTGGTACATATGAACATGGCCGGGAAGTTTGCCTCGTAAATCGTGTGATAAGTCAGTATGTTGGACCACTGCGCTCCGATTGGAGGAATTACCAACAGACTTCTGATCCGCTAGACTGATTTATTCTGCGATTATTCACTGACCTCCGGGTTTTACATTGATACTGTGTGAACTTAAGTTACAAGTTAGGGAAGTCTTGACGAGTTTGGAGTTTCAAATATAGGTCTTTCATAGACATTAATAGAATTTTCGATGGACTTTGTTCAATAACTCATGTAGGTCTTTGCTTACGAAATTGGCGCAAATAATGCAATCATGAAGATATTTTACTTATTTCATCCGTGCCTACATCTAAGTTTAATAAACATGAGAATTCTAAATATATCTCTGCAATGTCGAGATCGAATGCTTTATTGAAAAAAAAATCCGAACGGTATTCTACATTCAACTAAATTTTAAAGGACCGATTTCCAAGAGCTGCATGCTCAATTTAAAATCTTGCATTGAATTAGAGTATTTCATAAAGGACTCAGCTATTGGAAAAAAGTTCAATTGATACCCGAAAATTTATGAGGTTCGCGCAATCGAAATGTGTTTTTATGTTTAATGTGGGCGAATTTTGATTGATTGCCATTCATTTAAGCATGGGGTTGAAGCATAGTGGAATTCTAAAGGGTCCAGACAGACATGACGTGACAATGCGATAACAAAATTTCAAAGAAAATGATCTAATTCTCTTTACGGAACAATTAAAAAAAAGGGTTGTCGCTCCGTTGTCGCATTGTCGCTCCGTACCTGTCTGCGGTTACCTTAAAGGGACGTGACTTTTGCGGTCACTGAGTTTTCGAGCACTGCTCTTACAGTACCTGAAATCAGACAAACGCCAACGTTAATGTTATTAAGTCAACATAACCTCCACTTCTGTTTCTCCGAATTCCAATTCGGAAATGTTCGTTTCCAATCCGAACGTAAAATAGATGTCGGCGTCTCTTTGCGATCGACCAGAGATAATCCGTGAGGAAGAGGATTTCATATTCGATAAATGAAGTTTTACTTCTTTTGAACATTGATCTGACCTATAAATCTTCGCAGATATCTAACATAATTTAGTTTAGGTAATTCCTTTTTCATTCACTCTCAAACTGTCGTTGTTGAATAAAACGATCTAATCTTAAGAGATGAGTCTCAAAAATATTGAACTATTCGGGGTGACTTCTAATTCATTGGAAATCTTTCAGGGGTAAAAGTATCATGATTATATAGAACTTTTACTCTGGGACCAATCCTTAAATCGCGCAAGAAATCACCAGTTCCCTGCCCTTAATGTGTCAAGTAATGCAAACATTTAATTTAAGATTTAGCAGCTGTTTCAGTCATCATCATCATCTCCAGCCTTTTTAATATTCCCACTGCTGGGACACAGACCTGTTTCAGTATTTAGTCCATAATGTAAGTTGTTCATATTTACAAGTTTACTGCCCGCGGCTTCGCGCCCTCGTAAAAAGTGTTTTATCATCCCAAGGGAATACAAACTATCCAATGTTCTGCCGAGGGTCTCAATCTATCTCCATGCCAAATTTCATTGAAATCGGTTGTTTCAGTAGATCCAGAGATTACCCACTACAACCTCACAAGTTCATAAACTTTACTTCTTTCTCTTTATAATATTAACACGCATTTATTAGCTTGTTATGTATGTATTTATGTAACGGAATCTTTGAACGTGATTTTCACCCACTTCAAAACGTCGCATTGATTTGAAACTTTGCACACTTATCAAGGACCGATGACAATGCAATAATTTAAATAGTTTGTCCCATTATCCTTACCAGGATCTTCAGGAGTAGCGACTTTTTAGTTCAATTTATCATTAAAGCGTGTTTTTTCGTTTTTAGAACTACAATTTATTATTAACTTTAAAACTTTCGCGTTTCATAATTGAAAACAATATAATTATCACGGGAAATTTAAACCCGGGACCACGGTCGTTGCAACACGGCCGAAACGTCGGGCGAAATAGGTAAACAAACAATCGAAATCATCGCGTTAAATTTCCCGTGATAATTATATTGTTTACAATTTATTAGTATAGATGTACCGAAAGTCATCCTGTACAAATCCTTAATTTTATTTAGTAAGCCATTTTACCAGTGTGTCTAGTCGAGATAAACTAGTTAACTACGAGTATTCCATTGATCGTTCACATTAACATTGCGACCACGTCACACCGATAGTAATCGGAATCGGTTCGATGTGACGGTTCCTTTAGGTTTGATTACCATTCAAGTTGGCTAATTATGTCGTAGCACTGGCTTAGGACCTTGAAGGACATTGTAGCAACAATTACGCAGGTTTTATTGGTGTTTAGTATTGTAATAACCGAGGCCGGTAGGTCTTACATATTATTTTGAGGGCTTAAACTGATTGAAATATTATATTGTCATACGGATAGATTGTAAACTATTTTTACAGAAAATGATTGTCTCATTGTCGCTGTGAACTAAATAGGTGATAGAGCTATTACGAAGCACTTCGTAATATCAATTAGAAAATACTTCTTATTAAAATGTTTTTTACAAAAAAAACATAACAGACTTAAAAAAACACTACAATGTGAAAAATAACTTTACTTCACTTCTTGTTTGAATGGCACCAGTTCAATTTCGGAAGTCACTTCAATTTTGACACTGACTTCCGGAATTGAAATTATTTTTCACATTATAGTGTTTTTTTTTAATCGTTTGTATTTTTTTGTAATAAAGTTATTTATTTTTCACTTTTTAGTGTTGGTATCTAATGCGCAAGTTCTGTAGTAAGGTACCAGGTAAGCCAGAATAGAGTAATAATCAAACTCTTGATCTTATCAGCGCAAAATGTCTTCTTCTTTCATATTTGCCTACTAGGTTTTATTTTAGCAGTCTCTGTTCTCAGCCATAGTAGAAATGAAAGATCTGGAGCGCAAATTGAAACAATTTCCGTCTTTACAGCAGTGATTGACTAATCAAACCTTGTCGATAAATAACCATATCATTACGCATTTACTAGTAACTATAATAAAGACGTACTTTACCAGTACCTGCGTAAATTAACAGTCTATTCACCATTGTATCCTCAATACATGATTGCTACATCGGGCTTCAAGTTGTGAGCATCGTCGCATAAAAGCGGTTTCGCTCCACTTCGTGTAAAGGGACATAATATATCAAGACATTGTGTTATGTTTGTGCCAATAAACCGATCTATCACAGTATATGTCATAAGAAACGATTATGAGATTATGAAGAAGATGAACAGCAGTTAACTACTAGTATTATTTTGTTACTTATAATTATTGAATAATGCTAAGGCCATTGTAAATAATCAAACAAAAAATATTATAAATCCGTTCTGGATGTTTGTCTCAACAGCTGGACGGAATTCGATAAAACCTGGCATACAGACAAGACAAGACTTGGATACAGACAAGGCAAGCGGCACTTTTGAACATAACATTTAAAATTTACAAGGAATAAAATTGATTCTACCGTGCATTAGCTTGTTATGGAGAAGAACGCACAAGAAATTCCATACATACTCTTTAAAAAAAAACTTTTACAGTTTTATCATAAATGCATACATTAATAAATTCACATATGGACAATGCACCCAGAATAGCACTACACACTATTAACATCCGAAGCAGTTAAGTTATGACCCATCCCAACTGAGGGCGCCCGTTAACGAAAATGACGCACGAATCGGCACTACCCAGTTCAACCATCATGAAGGGAACCAAATGATCCAACACACGCGCCACCATCAGAGAGACAACTGCCAGGGCACACACAAGTCAACGAACGACACACAGGTACAGCAAATGGTAGATTTACAGTTGGATACATAGTACTCACACACGTGCTGACAGATACACTATATCCTGCGTTAAGACATAAGATACAGATTGAACAGGATATTTTTTATCCCTGTAGTGCGTTCCCTTGGGATAATTGCCGACTTTCACGTTCAGAAGCAAGTCTCTCAAAAATTACATTTACCTGGAAACTTAAATACAAAAAGAACTCATCAATACACTAAAAGAAAAGTAAATTAATAATTCAACATTCCTGGAAGCTCTCATTTTCGTCCAAAATGTCTGAAATATTATTTAAGTTTTATATTAACAGTTATGTAAAAAATGGAAATGTTGAGACTCACTCATAGAATATAATGCTCAAGTAATGCTCTAAATAACACAGTGATGGTTTCAGAATCCGATTTTCCTTCACATGTGAATTGCATGAAGGTTCCTTAATTAACTCTTCTTCTTTTCCTTTGGGGAAAAATCTTATCCACGGTATGTGTTTCAGTTAGTTTCTCTCCCTAGAGGCTCAGAGAATAACATTTGTATCTCCCGATTTCTCTTCTCCGTTAGTAAGATATTTTCTTTTTAAACATTTGTTTTGATTACATTACACTTACTTCCAGGTTTAAATCTGAAATTAATATTATAAAGAGATTTGAAGTGGACTGTATTGGTTGTTCGGTTGGAGACTCGTTGAGGAAATGAAAATACTATCGTGATTCGTATCTTCAATTTATTCCTTACTTGTTACTCCTTGTAGAGTGGAAGACCGACTGTGTCTCTGCCTACAAGCGGGCCGGCTTTTATACAAAAACCGCTCGGCGAGAACAATGGCGCCCCTACTTTGCAACTGTATTCAAGCATGGCACCACAGAAATGCCGATTTTATAAAACTTATCTTACTTAAATATACACAAGTTATACATTTCCTTAATCTACATACTTAATTCTACATAGGAAAAATATAAAAGGTGTACAAAGGTCAACACAAAAATCTTAATCTAGATTCCTCCTTACTCCAAGTATTAAACTATGACAATATACATAATCTTATCTAATTAGCTACCCTTTCTCTAAATCTTATGTATATTTCAAGTTTTATTATACTACTACTACTACTCTAAAATTCACATGGCCCATACTGCCGTCATATTAAAGAAGGCCGTAACTGACATTTTTGTCAAAAATGAGGTTCTAAACATATCTGAATCAGCAAAGAAAATGCTATCTTATGGACTTACACACAAAGCTGTAACTCGTATGAGACCAGAGATATCATAAGGATTTTAGCCATAACTACGACACAAATTCTGGTTTTTGAATCTGAAAAGCCATAATTACAAAATAACGGCCTTTTTTGTTAATATTTTCGTATTGCTAGTCAGGAAGGCTGCAATTACCAATTAGGGCTAAGTAAAACTTTAAATTTACTACAAAAAAAAGCCCTAACTTCGCAATAAGGGCTTTGCATATAAGTAATTTGAAGGAACAAGCGCGCGGGAGTGGGCGCGGGGAGAGGTAAAATATTTGAATGAATCCGGGAATCCGCGTCGTCCATAGTAACTTACGTTTACCTATCTAAAAAAGGCGCATTTGAGGCTTTAGATGCAAGTATTTCGGCTTTAAGAAGATCGAGTTCTTTTTTTTGCAATTACGGCCTTTCAGATAAGTATTTCACAATTTATTATTATATTTTTGCTAAAACAAAAGGGAAAAAATTGAATTAAATTAATATGTGTGTATAAATTTAAATAAACTATGGTTCAAAATAACGCCTGTATTTATTGACGTTGTATAAAACAATAACCATTTACTAAAACTATTCAGTAAATCGTGGGCCTTCATTTTAGATAAAACTTTGATTATCTCGGAATCAGCATTGACGTAATTACGGCCTTCTTTAATATGACGGCAGCATACATGTGTCATTTTACACACGTGGTCAAACACGTGGACATAACGTGTTCATTTATTTTTGTAACAAAGAAGAAAACTGCGAGACAATCCCAACTAACTATCTACCTTTTCTCTAGTTCTTATACACATTACAAGTGTAGATAGCTTTACTCACATGGCACCTACGTCAATCCTACTTTAAATATGCACGTGTTAATTTCTAAGTTACAAGAAAGCTAAGAGACAATGCTTACGGTACATTGTGTCCGGCCCCATCAGGTAGCTACATTACAAGGGACGGAGTTCGTCTTATTTTCTCACGCCGTTTCGCGCCATATGGCCATACTTCCATACAAATTTTAATTACGGTCGGGGAATATTAGTCGGGCCCGAAACATTAAGCATTGATTTTAAATTACATTTTATAACATTGAAAAAGGCCGACAGAATATCTATATTGCCGCTATTCATAGAACCCAAAAATGTGCAGTTATAAAAAAAAGCTATTAACGAATTTAGCGTGGGAAGTGTCCATTTCTTAAAATTACCACGTGAGCTCGCCGACGTTAACAGTTCTCCCCCCGGCGCAGCTCGCGTAGCCTCCTTCGTTGACACGACGACGAGCTTGCTCACGGGGCGTCGAAAGGTGCCAGTCCTGGTGCGCACCTCGACGACTCTGATGCCGCCATCCTGTCCACGATGCGTGCGCTCGACGATTCCCATCGGCCATGTGTTCCGTGGCTCGCCGCAAGGTACCCGTGTTGGCACATAATTGCGTAGCCACCGTCGCCAGCTTGCATGGCTCGCACGTCCTCATACTTCGAGAAGCGGGCTGGGTTCGGTAGCCAGCTGTCTCGCTCCGTTTCTTTCCTTGTGTGAAGGACCTCCTCGTTCTCTGGTTCCTCCGTCGACGGCGTGGGCCACTGCTCTTCTGGCAGGAGCAAGAAGTCCGGCCCCCGAAACCATCTATCTGTGGCGCAGATGGGCGTGTCGACGAGTCGAGTGGCGTCGTCCGCTACGTTGCACGCAGTAGGCAGCCAACGCCACTCTTCTTTCTGGGTCAACTCTGCGATCTCTCCCAGCCGATGCGCGACGAATGGCGTGTAGCGTCGTACGTCGTTATGGATCCAGTGCACCACGGTAGATGAATCGGTCCAGTAGGTCGTCTGGCCGATATCGACGCGGTGCTCCCTCCTTATCGTCTCGGCGAGTCTTGCCCCGATCACTGCGGCTTGTAGCTCCAGGCGCGGTATAGTTTGCGCCCGACGAGGCGCCACCTTAGCTTTGGCGGCCACCAACACGACGTTCAGGCTCCCATCGACGTTTCTTATTCGCCAATAGGCCACGGCTGCGTAGGCTTGCTCGCTGGCGTCGCAAAGTACGTGTAAGTCGACGCGCTCATACTTTTGCGTCACGTAACAGCGCGGTAGTCGCAGCTGAGCGAGTTCTGTCAGGCGAGCGAGCCAGGAGGCGAAGAGCTCGTTCTCTTCCTCGGGGATTTGCTCGTCCCACGTCGTCTGAAGGCGCCACAAGCTCTGCAGTATGATCTTCGATCGTATTGTGTAGTGGCTCAGCAACCCAAGCGGGTCGTATATGGACATCACGGCGCTGAGGGCTTCACGCTTAGTCGGGGCGCGCGTTCTCGTTCTTACTTCAGCGGGGACTCGGTTCATGGATGTGTTGAACCCCAGCTCATCGCGCTCCGCATCCCAATGCAGCCCCAGGATCTTGCTCTCAGGCTGCTCACCTCCCAACTGTGTAGGAGAGGTGGCGTGTAGCTCGGTGGGCACGTCGCATAGCACCGTCTCGTCGCTGGAGCTCCAATCTCGCAGCGTGAACCCTGCATGCGCGTGCACTGCCCTCGTTTCCTCGACTGCTCTACGTGCTTCTTCGGCGTCTTCATAGCTGGCCACCAAATCGTCCATATAGTGACTTCCTTTGATGGCCTCCAGCGCCCGCGGGTACTCCTGCCCATGTACGTCTGCGTTGTAGTTGCGTACGTAATGGGCCATGTACGGGGAGCTCGCGGCGCCGAATATCATACTGGTCATCTTGTATTTCCTCGGCGGCTCTTGTCGGTCGTCACCTCTCCATAGGAACTGTTGCGCTGGTTGGTCCTCCGGCCTTATCCTGATCCTCAGGAACATCTCCTGCACGTCTGCTGTAATCGCTACCGCCTTTTCTCGGAACCTAAACAGGATTCCTGGTAGCGACAGCAGTAGGTCGGGTCCCTCCAACAGTTCGTCGTTTAGGCAGACACCGTTGCTCTTCGCTGCTGCGTCGAACACTAGCCTATGTTTGCCGGGCTTGTTCGGGTTCTGCACGGCGAAATGTGGCAGATACCAACAGATGGCACTCGCTTGCTCCGACCCGTCGCATGGCGTCGCGTACCCCTTGTCCAATAGGTTGTTAACCTGCTTGGAGTACTCGGCCGCGAACTGTGGGTCGGCGTCCATCTTCTGCTCGATCTTCTTCAGCCGGCGGAACGCTTGATTGTAGCTAGGCGGCATAGTGACCTCGTCTCGTCGCCATGGCAGCCCAACCTCGTACCCGGTGTCAATCTTCCTGATTGTCCTCCCGACTATGTCGATAGCCCGTTGATCGCTCGCCTTGACTCTCGGCTTGCCTTGTATGCCGAGCGCGTCGATCCTGAAGTGGCCTTCGACTAGGTCGTGGAGTTCCTGGCTGCATGCACCCTTTGTTCGGTCGGGCTCGTATACATGCAGCACGTTCCCTTCTTTAACGATGGTCTTGCGTGGTGCGGTTCCGTGCACCACCCATCCTAGTTGCGTTCTTGATGCTGCTGGTTGGTTAGGGCCACCGATTCGGAGCTCGCGGGACACTATGCACTCCCAGTGGTCTGTACCCACTAGAAGCCCGGGGCGCGCCAGTTCGTAGCACACCTCTTCTGGTGTTAGGTCCCTCAGGTGCTCGTAGTCCAGCAACGTGTCGGGAATTGACTGCTGGTGCAGCCGGAGATCCTTCATGGTCCTCGCTCTGACCTTGTAGCTCTCGTCACTCTTCAGTCCCTTCACGCTGATGTTTACGGTTTGGCTGCCCATATCTCGCAGCGACATGTTGACCCCGCTCAGGTGGAGCGGCCGTGATGGCCCTTCTGCCCCGATGCTCGCCGCCAGTTCTTCGTCCACTAGCGTGATCGTGGCCCCTTCGTCTAGGAGCGCGTAGGTCTTGACCTCCCCCCGTGGTCCGGACACGATGACAGGGCATATCTTGAGCAAGACTGCCCGTGGCCCAGTAGCAGGTCGGGTAGCCACGGACAGGACCGCTTCCTCCTTTGGTGGTTCAGCCTTCACCGTGTCTTCGATCTGCGCTTCGCGTACCGCTTGATGGAGCGTCGCATGATGCGGGCGGCGACATTGATCCACGCCGCACAGCTGCGCCTTGCAGCTTATGCGCCTGTGTTGCTTCTGGGCGCATTTGAAGCAAATCCTATTGGATTTCAGGAAGCTCCATCGCTGCTCTACCGTAAGCGCCTTGTACCGCGGACACCGCGTCAACACGTGGGCTTGCTCGCACTTGGGGCACTTGTCCTTTTCTTCTTCTTCCCTTTCCTGGGTTGTAGTGAACACGCTCGCCTTCTTCTTGAGTGTCACGATGGGTCGAGTTTCCTTTCTCGGTGCGGCGGCGCTTGTAGACGGAGCGTACGTATATCGTAACGCTCGGTCCGCCTCTCGCATCAGAAACCGTGACATCACGACGATTTCCGGATCCGCTGTCCCTTCTTGATCGTAGGCGTAGTCACACCAGCGGGATCGGAGATGCGGGCTGAGCTTGTCCAGTACTTCCCGGGTCATAAAAGGGTTGAACAAGTAACCTCTTCGATCGATTGTTTGCAGCACGCAAATGATGTTCTGTAGCTTGGCAGCGAAACTGTTGAGTTCTGTGGCCGATGTACCAGGTTTCGGAAGCTTCTTCAGGTCATCCAGTGCCCGGTCGATGATGACTTCCGGTCGTCCGAAGCACTGCTCAAGGGTCTTCATAATGACGCCTGGATCAGTGGCCGTATGTAGAAGGGCGGCCACGGCGTCTCTTGCTTCTCCTTTGAGGCAGCTTCTCAGCCTTTGTACGTTCTCGGCTGCTGTAACCTGGTACATATCTGTCGAATCTCGTACAGCCGCCTTGAATGGCAGCCACTCGTTGGCCGCTCCGGAGAATGTAGGTAGCTCCGTGTGCCTAGGCCTAGGTCGGGCCATCTTCTCTAGCGTTGCTGCCAAGTGCTCGATGCTGTCCTTCGGTCTAGTGGGGGTCGGCGATCTCGTTCTGGACGCGAAGCGTAGCTGTTTGGATTCTCTTGGTCCCTCCTCCCCCCGTGAGTTGAGGGGATTCGTCCTTAGCCATTCATCCACCATTCGATGAGGCTCTTCGCGTGGACGAGAGGGCTCTTGTTCCTCTTGTACGCTTTCTTCATCGTTGATCGCTGACACCTCCACTGCTAGTCTCTTCTTGACTAGCTCTTCTTCCAGTGCCAGTTGCTGGGTCCGGATGGCTGCTAGCTTCTCTGCAGCCTCCAGTTCCGCCATCCGTAGCCTTGTTGTGACGCTTGTCGTGGACCGTTGCGACCTCATTGTCCTGGTCGGTGACGTCATTCGCTGTCGGATCGCGGTGTTTGTCGTCTGTGCACTGGAAGGCCCCGCTGCGCTGTTGTGTGCTGTTCTCGAGACTGGTGATGCTGGTGGGTCTGGTGAGAGTCTTCTTCTTCGCTCCCGTTCGATCAGCTCCGCTTCCTGGCGGCGCGCCTCCTGTTCTTGGACGCGTCGCGCTTCCTGTTCTTGGATGCGTAGCTGTTCTTTCATCTCGGTTGCGTCTCCCTGGCTCCTTGTGAACACCATCTTGAGTCGTTCAGCACGTTCGGATTAGCACGACGGGTTGGTACCTCTTCGGGTCGGTACTATGGGTGAAACCGGTCGGCTCGGTTCGGTGAGCCGGTCGGGTTCGGTTGGGATTAAGCTGCTCAGGTTCAAGACCGGTTAGGTTCGAAACCAGTCCTGTTCCGTACAGCTTTGTTCTTACCGCAGATCTTCTTACTTCGTCTGCAGCTCGGTGACAGCCGGGTTCCTTTCTTCGTTCTTGCCGCAGATCTTCGTACTTGGTCTGCAGCTCGGTTGTTCTGGTTGCAGCGGGTTCTTCGTTCTTGTATCCGCTGCTTGATGTACCAGACTGTATTGGGCCTGGTTGCCACGGGTTCTTCGTTCTTGAAACCGTAGCTCGCTGGACCAGGCTGAAGTGGACTGGTTGCCGCGGATTCTTCTTGTATCCGTTGCTCGTAGAACCAGACTGAAGTGGACTGGTTGCCGCGGATTCTTCGTTCTCGTATCCGGCTTTCGAAGGACCAGACTGAAGTGGACTGTATTGGTTGTTCGGTTGGAGACTCGTTGAGGAAATGAAAATACTATCGTGATTCGTATCTTCAATTTATTCCTTACTTGTTACTCCTTGTAGAGTGGAAGACCGACTGTGTCTCTGCCTACAAGCGGGCCGGCTTTTATACAAAAACCGCTCGGCGAGAACAATGGCGCCCCTACTTTGCAACTGTATTCAAGCATGGCACCACAGAAATGCCGATTTTATAAAACTTATCTTACTTAAATATACACAAGTTATACATTTCCTTAATCTACATACTTAATTCTACATAGGAAAAATATAAAAGGTGTACAAAGGTCAACACAAAAATCTTAATCTAGATTCCTCCTTACTCCAAGTATTAAACTATGACAATATACATAATCTTATCTAATTAGCTACCCTTTCTCTAAATCTTATGTATATTTCAAGTTTTATTATACTACTACTACTACTCTAAAATTCACATGGCCCATACATGTGTCATTTTACACACGTGGTCAAACACGTGGACATAACGTGTTCATTTATTTTTGTAACAAAGAAGAAAACTGCGAGACAATCCCAACTAACTATCTACCTTTTCTCTAGTTCTTATACACATTACAAGTGTAGATAGCTTTACTCACATGGCACCTACGTCAATCCTACTTTAAATATGCACGTGTTAATTTCTAAGTTACAAGAAAGCTAAGAGACAATGCTTACGGTACATTGTGTCCGGCCCCATCAGGTAGCTACATTACAAGGGACGGAGTTCGTCTTATTTTCTCACGCCGTTTCGCGCCATATGGCCATACTTCCATACAAATTTTAATTACGGTCGGGGAATATTAGTCGGGCCCGAAACATTAAGCATTGATTTTAAATTACATTTTATAACATTGAAAAAGGCCGACAGAATATCTATATTGCCGCTATTCATAGAACCCAAAAATGTGCAGTTATAAAAAAAAGCTATTAACGAATTTAGCGTGGGAAGTGTCCATTTCTTAAAATTACCACGTGAGCTCGCCGACGTTAACAAGATTGTTTGTTTACTTAGTTATATCTTCGTAAAATTTAATCTCTGGAAGTTAGTACTGATCCGAACTCGATTTATTAATTTATCTATGTACTCACAAAACACTTAAAAGAGAAAGTACATATAAAGATAGAAGAGCACAAAGGTGATGCTTATTTCTAGAGAAATTTCTTCCAGCAGACCCGGAAAGAATTATGGCGAAAAAGTTAGTTTAAAATGAATACGTTATAGCAGTTTTTATTCCAATTTATGTGTTATAACTCTAGAGAAAGAATAATGTAATTGGCGGGCTCAGTAAATAACATTCATTTTGCCCGATTTCTCTTTTCCGTAAATCTGATAATATTTTGGTTCTACACCAATTTAATTTTCATCTAACAGATATAAATGTAAAATGAATCAGCTAAAACAATTTTATTTCAATTCACATTTTATAACCCTCACGTTTTGAGGAGAGAGAATAATGTGATCGGTTATAAATAATACGACCTCTTAATATCTCTTTGTGATCCCGTTTTAGTACCCTATTACTGGACCCACAGGTTTCGGATCTCTGCCTCAGAAAACACACGTTCTAGGATACATGTCCCATTCCTTATGGTTTCACAACACACATCTGTTTTAACGTATTATTATTTTAATCTACGAGAAAATAATTAGTTTGGGTTTGTTGTATCATTAAACAATGTGTGTACCTAAAAACAAAGTGAAAGTATTTTATTAAGGGTCTGCCGAAAGGGTAAATATTCATTAGCGTCAGCGTTTTTCGTTCTATGTTCATGATTTTTTTTTTCTGTAGGTATCAAAAGGGTAAATTTTGCTTATCAAACGCTACAGAGGGTCGTTGTCAATGCCAGCGATAAAACGAATCGTGGCAATGAGAAAAATATAAAAATATTTTAGAATGCAGCTAGCTAGGTCAGCTCATTGAAGATACCAATACAAAAGAAAATAAAATATTGGACTTGATTCGCTTTTACAACAGTTTTAGTTTTTTGAAACAGTTATAGTTTTAATTAATTTTCGAGCAACTTTTGATAGTCATCGTTTTTTCAAAGAAATTATTAATATATCTGTACATAGCAGATTTATAACAGTTTCTATGAAAACGCATTGTTGCGGTCGCAAATGTACATTTCCGTGCTTTGAACTTAGAGGAATTTCTTGAAGTGTTCCAGACCGGTATTAGACAGCCAATGTGTTTGTTGTCTGTGATTTGCAAACTCCTTAAATGTGGCTTTTACGACACGTCGAAATGCCTACATGGTATATGGTAGTCTTATAGCAAAATTAGGTAATACATTTTTTTAAAGAGTCGTAAACACTTACAAACTATGATCTTACATTGGGCACAAAGGGATCCATGGTAACGAAATGGCAGATTTACTGGCAAGAGAGGGCTCGGCAAATGACACCAAAACCATGTGTAGGCATTTCGACGTGTCGTAAAAGCCACATTTAAGGAGTTTGCAAATCACAGACAACAAACACATTGGCTGTCTAATACCGGTCTGGAACACTTCAAGAAATTCCTCTAAGTTCAAAGCACGGAAATGCATTTGGAATATGAGCAGGGGGCATATTCGCTACCTGCTTGAGGCCTTTACCGGGCACTTTGGAACCAACGAAATGCTCATGACGATGGGTCTGACTGCGACACCCATATTCAGGTTGTTTGGGGAACATACGGAACGCATGGAGCACCTTATGTGCACATGCGATGCACTGGCTGGTAAGCGCATGAGTCTCATAGGGGTTGGATATCCAAGAAGACTATAGGCTCAAATCCCTTAATCTCATTGTAAAACACATGAAGAGAGTTTTCAACGAGATTGGGGAGGAGTAGGTTATCTAGGGGACCACAAAAGATCCCAATTGGTCAAAGTGTCCCAGTTATTTTTCGGTCCCTCCTCAATATAAAATAAGATCATTTTACACTTCAAAGAATGGGGTGTACTCGTAGTTACCCACCAGGAATCACCAACAAAATTACAAACTTTGCTGCATCTACCCCTATTCCTGAATGTTTGGTGTCGTTCGTTGTAACGATGCCTTGCTACGGTGCCTGTCTTTACTCTAGCCGTTTGCAAACTTGTCAAGTGCCAGCCTCTTCACTTCTACGAGTATGGCGCTATGACGCTAGTATCGTAACAACTAATTGAACATAGTGCTTTAACGGTAAAGTGTTCTTAGAACTCTTTACCGTTATGTAAAGTCATAGGTTTGCCTTCATTTTAGTTTTCCGAACTAAATGGAGTGGTCTGAAATCATGTTATTAATATTGGTAAACAATTTAACGTATAAAATATCCTTTATCTGATAATGGATAGCTGACTTTGTTTGTAGAGGTGACCGCCTCCAGTAGGAGTGTGGCATAATAAGGCGCTGGCACCCGTCAAGAAGAACTACGGGTGTCAAACTTCTATCTGTGGTATTATATTCCAGTAATCAAAAGCAAAAAGTACATACCTTGCCTTTTGCTTCTGTCCAATAGCATTTGTATCTGTTTTTATGTTTTGTAATAAATACTGAAATGAAAAAGTGTTTTTCAGAGAACAAGAAAACTTAGAAAATATATGCTAAAGTTATTTAGTTATGAACTAACAATGTGCAATTTAAGATATGTAAATTGTAACATCCTACTAATAAATAATGTGCACTTGGGTTGGCCGCATCAAGGACAACCTCCACATGTGGGGGTTCTCTGATGGCACTAGTCTTCAGTGCTTGTGCAGCACCTCTCCGCAGACCATGGCCCACCTCTCGGAGTGCGTAGCATGCCCTGTATGTATGCACCTGTACTTGGGAGGACCTTATGACTGCGTCACCGAATGTTGTTGCCGTGGCTGAATTCTGGGCCAAACACAAAATAGTTTTTTTTTTATTTACCATCGACACGCTCAGAAGAAGAATAAAAATAATGTGCAAGTATTTTTTTTTTGATGTTTGTTAATCGATCATGTTTAACCGCTGAACGGATTTGGATGGTAACACGGATAGACCATGGCGTGGATAGGACGTTTTATCTTATGGCCTAATTGAAAGGCATAATTTTCGATCTGCAGGCGGGTGAAACCTTCGAAAAAATGTAGCTTAAAAGAAATAAAACGTGGATGATTTCTACAAAAATGTCAAATAAACTCAAAGTTACTGAACTCATTTACAGTGGATTAAACCAAATCGTCTCAAATAAACAGTTCAACACACTGCAGTGTACAGCCCGTATTAATATGATTGCTTATCAATTCCCATTAATTATGGCAGCATGTGTTCTATTAGCAGATGCCACGCAATTACCTTGAGCGGTAGATAAACAAATATTAGTACAGTTTCATTATCACGAGTGAGTCAGAGCACTGAACTACGGTGCACTTTAGTGGAAAGTAGGGATGGCAGGAATTAGATTTTACATTCAATGAGATTTTATATGACGTACGGCATAAAACCCTTATAAAATCATATTTTAGTATAGTTTTCTTATTTATTGTACGTCAAACCATAAAAAAAGTTCTTATTAAATATTTATGGTATAACCGAAATTCCAACTCAATTTCCAAAAGTATTCCTGTTGTTTATAAAAAATACAAATAATAAGCATTATTTTTCTTTTTTTGTCTTTGTTAATTGTTATTCAAGATGCTTTACATTTTTGAACAATTTAGTTCAAATAATAATTGAATTCAAATTAGTCAACCCCGGTTGGAAAGTAAGAGTCAAATTAAGTAGGTACATAGGTACCAACGTATTCAAGTCGGTAAGGGTATAGACGTGTAGAACTTGACTTTGATGTGTGAATGGGTGTGGAGTGTGAAACATGTATTGTATGGAGATACCTATTGTACGCGCTGCCAGCCATATTATAAGTTGAGGAATATATAAGTTGAGGAGCGGACTGGCAACGGTGGTCGTATGCCACCTACCGTAACAAAACCATACATTATGCAGTGTGTACAAACAAAAAGCTTCCAAAAACACCTCATTTGTCAAATTATGATAAGTAGTTTAGAAGTTATGAGGGAACAGATGAACATACATACATACATACCCACATACCGGTCAAAAACATAACCCTCCTTTTTGCTTCGCCGTAGTCGGTTAATAAAGTAACATTCAATCATCGATATCGATTGTCGAATAGTCAGGTTGCTCGTGATAATTTGGTATCACATAACAATCCATCTCTATACTTATATACTAAGTTCTCCGCCAGATAACAAAAAAATAAGTAATTGATCCGACTTGTAGCGTACGTAACTTAAAAGCATAATGTGCGTAGAACCATCCGTTTGTTTCATGTAAATCGGTCCACGCGTTTATGAGATATTAACTAATTACTGAATGCCCAAGTAAAAGGGTCAAGGACGCCCCTTACCGCGATACGTTTGTTTTCATCGTGTTACCGACAGTGCCTTAACATTTTTTTCATATCGTTTTAAAATATTGGAATACATTAGTAGACTGGTGTTAACGACTTTTCTTTTTTTTTGTTATCTGACGGTGACCTTAATATTGTTAATGCAAGAGTAACTATGTCTGTTATTTTTTCAAGTCTGCATTTGGATAAAACATGGCACACGGGTAAATCATGTGCTGGATCAATACATAGGATACTTTTAATGCCGGGAGCATTTTCCCTAGGGATCGTTTTCAATTTTCATGCGGGTGAATCCGCGGGCAGGAGCTAGTTTCATTTAAGTATTATTGACAATCATTATGGCTGAAATAATGTCACTTTGTTGAAAGCCTCAGGAGAGGGTCCACCTATTCGTTGGTTGTACAACTGTTTCAAGAAAATTTTTGGCTTGTCGAATGTATATAGCTGGCTAAATGTATACCTTAGTCGATAGATTTTATTATTTGTCTACACAGCTGTTCTAATGCTCTTCGTGTTTGTCAGTATGTTTCAAACGTACGGCAGATTAAGTAATACAGTTTTGCGATGAGGTAACAACCATTTGAATCGATTTTATCTGTACGATATAATAGAACACGCTCGTAACAATACTATCACTGACTAGTGGCCAGCCAATAGCCGTTATTGCTAGCCAGCTTTCAGTGTATGGCTTGCAGCTTCCTATATCCAGGTTCAGGCCGATATTTTTTTACGATATAGGAAAAGTAGAGGTGACTTTTAATTTCGAATTGATCTATGGGTCTATTCTAAGTAACATATTTTCATATTTATGAGTAGGTATTTTAATCCCCTTTAATATTGCTATTGATATATCGAACTATAATTCATCGGTATCAAAAAACAATCGACACATCATCGTATCTACTCGTTTATTGTGTAATTATAACATTAAGCATCCATGAGATACGTTTTTATCATAATAAAAAAACGAATAAAGCACATAGGAAGCTGGTGCTCACAGATATAAATCATTGATCGTAATTTGAGCTTTTCATTTAGCATTATCTGCACCGGAAATCCACCGAAATCTTGAAAATGCCTTTTTATGCCATATTGAGGTGTAAAGTTTGTATAGAAAAAGTTGGCCGAAGCATTGGAAATGTTTTCTTCAATTGGTAAGTAAATTTATTTTTTAATTGTGTGTCAAAAAGTGGCACGCTTGGTTTTATTGACTTGCGTTATCTAGTTAGATTTGTCTGTGCTGGCGCTACTTATCACCGTGATAAAACGCAATATTTTTCTACCTGGAAAGAGAATATGACACTATCTAAAACCGCCCAAGTGCGAGTCGAACTCACGCACGAAGGGTTCCGTACTTGGTAAATTGCGGTTTACGATTTATGACGTATTAAAAAAAAACTACTTACTAGATCTCGTTCAAACCAATTTTCGGTGGAAGTTTACATGGTAATGTACATCACACATTTTTTTTAATTTTATCATTTTCTTATTTTAAAAGTTACAGGGGGTGGGGGACACATTTTACCACTTTGGAAGTGTCGCTCGCGCAAACTATTCAGTTTAGAAAAAAATGATATAAGAAACCTCAATATGATTTTTTAAGACCTATCCACAAGTACCCCGACGAATGGGTCTGATGAAAAAAAAAAAAATTGTTGCAGTTTCATGTATTGGAACCCCCAAAATTTTGTGTCTTTTTTAGGGTTCCGTACCCAAAGGGTAAAAACGGAACCCTATTACTGAGACTCCGAAGTCCGTCTGTCTGTCTGTCTGTCTGTCTGTCACCAGGCTGTATCTCATGAACCGTGATAGCTAGACAGTTGAAATTTTCACAGATGATGTATTCCTGTTGCCGCTATAACAACAAATACTAAAAACAGAATAAAATAAATATTTAAGTGGGGCTCCCATACAACAAACGTGATTTTTTCGCCTTTTTTTTACGATAATGGTACGGAACCCTTCGTTCGCGAGTCCGACTCGCACTTGCCCGGTTTTTCTATTTTTGTGTGAAAATCTTAATGAGGTTCACAGAATACATCTACTTACCAAGTTTCAACAGCATAGTTCTTATAGTTTCGGAAAAAAGAGGCTGTACAATGTACATACGGACGGACAGACAGACAGACATGCCGAATCTATAAGTGTTCCGTTTTTTACCATTTGGCTACGGAACCCTAAAAATGGATAACCTATTATTGACCAAGCCGCAGCCGAAGCTCTTCAGTTTCAAAAATCGAATATGGCAAAATACTCCATATTCATGCATATCCTACCTCCGAATAGACTTTGCACATAGATGCGACAGATAACCAGCGGAAGTTACGACTTTTTGTCGCTTGTTTTTCACCGGCCGCGATGCAGTTGAGGTAGTTTGTCGAGTAGCCGAGTATCGACATAAACTACCCTAGTATAGTCGGCTATGGTCCACCATTTGTCCGGTAACACAGTTACTCAAAGCCCGCACGATTTTCATGTAGCTCACTTCTCCGAAGTAGGAGCCAATGTAACGAGCGTACGAATGTGTTTGTGTTCATTTTGAGCTCGTCTCTGTATGGTGGTACATGTTTATAAGGGCCTGATTCAGACTAACAAAACGGAGTAACTATATATTTCAAAATAGTTACGACAACACTCACAGCAGTAACTACCTCGCTGATATTATTACAATTTTTTATATAACATAATTATTTCAGCCTATGGTCACAGCACAATAGTTTTTAAAAAATTAAATGTGATAGAACATCGAGATAGAATTCACCCAAAATTATTTGAGCTCGTAAACCAAGTCCTAAGATTTCCGTGCTCAAAGATTAAACTAGCAGCCAAACTTTGCCGGCTAACTGTTGGTCTAACATCCGATACTTTGCCGCCTCATCGAACAAGCTTAGCTAGCGTGTAAAAGTTGCTTTAAAATGTATGGGGACTTACATTACTGATTAGCAGCAGATTCTAAATCTATTCTAGCAGATTCTATTCTTGGACATAACAAGCAACGTAAGTCTAAAATAGCCAAGTCAGAGGCCTGTGGGGTTCCCAGAGGTGGCTTAATTAACTCTGACACCAGGGGCGGCCACATCCTCACACGTAAAAAAGCAGCAGATTCTAAATATTTCAATTAAGAATTTGCTAATCAGTATTTAAACGAATCTTACAATACAATACAACGGATGGAACTTTTTATAAAATGGCTGTAGATATATAAAGTTTTGATGAGGTGTTACACAAACAATTAACAGATACTAAATGTTTTACGTAGCATTGCAATGTACCTTAAATATTTGAAGTTGGAAACTGTCAATGAAAATAAATATTTGTGTCCAAATTTTGTTTTGGCTGGAGTGCTGTAAAGGTACAAATTGGACGGTGACGAGTGAACTGTAACAGCGTTTTTTTGCCGAGAATCGAACAATTCGAGCCGAGATATAACAATGAATGCAGGATTGTCAAAACGAATTTAGTGCAACACAGACTGATTGATGAAGTACTTTGTTTGACGTATTTGATGGGATTTATACGAAGAAGGGAAACACTACCTAACAATTTAGCTTTTTTTTTAATTCTGGCCACACTATTTTCAATAAGACCTTTAAAATTGACTATGGCGAGGATATGTAACGGAATTATTCATTGTGCAAATCCTAATTTCAAGATTTTGGCTAATTATAGTGCTGAAATAAATAAGACTCATCTGTTAGACATTTTGAAGGCAATATAGAAGCTAAGAAAAACACAAACAAAAAGCTCACGTCCAATAACGTTTGATAACATTCCCCAGACAGTTTATAAGAGTGAACAGTGAAAAGATAGCTATGCAACATGAAGGCATTTAAGGAGACAAGCTGTCACTTGTCACATTGATTAAACGTAGACTGAAAAAAGGAATAAGGATGACTATCCAAAAGAGGCACAAGTGGAAGTTGATCATTTTCTCTTGAACCCTTCGAAGCTCTTTGACAAATGAGCCCTTGTTCATCTTGTCCCCATATATAAAAAATCTATGTTTTTGCCTCTTTTAGCCTTAAAGCTTCCTATTTGATAAATTGGATGCTCAGTACTTTAGACAGCGTTATTAATTTTATTCGGTGCGGCCTAGCAACGTAAAGCTCGATTAGGAATTTCAATAAAAGAGATTGGTTTTGTTTTAGCTACTTTCGACGATCAATTATTTTTATTTTCCCAGAGAATCTTTTTTGCCTTGGAACAAGGTCACGGTAGATATAATCATGAGAAAACTGATAAGAGAAATAGAAAAATAAATGTGGAGGTAAAGAAAGTAATTAAGGGTAAAAACTCAAAGTACTCCACAAATAACTGGTGCTAGTGAAAGGTTTAAGACTAATCTTGGTCTGCGAAGGCGTAGTGTAAAGTAAGTAAAAACTACTGGACTTAAAGTACCTTTAGTATTTAGACCTTTTTGAGGATTAAGTTTGCCAGAACCATTTCAGTAGGTAAACGAATCATTGGATGAAAATAAAAAGAGATTACTATGCCGCCATGTATGGCTTTAATCACACTCTAGTCGATTAGGTGATTAATAATATTTTTGACAATAGCTAAATTTGAAATACGTCCGTATTGTTTTGTTATGCATCAATTTTCCATTTTTTAAACAGAGTGTCTGTGATTACTATTACTTCTTTATGTTACAGTATACCCAAAGGATGATTGTAGCAATACATATTTATACATTTTATAACTTACTTTTTACATTTCAGAACTGTTGATGTAATAGTAAAACTTGTTAACTACTCATGAAAACTGTAATCCGCTGAGAGAATGTCAAGGAATTAAAACTCATCCTATATATCCAATCTGTGAAACACGAGGCACCCAATTTCTAACCTTACCTACCTATTTCGATTGTTCACGTAGGTTTATAAAGTTTCTTAAGAGCTAACCAAATTTTGTTCCGATTAAATTGGTTGCGCAATGTGAGACAGTTCCAGATTTCCCCCGAGAATGTTTGCGCTTCATTGCTTAGTGCCGACAGGTTGTTGTACTTTGTTTTTAGTTTTCAAGCACTTTGGGTACCGTTAAATAACATTTGGTTCGAAATAGAAGTTCCTTTTTGTAGTGGAAACACTTATTGGATATAGTATAGTGGTAAAAGCTGTGTGTGAAGGTGTTTATAGGTATGAATTTAGAAAATACGTTACTTTCGCATGTATCCTTTGAAGGGTTTTCCATTAAGACGATGATAGTCACCGACGATTTCTGTACGTATTTTTTCGCCAAATGTAATAATAAAAAAAATAAAAATATTTTTTTTGGGTTGAGTGTACCAGAATGGTAACTAAATGTGTTAGTTGGTATGTTTATGTGTGATCTCCCAAATAACAAAAAAATGGTTAAATATGAAACATATAATAAAATTCGGGCGCCAGGAAGTCACACAGTCCGGAGTAGCAAGGTTGGAAGAGTTTGGACAATTAATCTGCCGGTGGGAGGCTATATTAAAAGAAATAAAACGATAAATCACTTTTGTCCTTTCTTTTAATAATCTCAGCCCGTAGCCTCAAAAAATGACTTTGTATTATCTTAAAATTCTATACTCTTTAGATAATATTACGGATATTACAGGTGTTAATAGGTATTATTGTTATTATTTCATCTTTTAAATGGAACAAAAGAGAATAATATTAAAGGAATTCTCCTACCGGAATAATCGGCCTAACCATGTTACTTGTAGGTTATTCGTTCCACGTAAAAAATCTTTCATGCCGCGTATGATGTGAGGTTTGAATTATCCCGAAATAAACTCAGGAAAAAGAATGAAGCAAAAAAAGAAAGAAAGAAGAAAGAAGGAAGAAAGAAGAAAGGAGAAAGAAAGGCACCTCGGTAAAGGCTGTAACAATAAAACAAAAATAAGTTAGATTGTACGTTCGAATTCAAACACGTGGGACACGTAGAACTTTGTTAGGAATGGAAACTTACCGCCTTCTCTTCTCAAAAATAGGTTAGTGCGCTGACACAGCGTTTAAAAACAGCTGCGTGCGATAAATCACTATAATATCTGAAAAGATTAACAGCTCGTAAGAAACCTATTCAACGACCACGCCCGAGAACATGTGTGAGAAAAAATACGACAAATCTCTTACCCATGAAATCTCTGGCATTATACCACGTCCATGAAGTCTTTAAACAATGTAGACGCCACTAAATGGCTTAAATTACGGCGATTATAGCCGATTACAAGGAAATACTATAAATTATAAAAAATGTATGTGGCCATGTGAATGCCGGGTCGAGAGTCCCGTCAAAATGTTGACAGATGACATTCAAAAACCGTACCACAGACAAAAGGCATAGATAAATTCGACCATTATCGACAAAAAAATCCTAACCATGTAACGAGACGAAAAAGTATCGTTACATTACATCCCTCCCCAAAAAAATAAAAGAAAGCAATTTCTTTTATGCTTCAACACTGGCAACACTGGTACTGTTTACATGAGCGGAGTGTTTTTGATTCAGAAATAATATTAATTGTTGTCCAAATAGTTTAAAGAGTGGTTAGATGGAGTGTAAGAACTAAAACTAACAAGTGACATTATTGGTGACAATTTACAACAAGTGAAAAAGCAAATACGATGACTTATGAAAACAATAACATTCTAGTGGAAAACGGTGTATAAACAATAATTACGTGTACGTGAATACAATATAACATCTTATCACAGAACATTACGGACAAATCACTACTTTAAGTGCTGTTTTATAACATTTTTGGTGATATACATGAATTACCAAAACGATAATACCGTTTTTGCAATAGTTTTTTAAATATTGGACTTTGAACTCGGATTATTGTACGACAACTACCGCCAATACGGCCCCAAGTGGTGAGTAGACAAACAAAAAAACTACCACTATTTGTCGCCAGAGGGCGAATGTGCTGGTTGGTGTTACCATACTAATAAGAAAAAAAACTATTTGGTAGAAAAGTTTAAACTGTTTTAGCTATAATTATGGATGATAACATAACTTACCGCAACCGTAAATTATTCAGAACGAGTTCATTACGTGATTTGACTTCAGATAGTTCTGCTCTTTTCGATACTACAATGCTTAGTCTACCTAATACATCGCTAAATACCAGCCAAACAGTTTTGGAACTTCAGGAAAAAAACAAACAGCTGTCCAATGATTTACAAAGTGCTCATCAGGAAATCGAAAATTTAAATTCTGAAAATTTTAGGCTTAAAACGGACATACAAAAATACATCAAAATAATAAATGCTTACAAGGAAATAAATATTACTGACATAAATAATATGACTCCGCGCTCTGGGCGCAAGCGGAGAATAAACCAGAGCAGCAAATCAACGCCTGTGGGAAATAATAGGCAATCATTTGGCATTATGAAAAATGACGAATTAGCCAACGACAGTCCAGGAAAAAATAAAGCAAAGACATCCATAATAACACCTAAAAAAAAGACAAAACAAACTCAGACCATAGTAAGAAACCACTCGTCCCCTACGAACACAAATACAATCAAACACGGTGGCAGCAACGTAAGCTCATCTAAAACCACTGAAAACATACGAGCCGAAAATAATGTAGAACAATCTTCAACAAAGCACAAAATAATTATGCCTTATCAGTAGCGAAACTTGTAATAGATTGTATACACTTGCCGAAAGGAAAAAAATATGCGACTTTGAAATATGTCACTATCGCAAACCTACATGTGGATTATGGCAATTACTTGTACAAATAGAAAATAAAGTACAACACTTTACATTTTCGGACTATTGTGTTATTTATATTGGCGAGGAAGACTTTCGCAAAACACATAACTATTTACAGCTTGTTATGTTTGTTAGAGAAAAATTGTTACCATTAAATCACACAAACTTTATTATTTGTTTACCAACCTATAGATATATGACAGATTCCAACATTATGTTTAACAGCCGCATAGAAACTTTTAATAATCTTCTTTACTTAGATATAAATACATGTAACTATGCATATTTGCTGGATTCTAATCTTAATCTCCCTTATGATTATAAAACCTATAATAAAAAATATGGGACCTTGAATAATCGTGGTTTGGAAATTGTTGTATCGGATTTACGAGACCTTATATTTGACTTGAGCGGTCTGACTACTACGCACTCAGAAGTTGACTGCCTCCCTCAAAATAGTTTTTGTGCAGAATCACAAGTCAATTCTCAGTTTTTTCTTTAAATACCTTAATATTCTACATCAGAACATAGCAGGACTGATAAATAAGTCAGATACTCTGACTGTAAAGCTAGTGGAGTTATCTGACAAAGGAACCACTATGGATGTTATTTGTGTTACAGAACATTTCATACAAACGGGTTATGAGGATTTATTGCACATTCCAAATTTTTGTCCAGCCGCTTTTTTTTCTAGAAATACTAAGAGAGGAGGGGTGTGTATTTTTGTTAGGGCAGGATTGCAATTTAAAGAAATATCCAGCATAGCAAAACAATCAGTTGCAGGCATTTTTGAATGTTGCGCTGTAGAGTTATTATTTTATAAAATTATTATTGTTTGTATATATAGAATTCCTAAACCTAATTATGAAGTCTTTTATGAAAAATTAGATAATATTTTGACTAAAGTTTGTAAATCTTCAAATAAGAAAATCATCGTGTGTGGTGATTTCAATATTGATGTTTTGAAGAGAAACAAGACTACATTAGAGTTTGAGTATTTTCTTATGAAGTACAATCTAAAACTAGCGCTTTATACTCCTACAAGGTTAAGTAGTAACACTTGTATTGATAACTTTGCGCACAGCTACAGAAAAAACTGCAAAGCTGAAGTTAAAGATCTGGTTCTTTCAGATCATACGGCTCAAATACTTAAAGTACCTATTAATAAAACTTGTAAACTACAGTATTGGAAAACTAAAAAGCAGGACATAAGCTTGAATAATTTAATAAAATTTAAAACGCATCTTAGCTCTCTATCATTTATACAAGTTTTTGATTCTATGGATGCAAGCAATGCTTTTGACAATTTCATGGACGATTTCTCTCTTTTATATAAATTATGTTTTCCGGAAAAAATTATAACCATCAAAACAAATAAGGAAACGAAATGGATATCTCGAGGAATAAAAATATGCAGTAAGAAACAAAGACAGTTACTTTGGGAATATAGATTAAATTCTGACTCAGTGAAAAAAAAAGTTCTTAAAAACTATACAAAGCTTTATAGAAAAATTATCAAGCTAACACAAAAAGCACAAAATAATCATTATATAAACAACGCCCAAAATAAATCGAAAGCTACCTGGCAAATAATAAATAAAACCAAATTGTGTTTGCCACAGGAGCCTATCATGTGCATTAATAGAGATAATTTGTCGTTTACAAACCCCGCAGACATAGCAAACGAATTTAATAATTATTTTATTGATGACATTGAAAATAATTTAAAAACTGACATTTCATTGAATAATATTAATTTTAATAATCAGACATTGAATTCCTTATTTATGCGACATAACAAACGACATAATAAAAATTATATCCAGCCTAAAAAACACAAGCACTGTAGGATACGATGGCGTTTCTACTAAAGTCATAAAATTCATTAAAGAGATAATAGCACCTCCATTAGTGCATATAATTAACTTGTGTATTACTGATGGCATATTTCCAGACAGGCTAAAAAAAGTTATAATTAAACCTTTGTATAAAAAAGATGACAAAACAAATTTAAAAAACTATAGACCTATTGCAAAAATTCCAATTTTTTCGAAAATTATTGAGAAGGTCATATATAATTCTCTCTACGCATACTTTGAAAAATATCATTTATTTTGTAATGAACAAAAGGGGTTCCGTAAGAATACTACAGTTAATATGGCACTCTTTGACCTATTAACTAACATCATGTCATCTGTAGATAACAGAAATCCGGTATGTGCAATTTATACTGACATGACCAAGGCTTTTGACTATGTGGACCATGAGATTCTGTTGCACAAGCTACATAGTTATGGTGTAAGAGGGAACATCCTACAGCTGGTGGAGTCGTACTTGAGAGATAGACTGCAATGCGTAGAAGTTTCTAGAATTTGTCCAAAGACTAAGTTAGAGACAATATATGTATCTAAACCGAGGAATATAAAATATGGTGTGCCACAAGGTAGTGTACTTGGACCGCCACTTTTTTTAATATACATCAACGATCTCCCGAAAGTAACAATACATAAAATGGTTCTTTTTGCGGATGACAGTACAGCTGTAATCAAATGTACTAATAAAAATGATTACGAGCAAGACGTAAATACTACTTTACAAAATATAATAAATTGGTTACATAATAATAATTTAGTAATAAACCTAACTAAGACAAAAATAATGCATTTTCATCAACGTAGTGAATACCCAAATGTTCATATTGATTACCAAGGCTGTCATATTGAAGAAGCAAATGAGGCTAAGTTTTTAGGAATAGTGATCGACAGCAAACTTACTTGGAAACCTCATATTGATATCGTTTGCAAAAAACTTAGCAAATCTGCATTTGCTCTCTTTCAACTATCAAAAAAAGTCAACAGTCAGGCTCTGCTAACAGCCTACCATGGACTAGTTGCTTCTGTTCTGAGGTATGGTATTATTTTCTGGGGGCAGTCTACCGATAGGGAACTGGTATTTAGAGTGCAGAGGAGATGTATAAGGTCAATGTTAGGACTAAAAACAACAGATAGCTGTCTTCCCTATTTTAAATCTTTAAAAATTTTAACTTTTCCGTCTTTATATATTTTGGAAACAGCTTTGTTTGTAAAAAACAATCCAAAATTATTTACAAAACTGTCGGAAGTCAGAAGAAATCCAATACGGTCCCAATATCTAAACCATGGCATGTGAAATGTAAAACCGCGCTAATGCAGAAAAGTTTTTTTGGTATTGCCCCGCGTATTTATAATAAAGTACCTAATGTAATAAAAAATATGACTGTAATAAAATTTAAAAGGGCGCTTAACGAAATATTAATTGAGAAATGTTATTACAAAATTGAGGACTTCCCCAATGATGAATTGTTGACTGTTTAACTTATTTTATTATTGAGCTACTGCCAAGTATACTGATTGACATACTTATTATTTTGTTTTGACATCATTGTGATAATTTTTACTAGCGTAACCAGTCCGACATTTCTACATAAAATTATTTAACTAAATTTGACATTTATAATTTCTTATGATTTGACATTTATCTCTATTCGTATTGTATTTTAGAATTGAATATTATTTGCATGCCCATGCGACGGTAGAATATGGAGGACTTTATTATGTAAAAAAGAACATCTATGTATCAATTACCCATGTTTGCAAAGAAATAAATGATTTATGATTTATTTATGATTTATGACGACCTTGAGGTAACAAAACGTGCCCTCGTTTCACACCCGCGCGACACAAATTTCTGTAGATTTTTCTACTTGCCGTATTATTCTATGACTTAAAAAAAAGGCTCTGATCAAAATGTAAATAATTAAATTGTCGTTGAGATGGTGAAAATTTCATTAAAATGCGCCCGGCGGTTTGGTGTGATTGACGTTTTTTTTGTCCGTGTTAGACAAACCTTACAAATTAATTTCACTATGTTATAAGAATAAAACTGAAAATTATCATATTTCAAATTTTTAGGCAAATTGTCTAATGTAACAAATATTTTTTTTTCAAAAAATTACGAGTAACTGTTTAGATGTGATTCTAATTTTAAAATCAGCTACTGAGAGGTATCTGCCCCTACAAAATTCTCATAAGTAGGCACTCATATAATGAATCCTACAATGAGTTTTTTTTTCTTTTGTATCTGTTATTGCTACAGATAAAGTAAGATAAGTGTAGCCTACCGAAAGAAAAAAGGGTCCGAATTAAGGCTCTTTCAGCAAAGTAATTTTCATACAGAGGGCACATAAAGTTAAATTACTGTACTTTTTATACAGAATGAATAACCCCTCACCATTATTTCATATTAAAGCAAGGTTGGATACACCATAACTTTATAAAAAATAACGTTTTTATGTACTCCATCGATTGAAATTTATGAACTGCACGTTAGTTTTACAGGAGCATGTGTCAGTTATACTCAGTGACGTATTTAATCATTTAACTCCAGGTCAAATCATTGTGCTTGGCCATAATCAACAAAAGAAAATCCAAAACATTTTTAAATTTGATTGAACTTGCAAAAAAACAGTTTTATATGTTAGCCGTCGATGCAAGCACAACAATTTTTGCATGCTGCCTCGGATTGTTTGGATTGTTTTTACGAGTTACTTTGTCTAATTATGCACAAAATTGGATTTTCTATGCACAATGCAAGATTTTCTTTTGGTGGCTAAGAAGTTACGGGGCGGCTAGATGAGCATAGTAAAGCTTGTCTAACTTGAAAAACGACAGGTTGTAAGAGGTAGTTTGCGTAACCTCGCAGTCTGCCGTTCTGGTCATGGTCAAGGCCCTCTTGGCCTTATGGTAAATACGCTACTGGTTTTATGTTGATTCTAACTCGGACGAGGTTTAGCGCTATTTAATATTTTATATCCGATCTCCTGTGATGAATATTCTGTTTTGACTCTTAATGCTGTGTAGAACCGAGTATGTTGCTTTGAATAATGAATGGTGTTACTCGTTTTTATTTATTTTACACTCGAAAATTCGAACTTTGATGAACAAACAGGCTTTTGATAAAAATATCGAAAAAATCTTCATTTTTTTTAAATTCTGATTCCAATTAATCCTTTACTGAGGAATATGATTAAGTTTGTATTTTTTAAAAGCCAACGAATAAAAATCATCTTCTGACAGTTCGGAACTGAATAATGAGTGTGGGAGTTCTCTCGACGGTAATTTCCCATTTGCAGATAAAAAATGAAATTGTGAAGTATATTTTCTGACAGTTTTTAATTCAAGCTATATACAGGAATTAATTGGACGAAAACTCACTTAAAAGGGGGTTATAATGTATTCTAAACACGTTGCAAGTTTACTAGGTAAAGTAGCGTAGGTACGTAAGAGCTAAAGTAGCGCAAAAGAGTGAATTCCCGCAAGCTGTCGCTGATAGATGACGGGCAATTCCCATGTTCCATCAGCAGTAGATATCCCAACCGTCCCCTTCACAGATTGTATTGACTGCAATATTCTTTAGACGGGTTGACGTCCAATAGATTACGAGAAAAACTGTTGGAAAAACTTCAAAAGTTCGCCCGTTATAGAAAAATGATCAAAGGCGGACCCGAGTTGTGTAACGCTTTAACCGCTGAAACTTTTTAAAGACTTTGTTCCTTTGATAATTTATCAAATTTTTATTACGAATTTGTGAACTTTAAAATATTTTCCACAATGACTTTGTGAAGTTAAAAAACAGAAACACGGAGCACAATAGTGACGGTTAAATATAAACACGGAAAATTATGGAGAACACAATTTGTGTTCAAATTACGGTGTATAAAAGATCTGTGCAATTTTATACAGTCAGATTTAATGCTCAGCATATTTCACTTCGCTGCAGCGAACGACAATATGAGCGCTACCTGTAAGACACGGACGTTGTTATTTGTTTTCAGATCCGTTCACAAAGCTCGTACAACGGCAAGCTCAAAGGACGCTTTTTCAAATTTCGAGCTCCATTGCGGTGTTCCGTCAGTGTCATAGTCATAGTCGAAAGTTATTTTGAAAAACGATGAACAACAAAAAAGGGGAAAAACCGAACACGGCGTGTGTGACTGTGTCCCACGGTACACTCCGTGCCGAGGCAACGTGTCACGAATGTTTGACAAACAAAAACGCCTCGTTATACCAAAGTGCGGGGTATCAAATAAAGTGGAGACCTGGAGTGGCGAACAAATTGCACGCTAACATAATTCTGCTACTGGATTCTTTGCTGGCCGCTGTTAAATAATCGCTATAAATCAGCCCGGAATATTTAGTTGAATAACTGTGGTAATACATTAATAAATCCAGGTTTTTGATTTTCGTATAGCCAATTTACGAGTACTATTTTTGCGTTGGCTTCAGAAAATCAGTCGCTATTACAATAGTACTTTAATAGTAGTTTATGCAATGGTCATATAAAAGGGGTTATTAAAACACGAGCATGGGTTTACCACATGAGGCGAAGCCGAATGTGATAATATTAACACGCTCGTGTTTTAATACCTAATTATATGCCGTTGCATACACTATTTTATCTTCACTCATATAGTTGAAATAAAATAAAAGTGGAAAAAGAAAAAATATGCGGTACAGTATGGCGGGTAATTTAGATTCTCATTGCACCATGACTGTCAATGTCAATGAGCCCATATAATAATAATAATAATAATAAAGCTTTATTTATTCCATGCAAATTACAATCTATTAAAAGAATTTATACTTAGTTTATTTATAATTACGTTACTTAAGTAATTTGTACGGACCCCCTTCAGGTAAAAGCCTCCTCCAAGGAGTGCCATTGAGTTTTGTTGCTGGCAGCGTGTAGCCAGCTTTGACCCACCATCTCGAGATGAGCCCATATGCGCCAATAAATTAAAAAGTTAGTGTGCTATAAAAATTAAAAAGTTATTTTATGATGCAGTTGTTTGAAAATCGAAGGCAAATGTTGAACTGTAATGGTTTTTTTTTTAATTTTACCTATCTTCGAATATAAAGTACGTGTTTATGCAATATTTTTTGAATTCATATTTGGAACATTACGTTGTGAGTGTAGATAAAAGCCTTTATTACGCCTTTATAAAGCTTTATTATTCATTTATTGTAATGTTTCACTAAATAATTATATCTTAATACATACATCCATATAATTACAACAAAATATAACGAAAACAAAATAATATAACATATAATTAAAATAAAGGAGTGTATTTAAAGAGAGCAGCCATCTTTATTTTTTATCAAAATTGTTACCTAACCAATAGACGCAAATTAAATTACAAAACAGAATAATAACTACCTAACGTTATCAATTAAAGTTTTCAATAACCCTTTCAGTTCACAATCTATTCAATACCGGCTTACAATACTCGGCAAACTCAAATTACAAGCGAAAACTCAACAAAAGAATACTCGATTCGAACCGAATAATCGATTTACAGAATAGTAGATATCGTAATAACAAGGCACTATGCTGGGAACAAATTCAATAAACTTTATGAAAATTTTGCTGCTAGCTTGCCACTGAAAGAGCACAGTAAGGCACTAGTCCCAACGCAGGCGAGGAAGCGATTAGCTCTCAACTATTTACAGCAAAAAAAGATATTGTAATAATTGATCACTAAAATTGTTAACATTGGCCGACGAGAACCAGCATTAGGGTTTACTACCATTCGTCAGCCCAACTCTCTGCCGCATCTGCGTTCCCTACCACCTATGATTCAATAGCATGCAAAGCAAGAGTGAACTGTCAACTTCTAGTCTCGCTCGCTCGCTTCATTGCTTACCATCAGGCAAGATTAAGGTCAAGACTGGGCTCATCGGGAATAAAAAAATAACTCTCTAGAGTTCGAACTCGAAGACTCGCTGCTTGTTATTCGTCAACTTCCTGCTTGTTATTCGTCAACTTACTGCTTGTAACTTCTTTCATATACCCTCATTTATAAAAATCTCGAAGCTGTTTAGCTACTGATTATCAGATGTTTAACTTATAGTTTTTGAATTTAGTCTTTTGTGTCTATATGCTCGCGTTTGACCACTACCTCGCCTAATGGTAAGCGATGATGTGGTCGACGGTGAAGCACGTTTTCCTAGAAGTAACCTTCTTGACTTAAATACCCCAAGGTTGTAGCTATCAGGGAACAAAGACTCCGGCAAGGATCTGTTAATATATTGCTTAACAGTTATAAGATTTTTATAAATAAAGCTTTTCGCTTTTCGCTGATCGCCGACGGTAGGACTGGTACCTAGTACCTAAGGTACTATAGAACAAATTGAGAAGGCGACGGCGCGGGCGGCACGCGATTATTTCATAACATTTTGTTTATTTATTTAAAGTTTGTGCTTTTTATTTCTTTTTAACCAAAAGGCATTCGAATATTTCCTTTTGTTTTTCGTTAGTTTATTGTGACATTGAACAAACAAATAAACAATAAACTATTATTGGTTTTTGTGCTTATTTAAAAAGCTAAGTTACGATTGAAGGTAAAATAATACTGTAAAGGTAGCCTGTACTATGCGTCATAGTACTGTAAAGGTAGCCTGCTGAATGAATCTTACAGCATGCATACTGGCACACACTGCTTTTTAAATGTTTATTAAAGGTTAATCACTTTTCTTCTGAAAAGTACACATGTTGTTATAACATGGGATTCAATGGAAATAGCAAATGGAACCCATCGCTAATACCTTAACAAGTAAAATTTCACAATTTAAAAAACCCCCGACGCATTTATCTTGCGACGAGTAAAATTTCACAATTTAAAAAACCCCCGACGCATTTATCTTGCGAAAACACCCCAATTCAAACAGTAAAATGCCCATAACTTTTGAACGGCTGAACCGATTTTATTCAAACATAGCTAAGAACACTCTCGACAAAATTCCATTTCAAACAAAAAAAATTAAATCTAAATCGGTTCATCCGTTTAGGCGCTATAATGCCACAGACAGACACACAGATACACAGATACACAGCAACACACGTGAAACTTATAACACCCCTTCTTTTTCCGGCGGGGGTTAAAAATGGCATCCAACGAAAATAAATCCAAAAAAACTGTCTGGATTTGAATACTCGTTCGATTTTCGAAGATGATATTATTATTATTAAACCGTATCTCTCCCTGTATCTAAGGTTGTTTCAGTTCAGTTTACCATTGCGTTTTTATTTTAATATCGTTTATTTTTAAAAGTGTTTGATAAAGTATGTGTACATTTTGCATTTTGTTACTTTGAAGTTTTTTTTCCGTCTAGTGTGCCGTAATGTTGATAAACCCTAACACTAAATTATAAATACAGAGAGTTTTTTATAAGTATGTCATATTTTTATTTGCTATTTCACTTTATATGTTTTACTATTACCTTGTAATAAGAGTTTACATTTTAGTATTTTTTTGTCGATACTCTAAAAAGTATGCTGTGGCCTCCTATAATTGAGAGAGTGCACTTGTCAATACTTCATATTGATGATTCATTGTGGTTTTTGTATATATCTTATGTTGGAGGTCCTGAATAAATAAACAGAAAGCCGTTGGCTGACAGGCTGAAGAAATTATGCAAAAGTAGTCCATTGTAGGAATAAATCCTATTAATTATTATATCTAAATACACTTATTATTCAAACCTGGTATGCTAAAATTACCGCATTATGTGTTTTCATAGACTCTTTCAAGCCTTTTGCAGAATGAATTAACCGCCGCAAACCCACAAGTAGCGGTAACTCTTCATCTACCCTCAGAGTATTGTCACCGCTGTGAAGAGAGCCTCTTCAAAGATAGCTCGCTCTCAAACTGTCAATGCTCCATGATTAATTAATTGCAGCAACAGAAGCGTGTTGTTTCCACAAACTATTGTTTTGTACTAAGAACAGTGTTGTTGTTTTGCTCATAGAACTCAGAAGTTGGTTTATTGTTGAGCTAGTATTTAGAGTATTCTTCTAGTTTCTTTTCTCAAACCATTATCTTTAGATTGCTTTTAGGGGCGTCATTTTATAAAAAGTTAAATTATCATTATTATTAGTTTTTATCACACTGCTGGACGTGGACATACGGCAATTGTCTGAATTGATTATTTGCAAAAGCATCTTTTCAGGCGAAATATAATCAACTTCAAATTCTTAATTCAGAAATGGGGGGCGTAAGCGTCTAAAATCGCATTTATTTTTAATTTTTTTATTCGTTATAGGCTCGCGTTTGACCACTTTCTCGCCTGATGTTAAGTGATGATGTGGTCGAAGGTGAAGCATGCTTGCCTAGAAGTAACCAATTCACTCTTGACTTGAAGACCCCTAGGTTGTAGCTATCAGGAAACAAAGACGCTGGCAGGGCATTCCACTCCTTAGCTGTACGCACAATGAAAGTATTTTCAAAACGCTTTGTGCGTACGGGTGGAATATCCACCATGTACCGATGGCGCATTGCCGTACGTCTTGTAGTCCGATGATGGAAAGGGCTAGGTGGGATCAAATTGTGCAGTTCCATCGCACACTCCCCGAAATGTAACCGATAGAAAACCGACAGGCTGGCAACTCGTCGTCGGTGTTCAAGGCTCTGGAGCTTTGAGTCAACCAGCGCATCGTTGCCGATTAGTCTCTTGGCCCGTCTGTCAATCGACTCAAGTGCATCAAGTTGGTACCTGGCAGATCCGTCCCAGAGATGAGAGCAGTACTCCATGCGTGACCGAACTTGCGCTTTATACAAGTTGAGCAGCTGTTCAGTCGTGAAGTACCGTCTCACCTTCGCAAGGATCCCCAACTTATTTGCAGCCAATTGAGCCTTTGCCTCAATGAATGGACCATAATTGAGGGTCGATGTTAACGTAACACCAAGAAGGTCGAGATGGTCCGTTATCGGCACGGTTACACCACGGAAGGTTGCAGTCGGGTGAAATTGGCTCTTTTTTGTGGAAAAAAAAGTTTGGCACCACCTCAAAATGCTAGACCCAAAGACTTTAAATTTTTTGGTTTTCATTTCGTTATTTCGTCTGTTACATTTTTAGCTAAAAGATAGTTTTTCGCTTTTCAGTTTACTTTATTTCAACAGAATAGAAGGTTCTTATTTAATTCATAACATTTTCACATATAAACCACTTCAGAACGTCAAGGCGGCTTCCAAAAGAGACGATCTAATTAGTTTGCCTGAAAATTATCAAAGATCGTCAGACTTCGGAAGTGCCTACCTGAAACTTGCTTTGATGAACCGATGAATTCATAAACTACGCTTGTATAGTAACTTTACTACACATAACTAGACATAATACTACTATAGTAGAAATGTTACTGTAAATACTATTGTAAAAATATGTTAAGATATGTGATGTTGAAATGTGTTATTGTTGGCAGCAACAAAAATCAGAATTTTCTCGCACAAGCTTTAGAAATTCATTGACAGCGAAGAATGAAATGATACTTAGCAGGGCCCACCCTGCAACAACATAGGAATTAAAGGACCCATCCTTTACTTCCTACATTGATAGGTACAGTGAACCACACATCAGGGGTGGCAGGTCAGCGGCTTATTTCATACCTGCACCTGTAGCCAAGTTGACAATCTACGAGTACAATCGATAACGCTAGTAGAAAATGAATCAATGTATGAGAATGACACATCTGAACGTTAATTCACGTGGTCTGGCCATAAAAATAGAAGGTGTCAATGATTGTAGAAAGAGATTTGATACGAAGCGTTTGTTTCTTGGCTAGTGGGGGCAGAGCCCTTTCCAGGTCCAAGTGTTCTAATCACGGGCTAATTCTACTACAAAGTGGGTCCCAGTAAATATGAAGCGACATCGCTGCAGGCTCAGGCGAAGATGGCGGTACGAACTTGACACCTACAGATCGGACTGGTTTCTATTTGCCAAAACTGGGACGAATGGAAAGCGGAGGCCCTTGCTTTGCAGTGGGACAACTAAGGATGAAAAAAAGTAAAAATAACTTTTTTATAAAAATAATAAACCGACATCTAAAGGTAGCACACTACAAAGTGTGTGTACCCCATTTCATGTCCAGGCTATCATTGTCCATACCAGGTTGCCTGGAAGAGATGCGGTAAGGCCGCCCGTTGTATGTATTTTAGTTTTATGTTTCCTTTTCTATGTTTTAACTTGGTGTACCCACAATAAAGTGATAAATTACTTTTTTTTCCGAAGTAGCTGTCTTGTTGTACCTATTGTTTTTCGTTTTTCGACACCGACTTCGGAAAGTACACTTTTACTTAAAGAATTTTGCAAATCCGTCTATATAATGACGGAGTTATGCCCGAAAATATATAAAAAAAACTAGAAACATCCGGATTGAGAACCTCCTTCTTTTTGGGAAGTCGGTTAAAAATAAACATCTATCCACTGATCCACCATCCACTGTAATTACTACCGAACGTGCTTTAATTAGAGCTTAAGCACAAATGTAACCCTGTCCTACATCCGTACATACATACACCCCTAGGAATCTGTACAAAACCCCTGTTCAGTTCAAACGTGCTTCACTTTACTAATTAAAACACATTTTTTTTTGTCTTACTTCAGTTGATTAATCAAGAGTGCTGAAGAATCCGTCTGTAAATGTTCAAACGTGATTCCAACGTTGCCTCAGCAGTACCTACCTA
Organism: Orthosia gothica; assembly: GCA_949775005.1. Lineage (NCBI taxonomy): Eukaryota > Metazoa > Arthropoda > Insecta > Lepidoptera > Noctuidae > Orthosia > Orthosia gothica. The sequence continues at coordinate 25,292,153 of OX459045.1, read as the reverse complement.
CTTAATGAGACTCAAATTATTTAGCGTGTACGTCACCAAATCATTACGTCATTAGTTTTGTGCACTACAGGCAATTAGGGAGAGTGGTTAAGGAAATGACAGCTGCAGATGATAAATAATTTTGGATTTGGAGATTTTGTGTCATCTTCGTCAGATTCTTAATATTAGAAGGTAACGGTTAATTTTGTATGGCTATATTTTTATATTGATCTTTCTAAAGTTTGTTCATTTAAGACGACGATAGTCGCCAACGACCTTGAGGGAACAAAACGCGCACTCATTTCACATCCACGCAATACAAAATTCAATAGTTTTTGTACTTTCCCTATCCCCTTAAATTCAATAGTTTTTGTACTTTCCTTAATATGCCATTAAAAAAAAAACTTACATCAAAATTTAGATAATGAAATTGTCTTTGAGATGGTAAAATAATCACCAAAACACGCGCGGCGTTTTGGTGCAACTGTCGTTTTTAGGGTTCCGTAGCCAAATGGCAAAAAACGGAACCCTTATAGATTCGTCATGTCTGTCTGCCTGTCTGTCTGTCTGTCTGTCTGTCTGTCCGTCCGTATGTCACAGCCACTTTTTTCCGAAACTATAAGAACTATGCTGTTGAAACTTGGTAAGTAGATGTATTCTGTGAACCGCATAAAGATTTTCACTTAAAAATAAAAATAAAACAATAAATTTTGGGGGTTCCCATACTTGAAACTAAAACGAAAAATATTTTTTTTCATCAAATCCATACGCGTGGGGTATCTATGGATAGGGCTTCAAAAATGATATAGAGGTTTTTGATATCATTTTTTTCTAAACAGAATAGTTTGCGCGAGAGACTCTTCCATAGTGGTAAAATGTGTGTCCCCCCCCCTGTAACTTCTAAAATAAGAGAATGATAAAACTGAAAAAAATATAAGATGTACATTACTATTTAAACTACCAGCGAAAATTGGTTTGAACGAGATCTAGTCAGTAGTTTTTTTAATACGTCATAAATCGTAAACCGCAATTTACCAAGTACGGAACCCTTCGTGCGCGAGTCCGACTCGCACTTGGCCGGTTTTTTTTAATATAATAATTAGACTAGGTATGTTACACAAATAAAACTCAAAATGTTCGTAATCAAATTATTAAAAAAATGGTCTAATGCAAAATATAATATTTTTAAAAAATATTTCGAATAGCCGTTTAGACGTGATAACCAATGTCATCCATTTTTAAGTTTCACAAAAAACTTCATTTCATTGCTGAAAAGAACTTTTTATACCTAACTGAAAAATCTTTCGTATTTTTCTGTGGCAGCCATTGAGGTTATAATGTACTACGCGCTACGAATTTTGTTTGATTGGATAGATTTATAAAAAATGTCACAAAGATTTGTTGAGCCCTCATCTTAGCCCAGACCCACCCACAATGAACCTTCTTCATTCATTTGAATATTTATTGAAGAATTTCCATCTAGCTGATACAGCCACGTGATTGCACAGAAAATTGGAACGTTGGTGTGTCTTGAATGTCTGGTCTTGAACGAAAAATCGTGGGTTCAGGTCAGATAAAGGGTTATTGGGTTTTAACATCAATGAATTTTTTTTAAATGCCCGAAGTCTGGCTTTATACCTGGTCTATGGAAATAGGCTTATACCTATACACGAGTCTTAATAATTACTGGCACCATATAGGTATACTAAACGTACACTTCTCCCTAAGCCTTCGGTTCATATAGATGTGATGTTAACACCATCATTTCAGTCGAAAAACTTCCACTGCTGGACATAGTTCACCCTCCCCGCAACCTTCACCAAGTCGGCATCGTCTTTCGGTTCGCGGTGCCATTCCAGAACTTTTCGGCGCCATCGGCCATCCATTCTGCGAGCAATGTGCCCTGCCCACTGTCACTAAAGTTCGGAATTCTTCGGGCTATGTCGGTAACTTTGGTTCTCTTACGAATGTCTTCATTTCTGATTCGATCACACAAGGAAACTTCGGGCATAACCCTCTCCATTTCCCTTTGGGTGATTTTAAGCCTTCTGACGAGGCTCTTTGTAAGCGAGCATGATGTTAAAATAACTGACGAAAAGTGGGTCTATTGCACACCTCTGCTGCCGCCTTCGGGAAATAAAAGCGTGATGATATGTAAATTGGAACGTTTACCGATCCGTGTACCGTGAATGTACCCGCTAATCAAATTATGACGAATACTAGCAGAGTAATTGATAATTATTACTTTGTGCACGATCGGTGTGCACTCAGCTTTATCCCTTGAGTTATAGTTGACAGGGTATTAACATAACACATTCTACGGGTTATATTGGACTAAAGCTGTAGGGAAATCTCGAAACTTCATCAAATTTTTAACGGAATACCTCCGTTAGAAATCCGGTAATAAAGTAATTTGCTCCAACTAAGCGAAAAACTTTCATCATCAGCATCATTCAGTATGACTCCGCTGCTAATAGGTCTATCTTTACTTGTCCCAATGTCTTTGCTCCTGCATCAACCTTATCAAGGTTATGACCGCCTATTGGAACGATGTCTTCTGCTCATCAGCGAAGATTCTAGAGCTATAACTGTTTTGCTTTCATGCCATGGCCGCCCGTCACCAGGATCGGTGCTAAGTAATCACCATTTTAGTGTAGACGGTTTAATTTCTGAAGCATTAAGAAGCAGGGATGTTATGAATATGAAGTGCTCTTCAGTCTCAGTGTGTTACTGGCTGGCCTATTTAATATTTTTAGATAAGTCTGAACATGGCCCTTGTTAATTCATGAATCAAATGTGAGATTGGTAATACTTAATCAGGATAAGAGTAGGTGAAGAAGTAGGAAACGGTGGAAGGACTATGTGAAGGAAGTCATGTCTAAAAAGAGGGTGGCTAATGAGATATCGCCATAGTTCAGGGAATAAGCAAGCTGAAGTGGCAATGGGCCGGCCATATTAGCCGTAGAACCGATGACCATTGGGGTAGACGGGTTCTTGAGTGAAGACTGCGAACTTGTAAACGTAAGATAGGACGCCCTCAGGCTTGGTGGAGCGACGATCTTCGCAGGGTTGCTGGTTGAGAGTTGCCGAGAATCGAAGCAAATGGCGTGCGATTGGAGAGGCCTATGTGCAGCAGTGGACTGCTATAGGCTGATGATGATGATGAATAAGAAGAAGACTCCGTAACTAATAGATGATGATGGTAGAAGAAGCCGTGATGTGACAACACCAAATAAATTGAGATAAAGACAAGAGTACTATCGATATCATTATGTACTAAGAATTGCTTTAGAAAAGCAAGGCTCAGGAAAACAGTAACAGTATAGTTCCCTGGTTAATCTTTAGAATCAAAGTATGACCTTTCCTCTCAGCTTGAACTGAATATTTTTAAAGCTTTTCAACTTTACTTTGCAGCTTACTCTTTTTGCCCCTCAGCAATGTACGAACTGTTCAGTAAAGGCTCGGATATATTTTATAACAACAACTAGGGTCGCCATATTGTCGGGATTCGCTCGGATTGTTCAGATGTTTCAGGTGATGTACAGTTTTCGACCGCAAACAAAGTGTCCCCATAAATAAATTTAGAAAGTGGGGCCACAACCTTTTTTGCGTCATTGGTCACGCCCCGGCCAATTTACATCGTTATTTCAGGCTTGTATTTGAACAGATAAATAGAGATCCTGAATTTGGAAGTTGTTTCAATTTTAAATGTTTTATTTAATGTTGTGTTTGTGGGTGGTATCTAAATGATTTATGTTTGTTCTCAATTGATTAGGTTTTGGTTGGAGAATAAAAAAATCAAAGAGGTGCCTTAGTTTCGGGGAATAGAGCTATGCTGTTAGGTTCTGTTTCTATATTGTATGTAAATGTGTGAAATCACTGTGTACTAATTTATAAATAATTTTATACGAGGACGCCATAAAGGTGATATTGCGCGTTTTGGTTAAAAACACAGTCAATAATTTCAAGAATCTAACATTCGTATTTTTTTCGTTTCCATTCGCCCTTATATCCAACCACCTGTAAAGCCCTGAGAAAACATTTTGATGCGAAAAAAAGTCCCGACTCAGCCCGAAAAGATCAGCCTTTCAGTACATACCCAATTTGGCTGATGGGTATCCGTTTGACCGGGAGACCGGGACGTAAGTCCTCAATAAGGCATGGTCGGGTGAAGGGTCCCACTATCGGGTTCCGTATCGCTGACGTAGCGAAATGTTATGAGTTCGGTCGAATCGTAAGCCACCACTCAGAAAATAAATTGTGATCAAATGACTGGAAAATATGTTAGATATTGAATTGGATACCTGCTTTTAAAGGTAACTTTTATACTCTTTTTATCAGTCTTACGTCCATGAGTCAATGAGTCCTGTTCTCAATATGCCTACAGATATTGATTTTCGGTAAAAACACAGTTTTATCTGAGGAAGTTACCGTAAACTGGTAATACATAGGAACATTTAAAAGGCACATCTAGTCTATAGCAAGTACCAAAGTCAGTTTTGAGGCGGCGTTGGAGGAGTTTCTGTAAAGATAGCTAAATCCTGCAACTGATTATTCAAGTCACTAATAAACACAAAACTAAGTTCACAAAATTGTAATAAAAGAGGACGAAATTGTCTAATCACCCTAAGTACAATTAACGGCAGAGGCTTAATATTTTCAAACTTTTAAAAATGAAAATTTCGCACAAATGGAAGAAACCTTGGTCCCTTTATAATTAGACGTCATAAAAGAGTCAAAGTTTGATTTACGAATAAAAATATCGCCGAGATACTTAACTCGGTTGGATTTAGGAGATAAAAAAGATCTCAATCAGAGTTGATTTCGTAAAAGTTAGGAAAAAGGACCATTATTCAAATTGAAAGTAAATCTGATTTTCGTTTTGAATGAAGCTATTTCAAGCTTTCGTAAATTACTGATAAGAAATGGATTTGCTTAGACCTGACTATGACATTCGTAGTTGATTAAAGATTGAGAAGATACCATATTATGTGGGGAAACTTTAAACAAACTTAGACATTTAATCTGTCCGAATACGAATATTATTTATTTACTAGCTTCTGCCAACGGCTTCGCCCGCGTAGAAAGTAACATAGCTCTGCCGAACTAAATCATAAATACATAGGTATTCCAATTCAAAAACATCATCATCAATCTAACTACAGATTAAAGAATTTACCATAGGCACATACAGAGCTTTCTCTACCTACATAATGTTTTTATTATGGTTCCGTACCCAAAGGGTCCAAACGGAGCCCTTGCTGTCAATCAAGTGTCCGTCTGTATATCTGTGCGTCGTCTGTCACACAGGTTTTACAGCCAAACGGTTCGAGCTACAGTCTTCAAATTTCCACAATATAAGCACCTTGTTGATCCAAAGCAAAACAAATTGTCAAAAATTATTTTTAAATCTTTTTAAGGGGGCTGGCACCCATACAGTTAAAGGGGAGGCGCGAAAAAAAAATGTTGAACTACCCCATCGAGTGAGGTATCGTTCTTAGAGCTCGTTAATTAAATAAATATTTGAAAACAAAGGAATAAGAAGCCCCGAAAGTCAGCTTTCATACAAAATTCTGTTCCGATGAATTTTTAACCACTCATTGACCTATGGACTTCATATTTGGTGATAATGTTTACTATTACGTATATTTTACTAACAAATACCAACATATGATGATTAATAAATAAGAATTTTTCTTTGAAATTCCCTCATTTTTCCTTTTACAATCAACTTGATTTTGCGGTCTGGTACGGAACCCTAAATGTACGAAACGCGACACGCACTTGGCCAGTTTTTAGAGTAGAATATATTAAACTTACCGTATATCTACATTTTCGACATAGCAGTGGTAGTTCATATTATCTAAAACTATTCAGGTTGCTTATAAAGCAGTCTTCGGATTTACCTAAAGACGGATAACTTCATAGAAGCTGAATATTGAAGCATTAATTAAACTGAAAACGCAGACATCTAGTCTTTGTCGGCACTTGTTATTAGTTCTGACTTACTTGACGGCATTGTGCTAATAGTTATACCTTTAGGAACATACCTATTATAACTATTTTCATATTATGTTTTGAAAAAGTACAGTGTTTGTGTACAGTGGTTTGAGATTTGGGCCTGAATCACATTTAACATTTATCAGCGTCGAAAATAGGAACTTTGTATGGCGTAGACGTACGCGTCAGTTCGCATTCCTGATACCTTAATCTCAAATCATTAAACTTTTGAAAGGCAGAAGATGGCTACTTAACGTATAATGTACTTACGGTAAATACATTATACGATGATTAGCCATCTTAGAGGGGTAAGTAACTTACCCCTCATTCCGTTCTCGCTGTGCTCTACTTGTAGGACCTACTCGAAAAAACCAACACAAATTGAATTTTATCAATAACTTGACAGCAAATAAAACTAAATAAATCACTATTTAAGCAGTTAGTGGCATTTACTTTAGTCCAATTACAGATTTAATGCCACCATCGCACGGTTTAGACGAATTTTATAGTAACCTCATTGATTACATTCCATCTAGACATTGCAACGATGCTGCAAGAGAAAATAATGAAGGTGGAAAGATAAACAATACCACATCTTCTTTCTTTTTCGTGTGAAGATTTGGCCACCTCTGGTGTCAGCGTTAATTTAGGAAGGAAGGAAGGAAGCCTCTAGGAAGCCCACAGGCCTCTGACCTACATTAAATATATAAGTCCAGGTTCCCTCACGATGTTTTCCTTCACCGTTGCCTGTGATGTCCAAGGTAACTTAGAAAGTACATATAAATTTGAAAAAGTCAGATTTGTACTTGCCCCAACTAGCAAAGTAATCCTATAAGGGAAGATTATAAGTCTATCACTACTAATAAAGTTCTTATAAAGGCATTGCGGCAGATCCCTTAAATCATAATAGCATTTGCCAAGCCTTAACACACTCAAGTGCATTAGTTTTTATAACTCGGTCTTATAGTTTGCTTCAAGACTGACCTCTCAATCATTTACAGAACTCATTTTCTAGTAATAGCATTTTACAAGCACAGATATCCTCAAGAGTAATTGTCTTTATATCTCAGTCTTATAGGTAACTACAAAATTATCTTTTAGGACACTTTTAGGAATAAGTCTTCTATAATTGTTTTCAGTAAGACTAAATAATCCTGAATAATATTTTAATCCTATAGTAGCATTTTCTGAGAGAAATAGATATTATAACTTACTTGGCTGAGACGAGTATAAGATTTTGTCGTCATAATCTTGCTCGAGACTTTTTTAAATCTAATAGGACTTAAAAAGAGCTTCAAAAAAGCTTATAAGTTAGTAGATTAAACACTTTATTAGTAAACATCAGCCATTTTGTTAACATTCTGTTGTTCCCCTTTGTCTTGAGAAAATATCTATCATGAATTAAAGAAGTGGTGGTTACAGGAGTTAAGGGTAACAAATAGGTATAAAGACTTAATAAAGCCAGGTTCTTCAGGAATAAAACCAACAGGATAAAAAATAAATCAAGCGCGTCAAGTGTAAACGCAGGTGAAGTAATTGAGGGTTCCGCGATCAAAAATATTTTTTCATCTTTTCCACACAACTCAGAAAGTAAAGAAGTTGAAAATTGGGACAAAGAATACGATTTAAATATCGAAGAGACTACTGACTATGACAAAAAAATGAATTTCTTATATATATAAAATAAAAATAAATCTTTATTACCATTATGTTTTATTCAAAATTAGATATATCTTAGTCTTTACAATCAGTCTCAATCATGAGTTATCAGCTACATTATGTTTCATTATTGAAGCTGAATTATTCGGCTTATTTAAAATAACACATCCAGTCGACATCTAGAAATGCAACCATCTTGTTAATTAATCCTAAAAAAAAAAGGAAATCAGTCATTAGCAGGCAGACTTCAAGGGAACCCTAATTTGTTTTAAAATGGAAGCGAGTTATTTAGACAGAAACTGCTATAAGTACTTATTTACCTACAACGGTTCTATAAAGTACTTATTGAAGGGCAATTTTAAAACATGGCGTATGCTAATTAGGATTGATGAAATAATTTATTTACAACAATATACTAATGTGCTATTTATCGAAGCGCATCGTAAAACTAACTAAATTGCGGTACACATTTACAGTAAATATAACTTCCCCAAGAGTTCACACGCTATATTTACAATATATTATTAGTTATGTTATACAATAGTACAAAATAATAGTAATAGCAATCGTACCTACTTTTTTATTAAAAATATTTACCACAAAACAACCGGCACCACCAGCCGAAGCAACAACAAAGATAACCTTTAATAAAATATACTTATAACTGATAATTAAGTACATTACTAGTGCCATTTAAAGAAGATTGGTTTAGTAAGATACTTATGCCAGATACTACTAAGAGCGTTTGTACTTGTAATTGTGTAGTCTCATATCATTATAGAAGCTATTGCGCTTCGTCAAGTACATTATAGGGCTTAGAAACATTTTATAAGTTGATTATAAGATTGTTATAGAAATAAACGCATCTATAACTGCGGCCAAATCCAGCTTTGTAGCATGCTACAAGTTTCTTTTAAGTGAAAATAGTAGTGAGTATAGTAGTCTTGAGATCGTTTTAAGCACTGATTTTGCTAGTTGGGGCCCAGATTTTTACCCACGACCTCAAGCACGAGAAGCGAAATCTTTGCCACTGGGCCACAGCGACCTGGAATACCACAAAAATACACCACACTACTTACTTTGCTGTCGCGTAGTCAAGTAAAAAAGGCTTTCTAGTGAGAAATTAGAAACATACTGGAGCAACATATTAAACTCAAAAACCGTCTCCATCGTCCGCTCTCAGGCGAAGCGGTAATATACGGGTATGTACACACAAGCTATCTACACCAACCTACATACAGTATGTAATATGAAATACGTAGGTATGTTGATTTTCCGACATCTGGGAGATGGCAGCGTGATGACGTCACGCCGAGTGTCGGATGCGCTCAACCGAATGTAACGTGACCTTAACAAATATACCAGTGAAAATTTAAACGTCGAATAAGTTGAGAGGTAAGTGAAAACATTTATTTTAAAATATGTTGCTGACTGAAACGGATGTTTTGCATGACTGTGTAATTTGTTTAGATGTAAGACCCTATAAAGTCCGCTAAAACTATTAATCTTATTTTACGTATAACCTAAATTCCTCCAAAGTTTGTGTTTAGAACATCGTTTTTAGGGTTCCGTAGCCAAATGGCAAAAAACGGAACCCTTATAGATTCGTCATGTCTGTCTGTCTGTCTGTCTGTCTGTCTGTCTGTCTGTCTGTCTGTCTGTCCGTCCGTATGTCACAGCCACTTTATTCCGAAACTATAAGAACTATGCTGTTGAAACTTGGTAAGTAGATGTATTCTGTAAACCGCATTAAGATTTTCACACAAAAATAAAAATAAAACAATAAATTTTGGGGGTTCCCATACTTGAAACTAAAACTAAAAATATTTTTTTTCATCAGACACATACTTGTGGGGTATCTATGAATAGGTCTTCAAAAATGATATTGAGGTTTCTAATATCATTTTTTTTCTAAACTGAATAGTTTGCGCGAGAGACTCTGCCAAAGTGGTAAAATGTGTGTCCCCCCCCTGTAACTTCTAAAATAAGAGAATGATAAATCAAAAAAAAATATATGATGTACATTACTATGTAAACTACCAGCGAAAATTGGTTTGAACGAGATCTAGTAAGTCGTTTTTTTTTAATACGTCATAAATCGTAAACCGCAATTTACCAAGTACGGAACCCTTCGTGCGCGAGTCCGACTCGCACTTGGCCGGTTTTTTTATTAGGGTTCCGTAGCCAAATGGCAAAAAACGGAACCCTTATAGATTCGTCATGTCTGTCTGTCTGTCTGTCCGTCCGTATGTCACAGCCACTTTTTTCCGAAACTATAAGAACTATGCTGTTGAAACTTGGTAAGTAGATGTATTCTGTGAACCGCATTAAGATTTTCACACAAAAATAAAAATAAAACAATAAATTTTGGGGGTTCCCATACTTGAAACTAAAACTAAAAATATTTTTTTTCATCAAACCCATACGTGTGGGGTATCTATGGATAGGTCTTCAAAAATGATATAGAGGTTTCTAATATAATTTTTTTCTAAACTGAATAGTTTGCGCGAGAGACTCTTCCAAAGTGGTAAAATGTGTGTCGCCCACCCTGTAACTTCTAAAATAAGAGAATGATAAAACTGAAAAAAAATATATGATGCACATTACTATGTAAACTGCCAGCGAAAATTGGTTTGAACGAGATCTAGTCAGTAGTTTTTTTTTAATACGTCATAAATCGTAAACCGCAATTTACCAAGTACGGAACCCTTCGTGCTCGAGTCCGACTCGCACTTGGCTGATTTTTGATAAAACAGCCTAACACCTAAAAATAATATCTACTTGTAGTGTCTATACCAAAGCGTATTTTACCATTTAGATATAGGTAAAAAAAATAACCAGAAGCGACAATGCTCAAATGACCACCTCTAAAAACAAAAGTAAATAACAATTAAACAAGACCCTACTTTGCATTCAATGACACCTTTAAAAAGGGTAAAGCTACTTACTTACCTTTAGTCAACAACCACAAACAGTCTTGAACCAACTAATAAACTCCAGCGTATAACATTAATCACTTAATAAAAGGCAAAGTAAAGCCCAGTCAAGAAAGCCACGTTCACAATAAATTAGACATTTATAATATTGAGAACCGCAATAAATAGGGCCACCTGTTTCTGAGAGACAATCCTTGGTCAGTACTAGTATAACTGATCATAACCAACACGGAACAGGACAATGAAACATAGGCTATATTATTTTAGTCCCGTTTTGAAGTTTCAAGCAGGTTTGCCCGGAAAATGGTGGGCTTTTTCACGACTGTGTGACTTTAAAGATAGGGTTATGTTTATGAATATAAATGGTAAGGTTTTGATGCTAATCAATGTCATTAATTATTCAATCATTAAAGGCATGAAGACTGAAAAATAGACGGACTGGAAAGAATATCAGATAAGCAGTCGAAAGAAAAGATGAAAGAAAAGGGAGTCAGTGATAGCGTGACGGAGGACAGGACGGTATGGAAGAAGAAAACGTGTTGCGCCGACCCCAAGTAACATGGGTCAAGGGCAGAAAGATGATGATGATAAGACAAGCTTAACAGCTTATCTTATCATCATCATCTTTCTGCTCTTCATAAAAAAATCTGGTATTCGGCTGTATCCGGGTACAATTGCAGCCGACCTCAAAAGACTAGGCAGATGATAATCACATCACACTATATATTATTTATATATTAATCACACTAATATTATAAAGGTGAAAGTCTGTGAGTGTGTATGTTTGTTACTTCTTCACGCTCAAACGGCAGGACGGATCTGGATGAAATGTGGCACAGAGATAGATTATAGTCAGGAATAGCACATAGGATACTTTTTGTCCCGGGTATATGTTTCCTCGGGATAATTTTCGAATTTCACGCTGGCGAAACTTCTGGCAGAAGCTAGTGAAATATAATTTCAATTCTTCATAACCATCTGAGAGGGATGTGATGCACGGTTCAGCTGAAATCTGACTAATTTTCTCGGTAATTCATACGTTTGCTAAGTGATAATTTTTGCGCATGGTGAATAAATCATATGCAATACACATAATTATGTTAATTTTAACATCATATTTCGAAAATTAAATCATAATGAGATCATACAAATGGATTTTATAGTTCCTGGCATATTCTGCTCTAAAGTACCTACTTTAGAAAATAATACTTCTTAGTCATATAATTATTATCCTATGTATATTTATCTGCCTAGATTTTCGGCGACTCTCATACAGCTGCTACCAGCTACCCTGTGAAGATCGTCGCTCCACCTTGCCTGAGACCTTAAGTTTACCATATCTCAATCTATATTCAGGAACACGTCTAACCCAACTGTCATCGGTTCTGTGGCTAATATGGCCGGCCCATTGCTTATTCTGTTTGCCTACGTTTTAGTAAATAGCCTATTAAAAAACACAAACTTTTTTTCAAAATATTCCATATTACAAAATATTCCAAGCTACAAAAGATTTCCACTGTCTCTTTCAAAATAAACTGTATTAAGAGAGTTTCATAACTTGTCAGGAAAGACAAATAGCTTCTAAAGTATATCTGTTAACATTCTAATTTGAAAACACAATAGACAACTTATTTCATTAATTTTAAACTTATTTTAAATTTGCCTGCCAAACCCACTCGTATTTTAAATCTCCTCTAGGGAAGTTGCTTGCTTTATCTTTTCGACAGTCGCCCATAGCATAGTTTTAAATTTTTATTAAAATAAAAACAATATTAACTTTGTAATGTATAATAAATACAGACTGCATACTGGTGGGGCGACCGGAGTGGGGAGCGTGGTAAAGGCATCGCTTGCCGCACCTCCTACCCGACCGCCGCACACAAGGCCGGTTTTCTAATTTACAATGACAAAAATATAGTTTTGTGATGTCGAGAAACTTAAAAAAAATACTTTGTTTAGCTCCTTCAATAAACGAACAATAGGATCATAAAACAATAACATTGACTAAAGTAACACAAAAGCCTGTGTAAGCGCGCTTTGTATCCCTTTTTTCGCAGGGCAAACGTGAGTCAGTTGCGCCCGAAAACTTGACTAAGTCAACACGTTTGTTTTGTGCCCCAGTGTATAAAAATTGTGAGTTTTTAACATGGATATTGAAGCGTCAGGTGTGTACTCTAATTATTATCGTTTACTTTTCAATTTTCTTTATAAATCGAGGAGTAATATAACTTCACGTGGAAGCCTAATTTTATACGTAAATCTTTAAGATTCACTTGAGTTTATAGACATTTAACAAATGTTCCACATAGTTCCATTATATTTTATAATTCCTTAGAAACTACGACCCGTGAGGATTCAAAACATGCAAAGAACTCGTCCCCGTATCGCTCCCTTTGTAAATTATGCCCTTTATTTCCAGGTAGTACATGCCTACATATCTTTGTAGCGAAGAGGTTGAAAACAGAGATAATGAAGATTCCGATAGTAATATGGATGACGATGAGTTGTAGGTAGCAATAGAACTTAATTTAAGGACCTTTTTACATAATACTTTAAATAAAGCTTATTTTCATTTTATTTTTTTATTTTTGTTGATAGTACCATCTCCAAATTTTGTTTCTACCTTGTAACAATTATAATACATAACTAACAAGTCAGAAAGTAAGTAAAAACCTACACTTTATTTTTGTCATCTTAAATTGGCAATCTGGCCCTGTGTGCGCCGGACGAGTAAGTGCGTGATTATCCTAGTTGGTATATTATTTAATACGAGTATAGTGACCTGTACAAGTGGCGATCCTGCCAGGATTACAACTAGTTCACGTAAGTACGAACATAAAATTCAAAAGGAAAAAAAAATTGTTGAATTAGCAATGTGTACCTACTACATGTACATCAGTGATACCTCTATTGTTGTCCGTAAATCAGTATAACGTCAATTAACATAGCTGTGAGTATCGCAGATACATACCTTGATATAAACAATAACGCCTGCTTAGCGATAGCTAAAAGTGCCTTAGTTTATTTATTAGAAGAAAAAAAATAAGTTTCTATTTGGTTACTAAATGTATGTTAAATGTTTATAAATATCTATGTTTCAATACAATCGACAATTCGACGTAGGTACAAAAGATCGCTGCGGCGATGACCTATTTACGAATACCCACATATTATTTTTTTTTTTGTTTTTCGTCTTTTAATTATACCTTATTTGTTTACAAGTTATTTGATTTTATTTTGGTCAACAATTGAGGTTAAACGCTGGTTGTCAAAGGTAGTTTGAGTCACCAATCGGTACCATAATGATCTATTTGTGCTGTACTCAGGTATAGTGACAGTTAGACTAAATCTAGAGGTAGTTCGATGAACATCTGAACGGTACCTACAAATACAACTAGAGGTAGTTCGATGAAAATTTGAACGGTACCTACAAATAAATCTAGAGGTAGTTCGATTATAATCTGAACGGTACCTACAAATACAGCTAGAGGTAGTTCGATGAAAATTTGAACGGTACCTACAAATAAATCTAGAGGTAGTTCGATTATAATCTGAACGGTACCTACAAATACGTCTAGCGGTAGTTCGATGATAATCTGAACGGTACCTACAAATACATCTAGAGGTAGTTCGATGATAATCTGAACGGTACCTAGAAAAACAACTAAAGGTAGTTCGATGAAAATCTGAACGGTACCTACAAATACAATTAGAGGTATTTCGAAAAAAAAACTGAACGGTACCTAGACCTACAAACAGTATTGTTACTTGTTTACAGGTAACCCAAATATGTCGCTAATACCACCCATGGAGTCCTTAGACTGTGACGGAGATTCAGCCTCAGTAGGTTTACGTTGGGAAAAATGGAAGCGAGCACTTGGTTTATATCTGACTGCGACAAATGTTACCACGCCAGAAGCAAAAAGAGCAGTACTCTTGCACATGGGCGGGCTGGCCTTGCAAGAAATATATTACAACATTCCGGGTGCACATATAGAAACCGTTACTGATGGTGGTGACGATATTTTCACGGTAGCGGTTAATAAATTAGATGAATACTTTTCTCCTAAACAGAGTCGTGTCTATGAACGTCATTTATTTAGACTAATCAAGCAAGAAAGCGGAGAGAAATTCGACAAGTTCCTCGTTAGACTGAGACATCAGTGCTCTAAGTGCAAGTTTACCGCTTCAGATGAGCACATGATAGATCAAATCACGGAGAAGTGTGAGTCAGCCAAATTACGAAAAACAATTCTAACTCTGGGAGATGACGTCACACTTGACAAAATTATTACTGAAGCAAACGCTTTAGAAACTGTCCACCGACAACTTAGTCATTTCGGCTTGCCTGGACCAAGTAATGATTTGTCAATAAATCGTTTGGATACTGCGACTACGAAGTTGAATCCTATCCCATGTTCCCGTTGCGGAGGCCGTCATTCAAGTGATAGCAAATCATGCATCGCGCGTGATCAAAAATGTCTCAAGTGTGGGCTCGTTGGACATTTCCGAAAATTTTGTAGAACTAGGGCGAGAAAACGGATTGTTCGTAGACAGCCAGCTAAAGGCCCTAGTGCTGCAAAAAAATCTAAGCCTGAAGAGGTGGATTACATATTTCATCTTGATGGTGACGACACCATCACATGCACCTTAGGAGACGTAGGAATTAATATGCTCATAGATTCTGGCAGCAAATGCAATATCATTAACGAAATAACTTGGCAGATGCTTAAAAATAATGGTGTTCGTGTTGAGAATCAAGTAAAAAATCCAAGCAAGAAATTTATGGCTTACGGGAGTCGAAACCCTTTAACTGTTCTCGGGTCTTTTGATTCTTCTATAATGGTTGGCAACGGGGTTCGAAGTGTAAAAGCGACTTTTTATGTTATAAAAGACGGCACCAGGAATTTACTCGGGAAAGACACCGCCACGAAACTTGGAGTCCTAAAAGTAGGATTAGGCGTTAATACAGTGGAAGGTATGTTCCCTAAATTCAAAGATGTTAAAATTCACATCCCTATTGATACGTCTATCAAACCAGTCTCTCAGCCTTGTCGAAGAGTCCCCATACCCTTAGAGTCTAAAATTAATAAAAAAATTAAAGATCTCGTTGATTTAGATATTATAGAGCCTGTTAATGGACCGTCTGATTGGATTTCTCCTTTGGTACCAGTACTCAAGGGGGATGGAGATGTCAGAATTTGTGTAGACATGAGGCAAGCCAACCGGGCCATTATCAGAGAGAAACATCCTTTGCCTACTATGGAACAGCTGATTCCCAAGTTTAGAAACTCCAAAATATTCTCTAAACTGGATTTAAAAAATTCTTTTCACCAGCTAGAACTTAGCGAGGATAGTAGGCACATTACGACGTTCATTTGTAGCCAAGGGCTGTTTAGGTACAAACGTCTTATGTTTGGCATCTCGTGCGCTCCTGAATGTTTTCAAAAAAACTTAGAAAGAGTACTTTTGCCTTGTGAAGGGGTAGTCAATTTCATCGACGATATTGTAATATACGGGAGCAATGAGAGTGAACATGCGGCAAGACTTAAAAAAGTTTTGCAAGTTTTAAAAGATAACCATGTCTTGCTCAATGAAGCCAAATGTGCTTTTGGGGTTAAACAAATTGAATTTCTCGGACATCAATTGTCTTGTAGTGGTATTAAACCTCTAGATAAATATGTAAAAACAATCGAATCATTTCGAGAACCCACTGTCGTAGAGGAAGTACAAAGTTTTCTTGGGCTGGTAACCTATGTAGGTAAATGGATCCCTAACCTTGCAACATGGACCGAGCCATTACGCGAACTTTTAAGATTAAAACTAAGCAAAGGGGCTGATATTACTTCGTACTGGCATGCTAAACAAACTCAAGCCTTTGACGGGTTAAAACGAGCGATGACTCAAATTAAAACCTTAGCTTACTTTGATCCGCAGGATAGGACTCAAGTCTACGCTGATGCTAGTCCAGTTGGATTAGGGGCAGTACTTGTTCAACATGGCATAAATGGGCCGCGAATAATTGCATTCGGTAATAAGAGTCTCACTGATCGCGAAAAGCGATATTGTCAGACCGAGAAAGAGGCCCTTGCTTTAGTTTGGGCGGTGGAGCATTTTGACATGTATTTGTTTGGCAAAGATACTTTCGAACTTGTTAGTGACCACAAGCCACTTGAAGTAATATTTGGCACCAAATCTAAACCATGTGCGAGAATCGAGCGTTGGGTTTTACGCCTACAGTCATATAACTTCAAAATCGTTTACAGTCCGGGCAAGAAAAACATTGCAGATTCACTATCACGGTTGTGTTCTATTGACTGTTCACCAGTTCCGTTCGATGACGATAATTATTTGAATTTAGTAGTCGACCAGTCTCTTCCTATGGCAATAACCCTGTCCGAATTGAAGGAAGTTTGTGAGGGAGATCATGAACTAAAATTGGTTAAGAACGGTATTTACAACAATAGCTGGGACCAGAGTATCAACACTTACAAGATCTTCGAACATGAACTCTGTTTCCAAGACAATTTACTTTTACGTTGCAATAAAATTGTAATTCCTTCTAGTTTGAGGGCAAAAGTTTTAGCAGCTGCCCATGAAGGACACCCAGGAATCGTTGCGATGAAAACGCGACTACTACAAAATTGACAGTGACGCGGAGCATTATGTAAGAGCTTGTAAAGGTTGTACTCTGGTTTCCGCTCCAAATCCTCCTAACCCTATGCGCAGACGGGCACTTCCAGTTCAACCCTGGATTGACGTAGCCATTGACTATCTTGGACCGTTGCCTAGTGGGCATTATCTTTTGGTAATTATAGATTATTTTAGTCGGTATAAAGAAGTAAAAATTTCAAAAATTATTGACTCGGCGCACACTATAATATTTCTTAAAGAGATATTTTCCAGGTTAGGAGCGCCAGTAAGCATTACTGCCGACAATGGTAGACAGTTCACCAGTGCCGAATTCGGAAATTTTTGTAATGAATTTGGCATACGGTTGTTTCATAGCATCCCCTACTGGCCTCAGCAAAATGGCGAGGTTGAGAGACAAAACCGCGACATCCTAAAAAGATTACGAATTAGCCAAAGCTTAAAGTCAAATTGGCAAGAAGATTTGCTTAAATATCTAACCATGTATAACAGCACCCCTCATTCCGTTACAGGTAAATCCCCTGCAGAACTCTTTTTTAGGCGTCAATTTAGGGATAAGTTGCCTTCCGTTGTCGATGTTGAATTTGCAGATGCAGATCTCGAAACAAAAGATAGGGATACAGAAATGAAAGCCAAAGGGAAGGAATATGCGGACAGAAAAAGACATGCAGCGGAATGTAGTATTGACGTTGGAGAGAAAGTTTATGTGAAGAATATGACGAAGGAGAATAAGTTGTCTACCACATTTAATGATACACCACACACAGTCATCAATAAGGAAGGCAATGATGTAGAAGTTCAAAATGATAGCAGCGGACAACGATTACGTAGAAATATCGTACACCTCAAGCGAGTTGAAGGACAGTGGAAAGTTTGTGAAAAGGACAGTAATACTGATATCACTGATGACAGTTGTCTTGAAAAAAATTAGTAAGTGCCCATATATATTATGATGAGTGATGATTTAATAAGTAAAAGTAAAAATATAATAATTATGAATTAGTAACTGTAAGCTGAATCAGTAGTGCTACAAAGAATTAGTTCTGAGTTTTATATAGGTATAAAACTAACAGTATAATGATTATGTTGAATAATAGCATTTGACTGTATTAAGAATATATTTATTATTTTTCTAATTTTGTAAAAGGCAGATGTAATGTATAATAAATACAGACTGCATACTGGTGGGGCGACCGGAGTGGGGAGCGTGGTAAAGGCATCGCTTGCCGCACCTCCTACCCGACCGCCGGACGAGTAAGTGCGTGATTATCCTAGTTGGTATATTATTTAATACGAGTATAGTGACCTGTACAAACTTTATTGTGAATTAATGATTATAGACTCGCTAATCAGTTATTTCGGTTATAACTTTATTCAGTTTTTTAAGGGTTTCTCGCAGTTCAGAGTGATTGGCCACTGCTTAACCGGGCGTTCCTGTGGAGGCTAAAATAGAGTCTCCAGCTAGGGCTCTTTATTCAGTTGAACATAATGAAAAACAAATGCCTTTAATATTATATTTGATTATCAGCATGCAAAGGACCTTTATTATGAGTAAAAAAATCAGTCTCTTTGTGACTTCACAGACCCTATATCGGATAAGATTTCCCATCGGCGAAAATCATGAATTTCTAGACAATCTGCAATCGACCCCTTTACAGGGTTGATATTGTGCTTCTAGACCCAGCCGGCTTAGGCTGTGAGTTTTCAGTCAGTAAAGGTTTTAGATAGTTGTTAGTGAAACCGCTTCAAAGCAAGCTATAATTTTAAAATTAAGACTTGATTTTAAACTGCCAGCAATTTAAATAAATTCTATATTTACATTTCCATAATATTTCAAGTCAGACTTGTACTGCAGAGTTATTGTCTGTTAGTAACAACTAACAAGAAGTCGCGAAGTTGTCAAAGAGGAAACGCTTCATTTTCCATTTGAACAATACGCAAAGAACAAACGCGGGATTATTAACCCACAACTTTCACTAAGATACAAACTTTGAAAACGCTAAAATAACACAAATGAAATAAAAAACCTTTTTTCTAATTTCAGAGTTTATTCTTATGAATGCCAATGAATTAAAAACCACTCTACTTTATCAATTTACGCTTTAAAGATTCAGCATATTTATGCTTAAAAAATTGATGCATATCTAGAAAGCTTCATTTCCTCCGAAATTTTAAAAAATAACTGTCAGTAGGTACGACGTACGTGCTGCACCGACACTGCCCGGCGAGCATGGCCTACTGTGACATCGCTTAAGTCACACTTTTAATCACAGTTTGGGCGATAAACTCATTTTGTCTTAAATGCTAGCACGGCGGCGTGAGATATTTTCTTGATTTGTGGCATAACTTCTTGACGTTTATTTTTGTTGTTTTTCGGAAATTTTCAAATTTTATTGAAGTTTCGGTTTAACCTTGGCCATAAAAACCATTTTTGTTCTGAGAAGCATAGCCCTACGACGCACTGTTGCCGAATTATGGGCCTCCGTATCTTATTTTATTTTGCATATTTCCAAAATGATATCTCGAAAACGGTATGTCCTAGGCCAAAAATAACCAAAATTTAGCTCCCCCCTTTGCTACCCTCATGTTAGCAGCATCCCAACATGAATTACATTTTTTTTTTTTTTTACATTGCTTGGTTTTCGACTCGGTCATGACAAGTTAAGATAAAATATGTCATGTCTTACAATTTGTCTTAAATGCTAGCACGGGACAACCATGTGACATAATTTATAGGCGCGACTTGCTTTTCTTGTTGTTGACCTTATAGTGCGACATAATTTGAATAGACGACCAAATAAAATAATACGTAAAAAAGTATGCCGTTCATACAGCTAAACAACTTTTTAATTTTGTTGGGAATAAATTAATATTTGACCCACGACCATAGACTTATGCACACTTTATTTTTCTTTGTTTGTTTGATTACATATTAAGTGTTTGTTAGAAAGATATATTTATTGTGAAAATTTTAATAATTACTAAAAAATATAATAGCTTGGACCAATACCGGTGGGCCCCTATATTTTAAATGTTTTTTGGGGATTTTATTTAAGAAACATTTAAAAATGTAGAAAGCAAGAAGAATACGGTATAAAAGAAAATAATTACAAAAAAAATAATCATAATTAAAATAAGAACAACAATAAAAAAAAATACAATTATGAAAAAGTATTATTATAAAATTAATTAATAATCTTGTAACATTTCAATTAATTAATAAGCATTGATCACCAATTCACTATACACACAAAATGAATTTATTGCCATTTGGTGCCGTAATTAGAAGGCAAATATGTTTTTTTCAACTATAAAATTTTATCACCACCTCCAAACGAAAGTGATACATTTTTCTAAATCATCTGTCAAAATGTGACATTTGTGACAAAATGGGTGCGCCCGTATTAGCAATTAAGACCCGATGAGTCCCAAACAAACGTCAGGAAATTTTCTCACGCCGCCGGTGCTATTATTTAGGACAAAATGGCGTTATCGCTCAAACTGCGATGAAATGTGTGACTCAAGCCATGTCACAGTAGGCCGTGCTCGCCGGGCCGCAACAAGAAAGGCATGTTGCGCCTTTAAAATATGTCATAAGTTTGACCCGTGCTAGCATTTAAGACAAATTGTAAGATATGACATAATTTATCATGTAATGTCACAAATGTTTTGGGTACGCCCATGCTCGCTAGGCAGCTGTGGACATTCACACATCACTTTTATCGCCATCCGTCAAGAAAAGCGGAAAGGCCAGCCTCGATCCGTATCCGGCCACATTCCGGCACGATAGTCAAAACTCATGTTTGCATTGAGCGTAGTGCATTTCGTAAATCTTTGTACGACTATTCGTTGCATTATTTCCATAGAGCACAGAACCGCGAAAGATGGCATCCATCCATACTTTGAATGCAAAGTAACTCTGTTTGTACATTTGTTTGTTAGGTTTTCACATCTAAGCAGTTAAACCGATCTTGAAGAACATATATATATTGCCTAGGACCCAGAACACGATATAGGATACTTTTTATCAACATGCCACGTAGTAAAGCCGCGTGCTGAAGCTATACCTGAGACAATGAAAGAAGTAGGATTTGACAGCTATAAAATACTTAATATGAATTAAACTTGATACTTACGAATGATACTCGTTGATACAGTGTATGAGTAACATACTAATTAATTTGGATTATGAATTAGATTTTTCATTTTCTTACGTACAAAGTTATCGCGGCATGTAAAATGAGAAACGTCTTCGGACTTCTTAGATTACCACGATTGTACTTACTAGATATTCGTGACTGTGGAAGTAACACTAAGTGTAAGTCACATACGTAGTCAAGATTGTCACGCACTACCAGATTCTATAAATAATGGCATGTCATAACACTCGATAACACGATTATTTTGTATGGACATTTTGATAATACCGTCTCTAGCGGTCCGACAAGTCGTCTCGAAACTCTGTGGTCTTTATCTAATCTAATACCTTTAAACGAGCAATTCTTGTATATATGTATATCTGAATCTCGGAAACAGCTCTAACGATTTTTGTGAAATTTAGTATGCAGGGCGATAAATCGATCTAGATTGGTTTCATTTTTAGAAAACGTCGTTTTCTCTATTTTCGCCCAGGGACTAGTTTATAATATGGCTATCGTTGCATTATTTATATCCTTAACAATCTCTTTAGACGAGCTACCGATCACGTGTTCAGCGTGACATACGTATTTGCATTCAAAGACTTTATATTATGCGGAATATATTTCGGTACTTACATTTACTTCGAGATTTAGTTGCTAGTTTCTTAATGTTTACATTAAGTTTTGTATCGATTTATACAGCTGATTTTAGGTATTGACTGTACTGTTTTAATGGGCATTCGTTTAGTATGCGATTATTTATCGTAATTTTATTCGAGTTTGTTATCCTGTGGTTATAGAATGCCAGAAGGAGCGTTCCTTAAAGCATTAATTCGGCAATTACACCTGTTTGTATGAAGTACTAAAAAAATAAATATAGACTGGCAACTGAATTTAATTACTATCTGTTATGAAACCTTGTTATTAAAGTTAACGATTCTTATCACCAAACGACTGTTAATTAAGTCAAATTAAGTCCAAACCTATTTCAAGCAAATCACTATCTATCAGAGATCTTTTATAAACCAATTAAAATAGCTGCTTCAAGTGCTGAATGGAACCGAATTCCATTACGTAAAATTAAGGTACAATAAATATAATTCTACCATATTAACGTTCAAAATAGATAGTAGCTTAACGTTGTGTCTATCTTACTTCTTACTAATCTTACCGACTAAGTACCTAATACTCGTATTTTACTGTGAAAGTTTGGATGGATAAATGTTTGTTGCTCAATAACGCCAGAATGGCTGAACACATCGTTATGATATTTAGCACAGAGATAGGTTATTGTCTGGAACAGCACGTAGGCTACATTTTCAACCCAGTATAATGCTCCCTCGGGAGATAAAAACTTTTTTCACGTGGGCAAAGCCGTTAACAGAAGCTAGTAAAAAATATAATTCTACCATATTACCGTATAAAATAGATAGTACCCAGCTTTAGGTCGTTTCTATGTAGAGATAAATTATGATCAAAGAGCAAAGCCTTTTCATCTTCCCGAGGGTTTTCGCTGTATTATTCTCGGTGGCATAATTCTGCGTATTACTCATTAATTGAAAAAGGGTTTTATGCGAGATCAAGCCGTCAATTACGTGTTTGGCTGTAAATAAATTAGATTTGTCGCCTTAATATCTCGCAAACATCACGGCAGACTGTGATTATTTACAGGGTGATATAATATTAATGTTGATTTAGAAATAAATAAAGAAAAGTGGCGGCCAAGTGCGAGTAGACTCGCGCACGAAGGGTTCCGTACCATTATCGCAAAAACGGCAAAAAAATCACGTTTGTTGCATGGGAGCCCCACTTAAATATTTATTTTATACTGTTTTTAGTATTTGTTGTTATAGCAGCAACAGAAATACATCATCTGTTAACATTTCAACTGTCTAGCTATCACGGTTCATGAGATACAGCCTGGTGACAGACGGACAGACAGATCGCGGCTTCTTAATAATAGGGTCCCGTTTTTACCCTTTGGTTACGGAACCCTAAAAAAGCATAACGGAAATCGACATCCCTAAAAATTATGCTTAAATTAAAATCTTAAATACTATTGAGTAATACTTAAATTATCTTAGTAACGAGAAAATAACGTGTTATGTACTATATAACACAAAACAAAATAAAGAAAAGTGAAGACCAAGAACTAGATGCACGTCATGACTGTGACAAGAGCGATCTCATGAAATTTGCCATATTTTGTTCCAAAAATGTCTTTTCTCAAAAATAAATCAACATGAAAACGCTTTCAATGTTTTCTTCAGTGCGTTAAATGTGTTTGAAGTACAAAATGTGTAGTTACACAGGATGTCTTCAGTCTCTGTATTTAAGTGTATAGTCTATGGTCTTCAGGACAGTAAAATTATTTACGTGTTCAACTG
The DNA here is from genome assembly GCA_949775005.1 of Orthosia gothica. NCBI lineage: Eukaryota > Metazoa > Arthropoda > Insecta > Lepidoptera > Noctuidae > Orthosia > Orthosia gothica. Next base: position 25,268,402 of record OX459045.1, on the reverse strand, counting down.
CATAATAACTTGCGACTGTTTAGTTGAAAGATGTCTTTACGACAACTTTTATGACACGGCAGGTCATATTTATCATAACACAAAACACAACATGTTACAAAAACAGCGGTTTAGGTATTTACTTGGGAAAACATTAAAAGTTTTTTTTTAGTAGTAACACATCTATAAAAAGGTAAAATTCAAATATTTTATTAAAACTAAAAATAACAAAATTGTTAACTGTTATTCCTAGTCTAAGTACAGATAGCCCTCAGTAGCTGATTTTAAAATGAGTATCAAGTCTAAAAAGTTTGGCGTAATTAAACATATATGTTTTCTTAATAATTTTATCTATGAACATTTTAAAGTTTATTCTTTTAACATAGTGTAATTAATTTGTAAAGTTATGTCTAACACGGATAATCAACGACAATCGCAACAAAACACGACTTATTTTAATGAAATTTTCACTATCTCAAAGTCAATATAAATTTACATTTTGATAGAGGCTTTTTTAAAGTCATAGAATAATAAGGAAAGTACAAAAACTAAAAAAAATTGTGTCGCGCGGGTGTGAAACGAGTGCGCGTTTTGTTCCCTCAAGGTCATTGGCGACTGTCGTCGTCTTAAAGGCCTCTCCTTGCTTCTTCCACTCGCTAATAATATTGGCACAACGAGCTTTTATACTTAAAAATAAATAAACTTTTACATTATGGATTTTATGAAGAAAAAATGTGTGTGCGAAATTATAGCTCATTCGAACATCGTGTAATGGGTCAAAACTCAAATATCACTTGCAACGTTTAATTCACGACATGCTGCAATGCACTATGTTTATGGATCTTCTAGCATGTACGAGTATTTACTCATAGTTCCATGGTATCGGCCTTGGGCCGGAGAAGGTACTCCCATCTGTTCTGTAAGCAACAAAGCATAGCCCCCCCAAGAGGAACTGAGGAACTGTTATTATGTTGTCAGACCTGAGACGCACTAACTCGCACACTGAGCAAGTTTACCCTTATACTTCGTATTTACAGTATTTCATGAATATTTAGTAATTTGTTTATAGTCTAAATTGTATCTTACTACTAGATAAAGGCCACCCCTTTCTCATTCCCTTCTGTCTTGTAGCCAAATATAACCCGCAAACATAATTTGGTCAAAAGGAATTAGCTGGTATTTTAACGGCTTCTCTAGCAAGTACGAGGCAGGTTTCATAGTTTCTTGGTAGCAGCCTTGGGCTGTCCCAGGCTCCTCAGTTCTGTAAGCAACAAAGCGCAGCTCGCAAGAGGAACTGAGGAACTGTTATTCTATTGTCAGACCCAAGACTCACTAAGTCGCAGACTGAGCAAGTTTGCCTATAAACTTCGTATTTACAAAGGAAAAACTTTTTAATGAGTATATAGGTTTTGTAGCCGAAATTGTGTCCTTACTGCTGGAGAAAGGCCTCCTGTTTCTTCTTTCTCTCTGCCTTGGTGCAATCTCTGGCCAAGTTGGCCCGCAAACACAAGCAGAGAGGGAACTCCACCACAATATAACTAGCACAAAAAAAAAACATTATAAACATTCGGTAGTTTAACGACTCTTCTAACAGGTACGAGCATTTATTTATAGTTCCGTCGTATCGGCCTTGGGGCAGGGTGGGTACTTGCATCTGTTCCGTAAGCAACAAAGCACAGCACCAAGAGGAACTGGGGAACTGTTATTCTGTTGTCAGACCCGAGACGCAATAACTCGCAGACTGAGCAAGTTTACCCTTAAACTTCGTATTTACAAAGGCTAAACTTTTTAATGGCTGTATAAGTTGTTAGGTAAAGTCGTTCAGGTCACGACTCTGGTTCGACAAATTTCCAGATAAGAGCGTCTTTTGTTATTACGTCACACGCTTCAAGATTTGGCTACATTTTAGGCCTCAAGTTTTGACATAATGCTAGCTTTTCTTGTGGCTCCGCTCTTGTAGAAACCATGTATTTTTGTAGGATAAAATGTCTATGATAAGCGATACTGTAGTTTTTCATCAATGAAAGAATCCTTGGAACTGGTTCAGTTCTGCAGAGCCTTATACTAACATGTAAATCATGCTAATATTATAAAGGCGAAAATTTGTGAGTGTGTAAGTGTGATTGTAGTTTGTTACTCTTTCACGCAAAAACTACTGAATTGGTCCGAATGAAATTTGGCACGGATATAGATTATAGTCGTGGGAATATGTTTCCTTGGGATAATTTTCGATATTAACGTGGGTGAAGCCGCTAGCAGAAGCTAGTAAACAATATAAAATTAGTAGTATGTAAGGATCTTAGCAAGTATGGGTCTGTAGTTTCTGCCTAACCCCATGGGAAATAGGATAAGTTTACGTATGTGTGCACGTAGTTAAGACAAATAGACATTACCTAGACCTCGGTGTATCTAGATAAAGGCGAATAATAATAATAATGTCTCTGTTCTCATTCCCAGAAACGATATTCTAGTTGTCTTTTGTTTCTTATTATCTCAGTGGTATTGTTCCAACAAAAGATATAAAACCTATTATTAAAAGAAACCCTAGTTTTAATAGAAATATATTCGCAACTACCTGATTTATGTTTAGAGCAAAGCTTTGCGAACATAGTTTTTCTATTTATAGTTTTTCTTTTCATATTAAGACGGTACCCTGACCAAAAAATCGGCATGCGATATGAGCATTCCTATTGGTCTAGCGGCACTGGTGGCGCATGAATTACAGTAGTGAATACGCCCAGATTTTAGAATAAAATCTTTATAAAATCGAATTTTGGTATTTTGAAAAAAAAAAATCTACAAAAATGTTCGTTATTAAATTGTCTATCCATTAGTGTAAGTACAAAAAATAATTAATGAACACTTTACGAGGAGATGCATAATATCAATAATTATTTCTCATTTTTATGTTTTTTTGGAAAGAGATTAGTGAAATATATACAACATTAAAAAAAAAAACTAAATCTACCATTTTAGAATCAATGTAATGTAAAATTTTAATGTATTATTATTAATTGATATTTCTTTATAAATAACGAGTAGATAGCTTCTAAAAACAGCACAAAAACGGCTTGCGCGGCATTTTGCTCGGGGAACCGCCTTAATGTAGGTAGGTACTATTTCAGGAAATGTCACGTTCCGGCAACGATATCGCGACTCTTTTGTGGATATTATCTATTAACATGAACTTTCACCATGTATTGAACCAAATATGAAATAATAGTAATTGCCCGCGACTTCGCTTGCGTGGTATATAATAATAATAATATTTTTTTATTCTTCAAAAAGTACAAAAGCGTAACAAGAAACTACATTTTCATCTGTTTTAGTGAGGTGAATGTATAGAGTCATTTTCATTTGAGACAATTACAACTCCCAAACTGAGAAATGCTCGTATCTTGGGTAGTCGGATATATCACAGGGATAAAAAATACCCAATGAACCTCAGCGATAGTATAGGCTTTTCATCATTGAAATGATTTCCGTGAACCATTCTCACGGGTCCAGTCCTTCCAGAGATTCGAACGAACAAACAAATTATAGTTCTCTATAATATTAGTAGAACTCAACCAACTACAGAATATAAGGAGGATTAAGTACTAGCGAATAGAAAAGTGGTGGCGTAGCAAATTTTTGCTGGTACAGTCAAGCATACTTATGCATGAAAATGTTACAGTTGGATATTTGCCGTGGTTTGAATAATTGATAAGCAAGTAGTTCTATATATATGTCTGTAAGTATGAGAAAAAGAGAGAAAGATAAGGTTAGACTACATCTTGCTGTACACGTTACATTTAATAAAGAAATGGCGTTAATTAAATAAATTCGTACGCAAAACGCTGCGAATTCCCTTGACAAATTCTGACCCTACGGTAAAAGATTTAATTTGTAAAGCTACTGGAATTAGAGACGATACTGCGACTTAGCTAGTCTAATTCAAAAAGCACTTTAATTACTTTTAGAAAATTATGTTTTACTGATTGGAAATAAAGGAAGAAAGTACTCGATAAAGTCTCCTATATCATAACTCTCATAAAATATCTAAATAATAAATTTATTCATTACTTTTTTTTTAATACAAGCTTTTTTCGTATCCTCACCCTCAAATCAAAACCCTTTCATTTGATACCCATATCATGGCAGTGCACAAAAAAATAGCTAGTCCGCCATCTTGGGCCGTCCGCCATATTGGATTTAGAATGACGTCACTAAGCTAACCATGCCGTGTCATCCAAACGTGAATGAAAAATGTCTATACAAAATATCGTAAAAAGTGAGCCTGCCCTGAAGAAGTACTGTCATAAATATATTTTTTGACCCAGAACCGGTGATAGATGCCTCTGTTTATTTTGTAAGAGGATACAGCAAACAACTCGAACTAAACAACGTGAATCTTGATGTAAAAGAAAATCAAACAAAATACTGCCTGATCTTTATATCATCCAATTTTTTTCGATTTACAGGTTGGGCAAAAAATCATGGATCAAACGAAATGACGATAGTTAGGGTCAATTGCAGAAAAAAAATTGGTACTTTAGGACTTACTGCAAATAATCCCTTCCCCCCTAACTATCGCCCTTTTTTGTTTGATCCACGATTTTTTGCCCACCCGGTGCATATGTATAATTCCATATCTGTATCTAACTGCGAAGTGTGTAATAAACCAGAAGACGTGTATCACATACTGATGGAATGTGTGCGTAACCGGGCTGAGAGACAAACAGTATTTAAAGACCTGGGTATGTGTGAAGCTAATTTGGGTGTGTTGCAAGGGATTTTATCTTACCCAACTTCAAAAGAGGCTGGAATGATTTATGAACTAGTCACTTCTTTATTTGGTTAATTAATTATTCTAGCCTTTTATTACCTATGTTTGTTTAATGTATTTTTACTTTTAAATTTTACATAGTAATGTTGTAAAATAGTTATAAGGCTACGATGGGGCTGACATAAACCTCTAGTTTAAAAACCTCTAAAAAACAAAGAATAAAAAATAAAAAATAAATCTGTATCTTTTTAATATTTTCGTAAGCTAATTGGGTATCGTCAAAAAAACCAATTATGAATAACAAAAAGTCTACTCTTCGTTTAATGAGATCGATGTTTAAAAACAAGAAAACTATAGGCACTGTAGTTTTAGTACTGAAGCCAAACTCACCCACATGTTTAGTTAAACACGAACAAGATGTGTCGTGTGTTTTGATGATAGATTCTTAAATTTTAGTGGCCACTTTTAAAGTGTATCGATGTATCTAAATATAATAATATCTTTATTGAAAAAAGAGCAAATACATTTCACACTTATCATAATATTATCACAAGTAGGTACATTACGTTAAAAGATCATGATGAACCCTAACGTCTAAACTAGGCCGAGCCTGTATCTTAGACGTTAGTCACTTCCAATGTTGTTACAATCAGAGATGAGTAGGTACTTATATTATGATTATACATTACAAGGCAATCATTATATCAATAAGAAATTCACAACTATGCTCAGCGTACAATGTGGGTAGATTCATAACTATCAAGTATGTCGCCGCGTAGGCGTGAATTTGCTAATTTATTATCCTAATTAATAGTAATTAGTAATTTTAAGTGTCAATGTCTATTTAAGTTGGGTTTTGAGTTCAGTGCCATCTATTGGCTCACTGTGGAATCAGTATTGATTCATAATTCGTATGCTGATTTCAATGTTTAATTAATACGAGATGTTTAAATAAAAGAGGAACACTTATTGTAGGACTTTTGGATTTGTTCTCATTTTAACTATTGCACATTTGACTAAGTAAATGTGTTTGATTATGTTATTCAGATTAAGTTGTCAAACAATGGCGGATGTTATAATTTCTATGACCAATAACCAGATTTAATAATTTAATACGAGAACTAAACAAATTTGAGTAAATGATTAAATACTAAGAAGTCATAAGACCATTTTACACAGCTATGTAATAATGAGAAACTTTCTAATTAGTAAGATTGTTAGATCACCGGAAACTTGAATAGTTTTGTTATTAGATGACTATTTCAATAATAAACTACAAACCACTTTGTATTTGTGAGTATTGAGGTTGTTTAATGTTAAAATAATTAACTGATCAGTATTTTAGTATTGTTTGCTAACTTTACTCAACTATCCAAATAATTAGTGTCTAAACAAAAACAATATGGATGGAGGTCCCGCCCACTTAGAACGCGCTTGGCGCGTACGGTGCACGGTGTGTGTAAAAATAATAACTGTAAAACTGTTTAATAAATCTGCTGACTGATTAGATTTTTGAAAACCTAATAAACATGTAACGCTAATTGTCATAAAGTGATTGTGTAAAGATTTAAAAGAGCATCCTGGAGTTTCTTGCTTGATCTCCGAGGCTTTGTAATCTAGCGAGCCACAAGATGTGGTTTTAGCTTCAAGTTCATTTGAAAACTCTAAAGTGTCTGTAACTAAGTCAAATAAATGCTCTTGAGTTTCAATCCAGTGTTGTGTGTAATTGAAGTTCACCTGTTCCTATCAAGAATAAAGGAATTGCCTCTAGGCAATGGGAGTAATGATGGCGGTCCTATGATACATAAGTACTTCGACGTGACATCAGAATTGGGCTCAGCTCCCACTATCGCCTTCTGCCCATGCTATGAAAGCCATCCGAAGAATTTTGTACAACATCGCCAGCGCCGAGGGTATGGCAAAAGATTTTCCTATGATAATTTCCAAGAGTAAGCGATGCCCAGACATAGGCGAAAATAACTGGAATATTTTTACGTGAACGATCTGAACTCTATTGAAACGACAGAAGAAGCTACTGACTAGTGGCATGGATGCTGTCCTACACCATTGTGGCCAAAACTTTATACAGCACAGAATGACCGAAGCAGCTAAGCGAACAACTTGATCTGTCCATTGATAGATTCCATCATGGTTGAGGGGAGTATTCTGTTTTTTTATTTATGTAACTTAACATTCTTAATTATTTTCATCATACAAGGCAAGGTCAGTGACCTTTTGTGTGACAATTTTAATCAATCTGCCTAGTCTTTTCCCAACTAAGTCCGGGACAGCTTCCATTCTAACTGGATTCAGCTGAGTACCAGTGCTTTACATGGAGCAACCAAAACCCAGTAACTGGGTAACACAATACCCCTTACTGACTGAGTGGTCCCTGCTGTTGTTTGTGTGGCAATTTGTGGAATTAAAATGAATGAAACGGCTTAAATTACTCCATAAAATAAGACAGTTGACTAGGAACTCAATGTTATTGTTTAAATATGGTTCTTTTGTCTTAAGAATTGCAATGGCTCAGTTATTTGAGAAATTTTATTTTATTTGAGGAGTATGTAAGGATCGTAGCAAGTGGCAATCTGTGGTTGCTGCCTATCCCCATGGGGACAAGGTGTGAGTGTATGAATGTTAAACAATTCAAAGTACCTACGTTGAGTTTTGTACTGGACAAAAAGTAACAACTTATTTTTATAGCATTCATTACATTTAGGTAGCTAAAACAAAAGTTTAGTAGGTAAATAAGTTAAGTAAGTTACAGAATGTATGTGCAACAGAAGTAGTAAACATTTGGCAGAAAGTGCCATGACATATTCATGTTGACGCACTAATTGGCATTTTTGCAATTTATTGTTTTTACCCGACTACCAAACGGGGTTTATTATTGAATAATGTGGAACCCGTTGCATGTCATACTTTTTTAAAGTAAAGTAAGATAAGAAAATGTATTAACACATTCCTTAAACATGAAAAGCACAACAAATAAAAATAAAATTATAGTGTGCTCAAGAAAATACTTACAACGATTTGCATTTAAGTAGCTGGGGTGAGAATAATTGTTTGGTTACAAGACTAAACAATATTTAAAATATTATCTAGAGGTTTTTGTAGAGTGAGTATGCATCTAATATAAATGTATTTGTATGAATGGGTGAAAGGGTTGTGATAGGTACACCTGGGTGAGTCATTACAAACTTTATAATCAGGGTAAGTATCAGCAGAGCTTCAGTTCATGCATAATCATAATATAATAATAAATAGTCATAAGCTGATAGCCACCTGGTAACTTTTAATTTACAAGTAGGTACGCTTAGTATGTGTGAGTAACCTATTATGTATGGACCTTGTGATTTTTGGTAAATTAATGGTCCTGTGTATGTAAGACATATTTGAGTGAATCTAATGTGATTACTGTGTTCCATCTTATCTGTCTACATGATCTGGTAGATTTGTTTTGGCTATGGGGTTCTTGACAGTGATAGCGCCATAAGTTAAATCTAATTAAAAAATTGTCTGACCCTACATTCTTGGTTCAGACTGTCAGTTGGATACTGATGGGGCCTTTTATAAGCTCTAAGATTTATGCTTGTTCAAGTTAAGTTTGTTATAATAAAGTTTATTTAATCATTCAATATTTGAGAACCTTCCTAATGAATTAAATCTCACAATGGGTTTAGTTGAATTTTACTTGTTATGGTACATGGGTGTAAATAGATTAGTAATTTCTGACAGATTTCAAAGCTTGTTATTGGATGCACTTGCACAGAATAAAAACAATCAAAAGACAGGTTTGTTTTTTGATAATTTGTCACTTTTAGCATTCAATAACTTTCTTTTCTTTTTGCAACTTTTTACCTAGCTTGTATTCAAACTTGTTCACACATAAATGTTTTGTAATGAAATAGGTTTGTAATAGGTGTGTAAATAGGTTGTTGCGTGTGTGGTATGCAAACATGCATCATTAAAAGTAGTTTTCAACATGTTTTAACATTAATCTTTAGCTAGTGCAAACACCGTCATAAGTAATGCAGCAATCTTCATAGTTATTCATTTCAGTGTCATCAGATTCTAGTTAACTTTGAATTACTCACTTACTATTTCAAAACAATAACATAATTTAATTGTTATCAGTACTAACTCCTACTTATTTAAATATTAATAGGATCATCTTTTCTTTTATTATTATTTATCTGTATACCTTCTCACATTCCAGATTCCTGTGTCATATCAAAAATCAAAATGGTTACCTACATAGTCAAGTATTATCAAGGATGTGGAAACAAAACTAAAAATACCTGGTTTGCAAGTGACCGTGTCGCCGGGTCAGGACCTTAGAAGCTACCAACATACATACAAGCCACCAAATAGAGGTCAGCTGAAAAATTACTTCCAGCCCAACATAACTAAAGTAAAAGGTGAGAAGTTTTCAAACTATCTTCTACTCACCTCGCTAACTGATACGGTGTTGTTGTATCAGAAGGCTCAACACAATAGCCATGTCGAATAACTACATGACGCTTGTGCATGATACTACCATGCAACAAAGTACTTTTAAATTATTATTCCTGGGTTCAATTCCTAGGTTGGGCAAAATTTGTTTATGGGGTTTTTCCAATAGGGATTCCTCTGTAGCAGCCCAGAGTTTTGAAATTGGTGAACCCCCATGCTTCAAAAAGCATGTTGAGCCATTGGCCTTGTGCACCATAGTACCTCCTTATGCAGATGGCTCAACAGTCAGGAGGACTACTGTTATTATTATGTTTTTGTAACTCGTTTCAGTTTATGCTATTCTATTGTCATATTTAGTCAATTATAAAAATGAATAATAAAACAAGCTCTAATTATTGAGATGTCCAATAACCTATAGCTCTGGAGGCACTTAATAAAATAATAGGTTATATCAACACCAAACTATCAGCATCCATGGAGATGGATTTGAGGTAATAATGAGAACACAATAAACTATCTTATTATGCTGTGGAAGCAACTAAGATTGATAACACAACAAACTATCCTATTGGTATGCTGTGGAATCAAGTAATAATGATAACACAACTATCTTGTTGGTATGCTGTGGAAGCAACTAATAATGATAACACAATAAACTATACTGTTGGTATGCTGTGGAAGCAACTAATAATGATAACACAATAAGCTGTCTGTTAGTAATCCGTGGAGGAAACTAATAGTGATAATACAACACACAATCTATTGGTTTGCTGTGGAAGCAACTAATAAAGATTTAATATCCATTGGTTAGGCGTGGAGGCCGCTAATGAACAATCTCTCATGTTATCCTGCTGGGTCCACGGTGTACAAGACCACCCAGAGCCTGGTTCCTTATATCCTGTCAAATCAAAGACTTCGTGCCTGTCACGGAGCAATGATCCTAAACTCCTTAACCTTTAATCCTGTCAAATCAAAGACTTTGTGTCTATCACAGAGCGGTGTTCCTGATCCTATCCTTAAATCCTGTCAAATCAAAGACTTTGTGTCTATCACAGAGCATTACCGTCCCGTGAGAATGAAACTAAACAAAAAACAGCTGATCACAATACTCCTACACTACCTACACTATACTTACCAAATACAAGGCTGCTATGAAAGCCTTCTTATAAGTAGGTATGTGCTCATTAATGCATCAAATATTTTAATTTGAGATAAACTTAATAGTTACCTAATTTCATAAGTATTCAGTGATAAATTGATAACTTAAACTGACTATTACCTATTACAAATCAATGAATATTGTAAGATAATACAAACAATAACATTCTGCAAACAAGATTCAAATTGGACTAGTAAGCTAGCAACTGATTATTCAATGTCAAAAATCTGAAATAGAAATTGTATGCCTTCATTGACATGACATGTAGCAGTTAGTTGTTTCCTAACAACATTGGTCTTTACCATATAGCAAGTTGAATACCTAAAGCATATAGCTGTGGGTGTAAAAATACATTCAATATTTCAAAAATAAGGCAAACTTAGCTTAGATTTATTACAAGCTGTCAATGAAAAATAAAACCAGTTGTTATCAGATCCTAAACTTAATTAATACTGTAGGATGAAAAACAACAATAATCTGCCGACAAATATTTCTCCGCTACTACAGATAACAACCAAGAAACAGAGACTGAGGACACGAGACTGAGGACACGAGACTGAGGACACGAGACTGAGGACACAAGACTGAGGACACCTCTAGCTGCAGAGCCCGCAGCTAGGTCCAGTATGGCCGTGTCGCCGCGTAGGCGTGAATTTGCTAATTTATTATCCTAATTAATAGTAATTAGTAATTTTAAGTGTCAATGTCTATTTAAGTTGGGTTTTGAGTTCAGTGCCATCTATTGGCTCACTGTGGAATCAGTATTGATTCATAATTCGTATGCTGATTTCAATGTTTAATTAATACGAGATGTTTAAATAAAAGAGGAACACTTATTGTAGGACTTTTGGATTTGTTCTCATTTTAACTATTGCACATTTGACTAAGTAAATGTGTTTGATTATGTTATTCAGATTAAGTTGTCAAACAATGGCGGATGTTATAATTTCTATGACCAATAACCAGATTTAATAATTTAATACGAGAACTAAACAAATTTGAGTAAATGATTAAATACTAAGAAGTCATAAGACCATTTTACACAGCTATGTAATAATGAGAAACTTTCTAATTAGTAAGATTGTTAGATCACCGGAAACTTGAATAGTTTTGTTATTAGATGACTATTTCAATAATAAACTACAAACCACTTTGTATTTGTGAGTATTGAGGTTGTTTAATGTTAAAATAATTAACTGATCAGCATTTTAGTATTGTTTGCTAACTTTACTCAACTATCCAAATAATTAGTGTCTAAACAAAAACAATATGGATGGAGGTCCCGCCCACTTAGAACGCGCTTGGCGCGTACGGTGCACGGTGTGTGTAAAAATAATAACTGTAAAACTGTTTAATAAATCTGCTGACTGATTAGATTTTTGAAAACCTAATAAACATGTAACGCTAATTGTCATAAAGTGATTGTGTAAAGATTTAAAAGAGCATCCTGGAGTTTCTTGCTTGATCTCCGAGGCTTTGTAATCTAGCGAGCCACAAGATGTGGTTTTAGCTTCAAGTTCATTTGAAAACTCTAAAGTGTCTGTAACTAAGTCAAATAAATGCTCTTGAGTTTCAATCCAGTGTTGTGTGTAATTGAAGTTCACCTGTTCCTATCAAGAATAAAGGAATTGCCTCTAGGCAATGGGAGTAATGATGGCGGTCCTATGATACATAAGTACTTCGACGTGACAAGTATTATTAAAATCAAAGTATGAGTGTTTACTTATTTTTATTTTTTGTCTTCTATGTACCCTACATCCGACCAAACATAACAGAAACAACAAAAAGTACGAACTTAGGCAATTTTTAGAAAACATGGTATTGAAAATTTTATTTTATTTAATATTGTTTTTGTTTTTTTTTTTATGCTTCCGTTCGTTTTACGTGTAGTTAATTTTATTTATAGACTTTGTAAAATGGATTTACCAAAATAAGTTTCAAATCAATAATTAATTATTGATTTTCTGAGAATTTTATAACAATTTTAGTCTGCCGGGTTTTAAAAATTATTTTGAAATGGAAAATAGGTTTTCTACGTTGTCATAGCCTTGAGATTTTAGCCAGGATATTAAGACCTTCTTGCACGAGTGTTGATTTAATGGATATATATTTTATAATTTTATTCAATTTGTTATACAGCATTGGTCCAAGATAACACTAAAATTTTTCGATAAATGCTGTTTTATACGCAACCGTAGGACACACCCTATCAATGCGTCTCGAAGTCATTGTTGTTTTATCAATAAATTTCAGCTTTTGATGTTGTGCCATTACAGTTTCTTTAACGAATAGCTGTCTAACTGTTAAAACATCACACTCTGAGTACAAATCGACTGTGGTATACCTGAAAGGCCTAAAATTCATAACCTTAAGTAAGGCTCGCTGTGCACGCTCAAGTTTAATAAGATGGGTTTTTCGTGCTCCACCCCATGACGTGATGCAGTATGCAAGAATAGATTGTGCGAGTGCAAAATAAACAGTTTTGCGGATAACAGAATCAGCCACGTGTCTTAGTTTCTTAAAAACATATATCAACTTTCTAGTTCTCCCTGCTAGTAGGTCGATATATGGACACTACGTGAACTTTTCATCAAGTAGAATACCAAGATATTTAACTGTTTTAACCCTTTCCAGATAGCCACAGTTGCATGTGTATTGATGGATCCTGCTTTGACAAGAGTGAATTTGAATTTTCAAACTTTGTGCCGTTTTTAGTGATTGTTCCGTATTAGCAAAAGTTATGAATTTTGTTTTAGATATATTAAGCGTAAGTAAATTTTGACTGAGCCATTTGGCTGTTTTGTGAAGACCTATTTCTGCGTAATATCTTACTTCATCCCATGTACTACCATGAAATATTAAGGCCGTATCATCAGCGAATGTAAATATTTTACAGTTTTGTATCGTTAATATAAATTAGAAAAAGGGTCGGGCCAAGAACGCTACCTTGTGGCACGCCAAATGATACTTGCGCGTCAGGACTATAAAGACCGTCTATTGTAACTCTCTGTGATCTATTATTTAAATAATCTTTAAACAAATCTAATACCTTGCCCCTTATACCAATTTTTTCCATTTTGTTGATTAGTATGGGAACAGAGACGGTGTCGAAAGCCTTAGCCAGGTCTAAGAATACACCAATGCATTTATTTTTGCTATCAATATGATTAGCTACGTGGTTAGTAAGTTCAGTGACCGCCTGTGCTGTCGACCGGCCAACTCTGAATCCAAACTGATTTTGGGCTAGAATATGCAAAGTCTTATTAAAAATTGTTGTTACTTACTAAAGACTTTTCTTAAAAATATAATTATAATCTCCATTGCGCCAAACATGCTAAAAAATAGTAGATTGCTGATCTAGAGAGCAAATAACTATTTTAAAGGCGAGAGTATTTTTTTTAAATCCAAAGCGGAGCGAAGGATTTTGGAGTAGAATGCCGAGCGTAGCGAGGGATTTAAAGTACGTCACTCGAGCTTAAAATAGTGTTCCTCCCGAGGTGGACTCTCTACTTTTTATCACCCTCCATGAGAAAATAAGATAATGCAACTTATGAACAAGAACGTTACGTTTATCTATTTACATACAATTTGGAACCATAAGACATAACATAGAAATAATTAGAGCGTAATGTTTATATTTGAACAATGATTATGGAAGTGCATCTTAACAATTTTATTCGTACCATCCGTTACAGTTGTTGTTTTTTTTTTATTTGGCTCGCTGTGCGTGTTCCAGCCTTACAATCGCTCAATAGCCATTCACCTCATACATTTGTCGTAATCGATTTTGGCGATGTAATCCTATTCTGGACCGAATGGTTTTTGATTTATCTCTTTGCTGATTGGAACATTTACTGACAATATCCACATTCCAAATTCAAATCACTTTTAGTCCCTAGGGATTAATGAGCTATTTTAGTCCCTGTTTACGAAAAACAAACTAGCTCTTTTTGTATGGATGTGATAAAAATATACTTTTATTTTAGGCAGTAAAAATTCATATTACACAACACACCATAATCACAAAATTACACGGCAATAGAAAACAAACAAATGTCGGTAACAAATACCTATTTAATTTTGGCAATATCTGCTAACTTTTCAGCAAAGGACGTCATGTTCCATATATTTTCGAATCCACAGCACAGCGTTTCACATCTATGATATCCTTATTGAAGTATCTACCTCAGATAAAGCCAGAACCCTACTTAAAGGTGCGGAGGCCCTGGGGCAACTAAAAAGTGAAAGAAACGAAGCAGTTTTTCACAGTTTCAATAATTTCTTTATATTTGCAAAAAGTAGATATATATATATACAAAGAGAAAAAAAGGGAATAGAACTTTGCGAGCTTTTGTTGCCCTGCCCTAAATCCGGCCCTGGATAAAACCTAATTTACCCTACCTAATACTATCGATGGTTCTGAATTCCTGAAGCGAGGTGCAACGGCCACGCATACGTAATGCTGTCTGCACTTACAATGCATGTGGCTCGCCTGGCATAGATATATCCGTCACCCGTCACTGGTCATCACTAAAATCACCGAACGTGAATAGGTACTACTACTGAATTCGCTACGCTTGATCTCACGGACTGAATCCTCAGTTGACAGTTACGGGTTATGAATTACGTTTGGTTACACGTTGTGGTAGGTTAGGAATATAAAAAGTTTATTTGACCCGCGTAAACAAGGGATGATTAGCTTTTTAATGCTCAAGTTTTCCTTTTTTTTTAAAACAAAATCTTTTCTAAAAAATAAACAAATAAGGTAAACCACACACCACAGTATCGCTGGCAGCCTTCCAGCCCGGCGAGCATGGCCTACTGTGACATCGCTTAAGTCACACTATTAATCACAGTTTGGGCGATAAACTCATTTTGTCTTAAATGCAAGCACGGCGGCGTGAGATATTTTCTTGACTTGTGGCATAACTTCTTGACGTAAATTTTTTTCTTTTTCGGAAATTTTCCAATTTTATTGCAGTTTCGGTTTAACCTTGGCCATAAAAACCATTTATGTACTGAGAAGCATAGCCCTACGACGCACTGTTTCCGAATTATGGGCCTCCGTATTTTATTTTATTTTGTATAAAACGCTCTATATTTCCAAAATGATATCTCGAAAACGGTATGTCCTAGGCAAAAAATAACCAAAATTTAGACCCCCCCTTTGTTAGCAGCATCCCAACATGAATTATAAGTTTTTTTTTTTACATTGCTCGGTTTTCGACTTGAACTACGGTCATGACAAGTTATGATAAAATATGTCATGTCTTACATTTTGTCTTAAATGCTAGCACGGGACAACCATGTGACATAGTTTACAGGCGCGACTTGCTTTTCTTGTTGTTGACTTCATAGTGCGACATAATTTGAATAGACTACCAAATAAAATAATACGTAAAAAAGTATGCCGTTCATACAGCTAAACAACTTTTTAATTTTGTTGGGAATAAATTAATATTTGACCCACGACCATAGACTTATGCACATTTTATTTTTCTTTGTTTGTTTGATAACATAATAAGTGTTTGTTAGAAAGATATAATATTGTGAAAATTTTAATAATTACTAAAAAATATAATATCTTGGACCAATACCGGTGGGCCCCTATTTTTTATATCTTTTTTTGGGGATTTTATTTAAGAAACATTTAAAAATGTAGAAAATAAGAAGAATATGGTATAAAAGAAAATATTTATAAAAATAAAAAAATAAATAAAATAAGAACAACAATAAAAAAAAATACAATTATGAGAAAGTAATAATATAAAATTAATTAATAATCCTGTAACATTTCAATTAATTAATAAGCATTGATCACCATACACACAAAATTAATTTATTGTCATTTGGTGCAGTAATTAGAAGGCAATTTTTTTTTTTTTTTCAACTATAAAATTTTATCACCACCTCCGAACGAAAGTGATACATTTTTCTAAATCATCTGTCAAAATGTGACATTTGTGACAAAATGGGTGCGCCCGTATTAGCAATTAAGACCCGATGAGTCCCAAACAAACGTCAGGAAATTTTCTCACGCCACCGGTGCTATTATTTAGGACAAAATGGTGTTATCGCCCAAACTGCGATGAAATGTGTGACTCAAGCCATGTCACAGTAGGCCGTGCTCGCCGGGCAGCAACAAGAAAGGCATGTTGCGCCTTTAAAATATGTCACAAGTTTGACCCGTGCTAGCATTTAAGACAAATTGTAAAACATGACATAATTTATCATGTCTTGTCACAAATGTCTTGGGTACGCCCATGCTCGCTAGGCAGTTATTGACACTTCTGAGTTTATAGGCTAAAAATAAGAAAACCATAAATTACGCAATGTTGGAATTTCCATGCCAGTAATAGGATTTAGTGTAAATATATATGCATAATTACTATTTTATTGGATGAAACAACTCTTAAAATAAAGATTAGAATATTTCCTTTGATGTCATTATAATTTTTGTTTTTAAGTGCATTTCAATATGAATTTCTTGGCATTTGATAACGAAGCTAGGAGCTCTCTTAAAGTGCCGATAACTGGTTATCTTACCGTATTCAATTTTGTTATATTTTTTTGTTATCATTAAATAATCATTTATTTGTTCATACATGAAAACCAACCAGAAAAAGGAATAAAAATACCGGCCAAGTGCGAACCGGACTCGCACACGAAGGTACATTATCCCAAAAAACGGCCCAAAAATCACGTTTGTTGTATGGGAGCCCCACTTGAATATTTATTTAATTGTATTTTTTGCTATAGCGGCAACAGAAATGCATCATCTGTGAAAATTTCAACTGCCTAGCTATCACGGTTCATGAGATACAGCCTAATGACAGACAGATAGATAGACAGACGGACCGCGGTCTTAGTAATAGGGTCCCGTTTTTATCCTTTGGGTACGGAACCCTAAAAAAGTATATAAGCTCGTTTAAATGCCTGATCAATCAGGAATAGCGTTTAAACTCCGTTAATTTTCACACCCTATACTTTGGTTTAATGCCCGTAATTATGAGGGGTCAGTAGCTCTTTACTCAAAGAGTGATTATGTCAAGAGATGGGTCTTTTCACTGAATAATTAGTTAATCACCCTTCTATGTGAAATCAGAGACATTGTTTTTTAAATAAAAGTTTAAATAGTCGAACGCGCAGTATCATCAAGGATAAAGTATCTTTGTTATATAGGGCATACGCCAAAACAAAAGGAAAATGCTTGTCTATTTTTAGTCCGTTTAATTTTCCACCATCTTTGTCTTTTAAAATTGCTTATACCGTATAGTATGTTATGTTTACGAATGCATAAAATGATGTACGAACTATGTAATGAATAAACATGTGTAGGTAGGTATTGGGTATATGAAAACAATAAAAATAAAGTTGCGATTGTTAACAATATCATCCCGAGTTACATTACATTAATGTAACCAGTCTTATATCATTCAGATAAAAAAAACACAACACGAACGGCATTGAGCGATATACATATGTACTTATCTTACATAATAATTGTCAACGGCATAGTCTTGCAGCTATTGTACAACGTGTTTAACAAATTAGCATCTAAATGATTCTACAAGTGAACCGAGAAGGTACCACCCATTCGTGGAATATATTATGAGTCATTCACTCAATCTGCAACTTGGTGACTTAATACTCGGACGTACAAGGCCGTCTTAGATTGTGCACGATTATAAACAGAAACTAAAATCAAATGTTTTTGTTAGTAACTAGTTTTTGTCGGTATTAGGAACATTCACGCATCTGTTTTGGCATGAAATTAATTTATAGTCGGAATTAATGATGCGTTACACCTTATGTGAAAGATTTGGTTACATTACATGTAGAATCTTCCATGTTTTTAACCAAAATGCGTACGTTTTACGACTTTAAAATGTTACATT
The DNA here is from genome assembly GCA_949775005.1 of Orthosia gothica. Classification (NCBI taxonomy): domain Eukaryota; kingdom Metazoa; phylum Arthropoda; class Insecta; order Lepidoptera; family Noctuidae; genus Orthosia; species Orthosia gothica. Next base: position 25,250,140 of record OX459045.1, on the reverse strand, counting down.
GATAAGCGACTTTTATAGGTGCTCTCGAATTTTATGACTCTTCTAACTCGAGATGAAAGAGTTAATGATATTTTACGCCTGTATAAATATTTAATTTTAATGTTATCGCGAGTGTGTGCTGTTTTTATATCAGCTGTTTTTGGATCAATAAAGTAACCTGTCCATAAATTACAATAATCTAATATTGTCATCTATTTTCCACTTACCTAACAATCAAGGAAAATCCCTAGCAATATTTAATTGCTAATTATCAACAAGTTCTCAGTTATTTCAAAATATGAAAATAAAACTTCACTGAAACACTTTTCACTCAAACTCTCATATATCAGTGGAAACCGTTCAACTAAAACACAATTAAAGAAACATTCTTCATTCACAATTTGAAATTGGCTCGAAAAACATCGCATCGGAGCGACGTGGAGCACACAGCACGTGTCAACACCCGTAGCGTGGCCGCTTGCCGCCGTACTGACTTACGTAGTTCCACTTCTGCGTGTACTCCGGTTTGGTGATTTTTTATTGATTTTGTATAAGCAAGAAATACGTATACAATATTTTTTGATAATTTACCGGCGGACTAAATAGAATTTGCTGTTTCGTACCCCTCATCATCCCTTCCATCATCCCATTATTTATTTCACATATAATCTTGATTGACCTCGTATTATAACCTAAGTTAAAGTTAGGGCCGGAGTACCCATATACTGGTAGATATGTCAAAACTACGTACTATTATAACAGTTTGACCTAGGCCAAAATTTGCACAAACCTTGTGCATCTTTTGATGCCTGCTAATTGTAAATGCTCACACTGAAACTTGAAGGTAAAACATTAATGATTGTCTAATAGCATATATGTCATGTACCTGCAGCCCATTCATCGACCAATCACATATACAGAAATCCACATCGTGTCTTTCATCTCGCATGTGATTGGTCGATTGATGGGGTCAAAACCCTTTGCCTTGCCGAATTCACTTACGAAATCAGGATGCTGATTGTGAATACAAGTAATATTACATGGACCTTAAACTAGAAATAAAAGAATTATTGCAATAATTAAACTTAAATAATTATAAAGGCAAAATTATTTGTACAAGATAATAATACATGGTATGTCCCTACTGATCCGATTATATTAAGTTCAGAACGTGATAGTTTCACTGAGTACCATAGCTTAAATACTCTTTCTATTCCGGAAAAGTGGGCAGTTCCTGTAGGATAAACCACGGGAGCAAAGCCGCAGGAAACAAAAAGGTAATCATATATATTACAGAAAACCACTCAAACTTTGGCCCTGCTGAAATGTATTAAAATAAAAAAGGAAACTCTTCCCTCAACCTCTATACAAAACATCGTAAAAAGTGAGCCTGCCCTGAAGAAGTACTGTCATAAATATATTTTTGACCCAGAACCCGTGATAGATGTCTCTGTTTATTTTGTAAGAGGATACAGCAAACAACTCGAACTAAACAACGTGAATGTTGTAAAAGAAAATCAAACAAAATTCTGTCTGATCTTTATATCATCCAAAGTTTTTCCATATACAGGATGGGCAAAAATCATGGATCAAACGAAATGGCGATAGTTAGGCATTTGCTGAAAAAATGTTAATTTAGGACTTACTGCAAATAACCCCCCTAACTACGGTCCTGTTTCGTATGATCCAGGAGTTTTTGCACACCCGGTGCATATGTATAGTTCCGTATCTATATCTTTTGTATTTTTTCATAAGCTATTTGGGTATCGTTAAAAAACCCATTATGAATAACAAAAAGTCTACTCTTCGTTTAATGAGATCGATGTGTAAAAACAAGAAAACTACAGGCTCTGTAGTTTTAGGACTGAAGACAAATTCACCCACATGTTCAGTTATACAAAAACAAGTTGTTTGGATGTTAGATTCTTAAATTTTAGTGGCCGCTTTTAAAGTGTTTCGATGTATCTGAATAGGCCAACAATTATTAAAAAGTGTTGATAATAACTAATGTCTTTTCATAAAAATATACTTATAATCTCCATTGCGCCAAACATGGTTGAAAAATAGTAGATTGTTTATCTAGGGAGCAAACAACTATTTTAAAGGCGAGAGTGATTTTTTTAAAATCCAGAGTGGAGAGACGGATTCAAAGTACGTCACTCGAGCTTGAAATAGTGTTGCTCCAGAGGTGGACACTCCACTTTTTATCACCCTCTATGAGAAAATAAGTAAGTTCAACTTATGAACAAGTAAATCTATACCAATATTATAAAAAGGAAAGATTTTTTTGTTTGTTTGTACCGAATAAGCTCCGAAACTTCTGGACCAATTTTAATAATTCTTTCACCTATTGAAATCTACATTATTCCCGAATAACATAGGCTATAATTTTGACGGGAGCGAAGCCGCGGGAGTCAGCTAGTCTATAATATTATTGCGCGACATTGAAAATCGAATAAGAAGTACTAATGCTACGCAGACGAAGTCGCGGGCAACAGCAAGTAATAGATAAAAAGGCTTCTTAAATCCAGTAAATTTAAAATTCTTAAAATCTATGTATGTGTTTTAAACAGTTATCTTTAGTTATCTGAGATTTTAGACAGGCAAAGAAAAAGAAAAATATTCGTTTCGCTTCGAATTAAATTGTCTGCTCTCAACTTTAATCAACTTGCGCCTAGTCGAAACCTTTCAAAGACTTTAAAGCTTTGCAATAATTTACCTATATTTCGGAGCGCACAACAATATCCATTTAATATTTCAGGCAAGAGAGATTATGCTGCACACAGATTTGTATGAGCCAAGTTAATGGGTTCTATTCTAACGGCAATCTTACAGGACAGAGCAACACATCCTAAATACCTTCTTTATAATCTGTTCTGTTCATTCATTCATTCGGCTGGGCAGCGTTCGGGAAATTGCGCGGTGTCTTCTCGTCCAACTTACCACAGTGTCTCAAGACGAAGGTCTATGACCAGTGTGTGTTGCCAGTGATGACCTATGGCTCTGAGACGTGGTCGCTCACAATGGGCCTCGTCAGAAAGCTTACAGTCACGCAAAGGGCAATGGAGAGGGCTATGCTCGGAGTATCCTTGCGTGATCGAATCAGAAATGTAGAGATCCGCAAGAGAACCAGGGTTACCGACATAGCCCGAAGAATTGCCAAACTTAAGTGGCAGTGGGCAGGGCACATTGCTCGCAGAACGGATGGCCGATGGGGCAGAAAAGTTCTGGAGTGGCGACCGCGAACCGGAAGACGATGCGTTGGAAGGCCTCCCACCAGGTGGACCGATGACCTGGTGAAGGTTGCGGGGATTCGCTGGATGCGGGACGCACGGGACCGGTCAATGTGGCGACACTTGGGGGAGGCCTATGTCCAGCAGTAGACGTCTTTCGGCTGATATGATGATGATGATGCTTCATTCAGGAATAGCTAAAGCATTTGCTGACACATGCTGGTGCAACTTAGTAATTTGCTACTTTAGTAAAGTATTCTCCGTGAGTGCTCACTTCCCTTGCAGTTGCACAACTTGCATAGCTTTGAACATTGTAATAAAGTTACAGTTGAGACTCAAAAGTTACACAGCGTTTTGGGTTTACGTTTACACAGTTTATTTTCTTCAGTGTTGTGCATTGTTAATTAAAATAGTTATTATAATAAGGAAATATCATAATTTCCAAAATCTATCACATAGGAGTTATGATTAGGTCTTAGCTTCATTCTGTAAGCACCGAGCAATGGATCTGTATTTTCAAAGTACCTGCGTGAATCCGTATTGCATCTTGAACAGATTTATATTTCCTGTCTATCACAATAACAATTCAATAGAAGTAAATCGAGTCTCCTTGCCCAATAACTCTTTAAACCAGCAAAAGGAGAAATAAATTCGGTAAAACCTGTGCTGTTCATTCGTTTTGAGGTTCCGTCCAACTTATAGATTCGAGAGCTGTACAAAACTTGTAAGTTATGCAGTAAAGTCAATTAAAGTGAAAATAATTCAGTTATTTGCAGCTGTAAGAAGGCTTTTCCTTAATGCAATAAAGCCACAAAGCCGACTTTCGAGAGAATTTCCTTCTTTTGACTAAGTACTAATAAATAATGCATCTTTTTCATAGGTACTTTTTTTCATACATATAAGTGGAAACCTATCAATTAATCTATATTTGTTATATATTTTTTTACCAAATACCAAATATTTGAAACAACAGAGAGTATAGAGACAAACTTTTAGTTTTGACAGAAGACATAAAATTACTACAAACCACAGATAATATAATACTAGCATATCACAACTAACAATTTACTTAATGGGTAAGCCTTAACGTTATAAGTAGTTCAATTTATTTTCTGGGTGCAAGCTAAAAAAAGTACAGTCGACGAAAGTTTGTCAGACCACGACGAGCCGCGCTTGATTCAGTTTTGCTCGGTTGCCAAATGCGGTCATTCCCGACCAAATGGTCCATTAAACCAGCCCACTCGAGAGCCAACAAATGCTGCTTACATCAAAAATTTCACGCGCCCACAGATATTTATTGCTACTATTTAAGCAATTGTTGAAACAACTTGTAATTTGCAGGCTTTCAGTAAATGAAGCATGTTTTGATTCATAACTTTTCATAAAAACGTTTGTAAAATAGCAATCTTTTCATGAATAGGTTAATCTAAAGACAATAGGACGTCCGTAATTTGCCAAAATGATTTCGTGGAATCTATTATAATGTGAAGGGAAACTAATTAAAGTCTGAGTCTTTGTGTAAATTTTAAATGAGTACAAGGAGGTTTTCTGTTCACTGCTCGTAAATCTTCGCGGTGAGAATTTTATTTCGCTTTGCGGCCACTTCGTATAAAGTCGTGTGGTGTGAGGGCTCCGAGGCTATGCTTTGCCTTTCCTGTGTGTATACTTTGAGATTCTACTCGGTACGGTCAGCAGGCTCATAAGATTTGTCAATGTTTGTGAAAATGAGTTCTTAGCATATTCTGAGCAGTTATTTTTAGCTGGCTCAGAATTTTATTGCCGTTTGCTCTAGTTTTAATGTGAAACGGTTAGAGATGTAGAGCGTATATTCAAATTCCTTTCTTGACATGTCCTTGATGTACTTCAATTTTGACCTCTTGTCTAGCTTTCAGCCTTGAAGAGACCTTCAATTAAACTCTGTTCTTTGAATATAACTAGGAAGGGTTACTTTTGAAATTTTTGATTATAATTTTTTATAATTTTCTGGTTTTGTCCGCGGCTTCGTCCGCGGTAAAGTTTCATACATTTTTCACAGCCTTAGAGGATGATTATCCAAAAAATCCTTTCATATCAGGGATTTTTGGAAAATCATCCCCTAAGGCTATCTTAGTGCTCACTTACGTTACGTCATTTGTATGAAACCGTCATGCTAAATTTTTATCTAGACCCAGCGGTTTCACCGTCAATCAGTTGCCAGTTATGCCTTTTATCATCTACTTCATCAAAATCATCATTTCAGACGAAAGACGTCCACTGCTGGACAAAGGCCTCCTCCAAGCGTCGTCAGTTCGTCACAATGATCGCTCCTGTGCGTTTCGCATCTACCGGACGCCCACAGCCTTGACCAGGTCGTCGCTCCACCTAGAGGAAGGCCTTTCATCGCTGCGTCTTCTGGTACGCGGTCGCCACTCTAGAAACTTCCGGCCACAACAGCCATCCGTTCTGCTAGCAATGTGCCCTGCCCACTGTCTCTTAAGTTTGGCAATTCTTTGGGCTATGTCGATAACCTTGGTTCTCTTGCGGATGTCTTCATTTCTGATTCACAAAGATCCTCTACTTAATTTAAGTTTGAAGTATTTCAATTCTTGCATATTTAGGTACTACGACTAACGACAGGTACCGTCTCACGCAAGAAAGGATCTCATAAACGTGTTCACTAAGATATTGAAGTTTGAGAAAGCCAAACATCGTTCATAACTACTTTGTTTGATTTGTGTCAGAATTTGTAATCATTGTCTGGTTCCGTAACTTTGGGGCTTCTAAGTAATATATTGCTAAGCTTTGTTTAATCAAACTTGAGGAGGTACTTGGATTTAATATAAATTAATCGTAGGGACTCTGTGACCTTTGTAATAAGCTGTTGGTCGGTTATGGTTTTGACATAAAGTATTACGTAGTAATCCTGAAAGGTACCACAGGCCATAGTGTAAATAGAAGTTATTCCGACTCAATTCTGCTGATAAAATGAAAAAAAATGTAATGTCTTATTATTATGTTCTAAGTATAATTTTGAGCCCAAAAAACACAGTAGTAAAAGTCCATTTCTATTCTATTTTCCCCACTGCCAACATCTAATGAAAGTTATCAGTGAAAAATAAAATGGCGATGTTTAAGGCTGCAGCGGCAGCATTTAACGTCATGTGCCAGACTGGCCGCTAGAGTGGAGTGGACAACTCCTGTCAAGCTCAGTGCCATATTTCACACTCAGTTTCAGGTTACACTAGTCAAAAATTTTACCATACAAACATTAACGAAAGTTTTATGCATTTAAGGTCATCTATGAAAAAGCAAGATGGCGGTTGCGCCCAGAGATAATGACACTTGAAATATATCAGTGCGAGTAATGCCGTGTTTATTTCTGTTCACACCAACTTAAATATAACAGAAAGATAGACGTATTATTTAGAGTTTTAGAGGATTATCCTTTTACACCTAAACGAAATGAAATATGTGTGCCTTAATAGAGCTAAAAGTAAGCCAAAACAGTCAGCTAATCTTGAGTGGCCGCAAGCGCACGCCGCTCTCACTAGTACCCGATAAACGTTCGGACATAGATACCTACCTAGTGTTTAGTGTTTAAGGCATGTGCCTAGATGTGGATACCACATAGTGTGGAACTGCTAACTGTGCCTATCGCTTTCTTTCTATGCTCTTCATTTCGCTTTCTTCATATCATCTGTGTCCTGTGAACTTTATAAACTATTTGGACAATATATTTCTTTCTTTCCGTAAGCTGTGTGTTTGCTTATTTATTGCAACCCTATACCGCTTCACCTACACTGGAATTACGAACAAACAAAGTCAAATTTCCGAAAATTACCTACGTAATGGGCTTTACAAACATTCTACACATTCAACCATTTCATAAACACGTCGGCAATTCACAGGAAACTTTCTCGTCTCGTGTTAACCCTGCTTTTGAAAAGGTAACCCGGACCCCCCGGGGCAACGACGGCACATCTGTCGCCTCTGCCGGCGACAGCGACAGATTGCGCCGACTCCGCGCGTGGCAGACGACTGCACTGTCTGTATCGGGATAACGATGAAGCTGGCAGTTATTGCACTTGCTAGCTCTACGATCTACTTATGAAAATTTTTGCTTGAGAATTATTGCGTTTTTTTTTCGAATAAATACGACCAATACAGATAAAAGAGCAGGGAAAATCAAAGAAGCGATTCATGCATTAAAAAAAAAGAATAGTATCGAAATATGGAGGAAGAAGACATGTTTTACTGACCGCAAATATGTAGGGCTTATTGCAGAAGAAAGATGAAATGCGATTAATAAAGCCTATTAGGTTGTCTGTTGCTGAATATAGGACTGCTAAGGCCAAAATTGACCTCTATTGGACGGCTAAAAGCGCGTGTGTGTGCTGCGTAGCATTTTTTTCAATTGACACCATATTGGCATAGACAGAGGCAAAAGCGATTATCAAACAAAACTTATGAAACGTCAGAAGCTAGGTGCACATTTCTTATTGGTGGTTTCCCATAGACATGACCCCGGCAAGAAACTCTATGGGATACGTGATTAGTTTCAAGTGTTTTTATTCATAATTATATTATTATCAATTACTCAATTTATTGTGGTGGCCCAGTGATAACGGCCTCGACTTACTTAGTTCGAACCCAGGCAGGCGCTACTTTGTGTAAATAATTTCATCACCACTGCTCTTAATACAGTGAAGAAAAACATCGTGAGGAAACTGGCATGTCCTAGAACTAAAAATTCGATGACGTGTGACATCCACCCGCACCCGTGGTAGATTAAGGCTTATATTACCCCTCTCACAGAGAGGATGCGTGTGTCCCAGCAGTGAGAAAATTAGAAGGCTGATGATGATGACACAATTTATTATTGCTTATGCCGACAATATATTTTCTTTGAGGATCCGTTAGTTGGCTAAAACCAAAGATAGCCAGCAACCATAATATCAAATAGTAGCGACCCAGTATCCCTAGATTAGCATGGAAAATGAATCACCCTCGGATAACTGATGAAATATTCATTTAATGGAAACACTTCCGCGTATTAAGGAAGAAAATTTCAGTTAGTCGGAATAAGTAGTGAATTCATATTTTCTTGATGAAATACGGTACTGAATATCGGGGAGTACTATAAAAATGTGAATTTAAATGAAGAAACAAAACAAAATGCTAACGTTGTCCAACTTTCAGTAATATAGAGATAAAATACCTACTTCTTTATGTCTACTCAAAGAAAGTTACATGGAAATTCTTGTAACTTTCAGGTAGGTACCATTTAAATAAATATAAGTATGCTAATGTTTGCAAAACATAGAACTCATCTTATAGACGATAATTTAGCAGAAATTGATTCCAACATTTTGCTGTTATGTGTTTTAAACGACATCGTCGATTTTCAGCGTGTAAATGGTAGAATTTGACTTGTTTGTACTACATTATTGGCAGGTACGAAAGTTACGGAATAATGTATTTTAAATTACTTTAGGGATAGGGAGAATATTGATGACAGATATTAATAATCAATCTTATTCAAAATAACAAATGCCGACGGATTACTCACAGTAAACACGGCAGATTAGCATACTGTTTCTGACGTTCTGACGGCTGTCGAAAGGGCTCATCATTTCAGATTCGTCTTCCATCCAAGTGTATAATATAACGGAAGATTTCGTCTATAAATAGAAGGCGACACTTGCTTGTTTTGTTTCTTGGCAGTGTTTACAAAATACTGTCAACAAAAGCGATTGGCGTTGTTCTTTCTATTTTTAGAGATCTTTATTTCTCAGCAATGGAGAAAAATATAGTGATCTTAACGTCAGTGATGTGCTATTTTGGTGACCGTTTTCCGACTTAACTAAAAGTTGAATACCGTTTGTTTAAAAACAAATAAGAACTTTTAACACGTTTGCTTCCAAAGACTCGACTTGCGCGTGGCACAAGGGATTTTTAATTGTTTCAGTTATTACGGCAGCGAACGTGTTAATAACGTTTTTTGTTTTTGCCTTTTTTGGTTGGGCAATCATCCAATGACCCTCCCGCTCAGGTGAAGCGGCAGGGCGTGTCAGACTTTTACTGACTAAAACCCACCCGTGTTCTTTCAGTTGCCTTATGTCAGGGCCGAGGTAAATCCGCGACCCAGACAGGCATCGGCCCTAGAGGAACCCGTAAGTTTTTGCTGACATCTCTTTGAGGCGCGCGTGGAACACTACGCGCTGTCGACTCGGGTCTAGACCTTACCGGACGATGAGCTACCCATTACTCGCCGTCCGCAAGCCCGCACCTACGGTAGCCGGGAATCGTCTTGCCACTCCCGACGCCTAAACGTGTTAATACCTAGTTAGTACACCTTTTGACGATCTCTTTTGTAGTTTACTACTGAATCTCCGTTTCTATAGAGATCTCTCTACTGCCTCACTCTGCAGTGGTTTCAGAAATCATGCACTAAGTAGAAATAAGAAATAATTAAACTAATCCGTCAATAATCCGTAATCAGTCTAATACAGCTTTAGTAATTACCACACAGCGTGACCACACATACCAATCCAGTTCGACCCATTATTCACAACATCATAAATGTGCGCTTGCGTACTAAATGAAAGCGTTGGAACGACCGACACCGACAGCTTCTATATTCAACGCAGCGCTGCAGCTGCTTTATTTGTGGAAACCGGCTTGATCCACGTGGCATTTGTTTGCTAAACCGTTCGAAACATATGAGAAAAGAGTGAGAGGACGTGTACACACTCGATTAAATGGTAAAGCTTGTGACTTCCGATGATGGTAAACTGCCTCGTTGGCCTAGTCCCGGGTTCGCTTCCCGAGTCGGGCAAAGTGGGTAACTTTTTTTTTTCTTCTGGTTATGCTCATGCATACTGCGCTACCACGGGGAGATAGCGCAATTATGTGGGACTCGAACCCACTAAAACTCCACGGTGTTCTTCTGTGCCGCTTATGGCGGGAACACGGTCACGCGTTAGCACTCACCGCGAACCCGCCGCGGGGTTTTTCCACCTGGTATTTCTCGGTAGGGGCCGAAGTCTGAGTCTGGACTATTCTGGACCTCGTCCCGATTGATGACAATAGAATTTTTAGTCCATGAGAAGGATTTTCAAAAAATATTGGACACCTATTTTTCTTTTGTCACGTTAACAAAAAGGATGACGATACAGTGCGTTAAAATATCGTATGACGTCATACCTTGGTACACTTTTTTACATAGAAGTGACGTCACAAGCCCCCACTTACGAACTTTGATGCGCTTTATCTTGGAAATTTTTTATTGATTTGAATAAGCAAAAAATACGTGTCCAATTTGTTTTGATAATTTAACCGGCGGACTAAATAGAATTTGCTGTATCGTACCCCGTCATCATCCCTATTGTTAAAACTTTATCAGCTATGATCAGTTAAAAAGTAATTTATTATCTTTGTACTTACAATTTTCGCCTTTATATAACCTTGTGATTAAATGTTCCATCACCACCTTGAGACTGAGAAACCAGCACTTTTGTTCCTTACGGAGACGCAGATCGGATGTCCGTCGGACGTGGCGTACCTTTCTTACCCAGGATTTACCCTGGAGCACAAATTCAAGCCACGTGCGGGTGTATGCATGTACGCCCGTGACGACATCTGCTATCGGCGTCTCCGTGACCTTGAAGACTCTAACTACTCAGTGCTATGGGCCCTGGTGGACACAGGTCTGGATAAGATCATCTATGCTTGTGTCTACCGATCGCATAGCGGTGATCTGGAGACAACCAGGCTCACACAGTACCTGAGTGAGGCGGCAGATGTGGCTCAGCTACGGTACCCCTCCGCCCAACTAGTGTTACTGGGGGACTTTAATGTCCACCACCAGGAGTGGCTCTTCCCATACCAGTGCACTGACCATGCTGGACGAGAGATACGAAATCTTTCGATTGCGCTTAATCTCACCCAGCTGGTGCAGGGGGCTACGAGGGTGCCGGATGTTGATTCGCATACGGCCAATTGCTTGGACCTTCTGCTGACAACAGATCCAGACCGATACTCAGTGTCGATATCATCACCTTTGGGTAGTTCCGACCACTGTCTGGTGAAGTCTGTATCCGTCTACTCACCGCCCGATCCTAGCCCGAGAGGCACCCGGCGGGTTTGGCGGTACAGGTCAGCAGATTGGGATGGGATGCGATCTTTCTTCGTATGCTATCCTTGGCGGCCTACTTGCTTCTCTTCGGAAGATCCATCGTCATGCGCTGACGCCGTCACTGATGTGTTGCGGCAGGGGATGGAGTACTACATTCCATTCTCTGACGTAGCGCTGTCCGGTGTTGAACGACCATGGTTTGGTGCCGAGTGCAACCGCGCAAATGCAGTTAAACACAAGGCTTACCTGGCATGGGTCGACGCTCGTGTGCACAAAGCAAGTGACGTTACTCAGAAGAAGAGAGCCTTCAATAGGGCTGCCAAGTCTTGCAAAAAGGCGATGCGAAGGGCACGTTTTGACCATATTAGCAGAATCGGGAACAAACTAGCTTCATACCCTGCTGGTAGCAAAGCGTTTTGGTCCCTGGCTAAGTCGGTTGAATCAAACTTCTGTCGCCCCTCACTACCACCACTGCTGAGACCCGATGGGTCACTGGCCCACTCCGCCGAGGACAAGGCAAACTTGTTTGCCTCCCTTTTTGCGGAATCTTCACGTCTGAACTCTGATGGCGCGCGGCCCCCTCCGTCTCCTGTTGGATGTGGGACGAGTATGTCGGATATTCGCATCCATCAGAGAGAAGTCTTTAGGGTGTTGCGTAACCTTGACGTGAACAAAGCTAGTGGCCCCGATGGGATACCGGCAATTGTACTAAAAACTTGTGCGCCTGAATTGTCTCCAATCCTGACACGCCTATATCGCCTTTCGATAGTGACTGGAAAGGTGCCGAAGGCTTGGAAGCAAGCTAACGTTCAGCCCGAGCCCAAAAAGGGTAGTCGGGCTGACCCGGCCAACTACAGACCCATCTCGGTAACGTCCATCCTCTGTAAGAGTATGGAACGTGTGCTGAACAATAAGCTCCTGGCATACCTAGAAGACAACGATATCCTCAGTGACCGCCAATACGGCTTCCGCCGAAATCGATCAACTGGGGATCTTCTAGCGTATGCCATTCACATCTGGAGTGAGGCCATCGAGAGGCATGGGGAAGCCCTTGCTGTCTCCCTTGACATCTCGAAGGCTTTCGACAGGGTCTGGCATGAGAGCCTTATTGGTAAGCTTCCTTCCTTCGGTCTGCCTAGTGGTCTGTGTGATTGGATTGCTGACTTCCTGAGGGATCGGTCAATTCGAGTGGTTATCGATGGCTGCTCGTCCGGTCAGTTAGGTATTAACGCCGGAGTCCCTCAGGGGTCGGTGCTCTCGGCTACACTGTTTTTGCTGCACATAAATGACCTGCTAAAACCCGGAACCTTTGGGTACGCAGACGTCAGCACGGTTGCTGAGAGATACGTGTCCGGCGCACGGGCTACTGGGCCTGAGATCCGGTCTCTCCGGGAGGCCATGGTTGGGCGCTTGAACCAGTCTTTGGAGGCTGTCTCCGAATGGGGCGTTGCCAATCTAGTCAGTTTCAATGCTGCTAAGACCCAGGCGTGTCTTTTTTCCGCAAAAAAGAGCTTATTCCACCCGGCTCCATCTTTCCGTGGTGTAACCGTGCCGATAACGGACCATCTCGACCTTCTTGGTGTTACGTTAACATCGACCCTCAATTTTGGTCCTTTCATTGAGGCAAAGGCTCAGTTGGCTGCAAAAAAGTTGAGGATCCTTGCAAAGGTGAGACGGTACTTCACGCCTGAACAGCTGCTCAAATTGTATAAAGCGCAAGTTCGGTCATGCATGGAGTACTGCTCTCACCTCTGGGACGGATCTGCCAAATATCAGCTTGATGCACTTGAGTCGATTGACAAACGGGCCAAGAGGCTTATCGGTAACGATGCACTGGTCGCCTCAAAGCTCCAGAGCCTTGAACATCGACGCCGGGTGGCCAGTCTGTCGGTTTTTTATCGGTTACATTTCGGGGAGTGTGCGATGGAACTGCACAATTTGATTCCACCTAGCCCTTTCCATCACCGGACAACAAGACGTACGGCAATGCGCCACCGGTACATGGTGGACATCCCACCCATACGTACAAAGCGTTTTGCGAATACTTTCATTGTACGCACAGCTAAGGAGTGGAATTCCCTGCCGGAGTCTTTGTTTCCTGATAGCTACAACCTTGGGGTCTTTAAGTCAAGAGTGAATAGGTTACTTCTAGGCAAGCGTGCTTCACCGTCGACCACATCATCACTTACCATCAGGCGAGATAGTGGTCAAACGCGAGCCTATAGATAAATAAAAAAAAAAAAAAAAATGTAGCCAAGCAAGAAAAGTAAATTACAAAAGTCCTCTGTAAGGTTACGTTTACGTTTTAATTTACATTTAAAGCGCTGGGCTCCTCGTCTTGGTCGTCGAGAGCACTTCTTAATACCAGATAGATAGGCTAGGTAAACCGAGGCTCCTTTATATAAAGCAGTTAGTTTTTACTATATAGCATATTTTTACTATAAAGCGGCATGTCCTAGAACCAAAAATACGAAGACATGTGACATCCACCAACCCGCACTGGGCCCGCGTGGTGGATTACGGCCCATTCCCTTTCACAGAGAGGAGGCCTGTGTCCCAGCAGTGGAAACATTAGTAGGCTGATGATGATGATGATGATGTAGTGTTTTTTTTTAGAATTAGGTACATTTAAACATAGAAGTGTTGTATTTGAAATTACCTTTTAAAACCCTGTATTTTGATACCCCAACCGACGGGATTGGAAGAAAAATAATTATTTGTGTCAAACAATATGGCGCCCAAAATCCATTCACCATTTTTTTATTTTCCAATTTTAATGTAGCCAGTGACACTCGCAGGGTTAGGACTAAGAATCATCAAAACCGGCCAACGCGTTTGGTCTCTTGAACGCCACATAGGAACAGACATACATACATACATACATACATAGACTGATAAAGACATTACCCTCCTTCGGCAGTCGGGTAAAAAGTAAGCAAAATGGAATCTTCTAAAAGTATTTTACCATAAAATATCCCCTTCAACTTATTCCTATCAAAAATAAAGCTCTTTTTCCCGTAACCGCTACGATTTTTCCCGGCAAATATTAAAACGCAAGATTCTCAAAATAGCTCGCCAAAGTTCAGCTCTTTTCCACTAAATGTTAATACTCCCGGAGGATGAGGTGACATAAGTAATTTTCTTTGAAATGGAATTATTTTATGCAAATGCCGTACAACTTATGGGAGTTATGTGACTGTCGGAGCACATACAATCTTTATGTTTACTTCATGCCTCGTTTAAACGTGTGTATGGTTAAGTTAACATGGGGGTAAGTAATGTAATCAAATGAGTAAACTTGCTGTTAAGGTGTTATTATAAAACCAATAATAAAAACCGGCCAAGTGCGAGTCGGAGTCGCGCACGAAGGGTTCCGTACTTGGTAAATTGCGGTTTACGATTTATGACGTAATAAAAAAAAAACTTCTTACTAGATCTCGTTCAAACCAATTTTCGGTGGTAGTTTACATCGTAATGTACATCATATATTTTTTTTAGTTTTATCAATCTCTTATTTTAGAAGTTACAGGGGGGGAACACACATTTTACCACTTTGGAAGTGTCTCTCGGGCAAACTATTCAGTTAAGAAAAAATATATATTAGAAACCTCAATATAATTTTTGAAGACCTATCCAACGATACCCCACACGTATGAGCTTGATGAAAAAACATTTTTTTTTTTCAGTTTCACGTATGGGAACCCCCAAAATTTATTGTTTTTTTCAATTTTTGTGTGAAAATCTTAATGCGGTTCACAGAATACATCTACTTACCAAGTTTCAACAGCATAGTTATTATGAATTCGGAAAAAAGTGGCTGTGACATACGGACGGACAGACAGACAGACATGATGAATCTATAAGGGTTCCGTTTTTTGCCATTTGGCTACGAAACCCTAAAAAAGTAATATCAAAGGTTTTTATCGAAGCCGATCTGTTGTACTGTTTTACTTTGAGATGTAATTAAATACATGCAGTGGTTAAAATTACACCGCAAGATGTTAATTGTCAGCATAATTATGATACCTATCTTGTACCTATAGTTATACCACAAATATTAGGCACTTTAGTACGACATATAACTTTGTAGCTGAGCCCATTTAAACGTTGGTATGGTTCAGTTAACATTAGAGTAAGTTATGTTATTTAACGAGTATGGTGTTATTCGATTGACTGCCACGGGGATCATTAATTTGTACATTACATTACAAGAGAAAATAAACGTTTTCTGTCGCGCTCATTTTTATATTTGGAAATGAATACATGCAAGGCATAATTAAGTAGGAACCTGAAGCTGGGAGTGCAGATAAATTGCAGAGCACATGTTTGTGTTTGAAGTAAGTTCTTAATTAATTTGTCGTATTAAGATTTCTGAAGCTTAATTACCTAACTCTAAAAGTCAACAGATATCTACCACTCTGTCCAGCCTGTTATTTTACTTTTGACAGCTCAACAAATAATAATTTAGTGATGAACTAATGCGGTACCGATTCGATTTCTTATAACAATCTACTTTAATCATGAATTAATTAATCGATTTAACATATTATAACACATGGCTTTATTCAAGTGAAGATTCCAGTTTATAAGGAGAAGAATCCAACGATTCATCAAAATACAATCGCAAGTATTTAATTTTCTGTTTTATTTTTAATATTTGTATTTTGTATGTACACTATTACTTTTTTTCTAAGTTAACCTTCATGGGAAGGGTGAATCTTAATTGCAAGTCTTATTTATAATTCCAATATTAATATATAACAAATATTCAATTTACAATGCGATATTTACTGCTACGTAAATTCGATTTAACTTTTAATAATCGGCATAACGGAGCGAAACAGCACGTCGCATCACTACTGTAAGCGTCGCATTTTTTGTCTATGGTTGCCTGTATGAAATTTCATAGGCGTGCATCTGTCAAACGCTAAATAATAGGCTGGATGCAATATAGTAGTGGCTCTAGATAAAAGAGTTATTCTGCCAGCGATGGAGATTGTAGAAATGCCAAAATGACTGCTAGGGATTGATCACGATACGCTTCGATAGCGGTTGGCAGCTAGGGCCTCAGGGCGGTTTAAAATGATCTAGCAGACTTATTGTCTACAAAACTTTCTTTGTCCTAGCTACCGAATTACTAAGAATACTTTTTTGTAAGTTGTTAGTTATCTATGACATGGTAACAATGAAAAGTCCGGTAGCTAGCATAATTACGTCCGTGACTTAGCGAGTCATGATTAATGTAGTGGTGAGAGATTTAGTTAGTTAGGCTCTACGTGTAATAGGTACTAGTAGATACTACGCATAATTATAACTTTATTGTTAATGAAATGTTAACACCGAGAAACTGAAACTAATGTTGGTTTAGGGAGATTAGTCTAACATTGACGAGAAGAATAACTTTCCAACTTTTGTTCTATTTATAGTCACAAAAGATATATAAAAGTAAATTAAAAAATCAAAAAACCCGACTGCTTGTATAAAAAGCGAACTAAAAAGACGCAAACAAGAAGAAAATCATGCTGTGCAATCGGAGGATACATGTTCGCGAGCTGGTTGATCAAAACCAGATGTATCCTCCGACTGCTCACCATGATTTTCTTCTCGTTTGCGTCTTTTTAGTTCGCTTTTCAAGCAGTCGGGCTTTATGATTTTTTTTAAATTACTTTTTTAACTTATAACTTTTTAGTTATTGTTTTTTTAGAATTAGGTACATTTAAACATATAAGTGTTATATATTTTTGAAATCACCTCTCAAAACCCTTTATTTTGATACCCCACACGATGGGTTAAGAAGAAAAAAAATATTGTGCCCCACAATATGGCGCCCAAAATCCGCAATTTTTTTATTTTACAAATTCTAATGTAGCCAATGAAACTCGCAGGGTTAAGACGAATCGATTGACGTAAGAATCATCAAAATCAGCCTACGCGTTTGGTGTCTAGAACGCCACATAGGAACAAACATACATACATACAAAGACTGATAAAATACTTTATTATTAGGTCTTACATAAAACAATGTTCTAAAAATAAAGCATATCATTACATTTTTCGACAGATTAGCTTAGCTCACTTAAAAATTGGCAATTATTCCAAAGAAACATACCTACTCGCAGGATGAAAAGTATTTTATACCCTAAGAAAAGTCATGTTATATTTATGCCAAGTTTCATTCAAATTCGTTCAGTCATTATACGTGTCCCCCGCCGCGTCTGTCTGTCTGTCTGTTCGCGATATACTCAAAAACTACTGAAAGATGTTCATGCGGTTTTCACCAATAGACAAAGTGATTCATGAGGAAGGTTTAGATGTATAATTTGTTAAGATTTTGTGTAAAATGGTTGACATATAATGATAATTGATGAAGATGTCGGAAAAATCTCAAGCCGCCTGGGGGCTTTCATTGAAAACGCTGCCTAATCCCTTTGAGATATAACAAAATAATGTATGGTGGAATTGTTCCTCTTTTACAGGTCTACCGAAATCGGAGATGGCATAAGTCTATCTTTTAATGATAGCTTACTATACACATTCAAATATTTTTTTTAATGGTCACGTTCAATATGGAAATTGGTAAGCAATTTAGACGGACACAGTATTAATCTTAATCAACATAAATACGTTAGTTACTTCAAGCATTTCGTGCACATTATGATAATCCTTTACACCATAGAATTTTAAATGAATATCTTAGGAGTAATCGCAAAATAAAAAACTAACGCGCGGGTCCACAGAGCTAACGGAACCCTACGACAGAAAAAAATATAGGCATAATATGCTCTACTACCCGTGTGAAGCTGGGGCGTGTCGATAGTTTATAATATACATTTGGTTATGCTATAAAAAAAGTAAACACTGCCTGAACGATAAGGTGAGTGCGCAAAAAAAAATAACAAGTGCTCCTAATCGAGATTTCAATAAACGTTGTCAGGAACGGACGAAATTGATGAGGATAGATAAATGATTTTCCGATTCGTCGGAAAACAAAGCTGTCGAGAGAAACTAATTAATTTGGCTATTGTATTAAATTGGTGTTTGCAATTCACTATAATCCGCTTATAGTTGCGTATGATTTTGAAGTTTTGGGCATGATATGATAAGTATGAATGCTTTTACTTATTTATTTTGCTAGCTTGTGCCAGCGGCGTCGCCCGCATGAAAAGTGTTTTCTTATCCCGATGAAACATTATACCGGGATGAAAAGTATATGTATGGTTGTATACTATTCCAGGCTATAATCTATCTCTGTGCCAAATTTCATCCAGATCTGTTTAGCCATTCTGGCGTAATTATAAAAAACATACATCCACACTTCCACACCGCGAATTGGACCAACTTTTAGGGTTCTTTTAGGGTTAACTTTTTTTTCCGTACCCAAAGAGTAAAAACGGGACCCTGTCAGGTCTGTCCGTCTGTCACCGGGCTGTATTTCATGAACTAGGCAGTTGAAATTCACAGATACTAAAAACAGAATAAAATAAATATTTAAGTGGGGCTCCCATACAACAAACGTGATTTTATTGCCGATAATTGTGCGGAAACCTTCGTGCGCGAGTCCGACTCGCACTTGGCCGGTATTTTTTAATTACTTGAAACCTTGTATGTCACCATTGATTTATTTTGTTAAAGTGCGAAGCATGTATTTAGATGAACTTAGACCACCTCTAGAAAATATCGCATGAAGAGCAATCGTATAAAGCACATCTTGACTTTGAATGAAGGAGAAACATTCGACACTACGAGACTCAAAGGCTTATCCGGATAAAGCGTATTCATCTCATTAAAAGCGCGACCTTTTGAGAGAGTTTCCATGTTTCAAAGCTCTATAGTAAAGGTGAGGTTACACGGGCAACTAAAATTCCTCAACTGAGCAATATTGCTAAATATGACGGCATGAAAACCAACCTGCTACTGCGATCCTAACTTATTGCCCAAGGGTATAGGTTCCTATAAGTCCAGTGCGTTTTCCTGGATTTAAAGACGCCTATTGTGTTGTTTGTGTGAATTATTTCCTATGATGAATGACGAAATTTTAAATAGAATCATTACTTGAGAGTTGAGATTACTCGTACAAAAAAGTCTTGCGTGTTAATTATTCTAGTTTAGATTTTAGACACAGGCTAACCAGTCGTCAGCAGAGAATGAAGAGAGAGAAGTTCTGTGTCCCAGCAGTAGAAACATTAGTAAAAGGCTATAACCATACCGTAATATTGCGAAATTGAATTAGATGCCTTGAACATCTTTTTCCCGGGCAATAATTGCTAATAAAATCGCTAGTGTAAGCGCACCTTTAGGATCGTTTTAGTCTACATTTTTGAAGGCGCTCCTGAATATATGAAAAAGGGTCAGTTTGCTGTACCGGGTACCGGGGTAAAGCCGGGACCCTTCCGGTGTTTGGACTGCTGGCAGATTTGTGATACTGACCTGTTCTAGTCGCTTGCTATCTGAAATAATATAAAGATAATGTTATTTGAAATATTTAGATAATAATAACAATATAAGCATATTTTAATGTTAGAGGGTTGTTTGTAAGAGATTAAAGATGTGTGCGATAAGACTGTCCACCCACGGGGTCCCAGCGCTAACAAAGAAAATTGATTTTAAATAAATGTCAATAGATGGCGCGATATAACATTTTCTAGAATTGATCATAAAAATTGTATGTTTATTTTTTAATCAACTCTCTTAAGCACAAAATTATGGCATATTGGGATAATAGTATCGCACGAGTGTTTTAATACCTAATTGTCTGCCGTTGCATACACTATTTTATCACTCATACAGTTCAAATAAATCAAACGAAGAAACGGAAAAAATATGTGGTATGGCGGGAAATTTAGATTCTCATTGCGCATGACTGCGCAGCGCGCGTATCCATAGCCAATGACACTATTTTTCTACATTAAGCCAATGAGCCCATATCTGACAGTAAATTAAAAAGTATAAGTGTGCTATAAAATTAAAAGTTATTTTATGATGCAGTTGTTTGGTTGTTTTTTTAATTTTTACTATCCACTAAATAAAAGTACGTGTTTATATAATATTTTTTGAATTCATATTTGGAACATTACGTTGTGAGTGTAGATAAAAAGATAAAATATATTAACCGAGTGTTGACAGTTGACACATCTATATCATCTATATCATCTGTGGTTTTTTCAACTCGGGAAAACACGCCTACATCAGGTAAACGGCGATTGGGGTATCTCTGTTGATATTCGCGCTGGGCAGCTAAAGCATTGCCTCTAGCTACGCCGTAAGTGTACAGAATATCGGCATATTCTTCATTCGTAAAATTTGCCCGTTGTCTTTGAGCCATAGTCCTTGATACGCGCCAAAACCACAGATGAGCATAACACACGGAAACCAGTTGAAAAGCCAAGTCATCAGGAGAGCAATCAATCACAAAAACAGTCACAAGCCGGGTCGTCAGAGATAATAAATAAATTACGGATGCGGTTCTTCTTCGTCATGACCTCTCTCTTCTTCACAGTGAGCTCCTCGGACCACCACGGACAGGTAAGTTTACTTTTATTGTTTATTTTTGGGATAGCCACTTTGCATGCTTCTGTAATTGCATTTATATATTTAATTACGTTCTCATCTAATTTTTGTCTATCATTTATTTCTATTATTGTTTCTAGATTAATATTATCCCTACTTTTAATTTCTTCCAATTTAGTTTTAAATGCTTCCCAATTTGCTTTTCGAGTATTATATTGTCTTGTTGTCCTGTTTATGTTTATCCCCTTTTCCCTTTTTGTGTTGACATTAAAAAATATAGTATTGTGGTCCGAGGATGTTGCTCCTGTGTCGACCCGCCAGCCGTCCACCAGGTCAAAAAGGTCGAGCGAACATGCCGTGACGTCCACATGGCTTCTATACGCTCGACCACCTCTGATGGTGTCAAAGGTGGGAGCGTCACCAGTGTTTAGTACCTGAAGCTCCAGTTCGTCCAGGGTAGCGGACATGTCCACTCCCCTGGGATCCTCTTTGATGCTGCCCCACCAGGCACTTTTCGCATTTGCGTCGCCACCTATCAGCAATCTACCGGTGGCCACTTCCGCTTGGATCCGGGTCAACTGGTCCAAGTATGGCCCTATGGGTTGGTCTGGCTCGAAGTAGTAGGAGACTACTGCGATTTCCCAGGCTTTGGTTCGGATCCCCACCACAACGATGTTATTTGTGGTGAGTTTCGGGTAGGGTATGACGTCCAAGTCATGATCAAAGATGGCTATCGCCGCCTTAACCCTCCCACTTCCATCGACCTCGCACTGGTAGATTCTCGCTCCACGGTAGCTCTTCATACTTCGTGCTCCTCCCACATAAGGTTCCTGAATCAGTGCCCACGAGATCTTTCTTTCACTGGCCTCTAGAAAGAGTTCGGTGGTAGCCAGTTCCTTACGCTGTAAATTCGCTTGGGCCACGCGGTATGGTCTTGCTGTTTGTTGGGCAGGAGTCCCCGGGGTGCCCTTAGCAATACGCTATGGATGAGCGGGCTATAGCGTCCCATCTCCTTCTAACTGTGCAGTCTGAGCTGAAGGCGTGGTGATGCGTGCTGTCGATTTTGGCCCGCACGCAATTACAACAAGTCGGTGGCAGCCCGGCGCTCCAGTCCGCGCACTCCGTCCTCATGTGAGGTCCGCCACAGTGGCTGCACTTCGCCACGGTCTCCGTGCAGGTGCGCCGGCTATGCCCATACCCGAGGCAAAGCGAGCACTGGACGAGCGGGGACTGGTCTTCGACCCTAACCCGCTGTAGGTCCACGTGCACCGATCCGACCTCGAGCATGCGCCGCCAGACCTCTGTGGCGACCCTCAACACTACCTGACACTTGTGCGGGTTCCTGGCGCGCTTCCTATAAAGGACTTCCACCTTGCTGTTTTCGTCCTTGAGATTTAGGAAGACGTTTGCGTTCTGCTTTTGCAGGGCCTTGAGTACCTCCTCGTTAGTGAGGTACTGCATCACCTCTTTAAGTACAACTTGTGGGTTTCTATTTTTGATATCCTGAGCCTCCAGCTCAGGCGCCTTGCTAAGCCTCTCTCGAAGCTTACGCCTTTCTTCTTCCGTGCGACAGCCCATTATAACCTTTCTGTCTTTCGCCTTGCGAACTTTTTCCACTTGTATGCCCCCTTCCTTGGCGTTAACTACCTTCCGGATCCTGTCCAGGACTTGCTCACCGGATTCCTCCTCGTCCTTGGCCGTCACTACGATTGAGTGCAGTGCTGTTAGTTTCGGCGTTTGGATGGAAGGCCGACTCGCCGCTACACTGGCATAGGAGAGCTTCTCCATATGCTCTTCGCCAGTTTGCATTGCCTCCTTCAGCCTTTCCATCTTTTCGCCGTGTACGGCCAAGTTCTGACTATGCTCCTCCAGGGCCTTTCTTAGGGATTCCACATCTACCTCTCTGATGGCAACTGGAGGAGGGATGGAGGCTTCCTCGGTCTTCTGCGCCTCCTGGACCTGCGTCCCGGTCGCCGCCGTCGTCTTTTCGGTTGGGGGCTTTTTAAGGTTTTCCAGCTCTTTGACGAGCTGGTAGAGCCGGTCGGCTTGCGCTTTCACCTCGGCCTTTATTTCGTTTTTCGTGTTCTTTGAGGTGGTCATTAAAGCTTTAATCCTGTTCGAACACATCCTGGCCTCGAAAACTCTAGTTTTTTGGGTAGGCGGGCTGCCGACCTCAAATGAGATCGACATTACTGGAGGTGTTTGATCCAGTTTTTTAGGAGGAGGAGTCCTCTTAGTCGCTGTTTTGCCCGCCTCCCACTCGCCCACACTCCTTCTAACACTTTGTGTTGAAGGTCCTGTTTGCTCAGGTACCTTTTGTGGGCTTTTGTTCTGCGAGGCCTTTGCAAGAGACCGGCTCTTAACAGGCGTGCGCACTCCAGGCATACCGCTCATCCTGACTTACGTAGGTTTATGGGGATTAGAGTCGTGTCTAAGAGGGGTGGTGTAAAAAGCACCCCAATTGTGTGTAAAATAAGTTAAAAAAGGGGGGTATTGTAAAGGATACCCCGCTTTGTGTGTCAGTGTTGACGTTCCCCTTCTCAATCAGGGTACTTGTCAACAGAGAGATTGAATTTATATCTAAGTCTTAACCTACTGTATAGTAGTACAAAAGTACTACTATATGTCCTAATCTAAATTTAAGAACAAATTTATTTACAATTAAATAAGCAAAGATGCGTATCACAGTCTTAACCAAATGTATATTAGCACAATAGTGCTAATATGTCTTAAAATTGTCAAAATTATAAAATAAACAATAGAAATTAAATTTTACAATAATTAAGCAATAAATGCTTACAGTCTTAATCTAGGTATATAGCAGCACAATAATGCTGCTATATGTCGTTATAACTAATACAGAAACTTTTATAATTAAGGTCGGGTGATGCTCGGGATCTGCTGTCGTCCGAGTCTGGGCGTTTTGTGTATGGCTATCTGCTCCTGAGTTGCCCTTCAGTAAACTAAGATGGTGTCGCTTACTGATACTACCGGTTGGCAAGTTTCTGTATTTTCTGGCTTCGCTGGTGCAGAAATTTGGTTCTCTGTTGGGGCCAGTCGAAAGAGCTCCTCGAGCCGGTCAAAATAAGTCCAAGCTCGGGTGTTCCAGCCCTGACCTGGGCCGAGATAGGGCGAGGAGGGTGCGCCAATAAATTTAGGGTTGGGGGGGGGGGGGCTTCTATTGGGGCCAAAAGATAGGGCTCCTCAAGCCGGTCACAATGGACCTAAGCTCGGGTGGTCTGCCTCTATATTTGGCCTAGATAACCCAAGGGGGGAAATTATTTTGAGGGGGGTTGGGGGGGGGGGCAAAATCCAAAGTTCATAGGGGGTGAAGGCGGGGTGGGGGGGGGAGGGGGAAATTTAGGGGGGGGGGGTATCTGGTGGGGCCAAAAAATAGGGCTCCTCAAGGCGGTCACTATGGACCCAAGCTTGGGTGGTCCACCTCTATTATTGGCCAAGATAACCCGAGGGGGGTAAGGTAATTTGAGGGGGGTTGGGGAGGGGGGGAATCCAAAGTATTTTGGAGGGGGTGAAGGCGGGGGGGGGGAGGTAAAATAAAAATGGGGGGGGGGGGGGGGGTAAATAAAAGTGGGGGGTAGGTATTTGGGAAAGTGGGGAGGGGGTGTCCAACACGAGACCAATCTCGGTGACGTCAGGCCAGGGGTTGAGGAGTTCCCTCGAAGTTTCCTGCTGAGGATTTTATGGAGCTGTTCTATAGTCAGCTCTATAGTCAGCTCAGAACAGGCAGGTATGGCTGTAACACTCTTCAGAAATTTTCACGATCAGGATTTTCGGACCACATTTTTTATTTTAGGTTAAGTACCGAACACGTGGTCTCACTGATGTGTTATTTCGCGCTGGAGTCTTCACTTTAAAAATCTGAAAGTCAGACCTAGGCAGAGGGCCACACTGAGGGTCAATATCCCGTAATAAAAACAATATGTCTTCGCTTTACTTTACGAGTTATTCAATAGCGAAAAACCCTTGAGGTTAAGGGTTTGGAACTGCACTGTTAAAAATTTGTTGCACTTAAATTAAAAGTTTTGACGTCGGAAACTTCACGACTCGTCGATGGCCCACAGGTGGGCAAAACCAGTTTTGGTCTCTCGCCCCCAGGCAAAGTCTTCGATGAAAGTTGGATTTTCTTTCTTGGCCAGCAAGTCCTCCACGTCGCACCGGAAAAATCCGGAGGACACCTCAAAAAGTGCGGGCAGCGAGGGCGCGCCCCAGCACTCCAAAAAATCAATAGGTCACCACTCAGAATTCACCAGCGTTTAAGGGAATATGAAAAATACTTAGTGAATTTTTCTTCTTTTACCCAGGAAAAATCCCAAAAGTGGAGTCCGATGACTTCTTTTCGTGCGCGTACACAACACTCACTTGCCCGAACACTTTAAGGTATCACTCACTGGAAACGGATGTAACTTTCCTATTTTCCCGATTTTTGAGCGCGGAGCGGCTTAAAACTCAACTGGCACGGGCGGGGGATCGCGAGAGACTCCGGTCGGGTAGGTTAGGGTAGGGTAGGGTAGGGTAGTGTAGGGTAGGGTAGGGTAGAGTAGGGTAGGGTAGTGTAGGGTAGGGTAGGGTAGGGTAGGGTAGGGTAGGAAAGGGTAGTGTAGGGTCGGGTAGGGTAGTGTAGGGTAGGGTAGGGTAGGGTAGTGTAGGGTAGGGTAGGGTAGTGTAGGGTCGGGTAGGGTAGGGTAGTGTAGGGTCGGGTAGGTAGGGTAGATAAATGTTTGGTCTTTTTATGGCAAAACAAAGTTTGCTGGGTCAGCTAGTAGAGCATAAAGAAGAAACTGTCATAAAACCTAAGTGACATAGAACAAAGTAACCTCTCTCGACTTAGATTTCGTAGGCACCAAAAAGATCGTAAAATGTTATTCAAAGAACTTAATGTAAATGTAAGGATAATCAAAGCCTACATTCCAATAAATATATATTCCCGAGCCTTTGACACGTACGTTACAAATTATTTCGATAATCTATATACTTTGTAGGTTTGTTACTCACTTGTCACGCAAAAACATATGGCATGTCATATCCAGATCAAAATATAAAGGATAGTAGTTACCCGGGCGTTTACACATCGAGCTTGAGGGCTTCCGTAGACAATGCGACAGTGATATAACGACACGTTTTCTAATCTCTAATTGTTCTAACATTCCTTTACTGACAGAAAAATTTCTTTGAAAAAACTGTTGACGCATTGTTGTCACTGTCTGCGGTAGCAAAAAGAGCGAAGTCACCAAGATATGTGACACATTTGATGAGTGACAGAGAAGACGGAACGTTTTTAACTTGATGGGCCATATTTACTCATAGATACTCTATTTATTCGTCAACTTATAAGTCAAAAGTATCGGTAAACATAAACATTGGAGCTTCAGCAATGGGACATTAATTCGTACGCGATATAAATAAATTATAAGGTCCCTTAACTTCCCTTTGAAAAGGTCAAATAAAATTACATTTTAATTTGCCTAAGTAATTACACATCTTTCATGTTTATTTGTGTCACTTTCCTTTAATAATTAATATCCTATTAAGCCTCGGTGAGCTTAATGTAGACAGTGTAACGCCATGTTTCCGTGCCAAGTAATTTTTTTTTTCGTTCTATTAGAAATTAGGAGGGCGTTGACCCCAAAAATAGACTTTATCAAAATCCTACAGGTTTCCGAAGTGAAAATTCGGAGTTAAGATTTTAAAGAAGAGTTACTCACACAAATACTCAACGTCAAATTCTTCATTCAGATCGGGGTATGAAGTTACTTGCGTAAGCAACTATCTATTTAATTAAAATGATAGTACATTTACCTATCTTATGAAAATAAACACCCCAAAACTAAAGCCCAGATAATTTGCCATACCTATTTTATGTTAGAAACTTAAGAACTTATACTATTTTCAGGTAATATTACTTGCTACAGTATCCGATACGAGAACTTCTGTCTTCCCTTCTTGGAATTGTAGGGACAGTTAACATATTATTGAAACAATAAGTCTCATTGTCTCCTCCAGTTCAATGTCCTCGGTTTTATATTGAAAACATAACACAGGGCGGGTCTCAAACCTGAATTAAGCCTTGAGATTTCTCTTCATCCCCAAAATCCCGCCCTCTCTGTGTCTGGCATTTGTTGGGTTGAAACTTAACAATGAATTTATCATATATAACATAACCTCACGGCTTTATTCCAAGAAGGGTAGACAGAGGTGTTTACTATTCAGTTAACCCTTATTTATACATTTATGTTTAAGTCCCATGTACCAGATAGGGGCGAGTCTAATGCCTCTAACAGAAAGCCCTAATGGCATTAACACTCAAACAATCGACTTAGCCGTTTCCCCAACTAAAGTGACCGCCAGACAATTAAAAAAAAAAAAAAAAAAAAAAAAGTTATAAATAAAAATAGTTAATTATTAAATAAAAAAATGCGACTGCTTCAAAAGCGAACTAAAAAGACATAAACAAGGAGAAAACCATGCTGTGCAGTCGGAGGATACATATTCGCGAGCTGGCTGACCAAAACCAGATGTATCCTCCGACTGCACAGCTTGATTTTCTCCTTGTTTATGTCTTTTTAGTTCGCTTTTGAAGCAGTCGCATTTTTTTATTTAATAATTTACTATTTTTATTTATAACTTATTAGTATTTTTTTTATCGAATTAGGTACATTTAAACATACATATTTTTTTTTAAATCCCCTGTTAAAACCCTTTATTTTGATACCCCACACGATGGATTAGGCATAAAAAAATAGGAGCCCCCACAAAATGGCCCCAAAATCCGCATTTTTTCTATTTTCGAATTTTAATGTAGCCAGTGACAATCACAGGGTTAAGACGAATCGGTTGGATTTAGGATCATCAAAATCGGCCTACGTGTTTGGCTTCTACAACGCCACATAGGAACAAACATACATACATAGACTGATAAACACATTACCCTATTTCGGCAGTCGGGTAAAAATTAAAAGTCGTTAGTATGTAACGATATATCTATTATATTCTATTATGTCTACCAATGTATTCCAATATTTCAAAACGATACGTACAAATTGTGAAGGCGGTGTCGCTAACACGATCAAACAAACGTATCGCGGTAAGGGGCATTCTTGACTCTTTCACTTGGCATTCACTAAAGTAATGAGTTAACATCTCATAAACGATTAATTTGATTTAAAAGGATAAATGGTTCTATGCCTACACCTTTTATTTGAGACCAAAATTATCAAAAAAATATGTTTTTAAATTACGTAAATATATTTTTGGAGGCGGAGACTTAAAATAGGGATAGGATGCAACTGACTAGATACCAGTATTTTAAATGAAGCAATTGCCTATCTAACCTTCACAACCCAGTAACTAGGTAGCAAGTTGGCTCTTGGCAAGACTGCAAAAACACTAAGTACAATCTCAAGATATTCAACATTCGTCTTTAAAACTAAAAGACTTAACTTACGAAGCAGTCATATATTCTTGATGTAATTTTCCGTGTAACAAACAAACACGTCCTCATATTCCCAACAAGCAAGTCCTTTATTAGTGCGCAGCGTGGCTGCAACGTTCTTTTCTTAACAAAAAAATAAATAAACACACATCAAAGGAAGTGGGATCTCGGGGGCCGGCACGTGCCTAAGTTGATCCAAAATTTAGTCCTTGCTTGTATGCAGTTGGACACATGTGCACGCTTGGTTCAAAGAACAAAGAGAATAGTTTTTCAACACGTATACTCGAAAACTGTCTCCCATCTTACCAATTTTGGGCATGTAAAGGTGAGAATAAACAGGAGCATTTATTTGTAATAGAACATCGAGCATTCGCCGTTTTTTGTAACCGTACTTTGAATGTGATAGATGTCGAAATTTCCTTACAACCGGATTTTAAAAACCATCGAGAGCATTTTTTTTTTATTGGTGTAACATTGTGTCGAGCTCAGGTGACATCCGACATTGAAAAAATGAACGGATTAGAAAGAAATGTTCAGCGACGGCAACGCAAAGTCGAATAATCACAGGAACGTTACATTACATGTAAATTCTTTTGTATAATATTCACAGCGGATCTTTGTGTCTCTGAAGTTGACTCTGTCAATCATTGCGCAAGAAACAGTTTTTCATCGAGAGTAAGCGAGATAGGATGATGCGATGAACGTAAGCGAGTGAAAGAGACAGTTATACAATGCTATCTTCACTTTCAATATTGACACAAATATAGCTACTGCGCAGAGTCTTGCAGCCAATTCAGAGACAAAAAAAAATTTGGGCCTCCACAATATGGCTCCCAAAAGCCGCCAAATTCGAATTTTAATGTAGCTAGTGACACTCGCAGGTTTAAGACGAATCGATTGACGTAAGAATCATCAAAATTGGCCAACGCTTTTGGTCTCTAGAACGCCATATTGGAACAAACATACATACATACATAGACTGTTGGAGCGCCTGATCATCACAGCATGGCAGCAACTCACTTAACGAGCAATTACATCTAATTGCAATGCGCAAACGTATTCGTTTGTTCATATTTTCACTTGCTGTACTTAACCCGTGTAGTTAACACCTATTATAGTATTTTTTTCTTGCACTGAGTATTCCTGCAGTTTTCATTCAGCAAACCCCTTATATTCCCGCACATGGTCCGTAACGAGCCGGATAACATATTATATGAAGAAGATCAGCGGTCAGAATCCAGGAATTAAGGATTTTATTATCCACGTACCGTGGAGGTTAATTGCCGGTGGATTGGAGTGATCTCAAGCAAACTATTATCGGTGTACGGCGTTTAAGTTAATTAAAACAAAGTCTAATATCGTCACCCAACACTCAGGTAGTATAAGTGAAAGTAAATATTCATTAAAGGTCAGTTTTATTTTATTTTGCTACCGATTGTATTGTGTTAGATGAAAATCATTAGGTACTTGTTGCAGTGTAATTAGTATTATATTCATCAGCAAATTAAGTTTAATATCATACTGATTATAGTATAGTTAGCTTATATGCTACATCAATTAAACTTAAGTTATAAAGCTGTAACTAATTCACGTAACTATCTACATAAAAGTCGTTGTTAATTATTATTAGCAGGTATCTTAACATAATACATATTGTAAGTTGTGAGTGCTTGATATTAATGCAAGTCATTGTTAAACACATAGTAAAGTTATTATTACTTATTTAGAATCATTTATGTATTTCTACAACGATTAGTGTTTTAGTTGTGCCTAATTATTATTAGTTAGCGTCATAGTTTTACAAATAATAAGATTGGATCTGGATTGTATGTATAGTTTATTTATACACTTGGGTAGTTACATCATTAGGTTTATGTTGTTTTGCTATTGTACTTAGGTGTACAACACAGTTTTATGCGTGTATTAAGGTCATATTATTCGTCTTTTATAATTGTATTCCTGTATCAATTTCAGGTTGACAACACTCATCTCCCAGCATGTCCGAGGAAAGGGATTTAATCAAAAAGCGAGGCAGCTTCAAGGGTCGCTTGACTGCGTTCGTCCACTTTCTGGACTCACTCAAGGACAAAGAGTTATCAAACTGTGATGTTTCTGAATTGCAGTTGCGTATGGGCAAGATCGAGTCGTTGTACGAGCAGTATGATGAGGTACAGTTACGACTGGAATGCATTGTAGATGATCTCAAATTACAATATTCTGAGCGTTCTGAATTCGAGTCTGTTTATTATAAATCCTTGTCTAGAGCCCAGAATATTCTGAGTGATTTTAATAAGGATAGTAAATCGATGGAAAGCTGTAAAAGTACACATGCTAGCATTCACAAGCCAGTTAAATTGCCAACAATTCAGTTACCAAAGTTTAGCGGTTTATATTCTAATTGGCTAGAATTTCGCGACACCTTTACTAGCCTAATTCATTGTAACGATGACATTGACGAAATCAATAAGTTCCATTACTTGAGAGCATCTCTTGAGGGAACTGCTGAAGTAGTAATCAAATCTATTGAGTTTTCTTCGAGCAATTACTCTGTGGCATGGAAGTTGTTATGTGATCGATTTGACAACAAAGGATTATTGGTGCAAAATCATGTATCAGCATTGTTTAACGTCGAATCCATCTCAAGGGAATCTTCGGTTGCTATAAAGAGCTTAATCGACAACCTAAATAAAGATTTACGAGCATTGGAGACGTTAGGGGAGCCTGTTAAACATTGGGACACACTTTTGATTTATATTGTTACTCGTAAGATTGATCAAAGGACTTATCGTGAGTGGGAGGAGTACAAAGGTAGGATCGACAAAGATGGCACGAGTAAGTTCGACGTATTTATGCAATTTCTACGTAATCGAGCCGATCTACTCGAGACCTTAGAGCTAGCTCGCAATAATCATTGCCAAACGCCAGGTAAATCAAGCCCTAAGGTCAAGTCTATGGTAGCAACACAATCCCTTAATAGTTCTAGCACTGAATTAGTTCCTAAAGTGTGCCCTAAATGCAATAACAGTGATCACACTTTAAATAATTGTCCACAGTTTCTCGCATTGAGCAATGACGATCGCCTCAAATTACTACCCAGTTATAAGGTTTGTTTCAACTGTTTTCGTACAGGTCACTATGCTAACAAATGTAAAAAACCAGGTTGCAAACTATGCAAACGTAGGCATAACACACTAATTCACATAGATTCTAAAAGCACTATTGCGAATACACTTCGTGATAATTCAAATAACAACTTGT
This sequence comes from Orthosia gothica, assembly GCA_949775005.1. NCBI lineage: Eukaryota > Metazoa > Arthropoda > Insecta > Lepidoptera > Noctuidae > Orthosia > Orthosia gothica. Next base: position 25,218,597 of record OX459045.1, on the reverse strand, counting down.
CTGCATCTACCTTACCGTCTACTACCAGTGATACAAATAACGTAGCTTTGTCAACAAACATTGCATCTCCCCGTGATCATACGCAGCGAGATGTGTTGTTGTCGACCGCCCTGATCAAACTGCGGGACCACAATGGTTGTGTGCATCTCGTTCGCGCGGTTCTGGACAGCGGTAGCACCTCGTCATTCATAACGGACAGGTTATGTAAACAACTCAGTTTAACAACTAGACAAATAAACAAATCCATTATTGGTATCAACAATGTCACTTCGCGCGTAGGCAAAACATGTCGTGTTAAGATGACGTCATTGGATGATAGTTTTACGTTCGAACTTCATTGTTTTGTTCTGCCATATATTACAAGTAACGTACCGTGCCGTGAAATAAAAATTTCTGATTTCGACATACCGTCGAATATTATTTTAGCTGATCCTACTTTTTATAAACCTGCTAATATTGATATATTAATCGGTGCTGACCTTTTTTGGGAGTTGTTAGGATCGCAAAGTCTAAAGTTGGGTATCGGAAAACCAGTATTATGTGAAACCCGTTTAGGATGGATAGTTTCCGGTCCAATTACTCAAAATTATATTTCACTGCTGTCGAATGTCGTAAATTGTAATTTTTCTAAAACTATTTCCAATGGCGACAGTGACTGGGTAATGCTTAGAACAGAATTGACAAAGTTTTGGCAATTAGAGGAGGTAAATGCGAATTCCTCCAATTCTTATATGCCAGAAGAAAAATTGTGTGAGGATAATTTCATAAAAAATACGACACGATTGTCTGATGGTCGTTTTTGTGTTCGTATACCCCTTAAGAAAGATCCTTTAGTTCTGGGCAATTCTTATAAGAAAGCAACACATTGCTTGCATTCTTTGGAGCGTAGATTAAAGGTTAAGCCAGACTTTAAAAGAATGTATCATGACTTTTTGTTAGAATACGAGTCACTCGGTCATATGACAAAAATTAATAACCCCAATTTGTGTATTGGTTATTTTATTCCGCATCACGGAATATTACGTGAGTCGAGTAGCACGACCAAACTTCGTGTTGTCTTCAACGCAAGTTGTCCTACTACAACGGGAGCGTCCTTTAATGACCTTCAGATGGTCGGGCCAACTGTACAGGACGATCTATTGTCTATAATTCTTCGGTTCAGATTCCACAAGTATGTCTTATCTGCGGATGTGGAGAAGATGTATAGACAAATAGTCGTCCACCCGTCGGACAGGTATTTGCAACAGATTGTTTGGCGTGACAATGATTGTGAGCCTAGTAATGTTTATGAATTAAACACCGTCACGTACGGTACGGCTAGTGCACCGTTCCTTGCAACACGATGCCTTAAACAACTAGGACTTAATTGTAAAAACCCTAAAATATCGGAGATCATCAGACACGACTTCTACGTCGACGATTTACTGACAGGGGCGAATGATTTAGAAGAAGTTAAATTTATTCGCACTGAAGTTACTAAGGAGCTTGCGTCGGCATGTATGCCATTGAGAAAGTGGAACTCAAATGACTCTCAACTAGTGTCAGATTCTGTTCCTGCGTTAGGCAACTCGCCTGCGTCATTGGACTTGAACATTGGACCTAATGAGCCTGACAAGTTGCTTGGTCTCGGATGGTATGTCAGTGATGATAAGTTAGGGTTTCCTATAAGTCTTACTAAGTCCTCGACCGGCCATACTAAGCGTGATTTGCTATCCGTGATTGCGCGAATTTTCGACCCTTTGGGTCTGTTGGGTCCTATTATTATCTCCATGAAGGTATTGTTACAGAAAATGTGGTTAGACAAATTATCTTGGGATCAACCATTACCTATTGGGATTAGTGAACATTGGGATACTATAATAAAGTCTTTGCCTCTTCTAAATCATTTCCGTATTCCACGAATTGTAGTCTGCAACTCATATACGGAGCTAGAACTCCATATTTTTACAGATGCGTCTGAGTCCGCATACGGAGCTTGCGCCTACATTCGTAGTGTTAATGATAAGGGTGAGCATTTGGTTCGTTTATTGATGGCCAAAAGTCGAGTGGCTCCCATAAAGCCTACAACAATCCCGCGACTGGAGTTGTGTGGTGCGGTAATTGGTTCTCGTCTCTGTGAGAAGGTAATGAGCTCACTCCGAGTGAAAATCAGTCAGGTCTATTGTTGGACTGATTCGACCATCGTGTTGGGATGGTTACAGATGATGCCTACCAAACTTCAGCCGTTTGTACGCAACCGCGTTGCTGAAGTTTTGGATAAGGCGGGTAACTGTACATGGCGGCACGTCCCAACCGAACAAAACCCAGCAGACCTAATTTCTCGTGGTGTGGAAATCAGTGTTCTGCAGGGTTCAGATCTGTGGTGGTATGGGCCAACATTCTTAGGACTAGACCCGTCTGAGTGGCCTTCTCAAATTAAATGTCCAGGATTGGAAACGTTACCGGAGACTCGACCTAATGTAGTGTTAAATGCTGTTATTAATGATTTAATAAGTGAGGGTTTAATTGATTTTAGTCGTTTTTCTAATTACTCACGGCTTATACGTTCTGTTGCTTATCTATTGCGATTTATTAAGTCATGTAGAAAACATTATCCAAAGACTAATTATTTGTCACATGATGATTTACAAGATGCATTAAATGTAGTCATTATTCAAAGTCAATCTCAATCGTTTCCCGAGTATAAATTACTTTTAAATAAAAGGAGCTTACCTAAAGGGAGCGCCCTTCTAAAGTTCAATGTTTTTTTGGACGACAAAAATATAATCCGAGTAGGAGGACGTCTCGATAATTCTAAATTTGCTTACAGTAAAAAGCACCCTATTTTATTACAGTCCACTCATGAGTTACAAAATTATTATTTCATTTCGAGCACCGAAGGCTGATGCACGCTGGCCCGCAATTACTGCTAGCTTCCATTAGGGAATCTTACTGGCCAATAGGAGGTCGCAACTTGGCGAAGGTCTGTTATCATAAGTGTGTTCTGTGTCATCGTATGAAGGGTAAGGTCGTATCCCCGTTAATGGGTAACTTACCACAAGAACGCCTTCGTCCAGGTTATCCGTTTGAGAGCACGGGCGTAGATTATGCCGGCCCTATTATGTGTGCTAGTCGTCAAGGTCGTGGATGCAGGCTAGTAAAGGTGTACATCGCAATTTTTATTTGTTTTACAACCAAGGCCATCCATTTGGAGCTTGTTGGCGATTTAACTAGCAATAGTTACTTACTAGCTTTGTATCGATTTATTTCTAGGAGAGGTAAACCCGTTGATATTTTTTCGGATAACGGTACCTCATTTGTCGGTGCGTACAACGACCTTTCAAAATTTTTAAAATTAAATAGTTCGTCCTTGGGTGAAAGTGCAGCGAACGATGGAATAAGGTTCCACTTTATACCCGCTTATACCCCGCATTTCGGCGGACTCTGGGAGGCGGGTGTCAAGTCAACAAAATACCATCTTCAAAGAGTGTTGGGAAATTGTAATTTGACTTTTGAGGAACTTTATACCGCACTAACCAAAATTGAAGCCATCTTGAACTCTCGTCCACTTACACCGTTGTCTTCGGATCCTGCAGATTATACACCGCTTACGCCAGGACATTTTCTTGTTGGACGGCCTTTAACTTCGTTGCCGCAACCTGACTACCAGGACAACTCTGCTAGCCATCTGTCTCGATTCCAAAGAATTGAACAACTCCGCCAACACTTCTGGAGCAGATGGAGTAAGGAGTATGTTGCGGAATTACAAGTGCGGTCCAAATGGCGTTCAAGCAAGGATGGTCTAAAATTAAACGCCTTGGTCGTGATGAAGGAGGACGGTCTGCCGCCTCTGAAGTGGAGACTTGAACGAATTGTGGCTGTTCACCCAGGAACGGATGGCATCGCTCGTGTCGCAGACATTCAGACGTCTACCGGTGTCGTTCGACGAGCCTTCAACAGGATCTGCCCATTGCCCGTGTCTTCGGAATCTGGTTGAAACCGTTGCTTTCAACGCCCGGGGGCATGTTGGAGCGCCTGATCATCACAGCATGGCAGCAACTCACTTAACGAGCAATTACATCTAATTGCAATGCGCAAACGTATTCGTTTGTTCATATTTTCACTTGCTGTACTTAACCCGTGTAGTTAACACCTATTATAGTATTTTTTTCTTGCACTGAGTATTCCTGCAGTTTTCATTCAGCAAACCCCTTATATTCCCGCACATAGACTGATATACTATACACATTACCCTCCTTCGGCAGTCGGGTAAAAATACCACTTGCATCAAAGTTGTACAATAATTGTGCTATTGTAGAATCTAAGAAAAGGTGATGTGCTGGTCGAAATTTTCCTCGCTAGAACTATTCGGAGAAAACTTATGCGGAAATGGAAAACGTGCTTCACTTGTCACACGTTCATTCTGAATTGTTTGCGGAAATGGGTCTACGTTTGCTTTGACCCGGCTTAGGAGCGAACGATTTTCTCTCGGAATATATTACAGAGTATTAGTGAAAATTTGATTATGTAGGTATGCATTGGATTGATTGAAAGTCACACGAACTGACCAAGTTAAATACGACCATAATAGGGATGTTTCCTGGGTAGAAAAATGATAATTCTATTTAGTCCGTCAGTGAGATTATCAAATAATATTGGAAACGTATTTTTTTGCTTTACAAAATCAATAAAAATGTCAAAGTTAAAGCGCATCAAAGTTCAGGAGTGGGGCTTGTGACGTCACTAAAGCAGTATACAGTGTACTAACGGCGTGACGTCACACGATATTTCAACGCATTATATTGTCGTCACTTTATGTTTACCTACGTGTCAAAAGAAAAACACGAGTCCAATATTTTTTACTAATCTGCCTGACGGACGAAAAACAAATTTTCAGTAAACTACCCTATTATGTGACACTTTTCTTCATTCAAAGCTTGTTCGTATAAATTAAGTTATATTCAAATATTTTCGAGACATTTTCTAACAACAGAGGTTTTTTTACAACAAATGTCCTCTACCACAGTAGGTAATCGTTCCTGTATCCATACCTAAATTAATGTAGCCCTAACTCGAAGCACACTGAGCTACGAGCAAACAATCAAAGCAGAACAAACACACTGCCGATGATATCACTTCAACATCGTATTCACGATAAAAATAAAAAGCTTTTATATTTTGTGACACAGTGAGGAACCGAAAATGTCGTGCAAAGAGAAATATGGTAAGATCGACAAGATGGAAGCCGCAAAAACGTGAAATGACTGCACGCTCCAATAGTCCGAGTAGCAAAAATATTGAAAAAGATTTCAATAACGGTAAGAAAATATACGAAAAAACATTATCCTGTCATTCTTCAGTCGGGTATTCAAAATACAAAAGGAAACCTTAAGGTAGTTTTTTATAACTATTAGTGACTAGCAAAGAAAAAAGGAGCGACAATATTGCCTTCGGCTACGAACACCGATTTCCCATTGAAAACTGGTGAGGATTTCATCCGGATCCTTTGATCAGTCCTCCCTATTTCGAAAGTACTTGTATATAGGAAGTTATTATGGGAATCAGCACAAACTATGTTACAACTTTGATAAGAAACACTCAATCCTATCAGCTAAAGTATTTTTATGACACGAAAAGTAAATGTTGTTAACGGAAACAAAATTATTAAAAGCTTTGATTTTCTGAAACCGCAAAACATAATTGAAAGCCATATTTCTGATCGTGAGATAGCTCCAATCACAGCAGGTATCTTCTAAAACGGGAGTAACTAAACGAACTCATCGGCTTGAAAGCCGATAACCACAAGCTGCGGTCATGTCCTGAATACGACGGAGTCCTCATTCATTGGTTTGGGAACTCGGGACTACGTCACGGACTACGTCGAAGACAGCGCTTGCTCATGTACGTCCATCTGTTTAAGGCGGTACCCCGAGCAAAACGCCGCGCAAGCCGTTTTTCGTGCTGTTTTTAGGCTATCTACTCGTTATTCAAAAAGAAATATCAATTAATAAAAATACATTAAATTTCTACATATTATTGATTCTAAAATGGTAGATTTAGTTTTTTTTTAATGATGTATATATTTCACTAATCTCCATCCAAAAAAAACTCAAAAATGAGAAATAATTATTGATAGCATGCATCTTCTCGTAAAGTGTTCATTAATTATTTTTTGTACTAACACTAATGGATAGACAATTTAATAACGAACATTTTGGTAGTAAAACTTTTTTCAAAAGACCAAAATTCGATTTTATAAAGATTTTGTTCTAAAATCTGGGCGTATTCACTACTGTAATTCATGCGCCACCAGTGCCGCTAGACCAATAGGAATGCTCATATCGCATGCCAATTTTTTGGTCAGGGTACCGTCTTAAGTTGTACGTAGAATCTAACCAAGTGATCAATCCTTTGCGAATCTGCATGCGGTGTTTGACTGATTAATTGAAATCAATGTTATTGAAGGAAAAACTTATTAGCCGCGTGGAGCGATTTTTGGTAGGTGCAAAACGTATAAGTTCGCGTCACCGGCATGCTAATGTGACATTTTAAGTTATCAGTTTTGTCGGCAGTTCTCATGATTCCTTTTTTTTTGGCTTTTGTGCATTTAGCCAGTGTCACGTTAATTACTTTAGTTTTATACAGTAATACAGTCCTTTTGAACAAAAACTTTGTTTTGCATTAGAAAGCGGATGTAACGCATTCCAATGTTTTTATGGAATATTTGTCAGCAAATATAACGAGTCGGTCTTATAGCCAAGCTTTGCTGAGGTATCATTATTAAAACTCTCAGCCCCACTTTAACAAGATAGCACCTGTTTCAATCATACCGAATTTTCTCCAGTTGCATGAACACTTGAAACACAAAACTACACCAATTTTACATCACAATGTTCACTGAGGGAATCAATTTGCGAATAATTAAAACAACCATTGAACTTTACTAAAAAAAACCCGGCAAAACAAAAATCCCTTATGATAACTTAGTTTTTTTTTAATGTTTTAGCTTTGCGCCCATGGCACAGGATACATGCAATTTCCTGGAAAAAAAAGTCTACAGAAATGACACTTTGTTTTTGAAAAAAGAACTAACGATTTTCGCTTGATAAGCAAAAATACCGCTTACTGGTGAACATTAGTTCACCACAAATTGAAAGCAAATGACGACCAAACCAAAGCGTATATGAGCAGATGTGTCGACGAAATGTCACAGCTAGATGAGACCGGGCTTTGTTCCGCGCGAGTGTGATAGGCAGGGGTTTATTAGAACGCTTGTGTCCCAACATAGGAATAATATAGAGGACATTTCATTGACAATAGCAAAACAAAAGTAACGAATTTGTTCATATTAGTTATTTCGTTTCAGCATAGTCAGAGCGGTCACTGCTCTTTTCCTAATTACTCTAATGATACATAATTTTGTACGGAACCCAAAAAAAATTACGTATCATTTACGTCTTGCAAAAATGTTTAGGATGACGATAGATGATGATTCAGGACGGCTTTGTGTCATTATTTCCGTTTTTGGAACTAAGTTCTTTATCGCGCGTTTGGCGGAGGCACAAAGTATGTAAGCGGCGGCGGCGGCAGCGGCGCGGGAGCTATACGGAAAAAAGTGTCCCACCGACATAGTTCGATATTTGAAATTATAAATGCAGTTTTTTACTGATGGCCAGTGTTTTTTGAAAAGATCTTGATAGAGTGACAGATATTCTCGTTCGGTTACTAGCGTTGGTTGGTTGGTTGGGTAAACGTGAATATCATCCATCAATTTTAATGTTATTTTTTTTTTTCTTTTCTTTTTCTTTGTAACTGTCATTATATAGAGAAAGGAACTTCGTTCCAACTAGGTATCCCACGACACTTATCGTAATTTATTTAAACTATGAGTGTCAATAATGGCTGACGGTGTTAGTGTTATACTTATAGTAAGTTGGTGACCATCTACTGTGTTAAAATACAACAGCTCGTTAGTTCAGTTCCATCCTTGTAGAACATTTTGAAGTAAAATAAATGTGGGTGAAGAGAATACGATCAATATCTTTAAGAAAAACAGAACTTAGCAAGAAATTATTTAATGGAAAATACCTAAAAGTAAAGAAAGAAACTCTCGTTTGTACTGGACTAGAACAGTTACAATTAATGGCTACAAAAGAACACTTTTGGGCTTCAAGTAAGCTAGCTTTAGTAGTTCGTAGTTGCATAGAATGAGCTTTGTAAGTATTCTTTTATTTTTAAATACGTTTAACAACCGGCATAAGCGGTCCTTGACCCATCTACATTTATTGACATTCTTAGTTTCAAAAACGGAATTAAATACATAAACTCATCCTGAATCATATGTATCTACTGTTATCCTCAACTCAAGGGATATTAGGAAAAGAGATCACTATTGACATACATACTAAACTGAAACAACTTTTCTTATTTTCCTTCTAATACCCTGTATTTTACTTTTCTTTATCGCTCAATTTAATATATTACGTATTTTCCAGCCAGACATTTATCTGAAGCATCGGCACGTAAAACGTTTCCACTAATGCGATTGTATCGCTCCCGCGTAACGCGGTTATTAGTTCCGCACCGATGTATCTTTGTACTGGCTCAGTTAAGACAAACACGTAACACACCACGCAGTTATTGTCGCGTAGTGATGATCCGTCTCATGGCTGAAACCCGATTTCGGAATTAGGAACTTGAATTTGATAATTTATCAAAGAACCTGAAAACTTGTCAAACTTTGGCATTGGCATAAAAGTAGAGTCTGACACAGAAAACCTGTCAAACTATGACATTCAAGGAGGGTTTTATAATCTATATATATAAAACTAAGTCATGTTAGTTACACCACTTATAACTCAAGAACGGCTGGAACAATTTTTATTTTTGTGTTTTATAGACTTTGAAACCATCCAACCGATATGCCCCAAACCGGTTTCATTAGAAAGGCAATGCGAAGATGGTGTAAGACCACAACAAAATATTGGTAGGTAGGTAGGTACGGTAGGTAGGTATATAGGGTAGGGTAGGTAGGTATGTAGGGTAGGGTAGGTAGAGGGTAGGGTAGGGTATGGTAGGTAGGTATGTACGGTAGGGTAGGGTAGGTAGGTATGTAGGGTAAAGTAGGTAGGTGCCATTTTGCTCAAGATATTTCTCACGTACAGTTAATTAAGTGATCGCATATAAATCAATAGTATTCAACACGTGTCACGAGTTCCTGCCAACAACAACCATTGTGCTACCTGTATAAACCATTCCATTATTAAACGAAATGTTTTTGGTAATCTTCGAAATAATTTATATGGCAAAACAACGTTTGCCGGGTCAGTTAGTAATATTATATTATTGACTAGCGAACCGGCTTCGCCCGTGACAAATTATTAGTACAAAAACCTTTCTCGTTTCTCACTCTTTATATTGGTGAAAACTGCATGAAAACCGTTTAGTAGTTTTTAGGGATCCGTACCCAAAGGGTAGAAACGGGACCCTATTACTAACACTCCATTGTCCGTCTGTCTGTATGCCTGTCTGTCACCAGGCTATCATGAGCCGTGATAGCTATACAGTTGAAATGTTAAAATATGATGTATTTCTGTTGCCGCTGTAACAACAAATAACAAAAACAGAATAAAATAAATATTTAAGTGGGGCTCCCATACAAAAAAAGTGATATTTTTCGAAACGTTGACTGGTAGAGATGCCTTGCTGCATTAAGCCCGCCTAAGTATAACCATTGTACACATACAGGAGAAATTCCTAGTGTGAGGCAAAGTAAAAAAAATAATGTATATGAAGTTTAAATAAATAAATATTTTTGCCGTTTTTTGTGATAATGGTACGGAATCCTTCATGCGCGAGTCCAACTCGCACTTTGAGAATATTTTATAATTTGTAGTGATTACTCAATTCTGCAACCAACCCTTAGAAGTGCAGCAAGTTAATTCTCCTGACTGTCATTTGGAGATCTTTGACGATCGGTGCATGTGGGCATAAGACCGAATGTCTGACAATCATGTCTGACAATCATGTCTTATCAAAAGGTATTATGCTACCCGGTAACTTGTACCGGGTTGTCGAAGTCAGATAGGCAGTCGATCTATGTCATCATCAACATCATCATCAGCCATTTAACGTTCGCACTGCTGGGACACAGGTCTCCTCTCTGTGAGAGAGGGAATGGGCCATAATCCACCACGCGGGCCCAGTGCGGGTTTTGAGAGCAGAGGTGATGAAATAATTAATTTTGCACAAAGTAATGCGCCTGCCTGGGTTCGAAGTCGAACTCAGGCATTCAACTGGGCCACTGTTGTCTGTAAAATTCTGGTATTGAGCTGGTTGTTGCAGCCGACTTCAGTATAATTGAGAAAATAGGCAGGGCAGAATATGATGATATCATGACCTACTATGAGAGTTAAAGGTCGATATAGTTATAGATCACAGACATAAATCTAACTAGATAACGCAAGTATCTAGTATGAAAACCGAGCGTGCCACTTTTTCACACACAATTTAAAAACAAATTTACTTACCAATGAAAAAAACAGTTCCAATGCCACGGCCAACTTTTTCTATACAGTTTAATATGGCATATGTTTAGGCATTTTTCTGGATTTCGGTGGATTGCCGGTGCCAATAATGTTAAATGAAACGCTCAAAGTACGATCATTGATCGTAATTTTACTCCGTTTTTAGACACGCGAAGTACATACAATCGCGTCATCTAGTTAGATTTGTATCTGTGGGTGTGTTACATACAAGTCAACACAATCTTGTCAGGGCTATCACAAGTGTGCATTAGTCTGAGTTATGTCAGCAATTATTCGGCGGTCAAGATCACTGGGTGTCCTAATCGTAAGCCCCCAACTGTAGTACTTGCCGAAATATTATCCCTCGAGAGGTCATTACCGGACTGGACCCGACGACTTAGTAGACGACCTCGGAACTATTCTACCACACTAAGGTTGAATGTCACTTGCACATGATAAAACGACAAGTTCTATTTGTCTATGTGACAGCTAGATAGTATCAACCTTAGTGAAGATTCAATTTACTAGGAATTGTTGTCAGAAGTGGTAAAGCGATTACGATATTTACTGTACTTCAGTTAGTTAGCAGCATCTAGAGATAGTAATGGCCAGTGTTGTCAGCCGTCGAGATTTCGTGAAACAAATTTAATAAGGTTTAACCAAAGTACGGTTTCTGTTTATTTATTAATTACTTAGATAGCCCTGTTAGGAGTTCTCTTCTCTAAATAATTAATTATTAGTCTGCAAAATTATGATCGGAATTTTGTTAATCTAAAATGGTGTTAATAATTAATTTGTAAATGCGTAGGTATAAACTTACCCTAACAAATGCTCCCTAATGAAATTCAGGGCTTGGTCCTTTTTTAGTAATGGATCATGATATTTTTTTCCTTTAGGTTTCCTTTAAAATTAATTAGGCCTTTTTACTTTTATAAAATTATTTTAGCTTCAATACTTAAGTTTATGTTAAGGCACCAGCACACAGGCGCGATGAGACAATGCGCACCTTATTAGAAATTATTCTAGGTAATCTATCTGTACCATAATTTTGGAGAAATTAAATGTGACATCAGTTTGTCGCAATGTCGCGTTGCGCCTGTCTGCAGGAGCCTTAAATTAGGCGAAAAACAACCTTTTCAGTTGGAAGAGTAAAATATTACAATTCACAAAATTTCAAAGTATATAAGTATGTATGTATGTATGTTTGTTCTTATATGGCGTTCTAGAGACCAAACGCGTTGGCCGATTTTGATGGTTCTTACGTCAATCGATTCATTTCAACCCTGCGAGTGTCACTGGCTACATTAAAATTGGAAAATAGAAAAATGGCGGATTTTGGGCGCCATATTGTGGGGGCCCAATTTTTTTTCTTTTTCCAAACCCATCGAGTGTGGTATTAAAATAAAGGGATTTAAGAGGTGATTTCAAAAATATATCACACTTATTTGTTGTAATAATTAAAAAAAGTTAGACCAAAACATCAAAAACCCGACTGCTTAAAAAGCGAACTAAAAAGACGTAAACAAGAAGAAAATCATTGTACGCAGGCGCAGAATACACCAGATTTTGGTGAGCCAGACCGCGAATATGTATCTTCCGACTGTACAGCATGATTTTCTTCTTGTTTACGTCTTTTTAGTTCGCTTTTTAACTAAATCTATCAATTGCATTTCTAGAGATCCAGTATCAACTCCAAATGTTGCAATGTGGATTTCATTACTATTTGTGTTGGAAGGATTTACTATGAATGCTAGATTGGTTTTGTTGGTTTCGCAATGCTGAAATCTTTCAGCAAATTCATCTTTATTTTTTTTATAAAATAAATATTTTTTGCGTATGGAACTAAAGAGCCGCAGCTTCACATTCAAAGAGCCGCTTGTGCTGTCGGAGTAGTGTTGCCGGCCTCTGGTCTAGTCACTCAAATAATGATCATCACATTTATTATTACGGCTAGAAATAATATGATTTCATCCATAGACATAATTATACTGTTAATCGATGATGAAGGCGCGCCAGTAATTTCTTCTAATTACGTGTTCTGGGATAACTGTCATAATGATAAAAATCTTAATGTCAGTGGGTTGATGTTTTCTCTTTGTGATTTCCTCTTGTAAGGGACGTTAATTTGTCAACTTACTAGTGTAATCTTCTTTCTTTGTTAATTTGTTTACTACAGTTATATTTACATTTATTTGTTACAGTTTATGTAATGGCGCACACTTTGACTAAATATTTGAGGACCTTACTGTTAAATATTTTTTCGTATTCAGTTGCGAAGCGAGGTTGGCTGATATCAACAACTATGAAAAGTTATTAAATACATATTAAATTTTTATCATCATCATCATTTCAGCCGAAATACGTTGACTGCTGGACATAGGCCTATCCCAAAGCGTCACCACACTGATCGGTCCTGTGCGTTTCTCATTCACCGGACTCCTGCAGCCTTGACCAGGTAATAAATTTTATTACCAGACCAATCAATTTTCATGGTTTTGAGAAAACACAACACCACACTACTAAAATACAGAAGGCAAGTACCACAGACATAAAACTAAATAAATAACGCAAGTCCCTCCATCTGTATGAAAACCAAGCGAGCCACTTTTTCACAAAAATATTAAAGTAAAAAGTATTAAAAAAGTGAAAAAAAATAATAGTAGGTTGAAACCCATGGGGAAAGAAGAAGAATGTTATAAAAATGAAAGTAAAAATAATTTACGGGCGATCTGAGGTCGGGAAGGGGAAGGGGAAGGGGGTGAGTTTTAAGGGTGAAAACGGTTTATCTCGATTTCCGGCAAAACTACAAGTCCCATAGAAAAAAGTTAAATGGCAAAGTTGTAGATAATAAAAATATCTACTACTTTTGAATTGACACTTTTTTCACATAACCTCAAAATGTATGTGAAAAATTCAAATAACCAAGTTTTTGGTTTTTAATTTTTATCTTTTACAATTTCTTTTTGTTTCTCACATAGTTTGGTAAAAACTTACCTTTTTATATCCCAAACACACCGTAATAATTTTTTTTTAAATATTATTTTTTCACCTAATTTTGACGTAATATCGAAAAAACTACCCTAATTTTCAATCGAAAATTCTCCTGTCAAAATATCTGCTTTTTTTTAAAAGTTGGTGGGCTTTTTGTTCGTTGAAATCTCAACTTTCTTATGGTGTAAAAAAAAATACAGTACCTTCTTCAAGACTCAAGGAAATCATTCAACCATTGTGAAAAATTACAAAAGTTTTGGAGTAGAGTCGTAGGGTATACTAGATTATAATTTTTACAAGAGCGTTCATTACCTCAATATTTTGTACCATGAATTTAGGAGAGAAAACTAAGACATAGGCTTCAGTGTTGTTGTTACCTTCCCGTTAAACAAAAATCCACCTACTACTTACAAGATTTGTTTGCTCACTAACAGCAGCTTTAATACGAAGAGCTAGCCGTCGTAGCGCTGCGCAGCGCTTCCTCATCATCATCATCATATCATCCGAACGACGTCCACTGCTGGACATAGGCCTCCCCCAAGCGTCGCCACATTGACCGGTCCCGTGCATCTCGTAACCAGCGGATCCCCGCAACCTTCACCAGGTCATCGGTCCACCTGGTGGGAGGCCTTCCAACGCAACGTCGTCCGGTTCGCGGTCGCCATTCCAGAACCTTTCTGCCCCATCGGCCATGCCTGACTGCGAGCAATTTGTGCCCTGCCCACTGCCACTTAAGTTTGGCAATTCTTCGGGCTATGTCGGTAACACTGGTTCTCTTGCGGATCTCTACGTTTCTGATTCGATCACGCAAGGAAACTCCGAGCATAGCCCTCTCCATTGCCCTTTGAGTGACTGTAAGCTTTCTGATAAGGCCCATTGTAAGCGACCACATCTCAGAGCCATATGTCATCACTTGCAACACACACTGGTCATAGACTTTCGTCTTGAGACACTGTGGTAAGTTGGACGAGAAGATACCGCGCAACTTCCCAAACGCTGCCTAGCCTCTTTCTCGAAGTTGGCCCTACCCAATTGGATACCCAGCGCTTCCTAAGCCGGAGAAATACGGGCTTTACGGCAAGCGGACATATGACCATCAATAGCCAGGATTTAAGAACTGCCCTGTGTGCAAGTCTCAATTGTAGGACCTTTATTTTAAATGGAAAGAGTGAAAATAAAATAAAATTATTTACCGTGAAGTTTTGTGTAGGAATGAACAAGCTAGGTGAAACCTTTTGTAATACTTATTTACCTCCCACGGAGCTTTTCTTGCATTATAGAGCCTTACGAGCAAGCCTGCCACACTATATCCAATACAATACAACTCCTGAAAGCCAGAATCAACAGTGGCGACCACCAGAAAAGAGTCGAGGCAATGAAGTTCGATAAGTACCAGAGAATTCCTAACTTGGATCTAACAACTAAATTCTTCGGAAAAAAAAACACCCAAATCATTCTAATACACAATTAGGTTCCCTACAAACTTTCTAAACCTAGGTCCCGAATTAAACATATCATTTAACAAAACAACATAAAACAGTTAAAATAAACGTGTAACTCATTTAAATTTTCAATAAACGTTATTAATTCAATCCACGAAGTTTTATAGGTTCCAACACAATTTCGGTAGGTATGAAACAATTTCAGTCGGGACAGGAGGATAAATAAAGTGCCTACTGTACCCAAATCCTGAAGAAAATTGTGAAGCAAACGTTTATTACAAGGATTATGGAAATGAAATCTCCATTTTATAGATTGCCGATTAGATTATGCTTGCCGGCTTTATGGGATGTCCGGGCGTCGATGATAATTATTTTGAAGATATTTCTACTGGCTTCTGCCGGCGGTTCGCCGGCGCAGTAGTCAGAAATTATTTCAAGGGAAAATAGTCTCGGGATATTCTGCCGGCGGCTTCGCTCGTGTTAACATTCAAAATTATCCCAATAGAACATCCTCCAGGGATAAAAATGTATCTCATGTCCCCATTTAGGACATGGTCTACACTTGTGCCGGTTTCATTCATCGTTAAGACGTGATAACAGACAGACAGAGTTTCTTTCCCATTTATAAAATTAGTATGGATATTTCTATTTTACGAAGGGAGTTTCGATGTTATCTTGTATTTATTGGGGGCAGGCAGGAATAAATAAGAAGAATAAAGCTCGTTCGTCTATGGTTATATATTTTAGTACGCAAATTTCGTTCAAATCGCGTGCATCATTATCATTTAATTAAATCCATCAGTAATCAAAAAAGTTTATTATTACGTATTCTTGCGTATCAATCAAAAGTACTCAAAACTATCATCATTAGAAGGTGTAAAAACAACCTACATATTTTTGGTCCTTCGAGCCGGACATGACATTTAAAATCTTTTGCGAATATGGTTATAGAACAACAGTGTCCTGACAACTTCGACCCTTTTGAGGAAATATTCATTCTCGATATCAATACCCTTGTGTCACACAGGCCTTATTAAACTGATAAGGTTTCCTAGAATTCTCTTTGTGCCACGTTATCTTTCAGTGTATTATATTGATTTTAATATTCGTGATAAAATCATGGTATATAGAGCCTTTTTTCCTCACTAAGACATAATGAAAACGGTCGAAGGTATCTCCTTCCGAACTCCGAAAGTAGTAAGAATTAATATTCATAGCTCACGCCCACACGCCATATCTGTGGACTGAAATTGTCCCATTTTATTCCTAATCACTACACTATATATCACATCTATAAAGACCCTGGAGTTTTATAGCTCTCGGCGGCTTTCTTGTAATTAAATGTTATACGTATTTTATCGAAGATTGGGTATCGTTACAAATACAATTAGATTCGTCGGCAACAGATATTTGCGGAGCCCGTCTCGACACGCTTCAGTAACTTTGTTCTGTTTGTCTTTTTTCATCCAGTTTGTTGTTAGTCCCACGTCCGAATAGTTGGAGCACAACGAACCAATACTTTTGGGCTGGACGTTGAAAACTAAGCTCGTAGATCATGTCTTTGGAACTTTCAAAACAATGTCTATGTAGGTACATATACGTATACTTCCAGTCGATAACGAACGTCAAACGCATACCGAGGAAGTGATATATTTTCCAATACAAAGTGCCTCGCAGCGTGGAGACTAGCAATGCGTCATTCTTATAGAACAGGGCTTCGGAAACAGAACGAATTAAAGCAGTCGATTTGTTTGGAGTCGATATCAAACGAGAAATGGCTGTGTGGTTGACAGACGGCTCCCTTTGACTTATGAGACAGTCTACCTCGCGACTTCGAGTTACTCGCGAGCTGTATTAATCAAATCGCTATCACTTTCGATCTCGATGACAAAAACGAATATTTGCTTACAAACATATGAAGTCGTTTAAAATTTATTCTTGCTGAAAACCCACCAAAAGCAAAAATAGGAAAAGTATTTATGTCACATACACTGACATACCTATAAATTATACTTAAAAAAAATACTTAAAGATAGTATTAGTAGTGCTCAAATTATGTTAGGAAATACCAAATATATCCTACCTAATATATAACACAAAACAAAAGAAAGAAATGAGGATAGAACAGAAACTATGCATGTCGTGAAAACGACAAGAAGTGAACTCAGCATGATTCTGTGCCAATTCTAATTGCCGTAGGTCTATATAATAGCTAAGCACATATAGTTGTTTTATGCTTGTCCACCATTGATAGTCCATTATATGTTCGGTTTATTATTCAAATATAGGGTGTTATCAATTTCACGCAATCATCCTTTGCCCTGTGATTTCCCAAAGGTGCTTCATATGACGATGATACCATAATAGTTAACTCTGTGTAACGGACACAGGATCTCGATTAGGGACTGATTTGAATTTTATATTGTGTGTAACCGTTATCGCTAATATAGGCAACAATAGATAGGCAGGACATCTCTGCCTGAATAATTTTGAGATTACGTTAACTTAATATACAGGTGCTATAGGCAATTTTTCAACAGTATCTACTGTTACGAGTATAATATCTAACTGGTCAACCAAGACAAAAAACCCGTGAAGATGTAGATACGGGAACCCATAGAACCCTAAGGATGACCTTAAGGCTAAAACGATGATTAAACTATCTTTTCAGTCGATGATTTGCTAAAACTAAAGTCGATGATTTGCTAAAACTAAAGTCGATGATTTGGTAATTTAGACTTGCATTGTTTTATTGACATTTACACATATTTTATTATTACTGCATTTGTTAATCTAGAATAATTATTTTGAACTGTATTATTTATTAATATTTGCATGCCATTGCCCAAGGCAAAGGTTATTTTGATTTGAATTGTAAGATTTTAATTTGTTCTTAATTCTGTTATTAATATTTGCATGCCATTATTTAAGGCAAACATGACGCTCTGTATCTTTTTTTTTAACATCTCTTACATATTGACAATTTGTTGTGTGTACTGTACTCATGTTTGAGCAAATAAAGATTGAATTTGAATTTGAATTTGAAAACATAATTTTCTCATAAATAGTCATTCTTACAAGTAATAATATAATAGAACGAATTCATTGGGTATTTAATTTGCGGCAAATTCAAATTTGGCACGTACCCAACTAGATCTAAGGGAATTTCAACCGCAGTTCCGATGAACTTTCACGGAAACTAAAAAGTTTTCATTCTTCCTTTTCCCACGTTAATTCTCTTTACGATTTGTTAGGGAGCTTTTCAAGGTTCTTATTCTTATTCAATGAGACCAGTGCCATAATTCGGATGTTTAGAAGCTGCAAAAAGAACTCATACATTATTCCTACCTTTAACTTTTTAACTTTTTCTCGGCCGAATTTTTATTGTGCATCCTCGAATGAACGAAAAAAATATGTCTGCCATTGTTACTTTGGCCACTTTAATCAAATTAAAAAAGTTTTTCTTCTCAAATGGGTGAACAAAAAGTGAATTACTGCGTTGAATTTCATCCGAGAAAAAAAGGTAACCCTAAAGCTAGGTGTTGTCGAGTCATGTTTAATACAATGACGGCGAGATCTTGCCAGTGGGACGGCGGCTTAATCGAAAAATTCCTTCAGGCATTCCGCAAATACTTGCATGATTGAAGAGGCAGCGGCGAACACACGACCGTGCCGCCCTTACCTGCCTGCCGATATTTTCAACTACACGGAGTGTGCAAAATAAACAGACACCTCGCCTTACTGCCGGTCATATTTATGGAGCTTACATCTGGCCGTACATATTTAGTAAAAAAAGTTTATAAAAATATATAAATACCGTTTCTTTCATACGTTAACCTGCCTGTTTCATGCTGTCTGCTGCGCTCTGTCGAACATCTGGATCATCGAAAACCCTTTCGCTTATAACCCTAAATAGATGCAAGCTGTGGTAAGTGAAGTTAATTTTATTGAGTCAGTAACATAAATACAAACCACATAGCCGGGCAGGCAATGTTTGTGTAAGAAACCTCAGTGGAGGAGTGGAATGGAAAGGCCATTGCATACTTAAATAGGATTCATTGAAATGCAATTAGCGATGTAAACCTTACATTTCTGTGTTAAACGATGACTTGATATGCGCCGTCAGAGTTGGGGAATATTTACTTAATGCTTGTACCGGCCCAGTCATTAGTGCGCGCGTTGTAGCGTAAACGGCAAATGCACTATTACGGCCTCACAACGGTGTACTTAGAGGAACAATAAAAAAATAATTTGTACAGAAAATGCAGTTTGCTCAGATGTTATTTCGGTGAGGAAATCTGAAAATATTTAATTTGAATGTTCTCTGTGAAGCTTGAAAGAGTATAAAAGCTTTGTTTGACCGAAACAAATATTCAGTATTGTTAATAAAGGCATGATATAAGCGACTCCTTGAAAATATTTCAAGAATGTGTAGAGCCACTACGACAGCGATGTCGCATAAAAGTTTTCGTTGTTTACACAAAATAAAGTGGTGATCAAAAAATGTGCCTTTCTAGAGACAAGATGTCTCCTCTGCGCGCCTCGGCCGCATTCTGCTCATGTTTCTTGCCTAGAAGTAAGCTCCTTTGATCTCATTTTTATAATATCATGTTTTATTATAATCTCACAGTAGGTATATTTACTTCAAGTCTTCTACGTGAAGGGATTTTGTGCGTCGTTTCTCTGCATGTTCGCACAATAAAATATTGAAATAAGTTTCTTTGCGGTATAGAAGCGTGCTTTTGTACGAGTTGTGAATACTAAATCTAGTTTTTTTTTGCGATAAAGGGTCACTAACGTTCTTGTTATGCTATCTGGAGTATTTGATATGTACGACATGTTTTATGAACAGGCAATTATTGCCTTGGGTTTTCGCTTTTCGAACTTGAGAAGAAATGTTTAGCAAAAATACTTAAAGCTTCGGTTGCAAAGTTAAGGTATTTTATAAGTGTCTGTTGTCTATACTTCGATATCTATACTAATCTATATCTATACTTAATATTATAAAGAGGAAAGATTTGTATATTTGTATGTAACGAATAAACTTAAAAAGTACTGGACCCATTTCAAAAATTCTTTCACTTTAAAATTATGCATGAAATAACAAGCTCATAAAAGTTTATATTGTTCGAAAATGTTTCAGATTTTCGTTTATTATTTCCACTTTGAATAAGTATATTGTAACTTGAAGCAATTAGTTTTCTCAGTACTTTGCTGTTTCGGGGAATAATATAAGTGGGGGTCTTTAGATGATGTTCTAGAGCAGGGGTCACCAATTACTTTCATATGGGGTCAATTTTAAAAATAATATGACTGTCGGGCTCCGTAAGGTTTAAAGCGTCCACCCCGGCCTTTATATCATCACGTGTTGCACTTATTTAAAATTGAATAGATACAATATCAATGAAGATTTTGATGGGATAATTCGTCCGTTGTCGAGTCGACGCTATTAAAGACAAAGCGCGGGATAAATGAATACGTACTCGAGTAACATAATAAGTAAATTATAGTACAAAATAATTTACTTAATGTCCACACAAAAGAGGTCGGCGATCCGGATCCGCGGTCCGCCATTTGGTGACCCCTGTTCTAGAGTGTGCGAGCCTTATTTTATTCTGCTTCAAGAGAAACATTGTGAAGTGCGTACTCTCTTCCCAGACAATTTGAGGCTTTTCAAGAGGATCCCTGGGATTTGCTGACTTATATAGAAATTCGTATGAAGGAAGTAATCAGGAAATCAGCTAATACGTATGGAAATGTAGATGAAATGAGATGAGTAATTTGTGGTGGGCGGGCTAGAGGGCAATTCGCTCTGGATCACATGAAGAGTGCCTCCGCCCTGCGACGTTGACAAATTGCCATCTTAAACGCCAAGATAAATTATTTAAAACACTCACAATTTTGCCGTACACAGTATAGCTCATTAACTGTCTAAGAAGCACCCTGAGGCAATACGTTATACATGATATACAACCAGGGATTGGACTTGTTGACTCAATGATGAGTTATGGTTAATGTTAAAGAATTTCGTTAAATATTAAGATCGGTGAACAGCGGATGGTGAAGCCATTAACCGCTTTGTCGGATGGCGATGTGCAAGCAATATTGCGAATACAATATAGAAAAGATTTAATAAATCTGCCGATTAATATCAAAACATACGAAGGAAAGAAATTAGGTACAGTCAGAATCTGAAAAATATATTCCATTCTTTCTATAATGTGTTAAAATAAATTAAACTTTTCGCTTCTTGAAATCTTCTTTATTTTGTTAACCTTTGCGCAGAGTAGGTTGATATTTGTAGATTTTATCTTTTTACGAATACATCATTAGTTTTGGAACTTTTTGTATGAAGTTTTGTTGATCTACTCTGATCATATATGCATAGCATAAGTCTTGTGTTGCCTAGAATTGGGTTGGTCCTATTAAAAAAGCTGAAAAAGTCTCGTAGAAACTGATCATAATTATCTAAGTTGCTTTATTGCCTAATAAACAAATGCTGCTCATATAATAGAATATCTTGAAAGACTTCTACTTTTATCTTATGAAAGTTTCGAGACATTTATTTAATACGTAATCCAAAGGTACACCTTTACATAAACGAGGTGGCTGCGGAGTCACTTAACGAAGCCATTTAGCTGTAATGCAAGTCATTTTCGAGCAGCAGGAACTCAGGAGAGAGATAAATCCGTGTGAACACCTCGATAAAGGGGTAGGTATGTTATCGGCGGATTTCGACTTATCTCATCTCGCAGGCGCGCTTTATCGCCCCAGGCCCGGTATAGTGCCGCCTAACGCCGATTGTTGAAATATAAAAGGCAGTAATTTCAAACGACAAGTGGTAGTTTTCGCATATTTTATTGCAAATCGAAATTGAACCGTAAATGAATAATCGAATCGAGTGTGTCGCGTAGAGACGGTTAAATGATACGACGAGATTGTCATGCTTACGTCCTGCGATTATAGCTCACAATGGCTGGCAACGGGCTATACAATTATAATAATGACACCGAATTTTCTGCTCTACCCAAGCAACGTAGTCTTTTCTCATCAAATCAACCGAAAATAAAGCCGATTTGAATATCGCTTAAGCTTATTTCTATAAGGGTTTCCGTTCACTTCCTCGTAAAAATGTTTAGATTCCCGAGTGGCGTGATTTGCGTGAAATATTGACGGTTTAAAAAGGTCAAAGTCGTAAATGACAATTGGCATTTTAAGGTTAATAATCAATACATATAATAAATCTGTGGTAAAGTCGTTTTTGTACAACGAAAATATTTCAAAAAATTGCCAGGGTGTTATAGGATAACCAATATAACCCATTTCAAGCAGAAATTTTGTCTGTTTATCTTTTTAGTTGTGCACGCATTACGTAAAATGTATAAAACCAATGTAGATCATTTTTATACATAAAAATTGTGAGTAACTTGAAGACTTGAGACTTTTTTTTTCATCGCAATTTATCAAAAGTTCAGTTCAGTTTATCAAAATTTGGATGAATTAATCAAGAATTAGAAAAATATCACACAACAACACACGCAATTCAGATACTCGGACAGTTACTCCATATTCGATAGATGGCGTGCATTTGACGTATTTTTCTGAATGGCGGTGTAAAGATTCTCCGCGGCAGAATGACCATAAAAAAAGAATTGATAGGTTGGTAGAGGGTAGGTAGGAAGGTAAGCAGGGTACAGTAGGCAAACCACGGGAGCGAAGCCGCGGGCACAGCTGGTTTCTGATAAATTCTATCTAGATTTCCCTTTTACGTCATAATATCTAGAAATAGAAATTTCGTTATTAAATACTTGATTCGCTTCGTGGTTTATTCGTAAGTTTCTAAGAAAGACGTCACGACGATTCCGTTTGGTTCGGGAGCAAGTCGGATTTCGAGTGCGGTGTAATATCGTCTGTGTTATACCCGCGGCGGATATTACGGGGAAGAATTGTAAAGAGAGAGATTCCAATAAATGTAGGTAGTCTGTTGTAATAACGGTAGGTGACTTTCTAGGTAGCGTTTCGTACTATTGTTGGGGGCTAGGCTTAATTTTAGATAAGGTAGCATACTGTGAGGGTAATAAAATAAAAAAACACATTTATTTATTATGATATTTTAGAGACGTGATAACTGGCTGATCTGAGTTATTTTGTTCTTAGTTTTTTTTTGGTTCTTTCTGTTTTTAACCGACTTACAAAAAAAGGAGGAGGTTCTATGTTCGACTTTATGTTTGTTTTTTTTTTTTTTTTTTTGTGTATGTTCATCGATATCTCTGTCAATTGTGGACCGATTTTGAAAATTCTTTTTTTGTTTGAAAGAGTATGTTTCGAAATTGGTCCCATTTTAATTTGGTGAAGGTTTGGTGAAGAACTTGAGATACACAACAGAACTCATCAATAAATAACGGCAAAACTCTCGGGATTGCTGCAATCGCATGTCTGTTTGTTGTTTATACCATTTCATAACATAACATCACGCCAGTACGCTCTAAAGGGGTACACAGATCTCTCATTTCACCGGTTATGTTCAAGTTTCATATTATTCGGTTAATCTATTCTGGAGTTATAGGGACCTTAATAAACAACTTGATATTAGGTAGGTAAAACTAAAAAGGGAAAAATAAAAAAACTTTTTTGCAAAAAAATACTACCGACTTCCAAATGAAAAACTACAAAGTGAAAAATAACTTAACTTTTGGAAGTCGGTGTCCATATCGCAAAAAAATTGGTACCGTAAGACACCGACTTCCAAAAGTTAAGTTATTTTTCACTTTGTAGTTTTTCATTTGGAAGTCGGTAGTATTTTTTTGCAAAAAAGTTTTTTTTCCTGATATCCGTTGAAATTAAAATTTGGTACCTAGCCCAAATTAGAAGATTGTTGTCTTTATATCTTTTAATTGTATCTGAAACAAAAGTTTTTTTTACTTGCTATTCCTTGAGTTCTATTTTAAAACTGATGATACTCGTGTGATACACCTTTCTAACCACAAACACATTTAAGTCCTAACAAATAGCGATCACCGACTTCCACCGCAGACAGTTACTCCTCTCTTGTTCCTCAAGAGATTAATTAAATCCGAAGCAATAAAAAAGTCGAAGGTGACCGGGGACAGGTGACACGGCTTCGAGCTGTTCTTGGAAGCTTGGCTTTGACAGCGGTTTACCTCTTTGATAGTGGCTTTGCACTAGTTTAAAAATGCCTGGAAATGTTTATAAGGAAAATTGTGGGCAAAGACAGTTATAACAACAGATGGCTTATTGCCGTTATATCTCTGGTATCTCTTTTAAGGCATTTAAGATCACGGTTTTCCCATAAGTTTGTATTTTCTTTGTTTATTAAGGAACAGTCGATGTTGTTCTAACCTTAGTGTTTAGACTTCCATGAAGAATTAAGATTACTTAAAGTACAATCTCAATCTCAATGATCAGCCCCCACGTCATAAGGTGGTGAGCCTTTAATTTATCTATGTTTGGCATAAACTCACAATGAGCCAAATTCAAGAGACAATGACCTCCAAAAATTAGTGATGCGTCTCACATTCCTAATCTACCGTTTTGGAACTTATTCGAGAGACGTTTGCGAAGACAATGAAAACTAAACTTTTGAAAACAATTACCAGCGCGGAGTAGTTGAGAAACTTACTGGGCTTAATGTGAAGTGGGGAAAAACGGAACGGGGGCAAAGAGTAACAGGATGAAATTAATCACATCGCTTTGTGTGTGAGCAGATCTAATTTACATGAGAAGGAGTCAGGGGTCAGTATGGTAAACACTGCTTACTCACTTTCATCTAATCCACGGCAGTGTTTAACTTTTTGTGTCGTAAAAGTTGCTCAGAATTAATTGATTTTCGGCTGTCATTAATTACTAAAAGTTTGCTATTTTGACATGTTCGAAGTGGACGAATAATTTTGTTAAAGGCTTCTATTAATGGGCTCTTTATTAAATAATTTAAATAAAATCTTGAAATGGTAACGATGTTTTAAACAAAAATATCGTTACTAGGTGTACCAACTCTGAATTTCAAGTTGTGTAAAGCGTAACAAAAAGTATTTAATCGTAGATGGGTCTCTTATTGATGAACGTCGCAGTAGGTAAATTTTCTAAGTAGCTACTTTTGAAACAGTACTTATCTACCTCTAGAAAATGTCTGCAATCACGAATGACACAGCACTACATCGTCTTTGAAAAGTTAATACATTCACAGAAAACGATTTAGCTCACGACTGAACAAGGTAAAGCCTAGCTTGCTTCACATGCAGACTACGAACTCGAAGACGAACCTTTTTGCAAAACTTTCATAATGTAACTGTGAAAGCTTCTCATCGTCTGTTTTCATTTCGGAGCACGTTCATATGTTTAAAAGAACCTCGCGGGGCATTTTCTTTCACATTAAACGCGACATTTTTCTGAGTACCTAGCAATAAAAGTTTTCTGTCAAACAAGGGTTTAGCTGTTGTCTTTGCTTAGCGTTCTTTCGCGTGCCTGCCTGGAATTTTAAGCTGTTTTTACAGTAGGCCAATGTTGGATGCACTTTAGTTTTCGTAGCTAAAAGTACATGACTTTATTTGGATGATTAAGAGCTTATTTTTGAATTGAGTTTTTGGAGTTGAGTACGTGTCAAACTCTACTCTAATATCAAACTTTGACAGGATTTAAGGCTAAAGGAGAGTTTGAAAAATACTCAACTTCAAATTCTAAAGTACAAAGCGTAGCCTCCTTTCAGGTTCACAAAACTTTTCCGGCGCATGTGAGAAAATGTTTTTGAATACAATGTTACCATTACAGTGTTCACAACAACATTGTGAATAACCTTCAATTAAAAGCATACTTCATAGGTATAAATCAGTAGCAGTACCTATGAAATCCAGTACCTCCACATAAATTGAAGTCTACGCGAAAATTAATTACAGTACCTACATTTGTGTATCGATTCTCCAGTGGCGTAGAGTGGCATCATTAGCGGCGCGGACGATGAAAGGGGAATTTGTTCCAGCACAGATTTGTTACTGTTTCGGTGTACCTGGCAATCAATTTACATAATAGATACTCTGATATAGCGATAATGAAGTGATTTAATTTGTTTCATATCGAAAAGCGGCTAGTGTGGAGAGGATTTAAGCGCTCATGCGTGTGCTATGAGCAGTTTAAGCGTTGTTAATTGTGAAATTTTAGTTAGGAAATTTTAATGGGTTGTTGTATCTCTATTATGTTTTTGTTGATGACTTAAACCTTCGTGGAAAACAGGCTTGATGTAATGACCGGTAACTTTAAATGTGGTTTCAGTTTTTTACGGACAACTCCGCCACAAAATTACCAACTACTGCCTGAACGATTCAACTCCTTTGGATCTCGCAAATAAAATAAAAAAAAAAAAAACCTTACTTTCATATACATCAAGTAGGATAATATGATTTTGATTTTAGAATTACAGCAAAGTTAGTGAAATGCTATCTCTTTTACTTGAGATACTAGAGAATCTTGCTCACTTTTTACCCGACTGCAAGGAGAGGGTTAAGTTTTTCGCGCGTATCTTGTATGTAATATTCTTTACTATCTCATATCTTTTAAACCAGTAGACAGATTACTATCTATATATATACTTATATACGGATATATACCGATCAATGTGGCGACGGTTGGGGGAGGCCTATGTCCAGCAGTGGACGTCTTTCGACTGATATGATGATGATGATACGGATATACTATATCTAGCAGTGCAGTCGGAGGATACATATTCACAACTGCATAGCATGATTTTCTTCTTGTTTATGTATGTTGAATCTCATTTAGACCTATTCATAGAGTCTCTATGATCAAAAAGAACAGCTTGCATGTTCTATTTCCAACCTAAAAGGATATTGTAAGTCTATTGACATATGGGGAACAGACGAGTCTGCAATATGTCACAGGAGCGCTCGTCCTAATGTTCCATTACCTCAGCACAAAGTTCAAAGGGTTTGCCGACGATGCGTTTTATTATGCACCTCGTGTTAAATGCATTGCATGTGTGTGACATCACTTACGTATCTGTCTGGTACTCTGTTGTTTAGGTGTAATACAGGGGACAGGTCTTACCTGAAATTAGAAAAAGAAAGAGTTAATAAAGAAAATAATTATGTTATCGGTCATTATACTTGATGACGTTTAAAAAAGTCTGTCATGTGTTCCCTTGCACCCTGAAAGTTGCGCGCGCCTAAGCTAGCCAGTGTGTTTTGTGATTAAAAACTCTGTGCAGGAGAAGAAGCCTACAGTTCTCTTGTATTCTCTCCTGGTCATGGTCATGGTGGCCAATCCGCTTATCGGAGCGGGTGATATTGTAGTACCACAGATAATATAATACTAGCATACAGAGGCCTCATCCCATACAAAGAAACCGTGCCGACGTAACTAGCGCTTTTCGTCTGATTAAGCTGATTACTTTTCTAAGAACATCGATCGCGTTCGGTTCCGTTCCACGGATATAGATGGTGCTCACAGCGACTTGCTGGAAAGGTGTTAACTCAGTTCGTTAATACTGTTTTTTTTATACAGCGACGATTTGTTTTACAGTATTTTGCACGTTTTCACAGTTTTATTGTACCAAAATGTGTTACAAAACTAATAAACAAAAATTGAGAGGATGTCTCAGTAATTTAAAACCGCGCCATCTATTGGAATCAATTTTAAATGATCCATTCAAATAATCTTTGAAATGTGAATTAAGAGCCCAATATTACTTAATTTTTTGCTTAAAAGAGTTAATTAAACAAGAACATACATTTTTTTATGATCGTCTCTAGAAAATTCATTCAATTTCAACAAATTCACAAAAGTCAATAACAAATCGAAGCTTACCACGCCATCTAGTGCAATTTATTTGAACAAAATTTTCATTCTTCACGTTGGGTGCTAGTGGTAATAGAAAATTGTATGCGCAAGCACATATGCACTTGTTATTCCCTCAGTCTCAAAGTCCGGTGGAACGGTAATCCAACACAACCGGGGAGAGATCAGCAGGACAGACGGTTTAGCGTACTTTTCAAGGTACGGGGTAAATTAAAACTAATTTATTAAAACTGCGCTGTGGTAAAACTTGAGAGAGGCATCTGTCGAGCAATGGAGGTTAATCAGATAACACGATAATAATGAAAAGTTCGCCTGCCAAACTTGTAAAAGTCAGCGAGAATTTTGTGCCGAATTTTACTGCAGTAAATTTGCATGTTGATTTTATTGAAAATCGGATAGATTTCACAATTGAAGCTGGTCACGCACGCGTATGTAAAGCGTAGCTCAACCAATTGTCACCAAAAGCCAATCAGCCAGTGATTGCGATTCTCGAATAATGAAACAATACGGTTACCGCATTATGTATTCATCAGTTCTTTTTCAAATATATATTTCAAGTTATTATGCTCATTTTGTTTGTTTTCTTTTTTAAATGTTTATGTATCAGATTTCATAGTGTTCAGCTTGTTGTTCGTCGGCAAAAGAACAATAAATACCATCAGATTTGCCCTACTGGGTATAAAAACACCAGCCAAGTGCTAGTCGGACGTCGGCGCACGAAGGGTTCCGTACCATTATCGCAAAAAACGGCAAAAAAATCACGTTTGTTGTATGGGAGGCCCACTTAAATATTGATTTTATTCTGTTTTTAGTATTTATTGTTATAGCGGCAACAGAAATACATTACTTGTGAAAATTTCGAATGCCTAGCTATCACTGTTCATGAGATACAGCCTGGTGACAGAAGGACAGACATACAGACGGACCGCGGAGTCTTAGTAATAGGGTCACGTTTTTACCCTTTGGCTAGGGAACTCTAAAAAGCCAAAAATGCAAAATTTTAAACCAAAATAACTCTTAAGCCGACAAACATCGAACTACCCTCCCAGTCGGAGTAAATCTGGTGCTCAGGGAGCTTTATTTTGTTTAACAAGCTCTCGGTTTTAATAATTTTGTATTAAGGATATATTTTCTCTCATTTTCTCTTGAGAATATTTAATTTTTATTACAGTAGAAGTTTTGCTGTTCCGTTAAATTATACTAGGGTAATTTTAGTTCGTTCATTTATATAAATTAAATGGTCGGGAAACGCGAAAACGAGCGTCATAATCGAAATTTTGAAGTTAAAATACTCTGGAGACAGTTTTGAGGATTCCCACGCCTGTCACGTCGGCTGTAGCTGCGTCGTTGTGATTACGCGAGCCGACGCGACGTCAGGGGAATCACGTCTACTGCGCCGTTTGTGCGGCACAGGTTGATCAATGTTGTCAGTAACGCAGCAATGGAGGTGATTCATCACTGTTGGATAGCCTGCGTGTAGGGGCAGGGGTATTTTATTTATTATTGTAGCGACGTGTAATTATTCAATGAGCAATCCATTACATTGCTGTCTCTTTAGGAAATTAGTTCGTGACAGTTTAGCTAGTTATTATGTAATTGGGCATTTTTTTCTTGGGAATTAAGTTTATAGAGCGTTCTCAGTTTTGTGATTTAAAATGAATTATTCTTATTTTGCCTAAAACAGATGCAAGCGCTACGCAAACAAGTCTAGTCTAACTCAAACTCGCATGAATTATGAAGACTGAAATAGAACCCCTAAAACAAAACTACCCCTAGACATATTAAATGAGCTGTACGTTGCGAGGTAGAAAATTAAACGCTCCACACTTTCCTCTTTAAATAGTCTAAGAGCCAAGCAGTCAATTATAAACCATATTTACTCGCACTGCCCAAATAGAACTGTGAGATTAGTCTAGGTTTTAAAACAGGGCAATGGACGCATTAAAGGTCTCGAAACATTCTCGTAGTACGACGTAAACTTTGGAATCGTAGGAACACTGAGTGGGGTGTAATTTTAGTTTGTTTCGTCATAGATTAAGAATGTTGTGTAGAAGTGAATCTTATCATACAAGACCTTTTTTTTACGAATGCAGAAGCCGTCAAAATAACTGAACCTACCACTTTGCATCGATATTTAACCAGTTATGTTTTCATTCCAATAGGGATTAATTCATCATCATCAGCAGCCTCTTAATGTTCCCACTGCTGGGACACAGGCCTCCTCTCTGTTAGAGGAAATGGGTCGTAATCCACCACGCGGGCCTTGTGCGGGTTGGTGGATGTCATAAGTCTTCGAATTTTTGGTTCTAGGACAACCATTATGCAGGCACAGATGAAGACTGAGACCATTAACTGATGAAAAATTCAATAAAATTGTCCAACTTGAAGGTCAGGATTAGACAAAATTGAATTTTCTATAAGTTACGTTAGTCGTAGAGACCAAAACTTTTGGCATTGACATGCATTGTCGAAATTTTAGGTAGTTTTTCGAACGACAAAACATTAGTTAACAGTAGCTTTCGCCGAAACAATGTAAGTTTTTCTTGGCTCCAATGAAACCCCACGTTTTCCCCGCAGTCGTACTTGCGGACACTAGATTCATTAAGTAGTTTCGCCTCTACAAAGGCCGCATTCTTACTCTATGATTTTTGAGAAACAGGCAAGATGACCATTGCCAGTCGGGTTGGATCGCGCCCAACTGCCACAATTAGCAACGGTGCGGCAGTCGCAGTAATGGTTGCCATTCTCTACAGAAGACCCTTCTATCGAGTTTGTTGGATCTTGTCTTGTGTAACAAGTTATTAGGTGCTCTGTTGCGCTTCTTTGTTTGGCTCATCAATGCCGTAGAAACCTACTTGAAAATACTTGAGACATAAAATGCAGTTTCGGTGCTCAATACTTGAATTAATCTTGATTGGCCTTTGGTAGTGTCAAACCTTTCCATTTCTTTCCATTTCTAAAGCGCATTAAAGAATCCTAAAAATTACGATACCTTATTACAGCAAAACTTCAATAATGAAAATACTGCTTAAAGCCCGATTTTTCAAAAGTCTGATAACTTTCAACTGAAGAATAAAAATGGCGGTTTGACAGCTTAAGCGTAAAAAATATGTCAAACGGCCACTTTTATTCCTTATTTATAAGTTGTCAGACTATTGAAAAATCGGCTCTAAAAAGAATAAGTAACAACCAAATTTTTTATCTGTAAGGACCTCCTGATTTATAAGAATTTTCTTAATTATTAATTTCATTGCGACTTAAAGGCTTAAACAGTTATCAAATCGTTATCGTTCAGGTTACAGATGAAAAACATAGAAAGGATGTCAAGTTAGATGACAAAACAAAACCCTTTTCACAGATATAAGCACAACATTAGTGAAACCGACACCGACTTCATCTTTCATAATAAACACTACACTACCCCCTCGTAGTAAGTTTGGAAGCAGCCAGTTTATTTATGGGACACCCGGAAGTCCCGCAAACATACTCATAGTTCGCCATCATAATGACATTGAGAGTGAACAGCTTTGTCGATGTATACCCAATGAATGACAATATTTTGTGACTGAATTATCTTCACTCCTTTTAAGGATGGCTCTTTATTATTACATCGACACAAAAGTAGACCATCACATTTTTTATATATAATATTTTAGGAATGTAGGGTTGTTATTTTTTCCTTTCGGTAGGTACCCACCGCATGCCCTGTACTGTACATTTGTGAGGACTTTATGGCCGTGTCAACGAATGGTGTTGCCGTAGTACCAGGCCCCTCAGAAAGTATTGCGAAAAAAAGTTTTTATATATGGGAGACTGGCCAGTTATAATGTTTTTCGAAAATATGATTATTTATAAGTAAAAATAAGTAAGTTCCAATTTCAAAATTTCCCTCCACATTTTTTGCGAGTTAATTCAAAGTATTGTGTCTCACTGAAATATGGATCTGCGCCGGGAACATTTTAGAGCTATGATTTTATACGATTTCAAGTGTCGCCTGAAACCGGATGAATCGTACGATAGACTTCAAATGGCATTCATGGATGAAGGCCCTTCCAAGGCAACCGTGTATCGTTGGTTTAACGAATTCAAGCGCGGTCGACCAACTTTGGGGGATGACGAAAGAAGCGGTCGCCCTTTGACGGCTGTTACCGAAGAAAACGTGCTAGCAGTGAAAAATTTAATCCAAGACAATAGGCGAATTACATATCAGGAGATTCAACACATATTGAAGATTGGATCGGGAAGCGTTCACGAGATTCTACACAGCCATCTTCGCGTGAAGAGGATAGTATCACGCTGGGTGCCGCACAACCTCACCGATGCTCAGAAGCAGGCCCGGGTGGAATGGTGCCGTGATATGCTTAACAAATTTGAAGCAGGCTCGTCTCGGCGTGTTTACGACATCGTTACAGGTGATGAGTCCTGGATTTATCAATACGACCCAGAAACCAAGCGCCAGTCGACTGTTTGGGTGTTTCAAAATGAGCCAACGCCTACCAAAGTGAAGCGATCTAGAAGCGGGGGTAAGATTTTGATCGCTAGCTTTTTTAATTTGACTGGCCACTTGGTATCAATTCCCTTACGGGATCAAAGAAGCATTAATGCCGAATGGTATACTACCAAATGTTTGCCAGAAGTTTTCTCTGTTATAAGCAACAAGCGACCAAACACAGGGCTCCGCGGGCTACTGCTCCACCACGACAATGCACCTGCGCACACCGCACTCAAAACGAGGGACTTCCTGGACAGCACGCCAGTCAAACTCCTGGGTCACCCTCCTTACAGCCCTGATCTAGCACCGTGTGACTTCTTTTTATTCCCAAAAATAAAAAATCAGCTCAAAGGGATACAATTTTCGTCGCCGGAAGATGCGCTGGCTGCGTTCGAGCAGGCTGTAAACGAGGTGTCTGCGGCGGACTGGAAAAAGTGTTTTGAAAACTGGTTTAGGCGCATGAATCTTTGTATAGAGGCTGGTGGAAAGTACTTTGAAAAGATTTAATAAAAATATATGTACATATAGAACAATTTTTTTTAGTTTCGCAAAACTTTCTGAGTGTCCCACGTATTTAAAAACTTTAATGGCCGTCGACATGATTTTTTTTTCCTTTGCAAGAAATTACCTTTTCGCAATTTCGTTGTCGCATTGTCGCTTCGTGCCTGTCGGTTGGAGCCTTAAGGCGGTACCCTGAGCAAAACGCCGCGCAAGCCGTTTTTTGTGCTGTTTTTAGGAGCTATCTACTCGTTATTTAAAAAGAAATATCAATTAATAAAAATACATTAAATTTCTTCATAATATTGATTCTAAAATTGTAGATTTAGTTTTTTTTTAAATGTTGTATATATTTCACTAATCTACTTCCAAAAAAACATGAAAATGAGAAATAATTATTGATATTATGCATCTCCTCGTAAAGTGTTCATTGATTATTTTTTGTACTAACATTAATGGATAGACAATTTAAAACGAACATTTTTGTAGAATTATTTTTTTCAAAAGACCAAAATTCGATTTTATAAAGATTTTATTCTAAAATCTGGGCGTATTCACTACTGTAATTCATGCGCCACCAGTGCCGCTAGACCAATAGGAACGCTCATATCTCATGCCGATTTTTTGGTCAGGGTACCGTCTTAAATCATAACTGATCTTAAAAAAATATTTCGTAATATCGATGTACGTATTCTGCTTTATTTATGGGACACCCGCAAGCCTCTCAAACACAGATTGCCATCATAATGACATTAAGACGAACAGCTTCGTCGATGTATACCCAATATTACAATATATATCGCAACTTGCCTCACGACAATATTTTGTAACCGAATTAAGTTCCCGGCCGTCTTGTCTCTGTGAAGGAAGGAGTCTTTGGAAGCTGATTTGATTAAATAGTTGGTTATTTCGTTACTTAGTTTTGGATGAGAAGTGTATATATAGACATTAAAGTCTTAAAATATGTTGGCAAAATTAAACTAAAACAACTCTTAACAAGGAGGTTGTGAGGCGGTAACCATTTGGTGTCTAAGGATTGGATAAATATTGATGTTGATTTTGAAAACAAAAGCTTCTGTTTGTTATTATTACCTACAGAGTGCACTAAATGTATTCCATTTTCTGGAAAAAATATCAGATATAAAAGGCTTTTATTGCTTGCCTATACATATAATTTACCATGACTCTTGAAACAAAATATGTTCCAATTGCGCTGCTGTCTCTACAACGCGTATCTGAATAGGCCTACCTACATAAATTTGATATCATACCAACTTGTTCCATCAAGGCCTAAATTCCAAAGCCTTCTTCTATTGTGTTATTTCAGGGGTGTCACTCACGTCATATATAATCAGTGTCACTAGTACCATTAGTCTTGTCGTTCTATTTTGCGACAACACTTGCCTGGCTCTAGATTCGGCAAGAGCACTAATTTGTTTCGTTTCTCCATCCCTGTCCTAATTGCTTTTCCGTCTACAATAGAATAAATTATAATACATTGAGAATGATAGTGTTAGTAACATTAGCTTTGTTGATGTTCATGAGGCTGTAAAATATCGGCTCCATCAAGGAGAAATGGGTAGTAGGGTTCGGGGAATAAAAACTACAGAGAAGTAAAAAGCACTCGTGAAAAAGTGACACTTTCCGCATAGTTTGGCTGCTTGGCAAATGCTCTTTTCGAGGACATGCATTGTAAAATAAATTAAATACAAATAGAGTATTATAATATTACAAAAATATTCATGTTTTAGCATACAACAAAAGGTCGTAGTCGCGAAACTTTACAACACTGACAATGACAAGCCAATTAAGACGAACATATACGGCCTTATTTATATAAAAACTTTTTTAACCATATTATTTATTTAAATACTGATTAGCAGATTCTTAATTCTCTATGGAGATTTTGCTAGCTTTTAATTAAACTTTTCTCTGGAGTGAAGAATAAGGGTCCCCGCACACAGGGCCACTGGCTACAACCACAAAACGCCGCCACTGGCATATTTCCTATAGTTTTCATACATTTTGTATGGAGTCGCCGCACACGGTAGACGCCGGTCGCCGCCACACGCTACACGCTTCTAGCTTCTCTTGGCGGCGTTTGTGGCTGTCGCGTGTGGCCCGTGTGCGGCGACACTAAGGGTTGGCAATTTCAAGTCAAGACATTGGTGCAGCAGGCACCGACATCATTATATTCTGACAGAATATGGTTTCGGTTACATCCACTAAACAAGAAGTGGCCACGTGACGCATGCATAAAGTTTTATTACTTGAGAAAAGTTTTACAAATTAGTTAAGTACAGATTATCATTCATATAAAAGGTAAAAAATAACTAATACTTCAATAAAGGCTACTTTAATTACTCTAGATTTAGATTCGATAAATTAATTAATTTTAAATATTCATTAAATATGTTTGGAAGAACGTATATTTTGCTCGTGCCTTTTTGCGTTACTACGTGCCAGATTTGCACATGCGCGGTAGATATGACCTGAGAACCTATTAGGTAATCTATGGACATGCTGAGCGCGCTTAAATATTCGCCCGCCATTTTATTAATTTCTTGCTTGGTTCAGATATTTTTTTTATTTCCTCGCACAGTGCATAGTAAGATGTTGTATGATACACGTACGTAAGATGATGCCCGACTTGTGTCCGACTCCCGACCTTCCGCACTTGTAGCATTAAATAACTATTACCATATACACAATTATCTATGAAATTGACGTTTTTTTATGAAATAAGTTAACGTAATTTTATTACATTTAATTTTTATTTCTATTAATCAAAGTAATCCACCCATGCAATCGATGCATTTTTGGCAACGCAGTGGCAGTTTGTACTGCCTCTCAGGTATTGAAATTTAATATTGCTTTTCCCGCCAAGAAGTTATTCAAATTCGACAAAAAGTAGAAGTCTGTAGGCACAAAGTTTAGTGAGTATGGCGGATGAAGGAGAGCTTCTAACCTCAACGCTTGTAACTAGGAGACCGTCTGCTGTGCAGTATGACGTCGCGCGTTGTCATGCAGAAACAGCGGAGAGCGATTGACTCTCGACGCGTACTTCGCGCTGGCGATCATTGAGTTCGCGGGTACCCTACGAACTCAATGATTAACGTCGATTTTATGCTAACGTCGAAAGCTGCTGCAAATTCAGCCGTAGATTGAGTATCATCAGCTACCAAAATCGCCTTTTATTCGTCATTGTCGATCAAAGTTTTCGGACGACCACGGGGTTAATTCGGTCGACATTTCCAGAATGAAAGCGGGCAAACCAATAACAGCCCGGCAAGCATGACAAACCCAAGACCTTTGTGGAAAGACATGATAAAATTTGTCCATGTCTTACAATTTGTCATTTATGCTAGCACGGTTCAACCATGTGACCTATTTTAAAGGCGCGACATGCCTTTCTTGTTGCTGCCCGACTAGCACGGCCTACTGTGCCATGGCTTGAGTCACACATTTCATCGAAATTTGGGCGATAAAGATCATTTTGTCTTAAATACTAGTACCGGCGGCGTGAGAAAAATTCGTGACGTTTATTTGGGTCTCATCGGGTCTTAATTGCTAATACGGGCGCACCCATTTTGTCATATTTTGACAGATGATTGAAAAACTTTAATTCATATTGGGATGCTGCTAGCATGGGGTAGCAAAGGGGGGGGGGGAATTTTGATTATTTTTTGCCTAGGACATACCGTTTTCGAGATACCATTTTGGAAATATAGAGCGTTTTAAGCAAAATAAAATAAAATTCTCCGAATCTTATTTTATTTTGCTTAAAACGCTCTCCAACGCCCATAATTCGGAAACCTAAATGGTTTTTATGGCCAAGATTAAACCGAAAATGCAATAATTTTGATAAATTTCCGAAAAAGAAAAAAATTAACGTCAAGAAGTTATGCCACAAGTCAAGAAAATATCTCACGCCACCGTGCTAGCATTTATGACAAA
This sequence comes from Orthosia gothica, assembly GCA_949775005.1. NCBI lineage: Eukaryota > Metazoa > Arthropoda > Insecta > Lepidoptera > Noctuidae > Orthosia > Orthosia gothica. Next base: position 25,181,887 of record OX459045.1, on the reverse strand, counting down.
ATGGCTTTATCACCCAAACTGTGATAAAAAGTGTGAATTAAGCCTTGTCACAGAAGGCCGTGCTCGCCGGGCAGGAGGTGGGTTCGTTTGCGCTTCGCTTTCGCTCCGTATTCGCTCCGTACACGTGTCGTTGATATTGCGTGCCGCTTGTGTCGCGTTGCTGCCACGACGGTACTCATATTCCATAATTACTCCAATATCCATGATGAAGAAAAAGATTCATTTGCGATAAAAACACAACGCTAGTCAATAAACAAATGACTAATTTTGAAATAGTTATTTATGCTACAAGTGCGGAAGGTAGGTGATTTCCGATGAGTGGCATTTTTATTTACGAGCGAGCGAAGCGAGTGAGTGGATAAATCGACACGAGTCGGAAATCATCTTACGTACGTGTATCATACAACATTTTACTATGCATTGTGCGAGGAAATAAATAAATTAATAAAATGGCGGGCTTATTCAAGCGCGTTCAGCATATCCACAGAATAACTAATAGTTCCTCGGGCATATGTACTGCGCATGTGCAAACAGCTGTCACATCGTAACGCAATAAGGCACGAGCAAAATATACGTTCTGCCAAACATATTTAATGAATATTTAAAATTAACTTATTGATCAAAATCTAAATCTAGAGTAATTAAAAACGCCTAAAACAAAGTATTAGTTTTATTTTACCTTTTATATGAATGATAATCTGTACATAACTAATTTTTAAAACTTTTCTCAAATAATAAAAACTCTATGCGTCGGGCTGACGTTGGAGTTAAAAATTAAAAAAAGTACAGGAAAGTAAAAAGCACTAGTGAAAAAAAGTGTCACTTTCCGCACAGTTTGGCTGCTTGGAAAACCGCTCTTTTCGAGGACATGCATTGTAAAAATAATTTCATGTTTTAAAAATAAAATTAATTTGAAATTAGAAGTCTTATAGAAAATATTTTGATTAGAAATGGCCAGAACTGCAGAACGGCAATTTCATAGGTACCTATTAAAAAACCAAGGCCTTTATGCCATGGGGGTACGCCGAAACTACATAACAGCACCAGCTACAATCCTTACATACTCCATTATCCCTTGTTGAAATAATACTTTATCACTAATCCGCTGGTCAAACATCCTTATACATATTACAGCCCTGTGTGGCCCTTTTTCTTCACGTGGTTTAACAGGCATATAATTATGTAGATTCAGGATGTTTATATTGTTTGCGGAAGGGGTTTATTTTCGCTTTTAATTAACTTCATGTTAATTCGATTCTACTCACATAAAGTTGGGTTGGTAAGGTTGGCCTTTGTTACTGCGTTGTTTTCAAGCATACTTCTATGTTTCTACCTATGTACGTGTAGGTTAAATGTACTCGTTTTGTTTTATGCGCTTATTGCTCCCCTAGCCAAACTACAATCATTTCGTATCGAATCTCTTTCTACAATCGTTAACGCCTTCTATTTGTGTGGTCTAACCACGTGACTTAACGTTCAGATGTGTCATTCCCATACATTGATTCGTTTTCTGCTAGCGTTATCGAATGAAGATTGTCAACTTGGCTACAGGTGGTACTATAATTCTAGTTTCTAGAGTATTCTGTGTCTAGCATAGATTATAATAACTTAGATTCTGTTACTTAAAGACGGGACTGGTAAAAACGGGACCCTAAAAACATACTAATATCCTATTACTAAGACTCCACAGTCTGTGTGTCTGTCTATCTGTCACCGGGCTGTATCTCATGCACCGTGATAGCTAGACAGTTAAAATTTTCACAGATGATGTTTTTCTGTTGCCGCTATAACAACAAATACTAAAAACAGAATAAAATAAATATTTGAATTTGTCGGCCATTAAACTAGAAAGCTAACGCTAACGAGTTAAAATAAATATTAGCAGACAACGACACCCTTTTATTTACATCATGATTCTGCCAAAAATTTTCGCAGTTAGCAGAAGTGGGATTGTTCAAACATTTTTATGGTGATGACTAATTGGGAAGGTTCGCACTGCCTTCATTACATAAAGGGTGAGGCTTAGGCCTTGAGAGCTAATAGCTTACACCTAGCGATTTGTGACGTCACTTCTACCACCACCCACCTAATAATTTAATTATACGAGAATAAAGTCAGGCACGATGCGCGTACGTGATGTAGGGCGTTCGAGTTTTGCCGCACAATTGTCCCGTCATATGTATAATGTATGTTCGTACTTTATCTAAAGCGTATTTCGGAATCCAGTTTGGTTAACAACTTTATTTCGTTTGTCTGCCGGAACAGCGATGTTGAAATACCTAATAATGGATATTTGAATAACGTTTTGAAAAGTTCTTCAATAATTTTTCGTTTTCCAGCATTATTTTTTAAATTATAAATAAAATATTTCATCATCATCATATCAGCCGAAAGACGTCCACTGCTGAACCTAGGACTCCCCCAAGCGTCGCCAGATGTACCGGTCCCGTGCGTCACGCATCCAGCGGATCTCCGCAATCTTCAATTAAATATTTATTTGGGCAAATTACAGACAGATATAAGAAATATATGAGGATTTTTTACAACTGATAGGTAGAATATTATTAAGACTAACAATATTATTTATTTATTTATTTACACTTTATTGTACACCAAGACAAAAATTATTCAAAAAGACATCTAATAAAATAAGAATAATAAATAAAAAAAAAAGAAAAAAAAAAGAAAGAAAGAATATTGTAAGTTGCAAAATCTGTACGAATAACACTGCCTCTTAGACTAAGATAACCTGTATCTTAAGAGACGGGATTTTCGGCTAACTATCAATTAATTTGATAGATGTCGTATCGTAGTCGTCTCGTCGTCTCTAAATGGCCGTGGACGAATTCATCTAATAGTGTCATGTTACCATGCCATTACTCACTGCAAACATTTTCACTGAAACGCTGAAAATATGAAGCGAGTAATTTATTTCATATTATAAAAGCGACAAGATAGCGAAATTGCTATGTAAAGCTATTTTAATAACAAAATACACGAGGATCATCACGTAGGTACCTATCTACGGTTTTTGGCGAAAACAAATTCGCCTGTTTTCGGCGACCTCAAAATAAACATCAGCCAACTCTTGTATAATATCTTTAAAAGGCACTTTTATGATGAAGACCACAATATAATAATGTATTCATAAATTGATATTGAATATTGTTCATACCAAAATATCTGCTTACTTCTCCAAGTATATTAAAAGTAACCTATCTAACCAATCCATAAATAACGAAGAATCTCTATCTATCGTGAAAGCAAAGAAAGATATCTATCTCATCTTGATGTTCGCCAGTTCATTCTGAGAAGCCTACATATAAAAACTAATCTAACTTGTGGCTTGAAATGCGTGTTGTTTCTGCAAACTAAAAAAGTTTCTAGCGCGAGTGTAGTTAGATCTCAAGTCTCATATCTTCGGAAACCTTCGGGCACCGTCGGCCACTTTCGGCGTTCCATTAAACATGAGTGCACACTGACAGTACCCACCAGTGCTGTGCACCAGCTAATCAGATTATCCGCTTCGAATATGTACGGAACCCTGTGGTTCTTCTATAATATCTGTTTACATGTCCCAAGGATTTGTGGTGCTTCCACTGGAGTCAGACGTGTTAGTTCCGACTTATGGAGGCGGCGATCAGAATGCAAACGAGAATCTATGAATAATTCATTAATACTGCGAGCTTTTTGCGAGTCATCGATATTCATTTGATATGAACGTACTCCTCGAATTTAGTTTAGTGAGCAATCCGAGAAGATTACTCGTGGATTTGTGAGTTAATAGGACGTAGATGGTGAATTGATCTAGTAGTTTGATGCCTGAACATGTCTATACGGCTAGAGTAGAAATTGCTGCAAAATAATCAACTATCAAAAACTCCTTTTGAAATTTGAAAAGGCACTTCACGAAGGCGAGAAAGTGACAAACACACACGTAAAAAATATTGAAGCACTGCCAGCGACTCAAAAATATATCCATAGAAATTTAAAATGTGTCCCTGCTATAAAATGTTCCCATTCTAGTTGAGGGATGACAGATTTGCGTTCGTCGTCAATTTGCCCTCGTCTCGCATGTGGGATGTAGCTCTGTGTGCAGACGGCAGCACAATTTAAGCCGTAACCGAGTATGTATTGTACTAATGTTGTTATGAAACTTTTTGGGCTCGTCCCTAATTTGGCGTGTGTTACGTAGGTGTGGTTTTGTGCAAAATACGCTAGTTAGTTGTGACGACTACGTCATTTGTCCGTCCTTTTAGTAATGTGTGTAAAGGCAATAAAACATTACTTTCATTCAATTATCAAAAGTAATTATTACGCTTCGTTAGAAACGTTAACAGTAATACCAAGTGTAACCAACACGAACTTTGCTAAAAGTAAACAGAAATGGAGTTTGCAATATTTGTATATGCTATCCCGGTTACCCTCTCAAAGTTCAAACCAGTAATTTATTTCCTGTCCTTTAAATTGCATTTAAAGTAAATAAAGTCACAGTGATTAAAATATCGACAGTCGGAGTCAAACGCTGATCGTGGCAACGTGTTTGAAGCGTACATTCTAAATGTTGGGAACCGCTGAGGTGGGACTTTATATTCAAATTATGCGTCGAAATTGAAATGTAATAAATATCTTTCTTATTGGAATGTGTAATTGAATTATATCTGTCTATATACGGATATCACAGGACATGGGTGCAGTCCAAAAATCGTTATAAAACGGGAATGCTTAAGGCCAAATATCGTCATATCGAAATCTCTCTATTAGAGCTCAGCGGTCCCTCTTCAGAACCGCTACAGCCGGTACTATTTTTTTTGCAAAAACCTTATAAAGTTCTTAAATAAAATAAAATATGTAAAATAGTGTGTGTATGGTGAATAAATAATAATTTGGTAGAGGATGCTTTTACTGAAACATTGCAGATGGTGTGGTTATTGAAAACTACTGCATTGTTATCTAAACGTATTGTGAACTGAATATGTGGTTAGTTACATTTTGTCTGAATTTTGCTGAAGGACTTAGCAAATTAACTGTTTGTTTTTATTTTACTCATTTTGAGTTGTTTTACTCATTTTGAGTTGTGTTCAGTAATAGTTTTTTTTTTTTTTTACATGCGATTTAATTATTAGTGATTATTAAAATAACTGTCAATTGTTTTTTAGCATTTAAGAGTTAAGGGAAGCCGGGAAGCGGGTAAACTTGACGAAATAAAATGAAATTTTATACAACATGGCCGACGTTAACAGGAAAAGCTAGCTTCTAATAAGTAAGAGTATTAAAAACGTCACCCTCGACCATTTCAACCAAAAGTTCCCGAAGAGAGAAAAGTTAAGGAAGAATATTTACTGATAGTAGTATTTCGTGTTCGACGTCCACTATTTTGTTTCCTTCGTAGGTGGAACAGGTTTACAGGTGTCACAAGGGATTAACGAGTTGTAGGAGCCATAAAGGCCTAGATTCAATCACAGGGATGCTGTTCACTGGGTTATTGGGACATGAAGTAATCCACAATGAGATTAATTTAATCCGTGCGAGTGAAGACCCTCGTTTTAACACGTAACGTTACGGAACGGGGTTTAAGTGTAGTCGGTAAGGCGGGAGTTATGTGTGGTGTGGATACGTGTTGGGTTTAGGAATTTTGTAAGTTCATTGCTGTGGAGTATAGATTAATACTGGACACACCAACAAAATTATTCTGTTTAACAAAAAAAAAAACAGTGACATACATATTTGACTTTTATAATGGAGGAACACTGACTCCCAAGTCACAGGTATACCTAGTTTGGGAGCCAGGGGACCTATTCCTACGATACTAATTCTGTTTGTTGAAACTTTGTCTGTGCTGTCAATATTTTAAAATAAATAAATAAAATATAAATTTAACCATGATAATGAATAGCTACAACCTGGGAGTATTTAAGTCAAGAGTGAATAGGTTTCTTCTAGGTAAGCGTGCTACATCGTCGACCACATCATCACTTACCAACAGGTGAGATAGTGGTCAAGCGCAAGCCTATCAATAGTAAAAATAATAATAAGAATAGCTAAAAATGCTTAAACTTCTTATACTTGGTTGAATTCTAAGCCAAAAACAATATTTATTTTTTTATATTTGCCATCGACACGCTAAGAAAAAGAAGTAAGCTTAAAATAACAAAGGTAAACTCTGAGTTTATTAATAAGCTAGAGGACCCAGAAGATAAAATTAAAATAGAAACACTCAATCGAAGTAAAAATAATCTACTTATTGGTATAATTACCTTCTATTTAATTAGCTGTGGGCTGTGGCTACATACTGGTCGGACAAAAGTTGAGTCTAACTTTCACGAAAAGGAGAGAAATTACTCATCGCTTGTTGAGTGTTTTCCCAATCCAGACATAATACTTATTTCATCCGCCTTTTACATGCATGAAAGGTAATACGAAATAGTCCTACCACGAGATTATTACGACAAAGTGGGCAATCGTGGTTTAATCCGCTGGCCCTAACAAATTGTCTCATATTTTATTCGTGATTGTAATGATGAGCTCCAATCCATCAGCTTGGCTTTTGTCAGAAGGAGGAAGGGAGGGAATGCCTTCTTTGCAGTTTTTTTACTCGATTTATTCAAAACGGTTGCTGACATTGTCTTTTCCTTATGTCGAATAAATTAGTAAGAGAAAAATTATGGTATGGCAACAATTAACATTTAAAACAGTTGAATCATCATCATTTTCATTTCAGCAGAAAGACGTCCGTTGCTGCACATCAGCCTCCCCTAAGTCCGTCCGTAGCTGCACACAGGACGAAATCCTATTATTTTGTGTGGGACTTAGTAACACTCGCATAATTTGGACTCCTACCGGTGCGGGACCAAACAGATTAAATCCTCGGTTGAAGGCCCTGTTAATGAATGCAACAGACTATCATCTAACAGAACTAGACGGAAACAAATCGCGAGGCGAATAACATACAAAGTCAAAATTAGACTTTGAACGTCAAAAATTAAAATTTACAAGTAATAGTAATTGATTCTACCCTCCATTCGGCTTGTTATGGAGAAAAACGGACAAGAATATAAACTCTTTAAAAAAAAAGTGTTTAACAATGAGGACGATGCACCCAGAAAAGCACTACATCCAGTACTACATATAAAAGTACTACTACTATAAAGTATTAACAGATAAATTCATTCATTAGATAAATAGGAACATGGTTCTCACATATACTTACAAATATTGCAAACATAGGTAAAAACCTAATTCAACAAGAACGGAACAATGTGTGAGTCAATTTCTTAAAACAAAAAAGGAATGCAATAACTATTTATAGATATATAAATGAACAAATTTGATTCAATACAATATCACTAGCGATCAGAAAAAAAATCATCTTGATCACGACCGCTCTGTCAAATAGTGAAGCGAAGAAAAAGAAAATATCTACAAAGGTAATTTTTAGCTGGAGTATAGTCCCTTCTTAGGTATATAACATAGGTACCCTACTCGGGTAGAGTAGGGTACCACTTAGGATATCACTTCAGCAAAATGCGCGGTCAGCTGTACAGAAACAAATTGTAACCCTTTTTACAGTACGTTTCGTTTCGGCACCATTTAAAACCTGAAAGGGACTCGGTAAGTAGGGAATGGGCTCTTGTATGATTTTTGTTTTTCGTCGTTACTCGCCAATGTTAAATATTCAAAGGGAAATAAGTCTTTAATTAATGAGGCCCGATGGTATGTGGATAATGTCTACTTTGCATGGGATGGTCGTTTTTATATTACTTTAAAAATAATTATATGAATAAATATTCGGTTAATTTTTTTAGGGGAGGCTGCGGGAAAGACGCCCTTGGTTCTTATATTATGGTTTCCGTATAACTTGTGTTCGTATGTATATAGATGTGTGAAAATAAACGAAGAAAAAAAGAGTATATAAGGATCATAGCAAGTAGCTAGTAATGTAAAAAAAAGAGACAAATATAATGAAATAAAGTTCTTGAAATTCTATTCCATTCAAAACACGATGTAATTACAAAATATACAGTCCGATAATGAGAAAATCACATCTTTGTCAAAAGTAATGTTGCATTCAAGTAAGTGCGGGATTAAAATGTATTAAAATGTGGATTTCAGCGCCTTAAAAACGTAAGAAGTGCTTCAGATAGAAATGTTAATCCCATTTTACGATTCTATTGAATTCAAGTTTTAAAAGTCTCTGAAACAGGAGTTTTGTCGTGAATTTTTTACAGCCCACTTTTGTTAAGAAGAAAAGTAAAATTCCAAAGTAAAATGAATAATATTATTGAATGTGAATGAGACAAAAGGAGACTTGAACGAGAGGAATGTATATCGGTTTAATAATATTTTTCTATTTTTCAACACAAAAAATATCTAAAGGAGATCAACCATTGTACCTACACTATTTTTCGTATCATTCCCCTTACACAATCTTCTTAATTAATTCATCTCTGTCGACAAAAATAGATTCTGCAGTAAGTTGTTCACATTATGTAACGAAATGCATTTTGTCTTGATACTAAATACAGAAAAGAGCCGTTTTAATCAATATTTGATTCAAGTTATCTAGACAATCCCACTAGTTATCAAAAGCAAGTTGATTTTGTGAGTATTCTTGTACATTGAAATAATTTTTGTTGCTGTACAAAGTCGGTACCAAAGCTCCAAAGAAAGTGGTTGATCTCCTGTAGGTAATTTCAAGTAGAAACTGCAAACAGCTGTTGACCCTGTAGTTAGATAAAAGAAGAAGAAAAAAAGTTATTTTTTTACTTTTGTCTGATTCTGATACACATCACCGATCAAGTCTGAAGAGTTTCACTATTTAATTATTTTAATCTGACCCAGCAAAGCACTTGTTAAAATCAAAAGAATCACAAATTAAATTCCTAACATTGCTTTACATGTTTGAGAAAATCGCATCGTGAATAATGCAAAGAAAGTTTATCAAATTTTCAAAATGTTATTGAATGTAGTACGCACTAACCCAACTTTATGACATATAGTCACATGGCGTTTTGTAATTTTAACCTACATCCATAAGGAAAAGGCGCAATTCAAATCAGGTGTGACCACATAGTGGATACTTAGTAAGTTTATATTATACTCACTAGTTCTAGGTGCACTCGGAATAATGCCGCGTTGTGTGGTCGGTTGCAAATAGATTACCACGACGCAGTTCACTCCAGCTATTCAAGGGGCGTTCTTGGAACTTGTGTAGTGTTCCAGTAGACTAGGAGTTCACTATTTAAAATTAAAGGTGAACTAAAAGCTTAGAAAGACAATATACAGAGTAAAATTTTTATATTTCACCCAGTGATGCCAACAAATATAGAGTGAATTTTTTATATTTCACCCTATATTTGTTGGCATCACTTGACAAAAATGGAGCTGATTATTGCCACGATTTCAGTCAGAATTTTTAGTATGACAGCGACCTTGGAACGTATACGGTGTGTAGCAAATGTTTAAAATTTAAATAAATATTCTGAGACAGCTATATTAGGTGACGATCGCATTTAAAATGTAATCTAAATAATTCATTTATTGGTATTTTATTCGTATTTCCATCTGTAATTTACATTGCTTTTTTCGCGTTTTAAGTAGATAGGTAAGTGCCAACCCTTAGTCAGCTCTAAGTAATGGAAGTACACACTTCGTGCAGATAAGCAGACATTTTGGCCGCAGTTAGATAACACAGAACTAGTATATCGCAGTAGGCGGCCAATTTGCTATCTTGTGGCGAGACCGCCCATGTACACCTACACAGGGTGAACGTAATAACTGTTAACTTTCCGTGCCTTAACTTTCTATAAGTAATTAAGTATTTTGGTTTTTCAGCAGGACTTTTTAACATATTTAAGGGCATGTCTATATTTTAATTTACAATTGAAGCGCACAAGGTGATCCTTATTTTTTTGTTCTTACTCTGTATGGCATTTAATATAAAAATAAAGTTTAAAATCAGTGCACCGACTACGGTTTTTTAGGGTTCCGTACCCAAAAGGTAAAAACGGGACGGAACAATAAATACTAAAAACAGAATAAAATAAATATTTAAGTGGCCTGTACAACAAACGTGATTTTTTTGTCGTTTTTTGGGATAATGGTGCGGATACCTTCATGCGCGAGTCCGACTCGAATAGTTTAGGCGCTACGGAGGAACATACGTTAATACCAACATACTTACATAGAATACTAAAATCATAACTCTTCCTTTTGGCTACAATGTAGCCAGGTAAAAAAAAAAGTGTTATTCATAAACCCTCAGGAAAATTAACGGCCTTGATTAAAATATCATAAATTTACAGCATAACGTTAAAAAGTCACCCTATATATAAATAACTGAACACTGAAGTGCTTACCATAAAGCACCGTGCACATAATTCACTATAGCACCAGATTGCTGGCGGGGCCGCAAACCGCTGAAACCACTATACGTCAACAGCTTAAAATATAAACGGCTGAAGTGGAGAACCAAATTGATTTTGAGGATTTTTAGTTTAATTTTAGAGTGGTTCTAAATGAGTATGATTGGGAAGAGTTTAAAATATTTTGAAGTGGATATTTGGCCTCCAATAAGACTATTTTTATGCTTGAAGTTTTAAAGGTATCTTCTTAAAAACTTTTTGTGTATTTTCAAACCGAAACTGAGTCTTTATACAAAACAATTATGTATGAGATTCTGTTTACGTCGATACAATATATATAAAACGTTGATTTATTCATGTTTCTACAATTATTCCCGTGAACAAAGGATCCTTGCAGTATTCGGAATAAAAAAAAAACACAAAAAATAAACCGGCTTCTAAATTAAAAGAGTAAAAAAAACAAAAATTACTTTCATTTCGGAAGTCGGTGTCTTTGGTATCTTGTTATTTTTGAAAGTTTTTTTTTATTTAGTGTTTTGCTTTAAGACACTTATCAAAATTTTTTTTTTTTTTCCTTTTCTGATTATTTACCTACAGATAGCCACTTCTAGAGATTAATGCCTACATACAAACAGTTTTACTTCATTATCATATTAGTTTAGATCGGTATAACATAGGTATTTACACGTGTACTCAAAGCTAACAATTGCCAGAAATAGGGATCCTCAAGAGAAATCAAAATAAGGTGGGCCAGCGTCGCGAGTATTCATTAATGTTTGCCCGTACCTATCTCATTCATCTCTGTTGACAACATAATATATCATAAAGACAACGACTGTTTTAAAATCATTACCCGCTTCTTCGAAACAATGAAAAAAGGTAAGGAAAATATCGCGAGAAAACCTGAAGGTAATGGTTTGAAATCGTTAACACTCAGTGAACAAGCACGATGATCTATGCTTGTATCTGTTTTGCAAGAAAAGAGGCCATGAACTATGAATATTGGCCAAGCAACGTCAAAGACCATTTAAAAATAAATTGTTACATATTCAAACTTGGAACAGTGTTTAAAATAATAAATTCGAAATTTAAAACGCTGCCACAACTTACCACAGCAAATTTATGGACTATCTGATGGTAATTATAATGAAGACGGAAATGCCCGAAATGTTTAATTAAAGTTATGCCTATGACACATGATGTTGATGTTCATTTTCCCGAAACAATAAATCAGAGCAACATTTACTGGTTGAACATGTATTTACACATTGAAATATTTGAACAAGCGAACGAGAGAATTACAATTTATGAGTACCTACATAATGATGTTCATTAAATAAATAATAATTATTAATCAATACGTCACATTTTTTTAAATCTACAATCGAACACGGCTGTATGAATTTGTAAAGCAAAACCAGCCGCAATTTTTTTTGTTAGATTTCCCGTGGGACAAGCTTGCTTTTCTTCCGTCCAGTAAGTATTTAGTATAGTTTACAGATAGATATTTTAATCTATAGTAGACCTTTATTCAAATGAAACCGACAATAAACATGAAATCATAATTGTTATCTTCCCTTTTATTTGTACATACATTGTGTGTGCCTGTTAAGTGCCAAAAAAACTTGTTTTCTATCTTTCTCTTAACACACTTTCTTTCGGGTCGGGGTTCGGCAACATTATAGTCTTATTCCATAGATTAGTTCTCATAATAGTCGTTATCTAAGTACGCCGTTTCTAGCCATATTGTCGTTCACTAAGTCCATTCATCGTCTCTTTGGGTTTTCCCTCCTATTATAGCCTATATCCATATATAATATTCATATTCAAAACATTCCTCATGATGTTTTTTTATATACATACAACAATAATTAATTTTCACACAACTTTCCAATCACAATTTTCCAAATTTTAATAGCGTGTTTAAATTTAAATTGGTTCCTATACGAAGCCCCTATACAGTCGGCTTCACAAAATCAGACAGAATATAACATTGACATCATACTGACACAGCGCAAAATTATTCGCTACAGCGTAAATTAACAAAATTATGAACAACAGAGAAGAAAATATGCGAAAATACATGTTCTTAATTAACTGTAATAAGCGAGGAAGCGACAGGTGCATCTTGCTTGGCTCACGGTACCATTAGGAGAGACATAAACTGCGCAGAATACAGAATATCTCAAACATAGATGTATCTTTCATATAGTCACATCTGCTATGACTTCATTACAATAAAATGTTTATGAAGTAAAGAGAATTCAGGCAAGCTTAAAGACACGGGAAACGTATTAGCAAAGACTCAATTAGGTATTATTACTTGAAAGAAAAGTAATAATGACATGAAAGGTACAGAGTAGTTAAGCAGAACTTTTAGCGACCTTCCAGATAACTCGACGTGATTCGATTTATTTCTTTAGGATTAACTAACAGTTACACCTGAGGTTCCCAAACTGTGCGTCGTGACTCCCCGGGGCGTCATGGTGCTCTCTCGCGAGCGTCATAAACGAGAAAGAACAGCTGTTGAAGCTATTGGACTAGCCTGAAACTACAAAATACTACTCTATAAATATTAATAGGTACTGTTCGATAAATACAATGTAATTCAATTTTAGGGTAATGACGCCCAAGATTATCAAACTCTGAGTACTGAAGATTCGTAGTGCCGCTTGATACGCCACGCCTTTACTTATGCGAAACTGGCTGTTCTGCAGTTGCAGTAATTAAGTCGTAGAACAGATTACAATCCAGCACTGGACTGTTATAGGCTGATGATAATGATGATGGCAGATTGCTTATCAATTGAGAAAATGAAAGGAGAGTAACTTTTTCTAAGCTTTAGCTCTGATTTAAAAACGTATGCCCAAAAAGCGAGCTCATTGACGACTGTTTTTGTGTTTGTAATCAATATATTTTCAAGCAACAAGTAAAATCAGTTAATATTATTACTGAAGTACAAGGACGTCGCAAAATAAAATACTATGTAAAGGGAGTCACAGTATAAAAAAGATTGAGAAGCCCTGGGTTACACATTAGGTCTTATAACTAACTTATAAAAATTAAATAAGCACATGATACAAATGCGCGACTCGCACCATTATCCACATTTATATTACACTATTAAGCGATTTTTACTAAGCGGAATTGGAACACACTACACTGACTACACAGTACGCTGGTCCGACCAGTAAGAGGCCACCTAATTTAGGTGGTAGTGGATGCTGGGCAGAAACACAGAAAAAGCATTTCCTGTGAACTTGAATCGTCAATCAATACAGTTATCCGTGACGGGTTGGTACGTTTCGAAACAAAAGTTTTCAGGGGGAGACGAGGCATTTTTTATTTATTGGTAAACTATATAGGGACATTTTTGCTAAATGTTACTAGAGGCTTCCATAAATACCAGTTTAAACGGTCTTTAATTCCGCCAAACTATTCCGAGCTAACAATTGTTAAAATTTAAACTAATTTGGTATTTTATTTAACTGTACGTTTACAGAAATTCGCAATTTTCAATTGATTTGTAATTTGTTAACATGCTTTTTAAATTTGCATGGCGAGAGCCTGATTATGTCGATATATATATTTAAATTTTCACATCTGTATACCCACACATATTCTGCAAATAAAAGATTTGAATTTTAAAGTTGGGTCAACAAGAACTTTTTCATGTTTGCAAATTTTTACGCAGCATTTGGTAAAAAACTCAGAAGGCTATTATAATCCATTGTGAATACTTCTTTTATTCTAGCATCGACAAAAAAAAAGAGTTATCTTATATGCTGGTACAGTACCAAGTACAAATACCCAGTACCGCCATTGAATAGTAGATACTGTAAGAGGATTTGCTCTGGAGCTCTGGTTGTATGTTGTGGGCAGATGTCAAACATTAAATCAACATTGTACTTGTTTGTACGGAAATAACAATAAAACTTCTTTAAATTGTTGTTTAGATGGCGAAAATCCCATTGTGTTGTGTAAATATAATGTAACGCTTGCACACAAGAAAATAATTTTGTTGTCTCGTGCGCTGTTCTTATGTACCTTCAAACTTTTTAAGAGCTTTATTATCATTTTAATCCTCAGAGATTCCCTGTTCAAGAAGAAATCAAATCGAGGAAATTGTTCTCCGAAGAGCCTAATCCGAAACACGAAATCAAAGAAAACAGGAAGGTTGTCTTCTTGAGGCTGTGGGAAGGGTCGGCCGTAAATTTTACACTGCAACCGTTCTACAAACTTGACTTTGCCGCCAGCCAAGTCAGCAACTATTTCTATTTCAGTTATTTTGTTAAGTGAGTTACGACCTCACAGTTGTGGCGACTGCAAAATAATGTTGGTGGAAGTTTAATATGACAAGCGACGAGCTTAGCAGAATCACTTCGTGGCATATATTGATAAAATATGACGTTGCGAGTAGTAAAATAGAGACGTAAAATATTTGGGTCTCTTGGTAACTAGAAGATGTTATAAAGATCGGTATATAAAGGGACCAGCTAGGCAGAGAAAGGGGGAGGGCGGCTGTATCTAAAATGGGGTATAAACGAGCCGAAGGTGTCGGAACATCTCCAGATCTCAGCTGATAATTACGCTTAATCGTCGATTTACTTATACGAAATTTTGAGGCAACCGTATTTGATTCCCTCGGTGGTGTTGTTGTATGAATAATTCAGGCATTCATTACCGTATTCTGGCTTTTTTTTTCTTTCATTTCGACAGGAAATTAATTCTTCAGAAGTGTCGAATTGGGATTTATTGGCTATATGAATTGTAAAGCGGATTCTGAACAACATGCTAAGCTGGCTGTTTATTTATATAACAACAGAGTTTTTGTGACTGATGATATAGTTTTGTGTAGTTAAAACCACAACTTCATTTCAGACAATGTTTATATTAGATTAAAAGTAAATTCATGCAATTACAGTAGTCATTTTTAGAAAAAAATACATTAATAATAAGTATAAAACGACTACTAGAATTCAAATGTTTAATCTTTTTACGAAATGCTTCATAAAAGTTCAGTTCCGAAAACTATGAAAAATGTATTAACTCTCCATTGAGCATAGTTCTGTAATATCTTTGTAGAACTAAGAATTTTCCATTTAGATTTAAAAAAGCAGGTTTGTGTGTAGTCGATAGCCAATTACTAGTTCGTATAGTCAAGTCGATGTATCGGGGTGGCGCGATCGCAACAAATCCCCCGGCAATACTGTTAAATTGGAATCGGTTCCCTAGTTGACAGTCAAGACATTCGACAAACTTCAACTGTGAACAACAGTCAGTACTTTACTGCCTTATGATCATAAAAGAGCAAAAGTAAGACCTCTTTCCTGGATATTTTTAATTGGTTTTCAGTAGTTTTACTTGGAAAACTTATTCAATTGCTGGTAGAGATTTAATGTGACAAACCACGTTAGGAACACAATGAGAAAAGTTTAGATAGCTGTCAAAATGAACTCAATTTGTTAGACAAAGGAGATTGTGGCTACTTTAAGCACGGAGGACAATATGGTATTAAGACTTTGAATATGTGTTGGAACATAATTTTCGTTTGAAAATGTTGTTTGTCTCTGTTTAAAAAATACAATAGATTCTTAAGTATTTTCTGTTCCCGACATTTCTTTTGTCTAAATATCAAGTTTCGGATATAAAAAACGTGTTTTCGATACTGGTTGAAAATAGCAAGGTTACGCCGAATTCACAGTATATGTATACAATACCTAATTTATTTAAGAAAATGAAATCCATAGAAAAATCTCTATTTACTTATATCCGAAACCTCCTAAAAAAATGAGAAATTGTGTTGCATAGGTGATATAATATTATTCAAATAACATTTATAATTTGCTAGAAGGCTTGCACCATTTATCATTTTAGGTATTTAATCATTTCGCGCACAAAGTGTTGACATTGAGCGCATTCAGCAATGGATGACATTCAGAATATCGAGCGCTAGGAAAATGTGTGGCATTTTGTAGTAATATGAAATTACAAAATGTAATGTGCATATTTGCGTGAAAACAAATCATCTTGAAGACATGGCATGTCCTAGAACCAAAAAAAAACAAACAAGTCACATCCACCAAACCGCACTGGACCCACGGGTGGATTACGTTCGGGAAACTCCTTCTCACAGAGAGGCGGCCTGTGCCTCACCTTTGGGATTATTGCAGGCTGATTATGGTGGTGCCTATTTATACCAGAACAAGTGACGAAGAAGAGTGGTTTTCATTCAGAAACCCCATCAGATAAAATCCCAACGTTATTTAAAAGTCTTTTCAAACCAATACAATACACTAGAGCAATAAATACACCTAATGAGCAGCTTATAAACCACCTACCCCACCAAACTCAACACCCGAAACACTCTTCAGGAAACTTGGAAACAAAGTGTCAAGCCAACCGTGGCGTGTCTTTAGGCGCGACTTAAAAACGCGTGTCGGCAACTTCGCACCAAGCACGTTTAGCATTCTTCACGCGAAGCCTCCAACGATACACATAAAGTTAATTGAGTTCACCGAGTTACTGTACCCGGTGCTTAATATGACACTTCGTCGTTTAGAAAAGGCTCACACATGGCTCTTTGGTGCTTTCAGCCTGTTTGACATTCAGACAAAGTAAGTTTTGGCGGCTTTCAGGGGTGGTACAATGGTACAGCGATGTACCTATACAACTTTTTGTCTCCTACTTGTGATCCCTCTTATATGTATGTGTTCCTGCTAAGTATTTCTTTGTTAATATAAAATTCCATTGACTAGATAACGAGTTGGTACCTTTTATATTTGGTGGCACTTTGAGTATTTCCTGATATGGATATGCCAAAATTAGTTCATGAATAGGTATAATTTGTATGTACAATGATGTTGACCAGCAAAATGTGACCAATGACACTTAAGAATACACAAACAACTCACATACATGACAGTAAGAATTTCTGAAAAATATGTATTTGTTTGTTTGTTACAGATTATTCGAAATGCAAAATTAGTATTTTTTTAAACATTATTTGTGAAGTAATAGCCGTGATTTTTATAGGATAGGACATAAAGTCAAAATTTACCTACACGTGCAAGAATAATTGTAATAAATAAGCATATTAGTGGCAGGTTTCCGCCACAAGAGAGAAAAAGACCGCAACGCAACGCAATTTGGTTAATGTTCATTTGTAACGACCTCTGTAAATGGCGAGATATAAAAATATTTGTTTTGTTTACAGCTAGTACTGTTCGTAAATCATAAAGTTTGGAGAATTTATTACATGTCTGATGTTACATGTTTTGTAAGTAACTTCAATGACCCGGGATGACTAGAGGACAAACTGTCTGTAAAAGTGTTGACCACAGACATAAATCTAACTAGATAACGCAAGTCCCTCCATCTGTATGAAAACAAAGCGTGCCACTTTTTCACAAACAATTTAAAAACAAATTTACTTACCAATGAAATTAAACATTTCCAATTCCGCGGCCAACTTTTTCAATACATTCTTTATAGCTCAATAGGGCGTAAAAAGGATTTTTTCTAGATTTCGGTGGATTTCCGGTGCCGATAATGCTAAATGAAAAGATCAGATTACGATCATTGATCGTAACTTTAGTCCGTTTTTTGGCACGCGAAGTACATACAATCACGTCATCTATTTAGATTTATGTCTGTGGTGTTGACGTTAAAAAATGGTACACATTAATGAACAGGTATAACTTTCATATAACATTACCTTATAAAATAAGATTGGCAGGTAGGTTGCCTAAAGTACAGTGTAAATAACCTAATTCAAAGTAAATTTGAACAACGCAGACACGTGTGTCATGTCCTTACGAATAATTCATATTCTTAGGAAGGATAGTTTGCTATTTAATTTGCAACATTTCTTTTTTTTTTTAATAACAACATTGCCCCACACTAGGAATTTCTTCCTGTATCGTGGGTGCGTTTACAAATATATAAACTCACATTCACAAACACCCAGAGCCGGAACAACTATCTGTAGGTCATACAAATATTTGTTCCGTGCGGGAATCGAACCCGCGACACGCAGCGCAGCAGTCAATCGCTCAACCACTGCGCCAACCGTGCGCCCACACGTTTTCACATTATGAAACAATTTCTATTAACTGTCAGTTTGCTTTGCTAATAAGAAACGAGCATCCGTGACAGAACATAAGCAGTTTTTAATTATCTTGCTAAAAGGAAAAGTTTCTTTCTCGGAATGTATTAAGACAGGATAGGCAACATGCTTGTATTCGCTGGCCGGATAAATTCCAAATGCCGCGGATTCTTATCGAGCGTTTATTTTTAAGTGAACGGCTTTTCTCGCAGTGAAAAGTGATTCGGTTTATGGTTTTGTTACTGCGTTTTACTATCCCAATTTGTTCAGTTTTTGAAATGGACATGCGGGCTTTTGAGAGTTCTATTTGAGCTTTGAGCCAGGCTTTGGTAGACTGTTAAATTGATTGTATGTCAGTCAGTTGAACTGAGTGTTTTGTATGCGAGTGGAATGAGTGGTTTTTCTCTGTTGTTTGAGGTTTCAAGCTACGGTACAATCATTTGAAATATCTTAGTTGCATGTCCATCGTTTTGCTGGATTCTTTTCCTTTAATTTTCCTAAAGAAGGCCACTCATCCCAATGACACACGAACCTTCCAGTTCATCTAACTGAAGTACAATCAGTTTTACGGTCTACCACCACAGCCTAGCTCAAAGCAAAAATCTAATTCTTACAAAATCACGCGCTGTAAAGTCCATATTTTTAATAGTATTAATCATTTTAAAGTTACCAATGACGTATAAAATACCACAAATCGTGTAGGTTAATGATATTACCGGTCGTCGTTAACCGCACAAAGAGTTAACAACAAGAAAAACTAAGGAAATAAGCCAGAAAAAATCCAAGCTAAAGGCGAACATTTTATAGCATCCCGAAGATTGTCGACCGTTCCCTCCTCATGACAATCCAAGGAAATTCAAATCCATTGTATAATAAGCCACGACCAAGTTGTTTCTGAAATAATGTCTGAGAGTACTCAGGATCTGTATTTTAACAGCCGGTTGGGGCGCTAACTCGGCTTCTAACTAATAAAACAGCTCTGTTCGGATCTTTAAAACCCTAAAACGGGACCTCTGAGGATTTTAATTGCTTACAATATATTTATATGGGCAGTTTACTTAAGCAATAAAGAGTTATCTGTAGGTTCGTCGTGTGATTGGGAATTTTCAAGTTGGTTATTAATTTAGTTTGGATTAACAAGAAAATGCAAAATGATGTTTGAAAATGGCGAATTCTCGAACCCTTTTTTATTCAGAGAATAAGAAGAAAATTGAAAAAGAGAAACTTAATTAGAGTATCGTCGCGAAGCCCTCGGGGCGCACGTTCGGGAAGCCGACTTTCTGTTGAAAGATTACGTTTATAATATCTCATTGTTTCAGGTAGCCTAGCGGTAGTCCAAAATACATTAGGATTTCCCCTCTAAGTTGACGATAGTGCATAATAAACTCTGCACATTATTGTTATGTTCCTTTGTGCCTATGACTTAAGAAGACGTTTGGACAGAAGCTAGGCAGACACATTGAATGCAAATTATGTACCACGAGTAGTTAGGAGTGGTCTGCTGTGCTATACCAAAGGATGATATATACCATATACCTATATCTTATGTATGGATGTAAGTTAGGTTTTATGATTTAACTTTATCGGTTTAAAACAAACTTAAGTCTAAGTTGCAGGTGGAATCTGCGTATACTTACGAGTACCGTTCGAAATTTGGCTGCTAGGAACCACACACCATTCACCTAGCCATATCTTAGTTGGTAGATTGCACAACTTCGTTAAGTTGGTGGCATATTTCTGTTTGTTAACTTCTGAACTTTTAATTATGCCAATTTTGCATGTATTTAATTGCGATATTTAATGATTGCATCAGTCGATTGTCATTTTTAAATAGAATGGACACCATTAGTTTTTAGGGTTCCGTATCCGAAGGGTCCAAACGGAACCTTATTGCTGTCACTCACGTGTCTGTTTGTTCGTCTGTCACACAGGTTTAACAGCCAAACGTGATGAGCTACAGTCTTAAATTTTTCACAGTATAAGCATTTTGTTAACCCAAAGCCATACAAATTGTTAAAAAAAAATTAAAAAAGTTTTAAGGGAAATACAGAAAAAGAGAGGCATGAAACAAAAAAATTACCCGTCTGACCGAGTGGGCTATCGTTGTTTAGAGCTCGTTGTGTAGATAAATCCGTCCGTCGTTCCGTTTTGCTTTAAACACAAAGGAATTAGAACCCAACAAAATCAGTTTTTTTACAAAATTTTGTTCCTAAGAGTTTTTAACTTTCTATTGACCTATGAACTTTAAATTTGGTGATAATGTTTACTATTGCATATTTACCAACAAATACCAATATATTGATAAATCAGAATTTTTCCTTGATATTCCTTAAAAAAATTTATTACAACCAACTTGATTTAGCGGTTTGGTATGTATAACCCAAAATGTGCGAAGTCCGAAATGCTCTTGGCCGGTTTTTTATTGCTCTACAAAATTCGTGGGCAGTCAACTACAACAAAGTTATACTATATCGTATATGAGTGAAATTTAAATTTTTAAGCTATCTTCGGGTACTGTAATAATCTTATTTCTATTGTGTGACCGTCGCGTCGCCCATCATCATCATCATCATATCAACCGAAAGACGTCCACAGCTGGACATAGGCATCCCCCAAGCGTCGCCACACTGACCGGTCCCTTGCGTCCCGCAACCAGCGGTCACAGCGTCATCGGTCCACCTGGTCGGAGGCCTTCCAACGCAACGTCTTCCGGTTCGCGGTTTCCACACCAGAACCTTTCGCGTAGCTCAATATATTCTAATTAGAAATAAGCTTTTTCTCATATAAGTGAATGTAATTCTTTTTGAGAAATAAAGTTCTAATAGCATAATTGAAGTATAAAAATTTCACTTTTAAAAGGTCAGTTGATCCTTAATTATAAAAATTGTTTCCTGCACAAACGAACCAAAACAGTGTGAAAGTTTTATCCTTTGTAAAAACATTTGCCCTCAATTAGTGGGAGCTGCATTTGTTTTCTCAAACAAAACGTTCTCGCTTGCTCTGTTCAAGAAGTTCCAGCAAATTGTTTTACTGAGAACTTAACTGAAAAGTACGCTAAAGGATTCAAACGGTATGATGGAATGAAAAGCAGTAGGTTTTTGTTAAAAACGTTTTCTCTGATTGCCTTCAAATAAAAGACTTCTTCTTCTAGCTTTTTTTTTGCAACTTTACAAGCTTTCCTAAGCGGCAATTTAAAGGGCACGCTTTTAACCTTGTTTCGCATGTCACCTGTTGTAGACTTTCTTCTTTGTGGACTTTTAAAAGGACTAAGAAAACCTGCAGCCTAATTGCGTAAGGACAAAGGGTTTGAACGCCATCAATCGACCAATCACATGCGAGATGAAAGTCGCGATGAGGCTTTCCGTCATGTGATTGGTCGATACATGGCGGTCATCCCTTTGCCTTTCCAAATTCACTTATGAAATGAGGGTGCTGGACTTATATTTATTGTAAGTTTGAAATTGATCACCAGATCAAATCTTATCTGTATGAGAAGAGGCCTTTGCCCTGTATTGAGGCAGTTACCGGCTGGTATTTTATGTAGACACAGGAAAACATACATCCAAGAAAACACCATAACATCGATTGTACTTTCTCTTCCAGCAGACCCGCAGAACGAGAATTGGGTAAATAAATAAGTATCATAATCCTGCTCCTATATTAAACCTACGTCCAATTAAACGTTAATTCAAGTCTTGTTTCCCGGGCAAACTTACAACCAGTTAAACTATAACTACTGTGCTTAAACTTAACTTAATCTACAAACAGTGTAGTACTGAATTATAATGTTCTTAACTTATGTTATCTATTTTTCAGTGAAACTTTTAAAATTTTGCAATCTAGTAAATAAATAAATACTAAGTCAAATCAAAGCCCTCTTCTCTCCTACTTTTGCAGTGCCCGACAGGATCCACAATTTTCTAATTTTTTAACCTATCATCTTAGTTCACATGTGGAAGCAATAAATGTATTGAGTATTGAAACTAGGTATGATAAACAAGGTATTTGCTACACTGTAATATTTAGAATCTTGATTTAACCCCTTGTATGCCGTAATTAACTGATACAAATATAAAGCCATTTTGTGTTAATTGTCGTTTCATCGATATTTTTGCTAATCAGTTACAAAACAGTTGCTTTTTGCTTGTTGCTAAAGCCGTGTAATTTGCTTGTTGCTTTTCTGTACATTATTTGTGCTAAAGTATAGGTAGGTATCTCTAAAAGACAGCTGATTAAATACCCGTATCGGATTGAAACGAAACAGCAATTACGAGAAGCATTCCGATTCGAAAAGGAAAACGAATGAAACGGGAGAATTCAAGGAAATAAATTGATGCGAATGTTTTGCCAATCCACCTTGAGCAAACTTCGCGTCTCGTATGAGAAGAGGCCTTTGCTCTGCAGTTGGACAGTAAGGGCCGATTTCAGCAATGAAACTAATCGCGATTAGTTCAACTAAACTCAGTTTATACAAATTCAGCGTTCTGATTGGTAGTTTCTCAGCAGTCTCAACCAATCAGAACGCTGTAGTTGTTTAAAATGAGTTTAGTTGAACTAATTGCGAATTGATTCAATGATTAATTTAATAGATTGCGCTTGGGGGAGGCCTATGTCCAGCAGTGGACGTCTTTCGGCTGATATGATGATGGTGATGAATTGCGATTAGTTTCATTGGTATAATCGGCCCTAGTAGTATTATTTATTTATTGCATTAAAACCTACGTACTCAGTCAGATATATTTGAGCTACTTAACAGATATATAGGCACAGCATGCGGTTTCAATGAAAAGTGAAACAAAATTGTGTTTTTTTTTAGGAAATCTCTTTTTAATAGCTGGTTCTCAAATTATTATTTTTGTGAATATTAACGTAAAATAAATAGGCGGTAGGAATCGGCATGAGCTTTGTTCCCGGATTATTGAGATAATGTTAATTGTTTATTTAGACAAAGTAATTAGAAACAAAAAAGATAAAATAATTTTCAGGTAAAATAATATGGTTTTCCTTGTATAATTTTCTTGTTTTTCGATAAATATTATTAAACACACACTAGTTTAACTATGTTCAGTGAACAAAAAATAAAGTCAACAGAGAGCAATTGCTCGCCTAAAATCACAGAATATCCAGCGCGATACGCTGGCAATCTGTCACTATTTGATAAAGCTATTGCTAACTCCATCCAGCATGTCCCTTGAAAAACAAGCATGCATTTGCTACAATTCCCAGTAATGTCCATCCACAGAAAAAACAGCTTGACATTCCTTGATTAAAACCAGACCAAACTGGACCTAACCTGTGCAATAGATCGTATCTTCTAGCAAAAGAAGCTAGATCCTTCAGCGCTTAATTATACAGAGTGGATGCACCACATCTGTTCTGGGTTCCACTAACAACAATAACATTGGTTGTACGAAAA
The DNA here is from genome assembly GCA_949775005.1 of Orthosia gothica. Taxonomy (NCBI): domain Eukaryota; kingdom Metazoa; phylum Arthropoda; class Insecta; order Lepidoptera; family Noctuidae; genus Orthosia; species Orthosia gothica. The sequence goes on along the minus strand of OX459045.1, from coordinate 25,158,000 downwards.
CCAATCTTTCTGCTACGACATAAAGGTCTGTGGTCTACCAGCCGCTGTAAATTAAACCGCCGACACTTTCAAACATTAATTACCGGAACACTGCCGCTGATTTCAGCGGATGATGAATAAACCGCGGTTTAAAAGCGGACACCTTCATTTTGTGTGTTGCTAGTTATATTATTTTAATTATGTTCTTGAATGTACAATGTGGTGGATTGTGATGGAGATGTGTGATTGTTATTAAAAAGATGTTGAAACGTGCTTGGGAGTTTTATAAAAGCTTCTTCCTTCATCCAAAACCCCTAAAAAATACTGGTTTGTAAAAGTACCATTGACGGGTAAACACAAGCTTATCATTACAGAGAAAACAGTGGCGATTTCAGATTTATTTCTATTAACAAAATTCAAAATATTACACCTTATGTAAGAGCCGAGCCGAGCTGAGATAGGAGGCCTGTTGTTCTCGCACTGGGTATTTTTTTTATTATTGTTGCATTTTTTTGTTTTTCCTTATTTCTCGTGTCTCTTGTCACAAATAAATATTTTTCTTTATGTAGAGAAAGTTCTTTAGTTTTTTTACAGATACCAATGAGAAAATGGAGCCCTTATACATAGTATCACTCGTATCACCAAATATTTTTCAATGATCATTGAAAATAAAAAACCTTGCAGAACTTTCTCTTCTTATTTGGTCTAGTTATCCTGTTGAGTGCTTTTTGGGAATTTTGGTTCCCAATACAATTGTTTTTTCTGTCGTGTCTGCTAATTAGCACTCAAGGGATTATCACTAATTAATAAATGCATTTTCTTTATTTCTTTTCTTTAATTGATATTCCTATTTGGTCCCTTGAAAATCAAATCATTAGCAAAATACAATTTGGAAAACATTGACACCTGTGCTCCATTTTAGAGACGCACGAAATTGATGAAATGATGAACAGTTCGGTCTCGTCAATTCCGCTTTGACGTTTCCGTGAGTGAGCTTTGAATTAGAACTCCATTTTCCATTACCGGTACTAATGTGACTACATTAGTGACTCAATAAGCAACGGGGAATTCTGTTGCATTCACATTCAGTAGTTCCAATGTTTTGTAATTTAGTGAAAAATTTCTTAGGTGTAATATAGACTTGATGTTATGCGTTTTCTAGGAAACAAACTAGTGTTTATTTATTTATTTCATTAAGGATTATCAACGAATGGTACGTAACAAAACGCTTTTACATAATTTAAAATTTTAGCACCCTGCGTTATCCTGTAATGGAAACTCAATTATAGGACACCACAACTTACAGATTATCATTACATGCTCTACATAATTAATTAATAAATAATTCACATTGTATGAAGTTGTTTAACATCAGTTTTGATTGATATTGCTTTTCGATGCCCAGTATCATCAGCATTAGCCGAATGACGTCAACTGCTGGACATAAGCCGGAACGAACGGTACAACGAATATTAAGTCAACATTAATTTATGGTTTCTGATACAATTCTATAAATTTTATTGAATTGTATCAGAAACCATAAATTCAATCACGGTAACACTTGTAATAAAATAAAGATTTAAAACCCTAAACTCGATTACAAAGAGGGTTTATCTATAAAAAAGTTTGCTTTAGATGCCATAGGTTGCTACCCACAACCTTTTGTACCGACTTTCATATTGTAACGTATTGGGTACATTTGTTGTAAATGTTTTCATTTTTGTATTGTAACAATCCTATTTAATTATTATTTGAGTAAACATTGCCCTTATAGGTAGGAACCACGTAAACGCCCAAGTAACATTCACTGAGACATTAGATAAGTATGAATATTTTTGGTAATGGTCTTTTATTATTTTTGTTTTGGCGGTGGACCTGAGATACTAGCAGTGCAGTCTAGTTAGACATCCCTTTTACTTAAACAAGAGCTGTCCACGTATAGTAGAGTCGACATCAGAAAAAAGACTAGCACAACACAACATTGCGGTGTTTTTTAACGGTGTAAATTCAGATTGATTGATAGATGTACCGACACACGATGTGATGCAGTGGCTAAGGAATAAAGGGTCGAATTTTTACAATATATAAAATTGAATAAAAATATATATCAAAATGATTGTAAAAAGAAAATGAAGATGCAGCGCGAAACATTTCATAGCGTAAGCGTAGATGGTTTGAGAGGATGAATTAAAGGGTATTAACTAGGCAGACGTAAGTGGAACCGGTTTATGCACGGATCATAGGACCCAAACACAAAACCGCGGTGCGATGTTGCATTGTAAAAATCTACGAGCTTGTTGCTGTTTATTGCTTACATTGAATTTCTTCGTTGGGAATTCGCATCACGTCAATTCGCAGTTTTATGTTTGTTTATGTGCTTTAAAAAGGCTAGGTGCACAGTACTCACAATCGGCGTGCCTATATATGACAAGTCCCAAATTTCTCAGCTCAAAATTATCGCATTTAGGGTTAAACTATAATAAGGATCGTAGTAAGAGGGGTTCTGTAGTTTCTGCCCACCTCTATGAGAAAAAGAAGTGAGATAAATATATATCCAAATTGTTATCGGTAGCAAAACAATATGAAAGTCAATACAATATATTGTGCATTTCAGTTGTAAGCTGTGGTGTCCTCACCACAGACAAGTTAATTCGTATTATTTCATGGGTCTCACACATTAATTGAGTTGTCGGATTTGTAACGTTTCCTCCCCACATAAATAAATGGCGGTGCCTTCATTTTTGTTCACGTTATTAGTAGAACTTGAGCTGAATAAACTGTGTTGTGTACTGAAGTTACTGATTACTTTAAGATCTGCTTAGATATAATAGAGTTTTTGAAATAAAAGACGAAACATATTTCATAACCTTAGAGCTTAAAATGTCCATATAAAACGTGATATTCATTATTAAAATGCGAAAGTTTGTATGTTTGTGTTTCATTCAAGCAAAAACGGCTGAACTGATTTGACTAACTGGAAGTGGATTAACGGGTCAAAACTTGCAACTGAATTTTAAAGCAGTTATCCTCAACCGATTAAGATGAAATTTTGCATTCACGTTTGGTTTGGATGACAATGCACGATAAGCTAAAAAGCTTGTTTCAAAAAAGTTTTCTTTTGTTGGTTAAAAATATTATCTTGACAACACACAATCAAGTTAACCATCATGACATCTATGAATATGTGTTTGTTGACTTATCATCATCATCACCATCTACCTTTGTTCCATGTTACTTGGGGTCGGCGCAACTAGTTCTTCCATTCTCCTCTGTCAACTATCACGTTATCATTTTTCACAACATCAACTCATCAGCTACGAGTATGTCCACTTATACGCTGTGCTTGTCCCAAACAGTCACTGAATTACCATTATAATGTAGATTAGTTGGTTACGGTCATTGGGATAATTGCCCATTATTACATCAACCACGGTTGGCTTCTGTCATGGGATTTTGTTAAGTGCACTGATGGCATGACACTGATGGCACTGAGTGCACTGATGGAATGTACTCGTAAGTAATGAACCATTACTTACATTGTAGCTAGCAAGCACGTAATATGTAGCTAGCAAGTCGACCTCCGAAATAGATAAAAGCCAGACGATGACCTACATACACTGTACCTTTGTACCGTATATTTCAACAATAAAAAAATGGTTTCCGCTCCAACTAAAACCGTAAGTTTTGTTTATTCATCTTCTCCTCTCGGGCCAGTTGAAACAACATCAATAAGTTATCCACGATATCCTAACTTGATTTTATTACGAGATCAAATTGGTCGTCAACAAAAAACTTTTTACAAAGTAACCTTCTTTTATTGACGTTGTTTATTTTGAAAGGATGCCTCTCTATCCTAACTGTAATAAGATTTACTAGGAGTAGGGACTTTATTTAATTTCAAGTTCAACCTTCGGGGAAGGCATGTGACGACGTTGAGCCGTTTTTAAGTCCGTATAAGAAGGTTCGTTATTATTTTGATCAGGCTTTTCTTGGCCTAATCGAGATCTTTTTATATTTCTTTTTGGTTTGACCATTCTGAAGCCAGTTTTAATAATCTTCAACATCGTTATCACTTTGAATGATCTGCTTCATTTTCCTTTAAATCATTTGTATGTAATATTTTCTCTCGTTATATTGTAAATCCTCATAAACTATTTGCAAATGCATAACTGCAATAAGTACGAAACTATTCCATAACTTAGTAACACAGATGACTGTTCCAGAACAATAACATCACAAGACGCTGCGCTGAGTTCAACAGACGTGCACAATCTAATAGCTTTACAACACCCGAACCATAACAACTAGTTCCGAAGTCACTTTTGACTTGAAGTCAAAGTAGTGATCATGACTGTTCAATATATCTTTAATGCAGGCAATTCAAAACTTTGACCTCCACAAATATAATTTATTCCAAAGCTATGTATGTTCTCATTACAGCTTATTTAGGAGTACTGACTCCATAAATATTCAAATAAGGGCCGCCAAGGCAACATACTATAAAAGGATCACAATAAAATTATGATATGCCTATAGAGTCCACAGACAAAGATAGATTTTGTACTTGGATAAAATAAATGAACCTTGCACACAAACAAAAACAACTTGCGGTTTTTATTAAACTTACATTTGATTTATTTTTTCATCGTATTCAATTTGAATGGCCACTATAAACCAACTAGACTATCTTCAAAAGTATTTTTCACAGTAGAGGTATTCAAGGTTCAATAGTGCATGTAAGTTTAAAAATGTCCTCGATAAAAGCATATTAAACTAACGATATATATACGCCCTGACTGCAAGATGGAGATCGTCAATAGGCAGTGAACCGACTTATTGCACAAACTGGACTTCACTAAAGTAGTTTAGCGTAAAAATTGATTATTGATGCCATCATAATATAATTGGAAAACGTTTTATGGAATCTTACTAAACGGACCGAACAAATTGAACGGATTGTAAAACATAAGGGGTCCTAGAATCGCTCCTTGGGGAACCCTTTCAATTCGAAGCATTATTTCCAAATTCTGTTGATTTTTATTCTATAGTTTTGCTGCTTTGCACTAGTTTATAATCTACAGTAAATTAAACCTATCGAAAGTTTTCATTACTCACCTGAATGCGAAATGCCCATTAATTACCGCACCGACTATTTGATTAATACTGTTAATTTGCTCTGAATCTGACCGTATGGAGTTATATTTAACAGAAACACAACATTTGTATGTGGTAAAATTCAGTGGCTTTTAGTACTTATTTCATTGTTTATATCATACATTTTGTGGTGTTGGAAATGTGAGATTCATTCAAACACTGTGTTTAGTCCGTTTGTTGTTTCTAATTACAGTTTCGGTATCACAATTGTATTCAATTTGGGTGTTGGTAGCTAATTCGGTTTAATAATTGCTTTATTGTCATCGCTAATGTGTGTAGGACTATTAATTCGTTCTCTAGGTATTGTGAGATTTATTAGGTAAACGTTAAACGTTGCATAACATGTTAATATTGACATCAATCATTTTTATTCATCCAAATTGAAATAAACGCTATTGCTCACTTTCAGTATACAAAATAGAATTTTATAGCGTGGTTACGTATTTCACTTCTTCCATTACGGTTATTCCGCAAATGACTTCAAGATTATACAACAACGAGTAACATTTTTATGTGCCTAAATAATTTTGCTGAACAAAAACAAAGTATTCTGAAGTTCACTTATTTTATGATGAGCTAGTGTCTAAACTCAAGAGATAGTAGGTAATTTCTAGAATGTCTAAGCATTTTATGTATTTCCTACCTTTTAGAGTTTATTAGAGGCTCCACAATAATAACTAATGATATAAGTTGGTACATAATGGGTTGTTAAACTAATTTAGCGCCATTTTGTTTTATTATAACTTTTGATGGCGTGACATTATATAGGACTTTCATTGTTTACAGCGTACAAAAGAGTAATTTAATTATTTAGTTATTTGTATTTTCAGATGTAATAGAGACCGGTTTACTTTGCAATTATTATGTCATGAAAAAGATAGCACCTTTTGCTACCATAGTGATCAAGAGTTTTGAAGATATATACCATATTAATTTGTCTGGTACCTAATCTATTTAACTTTTAGTAATGTCGGCAAATCTGCCGAAAATACTTTTTAGGATAAAAGTAAACTGAAATAAAAATAGAGACAGCCAAGAGAAAAGCGTACAAAATATGATGTAAATAGCAAGGAAGGAAGTGAACACTGAGATGAAGACAGATAAAAATGCATGGCAGAAAATGTCATACTACGACAGTGCCGTAAGAAATAGTTACATGGTTATAGTATGAACAACTCCTTAAAGAAACGACCACCCAATAAAATAATTATCACAATTTGGAAGATCATTAATAAAATTATGAATGAAGGCGACGAACCGACCACCCATTCATTACCAACCTATCACCTAAGATTAATTGTTGTGTAGGAACGACGAGCCGTAAGTACTGGCAAAATACTCGTATAGTAGATAATTATAAGGATAATAACTTACATTCCGTATTGTAGATAACGTGAGAAATGTATCACCCGTTATTGTAATATTTGTTGTTTTGTGGAGAATGTGATGTTAATATTGAAATAGGACAGTAAAGGTAACTATGATGTGTTGTTTTTGTTTGGAAAGGACGATGGAAACGATGCTGTTGAATGGCTAAACAACAATTTTCAAGATCACTTACAGTATCTTACTGGAGTATACAATAAATCCTTCCTCCGAGCTCGTTTGTTCTTGTGAATCTCCATTCAAGCATGTCAGTTTAGGTAAAAGTGATGTGGAAGCGCTGTTCCTGTCAGTGTTTGTTCACTCCAGGCAATTAAGAAGAGCCAGGGATGAAAAACTAAACTACTCGCGATAAGCTGCCTTACTGTTAAGAATCTCTGAAATAATAAAGACACAATGTTGAATTTGAAGCAGATGCCAATTGGTGAAAGAGTGCTTTAGTGGCACTACGCAGTAACACTAACCGTTAACGAACCGTTTGCGTAAAATTAAGATAGACTAGATATAAGACCGCTATCGTGGCTTGTATCTATTCTTTAACTTTGAAGAGACATCAAAGACACAGCTGCAAAGTAATAGTACTATGAAATAAACTTATCTATAATATAGTTGTAACCTTAGCAACCCCACTGAATTGGTTGTACTTTCTTTCGTTCATTTTCTAGACCCTTTCCTGATCCTGTTTGTAGTCTTTTGTGCCTAGAGATACAAAGTGTGTATTAACAGATTGTGTATCTCTATTGATCTCTACAATAACGTTATTGAAGAGATCAAAGGAGAGACTAGCCTTATCTACCGATTACGTATTGTTTATTTTATCAAAGTTAAACTTTTGAGCCGAAGCTACGGCAAACAAACCATGAAAATTACTGCCTGATTGTATGTTTCCTGTAAACTCGAGCGATTGTTTTTTGTTGGAATAAAAACATTTGACCGGGTTGGGAGCCAAGTTTTGTGCGTATTGTTTTATAACCACGTATACAGTAAATTATAACGTTTTGTTTGAGATAAGGGCCTTCAATTGACCGAAACTTTGCACAAAAAGGTTTGTCTGAATAATATTTATAGGTTTATTTCTTGTTCGAAACAATTTGCCGCTCAGTTACGCCGACTCCGTATAATTTGTCAGCTGAATGCACTTTTACTCTGTTGCCAAATGATTAAAGCAACCATTAAATCAAGTTAAAATAAAATGGTCGGAAAGCGTAGTCTTTATATGTTTTTTGGTTGTTTTCAGTTAAGTGCCCTTGAAAGGAGATATTGAAACGTTTTTGTCTCGTAAAACGTTTAGTGTTTTCAATTTTATTGTGGTCGTTCATAAAGTAAATTTCTATTCTCTGAAATTATTCACTTTTTATTTTTTTTTTGTGACCGGGAAATAGAACAAACAATTTACTGAAACCCGATCTTGCTGTTTTTATGCATCACAACCTGAAAAGCTTTATCTTCACAAGTAAAATTTAAAAAAGAAATATGCTATCTACATAATTTATTTAGTAGTTGACACGCTTCGATCGACAATCTATAGAACACGTAATTATGTCACGATATCTTGCGAAAATCTCCCGATTCAAACAGTAAACGGCCCATAACTTTTGAACAGCTAAACCAATTTTCATTTAACATAGCTAAGAACAATATCGAAAAACCATTCAAAAAAAAAAAACGATACAAAATCGGTTCATCCTTTTAAGAGCTATGATGCCACAGATAGGTAGAGTGTAAATCATTATTGCGAAACACAAACACAGACGTCCAACTTATAACACCCTCTTTTTCCGCCGTGGTTTAAAAATATGAACATATGATAGAAAATTTTCCTCCATTTCACTTTTATACCAAAGCCAAGCCATTTCGCTGTCTCGAATTGCCTCGAAGCTTACTCGCGCGTAAGGAACAAAAACGTGCAGAATTAGTATAAGTTCAACTAGCAAAGCCACGTTCTAAACTTATAACTAAGCTTGAAATTAAAGAAAATCATAGGACGTTTTCCTTATCGTTCCTAGCAGCATAGAAGTTTCTGAAGGCATTTCCACCTTCTAGAACGACCTAGAACTAGCTTGCTGTCACATTGAACTATAAAGTTTTAACTTAATGTTCAAAAGCATATTGCTTTTCGTGCTTGTAGCCATACTGGCGCAAGTTTAGACCGTTGCTCTGACGAAATGGGCTCGTAGTATTGCAGGAACAAATGGTGAGTCGCGGAACCCTGAGAATGAATCTGACTGACTTTTACAACCTAAAGTTTTTTTGTTTATTTTTATATGTGTGTATAAGGTATCTCTGGAACTATTTCGATTACGAACTTCTTGTCCCGGAAAAATGCATAGTTCCTGTGGGATACGAAAGCAATGCTCCGGGCAAAGGCATGTTAGGGATATTTTTATAAATAACTAGATGCCGCCCGCGGCTCCGCCCGCGTTGCTTTAGTAGTTCTCTCTATATCTTTATAAATTACAGCCTATTTGATATTCTGATGTATAAGCTATATTTCCGTAAGGTTTTATCAAAATCAGTTCAGTAGTTTTTGCGTGAAAGAGTAACAAACATCCATCCATCCATCCATCCTCACAATCTTTCACGTTTATAATAGTAGCAGGAATAGTTGATTTTTAAATACCAGTCAATTTTAATCTGGACACCAACAACAAACTTAAATTCTCTTTCATTAACTGGTAACTTAAATCAAATCACATTTTCACGATTCTTTGACGACTCTTCGAACGACGAAACTCTTTCAAACACGAATAGAAAGAGTACAATGGGAAATTTAACACTCAAGGATAATTTTAAGCCCTTTGGAAGTTTTTGTTTGCCCTTGTCTTCGTCAGTCCCGTTCCCCAGGATACCGAAATCGGATTAAATATAAGAATAGAACTCATTAAATAGGCATTTCTCCCATTTTCAATTTAAAACGAAAATTAAGAATAACTTTCTCAGTTTTCTTCACAATAGACGTCTAACTAGAAAACAAATCAAAACCGTTGATGAATTATATTTATTTTGTAAATAGTTTAAAATAACATTTTTAAATATCAATCTTTTTAGGGTACCGTACCCAAAGGGTAAAAACGGGACCCTATTACTAAGACTCCGCGGTCCGTCTGTCTGTCTGTCTGTCCGTCTGTCTGTCTATCACCAGGCTGTATCTCATGAACCGTGATAGCTAGACAGTTGAAATTTTCAGAGATGATGTATTTCTGTTGCCGCTATAACAACAAATACTAAAAACAGAATAAAATAAATATTTAAGTGGGTCCCCCATACAATAAACGTGTTCTTCTTTGCGGTTTTTTGCGACAATGGGACGGAACCCTTCGTCTGCGAGTCCGACTCGCACTTGGCCTGTTTTTTTTGTAACTTTAAACTATATGAGGCCGGTATTTTCTGACTACTGTGAGGAGAAATACTGAAACATACGTTAAAGTACGTTAAAGTATCTGGAAAGCCATATAATTAAATTAAGGTCTTACAAATACGAGTACATAAACTGTGTGAATTATAGAATGGGATTAACTGCTGTGATAACGAATAATTCAGAAGTAAAGTCGAGGGCGGTCGCGGCTTTTGACAGAGAGTTACCGCGGCCCTGCGTATTTAGTAATTAGTATAAGTTCAACTAGCAAAGCCACGTTCTAAACTTATAACTAAGCTTGAAATTAAAGAAAATCATAGGACGTTTTCCTTATCGTTCCTAGCAGCATAGAAGTTTCTGAAGGCATTTCCACCTTCTAGAACGACCTAGAACTAGCTTGCTGTCACATTGAACTATAAAGTTTTAACTTAATGTTCAAAGCTTATTGCTTTTCGTGCTTGTAGCCATACTGGCGCAAGTTTAGACCGTTGCTCTGACGAAATGGGCTCGTAGTATTGCAGGAACAAATGGTGAGTCGCGGAACCCTGAGAATGAATCTGACTGACTTTTACAACCTAAAGTTTTTTTGTTTATTTTTTTATGTGTTTATAAGGTATCTCTGGAACTATTTCGATTACGAACTTCTTGTCCCGGAAAAATGCATAGTTCCTGTGGGATACGAAAGCAATGCTCCGGGCAAAGGCATGTTAGGGATATTTTTATAAATAACTAGATGCCGCCCGCGGCTCCGCCCGCGTTGCTTTAGTAGTTCTCTCTATATCTTTATAAATTACAGCCTATTTGATATTCTGATGTATAAGCTATATTTCCGTAAGGTTTTATCAAAATCAGTTCAGTAGTTTTTGCGTGAAAGAGTAACAAACATCCATCCATCCATCCATCCTCACAATCTTTCACGTTTATAATAGTAGCAGGAATAGTTGATTTTTAAATACCAGTCAATTTTAATCTGGACACCAACAACAAACTTAAATTCTCTTTCATTAACTGGTAACTTAAAGCAAATCACATTTTCACGATTCTTTGACGACTCTTCGAACGACGAAACTCTTTCAAACACGAATAGAAAGAGTACAATGGGAAATTTAACACTCAAGGATAATTTTAAGCCCTTTGGAAGTTTTGTTTGCTCTTGTCTTCGTCAGTCCCGTTCCCCAGGATACCGAAATCGGATTAAATATAAGAATAGAACTCATTAAATAGGCATTTCTCCCATTTTCAATTTAAAACGAAAATTAAGAATAACTTCCTCAGTTTTCTTCACAATAGACGTCTAACTAGAAAACAAATCAAAACCGTTGATGAATTATATTTATTTTGTAAATAGTTTAAAATAACATTTTTAAATATCAATCTTTTTAGGGTACCGTACCCAAAGGGTAAAAACGGGACCCTATTACTAAGACTCCGCGGTCCGTCTGTCTGTCTGTCTGTCCGTCTGTCTGTCTGTCACCAGGCTATATCTCATGAACCGTGATAGCTAGACAGTTGAAATTTTCAGAGATGATGTAATTCTGTTGCCGCTATAACAACAAATACTAAAAACAGAATAAAATAAATATTTAAGTGGGTCCCCCATACAATAAACGTGTTCTTCTTTGCGGTTTTTTGCGACAATGGGACGGAACCCTTCGTCTGCGAGTCCGACTCGCACTTGGCCTGTTTTTTTTGTAACTTTAAACTATATGAGGCCGGTATTTTCTGACTACTGTGAGGAGAAATTCTGAAACATACGTTAAAGTACGTTAAAGTATCTTGAAATCCATATAATTAAATTAAGGTCTTACAAATACGAGTACATAAACTGTGTGAATTATAGAATGGGGTTAACTGCTGTGATAACGAATAATTCAGAAGTAAAGTCGAGGGCGGTCGCGGCTTTTGACAGAGAGTTACCGCGGCCCTGCAACTGAAGGAACACACGGGTGGGTTTTAGTCAGTAAAAGTCTGACACGCCCTCCCGCTTCACCCAGAGCGGGCGAAGTCATTGGATGATTTCCTAAACCAAAACAGAAATACAGTAGACAATAAAATGTTGTGTAGATAACAAAAAAAAACTTTGTGTAATAGAAAATTCAATTTTCTTAACGCTAAAATGTTTTCTTTACGAAGCTTTTAGAAGCTCCATCATTCTTCTGAAACTTTTTCGATGCGCAAATCTTAGACCAAAGTGCGAATTACAGTTTCGTTAATTTCTTAGTTTTAGAACTTTTATATATTGTTTATTTTCATCTACGGAGAGATCAGGGTTAATTTAAAATGGAAATGGATGATGCTGAACGCCATTCGTCAACTATTAAGCGTGTAGATGAATATTCATATCAAACTGGGGCTCAAACATCACATGTACTTACTTGGCGCTTTATATTTCCTATGTGCTCTATGACATTTCACGCTTGTCTGCCAATTTTTATTCTGAATTTCTCACCAAAGTCAGTATGGCGATTTATCAAATGAACTAAGGTAGTCTTTTCAGAATAATCTGCATATATTCCTCATTTAGTCTATCTAACCAAGATAATGTTTGGTCTTTAAATGAGACTGTGACTTCTCAGTTTCTTTCGATTTTTTTTCAGATTTTTCGTTTACGAAAAATAAGTCTTATCTAATATCAAATATATATTTTTGATTTCCTATGTTGTATTAGTAATTGCTCGCTGATCTACCAAAATGTATGCTATAACTGCCAGTAAGGCCGTTTTATCTGGTTTAATTGTTCAAACTGGCGTTCGCCGGAGATACATTATCGGGTTAACAATAGAGTCTAACTAATTTAATTATGTAACGGTTGAATAACTGAGGCTAATTAAGGTCTGACCATCATTCCAATCAGCGGAACTCATTGACCTTTATGCAAAATATAACAGTTAACTGAGCTCATTATATCTTATATTATTGATTGGTGTTACTCTCTTTAAATGGGTCACCTAAAATCAAATTGAGAATTTTTAACTCTGATGCTGAATGAATCAAAGTATATAATTTGTATATGTAAAGAAGGCTTGTTCACTTAAGCTTAATGGTGGTCCCACACCACTGTTAAAAATGTTAAAAAATGTAAACATTTTCTAAACAAAAATTTGAATAAATTGCTGAAAAATGTTTTCATGTTAGATAATATTCGTAAACATTGTGTAATATAATAATATAATGTAGTAATGTTAGTAAACATCAGTGTAGGAGCACTGAAAATATTTAACAATTCATTGAAAAATAAACCTCACTGACGGACGAAATAGAATTATTATTTTTCATCCCAGGAAACATACCTATTATACAACGGATCAATGACACATTAATAATTACATTACAAGGTTATTCAATAGAGAAAATATGATATCTTCATATACGAGGTAGTACAAGAATCAATACCAATATAACATATAGCATAGAGCTCTCAAACTTCAGACGCAGGCAATGCCGATAGATACTGCCATTGTAGGAACATACATGCTACGAGTATGTATATAATACTTTGGAAAATAATGATCTCAACATGTAAGGATATCATTTGTTGTACATTTGTGTATTATTCTGATTCTTGACCACGTTCCAGTTATTAAAGCTGTCTAAGCAAATATTGAGGTAGGTAAGTGGAATAATTGAAAGTGAAACAACAATTATATTAAAAATTCCGGTATATACCAATGCATTTTGAAATAATACTTTATTGATGTTAAAAAAAACTACAGGCACATCTCATACATGGTACTTTATGGTAGAAACAATCATAATAACCGATTACCAGTGATCGGAATAGGTAGAGCTGATTAGATTGAGATTACACATGAAAATTACGGTCCCATATATAGCTACATAATTAAAGTTCTGTATTTTATTTGTAGAGTGTTTAAATTAAATAGCATACACCACAAGAACAAATTCCCACCAAAAGCCTTTTAACATTTTCTTGTTCCTGAACGAATTCCGATCTTTTCTTAAACAAGAAAACTTAGTGAGATGATCAATCACTCTTACTCATAAAAAAGTTAACTCTTTTATGTTTTTTTTCCTCTTGCTGTCGATTTACGTCAAAAATTAGTGATGGAATATTTACAACAACAGAGTAACAGAATAAACAATAATCACTTGGAGATTTAACTCGTTCCATAAAATTGGTGAAATTGATTCTACATATATTTGGATTTTCTGACATTTGAGTGATTTCTAAACTGAAGTGGAATTGGAGATAATCCTCTGAGGTACATTACGCTTGAAAGTCCCCACTATACATCAGACAAATCCCTATAAATACAATATAATACTTATTTGTAAGCTTTTGATATCGGGCAACCCAGTCAAACATATGAGCGAAAAGAGGGGTGGAAGCGGACGATAAATCGGTTAGTGTGCTGAAATTATTTACTGGTCAGTATTAATATTTACATTTAAAAGTGAAGCGTGGTTACGCATTATGATATAAAAATCGGTGTGATATCTTTTTTCGCATATGTGTTTTTATTTGTGCAAGCTGATTACCCCAAATCCACTCCAATTTTGCAACGAACTCCGAAAGTTAGCTTTTTTTGTTGAATAAATAGGCCTCAGGGCTTCTTCTTACGTCTTTGCCTCACGAATGTTTTTTTGTTTTCCTTTTCAGGAAAGTTTGCCCCAACTTGTAAAAGTTTTTCATGATACAAGTCGCTGAAGACAAACCAGCACGAAAATGACTCAACGAACATAATAAACCAATATACGACAAAAACACAACTATCCAGGACGGATGCGATAATCTATGGTCGCGACACTACAAAATTGCGGTACACGGATATTTGCGGCGGGAAAAAAAGGCAAAAAGAGGAATACGCACAGTAGCTTATAAATCTCGACGAGTGAGATAACGCGAAACGAATAGTAGCTCTAGTGTCACACCGAATTGTTTCACAGTCAGAAAATGGGCTTGTTTATGTTTTGGAATGACTATAAATTTCTGTCCCTAGGACAGTCTTCGAATTTAGATGAGATTTGTCAGAAACTAACGTATTGGAGATAAGAAAACGTACGCTGTTTACGAAGTGATTTTAGTTTTTGAAGGTCCATTAACTTGAATTTTAATTTAGGTTCTTATCTGTTTAAAATTATTTTATTCTGTTATTACATCGATTCGGTTTAAAGTTCATCGTCACAAGTTTCGTGAAAGTTACTTTCATGAAACTCTATAAAATATTTATAGCAGCCTTTGTGTAAGAGATTTATTGCCAGTTTATTACGAACTCTTTAAATTTTGTGCTGGTATCTGCTTTTTGCACTTCAGTTTATCTATTCAATTCTGGAAAAAAATTCAGTGATTAATATTTTTGAAAGATTGTTAAAACTCTTTTTTTAAGGTTGGGTAAAATGTTATTAAATTATCATTTCTTTTACACAAGCAAAAACTTCATTAATGAAAACGATTTGCTTTAGGACAACAAAAAAAACAACGAAAATTGCTGAAAAAAATCCCATTCAAATATATCTAACTAAATGGTTCTACATAAAAATTGGGATGAGAAATTAAATTGATCGAATTTTTCTAACAAGCGAATATGAATGAAAAGAGGGGAGAGAGAGCAAACAATGGTTTTGTAAGCCTTATGAATAGTCGCCGAGTGTTGAAAGAATAATTGGCTCTTTTGTTTTTGCCCCGGACATGCCTATTCATCAATACGTAGACGTGTTTCAATCTCCGTCAGCTTTTGTTTTAATTTATCCCGTTGGAATATCAATCTGGATAAACTGGACTTGCTGAGTGCACGCTTTTTAATTTTAAATGTTTGATTGGAGCCCGTTTGTTTTATTGTTTTTACAAATTATAGTTAGGTTGGGACCATATAAAACTTGGCAAATAGAATATCTTAATGAACTTTTGCAAGGATCCTTTGCCCAGGTTGTTTTAAGGTTATCCTAGAGAATTTATGGCATATGCTAAAAAAAGAATAAGAGAAAATAAAAAGTACATTCGCACACGCTAAAAATAGGTTTTATATGTATAATAAATAGACAAGTATTTGGACTTGGTAGCGTGCGCATACAATTTTACTATCAGCAGACGGCATAAATGCACATTACGTCGCAAACTGTCCCTGTTCCAACCTTTAACCTTTAGATCTCTGTCAGTACCTATAGGTAGTCCCTCAGGAGAAGAGATGTCGTCTTCGTACGGGGAACGTCAGCGAGTATAGTCGGTTTACGGCCCGTCTCGACCTAACAAGATGCCCGTCGACCGTTACACCAATTTATTACACCCTTAGAAGGGATTTATACTTTTTGTGGTAGTTTCTATCCGTGGCACGATGTAGGTCCGTAACGTATTATCTACGAGAGTGGCTCATTTTGTCTCTGGCAGCTGTGGGCGGCATCTGGTGCTGATGTCTTGTGTCCGGTGGTTAGTGAGACCCATTTAGGGTGACAACTAAAGAGTGATGTTCTAGTGCGGAGTCAGTTATGATAAGTTTAGTTGGGTTAAGTTAAGTTGTTACTTTATTATTGATCAAATCAAAACATGACTTTTGTTTTTTCGTGAAATAAGTAAAACATTCTAGATATAATTTGTGTAAGTAGAACAATCATCCCTACGGTGGATAAGAATACAACCAAGAGAACAGAGCACCACTCAAAAATTACCTAATAAAACAGCATCCATTAACAAGGAATTTCTTCTCATGAATAAGCATAAACGCACTATTAATTAATATCAGGGTTACTGTGCAACGGGCACAACGAGGACAGCTCTGAAGTACAAGGGGAAAGTTTTTCAGTGGTTTCAAGAAGTTGGCGATGCGCCACGACAAGCACGTCGTAAGCCCAGGGTTGTCATATCCGAAAAAGAGGCAAAAGAAAGCCACGTGAATTGTTGTACAGACAAAAATGGAATGCAGAAGCATGGACACGTATTTTTTTGAGCAAAATAGGCACTACTGTTTAACGGCTCGTGCATTTTGTTGCCAAGCAATGATACTGGTTCGTTTGAAAATTAAGATACTGTGCAATAAAAATCAGGCTAAGGGAAAACATTTACTTTTTGGCAGGTTGAATTTTAGTATCATTTTTCCTTTTGTGCGTTGGGTTTTATTTGTAAAGAAAATCGCAACATTAGCACGTATATTTTTATTACAACGAAGTGAAATATAGCAAGTATCTAATTGAGTATGCAAGGCTTGTTTCGCCATCATCTGCTACTCGGAGCAGATTGATTAATTAACATAATCCCGACATTTTTGATACATGGCCCCGGGTTAAAGTGGAAACTAGAGCGCAGCCGAGCACTTGGTGACAACCCTGCGTGACGGCGCGATATCTCGCCTGATGACGTCACTTTTATGTTCCATGGAATAAGGATTTATTAACTCCACGATAAAGTATATTAATTATAACAGTAAATGCTTTATTAGGGAAACTAATTTAAAACTACGAAACTGCTTTGCAAGGGAATTGGGAGCAAAACTTTGGAAGTCAGAATTGCCTATTAAGCATTCATACAAGAATTGTCCATGTTCAATGATGATGTTACATGTAAGTTACTTAACAAACGGAATAGTTAAGGGCTCAGAATTTAACTTACAACAGAGATTATTTTAAATTTTATACATCGTGTATTTTATTTTCACGGTCCCGGTATACGTCATTTACAGACCCCATTAACCATGTACTGTTTACGTAAAATAAAATACTTTTTTAAGCAAGCTGTGGTTCCCATTGTCGCTCCCTGCAGAAAGGCGCCACATGACGCCGTTTGCCTTTGTCTAGTCCCTTTGTGACAAATATTTTGGTGCATTACACTTACAAGCTTTATTTTATGGAAAATAAATATCATATTTTCTTTCAGTTTTTTTTTTATCTTTGTTATGGTGAAATTGCTTTTTCTAAGAGGCTTATAATGTTTATGTTGCTTGGGATTTCGTAAAATGGTAACGTTTAATCTTGAAGATCTTTAAATACGACAATGTTTAATGTAGATTGTTGTGAAATATATTTTCCGCCTTTGTATTCCTTTCTCTTCATTCTGAGTTTTCACGGTACTGTTTCGTGCCTCAGTGATTTTTCTAAAGGACCAGTTAGTTTTAGTTAGACGCTACTAAAACAAATGGTTTTCAAAAGTCCTCTAATATTCTCTTATCTGCAAACAATCCTCATCAATTTATCCCGAATTTTACTATGCTAAATTAATTGTTTTATTGTTATTTTATTTATTTATTTTTATAATATACTCTGCATTGTATTTTTTTTCTATTTTATCGCTAATGTTATGGACGGATAGGTGGCCCCTGTATCACAGGAAGTTTTATTTCAATATTGCCCCACAATGGGAAACGAGTGAAGAGTGCTTATAAAAACATGAATAGCCTTTTTCCTCCTTTAAGAGGAATTGAAGAGAGCAATAGTTATTTCAATTAAAATCGAATAACAAGTAAAATATCGCAAAACTATGGGCCAGATACCGAAATGACGAATAGTATCGATAAAATGGAAGTTATGGACAAAGTAAAGCGATTATAGTTTTGAAGTTTCATTAATGCAGAAGATGGAGGATTGACCAAGGTTATTGAGGATCTAGACTTAGATTGGGTTTTCTTAAAAAATAAACCAATTTACCAAATCAGTTGAGCATAGTGAAAAGCGATAATAGGTACCTACTTACATGTATTGTTTTCATTTGTGTATCGTTATGAATATAAAAGAGGATGGGTGGAGCGGGAGAGGTAGACCAAAGGGAAGATGGATGGATTGTGTGAGAAGTAATATGAAAGAAAAGGGAGCCAGTGATAAAGTGACGGTTAAGAGGACCTAATTAATGGAATTGCGCCGACCCCGAGAAACATGCCATTTGTATTGTTTGTGAGATGATCTGAAAATCAATACATCTAATAAATCTGTAGAAAAGTCTTTTTGAACATCGAAAATATTCTCAAAAAAAATTGCCAGGGTGTTAGGATAACCAACAGAATCCATTGTGTGTGTTTTTTTGTATGTTTGTTACTCTTTTACGCAAAAAGTTCTTATAATTAGCACAGAGATACATAGGTTACTTTTTATCCCTATAATATGTTCCCTTGGGCTAATTTTCGTATTCACGCGGGCAAAGCCGCTGGATTCTGCTAGTATCCAATAAAATATGTAGGTACCATAGATACCATGATAGTTTTGACACGTCATGGTAAGGGGTCAGGTTGTCAAAATTATATATTGCGCAACGTTTTGGCAGCTGTCAATTGCGACTGTATCCGTTGCTTTAAACCGAAAAGCGAATAAAGCGCTGATCGTCAACGCTAAAAGCAGCATGTCTACTAAGGCCTTTAGGCTTTACGTAACACAACGAGCCCCCGTATTTCCTTCACCGAAACGACTTTCAAAAAGGTAACTTTCAGAAAAAGGCGCCGAAGAATCCGCTCTGTGAATACGTCGACGTTTTACCGGAAATTAGGGTCTCCTTACTGTAGATTGTTCAAATTAACAAGCGAAAGGTTACTGCGACTTGAATCGAATGAGGTTGGAAATAATTTACGAAGAAGGCAGCGTTTTTGTTATATTTTTTTTCTTTCTCCTTTTATCCTTTGTTGAGTGGGCGGTTCTTGTAACGTTTTTAGAAAGGTTTCAGGTCGACTCGGCGCTATTAATATGTTATCCGTACTTTAATCGCGTTTGGGATAAGACAGGCATTTTTTATGTTTACCATTTCATAGAATACATAAACGGTTGGGAAGTGTATTTGTTGTGACGTTTTGTGTTGAAGGAGGCTACTGGTTTTTATGTGCGCTTTATTTAGGCATGATTGTGTCTTTTGTTGAAATGAGTGCCTTTCATTTCAATTATTGGATTTGGAGGAGTTGTTTACAATTGCCGTATTGTTTGTTAAATATAAACATTCAAGGGTAATGTCACAGTTTAATCAAAATAACCTCAACTAACTTTACATACCTAAAGTTTTTTTTTTTTTTTTGTTACCTTCCGTTAATTTATTCACAGTCATCTGCCTAGCCTTTTCCCAATTGTTGTTGTGGTCGGCTTTCAGTTATACTGGATTCAGCTGAGTACCAGTGTTTTACATGGAGCGACTTCCTATCTGACCTCTACAACCCAGTAACTGAGTAACACCATACCCCTTGGCAAGACTGGTGTCAGATCTCAAGCTTCTGACTACCCGTAACGACTGTCAAAGATCTTCAAATGACAGCCGGGACCAACAGCTTAACGTTCCAAGGCACGGAGAAAACTCGGTATGTTGAAATGGTCACCCATCCACGGACAGACCTCGTCAAGCGTTGCTTAACCTTGAAGATCGACCCGTGCGGCTGTTATTATTTAGACACGAGTTCCTCCGTTAATTTATTCACAGTAAGACGGAAAATCACAATAAAATACAACAAAATTACAATTGCCGCAATCATACGCACACAATGTTTCTACCGCTAACAGGCAAAGAAACTCATTGTGTTTGAGCCTACACATTCGTAATAATTAAACAGGTGTAATGTACCGAGAATGCGATAAATAGAGGCACGTGTCAGGCTTAGCATGAGTTACTGGTGCCTCGTTAACCACTGGCTTCACCAGTAGCGCCGAGCGACGAGTCGCTGAGCTCCCTAAAATAGGATTGAGCTTCTCGATGACAGGTCTACTGATAGTAAGAATCATAGCTGCAATATATCTTTCTTTTAAAGGACTTTAGACTTGTGATGCTCAACTGAGTCATCTAATGTCAAAAGCAGGTGTAACTTTTGAATTTGAAGTTACCAAAAAATTATAGAAGTAGATCTAATAAAAAACCGACTACCAAAAACAACTAATTGCTAAGTCTCAAATCTAAACAGACACAAGAGTACATTTATATCAAACGCACAATGAAATATTACGGTTTAAAAATAAACATCAATGAATACGTTTTTAGGGTTCCGTACCCAAAGGGTAAAAACGGGGCCCATTACTAAGACTCCGCGGTCCGTCTGTCTGTCTGTCTGTCTGTCTGTCACCAGGCTGTATCTCATGAACTGTGATAGCTAGACGGTTGAAATTTTCACAGATGATGTATTGTTACTACTATTACTACTAGGTACTGTTGCCGCTATAACAACAAATACTAAAAACAGAATAAAATAAATATTTCAGTGGGGCTCCCATACAACAAACGTGTTTTTTTGCCGTTTTTGCGATAATGGTACGGAACCCTTCGTGCGCGAGTCCGACTCGCACTTGGCCAGTTTTTATAAATGAACTAAATTTTTACAAAGCTTCGGACGCTGAGCTGTTTTTACGACAAAATTAACGTAAAGACAGGAAAGATTAATGAATAATCCAGAGCGGAACAGGCATCGCTTGCTACTTCCGTAACCTTTCACAACTCGGAAAATAAAACAGCCTGTAGGCATCATCGATCGCTTTTCCTCTTAAAGCGCCACAATGCAGCGCTCACGTGGAAAAAAGCGCTCTCTCTGAATAAATTTAGGCGCTCTTTTGTTTTCATATAATTTCACCCCTCTTCCTTATTTTTTTCGAGCTAATTAGTCTGCAGCTTGTAGCGTGATTTCTGTCTAAAAACCTTTGCATTTTTACAATGGCACCATCTTAATTGACCCGCGAAAGCCCCATTAACACTCTCTCTACTTTATATTAATTATCTCGGCAATTTTTCAACTTTTCGAATTTTCTAATTTCGCTCCGGGGATTATAAGTCATCTATTTTTCGTTACGTACAGACAACAGAACTTTTTTATAATACCCCGCTGCAGAGTTAAACTTTTATTAAACGTTTTACGGGCTTGCAGACCCACAAGTTGGAAGTTGGTCCGTTTGAAGTAATCCGATACAATTTATTTATCGGGTTTGGCGTCGGTATTTTTGAAATTAAAATACAATCGAACAGTAGATGTACTGTCTCGTCAGTGCCTACCTACTCCTACTTTACAAACAATTCCTTATAGTAAAG
This sequence comes from Orthosia gothica, assembly GCA_949775005.1. Classification (NCBI taxonomy): domain Eukaryota; kingdom Metazoa; phylum Arthropoda; class Insecta; order Lepidoptera; family Noctuidae; genus Orthosia; species Orthosia gothica. The sequence goes on along the minus strand of OX459045.1, from coordinate 25,136,209 downwards.
TGAACCGTTATCATTTGGATAGTACTTCCCACAAAAACATTATTTACATAATCTATGCTAAACATGAATTCTACATTACCCAAGCCCAATAGAGTACCAATATAACACCGTTTCTAAAAGTCCGTGCAGCACCTGGCATAGTTCTAATAAGTCACAAATAGCTCGTCTGTATGAACCCTATGTTCGGCCTGCGCGTGATCTAGTACCTAGTGGGCTCGCCAAATGCCAATATCCGGCCTTTGTATATTATTTGACGAATATAGAAGCATATTTCAAGCACAGACCTCTTTTTATTCGACAATGGTGGTATAGAATCATAGATAAAATATATGTCGCCGCGTAGGCGTGAATTTGCTAATTTATTATCCTAATTAATAGTAATTAGTAATTTTAAGTGTCAATGTCTATTTAAGTTGGGTTTTGAGTTCAGTGCCATCTATTGGCTCACTGTGGAATCAGTATTGATTCATAATTCGTATGCTAATTTCAATGTTTAATTAATACGAGATGTTTAAATAAAAGAGGAACACTTATTGTAGGACTTTTGGATTTGTTCTCATTTTAACTATTGCACATTTGACTAAGTAAATGTGTTTGATTATGTTATTCAGATTAAGTTGTCAAACAATGGCGGATGTTATAATTTCTATGACCAATAACCAGATTTAATAATTTAATACGAGAACTAAACAAATTTGAGTAAATGATTAAATACTAAGAAGTCATAAGACCATTTTAAACAGCTATGTAATAATGAGAAACTTTCTAATTAGTAAGATTGTTAGATCACCGGAAACTTGAATAGTTTTGTTATTAGATGACTATTTCAATAATAAACTACAAACCACTTTGTATTTGTGAGTATTGAGGTTGTTTAATGTTAAAATAATTAACTGATCAGCATTTTAGTATTGTTTGCTAACTTTACTCAACTATCCAAATAATTAGTGTCTAAACAAAAACAATATGGATGGAGGTCCCGCCCACTTAGAACGCGGATGGCGCGTACGGTGCACGGTGTGTGTAAAAAAATAATAACTGTAAAACTGTTTAATAAATCTGCTGACTGATTAGATGTTTGAAAACCTAATAAACATGTAACGCTAATTGTCATAAAGTGATTGTGTAAAGATTTAAAAGAGTATCGTGGAGTTTCTTGCTAGATCTCCGAGGCTTTGCGATCTAGCGAGCCACAAGATGTGGTTTTAGCTTCAAGTTCATTTGAAAACTCAAAGTGTCTGTAACTAAGTCAAATAAATGCTCTTGAGAGTTTCAATCCAGTATTGTGTGTAATTGAAGTTCACCCGTTCCTATCAAGAATAAAGGAATTGCCTCTAGGCAATGGGGGTAATGATGGCGGTCCTACGATACATAGGTACTTCGACGTGACATCAGAATTGGGCTCAGCTCCCACCATCGCCTTCTGCCCATGCTATGAAAGCCATCCGAAGAATTTCGTACAACATCGCCAGCGCCGAGGGCATGGCAAAAGATTTTCTTATGATAATTTCCAAGAGTACCTAAGCGGATGCCCAGACATAGGCAAAAATAACTGAAATATTTTTACGTGAACGATCTGGTTAGAAAAATCATGGCGGCCGCAAGTGCCAATGGAAACAAAATTGAAGATTATTGCAATAAAATATTTTTATTTTGTGACGACGCACAGAACTCTATTGAAACGACAGAAGAAGTTCTGGCTGTGGTCCCGTCTAAGCTACTGATTAGTGGCAGGATGCTGTCCTACACCATTATAACCAAAACTTTATACAGCACAGAATGACCGAAGCAGCTAAAAAGCGAACAACTTGATCTGTCCATTGATAGATTTCATCATGGTTGAGGGGAGTATTCTGTTTTATTTATTTATGTAACTTAACATTCTTAATTATTTTCATCATACAAGGCAAGGTTAGTGACCTTTTGTGTGACAATTTTAATTTGCCTAGTCTTTTCTCAACCAAGTCTGGGACGGCTTCCATTCTAACTGGATTCAGATAGTACCAGTGTTTTACATGGAGCAACCAAAACCCAGTAACTGGGTAACACAATACCCCTTACTGACTGACTGGTGCCTGTTGTTGTTTGTGTGGCAATTTGTGGAATTAAAATGAATGAAACGGCTTAAATTACTCCATAAAATAAGACAGCTGAGTAGGAACTCAATCTTATTGTTTAAATATGGTTCTTTTGTCTTAAGAATTGCAATGGCTCAGTTATTTGAGAAACTTAATTTTATTTGAGGAGTATGTAAGGATCGTAGCAAATGGCAATCTGTGGTTGCTGCCTATCCCCATGGGGACAAGGTGTGAGTGTATGAATGTTAAACAATTCAAAGTACCTACGTTGAGTTTTGTACCGGACAAAAAGTAACAACTTATTTTTATAGCATTCATTACATTTAGGTAGCTAAAACAAAAGTTAAGTAGGTAGATAAGTTAAGTAAGTTACAGATTGTATGTGCAACAGAAGTAGTAAACATTTGGCAGAAAGTGCCATGACATATTCATGTTGACGCACTAATTGGCATTTTTGCAATTTATTGTTTTTACCCGACTACCAAACGGGGTTTATTATTGAATAATGTGGAACCCGTTGCATGTCATATTTTTTAAAAGTAAAGTAAGATAAGAAAATGTATTAACACATTCCTTAAACATGAAATGCACAACAAATAAAAATAAAATTATAGTGTGCTCAAGAAAATACTTACAACGATTTGCATTTAGGTAGCTCTAGACCCCACACTAGGATACCCTGTGTCATGATCTAGTTTTCTTGTCTTTAATGTCATAGTTTACATGCACTTAGGGGTGAGAAAAATAGTTCGGTTACAAGACTAAACAATATTTAAAATATTATCAAGAGGTTTTTGTAGAGTGTAGTATGCATCTAATATAAATGTATTTGTATGAATGGGTGAAAGGGTTGTGATACACCTGGGTGAGGCATTACGAACTTTATAATCAGGGTAAGTATCAGCAGAGCTTCAGTTCATGCATAATCATAATATAATAATAAATAGTCATAAGCTGATAGCCACCTGGTAACTTTTAATTTACAAGTCGGTACGCTTGAAAATAGTATGTGTGAGTAACCTATTATGTATGGACCTTGTGATTTTTGGTAAATTAATGGTCCTGTGTATGTAAGACATATTTGAGTGAATCTAATGTGATAACTGTGTTCCATCTTATCTGTCTACATGATCTGGTAGATTTGTTTTGGCAATGGGGTTCTTGACAGTGATAGCGCTATAAGTTAAATCTAATTAAAAATTGTCTGACCCTACATTCTTGGTACAGACTGTCAGTTGGATACTGATAGGGCCTTTTATAAGCTCTAAGATTTATGCTTGTTCAAGTTAAGTTTGTTATAATAAAGTTTATTTAATCATTCAATATTTGAGAACCTTCCTAATGAATTAAATCTCACAATGGGTTTAGTAGAATTTTACTTCTTATGGTACATGGGTGTAAATAGATTAGTAATTTCTGACAGATTTCAAAGCTTGTTATTGGATGCACTTGCACAGAATAAAAACAATCAAAAGACAGGTTTGTTTTTTGATAATTTGTCACTTTTAGCATTCAATAACTTTCTTTTCTTTTTGCAACTTTTTACCTAGCTTGTATTCAAACTTGTTCACACATAAATGTTTTGTAATGAAATACCTAGGTTTGTAATAGGTGTGTAAATAGGTTGTTGTGTGTGTGGTATGCAAACATGCATCATTAAAAGTAGTTTTCAACATGTTTTAACATTAATCTATAGCTAGTGCAAACACCGTCATAAGTAATGCAGCAATCTTCATAGTTATTCATTTCAGTGTCATCAGATTCTAGTTAACTTTGAATTACTCACTTACTATTTCAAAACAATAACATAATTTATTTGTTATCAGTACTAACTCCTACTTATTTAAATATTAATAGGATCATCTTTTCTTTTATTATTATTTATCTGTATACCTTCTCACATTCCAGATTCCTGGTAATTGTCATATCAAAAATCAAAATGGTTACCTACATAGTCAAGTATTATCAAGGATGTGGAAACAAAACTAAAAATACCTGGTTTGCAAGTGACCGTGTCGCCGGGTCAGGACCTTAGAAGCTACCAACATACATACATGCCACCAAATAGAGGTCAGCTGAAAAATGACTTCCAGCCCAACATAACTAAAGTAAAAGGTGAGAAGTTTTCAAACTGTCTTCTACTCACCTCGCTAACTGATACGGTGTTGTTGTATCAGAAAACTCAACACAATAGCCATGTCGAATAACTACATGACGCTTGTGCATGATACTACCATGCAACAAAGTACTTTTAAATTATTATTCCTGGGTTCAATTCCTAGGTTGGGCAAAATTTGTTTATGGGGTTTTTCCAATAGGGATTCCTCTGTAGCAACCCAGAGTTTTGAAATTGGTGAACCCCCATGCTTCAAAAAGCATGTTGAGCCATTGGCCTTGTGCACCATAGTATCTTCCTATGCAGATGGCTCAACAGTCAGGAGGACTACTGTTATTATTATATTTTTGTAACTCGTTACAGTTTATGCTATTCTATTCTCATATTTAGTCAATTATAAAAATGAATAAAAAAAAAAAAAAAAAAAAAAAAAAAAAAACAAGCTCTAATTATTGAGATGTCCAATAACCTATAGCTCTGGAGGCACTTAATAACATAATAGGTTATATCAACACCAAACTATCAGCATCCATGGAGATGGATTTAATGTAATAATGAGAACACAATAAACTATCTTATTATGCTGTGGAAGCAACTAAGATTGATAACACAACAAACTATCCTATTGGTATGCTGTGGAATCAAGTAATAATGATAACACAACTATCTTGTTGGTATGCTGTGGAAGCAACTAATAATGATAACAGAATAAACTATCCTGTTGGTATGCTGTGGAAGCAACTAATAATGATAACACAATAAGCTGTCTGTTAGTAATCCGTGGAGGAAACTAATAGTGATAATACAACACACAATCTATTGGTTTGCTGTAGAAGCAACTAATAAAGATTTAATATCCATTGGTTAGGCGTGGAGGCCGCTAATGAACAATCTCTCATGTTATCCTGCTGGGTCCACGGTGTACAAGACCACCCAGAGCCTGGTTCCTTATATCCTGTCAAATCAAAGACTTCGTGCCTGTCACGGAGCAATGATCCTAAACTCCTTAACCTTTAATCCTGTCAAATCAAAGACTTTGTGTCTATCACAGAGCGGTGTTCCTGATCCTATCCTTAAATCCTGTCAAATCAAAGACTTTGTGTCTATCACAGAGCATTACCGTCCCGTGAGAATGAAACTAAACAAAAAAACAGCTGATCACAATACTCCTACACTACCTACACTATACTTACCAAATACAAGGCTGCTATGAAAGCCTTCTTATAAGTAGGTATGTGCTCATTAATGCATCAAATATTTTAATTTGAGATAAACTTAATAGTTACCTAATTTCATAAGTATTCAGTGATAAATTGATAACTTAAACTGACTATTACCTATTACAAATCAATGAATATTGTAAGATAATACAAACAATAACATTCTGCAAACAAGATTCAAATTGGACTAGTAAGCTAGCAACTGATTATTCAATGTCAAAAATCTGAAATAGAAATTGTATGCCTTCATTGACATGACATGTAGCAGTTAGTTGTTTCCTAACAACATTGGTCTTTACCATATAGCAAGTTGAATACCTAAAGCATATAGCTGTGGGTGTAAAAATACATTCAATATTTCAAAAATAAGGCAAACTTAGCTTAGATTTATTACAAGCTGTCAATGAAAAATAAAACCAGTTGTTATCAGATCCTAAACTTAATTAATACTGTAGGATGATAAACAACAATAATCTGACGACAAATATTTCTTCGCTATTACAGATAACAACCAAGAAACAGAGACTGAGGACACGAGACTGAGGACACGAGACTGAGGACACAAGACTGAGGACACCTCTAGCTGCAGAGCCCGCAGCTAGGTCCAGTATGGCCGTGTCGCCGCGTAGGCGTGAATTTGCTAATTTATTATCCTAATTAATAGTAATTAGTAATTTTAAGTGTCAATGTCTATTTAAGTTGGGTTTTGAGTTCAGTGCCATCTATTGGCTCACTGTGGAATCAGTATTGATTCATAATTCGTATGCTAATTTCAATGTTTAATTAATACGAGATGTTTAAATAAAAGAGGAACACTTATTGTAGGACTTTTGGATTTGTTCTCATTTTAACTATTGCACATTTGACTAAGTAAATGTGTTTGATTATGTTATTCAGATTAAGTTGTCAAACAATGGCGGATGTTATAATTTCTATGACCAATAACCAGATTTAATAATTTAATACGAGAACTAAACAAATTTGAGTAAATTATTAAATACTAAGAAGTCATAAGACCATTTTAAACAGCTATGTAATAATGAGAAACTTTCTAATTAGTAAGATTGTTAGATCACCGGAAACTTGAATAGTTTTGTTATTAGATGACTATTTCAATAATAAACTACAAACCACTTTGTATTTGTGAGTATTGAGGTTGTTTAATGTTAAAATAATTAACTGATCAGCATTTTAGTATTGTTTGCTAACTTTACTCAACTATCCAAATAATTAGTGTCTAAACAAAAACAATATGGATGGAGGTCCCGCCCACTTAGAACGCGGATGGCGCGTACGGTGCACGGTGTGTGTAAAAAAATAATAACTGTAAAACTGTTTAATAAATCTGCTGACTGATTAGATGTTTGAAAACCTAATAAACATGTAACGCTAATTGTCATAAAGTGATTGTGTAAAGATTTAAAAGAGTATCGTGGAGTTTCTTGCTAGATCTCCGAGGCTTTGCGATCTAGCGAGCCACAAGATGTGGTTTTAGCTTCAAGTTCATTTGAAAACTCAAAGTGTCTGTAACTAAGTCAAATAAATGCTCTTGAGAGTTTCAATCCAGTATTGTGTGTAATTGAAGTTCACCCGTTCCTATCAAGAATAAAGGAATTGCCTCTAGGCAATGGGGGTAATGATGGCGGTCCTACGATACATAGGTACTTCGACGTGACATATATAACTTAAAAAAAAACCTTTAAAGACGTTGCAAGCATTGTCAACCAGACCATGTATACTTCTAGGCAAGCGTGCTTCACCATAAGCCACATCATCGCTTACCATCAGGCGAGGTAGTGGTCAAACGCGAGCCAATCTTTAATAATAAATAAATAAAAGTTGTCTTTTGGGGCCATGTCGTGGTGGTCCAGTGGCTAAGACCTCGCCTCTCGTGCTTAAGGTCGTGGGGTCAAATCCGGGCAAATACCAATCAGACTTTTTCAAATTCATATGTACTTTCTAAGTTATTCTTGGACATCACAGGCAACGGTGAAGGAAATCATCGTGAGGAAACCTGGACTTTACAGTTAATTTAAGTCTGAAATAGCCAAGTCAGAACCCTGTGGGGTTCCCAGAAGTGGCCACAAGCTCACACGAAAATGAAGAAGAAGACCGCAAGTTCGCTTTTTCTCTTTCTACAGAGTGATCTATTTGACGAGGGTTTTGACCAGCCCATGTTCTATGTCTATTTATAGAATTGTAGATAGACGAGACGCGAATTGACCTCGTACTGTCTACCAAATCAATGTACAGTGAAAAAAATAACAAGCTGTATCTTTTTTTTTTTTGTTTCTTTGATTGCGAATGTCAAAATATTTTTTCACCTCAGCACCTCAAACAAGCAGGTTTTGCTGCTTAAAGACAGTGAGCAAAATTCGATTTTGCTGCGAGCGTGAGACAAAGTAACTTTTTTTTTTTTTTTTAAATGCCGATTCAGTGCTGGGTCTACTCACAACATTCGAAAGATTTGAACTTCACTTTGTTCTGTCACTTTCACTTCGATACGAAAAGAGCGAGAGATAGAAACAAGTCGATTCGAAGTTCGATTTTCAAATTCCATATATAATAGGCTCAAAAAAGAAACCAACAATAAAACGTTCGGCAACACGTCATCTATAAAAATTCAAATCAAGGTTTAAATGTAATTATTATACTTTTCTCTTAATAATCGAATTATATTTTTTTATAATCAAATAAAGAGATGTTGAAGTAAAAAATACGAAGTTTATCATGTATCTACATAATTATTTAAAGTTTTAACAATCTTTATTGTGACAGAATAATTTAGTAATAGTGCAATTTCCGAACGCATCTTTAAAAAAGGGTGTTATTTAATACTTTAACTGTAATTCCCCTTTTTTCAATCAAAATATTCGAAATTACTACCAAAAATACTGAATTGCACACTAAATTTTCTCATCAAATAAATGAATTATACTATACTGCTAGATCTTTAAAGCTTAACTGTTTTACTGAATAACTATCTGTTAACTAAAAGTAAATCTAATAATTCTTCGAGTGCAACAAAATATTTAAGTTTTAAGGGAGGGGGGGAAACGAAACAAAGTCGACGGAGCCCCGCTGCGCAGGGCTCCTATTTCTGTCTGCAGGGTCTAAAGTAACCTAACATGAAGGAGATGACGGGAGCTGAGTTCGCTCGCTTTGCTCGCTCACTTCAGCTCCCGTCATCTCCTTCGAACCTAACCTATCCGTGTCGGGGTGCCCTAAGCTCCCGAGCTCGCTTCGCTCGCTCTTGGACTAATTCACATTTATTTTATATTTAATTGAATAATTTGTGTGCAAATCAGTATTTTTGTTTTACGGTGAGTAATATTGTTTTGCAGTAGGTTATTAGTGGAGATATTTTGTTTGCTTAAATTTCTAAATAGAGGTGCAGTTAAAAATTCCCCTTTAAAAAATAGCGGGCTTTAAATTTTCATTGTTTTCTTCTTCTGTTCGCTAGCTACAAAGTGCGATACACGTTGGATATTATTAAAATAATAATAAATAAATATGAGTGAATCCAGTGATGATGTCTGCAATTTAACACCGGAAGAATTGAAGCAGTATGTAAAAAGCGAATCAGTGAATACTCAAACTGAAGTCGCTAAAACAACAATATCGGTTCCATTGGTTCCAAACAAAACTGGTAGATACTTTTAATTTGCAAAACTGCAATAATTTTACTTTTAACTTTTAATTTTTACAAATATACATGTGGTTTAAATATTACCAAGTTGTATTTTTACCTTTAGATTATTTGTTCTCGCTGCTGAAGTGAAAAGTTGTATGTGCTACACGAGACCAAAGTTATTTGCATCTCGTGTCTTTGAATCCCTCGCTGCACTCAGGATTCTAACCTAGAATCACTCGCTACGCTCGTGATTCAAATATAGAATCCTTCGCTTACTCGGGATTCAAAATCAACACTCGCGGCAAAAACCAACTTTGCTCTCTTGTTGCACAAATAACTATTTTGATTGAGCGCAAAAAGTGTTGTAGTATATAATAAAAATATTATATTGAAGACTAGAAAATTAATCAATGTACCTTTGAAGTACTTTTTTTTTTGAACTTTTACTTTTGAAGGACCTTTGACGTCCGGCTCTGTGTTCGTACGAACACAGAGCCGTACGTCAAAGGTCCTTCTTAGTATGATTACATGTTTATCCCACGCATTTCAAAGGAGGTTATCTCATTGACGATCTTTTATACAGGCATTGTTAGGTGTACAAGGAATCTTATAGGATAGAACATCTTATTAATACCGAGATACCTTCATTATTATGTATGTATCTATATTTATATAAAATGGATGTGTCTACGTAGGTATGTACGTCCTTATTTACTCCATAATGGCTAGAGCGATTTTGATGGAATTTTCAGGCAATCTTCAGATTAGCCCAGCTTCGGATCCTGTGAATTTGGTAGCGATCGAATCAGCATTTTTCCTTTGCTTTTTTGGTTATTTTAGTGCTGTATCCGTGCGAATCTGAGGCGGGCCGAAAGTTTCTTATAAAATTTTGAATAAGAATAGAAAATCTTACCTTTTTGTTTTCCGATTGAATTTCCAATAACTGAGTTTTAGTATCAGCACTCCGTGAGTTCACTTCTGAAACAAAATAAAACAACTTTTATATTTTTTTCCGTCTCCTTTTTCCAGTCTTATTTATAAAGAAAATTAAGACGTAGATAAGTAGTACGTGTAAAAGCCTACTGTGTAAAAGTAAAAGAAAAACACGAAGTACACGGGTTTATTTACTGTATTTTATACTATGTATTAACGCACTTAAAAACAAATAATTATACATTATGTACATATAACAGTATATATAACATCATTGATGTAACCTAATACCAATACAACAACAAAAAAATGTCACATCGTAGACCGCCATAACACCCAGCTTCCAAACAGTTCCACATTCTAAATTTAGCTCAACAGGCAAAAATAGCTCGTCGAGTTACGTAATGAAACACTTTCCATCTCAGCAAAGTGTTTGTTGATGGCCACCACCCTGATACACAGTGTTTGAAAAAGCTTATTTGCTTGGAGTCGGTCATAACTCATAACTTATAAACTTCCTCCATTGCTGGACAAGCATTAATAGACTGGCTCGCTGCGATAATATTATGTCCACTAGGATTTGAGTAACTATTCTATCTCAAATCAGACGTAATGTTTATGTTTTTGGGCAATATTTTGCGTTTTATTGAGCGTTAATAAGTTATTTGTATCGATAACCTTATATCGAGAGTATATAGGTCAGTATGATGAGCTTTGTCTCGTACACAGACACGTCATGTCCTTCTAAAATATTAGGATCATGAAGAGCCTGGAAACAGACACTACTGTGTATAGATCTCCTTTCTTTTGTTTCATACGTTCCGGTTTTGTGCAACCTTTATTATTGCCCGGAACTTTGGTGATATTCTCAATCCAACATGTTTGTGGATGGGCTTCGTTTCTATGTCCTGTATAATCTTTGCCACCATTTCGTCAACAGCTTACTCTGGTGGCCATCTAGGCGTCGTTTAATGAACTTGCATTGTGTGATGAAAATCATGAGAAATCATGATGCTCATTTCCTTGCTTTGTGTAATTACTTCATTTAATTGCACCCTAATATCTCTATCTATATCAATATTTATTTAAAGGCTAGCTACTAAATCTCAACTGCCTACCTATTTCTAGTATTTCTCACCAACAAAACGGTTTGGTGACCGCAGAGCTGGCCCTTTCGCCTCAGTGACCTTGCTAGCTGTCAAATGCCTTATTCAGTTCTAACTCTCGATTCGGTTTCCTAGCTGCCGATATTATCTTGCCCTGAATTTTAGTTAGGTACTCGTAGATAAGAAGGGAAGGTTTGTATTTTAATATATATCTATAGATGTGTCTTTCATCTAACAGAGCCAAATATACAGAGATCGTGAGGCGAGTGACAAGAACACCAGCGATCAGTCAAAATTCATCGTGACCACGACCGCTCTGTCAAGAGCAAAACAAATAAGAAGAGAAGAGAGAATAGATGTACATTATAAACTCTATCATAGCAAGGCAAAATGTTTGTAGATATGTGCGAGGTAAACTCTAGAAGTCCAGAAATGATTTCGAAAATGCACTGATCGACAGAAAGCTACACTTATAGACTACTTCTTCCCGGCAGAAGCTATGTTTATGTGGGCTAGGGATATGAGAGCGAAGCCGCGGGAAAATGATAGAGATTTCATTGACACACCTTAACTACATACCATAAGTTTTTTCAAAGATCCAGTAATATATACATTGATAAATAAGCTCCATGTTCCATTCAACGAACTTTGAAAGCAACGTAAACAAGTACATATCATGAAAGATATCGTAAAGGAACTTCACGTATCGCCTCCTGCTTTCTGTTCATTCACCCATATGCCGAAACAAGACGGTCTGGTTTTTGCGTAAGAGATATAAAATGTGATGATAGCCAGTTATCGGTTAATATGGAGTTACTGCTTCCACCAAGTAGGTTAGTTGTAAATAACTTATATACGGTCGTGCAGTAAAACGTTACGTGTATATTATGGGGTATTGAAATTCAAGGATATTGTAAATGGTGATGTGAGCGATACTAAACATACGTCGATACTTTGATAGTTGAGGTTTGTAAAATATCGTGCAACGCACGACTTAGCTGTAAACAACATATGGTCTTAGAGACCAAAGTAGATGACACAGCATGTATAAAGCACACTCCTTTGGGCGGTTGAGGCTACTTTGCTTTCTACAGCAAGGGGGAGGTAGAAGTCAGTAATTAGAAGTCTTTTTTTAGGACATTGTTCTCCAAACGATTTGTTTAGGGAAACACTTCGACATATCACATAAGTATTATGTTACAGAGCTGGATGAATAAAACCTAACAATCAGGCTTAAAATACCAATAAATCTTCAACATTTCAAACACAATAACAGCGCCTGTTCAATACATTTTATCTCACACAGTACAAGATTTCAATTGTTATCGAGCTTACAGGTAACAAGGCTTCCATCGGCTCGCAGATTGTAACAACGATGTTTGTTCGATTGCGAACAAACACAACACAAACATACACAAGAAATGGCAGATTGCTACAAGGAATACAAGTTTCCATCTGTTTTGTTTGTTCTGTGCTTATCTTTCTGCATTATTAGTCTAGTGTTCCAAGTTGCGTGAAATACAGTCAAAGATAATGCTTTTCATTTTGATAATTTAAGGACATTAATTGCGCCATGAACGTAGTCGAGCAAAAGAATTTTGAACGTATAAAGATCTAGGTTAGGTTAGTTCCTACATAATTCTTCAGACAGTGTTATAAAGTATTACGCAGTTGGAGTACAAACGTGCTGTGGGTCTCCCACAGTTGCAGCATTATGCTGAGTGGCGTCTTCTTGCCACAGTCACGACATGCATCTGGGAAAAATCAAAAAAATTGTATGTCGTTTTTGTGGCGAATAATAGTAGATTATTAACCAAGGGGATAAAGCAGTGTCTTCTGTCGCGGGTGACGATTTAAATTGCGAGCGTAACGAAGGACTCGAGGTTTACTCCCGAGCGTAGCGAGGGTGTTAAAAACTTAAATCACGAGCGAAGCGAGGGATTTAAGACGAGTCCTGAGTGTAGTGAGGGATTTAAGTTCACCCAAGACTAAGACAGCTTTATCACCGAGGAAAATACTCTACTTTTCGTACCATTTGCGAAAAAATTAACACAATAATAATATGAGATAAGCATTTATTAAAAATAATGACAATTAAAAGTAAAATAAACTTGACGTTTATGTATTTGAAGAAAACAAAAACGCGGCATTTAAAGGCATCAAGCTCATACGGCCTCGTCGGTTTTCGTAATTTTATTTAATAATCATAACTGCATAATAAATGCGCATTCCTTTTTCAATAAGATTTATAATGCTTTATATACAAACTCAATGGTGTAAACACAGATGTAGTTCAGTATAAATTTCGGTAAGTATTCCAAATTTAAATCACATTCTCCCCCTAGAGGATGAATGAAATTCAGTACAATTTTCTTTCCCTGTTTTTAACAGATTAAAAATGACTATTGTTATGTTCGCTTTTTGTGGCATAGAATGTCACTTTTTTGAGCAAGTGGTACGAAAACACTTTTTCTTTCTTTCTTTCATTACAAGGTTTGTTTCCTGGGTTGGTCAAAGTGTTATTGCGTTTTTCGTTTGAAATTTCTCAGATGCAGCCCGGAGTCTAGATTTCAAGCCAGTTAAAAAATATAGGTTTAATTTAATGCAATTAAAAAAAAAAAAAAAAAATTGCCTTTGCGTAACCCTTCATGAAAACAGTCGTGATTTTATTTTACTTATCTTTCTTTAGATAAAGTCCTATCTTGTCTTCCTTTTAAGGGTGTTCAATCACAGCAAGAATGGAACTGCAGAGTGCTTCCAATTTAAACGAAAATATCGTAGACTCAGATCAAATAAAAAGTCAAGATGGAACATTGCAAACAACAAAGTGACGCCGGTTCAAACTATGCCTTGCCGTACAAATACACAGTTACACGCGCACACGTACAACGTAATTACGCCTTAGCTTGTCATTCGAGCTCACAAATCAAATAATAAATCTCAACTGACAAGCTAAGGGGTAGTTTCGTTGTACGTATGCGCGTGTAATTCTTCACAGCCTGGCTGTAGCTGATAAGCAGCAGATGCTCTTAACTTAGATTTTTATTGCCGTCCGGCTTGGTCACACACATTATTCGATTGGACGAACAAATCATTAAAAGAGGTAAAAATAAGAAGAGACATAAGACTTAGATAACTCATTATGTAGGTTACACATAATATGCGTGTTACTTAGTATGAGATCCCACTGCAAAATCTGAAGATACCTATATTATTTTGGATGAAACTTGATTTTAATCAATTATTGACAATTTTGCCCTCCACTAGGAATTTTCTCCTGTATTGTGAGTGCGTATACAACATCATCTAGCTCTCAGTTAGTCGACATTCATGTGTTACCAAGTTTAGCAGGTAAACTGGCAACCCATAGGTTGTGGATGACTGAGAGCTGGCAACCTTATCAAATGACGTTAGATCCTCTTGAAATATTTATTAATTTTGGGTTAACTATCAAACATTTTCAATAAATTGAATTAAGGTAATTGCGGCTAGATATTTCCTATATCATTCGTGTAAATTAAGTTAAATCAAAAACAAATGTATCAATAGGATCTTAGACTATACAGACGTAGATAACTCAGCAAGTTACACACGCGTGTGTAATGTACTACATTTCACACGTAACTAAATTCGATAGCGATGTATAAAAGATTGGATCGTGTGATGTGAATGAATATGTGGCTCTCGGGGGACGCTCGTCGGATCCATGTTTTATAACACTATCTGTGCTCAGATTATAGCAAAATGGCGCCCGCGCCCCTTGCTATATTGTTTCTTTATCCTAAGTTTACGGCACACCGGCGAAATGTGGTTTATGAGTTTATTTTCGTGGTTTTGCAGCTAATATTATTGAATAATGGGTCTGTGTGGGAAGGTAAAGGAAAAACAGCCCAATTTTTACAAGTTTCTAGTTAAGTGAAAAGGTGAGACGCTACTTTACACCGGAATAACTAGTACAAAGCGCAAGTTCGGTCATGCATGGAGTACTGTTAGCACCTCTGGCATGGACATGCCTAATGCTAGCTTGATGTACTTGAGTCGATTGACAGACGGGCCAAGAGGTTTATTGGTCACGATGCACTGGTCGCATCAAAGCTCCAGAGCTTCGAACATCGACGCCGAGCTGCCAGCCTGTTGGTTTTTTATCAGTTACATTTCGGGAAGTGTGCGACGGAACTGTACGATTTGATTCCGCCTAGCCCTTTCCATCATCAGAATACAAGACATACGGCCATGCGCTATCGGTAGGTACATAGTTGACATCCCACCCATACGCACAAAGCGTTTTGCTAATACTTTCATTGTGTGCACAGCTAAAGAGTGGAATTCCCTGCCGGAGTCTTTGTTCCCCAATAGCTACCTACAACTTTGGGGTTTTTAAGTCAAGAGTGAATAGATTACTTCTAGGCAAGCGTGTTTCACCGTAGACCACATCATCGCTTACCATCAGGCGAGATAGTGGTCAAACGCTACAAACAGAAGAAAAAACAGGTGGGTGACCATAAGCTCTTAGAGCAAAGTTATTTTGTGTGCGTAAGGTACAGATATATATGAATTGAATAAATCTGTACCTTTTTTACAGTCAAGGTATGATAGTTTTAAAACGTCATGGTACGAGGGCAGATAATCGAATACCTGGTGGGTAGGTAATCTACAGATGTTAATTAATGGCTTCGAAGATATTAATGATTTTGCTATCTGAAACCCTGAGGTATTTTTTAAGATCACAAAACCCTTTTTTAGGGTTCCGTACCCAAAGGGTAAAAACGGGACCCTATTACTAAGACTCCGCAGTCCGACTGTCTGTCTGTCTGTCACCAGGCTGTATCTTATGAACCGTTATATCTAGACAGTTGAAATTTTCAGAGATGATGTATTTCTATAGTCGCTATAACAACAAATACTAAAAACAGAATAAAATTAATATTTAAGTGGCCCCCCTTAAATATTAATTTTATTCCCATACAACCAAACGTGTTTTTTTTGCCGTTTTTTGCAACAATGGCACGGAACCCTTTGTGCGCGAGTCCAACTCGCACTTGGCCGGTTTTTAAATTTAATGTGCGCTTGAAAAGGCTGAAAGACCTTTTTCCATCCAGGAGTGGACTGCGATAGGCTAAGACCCAATTTTTTTATCCGTATTTAATTCAAGCAATGGTTTCAAAATCAACTTTGGCTCAGTTTTTTGATCCGTACTTAAATTGTTGGTCAAATGGCCGCGTGAATGGCGAAAATTGTCCCGAGGATGTTCCCTCCCGGGATAAAAAGTATCCTTTGTGCTATTCCACACTATAATCTATTTCTGTGCGTGAAGAAGTAACAAATATACAAACACACTTACTCAAAACATTCGCCTTTATACTATTAGTGTGAAGTGTGATTTGTGAGGCTAACAAATTTAACTACGCCTAAGTTGACCTAAGCTGATTTGTGTAGCATCATCATCATCGTCATCCTCCTGTCCTTGTCCCATATTACTTGGGGTCGGCGCAACACGTTTTCTTCTTCCATGCCGTCCTGTTCCCCGTCACGCTATCACTGACTTCGCTTTCCTTCATATCGTCCCCTCTTTCTTCATCCATCCACATTTATGTTCATAAATCTTTTAGTAACATGCGTCTCATCCCTTCTCATCACATGACCATACCAGGACAAACGGTTTCCTTTCAACTTTTCTGTCACTGGCGCCACTTTCAAACTTATATAATCATTTCTCATTTTATCCATTCTCGTCACTCCGCACATCCATAATTGTTAACTTTCTTTTAGACTTTATTCTAAACGGAAAAAAGTCTCAAACAAAACACATAGTCAACACCACTTTAACAAATAAAAAGCTCAATAAATACTTCAACAAGGTAACTAATAATGTAATAAGTCGTCGTGGCTAGGTGACCGTTTATCACATCGCCGCGTAACGCAATAAAGTCAACATTTAGTGACAAATTTATATTTTGGCGCCGCGCCAATCGTGTCAATTCACTTTATAGGTAGTTAATGCGATAAGGAACTAAGTGCGTTTGGTTTTTTGTTGATAAAAATATATGCACGTGTAATTATTTAAAATAGATATTAATTTCAGTCTAGAGTGAATAGTTACTTCTAGAAAATTGTGCTTCATCGACGACCATACATAGCTTACCATCAGCCAGTCGAAGCATTGAACAGTCTAGCTTTTTATTTGATCTGAGAGTCCGACTGACAAGCTAAGGCGTAGTTTCGTTGTACGTGTGTGCGTGTAATTGTGTATGTATACGGAAATGTGTAGTTTAACCGGCGTCACCTTGTTGTTTGCAACGTTCCATCTTGACTTTTTATTTGATCTGAGGTCTAGGCATCAAATAAGAGTAGTAGTAGTAAGACTTCCCTAAAAGTGCATCCAAATGGCTCACTTCAAAGCTTACTTCACGGTGAGATGTATTGGTATTGTATAAAAACATAGGTATTTTGTGTCAATAAACTTATTTTATTTTATTTATATGTTTATAGAATAGCACTGCTGGTAAGATAGTGGTTAAATGCAAGGCTATCAGAACATTATTTTTGGACGAAGTACTTAAATAAAACTAAGAACAACTACAATACCAAAATATTTCTCTTCTTATTCTATCTTTCTCAAGATAAAGAAATATCACGTAATTTAAGACAGTAACACTATCCCGGATCTAATATTAGTACAAGTTTACAATGAAAGCAGCAAACGTGTCGAATTACTGACTAAACCAAATGAAAGATCTTGTGTTCCGCGAAGAGAAAAAAATAGGGCAGTTTTATAAGGATTTAGGCGCAAAAAAACAAGAGGATAAAACGTGAGAATAAGCAAGTAAGCGCGATAAATCCTGGCTAGCCTGCGGTAGGTTCACGCAAAACATCTTGTTATGTATTCACGAATCACTTAATGATTTAACTTAGGGAATGAACTGTTTCTGACAAGAATGCCGAAACCTTGATAAAGGTTTTATCTTGTAGCTTTATTTTGTCACGTCTAGACTTACTGCTAAGCCTCAAAGCAAACTGCAAATCCTCTTGCTTTTTTGCTAATAATCAAAGTCTCGAAATGTGTAGTATTGACCACGTGACATTTGGAAAAAGCATCAATCTCTAAAAAAACTTAAAGAAATAAAATAAAATAGTACTAACAACACGTAATATGTTTTTCTTAAACTATTTGTCGTAAAATAAACGAATTTGTAACTGTTTCAGTGTTTCTATAAACAGCATAATTATACATTAATTTGATATCATAAGCCCTAGAGTCGAGGGCTCCGCTCTGCCACGTATAATATAATACTACAGTAGCTCTGCGTACATACATGAGCGGTCCAACCGCTTGACGCAGTTTCATCGCGGTAGGACGCCATGGTGGTCAGCCGTCTGACGCGGCGTCTAGGCGGCCAACGCCTAGTGCGTAAGGGTGCTAAGCACAAAGACATCTTGGGGAGACTGAAGTATTGTTTTCCCTGAGCCTCGCTGTGCGCAGCAGCGTGTGATCCATCAACTTTCCTGGAGTCACTTGGTGGGCGCACAGAGTCCCCACTTTGAGCGATATATACTTATTTTATATACGATTATTATTATAAGCTAATAAGTTGCACTCTCAAATTGAAAATATAATAATTGTGTTAGTTATTACAAACTAAGTACCGACAGAAAAATCAAATATGCCCCATAGCAATGAATAATTTCTAGCAGAAAAAATTACAAAAATGTACACCGCAAAATGCGTACCATCCGCGTACACTTATCATATATCATCAATTTAAACGAGATTTTGATGATACAAAGGACATAAAGAGCTTTTACCGTTATTATAGGTAAGACCCATCTTTAATAAGTAATGAACATATCATCAATATTGTACATAAAGGAAATTAAACAGAAACAATTTTCTTTTAATCCATCAAGTCCTTTGGGTCTGTGAGTAATTGCAGGATACAGACTTCAGAGTGAATATCGAATAGTGTATTGTTTTTATGTCACATCAATCATGATTATTATTATATTAGCCCATTAATGTTCTCATCGAAGATGATCTATCTGTCTTGTCTTACTCCTAATTTTATTATGCCTTGTATAGAATTTGTTGGTTGGGAAAGGCTTTCAGGTATTTTTATCTGGATAGGAACTTTCTGGTCGGATCTGTCAATCCGAAATCATGGCTCCTCGGTTTGAGTTAGCAGTCGGTCTCCGAAAGGGGAAAAAAAACACTAAAATATCCGCTGGCAGGAAGGGTATTACACACAAAGCCATTAAAATCAGACCGGACAGGCTAAATGGTCTCCAGACCAAGCGCTCCAAGTTCGTCCGTGACCTGGTCCGCGAGGATGTAGTCACACTCAGTATGTGAAGAGAGCTATGGAGTTGCTCAAGGTCTCAAAAGACAAGCGCGCCCTGAAGTTCCTGAAGCGTCGCCTGAGCACACACATCCGTGCCAAGAGAAAGCGTGAAGAGCTCAGCAACGTCCTGACAAAGATGACGAAGGCTGCCGCACAGGGCCTACACCCCACTTACTGAACAATAGGAACGGCAGAAGAAATGAAAAACTGGTATAAAATCTGTCGGTTTTAAATGCTTCAGCAAGATTATGGAATATGGAGCGTATCTAAACTAACTTAAATTTAAACCGGTTGAAATGTTTTGTTGGTAAGAGGTAACATCTGTAACTCCACATCTGATTATCAAAATTGTTTCACTGAGGGAAAACTACACTATTGCGAGTACCATAGGGAAAAATGCAAGGTTCCTTTGAGATAGGCTAACGACGCGAACCAGCGGGCAGAAGCTAGTTTACAATATAAAACAAAAGGAACACTCGAAACGTGTTTGACATCCTCCAAACAACATTTTTTTTTTCTTTGTTCGGGCACTAGAATCTCATATGGCTGCGTTTGTGACTCGAATAAATTACGTGAAAATGAATTGTTTGCTTATGCATATCTGTCGTGGTGGCCCAGTAGCTAAGACCTCGCGTCTCGTGCTTTAGTTTGTGGGTTCAAATCTGGGCAAGAACCAATGTGATTTTTTCGATACATATGTACTTTCTAAGTTTATCTTGGACTTCACTGACAACGGTGAAGGAAAACATCGTGAGGAATCTGGATATTATAGTTAACTAGAATGTCGAAAGTTATCCCGAGGGTACATTATTCCCGGGATAAAAAGTCTCCTATGTGCTATGCCTAACTATAATCTATCACTGTGCTAAATTTCATCCAGATCCGTTTAGCCGTTTGAGCGTGAAGAAGTAACAAACACACACGCTCACAAACTTTCACCTTTATAATTTTAGTGTGATATAAAGTTTGAAATCGCCAAACCGCATTTGAGCATATTTGGTGATTAATGCTCAAATCTTCTCGGACCTTGACCCTGCAGTGGGACACTAATAGGTATTAGTTTATTATTTATTTATTTATATTATGCATATCGTTTGAAGCGAGTCTACGTTAAAACCAGACTAGTAGGTTATCAGACTACCAAACATTGTTTACAAAGTGACCCACCGATAAACTATTGAACTGGATTTATAATATTATACTTTTTATCGTATTTGATAAAGGTACACGTATTTCTCCAAGGGTCAGCGGTATGCTCTTGGTAATGACAAATACCTACTGATAACAATTTTAAGTAACAGAGAACTCATAGTAATAAATGTTAATACAGAATTACTTTATTATTCCATGAAGTAGGAACTACACTTAGGCCGGTATTCCATATGCTCATGCTCAACTAAACTCAAACTGGAAATAGACAGTTGTGAATGTGTTTGCTCGTGCTTAAGTCCAAAAACCTAGACACCCAAACGTTACCGAGCTCTTTTAATTCAAAATCTGTGGAATTGAGTAGTGTTAGCATGTACTTGGAACGTACTCGTACTTGCTGACTTGGACTTTCATTTTCATTAAATACCTTAACTTTTTTTTTATCTTGGATCAAAAACTGCGCTATCTCCACTTGTTAGTGCAGTATGCATGCATACTGCACTAACACGTGGAGATAGCGCAGTTATGTGGGACTCTTACCCACTAAATTTCCACGGTGTCTTCCTGTGCCGCTAATGGCGGGCACCTAACTTACCACACATTTTGTGTTTAAATAATTCAGTAACGTCTGGAGAGTGGTGCGTCTGGGCTCCTGCTCCTGCTACTATATTCTTCAGCTTGGCATCTGTACTCAACACATGACAAGCTGAAGAATCAGATGCCAAATTCGAAAGTTGTGATTGTTTGGCAGTGTTGATTGGTAAGTGTGGCCAATTTTGAATTTGAGTCGAGTAACTCATTCCAATCTGGGTTTGTTTGACCAGTATGTGCCAGTATTGGTTTTACCTTGCCTTTCAAAATTAAATACCCACTCATCTTTGGCCTAACCTGTCATTTATTGAATAGCCAATATTTCCTTTAATATGAATAAATGAAAAAAAAACTCAAGCCCAGGGATGAAAGGTTGGCAAAATTGTAATAGGGTTGCGTACGCATTTTGTTCTCAGATTAGATACCGATTACCATACGATGAAGCCTCGTACGCTTTAATTAGTTATTTATGTTTTATTCATAACTCATATTATATTTAAACATTCTTCTGTCCGCAGCTTCGTCTGCGTAGAATTATTAACAATATCTTTATAAAATATAGCATATATACTATGTGTTATTTTTACGTATACGCTATATTACTGTAAAGCCTCTTCAAAATTCGTTCAGCTGTTAAAGCGTGAAAAGATAATAGTTAGACAGTTCCTCTCGAATTTATAGATTAGCACAGATATTAGTATGGATGGGTTTGCTTAATAAAATGTGTGAAACTTACTACTTGGTATTATTCCAGTGAAAAGTATCGTTAAAGTTACAACAATCTGCTGACATAATTTAAAAACACTGGTGTAATAACGACCGCGAATTTTACAGAAAAATATAGGTCTTTAGAGACGGAAAATATTATTCCTTAATGAAAAGAGTAACAGAATTTTCTTTATGGAAATATTTTCTAAGTGTTTTTAAAACATATAAAAGCAAAACGACGTTCTTTAGCTACTGAATATAATAATGTTAACATCCAATTGTATCTGGAGTTTGCTGTATGCGAGAACCACAGGACCAGTTAAAGTGTCGACGCGGAAAGGCCAATGCGGAAATAATGTTGGTGACGAATAGAACATCACCAAAATCGGTAAAAAGTTAAATAAGTTTTAACATTTTTAATACTTTAATTATGCGTACAGCTAAGGACTGGAATTCCCTGCCGGAGTCTGTGTTTCCCGATAGCTACAAACGACCTCGGGGTCTTTAAGTCAAGAGTGAATAGGTAACTTCTAGGCAAGCGTGTTACACCGTCGACCACATCATCGCTAACCATCAGGTGCGATAGTGGTCAAGCGCGAACCTATGAGTGTGTACATTAATGGTTAAATAAAAAAATTAAAATATGTATAAAAGCGTCTTGCTCGAAATGATAGGATTTCTATCAAATAAAACGAAATGAAGCTCCAAACGATACCGACATGGGTATCGTTTAGCAAGTCGATTAATACATTTTTCAATAAACATTGCAACTTTTCTCGTAACAAAAAAATGTCTTAACAAAAAATGAGAATATATCACTATTTTACAAAAATAAATGGATGTCCAAGCGAAACTAACGCAAAAATTAATATTCACGAGATAACTTTCACCTTAGTCTAATTAAAAGTCATGCATGATGCGCTAGCTGGACCCTTTTCAATATAACCCGGCGTTCGCCTCCGGATGACGACTACAAACAAAATAATATATCCTTTTCAAGCCGTCCAAAACCGCCGTTGATTTTCTGTGTAGGAATACCTACACAGAAAATCAAATATTTATGTCCTACTTCATTATTAATCACTACTCATCAAATTAGAACTGCATACTACTCACCAAATTAGAATTTCGTATGAAGTAAAATGGCCATTAAGAAACTCAGGACACAAAATATCTATTTAGTCCGTCAGCTGGATAACCTAAAAATATTAGACACGTATTTTTTTTTTTGCCATGCAAACAAAAAATTAAAACGATACAGTGCGTTGAAATATCGTGTGACGTCATGCTGTGCTACCCTTTGTACTGACAAAGTGACGTCACAAGCATCCACTCCTGAACTTCGATACGCTTTATCTTTGTAAATTTTTATTTATTTGATAAAGCTAAAAATACGTGTCCATTATTATTTGATAATCTCACTGACGGACTAAATTTAATAATATTTTTCTACCCAGGACACATCCCTATTTCAATGAAAATAAACAATCCAGAACATTAGAGGTGGTAATTTCTTTTTTTATTATGAAATAGGCTTCTGAGGCTAAAGTGAAATTAATAAGGTAGTCGGGGAAGGTACGGATGCCCCAGAAAGTTAATTAACAACCTTTTTCGACGGTTTTTATAAAACTTTACATTTTTACTTCCGAGTGTGAAATACTTTTGAAATGTTTATTTGATTTTGGTACTTATTCAAAAGACGGGTACTTACACTTTTTCTTGATTATAATTACGACTTTTATGAAAATTACTTTTATTTTTATAGTGGACATTCATTTACTTCCTTTTATGAAGAAAATTCGAGGTACAGAATTATTTTATGAGAACAGTAAACTGGCGAGTGCAAAAATAATAAAATATTATTTTAGAGCATTACTTATTCTCATTAGACTTTTTTCCGATATCTATACCGTACCAAAGTTATAAAGAGGAAAGATTATCCGGACGCGGACTTTATAACGCGGAGTGACCTTGAGAAAATCTCTAGATTATTTAAACCACATATGGAGGAACTTTTATCCGAATGGCAATGTAAGTGGGATAATTCCATCAAGGGCCGACAACTCCACCAATTCATCCCATCCGTTCGCGTGCGGCTGGCCAGGACGTGGCGGGAGGTGGATCACTGTGTTTCCCAATTTCTTACAGGGCATGTTAACTTTAAAAGTTAATTATTTTCCTACAAGCTCGTTGCCTCGCGTCTATGTCAGTGTTCTACATCCGACTGCGAATATGTACAATCTGCAATTCATATCTTGTGGGAGAGTTATTTTTTGGCAGAATAAACGCGATATTATGTTGAATAATGTACAGGCTGCATCAGGAGTTGTTTACTATACGGACCTTGTGGAAACCAGAACAAATCGCCGTGCGTACAAGCGTTTTTGCCATACCTATTATTGGAAACAAATATAGCAGCTAACAATTTTAGGTTAGCTTAACTTGCAAAGGAGACGTCCTCACGCCCCTAGCCACCGCAGGAGACGCCCCGGGCGTAGGGAGTCGCAAGCCGATTCCCGGCCACCGTAGGCACGGGCTTGCGGACGGCAAGTTATGGGTAGCTTACCGTCCGATAAGGACCAAGCCCGAGTTTACGGCGCGTAGTGTTCCACGCGCGCCTCAAAGAGATGACAGCAAAAGTAACGGGGCATGATAGGACCGATGCCTGTCTGGGTCACGGATAAATTTGAAAAAGAGTTATCGCGGCCCTGGCGCAAGCAACTGAAGGAACACGGGTGGGTTTTAGTCAGTAAAAGTCTGACACGCCCTCCCGCTTCACCCAGAGCGGGAGAAGTCATTGGATGATTTCCCACCCAAAAAAAAAAAAAAAATGGTTAGCTTAACTTTACAAAAATATAGCTTATAATACTCTTACATCAGAAAAACACATAGGCTATAATTTATAAATATATTGAGAGAAGTACTAATACCACACAGGGGGAGCCGTGGGCGGCAGCTAGTTAGTTTATAATTTTAAAAGCAGGTTTCAAATAGCCTCTTATAACGAATCAGGAATCTGCCCAGGGATCTGGGTGAATCTGAGAATTAGGCCTGTAGTTTAGATATATGCAAACTTTATAGTTTCGAATTCTAGACAGAAAAAACCAATAAAATATGTGTTGATTCCTTTAATGATTAGTAAAAAAAACCGTAAAAATACATATTTAATTGGGGCTCCCATACAACAAACGTGATTTTTTTACCGTAATGGTACGGAACCTTAAAAAGATGGATGCTTATTATTGGACTCACCACATCCATAAATGATAAATAACAAAACACTAAACATAATCCAAGTCTTTCCAAGACTGACAGAGTTCCCCAAGCACCTGCACCTTGTTCATATAACACAGAAGAGGCTAGTTATAATGTAACTACCGACGATATTGTACTTGTGCCGTGTACCGCTAATGAATACCCGCAACCATTGTCTGGAAGCAAGCGAAGTAATTTATCTTAGAAACCTAATTAATTTCGAATATGTAGTGCGTGAATAATTATAAGGGCGCAAACAGACGACTGGTCGATCGACGTAGATCGAAAGAAAAGGATGATCTGTTGCAAAATCAGTTTACCGCACTTCAGTGATAACATTTTGTCCCTGAGCTAGTCCAGAGTTGTACGGAATTTCTATCAAATGGCTTTCCAGCATACATATTAGTTTTGTTACTACTGATCAGCGGTTCTCTGCAGTCTGCAAGTACCCACCAGTTGATTTCGATCGAACGACGTTAATAGTTGACTTTCAATATAGATGGTATTACTAATGGTATTGGTGTTGGTATTATTATTGGTGGTATTTACTAGTACCTACCTGATGATCGCCTTTATGGATCGATGGCTGGGTCGCTCATCGATATACCTATCACCAAACGTAAATGAATAACAAAATATGTATCGAGGCGAACAGTATCCGCTGGTCAATGTCGATCGGCTCAAATCTGGTTGCACCTTTACGTAGCCACGTTCTATTATTACTTCCTAAATAAAGCCGTCTCAGTGGATATAATGTCTGAAGTTTATAAATGATGCTTGACTTAATTCTGGGCCAAAAATAGTCTGCGTCTTTTCTTGTCTTAAAAGAGGATTAGACTTCGGTGTCTGAAAGCCTAATCAAGAATCCCTCATCTGTAAATAAGCTGCCCCTATCTCTTGAGATTTGATTGCGATTGGTTAACTTTAATTGCAAACAGTTTACGGATTGGGCAACAGAATGAATCAATTAGGAGTCTAGAAACCCAGGTGGAAGTCAATACTACAATGAGTTTGTAGCAACCCAGACTACATAAATTATAAGATCTTTTTGTATAAAGACACAGAGATTGAGGATGTGTTTCTTATCAAAGTTTCTTAATTTAATTCTTTAATTGAAAAAAGTTAGCTAAGATGGTTTGGTCATGTTGAGAGGATGAATTAAAGGCGACGAACAAAGGTAACAACGGGTGGAGACGCCCTAGAAAGTCACACATAGACCTTATTGGTAAAGTTCTTCAGAAAGGCCAGATGCGCAGTACTTAATACTCATAACCGGCGTGCATTTATGACTAAATGTATGAATGTGGGTGAAGCAAAAGAAGTATGTATGGATCTTAGCAGGTGGCGTTCTGTAGTTTCTGCCTATCCCCATTGGAAAAAGGCGTGAGTGTGTGTATGTATGTTAATTTAATAATAAATATTTCGGTCGATTGATTTGGTAGCTTTTGGCGTAATAGGAACTGTTGATCGAAATCCACTAATCTATTCGACATACTATTGTACTATCGATAGTGCATCAATCGATTGGTGTGGAAACACACTAAGAAACTCCAAGTGGAAGAAACCTAGTCAATAATTTCAATATTGTCTAAGATACAGGTCACAAGCAACAAAACGATCCAATGTCTCATTAATTGCATCCAGTAGAGGAACAAAACGAAAGTATGGTTTTTGCATCCAGCCATAGAACAGCGTAAATTAATCAGAGTGCAGATTGGATTCGCATCGAACTCGAGGAGAAGAGTTCTATTCACCTCGACACCGAGTTGAATAGTATCCACGTTCACAATACTGAACAATGGCTCCTTTGTACGTGTGGAATTATCGACGAAGATTTGCAAAATGTATTCAGATAAGACGTTCCGTTCGCTGTTCTAATCTTAAGCTAACCGTGAGTGAACACATAAGTGTAGATTCAGATTCAACCAAATACCTATCTAAGTACGTTGATTTTTTTGAAATACAGAGTGACAAGTATTTAATTGGCAGGTAATAGTTTAATCAGGGGGTGAAAGTTTTTAGCAATTCGTGGTGGCCCAGTGGCTAAGACCTTGCCTCTCATGCTTGAGGTCTTGGGTTTAAATTCGGGCTAGTAGCAATGTGACTTTTTCAAATTAATATGTACTTTCTAAGATTATCTTAGACATCACAGGCAACGGTAAAGGAAAACATCGTTTTTAATTTATTTATTTTTAGACTTTTCGAAGTTCAATTGTATTGATTGGCTACTGCTTAACCGAGCTATCTTGTGGAGACTAAACTAAGCGGAGGCGTAGTTTAGGAGGTTGGAGAGCCTGACATCAAAATCTAAACCTGAGTGACCACGCTGAGGGCTACCCCCTATGAGGTTGAACCTCGGCTCGGCGTAGCTGGAGGGACAACTGAGGTTGGATCGTGATTAAGTGATTCTACTATCTATTCGGAAAATACCTACGTGGATAAGAACGGACTAGGGAAAACATCGTAAGGAAACCTGGACTTATATAGTTAATGTACGAAATAGCCAAGTCAGAAGCCTGTGGGTTTTATTCTGACACCAGAGGTGGTAACATCCTCACACAAAAATAACAAGACCATGTCATGGGACCAAATCTGAAATCTTGAAAACAAAGACCTGAATGAATGAAACTACTATCGAGTTATAAAAACAAATATTTCAAGTATAATAAAGTTAGTAGAAAGTCACGACGATACGGCTGTAAATAGAAAATTACGATTGAGAAACACCCGTGTACAGAATCGAGAATTTCTAATTTAATGCTAAAGTTTGACAAGCTCTCATGCTAAAGCACAGTACAGTTGACAAGTTCTCAACTTCGAATTTTCATTTGAGTAACCAGGAGTAACTAGGTAGGTAGGTACATGCCCAGGTTCTTGGATATGAACACACCGATGTATTTTAAAGTGAAGTCAGCCTTTTCAGAACATAATTCAATGTTTTCATTTTCAAGTGATACCTATATTAAAGCAACATTTTACCAAAACAGTGTTATCACTGCCGTAGATTATTTCAGAAAATATCCTAAACTAAACAGATAGGTACACCTTTCTTAAATTATCGCTTTATCTATCTCGGAAGCGACCCACGTTTACGTAAACGTCGGTTTACTCGCAAACAGGTTTACGTTAACGTTTACGTCTCGGTTTTTGGTGTGAACAAATGTACCTATCGTGTTTTCATTAAGTGTACCTCCTAATGCTTTACTTGCGGTCTCAGTTCAGAGTTTATACTGAGCATTTACTATTTCGTGCTTTGTTTAAATCATTCAAATATCCTTTGGCTTACCGCAAGATTAGACAAGGGTGTAGAGGCTAAATCAGAGCCTACCTGATTGTTCGATAGCCAAGTTGCTTGTGGTTAATTCTGGCCTAACTTTAGAACAGGGTCGCTTACTTATGAAGTCTTCGATCTAACTTAAAATATTTAGGCATAAAGGGATGGACTTTACCAACCTTCAAATAAGAATGAAAAACTATATACTCAAAATTATATAATAACTAGCTATTTCCCGCGCCTTCGCTCCCGTGACCCGTTTTCGGCATTAAAAATAGCCTATGTCACTCAGGAATAATGTAGCTTTCTAATGGTGAAAGAATTTTATAAATCGGTCCAGTAGTTTCGGAGTCTATTCGGTAAAAACAAACATACAAAGAAACAAATAAAACAATGTTTCCTCTTTATAATATTGGTATAGATAATAAATCTGCGTCAATATTCTCGTTTCAGACAAAGTGAAGAAAATACTACGATTGTCGTTGTAGGGGGTGATCATAACCTCTTAGAGTAAGGTTATTTTGAGTGTAAGTAAGGGGCAGATGTACCTATACACTATAACTCTATGAGCTTCTCTCTATGACCCCCCAGTAAATATGAGTGAACGCCATCGTTTTTTCGAGTTTATAAATGTTCATTATTACTGTGATTAACTTGGAAAGATTGCAATACAGACCGGTTCATCCCGAACAACGATTTGAACTTCCCTGCTTAAGAAATTATAATTATACTCAGTCAATACGGACCTCCTTTATCTGCTTAATAAACCCTGTAATATAACGATTTTACAACTGTATTTAAGTTTCCTTGTGTAAATATTTGAAGCAGCATGAATAAAGTTTAGTTCGGATATTACTCTACGATTGCTGAGACTGTTTGGATAGCAAAGTTGGAAGTAAGGAAAGAATAGGAAAGGAAGTTTGGAAGACAGGAAATTGAATTTGAATAACGTGTGCAATTTCTAGAATATTTTGAATAAGATCGAAAAGCTTCATCGCTTTTGTTTATGTTGCAAGTAGATTCTGCCCGCGTTGAATTAGTACTTCCTCCATTATATTTTCAAAATCAGCCTATGTACTATTCCAGATTATTATCTAACTCTGTGCCTTTCACCCAGATTTGTTTAGCCGTTTTAGCGTAATTGAGTAATAAACATACATCCATCTAAACTATCGCATTTATAATATTATTTAGATAAGACGTGTTATTGTGATTTATAAGCAGTATGTTTTATTAAAATACGTTTAGCAATTTTCGCGTCAAAGTGGTAGGCTGAAGAGTTTTAAGGCCACAGACTGCTGACTGTGCGAAACGATACGTTGATATGATAACGACGCGAAGACGAGCAATTATTCAATATTAGAGTAATATAAAACTCTTCGTCGCAACGTGGTCGCACTGTCGCGTTTTACCTGTTGCGGAAGCCATAAACTACCTGTTTCCGGTCAACACCCAAACGAGCAGTAACTCCTTTGAACTGTACACTTACATCCAAGTAACCAAAAAAGGCCAGCCCAAACGGCCACATCAAAAAGTTATAAAAAAGACCATCTTGAGAGCGCATCCGTCCCTCTGAAGCACTCGTAACAATCAGGGTCACTTGGAGTCGGTCTCGAGTGCACATTACGAGTCGCATAGACCGTCAAGTGTCCCTAGCGAGACTAGTCCTGGTTAAGTGGGTACTTACCTACTA
The DNA here is from genome assembly GCA_949775005.1 of Orthosia gothica. Lineage (NCBI taxonomy): Eukaryota > Metazoa > Arthropoda > Insecta > Lepidoptera > Noctuidae > Orthosia > Orthosia gothica. The sequence continues at coordinate 25,106,116 of OX459045.1, read as the reverse complement.
GTAGGTATTTATGAGTGCCCAGTAATATACGGTGATGGATTCGATAAGAGTTATATATAAGTAGTTGATCTGTCAACATTTTTCTCACCTGTTCAAATAAGGCCATTCATCATATAGGTACTTATTGCTGAACAAATCGGTGCAGTAGTTGAGTTATATGTAACTAAAAATATAAATCTATACGATATTATCAGGAGTTTGGTTTTATAATTATTGTTTATTTATTTTTAGGTACCGTTGAAAGTATTGCCAAGTTGCAAACGTTTCGTATCGAATTTCTTTCTACAATCGTTAACGTTTTCTGTTTTTTTGGTTTTACCACGTGACTTAACGTTTAGATGTGTCATACCCAAACACTGATTCGTTTTCTATTAGCGTTATCGATTGTAGATTGTCAACTTAGCTACACTATGATTACGAAAACAAAAATCTGATAAAAAGCTGTCACTGACTGCTAAAGGTTAGTTTTAGTCCCTGGCATTGCATGGTTCCTATGGGTTGGGTCACATTTAAGTAAGTGAGGTTACAGGAAGAATCTAATACCAAATAAAACCTTCATGAACTGCAAAAAATAATTCTCTATCGCACCTACAATTAAAGTATTCAAGTTCATCAGAGAGGCAGAGGTATCTTACAAGTTTAACATGAAGAGCAAAAGAGATTAAATCTCTGTGCGATTAGCTAAAATGTTTTATTAACGTGGCCATAACGAAGGAAATATAATGATTATGGTGATGGCGTGCCTCAATATTAACAGGTGGTTCTTTAGGAAGGCTCTACCGCTGTGAATATAATGATTACATGGGCTACGTGAATGGAAAGATAATGGGAAAATTTATTAGTAAGCAGCCCGTTAACTTAAATAGTACCTATCTATTTTTGTTGAGGATATTTCCTTATTTACGGTCCATGAATAGAACATTGAAAACGGTGACGAAAGACTTTGAATAAATTGAGTAGAATACGGCATTTCGACGCACAATATATGATAAATGCTAATACGATGCCACAAAATTGCGATGCACGTCACTGCGAAAGACCGTCTCTGCGAAGCCACTGTACTTCAGTGCAAGTTACCGCGATGGATTTTCACTGCAATACTACTTATAGTATTTAGTAGTCTTTTCTGTTCTATTGTAAGATAATCGGCATGAGCTAGAACCAAAAATTCGAAGACATGTGACATCCACCAAACAACACCGGGCCCGCGTGGTTGTTTTACGGCCCATTTCCTTTCATAGAAAGAAGGCATAGTGTCTCAGCAGTGGAAACATGTTGGTTCAAAATGGCTAAAGGATTTAGCCTCTATATTCTAAGTCATTCCGTCCTCTCGACTCAATTAAATTGACACTTACCTTTAATTAACTGCAATCGAGGGTTTTTTCGGATGGTTGTTGGGCTGAAAAATTCTAGAGTGGCGACCGCGTGCCGGAAGACGCAGCGTTGGAAGTCCTCCTTCTAGGTGGAGCGACGACCTGGTCAAGGCAGCGGGCATGCGGGGGATGCGAAACGCACAGGACCGATCAGTGTAGCGACCTATGTCCAGCAAAGGATCTCTTTCAGCTGAAATGATGATGATGAGGGTTTTTCCATTGATTTGGCGACTACGTCGATTGGGGTGGAGGAGTTTTTTTTTCAAAAGGACTTAGAATATGAAACTTTTGTTCATAGGTACTATGAAGTTCCAGCCAAAAGTTAACCAAAGTAAAAATTAAGATCCTATTTATGTCATAACGCTTTTCCTATGAGACCAAAGAAGAACAAAGAGACAAGAGTTGAGGCTCATAATACGAAATCAGATACGACACTAACCAAATTGCGATAGTAATTAGAAATCTTACCACCTGAACTAATTAATTTCACTAACAGTACCAAACTTAGTTATCCTACCAACCGAAAATAGGATACAGGTACCAAACAATAACGTAAACATATCTGCCGGGACATCTCAAGACGTCTCAGGAGCCAGGATGTACCGGGACTGTTTACATAGTGTTGTTCCCGCTTCCTTGCAAGCCGTCGTCTATAAATACATACGAGTTCTTGAGGTACGTTCATCTAGCTAACACAAATAAACAATCGTAATTACTACCGTCTTTGTCTACAGCAAGCTATTTATAAATGTTGGATTATGCGGAACTGGTAATTTAGAGAATGGAAAGAAATGAGAATTTTTGGTGTTGATTTTCTAAAGATTGGTTGATTTGGAGACTGTTTTGGTAACAAATGATATGGGTGTAGAACGCAATGTGCTGTTTTAAGGAAATGCGGTCGCAGATAAACGACTGAATTTGTCTACTCTGCCCCTCTGTTTTCCTTTTTGATGGTACATTATCTTTCGAAGCACTGGAACCCTCAAAAAATGCTCAAAATTGTGCTGTCCACAGAGGCCTAGTGTACAAATTTGTCAACTATAAATGAAAAAAGAAAAACATAGAGGCACGGTATATATCTTTCTTTTTCAGTTAATGGAATATCTTTTAAATTGGTCCAATTTTGGAGGAGGAAATAACTGAGAGTCAAACCGCGAATTATGACGTTTTACTTAGGATATTCAGTCGGATGACTGCGACCGCACTTACTCTTAATTCATTTTGAGCTATAATCTATATTATAATACAGTAAGATCCGAACGTGGCATATGACAGAGCTGCAATATTTGAAAAGTTGAGTAGATTAGTAACTAATTCATGAAAATAATAAAAAGAATACTGTGTGATATTAGGAGAAACCAAGATTACCATATACCCGCATGCCTATAGATAAAGCTGTGCCTAGGTGTCTATAAAAATGCCTGATCTTATTTAAACACCTTACAAATATTTTTTATGCATTTTAAGAATCTGACGACTGCATATGTATATAAGTGAAGTAGTAGTATTGAAGTAGTATGTTGACGTAGTCGTTTTATTTCTACGACACTGTGTCCGAGCAGCCGCAATGGACACCTTATAGGTCGCTAAGCGGACAGATCAGTGTCATAATATATAGGCTTCACATTTGTTCGGGTGAACACGTAGGATGCCGGGGGTAACCGGTTCAAAAGATTATTTTGCGGAAAGGGTCTGGCTATAAAAATCACATTCTGTGGTATGAGTACACGACACAGGAATAAAGGATAGACAGTAAAACAGATAAGCGGTCATTCATATTATGTACAATGATCAAATAGTTAGGTAATACTAACTGGCCACTTCATTTTTGTATTAAATACTAGCGACCCGCTCAGGCTTCGCCCGTGACAAATTTCATACAAATACCTTCCTCGTTTCTCACTCTTTATATTGGTAAAAATCGCATTAAAATCCGTTCAGTAGTTTTTGAGTATATCGCGTATAGACGCGGCGGGGTAATTTATTTTAAAATATAAAGTGATGATAATGCCTTTGTCGGCCCACTTTGCGGCTATGGTTTCCCTGCAACTTTTGTTCAATGCAATTGTGGGCAATCCTTAATAATTGGTACATTTCAATTCATCCCGCCATCTTTTCCTATGTGGGCCTTTACTACTGTTTCACTTTACCCTTTTGAGTACGAAATAATTCCTACTCACAAAACATTTGCGACATTTATACGACGCCATCTCTTTAAACGCTACTTCGGATAATCTGTCGTAACTCAGAGGATATAAACTGGGTTCTCTTGCTTTTTCCATAAGGCGTGATCTTTACTCCTGTTTCATGTTATCCGCTTATAAAACGTGACAGAATTATTATAATATAAAAGAAAAATCTTTTTCATATTAAGACACTGAACATCCAAAGAACTGGGCATCCTTAATAGAGTGAAGCGATACTTTACGCCTGGATACTTTTTAACTCTTTAAAAAGCGCAATTCCGATCCTGCATGGAGTCTTGCAGTCACCTTTGGGATGACTCAGCTAAATATCAACTTGCCCGGCTTGACTCGGTGGTAGCAGAGCTAAGAGGAGATCATTTGCGAGGTTAAACTGGTGGATGCCAAGACAAGTGCATCGCCGCAAGGTTGCCTGCTTGTCTGTTTTCTACAAGACACACAAACACAATTTATGGAGAAAAGAAAGAATACAGATTGAAGAGGACAAAGGTACTGCTTATTTCATTAGAAATGTATTCCAGCAAACCTGCAACAGGATAGTTGGATGATAGACGAGGACACAGTGTGTTTGTACAACAGCGAAATAATTACGAAACCTGAATACCGACAAAAATATTATCATGAGACTTAAAGCTACCATTTACGTCTGGTAGCTTTAGATCTCATGGTGGTTAATACAAGATAGACTTAAAATAGCAACAGGAAATAATACCGTGTGGGTAGTTTGTATTTACGGGGCTGTGTCCATTTGGGATGCTGTTAACCATTCATCAGAACGTATTTCCCTAGTCAGCACTTACAACCAGAGATTGTAGCCACAATAGGATGACTTATGAGATCTCGGTTGTAGAATGGGGTTACATTGAGATCTGGGGCAACTTTGATTAAAACTTATATTTTTGGTTTTGTAAAGCTAACTGACGTGAAAGCGGGACGCACCTCAAATTTTTATTTTTAATATTTGATACACTGACATGTCAGTCATGCTATTCATCAATGTCAGCGCAAGAATACGTTTACTTGTTCCAGAAAAATATTTTAAATTTTATAGTGAGAATCAATCAAAATAAATTGGGATATTGCAAAGAAAAATCAATGGGATATCAAAGTAAACCCATTTTTATTACAACGCTGATATGCTTGTTTTTTTTTTCGCCTAAACTATGGAATAGCCCAAAATATAAAACTTTAAGTAAAGTCGGCAGCATTTTTTTAATATATTTCAATATATAACTGATGCAGTTATGCCAATTTTAATTTCAAAATTAATCAATTTAACCCAGTTTTACGGCGTATAATAACAACGTTAGCTACATATTATGTGACATTTAAGGTAGTATATTTAGCCTTAAATTTTCCCATTGCCGGGACACAGACCTGCTGTGTGAGAAGAAATGGGTTGTAAATCACGACGCGGGCCCAGTGCAGATTGGTAGATGTCTCATGTTAACCGTTTTGAGAGCAGTCTGATGATGAAATGAATTACCCTAATTAATACGCCTGACTGGGTTCGGACCCACGACCAACAACTTGTACGTAAGTCGAGACCACTGAGTTTCTAAGGTAGCGTTATTTTTCATGAGCAAGTTCGATCATGCATGGAGTAGTGCTCTCATCTGTGGGACGAATTTGCTTAATACCAGCTTGGTGCACTAGAGTCGATAGAAAAGCAGGCCAAGACGGTCATCGGTAATGAGGCACTGGTCAAGTCAAAGCGCTTGAGCCTTGCTATCATCGCCGAGTTGCCAACTTTTCGGTTTTTTATCGGTTACATTTCGGGAAGTGTGCGATGGTATTGCATGATCTAATTCTGTCTAGCCCGTTTCATCATCGGACTACCTGAAGTAAGATTGCGAAGCGGCGATGCGCCGTCGATACATGGTAGTTATCCCATCCATACGCACTAAACGTTTTGGGAATACCTTTATTATGCGTACAGCTAAGGAGTGGAATTCCCTGTCGGAGTCTATGTTTCTCGATAGCTACAATCTAGGGGTATTCAAGTCAGGAGTGAATAGGTTACTTCTAGGCAAGCGTACTTCACCGCCAATCACATCGTCGCTTACCATCAGTTAAGAAAGTGGTCAAGCGCGAGCCTATTTAAAAAATATAAAAAACCCTAGAAGCAAAAAGTAAAACCGTTTCCGAAACTCAAGTGTTTGAGCTTATCTAGGAAGCTAGCTTAAAGCCAGCAGTCGTACATGTGGTGGTAACTAAACTAAATAAGGATTTTCATATGCAAAACCAAGCCGTTGGTTTTCAGAGCACTGTGCACTGGTGAGCACTTAGACAGAGAATGGTTTCTCTGTCTACGGGTGAGCACGATAACCGGGAACGGCTCAGCGTTGTCAACATATCAATATTTACAACTGTCGCGTTGTGCGTTTTATAAAACATATTGGATGGAGAGCTCTCGTAAACTGGGTTAGATCTCAATTAATGCGTAACGATTCGATTGTTGTGCATTTGAATGTAGATAGGATTATCAAGTATTCAGATAAAATAATTTAAAAGGCGATAGCAGAATTGGCTTGAGATTGTATCTTAATTTTTGAAATGAAAAGGGCGTTTTGTATTTTGTCTACCTTTACTTATTGCGCGCGTACCTACTTTATCCTTTTTGTCTGTTTGTCATGGAGTGTTTTTTTACCTCAATCATTTGCAAGCAAGTGATTGTGTTGTAACTTTGTACAATGTCATATAACTTATTCAAGATTTTCACATTCTTATGGCTCTCGAATTTATTTTGACAGTATCACTTTTCACATTACATTTCTCTTTTCAGGTATGTCGGTGAATTTACGGTAGGAGACCCAATTACAATCAGTTGAGTGGTTTTGTAAAATAGGCCCGCATACACACAGACCCGCGAACTGATACCATAGTACAGTCGCTAAGGTCAGTGTTACAAGGTAAGGTCAACAGTGAGTACGTAGTTAGATCATGTGGCAACACTTTTTTGTTTTTCTCAAATAAATAAATGACGTCTTCAGCTACTATTATGAGGTTCTCAAGCAACAAAAAATGCTGTATTATTTATAGTTATACAAACAAATAAAACATTTATTATTTCTAATGACGTCTATAGTATTCAAGTACCCGCGGGTTAAGATGATCAATCTTCCCACAGACGCGAGGTTAGACGACCGTAATATAATTAATATACGAAATAATTATTTGTAGATGTTATTATATGAAAGCCAAATTGATCAACTGGAGTTCGTATCTTTATTTGTATAGAAGTATTTAGGCCTGCATTCTAGCAGCCGTTTGAAAGATTTCAGCCTATATTGTCGGGTAATTTTACTAGTACATACCCACATAATCTTAGCACGGTAACGGTAGTAATATAATCAAAAATAATGGTAGGGTCAGCTCCAAATTGAATTGAAAGCGTTTGATAACCAGTTTTACCTGCAAAAATAATAATATTAATTATAAGAAATACTATATGCTACATAAACCCACTTAGTATATTTTCAAGGATCTTTCCTTTGTGTTACGTGGAAAGTACCATAGTTATACAATAGTTGTCTGTATGACGTTAAACTACAAAAAATGCGTATACGTATATGCGTAAAAAATGTTATTGAAACTTTCACCCGCACCTTGTTACAGCGCAAAGAGTGTAGCAGGTGACATTTTATCAGCAATTGCGACCGTCAAATTCCAAAATGTCTAGGATTCATAGACTGGTTGTTCACCTTGAGCTCCTGGTGGCGGAATGGCGGGACAGGCTTTCACGCCCTACCGCCGGCCTCATTACCATCGAGGCGGTCCGGCCAGTGCTCGAGCGCTGGCTCGGGAGGAGGCACGGCTCCCTGTCGTTTCGGGTGACGCAGGTGCTCTCGGGGCATGGTTGCTTCGGGAAGTACCTGTGTCGCATAAACAGGGAGCCGGACGCCCGGTGTCACCACTGCGTCGACTGCCGGGAGGACACGGCGCGGCATACGCTGGCAGAGTGTGCCGCTTGGGAGGAGCCACGCCGTGCCCTCATCTCTGAAGTAGGCAGTGACCTGTCGCTGCCGGCTGTAGTCGAGTCTATGGTCGGCAGCGCGGAGTCCTGGGACGCGGTGGTATCCTTCTGCGAAACAGTCGTCTCGCAGAAGGAGGCTGCGGAGAGGGAGAGGGAGATCTCATCCGCTAACCCGATCCGCAGCAGACGCGCCGGGCGTCGGCGGAGGGCAGACAACGCCCTCTTCCAGCCCCCCTAAATGGGTCCAGGGGTGACGGACTCGGGGACGTCCGTCGCCCCCCACATATCAGGACCCGAGGTGGTGGCGCGTAGTGTTCCACGCGCGCCCCTCTTAGACGTCGCGGGGGAAGTCCAACACCTCACGCCCCCCCGCCGGGGGTTGCGGAAGTATCGTTGTTCCCGTGATCCCCGGTTTAGGTGTGAGACGGAACACCGGGGTGGTTTTTAGTCAGTAAGAATCTGACAGACCCCTCCGCCCTCCCCAGGGCGGAGGACATCCAAAGAGGATATTCCACCCCGGAAAAAAAAAAAAAAAAAAAAAAGGGAAATCCATGCTCTTGATGTGGCAAAGGGTTAAGCGGACTGTAGTTTGTATTTAGGCTGGTAAATTGTTATAATTTGCTTGTTTTATTAATATTTTACTATAACTCACATGAAAACGTGTTGGTCGAAGACACAGGATATAGCGAAGGGAACGTATGTCAGTTCCTTACACAGATAACATATTGTTGCAGATAATACAAGAATAAAATTACTTTGTGTTGCAATTAACAGACCACACGTATTACATTTCAGTATATACCCTATACATTTTGGACATTTTCACAACCACATCTCTGATAATGTATCTTTGTCTAGACACACAGGTAAAGTTTTCCCACGCAACATTTATACTGCAAAATAACATCCGAAAATACGACTTCGAATCTAGGCGTTTCTCAATAAAACTTAGGTGATATATGATTTGAAGGCCTATGTGGAACATATGAACATGGCCGGGAAGTTTGCCTCGTAAATCGTGCGATAAGTCAGTATGTTGGACCACTGCGCTCCGATTGGAGGAATTACCAACAGACTTCTGACCCGCTAGACTGATTTATTCTGCGATTATTCACTGACGGCGGTCAGTTACATTAATACTGTGTGAACTTAAGTGACAGGTTATGTAAGTCTTGAAGAGTTTTGAGTTTCAAGTCTTTCACAGACATTAATAGAATTTTCGATGGACTTTTTTCATTATCTCATGTAGGTCTATGGTTACGAAATTGGCGCAAATAATGCAATCATGAAGATATTTTACTTATTTCATACGTGCCTACATCTAAGTTTAATAAACATGAGAGTTTCAAATATATCTCTGCAATATCGAGATCGAATGCTTTATAGAAAAATGTATTCCACTGAGCGACGCAAAATTTTACGAACAGAATTCTACATTCAAAAAATGTTAAAGAACCGATTTCCAAGAGCCGCATGCTCAATTTAAAATATTGCATTGTATTAGAGTATCTCATAAAGGACCCAGCTATTGAAAAAAGGTTAAATTGATAACCGAAAATTTATGAGGAGAAAATATTTTTTACGACAGGTATTACATTCCAGGATATATTTGATGTTGTTCGCGCAATCAAAATGTGTTTTTATCGTCAATATTGGCGAATTTTGATTGATTTCCATTCATTTATGCTGGGTCTCGGGCACCGTCGTGTTGCATGTCTGCTAACAACTCGAAGCATTGTGGAATTCTAAAGGGTCCAGACATACATAACGTGACAATGCGACAACTAAATTTCGAAAGAAAATGTTCTACTTCTCTTTACGGAACGATTTCAATAAAAAGGGTTGTCACTTCGTTGTCGCATTGTCGCTCCGTACCCGTCTGCGGTTACCTTAAAGAGAAGCGACTTTTGCGGTCGCTGAGTTTTCGAGCACTGCTCTTACAGTACCTGAAATCAAACAAACGCCATCTTTAATCTAATTAAGTCAACATTCCAATTCGGAAATGTTCGGGTCCAATCCGGACGTAAAATAGATGGCGTCTCTTTGGGATCGACCAGAGATAATCCGTGACGAAGAGGATTTCATATTTGATAAATGAAGTTTCACTTCTTTAGAACATTGATCTGATCTATAAATCTTCACAGATATCTAACATATAGCATCTAGGATGATGGGTTTTGTCATAAGACAATGTAAAGGTTTTCGTCAAATTAAAACTAAAATCTTGCTTTATCAGAGTTTAGTACGTAGCATATTGGAGTATTGCAGTGTGGTATGGCGGCCACACTACGCTACGAATAGTTTGCGTCTAGAACGAGTTCAAAAGCGCTTCGTTTGGCATGTGGCTTTTTCTGTGGGAATAACTAAAAAAGTGCGTTCTTACAAAAAGAGATTGATATTATTCAACATGCACTCTTTGGAAGAGCGAAGATGTTTGAACGACGCAATGTTTGCTAGCAAAATCTTGAAGGGTAATATCGATTCACCGCCGCTGCTCGCACTCATTAATTTTCGTGCTCCATCGAGGATGCCACGTAAACCTATTACTCCGCTTAGTCCTCCAAGGAGAAGAACGGTGATGGGATCTAACTCTCCATGTGCAAGGTTTTGTAGGGTTTTAAATAGTTGCAGTGATGTGGTTGATTTTCACTTTGACTCTCTTAATAAACAAAAATCTAAATTTTTGAACTGTTTAACAGATTTGTTGTAAATGTTTTTCGACTGTGTGTACGTAAGTTTTTGAGGCAATTATGCTTTTAATATTTCGCATATGTTACTATTGTTATATTACTAGGTTTACTTGTAGAATGTGTAGCATACTGCTAACATAACTACTTATTATTGTTCTTTGTTCATGTGGTGTTTACCTATAAGTAATTGTTGCACTGTATAGAGTTTACACGCATGTTATATGTTATTTGTAGATAAGTGTAAACAATTGTTGGTAGACCTAATAAATAAAATAAAATAAAATAAAATATATAGTTTAGGTATTTCCCTTTTCATTCGCTCTCAAACTGTCGTTGTTCAATAAAAGGATCTCATCTTAAGAGTCACCCCCAATAGTTCAAAATATTGAACTATTGGGGGTGACTTCTAATTCATTGGAAATCTTTCAGGGGAAAAGTACCATGATTATGAACAACTTTTACTCTGGAACCAATCCTTAAATCGTGCAAGAAAATCACCAGTTCCCTGCCCTTACTGTTGCCCATAATTTACAAGATGTTGTTTTTTGATTATTTGTGTTTCCGCAAATTTTGTATTTAGTCCAAAGTATAAGTGGTGTACTAGCACTGCTCTAAAAACGGTGAAGGAAAACATCGTGAGGTCGATGTCCCAGAACCAAAAATTCAAAGACATGTGACATCCACTAACCCGCACTGGGCCCGCGTGGTGGATTAAGGCCCGTACCCTCTTTCACAGAGAGGAGGCCTGTGTCCCAGCTGTGGAAATATTAATAGGTTGATGATGATAAGTTGTTCATATTTACAAATTTATACATTCACCGACAAAAATATTTAAAAATGTAGCGAAAGTCATCGTGTACAAATCCTCAATTTTGTTTAGTGAGCCATTTCATCACTGTGTCTAGTCTAATAACTCTACAGAAAGAATAATGTAATTGGTGGGTTCAGTAAATAACATTCACTTCGCCCGATTTCTCTTTTCCGTAAATCAGGTAATATTTTGGTTATACCAATTTTATTGTCATCTAAAAGATATAAATCTAAAATTAGTTATAACAATTTTACTTCAATTCACATTTTATAACCCTCCCGTTTTGAGGAGAGAGAATAATGTGATCGGTTATAAAGAATACGACCTCTTAATATCTCTTTGTGATCCCGTTTTAGTTCCCTATAACTGGACCTACAGGTTTCGGATATCTGCCTAAAAAAAAAGACTTTCCAGAAAACATGTACCTTTCTTTTTGTTTTCACAATACACGTCTGTTTTTGCGTATTATTATTTTAATCTACGAGAAAATAATTAGTTTGTGTTCCAGCAATTGTGCTCCATAATACGAAAATTATTCGTTTATTTTGTTTGTTGTATCGCTAAATGTGTGTTCGTAAAAACAATGTAAAATTATTTTATTAAGGGTCTGCCGAAAGGGTAAATAATCATTAGCGTCAGCGTTTTTCGTTCTATGTTCATGATATTTTTTTTTACTTTAGGTATCAAAAGGGTAAATTTTGCTTATCAAACGCTACAGAGGGTCGTTGTCAATGCCAGCAATAAAACGAATCGTGGTAATGAGGAAAATATAAAAATATTTTACAAATGAAGCTAGGTCAGCTCATTGAAGATGCCAATATACAAAAGAAAATAGAACATTAGACTTTATTCTTGTATCAGTTGTTACCGTTGTTACGATACTACTATCGTAACAACGGTAACAACTGATTGAACATTGTGTTTTAACGGTAAAATGTTCTTAGAACTATCACAGCAAGGTAGGGATGAATCTTAATGCCCCTGATTTTCATAGGTTAGCCTTCATTTTAGTTTTCCTAACTAAAAGGAGTGGTCTGAAATCATGTTATTAATTTTGATAATCATACAATTTAACGCTGATAATCTCCTTTACCTGACAATGGATAGCTGACTTTGTTTGTAGAGGTGACCGCCTGCAGTAGGAGAGTGGCATAATAAGGAGTTGGACGACAAGAAGAACTACGAGTATGATACAAGAATTATAATATATGTTATTGTTTAAATATATTTTATTATATTATTATTAAGTAGAAATGTATGGCATTTTATGCCAGTAATCTAAAGCAAAACGTTCACGCCTTGTCTTTGTGCATAAGCTGTCCTATAAAATTCGTATATGTTTTCATATTTTGGAATAAAGAATGAAATGAAATGAAAAAGTGTTGTCAGAGAATAAGATAACTTAGGAAATATTTCACATGTTTTCTAATAAAATATTAAAGTAACTCAACATTACTGAACTCGTCATATTGATTTTTACAGCGGATTAAACCAAATCATCTCAAACAAACAATTTAACACACTGCAGTGTATGTACTGATTAATTTGCTTATCAATTCCCATTAATTATGGCAGCATGTGTTCTATTAGCAGATGCCTCGCAATTACCTTGAGCGGTAGATAAACAAATATTAGTACAGTTTCATTATCACGAGTGAGTCAGAGCACTGAACTACGGTGCACTTGAGTGGAAAGTAGGGATGGCAGGAATTAGATTTTACATTTAATGAGATTTTATATGACTGTCCGTCATATAAAATCTCATAAAACCCTAATAAAATCATATTTTGGTTTGGTTTTCCTCAAAATTATTAGACACTAGCGGACGCCTCGCGGTGTCACCCGCGTAGTTCCCGTTCCCGTGGGAATAAAGGGATAAAAAGTAGCCTATGTCACCCGGGGATAGTATAGCTTCCCAACGGTGAAAGAATTTTTGTAATCGGTCGAGTAGTTTTTAAGTTTATTCGTTACATACAAAAATACATATCTTTTCTCTTATATAGTATATAGTAAGTATAGTATAGATATATACAATGTTTTCTTATTTATTGTACGTCTAATCTTAAAAAAGTTCTTATAAAATATTTATGGTATAACCGAAAATACAACTCAATTTCCAATAGTGTTCCTGTTGTTTATAAAAAATACAAATAATAAGCATTATTTTCTTTGTTAGGGTTCCGTACCCAAAGGGAAAAACGGGACCCTATTGCGATCTGTCTGTCTGTCCGTCTGTCACCAGGTTGTATCTCATGAACCGTGATAGCTAGACAGTTGACATTTTCACAGATGATGTATTTCTGTTGCAGCTATAACAGCAAATACTAAAAACACATTAAAATAAATATTTAAGTGGGGCTTCCATATAAAAAAACGTGATTTTTTTGCCGCTTTTTGCGATAATGGTACGGAATCCATCGTGCGCGAGTCCAACTCGTACTTGGCCGGTTTTGTCTTTGTTATTTTGCTATTCAAGATGCTATTTATATTTATTGAATAATTTAGTTCAAATTATAATTGAATTCTAATTAGTCAACCCTCGTAAGAAAGTAAGAGTCCAATTAAGTAGGTATATGTACCTATGTATAGTAGGTATTCAAGTCGGTAAGGGTATAGACGTGTAAAATTCGACTTTGATGTGTCAATGGGTGTGGAGTGTGAAACGTGTATTGTATGGAGATACCTATTGTACGCGCTGGCAGCCATATTATAATCGAGCAGACTGGCAACGGAGAGGTTGTGACTTCGATCCGTTCACATTATTGAATTGTGGATACTTAGGCTCTAGAATCTAGATAAAGTAACATTGGCGAAAAGTCAGTTTGCAAGGAATGACCGCGAGATAATTTGGGAGCACATATCAATCCATCTATACTGTATATACGAAGGCCTACGCCAGACAATAAGAAAATAAATTGAATTGATCCGACTTGTAACGTACGTAACTTGAAAACATGATTTTTGTTTGTTGAGATATTTTGATCATTTTGTCCGTAGTAAGGGTACAGGCGTAAAACCAATATTTTTCCGTTAACATCATGTTAATCGGTCTACGCGTAAATGAGATATTAACTCAATACTGAATGCCAATAAAAGGGTCACGGACGTCCCTCACCGCGAAACGTTTGTTTTGATCGTGTTAGCGCCACTGCCTTAACAATTTTTTCATATTTTTTTGAAATATTGTTATACATTGGTAGACAGGTGTTAACGACTTTTATTTTTTTGTTATTTTGCGGTGACCTTAATATCGTAGGTAAATGCGAAAGTAACTATGTCTGTTACCTTTTCAAGTCTTAACGGATTTGTATAAAACTCGGCATACGGGTAGATCACGTGCTGGGTCAATACATAGGATACTTTTAATTCCGGGGGCATGTTGCCTAGGGATAATTTTAACGCGGGCTAAGCAGTGGTCAGAAGCTAGTTCCATATTAATATTTTTGACAATCGTTATCGCTGGTATAATGTCACTTATTTAAAGCCTCAGGAGAGGGTCGACCTAGCTGTTGGTTGAACAACTGTTTCAAGCAATAAGGCTAGTCGAAATTATAGCTGGCTACACGCATACCTTAGTCGATAGATTCTATTATTTGTCTACACAGGTGTTCTAATGCTCTCCGAGTTTGTCAGTATGTTTCAAACGTACGGAAGGTTTAGTAATAAGGTTTTGCGGTGAACTAACAACCATTTAAATCAATTTTATCTGTACGATATAATAGAACACGCTCGTAACAATACTATCATTGACTAGTGGCCAGCCAATAGCCGTTATTGCTAGCCAGCTTTCAGTGTATGGCTTGCAGCTTCCTATATCCAGGTTCAGGCCGATATTTTTTTACGATATAGGAAAGGTAGAGGTGACTTTTAATTTCGAATTGATCTATGGGTCTATTCTATGTAACATATTTTCATATTTATGTGTAAGTATTTTAATCCCTTTAAATATTGCTATTGATTTATCCAACTTAAAGTCATCGGTATCAAAAAACAATCGACTCATCATCGTATCTACTCGTATATTGTGTAATTATAACATTAAGGTTGAACTAGTCGACGGCACGAACTATTTTGTGCGCGGGGTTAAAATGCATGCTATCTTATAAGACAACACGTGCGAAAGAAATAGATGCTGTGATGTACAGTAAGAAGCTAGTTCGCGAACGAATTACCACTTTTGCAAATTTGTATCGAAATGGATGATGATTTAGGACGAAAACGAGCGCACGAAATTTTATAAACAGACCTTTGGGAGTCTAGATATCATGAAAAAACAACTAAATGTATATTTATAAAACAACATTATTTGCATTGTTGAATTATTAATCTATCCCTGTATGGAGGCCGTTTTGCAATTTTATTTCTTCTTATGGTATTTATTTCCGCCCATAGATGCGTTAAAATAAGTGTTGAAATATGGAACTTTCAACGCTCATAACTTTCAAATATATTTTTTTTATACATTTTTGTTTCTAGATAATGATGAGACAAATTGATTTCATTTTTTATTTGGAACGTTCATCGTCAAACAGTGGAGTAATCTCTAGACTACGTTTGTATGAAACAATTTTCGACTAGTGTAACCTTAAGGATCCATGAGGTACGTTTTTATCATAATAAAAAAACGAATGAAGCTCAAAGGAAGATAGTGCTCACAGATATAAATGTAATTAGATGACGCGATTATAAGTACTTCGCATGTCAAAAAACGGAGTAAAATTACGATCAATGATCGTAATTTGAGCTTTTCATTTAGCATTATCTGCACCGGAAATCCACCGAAATCTAGAAAAATTCTTTTTATGTCATATTGAGCTGTAAAGACTGCATAGAAAAAGTTGGCCGAAGCATTGGAAAGGTTTTCTTTCTTTGGTAAGTAAATTTGTTTTTAAATTGTGTGTCAAAAAGTGGCACCCTTGGTTTTCATACAGATGGAGGGACTTGCGTTATCTAGTAAGATTTATGTCTGTGCTGGTGTTACTTATCACCGTGATAAAATGCTATATTTTTCTACCTGGAAAGAGAATATGACACTATCTAAAAATGGATAACCTATTATTGACCAAGCCGCAGCCGAAGCTCTTCAGTTTCAACAAGTAAAATTTCACAATTTAAAAAACCCCCGACACATTTATCTTGCGAAAACACCCCGATTCAAACAGTAAAATGCCCATAACTTTGGAACGGCTGAACCGATTTTATTCAAACATAGCTAAGAACACTCTCGACAAAATTACCTTTCAAACAAAAAAAAACTAAATCGAAATCGGTTCACCCGTTTAGGCGCTATGATGCCACAGACAGACACACAGATACACAGATACACAGATACACAGCAACACACGTGAAACTTATAACACCCCTCTTTTTCCGGCGGGGGTTAATCAAAAATGGAATATGATCAATCCTACCTCCGTTCATAGACTTTTCACATAGATGCGACAGATAACCAGCTGCGACTTTTTGTCGCTTGTTTTTCACCGGCCGCAATGCAGTTGAGGTAGTTTGTCGAGTGGCCGAGTATCGTCATAAACTACCCTAGTATAGTCGGCTATGGTCCACCATTTGTCCGGTAACACAGTTACAGCTCAATGCTCGTACGATTTTCGTTTAGTTCACTTTTCCCAAGTAGGAGCCAATGTAACGAGCGTACGAATGTGTTTGTGTTCATTTTGAGCTGGTCTCTGTATATGGTGGTACAAGTTTATGAGGGCCTGTTTTAGACTAACAAGACTGAGTAAGTATATATTCCAAACTAGTAACGATACCACTCAAAGCAGTAGCTTCCTCGCTGATATTATTATAATATGTTGTATAGCATATTTCAGTGTGCAACACACCATGCAGCCTAATATGGGCATAGCAATAAAGTTACTTTTCAAATTAAATGTGATAGAACATCGATATTGAATTCACCCAAAATTATTTGAACTCGTAAACCAAGTCCTAAGAGTTCCGTGCTCAAAGATTAAGCTAGCAGCCAAACTTCGACGGCTAACTCTTGGTCTAGCATCCGATACTTTTCCGCATCATTGAACAAGCTTAGCTAGCATGTAAAAGTTGCTTTAAAATGTATGGGGACTTATATATTAAAACTTTAAAAATTAACTATATGGGTGCTGATTAGCAGATTCTATTCTTGGACATAACAAGCAACGGTGAAAGAAAACATCGTGATGCAACCTGGACTTATATAGTTAACGTAAGTCTGAAAAAGCAAAGTCAGAGGCCTGTGGGGTTCCTAGAGGTGGCTTAATTAACTCTGACACCATACGTAAAAAAAGCAGCAGGTTCTAAATATTTCAATTAAGAATTTGCTAATCAATATTAAGACGAATCTTACAATACCAATACAACGGATGGAACTTTTTGTAAAATGGCTGTTGATATTTAAAGTTTTGATGAGGTGTTACACAAACTATTAACAGATACTAAATGTTTTACGTATCATTGCAATGGACTTTAAATATTTTAAGTTGGAAATTGTCAATGAAAATAAATATTAGTGTCCAAACTTGTTTTGGCTGGAGTGCTGTAAAGGTACATATTGGACGGTGACGAGTGAACTGTAACAGCGTTTTTTGCCGAGAATCGAACAATTCGAGCCGAGATATAACAATGAATGCAGGATTGTCAAAACGAATTTAGCGCAACACAGACTGATTGATGAAGACTGATTGTTTGACGTTTTTGATGGGATTTATACGAAGAAGGGAAACTCTACCTAACAATTTAGTTTTTTTTTTTAATTTTGGCCACACTCTTTTCAATAAGACCGTTAAAATTGACTATGGCGAGGATATGTAACGGAATTTTTCATTCTGCAAATCCTAATTTCAAGATTTTGGCTAATTATAGTGCTGAAATAAATAAGACTCATCTGTTAGACATTTAGAAGGAAATAAAGAAGCTAAGAAAAAGCCAAACAAAAAGCTACCGTCCAATAACGTTTGATAACATTCCCCAAACAGTTTATAAGAGTGAACAGTGAAAAGATAGCTATGCAACATGAAGACATTTAAGAAGACAAGCTGTCACTTGTCACATTGATTAAACGGAGACTGAAAAAAGGAATAAGGATGACTATCCAAAAGAGGCACAAGTGGAAGTTGATCATTTTCTCCTGAACCCTTCGAAGGCCTTTGACAAATGAGCCCTTCCTTGTTCATCTTGCCCCCATATATAAAAATCAATATTTTCGCCGCTTGTAGGCTTAAAGCTTTATATTTGATAAATTGGATGCTCAGTACTTTAGACAGCGTTATTAATTTTATTCGGTGCGGCCTAGCAACGTAAAGCTCGATTAGAATTTCAATAAAAGAGATTTGTTTTGTTTTAGCTACTTTCGACGTTTAATTATTTTTATTTGCCAGAGAATCTTTTTTGCCTTGGAATAAGGTCACGATAGATATAATCAAGAGAAAAATGATAAGAGAAATGGAAAAAAAAATTAATGTGGAGGTAAAGAAAGTAATTAAGGGGAAAAACTCAAAGTAGGTACACCACAAAGAACTGGTGCTAGTGAAAGGTTTAAGACTAATCTTGGTCTGCGAAGGCGTAGTGTAAAGTAAGTAAAAACTACTGGACTTAAAGTACCTTTAGTATTTAGACCTTTTTGTGGATTAAGTTTGCCAGAACCATTTCAGTAGGTAAACGAATCAGTGGATGAAAATAAAAAGAGATTAATATGCCGCCATCTATGGCTTGAATCATCACTCTAGTCGATTAGGTGATTAATAATATTTTTGACCATCGCTAAATTTGAAATACGTCCGTAGTGTGTTGTTAAGCATCAATTTTCCAATTTTTTAACAGAGTGACTGTGATTACTATTACTACATTATGTATGAGTATACCCAAAGGATGATTGTAGCAATACATATTTATACATTTTATACGTTACTTTTTACATTTCAGAACTGTTGATGTCATAGTAAAACTTGTTAACTACTCATGATAACTGTAATCCGCTGAGAGAATGTCAAGGAATTAAAACTCATCCTATATATCCAATCTGTGAAACACGAGGTGCCAAATTTCTAACCTTACCTACCTATTTCGATTGTTCACGTAGGTAGGTGAAGTTTTTTCAAAGCTAACCAAATTTTGTTCCGATTAAATTGGTTGCGCAATGTGAGACAGTTCCAGATTTCCCCCGAGAATGTTTGAATGTTTGCGCTTCATTCCTTAGTGCCGACAGATTGTTGTAGGTACTTTATTTTTAATTTCAAGCGCTTTGGGTACCGTCGAACAAAGAACATTTGTTCGAAATAGAGGTTCCTTTTTGTTGTGGAAACACTTATTGGATCTAGTATAGTGGTAAAAGCTGTGTGCGAAATTGTTTATAGGTATAAATTCAGAATAAACGTTACTTTCGCATGTATCCTTTGAAGGGTTTTCCATTAAGATACTACTACTACTTACGATAGTCGCCAACGACCTTGAGGTAACAAAACGTGCTCTCGTTTCACACCCGCGCGACCCAAAATTTTGTAGTTTTTCTACTTGCCGTATTATTCTATGACTTTAAAAAAAAGCCTCTGATCAAAATGTAAATATTTTTTTTGGAAAAAATATTTGTTACATTAGACAATTCGCCTAAAAATTGTAAATATGATAATTTTCAGTTTTATTCTTATAACATAGTTTAATTAATTTGACGGACAAAAAAGCGACAATCACACCAAAACCGCCGGGCGCATTTTATTAAAATTTTCACCATCTCAACGACAATTTTTAATAAATTGTCGTTGAGATGGTGAAAAAATTTCAAATTTTTAGGCAAATTGTCTAATGTAACAAATATTTTTCCAAAAAATTACGAGTAGCTGTTTAGACGTGATTCTCATTTTAAAATCAGCTACTGAGAGGTATCTGCCCCTACAAAATTCTTATAAGTAGGCACTCATATAATGAATCCTACAATGAGTTCTTTTTTCTTTTGTATCTGTTATTGCTACAGATAAAGTAAGATTAGTGTAGCCTACCGAAAGAAATAAGGGTCCGAATTAAGGCTCTTTCAGCAAAGTAATTTTCATACAGAGTGCACATAAAGTTAAATTACCGTACTTTTTATACAGAATAAATAAACCCTCACCATAATTTCATATTTAAGCAATGTTGGATACACCATAGAACATTATAAATTAACGTTTTTATGTAATCCACCGATTGAAATTTATGAACTGCACGTTAGTTTTACGGGAGCATGTGTCAGTTTTACTCAGTGACGTGTTTAATGATTTAACGCTCCGGGCCAATTAATTGTGTCTGATCAAACAAACTATAATCAACAAAAGAAAATCCAAAACATTTTAAAATTTGATTAAACTTGCAAAAAAAAACTCTTCTAAACGTTAGCCGTCGATGCAAGCACAGACATTTTTACATGCTGTCTCGGATTGTTTGGATTGTTTATACCAGTTACTTTGTCTAATTATGCACAAAATTGGATTTTCTATGCACAAGGCTAGATTTTATTTTGGAGGCTAAGAAGTTACGGGGCGGCTAGATGAGCATAGTAAAGCTTGTCTAACTTGAAAAACGATAGGTTGTAAGAGGTGGTTTGCGTAACCTAGCAGTCTGACGTTCGGGTCATGGTCATGGCCCTCTTGGCCTAATGGTAAATACGCTACTGGTTTTGATCTCCTGTGATGAATATTCTGTTTTGACTTAAAATGCTGTGTAGACCCGAGTATGTTGCTTTGAATAATTAATAGTGTTACTCGTTTACATTTATTTTTCATTCGAAATTTCGAACTTTGATGAACAAACAGGCTTTTGATAAAAATATCGAAAAAATCTTCAGTTTTTTATTAAATTCTGGTTCCAATTAATCCTTTACTGGGGAATATGATTAATTATGTATTTTTTAAAAGCCAACGAATAAAAATCATCTTCTGACAGTTCGGAACTGAATAATGAGTGCGGAGTTCTCTCGACGGTTATTTCCCATTTGCAGAAAAAAATTAAACTGTGAAGTATATTTTCTGACAGTTTTTAATTCGAGCTATATACAGAAATTAATCGGACGGGTACTCACATAAAAGGGGGTTATAATGTATTTTAAACACGTTGCAAGTTTATTACGTAAAGTAGCGTAGGTACCTAAGTGCTAAAGTAGCGCAAAAGAGTGAATTCCCGCAAGCTGTCGCTGATAGATGACGGGCAATTCCCATGTTCCCTCAGTAGAAGATATCCCAACCGTCCCCTTCACAGATTGTATTGACTGCAATATTCTTTAGACGGGTTGACGTCCAATAGATTACGAGAAAAACTGTTGGAAAAACTTCAAAAGTACGCTCGTTATAGAAAAATGATCAAAGGCGGACCAGAGTTGTGTTACGCTTTAACCGCTGAAACTTTTTAAAGACTTTGTTCCCTTGATAATTTATCAAATTTTTTATTACGAATTTGTGAATTTAAAATATTTTCCACAACGACTTTGTAAA
This sequence comes from Orthosia gothica, assembly GCA_949775005.1. Lineage (NCBI taxonomy): Eukaryota > Metazoa > Arthropoda > Insecta > Lepidoptera > Noctuidae > Orthosia > Orthosia gothica. The sequence goes on along the minus strand of OX459045.1, from coordinate 25,084,611 downwards.
GTTAAAAAAGAGAAACACGGAGCACAATAGTGACGGTTAAATACAAACACGGAAAATTATGGAGAACACAATTTGTGTTCAAATTAAGGTGTATAAAAGATCTGTGCAATTTTATACAGTCAGATTTAATGCTCAGCATATTTCACGTCGCTGCAGCGAACGACAATATGAGCGCTACCTGTAAGACACGGACGTTGTTATTTGTTTTCAGACCCGTTCACAAAGTCCGTACAACGGCAAGCTCAAAGGACGGTTTTTCAAATTTAGAGCTCCATTGCGGTGTGACGGAACACGTGTCGTGGTTGAAAGTTATTTTGTAAAACGATGAACAACAAAAAAGAGGAACACCTAACTCGGCGTGTGTAACTGTGTCCCACGGTAGACTCCATGCCGAGGCAACATGTCACGAATGTTTGACAAACAAACAAACAAAAACGCCTCGTTATACCAAAGTAAGGAGTATCAAATAAAGTGGAGAACTGGAGTGGCGAACAAATTGCACGCTAAAATAATTCTGCTACTGGATTCTGTGCTGGCCGCTGTTAAATATTCGCTATAAATCAGCCCGGAATACGTAATTGAATAACTGTGGGTAATACATTAATAAATCTAGGTTTTTGATTTTCATATAACAAATTTACGAGTACTATTTTGTCGTTGGCTTCAGAAAATCAGTCGTTATTACAATAGTACTTTAAAAGCCTTTATTACGCCTTTATAAAGCCTTTATTATTCATTTTTTGTAACGTTTCTCTAAATAATTATTAAATAATACATACATCCATATAATTACAAAAAATATAACGACAACAATATAATTAAAATACAGTTGTGTATTTAAAGAGAGCAGCCATCTTCATTTTTATCAAAAGCGTTACCTAACCAGTAGACTTAAATTAAATTACAAAACAGACTAATAACTACCTAACTTTATCAATTAAAGTGCCCAATAACCCTTTCAGTTCACAATCTACTCAATATCCGCTTACAATACTCGGAAAACACAAAATATTACGAACGAGAACTCAACAACAGAATACTCGATTCGAACCGAATAATCGATTTACAGAATAGTAGATATCGTAATAACAAGAGCCTTGTCGGCCGGGAACAAATTCAATAAACTTTAAGAAAATTTTGCTGCTAGCTTGCCACTGAAAGAGCACTGTAAGGCACTAGTCCCGACGAAGGCGAGAAAGCGATTAGCTCTTAACTATTTACAACAAAAAAGATATTGTAATAATTGATTGCTAAAATTGTTAACACTGGCCGACGAGAACTAGTATTAGGATTTGCTACCACTCGTCAGCCGAACTCTCTGCCGCATCTGCGTTCTCTGACACCTATGACTCATCAGCCTGCAAAAAAAGAGTGAACAGTCATATTTTAGGCTCACTCGCTTCATTGCTTACCATCAAGTGAGATTGAGGTCAAGACTGGCCTCATCGGTCATAAAATATAACTCTCTAGAGCTGTCAATGAAAAACTCGCTCAGAACTTGGTAGAAGACTCGCTGCTTGTTATGCGTTAACTTCTTTCAAATACCCTTATTTATAAAAAACTCCATGCTGTTTAGCTACTGATTGTCAGAGGTTTAATCTATAGAGAATTTGAATTTAGAATCTGTTTTATATATCTGTATCTTGTTTCTGTGGTTTCCGCACTAAGTCCCTCAGGTGGCTGCCGTTTTGTGGTTATTCCAACCAGCCCACCTCCCTCCAGAAGTTTAGAATCTGTTAATCTATTGCTTAAGAGTTCAAACATTTTTATAAATAAAGCTACTCGCTTTTCGCTAATCGCCGACGGTAGGACTGGTACCTAGTACCACAAAGTACGTAAGCGGCGGCGCGCCTCAGACAGAGGGGCCACTCTCACTTTGACATTTCGGTTTTACAGGGAATATTGGGCAATATTGGACCGAGCTCAGTCGCGGCTGTCATGATTGCTTTGTGCAGGCGTTTGTCACGTCATTCATACATTAAGTACTGTAACGAGGTTGGTTGCATTGGATGGGTTACCTTTATTATTTGTTACAGACCGAATTTACTTTTTTGTTTTTAATTCTTTAAGTTATAAAGATCATTAATCTTTCAAGATGACAAATTAGAAATCCATTATCTAGGATTATAATACATTATTTTAAGCCCATAGATGAAATTGGGAACTTGTCATAATAATAAGGTTCAAATCATATAGCTTACAAATATGTTTCCTTCGACTGCACAGCATAATTTTCTTCTTTCTTAAGATCATCTTTGGTTTTTTGATTTTATTAGGTACCTGTTTTTTCACTTTTATATTTTTGTCGAGCTTTCAACTTTTTACAATTTAATTTTTTAAGTGGGATCAATAATACACTATTACTACGTCTTTTTACTCTCCAATATTCATCGTATGTGGCGTAATATTAAATGTTTCGTGATATTAAATGGATATTTGATGCCCTGTCTTGGCATGTAAGCATGATATGATGTATGTTTAGACGAATCGATGTATTTATGTTTGTAACTTATACAACATACTCTTTTTTTTAATTCGGAATCAATATAGTAACAACCCTAGTGAATCTGTCAAGTTTAGCTGCCAATTTTCTAAACGGTGGGAGTGGCCCTTCTGTATACTTACTATTTTGTGCTAGTACCTTAGGTATTACAGAACAAGTTGTGAAGTCGACGGCGCGGGCGGCACGCGATTATTTCATAACACTTTGTTTATTTATTTAAAGTTTGTGCTTTTTATTTCTTTTTAGCCAAAAGGCATTCGAATATCTTGTTTTGGTTTTCGTTAGTTTAATGTGACATTGAACAAACAAATAAACAGTATACTATTATTGCTTCTTGTGCTTATTCAAAAAGCTAAGTTACGATTGAAGGTCAAATAACTATGCGTCATAGTACTGTAAAGGTAGCCTGCTGAATGAATCTTACAGCATGCATACGTGCACACACTGCTTTTTAAATGTTTATTAAATGTTAATCACTTTTCTTCTGAAAAGTACACGTGCTTTTATAACATGGGATTCAATGGAAATAGCAAATGGTACTCATCGCTAATACCTTAAAAATGGCATCCAACGAAAATAAATCCAAAAAAACTGGCTGGATTTGAATACTGGTTCGATTTTCGAAGATGATATTATTATTATTAAACCGTATCTCTCCCTGTATCTAAAGTTGTTTCAGTTCAGTTCACCATTATGTTTATTTTACATCTCTCATGTTCGGTAAGTAGGTTCTTATTACCTCCAAATAATAATGTAGCCAGAAAAGCCCTAGGGCGGTAAGTAATTAAAAAAAAACACTTCTTTCTTTCAAAAAGTTCGCGTACATCTAACCATCATACTGGCAATAGACATCACGCATTCAGCCCAATGACCAAAGAGGTCGCTTTGCTATGCAGCCTTGTCTTCGTGAGAGTATAAAAGTCGTCAATTTTAAATATCGAACGGCGAAGCTCAAATTCGATCTTGAAAAAATAGTATATTATGCAACTAGTGAATAAAAGACGGATTTAAAGCGAGGGCCATAGATGAATCAAGAGCAAGTGAAGGATTCTAACGACTGAATCACGACCGTAGGGAGTGATTCATGATGATTGAATCACGAGCATAGCGAGTGATTCAAATGTTAGAATCATGAGCGACGCGAGTGATTCATGGCCCTCGATATAAATCCGTTTTATTCAAGAGTTGCATACTATATTTTATACCATGACTTCGAGAAAAAGCACCACCCATACGCACAAAACGTTTTGGGGACACTTTCATTATGCGTACAGCTAAGGAGTGGAATTCCCTGCCGGAGTCTGTGTTTCCCGATAGCTACAATCTTGGGGTCTTTAAGTCAAGAGTGAATAGGTTTTTTCTAGGCAAGCGTGCTTCACCGTCGACCACATCATCGCTTACCATCAGGTGAGATAGTGGTCAAGCGCAAGCCTAATGACGATAAAAAAAAAAAAAAAAGATTTAAGCGAAAAGCACAAGGAATATTACGAGTAATAAATAAATAAATGGTTTATTACCTTCAAAATGTATATAAAATGTGAAACCCTGACCCCTGAGCTAGGTAACAGCACCTGTGCTTCAGGGACCAGTAACCACCTCCGTTACGTGACATAATTATAATTAATTAAATACCATTGCAATTGATATTAGAATTACAATTCAGACAAGTATTCAATAAATATCTTAGACTAAAATCAAAATCATTATTAAAATCCTAAATAACAAACTCAAAATTAAAATCGAAGGAGTTTGTGTATCGAGTATTTTTTGCGCAAGGAGGCGCAAGGAGGTTACATAGCATTGGACGTCTAGTACATTGGTTTGTTCCAAATTCAAACACCAAAACAGTGATTAAAAGTGCTTTTTATTCACTGTTTTCAGTGCATAAAATAAGCTTTTTAGAGGAGGAATGGTATATTTTTTTTTTTTTAATGTTTTATTCTTGTAATGTCGGTTTTTTTTCTACTTACCTCACAATCGAGATGTAAAGCAGAATAGTTAACTCGGGTGTAAGCACCAATTGCACCCTCGAACTATAGGCGCCCTCGCTGCGCTCGTGCGCCTAAATATCTCGGGCTGCAATTGATGCCTTACAGCCCTTGGCTACTAATCTACTATTAATATCGTTTATTTTAATAGTGTTTGTAAAAAGTATATGTACCTACATTTTGTATTTTGTTACTTTGAAATTTTTTTCCGTCTAGTTCGCCATAATGTTGGTAAACTCTATGACTAAATGATATATAAAGAAAGTTTTTTTATAAGTATGTCATTATTTTGATTTGTTATTTCACTTTATATGTATATTACTTTAGGTATATTTTACTATTACCTTGTATTATAAGTTTCTATCTTAGTTTTTATTTAGTCGATACTCTGCAAAAGCATGCTGTGACCTCCTATTATTGAGGGAGTGCACTTGTCATTAATTCATATTGATGATTCATTGTGTTTTTTGTATATATCTTATGTTGGAGGTCCTGAATAAATAAACAGGACTTTGGCAGACAAGCTGCAGAAATTATTCAAAAGTAGTCCATTGTAGGCATAAATCTTATTAATTATTATATCTAAATAAACTTATTATTCAAACCAGCAAAGCAAACGCAGTAATTTTAGCATACCAGCTAAAATTACTGCGTTATTTGTTTTTATAGCGCCTTTTCAGAATGAATTAACCGCCGCAAACCCACAAGTAGCGGTAACTCTTCATCTACCCTCAGAGTATTGTCACCGCAGTGAAGAGAACCTCTTCAAAGATACCTCGCTCTCAAATTGTCCATGCTCCATGATTAATTAATTGCAGCAACAGAAGCGTTTTGCTACCACAAACTATTGTTTTTTACTAAGAGCAGTTATTGTTTGCTCATAGAACAGAAGTTGGTTTATTGTTCAGCTAGTATTTAGAGTATTCTTTTAGTTTTTTTTCGAAAACCATTATCTTTACATTGCTTTTAGAGTCGTCATTTTATAAAAAGTTGAATTATCATTATTATTAGCTTTTATCAGTCCACTGCTGGACGTGGACATAGGGCGACTGTCTGAATTGAGTATTTGCAAAGGCATCTTTTCAGGTGAAATATAATCAACTTTAAATTCTTAATTCAGAAATGGAGGGCGTAAGCGTCTAAAATCGCATATAGTGTAAAATGCCTACAAAGTAAACTACATTTTAAAAAAGACAAGATTATTTTCTTTTTTAAGAAAAAGATTTTTTAACAAAAAATTTAGCCGACGAAATAACGAAATGAAATGCAACAAAAATTAAAAAACTTTGAGTCTAGAATTTCGATTTCGCGCCAAACAATCGAACATGCAAATTAATTACCTAAAGCGTAGAATGATTGTAGCTAGGTTGATCTTCGTTGATTGTTTGTTTGGCGCCGCCTCAAAAATATCATTTTTTTACTTTTTGGTTTTCATTTCGTTGTTCCGTCAGTTACATTTTTGTTTAAAATATATTTTTTTCGCTTTTCAGTTTACTTAATTTCAACGGAATAGGTCCACACTTGAAAATTCCATTTGCAAATTATCATTGAAGAATCTTTTCCTTTTTTCGTTGGTTTAAAAGAAATAGGAAAATAAGTTGGTTCTTATTAAATTAATTAAAAAAATCACTTCAGAACGTCAATGCGGCTTTCAAGAGACGATCTAATTAGTTTGCCTGAAAATTATCAAAGATCGTCAGACTTGGGAAGTGCCTACCTGAAACTTGCTTTGATGAACCGATGAATACATAAACTACGCCTTAATAGTAACTTTACCATAACTAGACATAATACTACTATAGTAGAAATGCATCATAGAATTTACTTCATTTCAGGATAAGATGTAAAAATATAAGTTAAGAAATAATATGTGATATTGAAATGTGTTATTGTTGGCAGCAACAAAAATCTGAATTTTCTCGCACAAGCTTTAAAAATTCATTGACAGCGAAGAATGAAATGATACTTAACAGGATTTCAGGGTAGGCCACCCTGCAATAACATAGGAAGTAAAGGACCCATCCTTTACTTCCTATATTGATAGGTACAGTTAACCACACATCAGGGGTGACAGTTCAGCGCCTTATTTCATACCTGCACCTGTAGCCAAGTTGACAATCTACAATCGATAACGCTAGTAGAAAACGAATCAATGTATGAGTATGACACATCTAAACGTTAATTCACGTGGACTGACCATAAAAATAGAAGGCGTCAATGACTGTAGAAAGAGATTTGATACGAAGCGTTTGTTTCTTGGCTAGGGGGGGCAGAGCCCTTTCCAAGTCCAAGTGTTCTAATCACGGGCTAATTCTACCACAAAGTGGGTCCCAGTAAATATGAAGCGACATCGCTGCAGGCTCAGGCGAAGATGGCGGTACGAACTTGACACCTACAGATCGGACTGGTACACATTTGCCAAAACCGGGACGAATGGAAAGAGGAGGCCCTTGCTTTGCAGTGGGACAACTAAGGATGAAAAAAAGTAAAAATAACTTTTTTACAAAAAAAATAAACCGACTTCTAAAGCAGAACACCACAAAGTGTGTGTACCCCATTTCATGTCCAGGCTATCATTGTCCATTCCAGGATGCCTGGAAGAGATCGCGGTATGCGATAAGGCCGCCCGTTGTATGTATTTTAGTTTTAAGTTTCCTTTTCTATGTTTTAACTTGCTGTACCCACAATAAAGTGAAAAATAACTTCTTTTTCCGAAGTAGCTGTCTTGTTGTACCTATTGTTTTTCATTTTTCGACACCAACTTCGGAAAGAACACCTATTTAAAGAATTTTGCAAATCCCTTTACATAAGACGGAGTTATGCCCGAAAATACATAAAAAAAACTAGAAGCATCCGGATTGAGAGATTTTATTTTTAACCGACTTCCCAAAAAGAAGGTTTTTGGGAAGTCGGTTAAAAATAAAATCTATCCACTGATCCACCATCCACTGTAATTACTACCGAACGTACTTTAATTAGAGCTTAAGCACAAAATGTAACCCTGTTCTACATCCGTACATACATACACCCCTAGGAGTCTGTTCAAAACCCCTGTTCAGTTCAAACGTGCTTCACTTCACTAATTAAAACACAAACTTTTTTGTCTTACTTCAGTTGATTAATCAAGAGTGCTGAAGAGTCCGTCTGTAAATGTTCAAACGTGATTCCAACGTTGCCTCAGCCGTACCTACCTACTTAATGTGACTCAAATTAATTAGTGTGTACGTTACCAACTCATTACGTCATTAGGTTTGTGCACCACAGCCAATTAGGGAGAGTGGTTGAGGAAATGACAGCTACAGATGATAAATAATCTCGGATTTGGAGATTTTGTGTCATCTTCGTCAGATTCTTAATATTAGAAAGTAACGGTTATTTTTGTATGGCTATATTTTTATAATGATCTTTCTAAAGTTTGTTCATTTAAGACGACGATAGACGCCAACGACCTTGAGAGAACAAAACGCGCACTCGTTTCACATCCACGCAACACAAAGTTCAATAGTTTTTGTGTACTTTCCTTATTATGCCGTTTTAAAAAAAAGTCTTAGATCAAAATGTAGATTAGTTGTCTTTGAGATGGTAAAAATTTCATTAAAATACGTGCGGCAATTTTGGTGCGATTGCCGTTTTTTGTCCGTGTTTAAAAATGAATCACACTATGTTATACAAATAAAACTCAAAATGTTCGTAAATCAAAAAAAAAATTGTCTAATGTAACATATATTTTTCCAAAAAATTACGAATAGCTGTTTAGTCGTGATTCTCATTTTTAAAGTAGCTACTGAGTGGTATATGCGCCTTAAAATTGGTAAGTTGGGAAAAAAAACTAGTAAAATAATAATACACAAATAATGTGGGTGTACAATAGAAGACACCACCAACTCATCCTTCGAGGAAAGATAGAAGAAGGTACAGCCGTGATATTATGTTTTACAAGTACATAAAAAAAACAAAATGACAGTTTTTCAATATACAATAATGAACAACAGTAATAGCAAAGTATTAGAGCAGAAACCAAAATCATACATTTTCAAGTTTTAGAAAAAAACTTCATTTCATTACTGAAAAGAATTTTTTATACCTGACTGATTTTTCTGTGGCAGCTACGAATTTTGTTTGATTGGATAGATTTATAAAAAATGTCACGAAAATTTGTTGAGCATCCCTTATCTTTGGCCAGACCCACCCACAATGAACCTTCTTCATTCATTTGAATATTTATTGAAGAATTTCTATCTAGCTGATACAGCCACGTGATTGGACAGAAAATTGGAACGTTGGAGTGTCTTTGATTGTCTGGTCTTGAAAGAAAAATCGTGGGTTCAGGTCAGGTAAAGGGTTATTGGGTTTAAACATAAATGAATTTTTTTTTAGATGCCCGAAGTCTGGCTTTATAACTGGTCTATGGAAATAGGCTTATCCCTATACACGAGTCTTAATAATAACCGGCACCATATAGGTATACTAAACGTACACTTCTCCCTAAGCTAAGCCTTCGGTTCATATAGATGTGATGTTAACATCATCATTTCAGTCGAAAGACGTCCACTGCTGGACATAGGTCACCCTTCCCGCAACCTTCACCAAGTCGGCAACGTCTTTCGGTTCGCGGTGCCATTCCAGAACTTTTCGGCGCCATCGGCCATCCGTTCTGCGAGCAATGTGCCCTGCCCACTGTCACTTAAGTTCGGAATTCTTTGGGCTATATCGGTAACTTTGGTTCTCTTATGAATGTCTTCATTTCTGATTCGATCAGACAAGGAAACTTCGGGCATAGCCCTCTCCATTTCCCTTTGGGTGATTTTAAGCCTTCTGACGAGGCTCTTTGTAAGCGAGCATGATGTTAACATAACTGACGAAAAGTGGGTCTATTGCACACCTCTGCTGCCGCCTTCGGGAAATAATAGCGTGATGATATGTAAATTGGAACGTTTACCGATCCGTGTACCGTGAATGTACCCGTTAATTAAATTATGACGAATACTAGCAGAGTAATTGATAATAATTACTTTGTGCACTATCGGTGTGCACTCAGCTTTATCCCTTGAGTTATAGTTGACAGGGTATTAACATAACACATTCTACGGGTTATATTGGACTACGGCTGTAGGGGAATCTCGAATCTTCATAAAAATTTTAACGGCATACCTCCGTTAGAAATCCGGTAATAATTTACTCCAACTAAGCGAAGAACTTTCATCATCAGCATCATTCAGTATGACTCCGCTGCTAATAGGTATATCTTTACTTGTCCCAACCCCTTTGCTCCTGCATCAACCTTATCAAAGTTATGACCGCCTATTGGAACGACGAACGTCTTCTGCTCATCAGCGAAGATTCTAGAGCTATAACTGTAAGGTTTTGCTTTCATGCCATGGCCGCCCGTCACCAGGATCGGTGCTAAGTAATCACCATTTTAGTGTAGACGGTTTAATTTCGGAAGCATTAAGAAGCAGGGATGTTATGAATATGAAGTGCTCTTCAGTCACAGTGTGTTACTGGCTGGCCTATTTAATATTTTTAGAGAGAAGTGAGAACATGGCCCTTGTAAATTCATGAATCTTTTAAATTGAAAGTGAGATTGGTAATACTTAAACAGGATAAGAGTAGGTGAAGAAGAAGGAAACGGTGGAAGGAGGAGGCAATGGGCCGGCCATATTAGCCGTAGAACCGATGACCATTGGGGTAGACGGGTTCTTGAGTGAAGACTGCGAACTTATAAACGTAAGATAGGACGCCCTCAGGCTTGGTGGAGCGACGATCTTCGCAGGGTTGCTGGTTGAGAGTTGCCGAGAATCGAAGCAAATGGCGTGCGATTGGAGAGGCCTATGTGCAGCTGTGGACTGCTATAGGCTGATGATGATGATGATGATGAATAAGATGAAGACTCCGTTACTAATAGATAAGTACCAATGGTAGAAGAAGCCGTGATGCGAGAACACCAAATAAGAAGAATTTCTTTAGAAAAGCAAGGCTCAGGAAAACAGTAATAAATGTAAACTAGTTACCAGGTTAACCTTTAGCATCAAAGTATGACTTTTCCTCTCAGCTCGAACTAAATATTTTTAAAGCTACAAACGTTACTTTTACGTTTACGTTAATATTTCACCTTTTTCAACTTTCCTTTGTAGCTTACTCTTTTTGTCCTTCAGCAATGTAAGAATTGTTCAGTAAAGGCTCGGATATAATTTATAACAACAACTAGGGTCGCCATACTGTCGGGATTTGCTCGGATTGTTCAGATGTTTCAGGTGATGTACAGTTTTCGACCGCAAACAAAGTGTCCCTATAAATAAATTTAGATAGTGGGGTCACAACCTTTTTTGCGTCATTGGTCACGCCCCGGCCAATTTAGATCGTTATTTCAGGCTTGTATTTGAACAGATAAATAAAGATCCTGAATTTGGAAGTTGTTTTTTTATTTTAAATGTTTTATTTAATTATGTGTTTGTGGGTGGTATCTAAATGATTTATTTTTGTTTTCAATTGATTAGGTTTTGGTTAGCGAATAAAAAAATCAAAGAGGTGCCTTAGCTTCGGGGAATAGAGCTATGCTGTTGGGTTCTGTTATCTATATTGTATGTAAATGTGTGAAACCACTGTGTACAAATTTCTAAATAATTTTATAAGAAGATGCCATAAAGGTGATATTGCGCGTTTTGGTTAAAAACACAGTCTATAATTTCAAGAATCTAACATTCGTATTTTTTTCGTTTGCATTCGCCCTTATATCCAACCACCTGTAAAGCCCTGAGAAAACATTTATATGCGAAAAAAACACGCGACTCAGCCCGAAAAGATCAGCCTTACAGTACATATCCAATTTGGCTGATGGGTGTCCGGTTGACCGCGAGACCGGGACGTAAGTCCTCAATAAGAGATGGTCGGGTGAAGGGTCCCACTATCGGGTTCCGAATCGCTGACGTAGCGAAATGTTGTAAGTTCGGTCAAATCGTAAGCCACCACTCAGAACAATAAATTGTGATCAAATGACTGGAAAACTGTTAGATATTGAATTGGATACCTGCTTTTAAAGGTAACTTTTATACTCTTTTTATTAGTCTTACGTCCATGAGTCAATGTGGCCTGTTCTCAATATTCCTACAGATATTGATTTTCGGTAAGTACACAGTTTTATCTGAGCAAATTACCGTAAACTGGTAAAACATAGGAACATTTAAAAGGCAAATCTAGTCTATAGCAAGTACCAAAGTCAGTTTCGAGGCGGCGTTGGAGGAGTTTCTGTAAAGATAGCTAAATCCTGCAACAGATTATTCAAGTCATTAATAAACACAAAACTAAGTTCACAAAATTGTAATAAAAGAGGACGAAATTGTCTAATCACCCTAAGTACAATTAACGACAGAGGCAAATTTTTTCAAACTTTTTAAAATGAAAATTTCGCACAAATGGAAGAAGCCTTGGTCCCTTTATAATTAGACGTCATAAAAGAGTCAAAGTTTGATTTACGAATAAAAATATCGCCGAGAGACTTGACTCGATTGGATTTAGGAGATAAAATAGATCTGAATCAGAATTGATTTCGTAAAAGTTAGAAAAAAGGACCTTTATTCAAATTGAAAATGAATCTGATTTTCGTTTTGAATAAAGCTATTCTAAGATTTCGTGAATTACTGATAAGAAATGGATTTGCTTGGACCTGACTATGACATTTCTTGTTGATTAAAGATTGTGAAGATACCATATTTTGTGAGGAGACTTTAAACAAAAACTAAGACATTTAATCTGTCCGAATACGAATATTATTTATTTACTAGCTTCTGCCAACGGCTTCGCCCGCGTAGAAAGTGTTTTTATCAACCCAAGAAAACATAATACCGGGATAAATAGATTATAGTTCATCCCAGTATAATTGTACTCGCTTGGGATAAGAAAAGTCTTTAAGCGCGGATGAAGTCGCTGACAGAAGCTAGTAGGTACTAGACGTGTGCGCCGCATTTTTTCCACGCCGCCGCCCGCCGCCGATCGGCGTATCGGCGTAAATTCGGCGCGAGTTCTAAATGTCAATTGTATCAAAAAAATAGCAACAGCGAGTGAACTAGAGACTCAAGCCAGCCGCTATAGTACATCAAAATGCAGGTGACACAGACACAAATTCTTTTCTCATCAAACTAGTGGAAAAACATGCGGCTGCATTTGCAATACATGCCACAAGAGTTTATTGGAAAATTGCCGTCATCATCATCATTTCAGCGGAAAGACGTCCACTGCTGGATATAAGTATCCCCCAAGAGTCGCCACATCGACCTGTTCTGTGCGTCTTGCATCCAGCGGATGCCAGCAACCTTAACCAGGTCATCGGTCAACCTAGTGGGAGGCCTTCCAACGCAGCGACTTCCGGTACGTGGTCGCCACTCCAGAACTTTTCGGCCCCATTGACCATCCGTTCAGCGAGCAAAGTCGCTATACCTACTTCCACTTAAGTTTCTCAATTGTTCGGGCTATGTCGGCAAATTTGGTTCTCCTGGAGATATCCTCATTTCTGATGCGATACACCGAGAATAGCCCTCTCCATTGCTCTTTGGGTGACTTTAAGCCTTCTGATGAGGCCCATTGTGAGCGACGACATCTAAGCTCTATAAGTCATCACTGGCAGCACACACTGGTCATAAGACTTTCGTCTTGAGACACTGTGGTATGTTAGACCAGATACTGCGCAACTTCCCGAACGGACAGCGTTCGGAAGGAGCCAAGTTGGATTCGACGGTTGACATCTTTCTCAAAATTAGATCTACCCAACTAAACCGTTTGTCCCAGGTAGACACAATAGTCCACAAATTCGAGTGTAGGGTGTCCGACCTTGAGTGGAGTGTTACATGGGCATTTAACTTCTTTTTTTTTTGTCCATGTTAATTTTAAGACCCACTCTTTCGGAAGCTCTACTGAGGGCATTGAGCATTGCACTGGGGCCCTCCATGGTCTCAGCCATGACCACTTTACCGTGTCGGTAAATCGAAGTTGAGTGATGTACATGCCATTGACGTCGATGCCTAGCCCTTTCCAGTCCAGAACCTTGATTGAAGACATTCTATAGTGAAACAGTGAACAGTTACGGACAGATGGCGTCTCCCTGTCTCACAGCCCGCTGTAGAGGCATAGGTTCCGAGGTCTGTGATAATTTCGAAGGCTTTCTCGTAGTCCACAAACGCTAAGCAGAGAGGCAGGTTTTCCTCTTCGGTCTTCTGTACAATCTGTTTTTTTTTTGGGTGTTTAGTCTATCAATGACTTCTACCGCTCTGGGTGAAGCAGGAGGGCGTGTCAGACTTTAACTGACTATAACTCACCCGTGTTCCTTCAGTTGCTTGTGCCAGAGCCGCGGTAACTCTCTTTCAAATGTATCTGCGACCCAAACAGTCACTTTTGTTGCCATCTCTTTGAGGCGCATGTGGAACACTATGCGCCGTCGATTCTGGCCTGGTCCTTATCGGACGGCGAGCTACCCATTACTTGCCATCAGCAAGTCTGCGCCTACGGTGGCCGGGAAATGAACGGGCTTGCAACTCCCAGAGCCCGGGGCGTCTCCTGCGGTGGCAAGGAGCGTGAGGGCGTCTCCTTTATGCCGCTCTCACGTGTCCCGCCTCTTCCTTTGCGCTCATTACTGGAGACCGTGCGGTATCCCCGTACCAGCCGGATGGCCGACCGTTTGGGACCTATTTGACCGGCGGGCTGGTCGTCGACTCACGGAACGCGCCTATACCGGTGCCCCGTAAAGGGCCATGGACCGCACCTTCTGTAGAACCTGCCACAACGTATGTGTGTGGTCTCCGGATCTGAGGCCTTTTTAGAATCCGGCTTGTTTGGGAGGCTGGAAATCGTCAAACCTGCGTGACGATTCGTGATGCCTCTTGAAAACAACTTGTAGACATAGCTAAGAAGTGAGATGGACCTGTAACTCCTATAACGACCTATTATACGAGCCAGGCATTGGCACCCTTCTTGTAGAAGAGTACCACCACACCTCTGACCTCTGATTTCCTAGTGCAGATACCAGTCTCCCACAAAGGATTAAATAATGTTGCACTTTTATGTAATAGTTGGTAAGACTGCACCTTTGTGGAAGAGAAATAAATACTTATGTTATGTTATGTTATGCCCGTGGCTTTTTTCCCTCGAGTATAAAGGAATCACCTTTTGGAGGATCTAAAGAACCGATTTTCCACCCGCCTTTAGGGACTCAGCCGTGATTCCGTCATCACCCACCACCATTTTTTTGTTTATTGTTGGTTTAGATGTTTATAGAGAAGCTCGTGGCTAAATAATAACAGCCGCTCTGGTCGATCATCAAGGTTAAGCAACGCTTGACGAAGTCGGTCCGTGGATGGATGATCATTTCAACATATCGAGTTTCCTCCGTGTCTCGGAAAGCACATAAAGCCGTTGGTCCCGGCTGTCAATTGAAGATTTTTGACAGTCGTTACGGGTAGTCAGAAGCTTGAGATCTGACACCAGTCTTGCCAAGGGGTACCGTGTTACCCAGTTACTAGGTTGTGGAGGTCAGATAAGCAGTCGCTCCATGTAAAACACTGGTACTCAGCTGAATCCGGTAAGACTGGAAGCCGACCCCAATATAGTTGGGAAAAGGCTAGGCACATTGATTGATTTGATTGTTGGTTTAGATTTTGTTATTTTTTTAAATAGTATCAGATTTTTAGGGTTCCGTAACCAAAGGGTAAAAACGGGACCCTATTACAGAGACTCCGCGATCCGTCTGTCTGTCTGTCTGTCACCAGGCTGTATCTCATGAACCGTGATAGCTAGACAGTTGAAATTTTCACAGATGATGTATTTCTATTGCCGCTATGACAACAAATACTAAAAACAGAATAAAATCAATATTTAAGTGGGGCTCCCATACAACAAACGTGATTTTTGTGCCGTTTTTTTGCGATATAGGTACGGAACCCTTCGTGCGCGAGTCCGACTCGCACTTGGCCGGTTTTTTTTTAAAACAAAAATTGTCCGCGCCGATATCACACCGAAAACACGCCGCCGCCGCCGACATTTTTACCGGCGCCCGCCGCCGGTGATTTTAGCATCGGCGCACACGTCTAGTAGGTACTATAAATGCGATTGTTTGGATGTGTGGATCTATGTTTGTTACTCAATCACACCAGAACGGCTGAACGGATCTGGAGCAAATTTGGCACAGAGATAGATTATAGTCTGAAATAGCATATAGGCTGCCCGGTGTAAATGTAAATGAAATTTAAATGTTTTCTTATCCCAAGGGAACGTCCTTTGGGATAAGAAAACATTTATTTTTTAAACAAGATGAAATTCATAGTGTGGATTGCCCCACACTATGAATTTTATCTTGTTTACACGTTTTTAGTTTCTTAGTTTACACACAAAGATTTTTTTCCTGTATCGTGGTTGCGTTTACAAACATTTAAACTCGCATACACAAGACACCCAGATCCGGAACTATTATCTGTAGGCCAAGCCAATATTTGTTCCGTGCGGGAATCAAACCCGCGCAACCACTACGCCATACGTGACGTCACGGTCGTTTCACGCGAGCGAAGCCGCTGAAGGAAGCTAGTTAATTTATATTTATTCCTAGCAGAGAGTGAAAGAGGTGATTCAGAACATAGGTATTCCCAAAAACATTAACTAAACCCGTCATAACCCATTAATGTTACCTATAATTCTGAATCTGTATACAGTATGATTGATTTTGACCGGACGCCGGCACTTTATTTATGAGTTGGTAATCGTTCAAGAGCGGGCCCTGTGCGCTGGGCACTTTTCAAGGCGGCCGGCTATTTTTATATGCGGACACACGTGCCCTGCCAGATGCAACGGTCACAAACTATATGTATGTATAATGTAGGTACATAGCTGTATGATGATTATAATAATAATAAATAATAATAATAAATCTTTATTCAGAAATTCGAAAAGATAAAGACACAGTTAAAATCTTAGATAACAATGTAGGTATAATAATGTTAGATGCCTTTACTAGGTAATCCTGTATCACATGGCTGTAGAAGCTCTAAGAATATGCTTACCGTAGGATAACAGAAAATAAACTATTTTTTTTGGTTTTGGTCATATCAACAGTGTACTGTGATTGCTGATTGGTCTGTTGATAAATATCTACGCTTATTTTGTTTACACTCTGTATTTAGATTAAACCAAAATGATGCAGTACGTTTATGGTACTAAACAGATGAATAAAGCTGATTTATAAGAGGAAATGCGGTCGCAGACATTCGAATTTCCTAAATAGAAAGTCATAATTAAAGGTTTGGCTCTCACCTTTTTCCTGCTCTAATATTGGACCGATTTAATAGATATTCCATAAACAGAAAAAAAAGCCCGACTGCTTAAAAAGCGAACTAAAAAGACGTAAACAAGAAGATGTGTACATGATCGCGAGCTGGCTGACCAAAACCCGAAGAACCCTTTAGAAGTGCTAGAACCCTTAAAAATGCTCGAATTTGCGCTGTTATCAGAAGCCTAGTGTACGATTTTACATAGGGGCATAGTCTATACGTTTTTTTTTCAGTTAAGTGATGATTCAATCTGCTTTAAAAACGCCTAAAGTTGGTGTGTCTAGCATTAAATAAGCGGTAGCCATGCCTGAACCTTTTGGTTGGTTCAGTTCTATGAACAATGTGTTCAAATTCAAAAACATCATCATCAATCTAACAACAGATTAAGTAATATACCTACATACATATATTTTTCTATCTACATAATCTTTTTATTATAATAGAATAGAAAAAATGAAAGAAAACTAGTGTATTTTTTGGCACACACACTGTGTATCTCACAGAACAGAAAAAACGCCCGTGTATCTACACACAATGTAATCACAAATAAAAGGGCACTTAATTAAAACAACGATTGCATACATATGTGCCCCGCGGCTGCGCCAAAAAGGTCCAGTTCAACAGACAACTAGGAGTTGCCTGACGCTGGTTTTCAACTAAACCTGACGTTGAAGCGTACGGGTGTGAATGTGAATACGTACCTAAGGTATAACCCACCGAATATCTACATTTTCGACATAGCAGAGGTAATTCATATTATTATTATCTAAAACTATTCAGGTTGCGTATAAAGCAGTCGTGGGAATTACCTAAAGACAGATAATTTCATAGAAGCTGAATATTGAAGCATTAATTAAACTGAAAACGCAGACATCTAGGCTTTGTCGGCGCTTGTTATTAGTTCAGACTTACTTGACGGCATTGTGCTAATAGGAATACCATAATACCTGTAGGAACGTACCTATTGTAACTATTTTCATATTATGTTTTGACAAAGTACCCAGTGGTTTGATATTTGGGCCTGAATCACATTTAACATTTATCAGCGTCGAAAATAGGAACTTTGTATGGCGTAGACGTACGCGTCAGTTCTCCCTGATGCCTTAATCTCAAATAATTAAACTTTTGAAAGGCTGAGGATGGCTACTTAATGTATAATGTACTTACGTTAAATACATTATACGTTGAGTAGTCATCTTAGAGGGGTAAGTAACTTACCCCTCATTACGTTTTCGCTGTGCTCTACTTGTAGGACCTACTCGAAAAAACCAACACAAATTGAATTTTATCAATAACTTGACAGCAAATAAAACTAAATAAATCACTAGCCAATCAAACGTAAAAGTTTGGCGAGTTTAGAATTAAGTAACAACTCTGTATTAAAATATCATTGAATAAACAAATAAAAAATAAAAAAAACTATTAAAGCACTAGTGGCATTTACTTTAGTCCAATTACAGATTTGATGCCACCATCGCACGGTTTAGACGAATTTGATAGTAACCTCATTGATGACATTCCATCTAGACATTGCAACGATGCTGAAAGAGAAAATAATGAAGGTGGAAAGATAAACAATACCACATCTTCTTTCTTTTTCGTGTGAAGATTTGGCCACCTCTGGTCTCAGCGTTAATTTAGCCGCCTCTAGGAAGCCCACAGGCCTCTGACCTACATTAAATATATAAGTCCAGGTTTCCTCACGATGTTTTCCTTCACCGTTGCCTGTGATGTCCAAGGTAAACAAAGAAAGTACATATAAATTTGAAAAAGTCAGATTTGTTTGTACTTGCCCGGATTTGTACCCACGACCTCAAGCACGAGAAGCGAAATCTTAGCAACTGGGCCACAACGACCTGGGGGGTAACCACAAGCTCTTAGAGTAAGGTTATTTTGAGATCGAGTAAGTGACAGATGTATACAAGTCAGATACATCTGTCCCTTACTCGATCTCAAAATAACCTTACTCTAAGAGCTTGTGGTCACCCCCCTGGAATACCACAAAAATACACCACACTACTTAGTTTGCTGTCGCGTAGTCAAGTAAAAAAGGCTTTCTAGTGAGTAATTAGAAACATACTGGAGTAACATATTAAACTCAAATACCGTCTCAGATACTCACAGGCGAAGCGGTATTATACGGATATGTACACACAAGCTATCGACAGCTACGTACATACACAGTATGTAATATGAAGTACGTAGGTATGTTGATTTTCCGACATCTGGGAGATGGCAGCGTGATGACGTCACACCGAGCGTCGGATGCGCTCATCCGAATGTAACGTGACCTTAGGAAATATACCAGTGAAAATTTTAACGTCGAATAAGTTGAGAGGAAAGTGAAAAACATTTATTTTAAAATATGTTGCTGACTGAAACGGATGTTTTGTATGAATGTGTAATTTATTTAGATGTTAGGCCGTATAAAGTCCGCTAAAAGTCTCTATCTTATATTATCACCTAAATTCTTCCACAGGTTGTCTTTACAACAATCAATCTGCCTAGCCTTTTCCCAAGTATATTGGGTTCGGCATCCAGTCTTACCGGATTCAGCTGAGTACCAGTGTTTTACATGGAGCGACTGCCTATCTGACCTCCACAACCCAGTAACTGTGGCAAGACTGGTGTCAGATCTCAAGCTACTGACTACCCGTGATGACTGTCAAAGATCTTCAAATGTCAGCCGGGTCCAACGGCTTAACGTGCTTACCGATGCTCGGAGGAAAACTCGCTAAGTTGAAATGGTCCCATCCACGGACCAACCTCGTCAATCGTTGCTTAAGCTTAATGATCGAACAGTCCGACTGTTATTATTTAGCCACGAGTTCTTCTCTAAAGTTTGTCTTTACAACATACGAGTACAATAAAAATACCAGAAGTGGCAATGCTCAAATGACCACCTCTAAAAAGAAAAGTAAATAACAATTAAACAAGACCCTACTTTACATTTAATGACACCTTTAAAAAGGGTAAAGCTACTTACTTACCTTTAGTCAACAACCACAAACAGTCTTGAACCAACTAATAAACTCCAGGGTATAACATTAATCACTTAATAAAAGGTAAAGTAAAACCCAGTCAAGAAAGCCGCGTTCACAATAAATTAGACATTTGACAATGTTTGACAATGTTGAGAACCGCAATAAATATGGCCACCTGTTACTGAGAGACAATCCTTAGTCGCTACTAGTATTTCTGCTTATAACCAACACGGGTGCTGTATTATTTTAGTCCCGTTTTGAAGCTTCAAGCAAGTTTTCCTAGAAAATGGTGGCCTTTTTCGCCGACTGTGTTACATCAAAGATAGGGTTATGTTTATAAATATAAATGGTTAGGTTTTGACGCTAATCAATGTCATTAATTATTCAATCATCAAAGGCATGAAAACTGAAAAATAGAAAGACTGGAAATAATATCAGATAAGCATTCGAAAGAAAAGATGAAAGAAAAGGGAGTCAGTGATAGCGTGGCGGGGGACAGGACGGTATGGAAGAAGAAAACGTGTTGCGCCGACCCCAAGTAACATGGGACAAGAGCAGGAAGATGATGATGATAAGCTAAGCAGTCACTTCATGAAAACTACTACGTATTACTTACGTATTCGGCTGCATACGGTTTTTTTTATTTTTTATTTAAACTTCATGTACAATGGTTATACATAGGCGGACTTAATGCAGCAAGGCATTATCTACCAGACAACCTTTGGGTTCAAAAGGCCACAACAGTGGTAGGAGTACAAAATAAAAATGAAAAATATGAACAATAATTAAATTCGGCTAATAAAAAACTACCTAACTAATAAAATACATAAATAATTTCTAAAACAATAGACTAATTAATATTATAATAAATACCAAATTCTAAATGAGACTGAAATTTAAATATAATTACTATGAACGAAGACAAATAATAGTACCGGATTCTACGCTTAAATGACAATTTACTCTCAGCTTTTTCATGTCAAGGGGAAGCACGTTCCAGAGTTTTATAGTTGAGACAGTGTATATGAATGATGAAGTGTAAGATGAAACGGTTATAATGGCAACCGACCCTAACATAGGAAAAGGCAAGGCAAATAAATGATGGTGAAATATAATTTTAATGCTTTATAACCAAACACGACGATGTGACGCACGCTTCAGGAGAATACTGACAAATTTTATCAGTAATTCATACGTTTCCTACGTGATAATTTTTGTACATGGTGAATAACTCATGTGCAATATACATAATTATGTTAATTTTATCATCATACTTATAAAATGAAATCATAATGAGATCAGACATAATGGCTTTTATAGTTCCTGGCATATTCTGCTCTAAAGTACCTACTTTAGAAAATATTACTTCTTAGTCATATTCATCATCTTAGATACATTATATCGGCCTAGATTCATACAGCAACACTCATACAGCTACTACCAGCTACCCTGTAAAGATCGTCGCTCCACCTTGCCTGAGACCTTACGTTTACCATATATCAATTTGTATTCAGGATCACGTCTAACCCAACTGTCATCGGTTCTGTGGCTAATATGGCCGGCCCATTGCCACTTAAGCTTGCTTATTTTGTTAGCTTACGTTTGAGTAAATAGCCTATTCAAAAACAAAAACTTTGTTTCAAAATAATCCAAGCTACAAAAGATTTCCACTGTCTCTTTCAAAATAAACAGTATTAAGAGAGTTTCATAACTTGTCAGGAAAGACAAATAGCTTCTAAAGTATATCTTTAAACATTCTAATTTGGAAACACAACTTATTTCATTAATTTTAAACTTGTTTTAAAGGTTCCTGCCAAACCCACTCGCATTTTAAATCTCCTCTAGGAAAGTTCCTCGCTATCTTTTCGACGTCGCCCATAGCATAGTTTTTCAACTTTTATTAAAATTAAATAAATATGAGCTTTGTTGTGCTTTGTTGTGAGACTCGCTATTCAGTTATTTCGGTTATAAATTTATTCAGTTTTTTTTAAAGGCTTCTCGCAGTTCAGTGTGATTGGCCACTGCTTAACCAGGCGATCCTGTGGAAACTAAATTAGAGCCTCCAGCTAGGGCTCTTTATTCAGTTGAAATTAATGAAAGAATTCTTTGACATTTGCTTTGATTATCAGGTCAGCATGCAAAGGACCTTTATTATGAGTAAAGTTATAAAATCAGCCTCTTTGTGACTTTACAGACCCTATGTCGGATAAGATTTCCCATCGGCGAAATTGATGAATTTCCATACGATCTGTCATTAAACTATTGACCCCTTTAGAGACTTGATTTTTAAAAGCATTCCCTCTCCAAAGCATTCTCCACTCACTTTGTGTTTCTAGACCCGACCTGCTTAGGCTGTGAGTTTTCAGTCAGTAAAAAAGGTTTTAGATAGTTTTTACTGAAACCAATTCAAAGCAAGCTATCATCATCATCAACAGCTTATTAATGTTCCCACTGCTGGGAAACAGTTTTCAATTATAAAATTAGGACTTCATGATTTTAAACTGCCAGCAGTTTATATAAATTCCACATTTACGTCAATGACATTTCAAATCAGAATTATACCGGTGAGTTATTGTCTGTTAGTAACAACTAACAAGAAGTCGCTAAGTTGTTAAAGAGGAAACGCTTCATTTTCCATTCGAACAATACGCAAAGAACAAACGCGGGATTATTAACCCACAACTTTCACTAAGAGACAAACTTTGAAAACGCTAAAGCGAACACAAATGATCTAAACAACGTTTTTCTTATTTCAGAATTTATTCATATGAATGCCAATGAATTAAAAACCAATCTACTTTATCAATTTACGCTTTAAAGATTCAGCATATTTATGCTTAAAAAATGCAAATGCAAATTGATGCACCTCGAGAAAGCTTCATTTCCTCAGAAATTAAAAAATAAAATACTGTCAGTGGGTACGACGTACGTGCTGCACCGACACTGCTGTGGACATTCACACATCACTTTTATCGCCATCCGTCAAGAAAAGCGGAAAGGCCAACCTCGATCCGTATCCGGCCACATTCCGGTACGATAGCCAAAACTCTATGCATTGAGCGGAGTGCATTTCGTAAATCGTTGTATGACTATTCGTTGTATTATTTCCATAGAGCACTGAATCACGAGAGATGGCATCCACCCATACTTTAAATGCTAAAGTAACTCCATTTGTACATTTTTTTGTCTTGTTTACACTTCTAAAACGTTAATCCGATCTTGATGAACATATATATTGCCTAGGACCTAGAGCAGGATATAGGATACATTTTAGGATTCCATTCCCAAAGGGTAAAAACTAAACCCTATTATTAAGACGCCGCGGTCCGTCTGTCTGTCCCAAAATAAAAAAAATCAAAATCATTTTTTTTTATTTCACATAGGCCTCCATGGGCACTTATAAAACGTCGACAAAATGTGCACGGTTCGGGTTGGTCGTTTCCTATGGAGAAGAACCGGCAAGAAACTCCATGGTTAAACTTTTAAAAAAAATTTTTGGTTTTACAATGTTTCCATGTTACAGCAGTGTAGTGTCTGTCTGTCACCATGCTGTATCTCATGAACCGTGATAGCTAGACAGTTGAAATTTTCATAGATGATGTATTTCGGTTGCCGCATTTACAATAAATACTAGAAATAGAATAAAATAAATATTTAAGTTGGGCTCACATACAAAAAACGTGATTTTTTGCCGTTTTTGCGATAATAGTACGGAAGCCTATGAACGCGAGTCCGACTTGTACTTGGCTGTTTTTATGAAAATTGTTCTAATAAATAATAAATTAATTTTTATTTTTTTCGCGAGCAGAAGCTACACCTGTGACAATCTAAGAAGTCGGCTTTGACAGCTATAAAAATACCTCATATTAATCAAACTTGATGCTTACGAATGATACTCGTCAATACAGTGTATAGGTAACGTACTAATTAATTAGGATTTTTCAATTTCTTACGTATAAAGGTATGTAAAATGAGAAACGTCATCGGACTTCTTAGATTGCCACGATTATACTTACTAGACATTTGTGAATGTGCCAGTATCACTAAGTGTAAGTCACAGACATAGTCATGATTGTCACGCAATACCTGATTGTATAAATAATGGCATGTCATAACACTCGCTAACATGATAATTTTGTATGGTCATTTTGATAATACCGTCTCTAGCGGTCCGACAAGTCATCTCGGAACTCTGTGGTCTTTATCTAATCTATAGCTTTAAACGAGCAATTCTTGTGTAGGTATATGTATATCTGAATCTCGGAATCAGCTCCAACGATTTTTATGAAATTTAGTATGCAGGGCGATAAATCGATCTAGATTGGTTTCATTTTTAGAAAACGTCGTTTTCTCTATTTTCACCCGAGCAGAGCTCGGTCGCCCAGTTACTAGTTTATAATATGGCTACCGTTGCATTATGCACATCCTTATCAATCTCTTTAGCCGAGCTACCGATCACGTGTTCAGCGTGACGTTCGTATTTGCATTCAAAGACTTTATATATGCGGAATATATTTCGGTACTTACATTCACTTCGAGATTTAGTTGCTAGTTTCTTAATGTTTATATTAAGTTTTGTGTTGATTTAGATACAGCAGATTTTAGATATTGACTGTACTGTTTTAATGGGCATTCGTTTAGTATGCGATTATTTATCGTAATTTGATTGGAGTTTGTTATCCTGTGGTTACAGAATGCCTAAGGCATTCATTCGGTCATTGTACATTTTTGTATTAAGTTCTAAATAAATACATAAATATAGACTGGCAACTGAATTTAATTACTATCTGTTATGAAACCTTGTTATTAATGTTAACGATTCTTATCACCAAACGACTGTTAATTAAGTCAAATTAAGTCCAAACCTATTTCTAGCAAATCACTATCTATCAGAGATCTTTTATAAACCAATTAAAATAGCTGATTCAAGTGCTGAATGGAACCGAATTCCATTACGTAAAATTATGGTACAATAAATATATTGCTACCGTTCAAAATAGATAGTAGCTTAACGTTGTGTCTATCTTACTTCTTACTAATCTTACCGACTAAGTACCTAATACTCGTATTTTACTGTGAAAGTTTGGATAGATAAATGCTTGTTGCTCAATAACGCCAGAATGGCTGAACACATCGTTATGATATTTAGCACAGAGATAGGTTATTGTCTGGAACAGCACGTAGGCTACATTTTCAACCCGGTATAATGCTCCCTCGGGAGATAAAAACTGTTTTCACGTGGGCGAAGCCGTTAACAGAAGCTAGTAAAAAATATAATTCTACCATATTACCGTATAAAATAGATAGTACCTAGCTTTAGGTCGTTTCTATGTAGAGATAAATTATGATCAAAGAGCAAAGCCTTTTCATCTTCCCGAGGGTTTTCGCTGTCTTATTCTCGGTGGCATAATTCTGCGTATTACTCATTAATTGAAATAGGGTTTTATGCGTGATCAAGCCGTCAATTACGTGTTTGGGTGTAAATAAATTAGATTTGTCGCCTTAATATCTCGCAAACATCACGGCAGACTGTGATTATTTACAGGGTGATATAATATTAATGTTGATCTAGAAATAAATAAAGAAAAGTGGCGGCCAAGTGCGAGTAGACTCGCGCACGAAGGGTTCCGTACCATTATCGCAAAAACGGCAAAAAAATCAAGTTTGTTGCATGGGAGCCCCACTTAAATATTTATTTTATACTGTTTTTAGTATTTGTTGTTATAGCAGCAACAGAAATACATCATCTGTTAACATTTCAACTGTCTAGCTATCACGGTTCATGAGATACAGCCTGGTGACAGACGGACAGACAGATCGCGGCTTCTTAATAATAGGGTCCCGTTTTTACCCTTTGGTTACGGAACCCTAAAAAAGCACAACGGAAATCGACATCCCTAAAAATTATGCTTAAATTAAAATCTTAAATACTATTGAGTAATACTTAAATTATCTTAGTAACGAGAAAATAACGTGTTATGTACTATATAACACAAAACAAAATAAAGAAAAGTGAAGACCAAGAACTAGATGCACGTCATGACTGTGACAAGAGCGATCTCATGAAATTTGCCATAGTTTGTTCCAAAAATGTCTTTTCTCAAAAATAAATCAACATGAAAACGCTTTCAATGTTTTCTTCAGTGCGTTAAATGTGTTTGAAGTACAAAATGTGTAATTACACAGGATGTCTTCAGGACAGTAAAATTATTTACGTGTTCAACTGCATAATAACTTGCGACTGTTTAGTTGAAAGATGTCTTTACGACAACTTTTATGACCCGGCAGGTCATATTTATCATAACACAAAACACAACATGTTACAAAAACAGCGGTTTAGCTATTTACTTGGGAAAACATTAAAAGTTTTTTTTTGTTAAAAACACATCTATAAAAAGGAAAAATTCAATTTTTTTATTAAAACTAAAAATAACAAAATTGTTAACTGTTATTCCTAGTCTAAGTACAGATAGCCCTCAGTAGCTGATGTTAAAATGAGTATCAAGTCTAAAAAGTTGGGCGTAATTAAACATATATGTTTTCTTAATAATTTTATCTATAAACATTTTAAAGTTTATTCTTTTAACATAGTGTAATTAATTTGTAAAGTTTTGTCTTACACGGATAATCAACGACAATCGCAACAAAACACTACTTATTTTAATGAAATTTTCACTATCTCAAAGTCAATATAAATTTACATTTTGATAGAGGCTTTTTTAAAGTCATAGAATAATAAGTAAAGTACAAAAACTAAAAAAAAATGTGTCGCGCGGGTGTGAAACAAGTGCGCGTTTTGTTCCCTCAAGGTCATTGGTGACTGTCGTCGTCTTAAAGGCTTCTCCTTGCTTCTTCCACTCGCTAATAATATTGGTACAACGAGCTTTTATACTTAAAAATAAATAAACTTTTACAGTATGGATTTTATAAAGAAAAAAATGCGTGTGCAAAATTATAGCTCATTCGAACATCGTGTGTGAACAAAACTCAAATATAACTTGCAACGTTGAATTCACGACATGCTGCAATGCACTATGTTTATGGATCTTCTAGCATGTACGAGTATTTACTCATAGTTCCATGGTATCGGCCTTGGGCCAGAGTAGGTACTCCCATCTGTGCCGTAAGCAACAAAGCATTGCCCCCCCAAGAGGAACTGAGGAACTGTTATTATGTTGTCAGACCCGAGACGCACTAACTCGCACACTGAGCAAGTTTACCCTTATACTTCGTATTTACAGTATTTCATGAATATTTAGTAATTTGTTTGTAGTCTTAATTGTATCTTACTACTAGATAAAGGCCACCCCTTTCTCATTCCCTTCTGTCTTGTACCCAAATATAACCCGCAAACATAATTTGGTCAAAAGGAATGCCAAATAGCCGGTATTTTAACGGCTTTTCTAGCAAGTACGAGGCAGGTTTCATAGTTTCTTGGTATCAGCCTTCGGCTGTCCCAGGCTCCTCAGTTCTGTAAGCAACAAAGCGCAGCCCGCAGGAGGAACTGAGGAACTGTTATTCTATTATCAGAACCAAGACACACTAAGTCGCTGACTGAGCAAGTTTGCCTATAAACTTCGTATTTACAAAGGAAAAACTTTTTAATGAGTGTATAAGTTTTTTAACCTAAATTGTGTCCTTACTGCTGAAGAAAGGCCTCCCCTTTCTTCCTTCTCTCTGCCTTGGTGCAATCTCTGGCCAAGTTGGCCCGCAAACACAAGCAGAGAGAGAACTCCACCACAATATATCTAGCACAAAAAAAACATTATAAACATTCGGTAGCTTAACGACTCTTCTAACAAGTACGAGTATTTATTTATAGTTCCGTCGTATCGGCCTTGGGACAGGGTAGGTACTTGCATCTGTTCCGTAAGCAACAAAGCACAGCACCAAGAGGAACTGGGGAACTGTTATTCTGTTGTCAGACCCGAGACGCACTAACTCGCAGACTGAGCAAGTTTACCTTTAAACTTCGTATTTACAAAGGCTAAACTTTTTAATGGCTGTATAAGTTGTTAGGTAAAGTCGTTCAGGTCACGACTCTGGTTCGACAAAGTTCCAGATAAGAGCGTCTTTTGTTATTACGTCACACGCTTCAAGATTTGGCTACATTTTAGGCCTCAAGTTTTGACATAATGCGAGCTTTTCTTGTGGGTTCGCTCTTGAAGAAACCGTGCATTTTTTAGGATAATATGTCTATGATATTAAGCGATATTGTAGTTTCTCATTAATGATAGAATCCATGGAGACGGTTCAGTAATTCAGAGCCTTTTACTAACATTTAAATCACGCAAATATTATAAAGGCGAAAGTTTGTGAGTGTGTTTGTAGTTTGTTACTCTTTCACGCAAAAACTACTGAATGGATCTAGATGAAATTTGGCACAGAGATAGATTATAATCGTGGGAATATGTTGTTTACTAGCTTCTGCCTAACCCCATGGGAAATATGCTAAGTTTACGTATGTGTGTCTAAAATTAGTTAAGTCAAATATACATTATCTAGACCTCGGTGTACCAAGATAAAAGGGAAATAATAATATTAATGTCTCTGTTCTTATTCCTAGAAACGATATTCTAGTTGTCTTTTGTTTCCTATTATCTCAGTGGTATTGTCCCAACATAAGATAGGAAACTTATTATTAAAAGAAACCCTAGTTTTAATAGAAATATAGTCGCAACTACGTGATTTATGTGAAGAGCAAAGCGTTGCGAAAATAGTTTTTCTATTTATAGTTTTTCTTTTCATAGAAATGTAGGTAGGAACTATTTCAGGAATTGTCACGTTCCGGCGACCATTTCGCGATGTTTTTGTGGATATTATCAATATGAACTCTCACCGTGTATTGAACCAAATATGAAATACTAGTCATTGCCCGCGACTTCGTTCGCGTGGTAACAATCAATCTGCCTAGCCTTTTCCCGACAATATTGGGGTCGGCTTCCAGTCTAACCGGATTCAGTTGAGTACCAGTGTTTTACATGGAGCGACTGCCTATCTGACCTCCACAACCCAGTAACTGGGTAACACGGTACCCATTGGCTAGACTGGTGTCAGATCTCAAGCTTCTGACTACCCGTAACGACTGTCAAAGATCTTCAAATGACAGCCAGGACCAACGGCTTAACGTGCTTTCTGAGGCATGGCGGAAAGTCGGTATGTTGAAACGGTCACCCATCCACGGACCGACCTCGTCAAGCGTTGCTTAACCTTGATGATCGACCAGTGCGGCTGTTATTATTTAGCTCCTCTGGTATATAATTTTATTTTTTATTTTTCGATAAATACTAAAGTGTCTTCAAAAACAACATTTTCATATATTTTAGTGACTTGAGTGTACAGAGTAATTTTCATTTGAGACAATGACGCCCAAACTGAGACATGCTCGTATCTTGGGTAGTCGGATATACCACAGGAACCGTGTATTTTTCGAGATAAAAAGTACCCAATGAACCTCAGCGATAGTATAGGCTTTTCATCATTGAAAGCATTTCCGTGACGCATTCACACGGGCCCAGTCCTTCCAGATATTCGTATAAACAAACGAACAAACATATTTTAGTTCTCTAATATATTAGTTGAACTCAACCGACTACAGAATATAAGGAGGATAAAGTACTAGCAAATAGAAAAGTTGTGGCGTAGCAAATTTTTGCTGGTACAGTCAAGCTTACTTATGCATGAAAATGTTACAGTTGGTTATTTGCTGTGGTTTGAAAAATTGATATGCAAGTAGTTCTATATAGGACTGTAAGTATGAGAAAAAGAGAGAAAGATAAGGTTAGACTATATCTTGCTGTACACGTTACATTTAATAAAGAAATGGCGTCATTAAATAAATTCGTACGCAAAACGCTGCGATTACCCTTGACAAATTCTGACCCAACTGTAAAAGATTTAATTTGTAAAGCTACTGGAATTAGAGACGATACTGCGACTTTGCTAGTCTAATTCAAAAAGCACTTTAATTACTTTTAAAAAATTATGTTTTACTGATTGGAAATAAAGGAAGAAAGTACTCGATAAAGTCTCCTATGTCATAACTCTCATAAAATATCTAAATAATAAATTTATTCATTACTTTTTTTTTTATACAAGCTTTTTTCGTATTCTTCACCCTCAAATCAAAACCCTCTCATTTGATACCCATATTATGGCAGTGCACAAAAAATAGCTAGTCCGCCATTTTGGGCCGTCCGCCATATTGGATTTAGAATGACGTCACTAAGCTAACCATGCCGTGTCATCCAAATGTGTATGAAAAATGTCATCTTAATCGGTGGAGCTTAAAGATCTATTTCTTTTCTTATATTTTTTTCTATTTCTTATCTTTTCTTGATACTGCTTTAAAATTCTGTTGCAAGATTTGACCCGAACACACTTACTAACACACATAAATACATACAAACACTGCAAGTTAAATAAAAGCCTGTAAAAAGGATCGATCCGATTTTTTTATTTTTTTTATAACCTATAGGCTCGCGCTTGATCACAAACTCACCTGATGGTAAGCGATGATGTGGTCGATGGTGATCATTCTTGACATAAAGACCCCTACATTGTAGCTATCGGAAAACACAGACTCCGGTAGGGAATTCCACTCCTATATATATATTTTGATCTTCATACATATCGTTTCATAATAAAATAAATTTACTGACCTAATCTTTACCCAACTGCCATTGAAATGTACAGTCAACACTAAAACAAAAATGTGCCTAGGTAAGTACCTACAGGCACAAGTCAATCGCACGTCTGTGGTATCACTTTACTCTTGACCAGGCTTAGCGTAGTACAGAGTTTCAATAAAACTAAGATGCCATCTTATACTGGTTTTCACCACGGACGTGTGGTTGACTGTACGTAAATAAAATGTTGCGTAATTAATTAGTGTTCAGTATTGTTAGCGATAACGACGAATAAGGTTACTCTACAATTACTCTATCGATAAGAATGTTCAGTCAATGTTCAAGGAACGGGGTCGAGCCTTCGACTTGCATTTATTTGTCATTCCAAAAAGTATTTTATGTCTAAGTAGTTGGGTTTAAAATGCCAATAAAACAAGCATTATAAAATTATTAGTTAAAACCCAATGGTAATAATTCAATCTTGGAATTAACTACTGTATAGATATGTGTGGTTCTGAGAATTTAACTTAAGTTAATCTAAATTAACAGTAACGACGGAAACTAGATTTTTGCCTCAATACCAAACGATACTTAATAAAAGTTCTGTAACTAGAATTTAGCACCACCCAAAGAGAAAAAAGTTTTCGCTATGTATCGTACGATTTACTCTCCGTTGAAATAGCAACATAAACGAATAACTGAGAAGTGATCATAGTTTTTAGAAATATTTTATTAGAACAAACAGATTTTATAATTATTAATTTTACAGAAAATCATGATTGACCTTGTATTTTAATGTAACGCCGGAGTACCCATACACTCGTAGATATGTCAAAACCTCATAATATATAATAGTTTGACCTAGGTCAAAATTTAGTATAAAAAATCAGGTAAATCTTTTGATGCCTGCTAATTGTAAATGCTCACACTCAAACTTGAAGGTAAACATTAATGATTGTCTAATAGCTTGTCATGTAACTACAGCCTAGATTAGGTTAGGTTAAAACGGGCTGGTTTCCGCAACTCCACGACCAAGCGCGTATTTTACGTACTGCAGCCTAATAGTGTAAGTGAATTCGGCAAGACAAAGAGTTTGACCCCGTCAATAACTAAACTAGACCCTTCAGTCAGGCAGGTGACACTTTGACTGAGTACGATAGCTTAGAACTCTTTCTATCCTGAAAAAGTCCTGTAGGCAGTTCCTGTAGGATAAATGTCGGGCGCAAAGTCGTAGGATAATACTAGTCTAAAATATTACAGAAAGCCACTCAAACTTTGGCCCTGCTGAAATGTATATAAATAAAAATAAAAAAGGAAACTCTTCCCTCAACCTCTATACAAAATATCGTAAAAAGTGAGCCTGCCCTGAGGAAGTACTGTCATAAATATATTTTTTGACCCAGAACCGGTGATAGATGCCTGTTTATTTTGTAAGAGGATACAGCAAACAACTCGAACTACACAACATGAATCTTGATGTAAAAAATGAAACTAAATTCTGCCTGATCTTTATATCATCTAAAGTTTTTTGATATACAGGATGGGCAAAAAATCATGGATCAAACGAGACAGGGCGATAGTTGGAGTTAATTGCAGAAAAACAAATGGTACTTTAGGACTCACTGCAAATTATCCCCCCCCAACTATCGCCCTGATTCGTTTGATTTTTTGCCCACCCGGTGCATATAAATTGTTTCGTATCTATATCTTTTGTATTTTTTCATAAGCAATTTGGGTATTGTCAAAAAACCCATTAAGAATAACAAAAAGTCTACCCTTCGTTTAATGAGATTGATGTTTAAAAACAAGAAAACTATAGGCACTGTAGTTTTAGAACTGAAGCCAAAGTCACCCATATGTTTAGTTAAACACAAACAAGTTGTTTTGATGATAGATTCTTAAATATTTGTGGCCACTTTTATGTATCTAAATATGCAAAATCTTATTAAAAAATGTTGTTAATTACTAAAGACTTTTCTTAAAAATATAATTATAATCTCCATTGCGCTAAACATCGTAAAAAATAGTAGATTGCTTATTTAGGGAGCAAATAACTATTTTAAAGGCGAGTGTGTTTCTTTTAATCCAAAGCGATTCTGGAGTTCTACTCCAGAGCGTAGCGAGAGATTCAAAGTAGTCACTTGAGCTTCAAATAGTGTTGCTCCCGAGGTGGACTCTCTACTTTTTATCACCCTCTATGAGAAAATAAGAAAGTGCAACTTATGCACAAGAACGTTACGTTTATCTATTTACATACAATTAGGAACCATTAGACATAACATAGAAATAATTAGAGGCTTTTGTTTATATTTGAACAATGATTATGGAAGTGCATTGTAACAATTTTATTCGTATCATCCGTTACAGTTGTAGCTTTTTTTTTATTTAGCTCAGTCACTTGCTCAATAAAATGTTCCCGTGCGGTCCAAAATAGAATTACAATCGCTCATTAGCCATTCACCTCATACATTTGTCGTAATCGATTTTGGCGATGTAATCCTATTCTGGACCGGTTTATTGATTCATATTTTTGCTGATTGGAACATTTATAAACAATATCCACATTCCAAATTCTACATTTAGTGCCTAGGGATTAATGAGCTATTTTAGTCCCTGTTTACGAAGAATAAACTAGCTCTTTTTGAATAGATGTGATAAAAATATGCTTTTAATTCAGATAGTAATAAATCATATTACACAACACAACATACATATTAAACAAATGTCGGCAACAAACATAAACTACTTGCATACACACACCAGAACTATTTAATTTTGGCAATATCTACTAACTTTTCAGCAAAGGATGTTATGTTCCATGATTTTTAAATCCACAGCATTTATTCACGAGTTAACCCTAACCCTAATGGTGTGAAGTGCAACGGTCACGCATACATAATGTTGAATTTACTTAAAATGCACATGTCACGCCCGACACAGGTATATTGTTCACTCGTCACCGGTCATCACTGAAATGACTGACTACACTTACAGTACATTTTAATTTTGATCCCACTGAATACTCGCTTCACATCTATGATATCCTTATTGAAGTATCTACCTCAGATAAAGCCAGGGCCCTACTTAAAGGTGCGGAGGCCCTGGGGCAACTAAAAAGTGAAGGACACGAAGCAGTTTTTCACAGTTTCAATAATTTCTTTATATTTGCAAAAAGTAGATATATATATATATACAAAGAAAAAAAATGTGAATAGAACTTTGCGAGCTTTTTTTTGTCAAAAATATACTTGTGGAGGCCCCTGGGCTAGAGCCTTTGTTGCCCTGCCCTAAATCCGGCCCTGGATAAAACCTAATTTACCCTACCTAATACTATCGATGGTTCTGAATTCCTGAAGCGAGGTGCAACGGCCACGCATACGTAATGCTGTCTGCACTTACAATGCTTGTGGCTCGCTTGACACATATATATCCGTCACCCGTCACTGGTCATCACTAAAATCACCGAACGTGAATAGGTACTACTACTGAATTCGCTACGCTTGATCTCACGGACTGAATCCTCAGTTGACAGTAACGGGTTATGAATTACGTTTGGTTACACGTTGTGGTAAGTTAGGAATAATAAAAGTTTATTTGACCCGCTTAAACAAAGGATGATTAGCTTTTTAATGCTCAAAGTTTTCCTTTTTTTTAAAAAACAAAATCTGTTCTAAAAATTAAACAAATAAGGTAAACCACACACCACAGTATCGCTGGCAGCTTTCCAGTTATTGACACTTCTGAGTTTATAGGCTAAAAATAAGAAAACCATACATTACGCAATGTTGGAATTTCCATGCCAGTAATAGGATTTAGTGTAAATATATATGCATAATTACTATTTTATTGGATGAAACAACTCTTAAAATAAAGATTAGAATATTTCCTTCGATGTCATTAAATTTTTTGTTTGTAAGTGCATTTTAATATGAATTTCTTGGCATTTGATAACGAAGCTAGGAGCTCTCTTAAAGTGCCGATAACTGGTTATCTTACCGTATTCAATTTTGTTATATTTTTTTATTATCATTAAATAATCATTTATTTGTTCATACATGAAAACCAAACAGAAAAAGGAATAAAAATACCGGCCAAGTGCGAGCCGGACTCGCACACGAAGGTACATTATCCCAAAAAACGGCCCAAAAATCACGTTTGTTGTATGGGAGCCCCACTTGAATATTTATTTTATTGTATTTTTTGCTATAGCGGCAACAGAAATGCATCATTTGTTAAAAATTTCAACTGCCTAGCTATCACGGTTCATGAGATACAGCCTAATGACAGACAGATAGATAGACAGACGGACCGCGGTCTTAGTAATAGGGTCCCGTTTTTATCCTTTGGGTACGGAACCCTAAAAAAGTATATAAGCTCGTTTAAATGCCTGATCAATCAGGAATAGCGTTTAAACTCCGTTAATATTCACACCCTATACTTTGGTTTAATACCCGTAATTATAAGGGGTTTTTAAGGTCAGTAGCTCTTTACTCAAAGAGTGATTATGTCAAGAGATTGGTCTTTTCACTGAATAATTAGTTAATCACCCTACTATGTGAAATCAGAGACATTGTTTTTTAAATAAAAGTTTAAATAGTCGAACGCGCAGTATCATCAAGGATAAAGTATCTTTGTTGTTTGTAAAGTATATAGGGCATACGCCAAAACAAAAGGAAAATGCTTGTCTATTTTTAGTCCGTTTAATTTTCCACCATCTTTGTCTTTTAAAATTGCTTATACCGTATAGTATGTTATGTTTACGAATGCATAAAATAATGTACGAACTATGTAATGAATAAACATGTGTAGGTAGGTATTGGGTATATGAAAACAATAAAAATAACGTTGCGATTGTTAACAATATCATCCCGAGTTACATTACATTAATGTAACCAGTCTTATATCATTCAGATAAAAAACACAACACGAACGGCATTGAGCGATATACATATGTATTAACTTATGTACTTATCTTACATAATAATTGTCAACTGCATAGTCTTGCAGCTATTGTACAACATGTTTAACAAATTAACATCTAAATGATTCTACAAGTGCACCGAGAAGGCTTAAGGTACCACCCATTCGTGGGTATATATTATGGGTCATTCACTCAATCTGCAACTTGGTGACTTAATACTCGGACGTGCAAGGCCGTCTTAGATTGTGCACGATTATAAACAGAAACTAAAATCAACTGTTTTTGTTAGTAACTAGTTTTTGTCGGTATTAGGCACATTCACGCATCTGTTTTGGCATGACATTAATTTATAGTCGAAATTAATAATGCGTTACACCTTATGGGAAAGATTTGGTTACATTACATGTAGAATCTTCCATGTTTTAACCAAAATGCGTACGTTTTACGAGTTTAAAATGTTACATTGATAAGCGACTTTTATAGGTGCTCTCGAATTTTATGACTCTTCTAACTCGAGATGAAAGAGTTAATGATTTTTTACGGGTTCATAAATATTTAATTTCAATGTTATCGCGAGTGTGTGCTGTTTTTATATCAGCTGTTTTTGGATCTATATTGTTAAGTAGTAGGTGGAGCAGGCTAATTAGTTTTGCGTGAATATGTGTGGGAGTAACCTTTCCATAAATTACAATAATTAAATCTAATATTCTCATCATTTTCCACTTACCTAACAATCAAGGAAAATCCCTAGCAATATTTAATTGCTAATTATCAACAAGTTCTCAGTTATTTCAAAATATGAAAATAAAACTTCACTGAACCACTTTTCACTCAAACTCTCATATATCAGTGGAAACCGTTCAACTAAAACACAATTAATGAAACATTCTTCATTCACAATTTGAAATTGGCTCGAAAAACATCGCATCGGAGCGACGTGGAGCACACAGCACGTGTCAACACCCGTAGCGTTGCCGCTTGCCGCCGTACTGACTTACGTAGTTCCACTTCTGCGTGTACTCCGGTTTGGTGATTTTTTATTGATTTTGTATAAGCAAGAAATACGTATACAATATTTTTTGATAATTTACCGGCGGACTAAATAGAATTTGCTGTTTCGTACCCCTCATCATCCCTTCCATCATCCCATTATTTCTTTCACATATAATCTTGATTGACCTCGTATTATAACCTAAGTTAAAGTTAGGACCGGACTACCCATATACTGGTAGATATGTCAAAACTACGTAATATTATAACAGTTTGACCTAGGCCAAAATTTTCACAAACCTTGTGCATCTTTTGATGCCTTCTAATTGTAAATGCTCACACTGAAACTTGAAGGTACATTAATGATTGTCTAATAGCATATATGTCATGTACCTGCAGCCCATTCATCGACCAATCACATATACAGAAATCCACATCGTGTCTTTCATCTCGCATGTGATTGGTCGATTGATGGGGTCAAAACCCTTTGCCTTGCCGAATTCACTTACGAAATCAGGCTGCTGATTGTGAATACAAGTAATATTACATGGACCTTAAACTAGAAATAAAATAATTTTTGCATTAATTAAACTTAAATAATTAAAAAGCAAAAATTATTTGTACAAGATAATAATACTGTAATAATAATATGTCCCTACTGATCCGATTATAGTAATTTCAGAAAGTGATATTTTCACTGAGTACCATAGCTTAAATACTCTCTCTTTATATTCCGGAAAAGTGGGCAGTTCCTGTAGGATAAACCACGGGAGCAAAACCGCAGGAAACAAAAAGGTAATCATATATATTACAGAAAACCACTCAAACTTTGGCCCTGCTGAAATGTTTAAAAATAAAAAAAGGAAACTCTTCCCTCAACCTCTATACAAAATATCGTAAAATGTGAGCTTGCCCTGAAGAAGTACTGTCATAAATATATTTTTTTACCCAGAACCCGTGATAGATGCCTCTGTTTATTTTGCAAGAGGATACAGCAAACAACTCGAACTAAACAACGTGAATGATGTAAAAGAAAATCAAACAAAATTCTGCCAGATCTTTATATCATCCAATGTTAATCCATATACAGGGTGGGCAAAAATCATGGATCAAACGAAATGGCGATAGTTAGGCAATTGCAGAAAAAAAATGTTACTTTAGGACTTACTGCAAATAACCCCCCTAACTACGGCCCTGTTTCGTATGATCCAGGATTTTTTGCCCACCCGGTGCATATGTATAGTTCCGTATCTATATATTTTGTATTTTTTCATAAGCTAATTGGGTATCATCAAAAAAGCCATTATGAATAACAACAGTCTACTCTTCGTTTAATGAGATCGATGTTTAAAAACAAGAAAACTATTATAGGCACTGTAGTTTTAGGACTGAAGCCAAACTCACCCACATGTTTAGTTAAACACAAACAAGTTGTTTGGATGATAGATTCTTAAATTTTAGTGGCCATTTTTAAAGTGTTTCGATGTATCTAAATGGCCAAACTTAAAAAAAAAGGTAATTATTAAAGACTATTCTTAAAAATATAATTATAATCGCCATTGCGCCATACATGTTCAAAAATAGAAGATTGCTTATCTAGGGAGCAAACAACTATTTTTGTAAATCATAAACGGCACAAATATGTGGATGTCTCTAACTATTCTCAATCTCATTTTTTCTTCATTTAATAAGATTTTTTACAATGGTTTTCAATTATCTTTATAGCCCTTTGCTAAGAATAGTTACAGCACTGATAACAACATTTGTGCCACATGTTAAATTTAGTCTTGTTATACTTTGTATAGATTATTTTACCGATTGGTTTGTAAATGTGTGAACATTGTAGGCCTTCTAGATTTCTAGATTGTTAACATTTTATCTCGTTTTACTTTTTTAATCTTTTGTTTATTTATTATATAATTATTTCTTGTTTTAGTTTCTTACGACTTATTATCGGGCCTGCGTTGTCCCCCCATCTAAGTACTGCTGTAACATGGAAATATTGTAAAACCAAACAATTTTTTAAAAGAGTAACCATGGAGTTTCTTGCCGGTTCTTCTCCATAGGAATCGACCAACCCGAACCGTGCACATTGTCGACGTTATACAAGTGCCCATGTAGGCCTATGTGAAATAAAAATGATTGTTTTGATTTGATTTGATTTGAAAGGCGAGAGTGTTATTTTTTAATCCAGAGTGGAGAGACGGATTCAAAGTATGTCACTCGAGCTTAAAATAGTGTTGCTCCAGAGTTGGACACTCTACTTTTTATCACCCTCTATGTGACAATTTGTAAGTTCAACTTATGAACAAGTAAATAATAGATAAAAAGGCTTTTTATTTCCCGTAAATTTCTCATAAATTTATTAAAATCTATGTATGTGTTTTCAACTTTAGTTATCTGAGATTTTATGACAGGCAAAGAAAAAGAAAAATATTCGATTCGCTTTGAATAAATTGGCTGCTCTCAACTTTAATCAACTTGCGCATAGTCGAAACCTTGGAAAGACTTTAAAGCTTTAGCTTTGCAATTTACCTATATTTCGAATAGCACAACAATATCCATTTAATATTTGAGGCAAGAGATTATGCTGCACACAGATTTGTTAGAGCCAAGTTAATGGGTTCCATTCTAACGGCAATCTTACAGCTAGGGTTGCCAAATGGTCGGGCTTCGTCTGGATTCGCCCGACATTTTAAAGGATCTCCAGACTCCCGAAAGAACTCAAAATCTCGAGAAAACCAAAGCTCGGCAAGTTCCTTCTTTCAGATCATTTGTGTTATCAATTCCTGGGCTGAAGCAATGTGTTCACTGTATAAAAGGATATTTATTTTGCTAAATAATTTATATACCAAAGAGAGAAATTTTATTGCCTTTGATTTAATAAAAGCTGAGTTAGTAATTAGACTGAACTTTGAAGTCAATTATTTGAATTTGAAATCTTTGCCGAATACTAAAGGATCTAAATTGGTGGACAAACCAAATACATGTGGCAACCTAAAATAAAGTGTACTTAGGTACCTACCTTATTTTGTTATGTGTCATCAATATTAAGTCTTTTTTTAACCTATTAATATATATTTTTTTATATTGATTTCTCCCGCCAACAACCTCTAAATCCATTATTTTGGTCTTCCGATCTGGCAACCCTACTTACAGCACAGAACAACACACATTGAAAACCTATTTTATAATCTGTTCTGTTCATTCATAGTAGGAATAGCTAAAGCATTTGCTGACACATGCTGGTGCAACTTAGTAATTTGTTACATTAGTAAAGTATTCTCCGTGAGAGCTCACTTCCCTTGCAGTTGTATAACTTGCATAGCTTTGAACATTGTAATAAAGTTACAGTTGTGACTCAAAAGTTACACAGCGTTTTGGGTTTACGTTTACACAGTTTATTTTCTTCAGTGTAATGCATTGTTAATTAAATTAGTTAAAAAGGCAATTACATAATTTCGAAAATCTATCACACTAGCGGAAACCTGTATTTCTCTGTTATTAAAACTGAAAAAGACGGTTTAAAACGTTATCTATAAAATAAGTAATTTTTTTTTTTTATATCTTTGCCCCACACTAGGCCTTTCTTCCGGTATCGTAGGTCTACACATACACAACACCCAGAGCCGGAAGAACTATCTGTAGATCATACAAATATTTGTTCCGTCCGGGTATCGAACCCGCGACACGCAGCGCAGCAGTTAATCTCAATATCAAAAGCTTTTTTTTTTATTAAATTGCAATGTATGTATGTAAGTGTGTTCGGGTCAAATCTTGCAACTGAATTTTAAAGCAGTTATCCTTCACCGATTAAGATGAAATTTTGCATACACGTTTAGTTTGGATGACAATGCATTATCTGAGTACTCTTTTGACCAAATATTTTAAACAATATAGACAAACTTTTAAGTTTCGACAGAGAACATAAAATAACTACATACCATATCTACTAACAATTTACTTAAATGGGTAAGCCTTAACCTTATAAGTAGTCCAATTTATTTTCTGCGTGCAAGCTAAAAAAAGTACAGTCGACGAAAGTTTATCAGGCCAAGACGAGCCGCGCTTGATTCAATTTTGCTGGGTTGCCAAATGCGGTCATTCCCGACCAAATGGTCCATTAAACCAGCCCACTCGAGAGCCAACGAATGCTGCTTACATCAAAAATTTTACGCGCCCACAGATATTTATTGCTACTATTTAAGCAATTGTTGAAACAACTTGTAAATTGCAGGCTTTCAGTAAATGAAGCATGTTTTGATTCAGAACTTTTCATAAAAACATTTGTAAAATAGCAATCTTTTCATGAATAGGCTAACCTAAAGACAATAGGACGTCCGTAATTTGCCGAAATGATTTCATGGAATCTATTATAATGTGAAGGAAAACCAATTAAAGTCTGAGTCTTTGTGTAAATTTTAAATGAAAACAAGGAGGTTTTCTGTTCACAGCTCGTAAATCTTAGCGGTGAGAATTTTATTTCGCTTTGCGGCCACTTCGTATAAAGTCGTGTGGTGTGAGAGCTCCGAGGCTATGCCCTGCCTTACCTGTGTGTATCCTTTGAGATTCTACTCGGTACGGTCAGCAGGCTCATAAGATTTGTCAATGGTTGTTGAAAATGAGTTCTTAGCATATTCTGAGCAGTTATTTTAAGCTGGCTCAGAATTTTATTGCCGTTTGCTCTAGTTTTAATGTGAAACGGTTAGAGATGTAGAGCGTATATTCAAATTCCTTTCTTGACATGTCCTTGATGTACTTCAATTTTGACCTCTTGTCTAGCTTTCAGCCTTGAAGAGAACTTCAATTAAACTCTGTTCTTCGAATATAACTAGGAAGGGTTACTTTTGAAATTTTTGATTATTATTTTTTATAATTTTCTGGTTTTGTCTGCGGCTTCGTCCGCGGTAAAGTTTCATACATTTTTCACAGCCTTAGAGGATGATTTTCCAAAAAATCCCTTCATATCAGGGATTTTTGAAAAATCATCCCCTAAGGCTTTCTTAGTGCTCACTTACGTTACGTCATTTTAAGAAACCGTCATGCAAAATTTTAATCTAGACCCAGCGGTTTCACCGTCAATCAGTCTGCCAGTTATGCCTTTTATCATCTACTTCATCATCATCATTTCAGCCGAAAGACGCCCACTGCTGGACAAAGGCCTACTCCCAGCGTCGTCAGTTCGTCACAATGATCGCTCCTGTGCGTTTCGCATCTACTGGACGCCCGCAGCCTTGACCAGGTCGTCGCTCCACCTAGAGGGAGGCCTTTCATCGCTGTGTCTTCCGGTATGCGGTCGCCACTCTAGAAACTTTCGGCCACAACAGCCATCCGTTCTGCTAGCATTGTGCCCTGCCCACTGTCTCTTAAGTTTGGCAATTCTTTGGGCTATGTCGTTAACCTTGGTACTCTTCCGGATTCATTTCTGATTCACAAAGATCATATAATTACCTTGAGTTTGAAGTATTTCAATTCTTGCATATATAGGTACTACGACTAACAACAGGTACTGTCTCACGAAGAAAGGATTTCATAAACGTGTTCCGTAAGATATTAAAGTTTGAGGAAGCCGAACATCGTTCATAACAACTTTGTTTGACTTGAGAGTTTGTAATCATTGTCTGGTTCCGTAACTTTGGGGCTCTGTAATATATTGCTAAGCTTTGTTTAATCAAACTTGAGGAGGTACTTGGAATTAATATAAATTAATCGTGAGGACTGTGTGACCTTTGTAATAACCTGTTGAGAAGTTATGGGTTTGACATAAAGTATTACGTAGTTTGCCTGATAGGTACAACAGGCCCACATTGTAAATAGAAGCAAGTTATTTCGACTCAACTCTGCTGATAAAATGAAAAAAAAAATGTCTTACTATTATGTTTTAAGGATAATTTTGACCCTAAAACGTTCAAAACACAGTAGTAAAAGACCATTTCTATTCTATTTTCCCCACTGCCAACATCTAAAGAAAATGTTACCAGTGAAAAATAAAATGGCGATGTTTAAGGCTGGCAGCATTTAACGCCATGTGCCACAATGGCCGCTAGAGTGGAGTGGACAACGCCTGTCAAGCTCAGTGCCATATTTCACACTCAGTTTCAGAGCTTATTCCCTTATTATATTTAATTTTCTTCGAGACTTTTCTCAGTTTTCTGTATCCACTGAGAAGTGACTGCAGATTTTGTCTTGGTTGGTTAAAGCTAAAAGAAAGATTGCACGCGTAAGTCGTATGAGTTTCTCAAATAACTCCAGTGAAATTAAGTTTTTTTTAATCTAAGGGCCGATTTTCCAATAGTCTGACAACTTATATCTGAGGAATATAAATGGCAGTTTGACAGCTTTTGTATAGAAAATATGTCAAACGGCCATTTTTAATCCTCATTTAAACGTTATCAGACTATTGAAAAATCGGCCCTATAAGACTTATGTAACAATTTTGGTATACCTACAATAAAGCATATTCTATCTCTTTTTTCAACGGTACTGCGACTGTAGCCAAATTGACGATCTACAATCGATAATAGTAGAAAACGAATCAATGTATGGGGATGACACATCTGAACGTTAAGTCACGAGGTCAGACCATACAAATAGAAGGCGTTAACGATTGTAGAAAGAGATTTGAGACGAAACGTTTGTAACTTGGCTAGGGGCGCTGGTATTAACAACCTGTCGTTCAATAGGGCTTACTGTTCCAATTTAACACACTATTTACCCACATAATCCTGAACTCATAATAACATAATCCAACAATATACCGAACACTGTCACACGAACAGCTGATCAAACGAGGAAGTTTCTACCTACACAGATGAACGCGTATCTACAGGACATCTTGTAAACAGACGTCCGATTAATTAATGTAACGCAATCAAGGGCGTCCCTCTCCTGAGTTCCTGACGTCGACGTGTAAACAGAGGAAGCAGACCACATGGTTCTGACGAAACTAAATCAGCTTCAGTTTAGAGGACAAGGTCGCTTTTTATTAGAGCTGCTACTGTCTGAAGACGTGATCCGTTGACCCCAAGTAATTTGGGATAATTGCGTTAAGAGTAAGATAATTATGATGTCTTAGTAACACCCAGCCTAATTGCGTAAGTGAATTCGGCAATTCAAAGGATTTGACCTATCAATCGACCAATCATCTAGACGAAAATCCACATCGCGTCTTTCATCTCGCACGTGATTGGTCGATTGATGGGATCAAATCATTTGCCTTGCCGAATTCACTTAATCAATTAGGCTGCCGGGTTGTTACCTTACGGTATTTGAACCCTAAACCACAAGTAGAGTCAGATTCTTAAGCTGAAAAAGTACTACGAAACACACTCCCGCGAGTCTCGCTAGGTAATCGGTTAACCTCGTGGAAAGCTTTCAAAGCTGTGTCTTCCATTAGTAGTCAAAGAAAGCAAGGTTTTGGAATTATTTCAATTTCAGAAATACTTATTTTCAGTACCTATGAATATTTGGAGTTTTTGTATTTTAACCTTTTTTTTTTAGGGCGAATTTTCAGAAAACCAAAAATAATCCAATCAGGGGTGAGAGTATGTGGTATGGCCTAGTGATCCGAACGGAAACCAGGCAGGCGCTTTACTTTGTGTAATGATTTCGTCACCACTGCTCTTAAAACGGTGAAGGAAAACATTGCGTGAGGAAACCGACATGTCCTAAAACCAAAAAATTCGAAGACATGTGACATTCTAGAAATTCGTTATGAAAACCTATTAGCGTGTGAAGTGTAGCAAACTGCAATTGCTTTAACAGCACTTTTGCAGTCTCTGCAGCGCTGCCGGCCCGTTCGAATGAATTTAATTGCATGCTGTAGTACCTACCTTGTGCGATTGGTTTGCAGCCTCCAGCATTCATCGCAGAGTTTTAACAAGATGAACAAAATTAAAGGCAATGCTTTCCTCCGATGGCTTTTAGACATCGTGCTTTTGATACGTTTTTCAGACTGCTTAAGTATAGCATGATATAAGTATAGCTCTCGCTAATTTTCTTGACCGCCCTAAAGTTGGCTACAATGGCTGCGCAGTAGTAAATCTCAAACAAAAACAGCACCGATCCGTCCCTTGCGCATCGGCAAGGCAACTTCAGAGCGGCCAAGAAGTTTGGCGAGAACTAGATATATGTAGGTAGCTCTTTACCTACAGATTTATCTAATTACTTTATATTTATCTACTATCTTTCGTTAGTGAAAGTAGCATGAAACTAGGTAGATATCATTAACGAAAGTTTTATGTATTTAAGGTCATCTATGAAAAGCAAGATTAACCCTAAGATTATGCCACTTGAAATATATCAGTGCGAATAATTTCGCGTTTCTGTTTATTATGACACTTAAAGTTCTTAAATATAACAGAAAGACGTTGTACGGGCAGCTACTCCGTACACTGCTAATATTAAGTGAGGACTTAATCTTTAAAAAAAATAAAAAAACATTTTAATATATTTAAAACCACGCATTATGCAAAGTGCGTCTTCACAAAAAATGTGCA
Source organism: Orthosia gothica (assembly GCA_949775005.1). NCBI lineage: Eukaryota > Metazoa > Arthropoda > Insecta > Lepidoptera > Noctuidae > Orthosia > Orthosia gothica. The sequence goes on along the minus strand of OX459045.1, from coordinate 25,039,794 downwards.
AGTAGGTGGATGAAACACACGGGATGTGTGCAGCAAATAAAATCATTGTTATGTGTCCGTGAATGATTGACAGTTTATTGTAAAAACATGGAAATACATTATAAAGTATATAGGTTACTTGTGGTGGGTGCGATAGCTTAGTCAGCGAATGTACACAAAAACAATACATATCATGTGGCGATGCTCGTACAGACGTATTATTTAGAGGATTATCCTTACACCTAAATGAAATGAAATATGTGTGCGCTAAAAGTAGGCCAAAACAGTCAGCTAATACCTCTACCTACACTGGGATTACGAACAAACGAAATCAATATTTGTAAAATTACCTACGTAATGGGAGTTACAGTAATTCTACACATTCAACCATTTCATAAACACGTCGGCAGTTCACAGGAAAATTTCTCGTGTTAACCCTGCTTTTGAAAAGGTAACCCGGAACTCGGGTACCCGGGGCAACGACGGCACATCTGTCGTCTCTGCCGGAGACAGCGACAGATTGCGCCGACTCCGCGCGTGACAGGCGACTGCACTGTCTGTATCGGGATAACGACGAAGCTTTCAGTTATTGCACTTGCTAGCTCTACGATCTACTTTTGAAAATTTTTGCTTGAGAATTATTGCGTTCTTTTTTCAAATAAATACGACCAATAAAGATATAAGAGCAGGGGAAACCAAAGAAGCGAATCATGCATTAAAAAAAAGAATAGCAGAGAAATATGGAGGAAGAAGACATGTTTTACCGACCGCAAATATATAGGGCTTATTGCAGGAGAAAGAAGAAATACGACCAATAAAGCCATATATGGTTGACTGTTGCTGAATATAGGACTGCTAAAGGCCGATATTGACATCTATAGGACGGAAAAAAGCGCGTGTGCCGCGTAGCAATTTTCCAATTGACACCATATTGGCATCGACATGGGCAAAAGCGATTATTAAAAACAAAAATGTTTTAGTCAGAGCTTGTTACAATGCAATTGACATGTATTTTGTTGCATAAGTGTTAATTGGTACCCTTTCCTTAATGTTCCTTTAAAATGGTTTAATCTCACATAAACTTACTTGGGCACTTATGACATGACCCCGGCAAGAAACTCTATGGAATACGTGATTAGTTTCAAGTATTTTTAATCATAATTATATTATTTTCAAGTACACAATTTATTGTGGTGGCCCAGTGGTAACGGACCCGACTTACGTATCGTAGTCCGTGAGTTCGAACCCAGGCAGGCGCTTTACTTTGTGTTAACAATTTCATCACCACTGCTCTTAATACGGTGAAGAAAAACATAGTGAGGAAACCGGCATGTCCTAGAACCAAACATTTGAAGACGTGTGCAATCCATCAACCCGCACTGGGCCTGCGTGGTAGATTAAGGCCTCTCTCACAGAGAGGATGACTGTGTCCCAGCAGTGGGAAAATTATAAGGCTGATGATGATGACACATTTTATTATGCCTACAATATATTTTCTTTGAGGACCCGTTAGTGGCCTAAAACCAAAGCTACCATTGACCATAATATCAAATAGTAGCGACTCAGTATCCTTAGATTAGCATGGAAAATGAATCACCCTCAGGATAAATGATGAAATATTAATTTAATGGAAACTCTGCCGCGTACTATGAAAGAAAATTTCAGTTAGTCGGAATAAGTAGTGAATTCATATTTTCTTGATGAAATACGGTACTGAATACCGGGGAGTACCATTAAACAAGTAAACTTTCAAAAACCCCCGACACATTTTTATTTCATGCTACATAATTTATCTAGTACATAGTAGATACGCTTCGATCTATTGAACACGTAATTATGACACGATATCTTGCGAAAACACCCCGATTCTAACAGTAAACCACCCACAACTTTTGAACGGCAGAACCGATTTTATTCAAACAAAACACCTTTCAAACAAAAAAAAAACTAAATCAAAATCGGTTCATCCGTTTAGGAGCTATGATGCCACAGATAGACATGTTAGTGAGTATGCTAATGTTTGCATAACATAGAACTCATCTTATTGTCGAGAATTTAGCAGAAATTGATTCCAACATTTTGCTGTTATGTGTTTTAAACGACATCGTCGATTTTCAGCGTGTAAATGGTAGATTTTGACTTGTTTGTACTACATTATTGGCAGGTACGAAAGTTACGGAATAATGTATTTTAAATTACTTTAGGGATAGGGCGAATACTGATGACAGAAATTAATAATCAATCTTATTCAAAATAACAAATGCCGACGGATTACTTACAGTAAACAGGGCAGATTAGCATACTGTTCCTGACGCTCTGACGGCTGTCGAAAGGGCTCATCATTTCAGACTCGTCTTCCATCCAAGTGTATAATATAGCGGCAGATTTCGTCTATAAATAGAAGGCGACACTTGCTTGTTTTGTTTCTTGGCAGTGTTTACAAAATACTGTCAACAACAGCGCTTGGTGTTGTTGTTCTTTCTATTTTTAGAGATCTGTATTTCTCAGTAATGGAGAAAAATATAGTGATCTTAACGTCAGTGATGTACTATTTTGGTGACCGTTTCCGACTTAACTAAAAGTTGAATACCGTTTGTTTAAAAACAAATAAGAACTTTTAACACGTTCGCTTCCGAAGACTCGCCTCACGCGTGACACAAGGGCTTTTTAATTGTTTCAGTAATTACGGCAGCGAACGTGTTAATAACTTTTTTTGTTTTTGCCTTTTTTGGGTGGGCAATCATCCAATGACCCTCCCGCTCAGGTGAAGCGGGACGGTGTGTCAGACTTTTACTGACTAAAACCCACCCGTGTTCTTTCAGTTGCCTTATGTCAGGGCCGCGGTAACTCTCTTCCAAATTTATCCGCGACCCAGACAGGCATCAGCCCTAGAGGAACCCGTCAGTTTTTGCTGACATCTCTTTGAGGCGCGCGTGGAACCTGACCTTACCGGACGATGAGCTATCCATTACTCGCCGTCCGCAAGCCCGCACCTACGGTAGCCGGGAATCGTCTTGCCACTCCCGACGCCTAAACGTGTTAATACCTAGTTAGTACACCTTTTGACGATCTCTTTTGTAGTTTACTACTGAATCTCCGTTTCTATAGAGTTCTCTCTACTGCCTTACTCTGCAGTGGTTTCAGAAATCATGCACTAAGTAGAAATAAGAAATAATTAACCTAATCCGTCAATACTGGGTCGTATTGATAAATCCAGGACTCATCACCTGTAACGATGTCGTAAACACGCCGAGACGAGCCTGCTTCAAATTTGTTAAGCATATCACGGCACCATTCCACCCGGGCCTGCTTCTGAGCATCGGTGAGGTTGTGCGGCACCCAGCGTGATACTATCCTCCTCACGCGAAGATGGCTGTGTAGAATCTCGTGAACGCTTCCCGATCCAATCTTCAATATGTGTTGAATCTCCTGATATGTAATTCGCCTATTGTCTTGGATTAAATTTTTCACTGCTAGCACGTTTTCTTCGGTAACAGCCGTCAAAGGGCGACCGCTTCTTTCGTCAGCCCCCAAAGTTGGTCGACCGCGCTTGAATTCGTTATACCAACGATACACGGTTGCCTTGGAAGGGCCTTCATCCATGAATGCCATTTGAAGTCTATCGTACGATTCATCCGGTTTCAGGCGACACTTGAAATCGTATAAAATCATAGCTCTAAAATGTTCCCGGCGCAGATCCATATTTCAGTGAGACACAATACTTTGAATTAACTCGCAAAAAATGTGGAGGGAAATTTTGAAATTGGAACTTACTTATTTTTACTTATAAATAATCATATTTTCGAAAAACATTATAACTGGCCAGTCTCCCATATATAAAAACTTTTTTTCGCAATACTTTCTGAGGGGCCTGGTACATAGGCCGCATGATGGTTGTATCGCTATTTTTTTGGCTCGCGCTTGGCTACTAGCTTTGTAGGTAATTCGATGTTTGAATTGCAGGAGTGATGAAAAAACTATATAAAACACAAGAAGTTTCGTTACTAAAACCTTTGTTTTACTCATTGAGCACCATTATTTAGTTATGTCTATATTCCTGATTACCTGAATCATGAAGATAATAGCATATCATACTCCATACACCGTATAATGTTAATTGGAAGAGCAAAGTCAACTAACACAGGCATCTTCTTGCTCAAGAGGTGATTTCCAAAAATCATGTATTTTAAAACTTAATATAATTTAGATAAACCTTTTTTCTTTTTTAGGGTTCCGTACCCAAAGGGTAAAAACGGGACCCTATTACTAAGACTCCGCGGTTCGTCTATCTGTCTGTCCGTCTGTCACCGGGCTGTATCTCATGAACTAGGCAGATGAAATTCACAGATACTAAAAACAGAATAAAATAAATATTTAAGTGGGGCTCCCATACAACAAACGTGATTTTATTGCCGATAATTGTACGGAAACCTTCGTGCGCGAGTCCGACTCGCACTTGGTCAGTTTTTTTTTAATTACTTGAAACCTTGTATGTCACCATTGACTAATTTAGTTAAAGTGCGAAGCGTGTATTTAGGTGTACTTAAACCACCTCTAGAAAATATCGCAAAAAGAGCAATCGTATAAAGGACATCTTGACTTTGAATGAAGGAGAAACATTCGACACTACGAGACTCAAAGGCTTATCCGGATAAAGCGTATTCATCTCATTAAAAGTGCGACCTTCTGAGAGAGTTTCCATGTTTCAAAGCTCTATAGTAAAGGTGAGGTTACACGGGCAACTAAAATTCCTCAACTGAGCAATATTGCTAAATATGTCGGCATGAAAACCAGCCTGCTACTGCGATGCTAACTAATTGCCCAAGGGTATAGGTTCCTATAAGTCTCGTGCGTTTTCCTGGATTTAAAGACGCCTATTGTGTTGTTTGTGTGAATTATTTCCTATGATGAATGACGAAATTTTAAATAGAATCATTACTTGAGAGTTGAGATTACTCGTACAAAAAAGTCTTGCGTGTTGATTATTCTAGTTTAGATTTTAGACACAGGCTAACCAGTCGTCAGCAGAGAACGAAGAGAGAGAAGTTCTGTGTCCCAGCAGTAGAAACATTAGTAAAAGGCTATAACCATACCATAGTATTGCGAAATTGAATTAGATGCCTTGGGCATCTTTTGCCCGGGCAATAATTGCTAAAAAAATCGCTAGTGTAAGCGCACCTTTAGGATCGTTTTAGTCTACATTTTTGAAGGCGCTCCTGAATATATGAAAAAGGGTCAGTTTGCTGTACCGGGTACTGGGGTAAAGCCGGGACCCTTCCGGTGTTTGGACATCTGGCAGATTTGTGATACTGACCTGTTCTAGTCGCTCGCTATCTGAAATAATATAAAGATAATGTTAGTTGAAATATTTAGATAATAATAACAATATAAGCATATTTTAATGGTAGAGGGTTGTTTGTAAGAGATTAAAGATGTGTGCGATAAGACTGACCACACTACCACGGGGTCCCAGCGCTAACAAAGAAAATTTGTTTCAAATAAATGTCAATAGATGGCGCGATATACATCGATTTGTTATTTATAATTTTGTGTCATATTAACATTTTCTAGAATTGATCGAAAAAAATTGTATGTTTAGTTTTTAATCAACTCTTATAAGCACAAAATTATGGCATATTGGGATAATAGTATCGCACGAGTGTTTTAATACCTAATTGTCTGCCGTTGCATACACTATTTTATCACTCATACAGTACAAATAAACCAAACGAGGAAACGGAACAAAATAAGTGGTATGGCGGGAAATTTAGATTCTCATTGCGCATGACTGCGCAGCGCGCGTATCCATAGCCAATGACACTATTTTTCTACATTAAGTCAATGAGCCCATATCCGACAGTAAATTAAAAAGTAAAAGTGTGCTATAAAATTAAAACAGTTATTTTGCAGTTGTTCGGTTGTTTTTTTTTAATTTTGACTATCCACTAAATAAAAGTAGGTGTTTATATAATATTTTTTGAATTCATATTTGGAACATTACGTTGTGAGTGTAGATATAAAGATAAAACATATTATCCGAGCGTTGACAGTTGACACATCAAGCGTAGAACAAGAAACTGTCATAAAACCTAAGTAACCTCTCTTGACATAGACTTCGTAGGTACCAAAAAGATCGTAAAATGTTATTCAAAGAACTTAATGTAAATGTAAGGATAACAAAAAACCTACATTCTAGTAGATATATATTCCCGAGCCTTTGACACGTACGTTACACATTATTTCGATAATGTATATACTTTGTAGGTTTGTCACTCACTTGTCACGCAAAAACATAATTATGGCATGTCATATCCAGAACAAAATATTAAGAATAGTACCCGAGCGTTCACACATCGAGCTTGAGGGCTTCCGTAGACAATGCGACAGTGATATAACGACACGTTTTCTAATCTCTAATTGTTCTAACATTCCTTTACTGACAGAACAATTTCTTTGAAAAACTGTTGACGCATTGTTGTCACTGTCTGCGGTAGCAAAAAGAGCGACTGTCACCAAGATTTGTGACACACTGGATGAGTGACAGAGAAGACGGAACGTTTTCAAAACTTGATTGGCCATATTTACAGCCTACTCTTGTCAATTTATAAGTCAAAAGTATCGGTAAACATAAACATTGGAGCTTTAGCAAAGAGACATTAATTCGTACGCTACATAAATAAATTATTAGGGCCCATATCTTCCCTTTGAAAAGGTCAAATAAAATTATATTTCAATTTGCCTAAGTAATTACACATCTTTCATGTTTATTTGTGTCACTTTCCTTTAATAATTAATAGTATATTAAGCTTTGGTGAGCTTAATTTAGACAGTATAACGCCGTGTTTTCGTGCCAAGTAATTTTTGGAAATTAATTTAAAGGTATTAATTTACCGCGTTCCTATGAGAAATTAGGAGGGCGATGACCCAAAAATAGACTTTATCAAAATCTTACAGGTTTCCGAAGTGAAAATTAGGAGTTAAGATTTTAAAGTAGAGTTTCAAAAATACTCAACGTCAAATTCTTCATTCATATCGGGGTATGAAGTTACTTGCGTAAGCAACTATCTATTTAATTAAAATGACAGTACATTTAACTATCTTATGAAAATAAACACCCCAAAACTAAAGCCCAGATAATTTGCCTTACCTATTTTATGTTAGAAACTTAAGAACTTATACTATTTTCAGGTAAAATTACTTGCTACACTATCAGATACGAGAACCTCTGTCTTCCCTTCTTGGAATTGTAAGGACAGTTTACGTACTCGTTTTATTGAAACAATACGTTTCATTGTCTCCTCCAGTTCAATGACCGTTTTAAACTGAAAACATAACACAGGGCGGGGCTGAAAACCTGAATTAAGCCTTGAGATTTCACTTCATCCCCAAAATCCCGCCCTCTCTGTGTCTGGCATTTGTTGGGTTGGAACTTAACAATGAATTTATCATATATAACATAACCTCACGGATTTATTCCAAGAAGGGTAGGCAGAGGTGTTTACTATTCAGTTAAGCCTTATTTCGACATTTATGTTTAAGTCCCTTGTACCAGATAGGGGCGAGTCTAATGCCTCTAACAGAAAACCCACTAAGAAGACATAAACAAGGAGAAAACCATGCTGTGCAGTCGGAGGATACATATTCGCGAGCTGGCTGACCAAAACCAGATGTTCGCTTTTTAAGCAGTCGGGTTTTTTGATTTTATTATTAACTTTTTTATTTATAACTTATTAGTTCTTTTTTATCGAATTAGGTACATTTAAACATATAAGTGTTTTATTTTTGAATATTTCAAAACGATACGAAAAAATTGTAAAGGCAGTGTCGCTAACACGATCAAACAAACGTATCGCTGTAAGGGGCATTCTTGACCCTTTCACTTGGCAATCAGTAATGAGTTAACATCTCATAAACGCGTCGACCGATTTACATGATTTAAATGGATAAAATTGTTCTCTATACTTACCTTTCATTTGATACCAAAATTATTAAAAAAAATAGGTTTTTAAGTAACGTAATTATATGTTTTGGTACAAGTCGGATCAAAGACTTAAATTTTTTTGTTATCTGGCGAAGACTTTATATAGGGATCGGCTGCAACTGAGTAGATACCAGAATTTTAAATAAAGCGATTGTCTATCTGAACTTCACAACACAGTAACTGGGTAGCATGTTGGCCCTTGGTAAGACAGAGACTGCAAAAACACTACCCATCAAATCACAACATCAGCCTATTAATGTTCCCAATGCTGCGACACAGGCCTCCACTCTGTGAGAGGGAATGGGCCGTAATCCACCACGCGGTGGGCCCGCGTGCGGGCGGGTGGTGCGGGTTGATGGATGTCACATGTCTTCTAGGACATGCCGGTTTCCTCACGATGTTTTCCTTCACCGTTTTGAGAGCAGTGGTGAAGAAATAATTTACACAAATTAAAGCGCCTGCCTGGGCTCGAACACACGACCTACAACTTGTAAGTCGTGGCCGAAACACAAAAACACTACAGTCTCTAGGTACTCAACAGTCGTTTTTAAAACCACTTGACTTACGAAGCAGTCATACATTTTTAATGTAATTTTCATTGTAACAAACCAAGACGTCTTCATATTCCCAACAACCAAGTCCTTTATTAGTGCACAGCGTGGCTGCAACGTTCTTTTCTTAACAAAAAGAAAATAAACACACATCAAAGGAAGTGGGATCTCGAGGGCCGGCACGTGCCTAAGTTGATCCAAAATTTAGTCCTTGCTTGTATGCAGTCGGACACATGTGCACGCTCGGTTCAAAGAACAAAGAGAATAGTTTTTCAACACGCTTACTCGAAAACTGTCTCCTATCTTACTTATTTTAGGCACGTAAAGGTGAGTATAGACAAGAGCATTTACTTGTAAAAGAAAATCGAGCATACGCCGTTTTTTATACGTACTTCGAATGTGATAGATGTCGAAATTTCCTTACAACTGGATTTTAAAAACCAACGAGCGTATTGGTGTAACATTAAATCGAGTTTAGGTGACATCTGACATTTGGAAAATGAACGGATAGTAGAAAGAAATGTTCAGATAAATGCTCACGGCGAATAAGCATTACGTTGAACGCAACGTCAAACATTCGCAGGAACGTTACATTACATGTAAATTCTTTTGGATCTGCGCTTTTCCCCTGTATTGTACCATTTATAAGAACGTTATATTACATTGTAATGCTCTAATCTATACCCATTTACGAAGTGTATTTCGCACTCGTGCAGAAAAGTTAGGCGGCTAGATCCCACACTATTCAATTTATTGTAGGTATTTATAATATCAGGCTTGAAGCCGGGCAGCCCTCTCGACAAAACAAACAGTGACAAAGCTTGACCACTTACTAGGTAATAATAATCTTTATTGGAACAAAAAACACATATATACAATTATTTAGTTGTGTTCGGAAATGGCTGCATTAGTGGAACTGTGTCGCAGCACTCGCAGCCATTAACGCCCACCTCCAGAAGGGAGATGACAACGTTTCAAGTTCCAAAATCAAAAAAAAATTAAATTCAATTAATAAAAATACCACTTGCATCAAAGTGTACTATGAATCTAAGAAATGGTGATGTGCTGGTCGAAATTTTCCTCGCTAGAACTATTCGGAGAAAACTAATACAGAAATTGAAAACGTGCTTCACTTGTTCGTTCATTCTGAATTGTTTGCGGAAATGGGTCTTCGTATTGCTTTGACCCGGCTTAGGAGCGAACGTGAGTGCTCATAATTATTATGATTTTCTCTCGGAATATATTACAGAGTATTAGTGAAAAGTTTATTATGTAGGTATGTATTGGATTGATTGAAAATAAAGCCGATCAAAATAGGGATGATTCCTGCGTAGAAAAATGATAATTCTATTTAGTCTGTCAGTGATATTATCAAATAATATTGGAAACGTATAGTTTTGCTTTAAAAAATTGATAAAATTAGAGCATCAAAGTTCAGGAGTGGGGGCTTGTGACGTCACTTAGGCAGTATAAAGTGAACTAACGGCGTAACGTCACACGATATTTCAACGCATTATATCGTCGTCACTTTGTGTTTACGTGTCAAAAGAAAAATACGTGTCCAAAATTTTTTACTCATTTACCTGACGGACAAAAACAAATTTTCAGTAAACTACCCTATTATGTAACCCTTTTCTTCATTCAAAGCGCTATATTCAAATATTTCCAAGGCATTTTCTAACAACAGAGGTTTTTTTCAGCAAATGTCCTCTACCGCTCCTTGTTTCTCACCTCACTAAACAGTAGGTAATCGTTCCTGTATCCATACCTAAAGTAATGTAGCCCTAACTCAAAGTACACTGAGCTACGAGCAAACAATCAAAGCAGAACAAACACACTGGCGATGATATCACTTCAAGGTCGTTTTCACGATAAAAGATATAAAGCTAATATATTTTGTGACACAGTGAGGAACCGAAAATGTCGTGCAAAGAGAAATATGGTAAGATCGACAAGATGGAAGCCGCAAAAACGTGAAATTACTGCACGCTCCAATAGTCCGAGTAGCACAAATATTAAAAGAAAGATTTCAATAACGGTAAGAAAATATACGAAAAACATTACCCTGTCATTCTTCAATCGGGTAGTAAAAATACATGAGGAAACCTTAAGGTAGTTTTTTATAACAACTAGTCCAGTGAAAAATGGAGCGACAATAGCCTTCGGCTACGAACACCGATTTCCCATTGAAAACTGGTGAGGATTTCATCCGGATCCTTTGATCAGTCCTCCCTATTTCGAAAGTACTTGTATATAGGAAGTTATTATGGGAATCAGCACAAACTATGTTACAACTTTGATAAGAAACACTCAATCCTATCAGCTAAAGTATTTTTGTGACACGAAAAGTAAATGTTGTTAACGGAAACAAAATTATTAAAAGCTTTGATTTTCTGAAACCGCAAAACATAATTGAAAGCCATAATTCTGATCGTGAGATAGCTCCAATCACAGCAGGTATCTTCTAAAACGGGGAGTAACTAAACGAACTCATCGGCTTGAAAGCCGATAACCACAAGCTGCGGTCATGTCCTGAATACGACGTCACGGACTACGTCGAAGACAGCGCTTGCTCATGTACGTCCATCTGTTTAAGGCGGTACCCCGAGCAAAACGCCGCGCAAGCCGTTTTTCGTGCTGTTTTTAGGAGCTATCTACTCGTTATTCAAAAAGAAATATCAATTAATAAAAATACTTTAAATTTCTACATATTATTGATTCTAAAATGGTAGATTAAGTTTTTTTTTAATGTTGTATATATTTCACTAATCTCCATCCAAAAAAAACACAAAAATGAGAAATAATTATTGATAGCATGCATCTCCTCGTAAAGTGTTCATTAATTATTTTTTGTACTAACACTAATGGATAGACAATTTAATAACGAACATTTTGGTAGTAAAACTTTTTTCAAAAGACCAAAATTCGATTTTATAAAGATTTTGTTCTAAAATCTGGGCGTATTCACTACTGTAATTCATGCGCCACCAGTGCCGCTAGACCAATAGGAATGCTCATATCGCATGCCGATTTTTTGTTCAGGGTACCGTCTTAAGTTGTACGTAGAATCTAACCAAGTGATCAATCCTTTGCGAATCTGCATGCGGTGTTTGACTGATTAATTGAAATCAATGTTATTGAAGGAAAAACTTATTAGCCGCGTGGAGCGATTTTTGGTAGGTGCAAAACGTATAAGTTCGCGTCACCGGCATGCTAATGTGACATTTTAAGTTATCCGTTTTGTCGGCAGTTCTCATGATTCCTTTTTTTTTGGCTTCGCACGTTTTGTGCATTTAGCCAGCGTCACGTTAATTACTTTAGTTTTATACAGTAATACAGTCCTTTTGAACAAAAACTTTGTTTTGCATTAGAAAGCGGATGTAACGCATTCCAATGTTTTTATGGAATATTTGTCAGCAAATATAACGAGTCGGTCTTATAGCCAAGCTTTGCTGAGGTATCATTATTAAAACTCTCAGCCCCACTTTAACAAGATAGCACCTGTTTCAATCATACCGAATTTTCTCCAGTTGCATGAACACTTGAAACACAAAACTACACCAATTTTACATCACAATGTTCACTGAGGGAATCAATTTGCAAATAATTAAAACAACCATTGAACTTTACTAAAAAAAACCCGGCAAAACAAAAATCCCTTATGATAACTTAGTTTTTTTTTAATGTTTTAGCTTTGCGCCCATGGCACAGGATACATGCAATTTCCTGGAAAAAAAGTCTACAGAAATGACACTTTGTTTTTGAAAAAAGAACTAACGATTTTCGCTTGATAAGCAAAAATACCGCTTACTGGTGAACATAAGTTCGCCACAAATTGAAAGCAAATGACGACCAAACCAAAGCGTATATGAGCAGATGTGTCGACGAAATGTCACAGCTAGATGAGACCGGGCTTTGTTCCGCGCGAGTGTGATAGGCAGGGGTTTATTAGAACGCTTGTGTCCCAACATAGGAATAATATAGAGGACATTTCATTGACAATAGCAAAACAAAAGTAACGAATTTTGTTCATATTAGTTATTTCGATTTAGCATAGTCAGAGCGGTCACTGCTCTTTTCCTAATTACTCTAATGATACATAATTTTGTTCAGAACCCAAACAAAATTACGTATCATTTACGTCATGCAAAAATGTTTAGGATGACGAAAGATGATGATTCAGGACGGCTTTGTGTCATTATTTCCGTTTTTGGAACTAAGTTCTTTATCGCGCGTTTGGCGGAGGCACAAAGTATGCTAGCGGTGGCGGCGGCGGCGCGGGAGCTATACGGGAAAAAGTGTCCCACCGACATAGTTCGATATTTGAAATTATAAATGCAGTTTTTTACTGATGGCCAGTGTTTTTTGAAAAGATCTTGATAGAGTGACAGTTATTCTCGTTCGTGTACTAGCGTTAATTTGGTAAACGTGAATATCATCCATCAATTTTAATGTTAAATATGTTTTTTTCTTTTCTTTTTCTTTGTACCTGTCATTAATTCATTATATAGCGAAAGGAAATTCGTTCCAACTACGAATCCCATGAAACGTAACGTAATTTATTTAAACTATGAGTGTCAATAATGGCTGACGGTGTTAGTGTTATACTTATAGTAAGTTGGTGACCATCTACTGTGTTAAAATACAACAGCTCGTTAGTTCAGTTCCATCCTTGTAGAACATTTTGAAGTAAAATAAATGTGGGTGAAGAGAATACGATCAATATCTTGGAGAAAAACAGAACTTAGCAACAAATTATTTAATGGCAAGTACCTAAAAGTATCTAGCTCTTGGGTCATTCGCTAGATTCGCGACGGGTTTACTTTTTGACGTGTACAACTGTCCATAGAATCTCTCGATCTCCCTCAGAAGCTCCGGTTTGGCGGACACGATCCTGCCATCATCGGTCTTCAGTTTCGTGAGCTGGCTCTGCCCAATAGACAGATCTCTTGCAAAGACCTTGGAGCCTTTGTTCCGCTCAATCGCGTCTTTAATACTTTCAGTATTAAAGCGTCGGAGGTCGCTTTTCAAGGACTTTGAGATCCGTCTATTTAGCTGCCGGTATTTCAACGAATCGTCTGAAGACTGCAGGATCATTTCACGCCTCTCCTTCATGAGCTTGAGAGTATGATCAGAGAGCTTTTTGTTTCTATCTGTACGGCGGGTCTTGAAAAACTTAGGCCCGACCGTATGGACAGCTTCCACGAACCCATCGCTGTATTCGTCCACGGAGCTCTCTAGGCACTCGAAACGATTCTGGAGTTCGAGCTGAAAGCTCTCGGGGTTTTGGACCTGGATTTGTGTTGGACGGAGCGTGGACTTCATCAGTCGAGACCTTTCAAGCTTAACATTAATGTTCAATGTGCCTCTTACCATGCGGTGATCACTCCCGGTTTTCACCGAATTGATCACTGAGACATCATTGAACATTTGCTTCTTGGTTGACATGATGAAGTCGATCTCGTTTTTAGTTGCACCATCGGGGCTTTGCCAGGTCCACTTCCTGTGCTCACGCTTTCTGAAGAAGGAGTTCATCATGTAGAGGCCCTCCTTCTCCATAAAACTGGCCAGTAGGTGACCCCGGTGGTTCCGACGTCCAACTCCAAATTGCCCCACTTGCAGCTCATCCTCGTCTCGTTTGCCCAGTTTCGCGTTGAAGTCCCCCATGACAACGGTGAAGTGAGTTTTGAAACCATGCATGGCTATAGAGATATCCTCATACATGGCCTCTACCTCGTCGTCGGGGTGTGCCGAGGTCGGGGCGTAGACCTGTATGACCTTCAGCGAATATCTTGCGGATATTCTGAGTATAAGGTACGCCACCCTGGTCGACACACTCTCGATCTTCACCACGTTGTTCACAAGAGACTTGTGGACGATAAACCCAACACCACCCTGGGACTGCCGGTCTCCCTCTCGGAAATAGAGCAGGTTACCGGATTTGAGGATTATCGAGTCCTCCCCCTCTCTTCGGACTTCAGATAACCCTATAATACTCCATCGTAACCTGCTCAATTCTTCCTCAAGTTCGGCTATCTTCTCGTCGGTGCGGAGTGTTCGCGTGTTATATGTTCCCAGGTCCAGTCGTCGGTGTTTGTAGGGGTAGCCGGGTCCACTCCGGGGATTCTTAGCACCCCTTGCCACGCCATCGCCTCGACCGCTACCGTAGCCGAGGGTAGACGGGCTGCCGGGCACTCGGGGCCGTTTTTTCGGTGTGCTGTTCATTAGGTTTGGGGGGGTTTGCCATAATCGCCACGCTTGGCAGGCGGGTTGGCGATCGCAGTTTGTTGTTTAAGTGCACAGAGAACGCTGCTGCCCATTCTCTGGTGTGTCCCTTAGTCGCCTCTTACGACACCCACGGGAAGATATGGGATGGTGAAATTCTTTACGTCCGTCACCATACCCGACACTATACCGAAGACATTCCGGAGGTCAGCCTGTATGAGATTAGGATGGCTCTGAAACAACTTAAAAACAACAAGGCACCGGGTGATGACGGAATTACGGCCGAACTCCTGAAGGCGGGTGGAAAACCAGTACTTAAGGCCCTTCAGAAGCTTTTTGATTCCGTCATACTCGAGGGGAAAACGCCACAGGCATGGTGCAGGGGTGTGGTGGTACTCTTCTTCAAGAAGGGTGACAATGCCCTACTGAAGAACTATAGGCCCATCACACTCCTTAGCCATGTCTACAAGCTGTTTTCAAGAGTCATCACGAATCGTCTCGCACGCAGGTTTGACGATTTCCAGCCTCCCGAACAAGCCGGATTCCGTAAAGGCTTCAGCACCGTAGACCACATACATACGCTGCGGCAGGTTATACAGAAGACCGAAGAGTACAACCTGCCTCTCTGTTTAGCGTTTGTGGACTACGAGAAAGCCTTCGGTTCGATCGAGACTTGGGCTGTACTGCAGTCTCTCCAACGGTGCCAAATTGACTACCGGTACATCGAAGTGTTGAATTGTTTATACAAAAACGCCACAATGTCAGTTCGACTTCAGGATCAGACCTCGGAACCCGTCCTTCTGCAGCGAGGTGTAAGACAGGGAGACGTAATATCTCCGAAGCTCTTTACCGCTGCACTGGAAGATGTCTTCAAGGTTCTGGACTGGAGAGGGCTAGGCATTAACGTCAATGGCGAGTACATCACTCACCTTCGGTTTGCCGACGATATAGTGGTTATGGCTGAGACCATGGAGGACCTCAGTACAATGCTCGATGATCTCAGTAGAGCTTCCGAAAGAGTGGGTCTTAGGATGAACATGGACAAAACTAAGTTGATGTTGAATGCCCATGTTGCACCCGCTCCTATCAAGATTGGAGACTCTACACTCGAAGTTGTGGGCGACTATGTGTACCTGGGACAAACGATCCAATTGGGTAGGGCCAACTTCGAGAAAGAGGTAAACCGTCGAATCCGACTCGGCTGGGCAGCGTTTGGGAAGTTGCGCGGTATCTTCTCGTCCAACTTACCGCAGTGTCTCAAGACGAAAGTCTATGACCAGTGTGTGTTGCCAGTGATGACATATGGCTCTGAGACGTGGTCGCTTACAATGGGCCTTATCAGAAAGCTTACAGTCACTCAAAGGGCAATGGAGAGGGCTATGCTCGGAGTTTCCTTGCGTGATCGAATCAGAAACGTAGAGATCCGCAAGAGAACCAGGGTTACCGACATAGCCCGAAGAATTGCCAAAGTTAAGTGGCAGTGGGCAGGGCACATTGCTCGCAGAACGGATGGCCGATGGGGCAGAAAGGTTCTGGAATGGCGACCGCGAACCGGAAGACGTTGCGTTGGAAGGCCTCCCACCAGGTGGACCGATGACCTGGTGAAGGTTGCGGGGATCCGCTGGTTACGAGATGCACGGGACCGGTCAATGTGGCGACGCTTGGGGGAGGCCTATGTCCAGCAGTGGACGTCTTTCGGCTGATATGATGATGATGACCTAAAAGTAAAGAAAGAAACTCTCGTTAGTACTGGACTAGAACAGTTACAATTAATGGCTAAAAAATAACACTTTTGGGCTTCAAGTAAGCTAGCTTTAGTAGTTCGTAGTTACATAGAATGAGCTTTGTAAGTATTCTTTTATTTTTAAATACGTTTAACAACCGGCATAAGCGGTCCTTGATCCATCTACATTTATTGAAATTCTTAGTTTCAAAAACGGAAATAAATACATAAACTTATCCTGAATCATATGTATCTACTGTTATCCTCAACTCAAGGAATATTAGGAAAAGAGATCACTATTGACATACATACTAAACTGAAACCACTTTTCTCATTTTCTTTCTAATACCCATTATTTTACTTTTCTTTACCGCTCAATTTAATATATTACGTATTTTCCAGCCATACATTTATCTGAAGCATCGGTACGTAAAACGTTTCCACTAATGCGATGTGTATCGCTCCCGCGTAACGCGATTATTAGTTCCGCACCGATGTATCTTTGTACTGGCTCAGTTAAGACAAACACGTAACACACCACGCAGTTATTGTCGCGTAGTGATGATCCGTCTCATGGCTGAAACCCGATTTCGGAATTATGAACTTGAATTTCATAATTTATCAAAGAACCTGAAAACTTGTCAAACTTTGGCATTGGCATAAAAGTAAGAGTCTGACACAGAAAACCTGTCAAACTATGACATTCAAGGAGGGTTTTATAATCTATATATATAAAACTAAGTCGTGTTAGTTACACCACTTATAACTCAAGAACGGCTGGACCAATTTTTATGATTTTTGTGTTTTATAGCCTTTGAAACCATCCAACCGATATGCCCCAAACCGGTTTCATTAGAAAGGCAATGCGAAGATGGTGTAAGACCAAAACAAAATATTGGTAGGTAGGTAGGTACGGTAGGTAGGTATATAGGGTAGGGTAGGTAGGTATGTAGGGTAGGGTAGGTAGAGGGTAGGGTAGGGTATGGTAGGTAGGTATGTACGGTAGGGTAGGGTAGGTAGGTATGTAGGGTAAAGTAGGTAGGTGCCATTTTGCTCAAGATATTTCTCACGTACAGTTAATTAAGTGATCGCATATAAATCAATAGTATTCAACACGTGTCACGAGTTCCCGCCATCAACAACCATTGTGCTACCTGTATAAACCATTCCATTATAAACGAAAATTAAAATAATATAATACTCAGTGCGTGCAAAATTTTTGGTAATCTTCGAAATAATTTTTAAGGCAAAACAACGTTTGCCGGGTCAGTTAGTAATATTATATTATTGACTAGCGAACCGGCTTCGCCCGTGACAAATTATAAGTACAAAAACCTTTCTCGTTTCTCACTCTTTCTATTGGTGAAAACTGCATGAAAATCCGTTTAGTAGTTTTTAGGGATCCGTACCCAAAGGGTAGAAACGGGACCCTATTACTAACACTCCATTGTCCGTCTGTCTGTATGCCTGTCTGTCACCAGGCTATCATGAGCCGTGATAGCTATACAGTTGAAATGTTCAAATATGATGTATTTCTGTTGCCTCTGTAACAAAAAATAACAAAAACAAAATAAAATAAATATTTAAGTGGGGCTCCCATACAAAAAAAGTGATATTTTTCGAAACGTTGACTGGTAGAGATGCCTTGCTGCATTCAGCCCTAAGTATAACCATTGTACACATACAGGAGAAATTCCTAGTGTGAGACAAAGTTAAAAAAAAAAATGTATATGAAGTTTAAATAAATAAATATTTTTGCCGTTTTTTGTGATAATGGTACCGGATCCTTCATGCGCGAGTCCAACTCGCACTTGACCTTTGAGAATATTTTATAATTTGTAGTGATTACTCAATTCTGCAACCAACCCTTAGAAGTGCAGCAAGTTAATTCTTCTGACTGTCATTTGGAGATCTTTGACGATCGGTGCAGGTGGTCATAAGACCGAATGTCTGACAATCATGTCTTACCAAAAGGTATTATGCTACCCGGTAACTTATACCGGGTTGTCGAAGTCAGATAGGCAGTCGATCTATGTCATCATCAACATCATCATCAGCCATTTAACGTTCGCACTGCTGGGACACAGGTCTCCTCTCTGTGAGAGGGAATGGGCCATAATCCACCACGCGGGCCCAGTGCGGGTTTTGAGAGCAGTGGTGATGAAATAATTAATTTTGCACAAAGTAATGCGCCTGCCTGGGTTCGAAGTCGAACTCAGGCATTCAACTGGGCCACTGTTGTCTGTAAAATTCTGGTATTGAGCTGGTTGTTGCAGCCGACTTCAGTATAATTGAGAAAATAGGCAGGGCAGAATATGATGATAACATGACCTACTATGAGAGTTATAGCTAGGTCGATATAGTTATAGATCACAGACATAAATCTAACTAGATAACGCAAGTATCTAGTATGAAAACCGAGCGTGCCACTTTTTCACACACAATTTAAAAACAAATTTACTTACCAATGAAAAAAAAAATTCCAATGCCACGGCCAACTTTTTCTATACAGTTCAATATGGCATATGTTTAGGCATTTTTCTAGATTTCGGTGGATTGCCGGTGCCGATAATGTTAAATGAAACGCTCAAAGTACGATCATTGATCGTAATTTTACTCCGTTTTTAGACACGCGAAGTACATACAATCGCGTCATCTAGGTAGATTTGTATCTGTGGGTGTATTACATACAAGTCAACACAATCTTGTCAGGGCTATCACAAGTGTGCATTAGTCTGAGTTATGTCAGCAATTATTCGGCGGTCAAGATCACTGAGTGTCCTAATCGTAAGGCCCCAACTGTAGTACTTGCCGAAATATTATCCCTCGAGAGGTCATTACCGGACTGGACCCGACGACTTAGTAGACGACCTCGGAACTATTCAACCACACTAAAATTGAATGTCACTTGCACATGATAAAACGACAAGGTCTATTTATCTATGTGACAGCTAGATAGTATCAACCTTAGTGAAGATTTAATTTACTAGGAATTGTTGTCAAAAGTGGTAATGCGATTACGATATTTACTGTACTTCAGTTAGTTAGCAGTATCTAGAGATAGTAATGGCCAGTGTTGTCAGCCGTTGGGATTTCGTGAAACAAATTTAATAAGATTCAACCAAAGTACGGTTTCTGTTTATTTATTTATTACTTAGAAAGCCCTGTTAGGAGCTCTCTTCTCTAAATAATTAATTATTAGTCTGCAAAATTATGATCGGAATTTTGTTAATCTAAAATGGTGTTAATAATTAATTTCTAAATGCGTAGGTATTAAGTTACCCTTAAAAATGCCAGACCCTAATGAAATTCAGGGCTTGCGCCTTTTTTAGTAATGGATCATGATATTTTTTCCTTTAGGTTTCTTTTGAAATTAAGTAAGCCTTTTTAACCGACTTACCAAAAAGGAGGAGGTTCTATGTTCGACTTCAAGTTTGTTTTTTTTTTGTATATTTTCACCGATGTCTCCGTCAATTGAGAACCGATTTTGAAAATTCTTGTTTTGTTTGAGAGAGTATGTTTCGGTTTCGAAATTGGTCCCATTTTAATTTGGTGAAGGTTTGATGAAGAACTTCGGAGATATACAACAGAACTCTTCAATAAATAACGGCAACTCTCGGGATTGCTGCAATCGCATGTCTGTTTATTGTTTATACCATTTCATAACATAACATTACGCCAGTACGCTTTAAAGGGGTACGCAGATCTCTCATTTCACCGGTTATGTTCAAGTTTCATGTTATTCGGATAATCTATTCTGGAGTTATAGGGACCTTAGTAAACAACTTGCTATTAGGTAGGTAAAACTAAAAAGGGTAAAATAAAAAAACTTTTTTGCAAAAGAATACTACAGACTTCCAAATGAAAAACTACAAAGTGAAAAATAATTTAACTTTTGGAAGTCGGTGTCCATATCGCAAAAAAATGGTACCTACGAAAGACACCGACTCCCAAAAGTTAAATTATTTTTCACTTTGTAGTTTTTCATTTGGAAGTCGGTAGTATTTTTTTGCAAAATTTTTGTTTTACTTTTAAAAACATATTTTGTCTTCAATAATTAAGTTTCTGTTAAGGCTCCGGCACACAGGCACGATGATTAGAAATTATTCTAGGTATCTAGGTATCATTTACCAAAACAACATAAACCCGTGTAACTCAATAAAAATTTCAATTAAGGTTATTAATTCAATCCACGAAGTTTTATAGGTTCCAACACAATTTCGGTAGGTATAAAACAATTTCAGTCGGGACAGGAGGATAAATAAAGTGCCTACTGTACCCAAATCCTGAAGAAAATTGTGAAGCAAACGTTTATTACAAGGATTATGGAAATGAAATCTCCATTTTATAGATTGCCGATTAGATTATGCTCTCCGTCTTTATGGGATGTCCGGGCGTCGACGATGTAATTATTTTGAAGATATTTCTACTGGCTTCTGCCGGCGGTTCGTCTGCGCAGTAGTCAGAAATTATTTCAAGGGAAAATAGTCTCGGGATATTCTGCCGGCGGCTTCGCTCGTGTTAACATCCAAAATTATCCCAATAGAACATACGCCAGGGATAAAAATGTATCTCATGTCCCTATTTAGGACATGGTCTACACTTGTGCCGGTTTCATTCATCGTTAAGACGTGATAACAGTCAGACAGAGTTTTTTTCGCATTTATAAAATTAGTATGGATATTTCTATTTTACGAAGGGAGTTTCGATGTTATCTTGTATTTATTAGGGGCAAGGAGGAATAAATAAGTAGGATAAAGCTCGTTCGTCTAAGGTTATATATTTTAGTACACAAATTTCGTTCAAATCGCGTGCATCATTATCATTTAATTAAATCCATCAGTAATCAAAAAAGTTTATTATTACGTATCAATCAAAAGTACTCAAAACTATCATCATTAGAAGGTGTTAAAACAACCTACCTATTTTTGGTCCTTCGAGCCGGACATGAGATTTAAAATCGTTTGCGAATATGGTTATAGAACAACAGTGTCCTGACAACTTCGACCCTTTTGAGGAAATATTCATTCTCGATATTAATACCCTTGTGTCATACAGGCCTTATTAAACTGATAAGATTTCCTAGAATTCTCATTGTGCCACGTTATCTTTCAGTGTATTATATTGATTTTAATATTCGTGATAAAATCATGGTATATAGAGCCTTTTTTCCTCACTAAGACATAATGAAAACGCGCGAAGGTATCTCCTTCCGAAATCCGAAAGTAGTAAGAATTAATGTTCATAGCTCGCGCCCACACGCCATATCTGTGGACTGAAATTGTCCCATTTTATTCCTAATCACTACGCTATATATCACATCTATAAAGACCCTGGAGTTTTATAATATATTTTCCAATACAAAGTGCCTCGAAGCGTGGAGACTAGCAATGCGTCATTCTAATAGAACAGGGCTTCGGAAACAGAACGAATTAAAGCAGTCGATTTGTTTGGAGTCGATATCAAACGAGAAGTGTCTGTGTGCTTGACAGACGGCTCCCTTTGACTTATGAGACAGTCTACCTCGCGATTTAGAGTTACTCGCGAGCTGTATTAATCAAATCGCTATCACTTTCGATCTCGATCCCAAAAACGAATATTTGCTTACAATCACATGAAGTCGTTTAAAATTTATTCTTGCTGAAAACCCACCAAAAGAAAAAATAGGAAAAGTATTTATGTCACAGACACTGACATACCTATAAATTATACTTAAAAAAAAAACTTAAAGATAGTATTAATAGTGCTCAAATTATGTTAGGAAATACCAAATATATCCTACCTAATATATAACACAAAACAAAAGAAAGAAATGAGGACGGAACAAAACCTATGCATGTCGTGAAAGCGACAAGAAGTGAACTCAGCATGATTCTGTGCCAATTCTAATTGCCGTAGGTCTATATAATAGCTAAGCACATATAGTTGTTTTATGCTTGTCCACCATTGATAGTCCATCCTATGTTCGGTTTATTATTCAAATATAGGGTGTTATCAATTTCACGCAATCATGCTATGCCCCGTGATTTCCCAAAGGTGCGTCATGTGACGATGATACTATAATAATGAACTCTGTGTAACGGACACAGGATCTCGATTAGGGCCTGATTTGAATTGTATATTGTGTGAAACCGTTATCGCTGATATAGGCAACAATAGATAGGCAGGACTTATCTGCCCGAATAATTTTGAGATTACTGTAACTTATTATACAGGTATATTTTTCAACAGTATCTACTGTTATAATATCTAACTTGTCAACCAAGACAAAAAAAGCCGTGAAGATGTAGATACGGGAACCCAGAGAACCCTTTAAGGCTAATACGTTGTATTAAACTATCTCTACGATTTGCTAAAATATAATTTTCTCATAACTGGTCTTCTTACAAGTAATATAAAAGAGCGAATTCATTGGGTATTTAATTTGCGGAGAATTCTCATTTGGCACGTATCCAACTAGAACTAAGGGAATTTCAACCATAGTTCCGATGAACTTTCACGGGAACTAAAAAGTTTTCATCCTTCCTCATCCCACGTTCATCCTCTTTATGAATCGTTATGGAGCAGGTCAAGGTTCTTATTCCTATTCAATGAGACCAGCGCCATAATACGGATTTTTAGTAGCTGTAAAAATAACTCATACATTATTCCTACCTTTATTTTTCTCAACTTTTTCTCGCCCGAAATTTTACTGTGCATCCTCGAATTAACGAACAAAATATGTCTTGGACACTTTAATCAAATTAAAAAGTTTTTCTTCTCAAATGGGTGAACAAAAAGTGAATTGCTGCGGTGAATTTCATCCGAGAAAAAAGTAACCCTAAAGCTAGCTGTTGTCGAGTCATGTTTAATACAATGACGGCGAGTTCTTGCCTGTGGGACGGCGGCTTAATCGAAAAATTCCTTCAGGCATTCCGCAAATACTTGCATGATTGAAGAGGCAGCGGCGAACACACGACCGTGCCGCCCTTACCTGCCTGCCGATATTTTCAACTACATGGAATGTTCGCATTGGAATTGTATGAAAATAAACAGATGCCTCACCTTAATGCCGGTCATATTTATGGAGCATACATCTGGCCGTATATATTTAGTAAAATAAGTTTATAAAATATATAAACACCGTTTCTTTCATACGGTAATCTGCCAATTTCATGCTGTCTGCGCTCTGTCGAACATCTGGATCATCGTAAACCCTTTCGCTTATTTAACCCTAAATAGATGCAGGCTGTGGTAAGTGAAGTTAATTGAGTCGGTAACATAAATACAAACCACATGGCCGGACAATGTTTGTAAAAGAAACCTCAGTGGACCTTTCCATTGCATACTTAAAAAGGATTCATTGAAATGCAATTATCGATGTAAGCCTTTCATTTCTGTGTTAAACGATGACTTGAAATGCTCCGTCATTGTGTGTTTAGTAATTCAAAAGCAGAGTTGGGGAATATTTACTTAATGCTTGTACCGGCCCAGTCATTAGTGCGCGCGTTGTAGCGTAAACGGCAAATGCACTATTACGGCCTCACAGCGGCGTACTTAGAGGAACAATAAAAAAATAATTTGTACAGAAAATGCAGTTTGTTCATATGTTATTTCGGTGAGGAAATCTGAAAATATTTCATTTGAATGTTCTCCGTGAAGCTTGAAAGAGATTAAAAGCTTTGTTTGGCCCCAACAAATATTCAGTAATGTTTATAAAGTCATGATATAAGCGACTCCTAGAAAATGTTTCTCGAATGTGTAGCTGTATAGCCACTACGACAGCGATGTCATATAATAGTTTTCGTTGTTTACACACAATATAGTGGCGAGCAAAAAATGTGCCTTTCTAGAGACAAGATGTCTCCTCTGCGCGCCTCGGCCGCATTCTGCTCATGTTTCTTGCTTGGAAGTAAGCTCCTTTGATCTCAGTTTTATAATATCATGTTTTATTATAATCTCACAGTATATTTACTTCAAGTCTTCTACGTGAAGGGATTTTGTGCGTCGTATCTCTGCATGTCCGCACAATAAAATATTGAAATAAGTTTGTTTGCGGTACAGAAGCGTGCTTTTGCACGAGTTGTGAATACTAAATCTAGTTTTTTTTTGCAATAAAGGATCACTAACGTTCTTGTTATGCTATCTGAAGTATTTTATATGTACGACGTGTTTTATGAACAGACAATTATTGCTTTGGGTCTTAGCTTTTTGAGCTTGAGAAGAAATGTTTAGCACAAATACTTAAAGCTTCGGTTGCAAAGTTAAGGTATTTTTATAAGTATCTATTGTCCATACTTCTATATCTATACTAACCTATATCAATAGTAATACTATAAAGTGGATAGATTTGTATGTTTGTGTATAACGAACAAACATAAAAGCTACGGGACCGATTTCAAAAATTCTTTCACCGTTGGGAAGCTACACTATCCCCGGGTGACAATGACTACTTTTTATCCCTGTATTCCCAACGGAACGGGAACTACGCGGGTGATACCGCGAGGCGCCCGCTAGTGGCTAATAAAAACAACAAATATTTTGTGCTACTCCCAACAAGATCTCGTAAGATAAAGCCCGAGATTGCGGCTCAAGTTGATCTGT
This sequence comes from Orthosia gothica, assembly GCA_949775005.1. NCBI lineage: Eukaryota > Metazoa > Arthropoda > Insecta > Lepidoptera > Noctuidae > Orthosia > Orthosia gothica. The sequence goes on along the minus strand of OX459045.1, from coordinate 25,014,752 downwards.
CAAGAGTTTAATTAGGAGCTATGGGCGGAAAGTTCCAGAGAGGAAAAAATATTTAAGTAGTTGAAACAATAGAAACTAGCCACATTTTATTTTTACGGCAAGGAATTAGCAGCGCTTTTTTTGCTCTGTGCAATTTACTTTGATGTTATCTGCAGGGACGATGTTCTGTTTTAAAAGGACGAAGCTTATTCGAGTCGAAACCCTGTCAGGAGCATGCAGAGTTACGAGCGTACGAGGTGGTAGATGTATAACACGCTGACTGGCAGAATAATTAAAATGAGCGTCAAAAACACCAGAGAACTGAAGAAATAGTGGGGTTTTCAGACGAACAGAGTCGTTTTAATTCAGTTCAACTTTCAGAATCTGCCTATAATATTGGTACCTGCTATGTAGAATAATAGGTACTAATCTTATATGTTACATTGTAATATCATATTGAGTTGAATAATTTAAAGTATGCCAACATTTTAATTCATTATTATATCACAACATGGGAATATTGTTATGGCGAATATAACTTGTTGATAAAATTAAAACAAAAACTGATAAAACTTTAAATTTATAGATGAAATAATAAGCTGATGAAAGTTTATATTGTTCGAAAATGTTTCAGATTTTCGTTTATTGTTCCTACATTGAATATGTTGTAACTTCTAGTAATTTGTTTTCTCAGTACTTTGCTGTTTCGGGGAATAATATAAGTGAGGGGTCTTTAGATGATGTTCTAGAGCAGGGGTCACCAAATACATACTTTCATATGGGGTCAATTTAAAAATAATATGACGGTCGGGGTCCGTAAAGGTTTAAAGCCACCTCCACCCCGGCCTTTATATAGTCTTGTGTTGTACCTATTTAAAATAAGATATATACAATATCAATGAAGATTTTGATGAGATAGTTCGTCCGTTGTCGAGTCGACGGCATTAAAGACAAAGCGCGGGATAAATGAATACGTACTCGAGTAACATAAGAAGGAAATTATAGTACAATATAATTTACTTAAAGTTCACATAAAAGAGGTCGGCGATCCGTTCGCCGTTTGGTGACCCCTGTTCTAGAGTGTGCGAACCTTATTTTATTCTGTTTCAAGAGAAACACTGTGAAGTGCGCACTCTCTTCCCAGACAATTTCAGGCTTTTAAAGAGGATTCCTGGGATTTGCTGAGTTATTTAGAAATTCGTATGAAGGAAATAATCAGGAAATCAGCTAATACGTATGGTAATGTAGATGAAATGGAAAATTCTGTATAAAAGTGTATTCAATGAGAGGAGTAATTTGTGGTGGGTGGGCTGGAGGGCAATTCGCTCTGCATCACATGAAGAGTGCCTCCGCCCTGTGACGTTGACAAATTGCCTTCTTAACGCCAAGGAAAATTATTTAAAACACTCACAATTTTGCCGTATACAATATAGCTCATTGGCTGTCTAAGAAGCGCCCTGAGGCAATACGTTATACATGATATACCACCAGGGATTGGACTTGTTGACCCAATGATGAGTTATGGTTAATGTTAAAGAATTTCGTTTAAGATTAAGATCGGTGAACAGCGGATGGTGAAGCCATTAACCGCGTTGTCGGATGACGATGTTTAAGCAATATTGCGAATATAATATAGGAAAGATCTGCCGATTAATATCAAACATACGAAGGAAAGAAATTAGGTACAGTCAGAATCTGAAAAACATATTTTGTTCTTTCTATAATGTGTTAAAATAAATTGAACTGTTCGCTTCTTAAAATCTTCTTTATTTTGTTAACCTTTGCGCAGAGTAGGTTGACAGTTTTAGATTTTATCTTTTCACGAATACGTCATTAGTTTTGGAACTTTTTGTATAAAGTTTTGTTGATCTACTCTGATCATATAGACATAGCAAAAGTCTTGTGTTGCCTAGAATTGGGTTGGTCCTATTAAAATAGCAGAAAAAGTCTCGTGAAAACTGATAAATAATACCTAAGTTGCCTTATTGCCTAACAAAACAAATGCTGCTCATATAATAGAACATCTTTAAATTAAGTCTGGTTATACTTTGATTTATTCTTCGTTCGGCCCAATGATTTTCGGCCTAAATTTTACGTCTATCATGGGGGCTTGGCATCAACGTTAATGGCGAGTACATCACTCACCTTCGGTTTGCCGACGATATAGTGTTCATGGCTGAGACCACAGAACAGATAAATTCTGTGGCTGAGACCATGGAGAGCCTCAGTAAAATGCTAGATGACCTCAGTACAGCTTCCGAAAGAGTGGGTCTTAAAATGAACATGGACAAAACCAAGGTCATGGTGAATGCCCATGTAACACCCACTCCTATCAAGATCGGAGACTCTACACTCGAAGTTGTAAACGATTATGTCTAGCTAGGACAATCGGTCCAGTTGGGTGGTCCAACTTCCAGAAAGAGGTCAACCGTCGAATCACACTAGGCTGGGCGGCGTTCGGGAAGTTGCGTGGTATGTTCTCGTCCAATTTACCGTAGTGTCTCAAGACAAAAGTCTATGACCAGTGTGTGTTGCCAGTGATCATCTATGGGACCTAGACGTGGTCACTCACAATGGGCCTTATCAGGAAGCTTAAAGTCACCCAAAGGGCAATGGAGAGGGCTATGCTCGGCATTTCCTTGCGTGGTCACGTCAGAAATGATGATATCCGCAGGAGAACCAAAGTTACCAAGATAACCCGAAGAATTGCCAAACTTAAGTGGCAGTGGGCAGGGCACATTGCTCGCAGAACGGATGGCCGATGGGGCCGAAAAGTTCTGGAATGGCGACCGCGAACCGGAAGACGATACGTTGGAAGGCCTCCCACTAGGTGGACTGATGACCTGGTTAAGGTTGCGGGAAGGCGCTGGATGCGTGACGCACGGGATCGGTCAATGTGGCGACGGCTGGGGGAGGCCTATGTCCAGCAGTGGACGTCTTTCGGCTGAAATGATGATGATGATGAGATTCTTTTACCGATTGTTTTGTAAATGTGTGAATATTGTAGGCCATCTAGATTTCTACATGCTCTTTAACATTTGTTAACATTTTATCTCGTTTTACTTTTATTTTTTTGATCTTTTGTTTATTTTTTATCTAATCTTTTTTTTTAGTTTCTTACGACTTATTGTCGGGCCTGCGTTGTTCCCCCATCAAATTACTGCTGTAACATGAAAATATTGTAAAACCAAACAATTTTTGAAAAGAGTAACCATGGAGTTTCTTGCCGGTTCTTCGCCATAGGAAACGACCAACCCGAACCGTGCACCTTTTGTCGACGTTTTATAAGTGCCCATGTAGGCCTATGTGAAATAAAAATTATTGATTTTTAATTTGGATTTTGATCTTGTACTTTTATCTTATTAAAGTTTCCAGACATCTATCTAATACGTAATCCAAAGGTACACCTGTACGTAACTGAGGTGGCTGCGGAGTCGGTTAACGAAGCCATTTTGCTGTAATGCGAGTCATTTGCGAGCAGCAGGAACTCAGGAGAGAGATAAATCCGAGTGAACACCTCGATAAAGGGGTAGGTATGTTATCGGCGGATTTCGTATTATCTCATCTCGCAGGAGTGGTTTATCGCCCCAGGCCTGATAAAGTGCCGCCTAACGCCGATTGTTGAAATATAAAAGGCTGTAATTTCAAACGACAAGTGGAAGTTTTCGCATATTTTATTGCAAATCGAAATGGAATCGAAAATGAATAATCGAATCGAGTGTGTCGGGTAGAGACGGTTAAATGATACGACGAGAATGTCAGCTTACGTCCTGCGATTATACCTCACAATGGCGTAATACGGGCCATACAATTATAATAATGACGACGAATTTTCTGCTCTACCCAAGCAACGTAGTTTTTTCTCATCAAATCAACCGAAAATAAAGCCGATTTCAATATCGCTTAAGCTTATTTCTATAAGGGTTTCTGTTCACTTCCTTGTAAAAATGTTTAGATTCCCGAGTGGCGTGATTTGCGTGAAATAAAAAGGTTGAAGTCGTTAATGAGAATTGGCATTTTGAGGTTTAAAATCAATACATATAATAAATCTGTAGAAAAGTCGTTTTTGTACATCGAAAATATAAAAAAAAAAATAGCCAGAGTGTTACATGATATTCAACAAAACCCATTACCAGCATTTTTGGAAAGAACGTTGGCAGGTGCCCATACATTGTTTTAGCTGAGATTAAATTCCTTCGTCATTAAATGAAAAATATCTGGTTTGACTCAGGGTGATGTTCTGAATTAGTTTTTGCAAGACTTGTTGTTCAAGAATGTCGAGTATAATAGATATTCAGTCATAAACTTTTACAGGTTATGTCTGGGTAACTTTTAATAATGTGTTTAATAGGTAATATTATTTATTCAATTTCGTGAAGGTATAAGGGCAATGTCGCATTAGTATTTCCCTTACCTAGTTATTTCAGCATGAAATGTAGAATATACTCTTTGGAAAGTGTATATTTATTTAAAATAAGCGACTTTGACGTATATCAAAAGTCTCAATCTATTATATATTAGTCTATGATCAAAAGGTCGACGTCAACAACCAAGCTACTAGTATTTTTGGAGGAGCTCGTGGCTAAATAATAACAGCCGCACTGTTCGATCATCAAGGTTAAGCAACGCTTGACGAGGTCGGTCCGTGGATGGGTGACCATTTCAACATACCGTGTTTCCTCCATGCCTCGGAAAGCACGTTAAGCCGTTGGTCCCGGCTGTCATTTGAAGATCTTTGACAGTCGTTACGGGTAGTCAGAAGCCTGAGATCTGACACCAGTCTTGCCAAGAGGTATCGTGTTACCCAGTTACTGGGTTGTGGAGGTCAGATAGGCAGTCGCTCCATGTAAAACACCGGTACTCAGCTGAATCCGGTAAGACTGGAAGCCGACCCCAAGAACAATTGGGAAAAGGCTAGGCAGATGATGATGATGGATACTAGTATTTTTGCCAATCATTAATTGAAAGTAATTCATTTATTTCTACTACACTACAATATTCTTACCTACCTGCAGGGAACTTCTAGACTTAGACATAAACTGTATTGTTAACTCATTTACTGCAATTAATTCAATAATGATATTATTACTTAATATTGATACTACTTGTCAATTAGCAGCTAAATTATATGATGGCTAAGCTAAAGAAAATAACTGAAAAAATCAAATAACGTTTTATTCATCATGATTTTTTTATCCGTTTTGAACCAGCCCACGTATACCTTAAAAGAACGTAGACAATTAATAGAATTTCTTTCGTATTTAACTCAAATTTATGTCAGCTAAGATTTCGCCATTGTTCTTGTGTATGTTTGATTGTGCACGCATCACGTAAAATGTATTAAACCAGTGTAGATAACTTTTATAAATGAATTTTTTTTTCATCGCAATCAGTTCACAGTCAAAATTTAGATGAATTTAAAGTGCTCAAAAATTTTAAAGATATCACAACACAAACAATTCGGACACTCGGACAGTTGGACTCCATATTCGATAGATGGCGTTGTGCATTTGAAGTCATGTTTTGAATGGCGGGTGTTAAGATTCTCCGCGGAAGAAAGACCCTAGAAAAAGAATTGGTAGGTTGGTAGAGGGTAGGTAGGAAGGTAAGTAGGGTAGGTAGGTACGAGAGTAGGGTAGAGTAGGCAGTTGACGGGACCGAAGCCGCGGGCACAGCTAGTTTCTAATAAATTCTCTTTTACGTGATAATATCTAGAAATAGAAGTTTCGTTAAAAAATCTTGATTAGCTTCGTGGTTTATTCGTAAGTTTCTAAGAAAGACGTCACGACGATTAATTTTGGTTCGGGAGCAAGTCGGATTTCGAGTGCGGTGTAATATCGTCTGTGTTATACACGCGGCGGATATTACGGGGAAGAATTGTAATGTACTTCAATATTCAATATTTCTGTAGATTCTAATAAATGTAGTTCTTACGTAAGAACGGTAGGTAAGTTTCTAGGTATCGTTTCGTACTATTGTTGGCGGCTGGAATTTGATTTCAGATAAGGTAGCATACTGTGAAGGTAATAAAATAAAATAAAAACGCATTTATCTATTATTTAATAAGCTATTTTACAGACGAGATAAATCTCTATCTGAGATCTGAGTAATTTTTTTTTACAGTATTTTTTTGGTTCTTTCTGTTTCTTTTTGATATCCGTCGAAATCAAAATTTGGTACCTAGCCCAAATAAGAATATTGTTGTCTTTATAACTTTTAATTGTATCTGAACTTAAAGTTTTTTTTTACTTGCTATTCCTACGAGTTCTATTTTAAAACTGATGATACTCGTGTGATACACCTTTCTAACCACAAACACTTCTAAGTCCTAACAAATAGCGAACACCGACCTCCACCATCGACAGTTACTCCTCTCTTGTTCCTCAAGGGATTACCTCCGACGCGATAAGAAAGTCGATCTCGATCGGGGGACAGGTGACACGGCTAAGAGCCGTTCTTGGAAGCTTGGCTTTGACAGTGGTTTATCTCTTTGATAGTGGCTTTGCACTAATTTAGGTTTTTCCATAAGTTTGTATTTTCTTTGTTTATTTAGGTACAGTCGATGTTATTCTAACTTTAGAATTTAGAATTTAGTCCAAGTGATATTGGAATAATATATATAGTCTGAATTATTAAGATTACTTAAAGTAAAATCACAATACACCAGCAATTATCAGCCCCCACGTAATAAGGAGGCGTGCCTTTATTGTATTCTATGTTTGGTATAATCTCACAATGAGCCAAATTCAACAGACAATGACCTCCAAAATTGGTGATGCGTCTCACATTCCTAATCTCCCGTTTTGCAACTTATTCGAGAGCCGTTAGCAAAGACAATGAAAACAAAACTTTTGAAAACAATTACCAGCGCGGAGTAGTTGAGAAACTAATGGGGCTTAATGTGAAGTGGGGAAAAACGGAACGGGGTCAAAACGGAACGGGGGCAAAGAGGAACAGGATGAAATTAATCACATCGCTTTGTGTGTGAGCAGATCCAATTTACATGAGAAGGAGTCAGGGGTCAGTATGGTAAACACTGCTTACTCACTTTCATTTAATCCTCGGCAGTGTTTAACTTTTTGTGTCGAAAAAGTTGCTCAGAATTAATTAATTCTCGGCTCTCATTAATTACTAAAAGTTTGCTATTTTGACATGTTTGAAATGGACAAATAATTTTGTTATAGGCTTCTATTAATGGGCTTAAATGAAATCTTGAAACAAAAACAAAAACATCATTACTAGGTAGGCGTAAATACTCTGAATTTCAATTTGTGTAAAGGGTAACAAAAAGTAATTTATCGTAGATGGGTCTCTTATTTATGAACGTCGCAATAGGTAAATTTTCTAAGTAGCTACTATTTAAACAGTACCTATCTACCTCTACCTCATTGTAGTTTACATAATAACTGAGTTACCTGAACTTAAATTAAGATTCCAGTCTCAACATTCATGAGTTGCCTGAATAAAGTTAAAAACATTAACATACAATATCAAAGTAAATGAAAAGCGAATGTCTTCAATCACGAATGACACAGCACTATATCGTCTTTGAAAAGTTAATACATTCACAGAAAACGATTTAGCTCACGACTGAACAAGGTAAAGCCTAGCTTGCTTCTCATGCAGACTACGAACTCGAAGACGAACCTTTTTGCAAAACTTTCATAATGTAACTGTGAAAGCTTCTCATCGTCTGTTTTCATTTCGGAGCACGTTCATATGTTTAAAAGAACCTCGCGGGGCATTTTCTTTCACATTAAACGCGACATTTTTCTGAGTAGCAATAAAAGTTTTCCGTCAAACAAGGGTTTAGCTGTTGTCTTTGCTTAGCGTTCTTTCGCGTGCCTGCCTGGAATTTAAAGCTGTTTTTATAGTAGGCCAATGTTGGATGCACTTTAGTTTTCGTAGCTAAAAGTACATCGCTTTATTTGGATGATTAAGAGCTTATTTTTGAATTGAGTTTTTGGAGTTGAGTACGTGTCAAACTCTACTCTAATATCAAACTTTGACAGGATTTAAGGCTAAAGGAGAGTTTGAAAAATATTCAACTTCAAATTCTAAAGTACAAAGCGTAGCCTCCTTTCAGGTTCACAAAACTTTCCCGGCGCATGTGAGAAAATGTTTTTGAAAACAATGTTACCATTACAGTGTTCACAACAACATTGTGAACAACCTTCAATTAAAACCATACTTCATAGGTATAAATCAGTAGCAGTACCTATGAAATCCAGTACCTCCACATAAACTGAAGTCTACGCGAAAATTAATTACAGTATATTTGTGTATCGGTTCTCCAGTGGCGTAGAGTGGCATCATTAGCGGCGCGGACGATGAAAGGGGAATTTGTTCCAGCACAGATATGTTACTGTTCCAGTGTACCTGGCAATCAATTTACATAATAGATACTCTGATATAGCGATAATGAAGTGATTTAATTTGTTTCATATCGAAAAGCGGCTAGTGTGGAGAGGATTTAAGCGCTCATGCGTGTGCTATGAGCAGTTTGAGCGTTGTTAATTGTGTACTATTAGTGGGGAAATTTTAATGGGTTGTTGTATCTCTATTATGTTTTTGTTGATGACTTAAACCTTCGTGGAAAACAGGCTTGATGTAATGACCGGTAACTGTTAATGTGGTTTCAGTTTTTTACGGAAAAGTCCGCCACAATATAACCAACTACTGCCTGAACGATTCAACTCCTTTGGATCCCGCAAACAAAATTAATAAAACAAAAAAAAAACACTTATTTTCATATATATCAAGTAGATAATATGATTTTGATTTTAGAATTACAGCAAAGTTAGTGGAATGCTATCTCTTTTACTTGAGATACTAGAGAATCTTGCTCACTTTTTACCCGACTGCAAGGAGAGGGTTAAGTTTTTCGCGCGTATCTTGTATGTAATATCCTTTATTATCTCATATCTTTTAAACCAGTACACAGATTACTATCTATATACATACTTATATACGGATATATACCGATCAATGTGGCGACGCTTGGGGGAGGCCTATGTCCAGCAGTGGACGTCTTTCGGCTGATATGATGATGATGATACGGATATATTATATCTACCAGTGCAGTCGGAGGATACATATTCACAACTGCATAGCATGATTTTCTTCTTGTTTATGTATGTTGAATCTCATTTAGACCTATTCATAGAGTCTCTATGATCAAAAAGAACAGCTTGCGTGTTCTATTTCCAACCTAAAAGGATATTGTAAGTATATTGACATATGGGGAACAGACGAGTCTGCAGTATGTCACGGGAGCGCTCGTCCTAATGCTACATTACCTTAGCACAAAGTTCAAAGGGAAAATGCACCTCGTGTTAAATGCATTGCATGTGTGTGATATCACTTACGTATCTGTCTGGTACTCTGTTGTTTAGGTGTAATACAGGGGACGGGTCTTACCTGAAATAAGAAAAAGAAAGAGTTATTAATAAAAGAAAATAATTATGTTTTCGGTGATTATACTTGATGACGTTTAAAAAAAGTATATTTTTTAAATAGTGCGCTATTATTCTCTCCTGGTCATGGTCCGGCGTGAGCGGGTGATATTGTAGTTCCACAGATAATATAATACTAGCATACAGAGGCCTCATCCCATACAAAGAAACCGTGCCGACGTAACTAGCGCTTTTCGTCTGATTAAGCTGATTACTTTTGTAAGAACATCGATCGCGTTCGATTCCGTTCTATGGATATAGATGGTGTTAGCAGCGACTTGCAATTAAAAGGTATTTACTCGGTTCGTGAATACGTTTTTTACTAATAATTACAGCGACGATTTGTTTTATAGTATTTTTGGACGTTTTTACAGTTTGATTGTACCAAAATGTGTTACAAAACGAATAAAAAAAATCGTGTGGATGCCTCAGTATTAGTATTTAAAACCGCGCCATCTATTGGAATCAATTTTAAATGATCCATTCAAGTAATCTTTGAAATGTGAATATTCCCTAATTTTGTGCTTAGGAGAGTTAATTAAACAAGAACATACATTTTTTATGAAAGTCTCTAGAAAATCTTAATATTTCACAAAACTCAATAACAAATCGAATCCTATCACGACATCTAGTTCAATTTATTTGAACCAAATTTTCTTTTTTCACGTTGGGTGCCCGTCGTAGTACAAAATGTGTGCTCATTTTCAAAGTCCGATGGAACGGTAATCCAATACAACCGGGGAGAGATCAGCAGGAAAGACGGCTTAGCGTACTTTTCAAGGTACGGGGTAAATAAAAACTAATTTATTAAAACTGCGCTGTGGCAAAACTTGAGAGAGGCATCTGTCGAGCAATGGACGTTAATCAGATAGCACGATAATAATGAAAAGTTCGCCAAACTTGTATAAGTCAGCGAGAATTTTGTGTCGAATTTTACTGTTGTAAATTTTACATGTTGATTTTATTGAAAACCAAATTTATTGCACAATTGAAGCTGGTCACGCACGCGTATGTAAAGCGTAGCTGAACCAATTGCCACCAAAACCAATCAGCCAGTGATTGCGATTCCCGAACAATTAACTAATATGGTTACCGCATTATGTATTCATCAGTTCCTTTATCAAATAGATATTTCATATTTTTATGCTCATTTTGTTTGTGTTCTTTTTACAATGTTATTGTTGTTCGTTGGCGAAAGAAAAATAAATACCATCAGATTTGTCCCACTGGGTATAAAAAATCCAAAAACAACCAAAATATCTCTTAAGCCGACAAACATCGAACTACCCTCCCATTCGGCGTAAATCTGGTGCTCAGGGAGCTTTATTTTGTTTAACAAGCTCTCGGTTTTAATAATTTTGTATTAAGGATATATTTTTTCTCTCATTTTCTCTTGAGAATATCAAATTTTTATTTCAGTAGAAGTTGCGCTGTTCCGTTAAATTATACTGGGGTAATTTTAGTTCATACAAATTAAATGGTCGGGAAACGTGAAAACGAGTGTCCTAATCGAAATTTTGAAGTTAAAATACCCTGGAGACAGTTTCGAAGATTCCCACGCCTGTCACGTTGGCTGTAGCTGCGTCGTTGTGATTACGCGAGCCGACGCGACGCGACGCGACATCAGGGGAATCACGTCCACTGCTCCATTTATGCGGCACAGGTTGATCAATGTGGTCAGTAACGCAGCAATGTAGGTGATTCGTCACTGTTGGATAGCCTGCGTGTAGGGGCAGGGGAATTATTGTAGCGACGTGTAATTATTCAATGAGCAATCCATTACATTGCTGTCCCTTTTGGAAATTAGTTCGTGACAGTTAAGCTAGTTATTATGGGTTGGGGTGGGGGTTGGTTAATTGGGCATCTTTTTCTTGGAAACCAGGTTTATAGAGCGTTCTCAGTTTTGTGATTTAACATGATTGATTCTTATTTCGCCTAAAACAGATGCAAGAGGTAAGCAAAAAGTCTAGTCTACCTCAAGCTCGCATGAATTATGAAGGCAGAAATAGAACCCCTTTACACCCCTAGAACAAAACTATCCCTAGACATATCTATTCTAGTACAAATTACACACATTAATAATAATTTAAATGAGCTGTACGTTGCGAGGTAGAAAATTAAACGCTCCACACTTTCCTCTTTAAATAGTCTAAGAGCCAAGCAGTCAATTATAAACCATATTTACTCGCACTGCCCAAATAGAACTGTGAGATTAGTCTAGGTTTTAAAACAGGGCAATGCACGCATTAAAGGTCTCGAAACATTCTCGTAGTACGAAGTAAACTTTGGAATCGTAGGCACACTGAGTGGGGTGTAATTTTAGTTTGTTTCGTCATAGATTAAGAAAGTTGTGTAGAAGTGAATCTTATCATACAAGACCTTTTTTTTACGAATGCAGAAGCCGTCAAAATAACTGAACCTACAAGTTTGGATCGATATTTAACCAGTTATGTTTTCATTCCAATAGAGATTAATCATCAGCGATCCCACTGCTGGGACACAGGCCTCCTCTCTGTTAGAGGAAATGGGCCGTAATCCACCAACGCGCCCAGTGCGGGTTGATGGATGTCATAATAAGTCTTCGATTTTTTGGTTCTGGGACATCCATTAAGCAGGCACAGATAAAGACTGAGACCATTAACTGATGAAAAATTCAATAATATTGTCCGATTTGAAGGTCAGGATTAGACAAAGTGGAAATATCTATAAGTTACGTTAGTCGTAGAGACCAAAACTTTTGGCATTGACATGCATTGCCGAAATTTTAGGTAGTTTTTCGAAACATTAGTTTACAGTAGCTTTCGCCGAAACAATGTAAGTTTTTCTTGGCCCCAATGAAACCCCACATTTTCCCCGCAGTCGTACTTGCGGACACTACATTCATTAAGTAGTTTCGCCTCTACAAAGGCCGCATTCTTACTCTATGATTTCTGAGAAGCAGGCAAGATGACCATTCCCAGTCGGGTTGGATCGCGCCCAACTGCCGCAATTAGCAACGGTTCGGCAGTCGCAGTAATGGTTGACATTCACTACAGAGCACCCTTTGTATCGAGTTTGCTGGATCTTATCTTGTGTAACAAGTTATTAGGTGCTCTGATGCGCTTGGTTGTTTGGGTCATCAAGGTGTCATTAACGGCTTTGACGACGTAAAAACCTACATGAAAAATCTGAGACATAAATGCAGTTACGGCACTCATGACTTGAATTACTCTTGATAGGTCTTTGGTAAAAAAATAGTGTCAATTCTTTCTATTTCTATCCATTTATAAAGCGCATTAAAAAGCCTGGTAAAAATTACGAGTACAGATTACAGCAAAACTTCAATGAAAATAACTGCATAAAGACCGATTTTTCAATAGTCTGATAACTTTCAACTGAAGAATAAAAATGGCGGTTTGACAAGAAAAGTTGTCAGACTATTGAAAAATCGGCTCTAAAAAGAATAAGTAACTACCAAATTTTTGATATGAAAGTTAGGTACCACTTGATTTATAAGAATTTTCTTACTTATTCATTTCATTGCGACTTAAACACATTTAACAATTATGAAAACGTTACCGTTTAGGTTACAAATGAATAGGATGTTAAGTTAGATGACAAAACCCTTTTCAAAGTTATAAGCACAACATTAGTGAAACCGACACCGACTTCATCTATCATAATAAACACGTAGTAAGTTTGGAAGCAGCCAGTTTATTTATGGGACACCCGGAAGTCCCGCAAACATACTCGTAGTTCGCCATCATAATGACATTGGGAGTGAACAGCTTCGCCGCTGTATACCCAATGAATGACAATATTTTGTGACTGAATTATTTTCACTCCTTTTTAGGATGGCTCTTTATTGTTACATCGACAAAAAAGTAGACCATCACATTTTTTATATATAATAATTTAGGGATGTCATTTTCCTTTCGTTATATACCGCATGCCCTGGGCCTGCAGTCTCGACATAGCTAACGATCGTTACGTTACCTAACATTCGTTAACTCTTACCACAAAATAGTAAGTATACAGAAGGGCCACTCCCGCCGTTTGGAAAATTGACAGCTAAACTTGACAGATTCACTAGGGTTGCTACTATATTGATTCCGAATTAAAAAAAAAAGGATAGGTTGCCCAAGTTACAAACATAAATACATAGATTCGTCTAAACATACATCATATCATGCTTACATGCCTTAGAGGGTAGACAGGGCATCAAATATCCATTTAATATCACGAACACTACAACCCTAGTGAATCTGTCAAGTTTAGCTGTCAATTTACCAAACGGCGGGAGTGGCGCTTCTGTATACTTACTATTTTGTGGTAAGAGTTAACGAATGATAGTTAACGTAACGATCGTTAGCTATGTCGAGACTGCAGGCCCTGGACTGTTTAGTGAGGACCTTATGGCCGCGTCAGCGAATGGTGGTGCCGTAATATTTAAAATTATATTCGCCATCGACACGATTTTTTTTACCTTTGCAAGAAATTATCTGTTGGCATTTTGTTGCCGCATTGACGCTTCGTGCCTGTCGGAAGGAGCCTAAAATCATCTTTACTCTTAAAAATATTTCGTAATATTCATGTTCGTAGTCTGCTTTATATAAGTGACACCAGGAAGTCGCGCAAACATAGTTCACCATCATAATGACATTGGAACCGAACAGCTTTGTCGATGTACCCAATGAATATCGCGACTTGCCTCACGACAATATTTTGTAACCGAATTAAGTTCCCGGCCGTCTTGTCTCTGTAAAGGAAGGAGTCTTTGAAAGCTGATTTGATTAAATAGTTGGTTATTTCGTTACTTAGTTTTGGATGAGAAGCTTATGTATAGTCTTTAACCTCTTAAAATACGTAGGCAAAATTAAAGTAAAACAACTAACGACAAGGAAAAATATTGATGTTGATGTTGAAAACAAAAGCTTCTCTTTGTTATTATTAACTACAGAGGGCTCTAATCGTATTCCATTTTCTGGGAAAAATAGCAGGAATAAAGGCTTTTATGGTTTTTCACACGAATATTTATTTCAAGAGTCATGATAAATTATATAATAATATGTACACACATATTATTATATAATTTATCATGACTCTTGAAATAAATATGTCTTAATTGCGCTGCTGTCTCTACAACGTGTATCTGAATAGGCCTACCTACATACATTTAATATCGTACCAACTAGTTTCATCAAGGCCTAAATTCCAAAGCCTACTTCGACTGTCTGATTTCAGGGGTGTCACTCACGTCATATATAATCGGTGTCACTAGTACCATTAGTCTTGTCGTTCTGTTTCGCGACAACCCTTGCTTGGCTCTAGATTCAGCATGAGCACACATTTGTTTCGTCTCTCCTTCCCTGCCCTAATTGCTTTCCCGTCTACAATAGAATAAATTATAATACATTGAGAACAATAGTTTTAAAGTAGTGTTAGTTACATAAGCTTCTAATAAACAGATATTCTAATAAACAGATAGGTTATACACTCACAAAACAATCGAAAAAGGTGTTCCGTGCAACAGCGGCAGCACACATACACACTTTTCATTCATCCGACATTTCACTACAAGTCGAAAGGAATGGCTTGATAAAACCGACATGAAAAAAAGAGACAGCTAGTGTTTGTCCCTTGCGTGTGAATGTAAACAAACATTATTCTGACCACAAATGTTTTTTTTTTCATTTTCTAACCTCCAAATATCTGAATACTAGGATTTTTTTTTGAAATAATTAGTAAATTGAGGTGTATTGCGTACTTACATATGGTATGAGAACCCTTCTGTTTTATGTACTTTGGTATCATTATTGGTACACTTTCTAAATAAACACGATGGCATTTTTAGGGTTCCGTAGCCAAATGGCAAAACCGGAACCCTTATAGATTCGTCATGTCTGTCTGTCTGTCTGTCCGTCCGTATGTCACTGCCACTTTTTTGCGAAACTATAAGAACTATGCTGTTGAAACTTGGTAAGTAGATGTATTCTGTGAACCGCATTAAGATTAACACTCAAAAATGGAACAAAAACCATAAAATTTTGGGGGTCCCCATACTTGAAACTGAAACTAAAATATTTTTTTCCATCAAACCCATACGTGTGGGGTATTTATGGATAGGTCTTTAAAAATGATGTTGAGGTTTCTACTATCATTTTTTTCCAAATTGAATAGTTTGCGCGAGAGACACTTCCAAAGTGGTAAAATGTGTCCCCTCCCCCTGTAACTTCTAAAGTAAGAGAATGATAAAACTAAAAAAAATATATGATGTACATTACCATGTAAACTACCACCGAAAATTGGTTTGACGAAATCTAGTAAGTAGTTTTTTTTTTAATACGTCATAAATCGTAAGCCGCAATTTACCAAGTACGGAACCCTTCGTGCGCGAGTCCAACTCGCACTTGGCCGGTTTTTTCTAATTTTGTTTTTGTTTGCGTGACATACGTCAGAATTGTGACGTATTCGAGTCTTCACAATGCGCGCGCTCATAACATATCTGTTTACTAGAAAGTCATTGAGTGGATGTAACCTACACAATATTCCGTCAGAATATAACTATGCAGCAGGCACCAATGTCTTGACTTGAAGTTACCAACCCTTTTTCTTCTCCCCAGAAAAAAATCTTAATTAAAAGCAAGCAAATTCTCCATAGAGAATTAAGTATTTGCTAATCAGTGTTTAAACTAATAATATGGTTAAAAAGTTTTTATATGAAGAAGGCCGTATATGTTCAACTTATTTGGCGTGTCATTGTCAGTGTTGTAAAATTTCGCGACTCCGATCCATTGTTGTGTACTAAAACATGAATATTTTTGTAATATTATATGGGAAATTTGAGTAATACCTTTTAGGACGTTTGTGTGAGCTGCGGTAATAATATTGTTACATACTTTAATTGCATTTGGTATTTTTTTCTAACTAGCATATTATTCTTTTAAAAATAGCTGAACAGATATCGAGGCGACATCGCTGTGCAGCGCGGGAGTTCGGGTGTATTCGTGTTTTCAACGAATTAGTCTAAGAGCCAGCGAAGCGAGCTCTAGAGCTTAGAGAACCCCGACACAGATAGGTTAGTTTCGAAGGGGATATCGGGAGCTGAAGTGAGCTGGCAAAGCGAGCGAACTTAGCTCCAGTCATCTCTTTCATGTTAGGTAACTTAGACCCTGCAGAAATAAAAAGGAGCCCCGCTTCCTCGACAATATTATATTTTCAAGTTGCTGTTTTAAACATCTGTATTCGCCCACTGTTTGTCTCCCACCTAGTATTTCAGTAAGCCATATTCAGTATTTTTTACACCTTTAATTTGAATTTATTTTCGCTTTTTTAAATATTTTCGATATTATAATACTCTATTTGTATTTAATTTATTTTACCACGTATACAATTGCATATATAATAACCATAACCTATGAAATGCCGTTTTGTATGAAATAAATTAACGTATTTTTTTTTAATATTTTTATTTCTATTAATCAAAGTAGGTAATCACTAATAATCACCCATGCCATCGATGCTTTTTTTGCCAGCGCAGTGGCAGTTTATTGATGCCTGCCAAGAGGTTATTCAAATACTGGAGTAGAAGTCTGTAGGCGCAAGTTCAGGTGAGTATGGCGTATGACGAAGAGCTTTCAACCCCAGCTCTTGTAACTTGGAGACCATCTGCTGTGCAGTATGAGGTTGCGCGTTGTAGTGCAGGAGTAGCGGAGACGAGCGATTGACCAAAGCTGGTTGGAAACGTGCGAGCTTCTCCATCATTGCCTGTTGAGCAGTGCCAGGCACGACGCGCTGGCGATCATTGAGTTCGTGGGGCACCCATTAGTCAGGTTTTTTTACCGTAGATGTTGCGTGCCGCTTGCGCCGCGTTGCAGCCACGACAGTATTCATATTCCATAATTACTCCAATTTTTAACATATCTATGATGACGAAAAAAAATCAAATGCAATGAAAACATAACGCTAATCAATAAACAAATGACTAATTTTGAAAAAAAAAAACCATGTTTAAAAATAAAATAAAATTAGAATTCAAGCAAAAAATATTTTGATTTGAAATGGCCAGTACTGCATAACGGCAATTATATATATATATAATTGCCAAACCAAAGCCTTTTTCCCATGGGGGTACGCTGGTACTAGGTACATAATACCACCTGCTACAATCCTTACATACTCCATTATCCCTTGTTGAAATAATACTTTATCACTAATCCGCTGGTCAAACATCCTTATTATACATATTACAGCCCTGTGTGGCCCTTGTTCATCACGTGTTTTAATAACAGGCATATAATGATGTAGATTCAGAATGTTTTTATTGTTTGCGGATTTTTTTTTTTCGCTTTTAATTAACTTCATGTTAATTCGATTCTACTCACGTAAAGGGTTGGCCTTTGTTACTGCGTTGTTTTCAAGCGTACTTCACAACGTATGTACGTATAGGTAGGTTGAATGTACTCGTTTTGTTTTATGCGCTCAGGGCAGTTGGCTTTTTAGGGTTCCGTACCCAAGGGGTAAAAACGGGACCCTTTACTAAGACTCCGAGGTCCGTCTGTCTGTCTGTCTGTCACCAGGCTGTATCTCATGAACCGTGATAGCTAGACAGTTGAAATTTTCACAGATGTTGTATTTCTGTTGCCGCTATAACAACAAATTAACTAAAAACTGAATAAAATAAATATTTAAGCTCCCATATAACTAACGTGATTTTTTGCCATTTTTTGCGATAATGGTTCGTGCGCGAGTCCGACTACTTGGCCAATTTTTTTGGCTTGGAGTAATGCTCATGCATACTGAACTACCATGGGGAGATAGCGTAGTTATGTGGGACTCCAACCCACTAAAACGCCACGGTGTCCTCCTGTGACACCGGGTCAGGTCAGAGGTCCCACCACCTACCACTTTTCGGGCGCGATAGGGACCTCCCCTGCGGCCCCACCGCGTCAGCCATCAGACGGTGGTGACCCCGTCTAGGCCGCGGAAGGTAGGGAGAGCGGCGCACCGCAATATCAGCACACCTCTCCGGCCGCGGCCTCTAACCCTCAGCCGCGATATCGTATGGGTGGGAGACTCCATACGTCATCGCGGCCCGCCTCAGTTCCGATGTCACCCAAGCGGCACCGCAACCTACTTGGGTTTCTCTTCGCTTTACCGAGGGTGACCAAGCCACGGCTATTGAGCGCCCCGCCTCGAGTCCTCGACAATTGGGGAACCCACAATGGGGGAGGGCAGTTGGCTGGCCCAACTTCACCACTACGAGTATCATTCTAGATTCTAGAGTATGCTGTGTCTAGCCTAGATAATATAAACTTAGATTTAGTTACTTTAAAGTGATACTAAACAAAAGTTGCCCCAAAAAAATAAAAGTAAAAGAAAAGTAAAGTAAAAGTTTTTTCTATTCCCGAAATGACCGAATAATGTTTTTTTTATTCCCGAAATGACCAAATAATGAATCCGAATTTGTCATCCATTAAACTAGAAAGCTAACGAGTTAAAATAAATATTAGCAGACAACGACACCCTTTTAATTACATCATGATGCTTCCAAAATTTTTCGCAGTTAGCAGAAGTGGGATTGTACAAACATTTTTATGGTGATGACTAATTGGGAAGGTTCGCATGTCACTCTGCCTTCATTACATAAAGGGTGAGGCTTAGGCCTTGAGAACTACTAGCTTACATTACACCTAGCGATTTGTGACGTCACTTCTAGTCCCACCTCATTTTTATTACCCACCTAATAATTTAATTATACGAGAATAAAGTCAGGCACGATGCGCGTACGTGATGTTGGGCGTTCGAGTTTTACCGCACAATTGTCCCGTCATATGCATAATGTATGTTCGTACTTTATCTAAAAGCGAGTTTCGGCATCCAGTTTGGTTAAGAACTTTATTTCTGTCGTTTGTCTGTCGGAACAGTGATGTTGGAATACCTAACAATGGATATTTGATTAACGTTTTGAAAATTACGACATTTATTTTTCGTTTTTTAATCTATCTAATACCTTTAAACTTGTGATTCTTGTAACATCACATCACACTAATATTATAAAGGCAAAAGTTTGTGAGTGTGTGTGTTTGTTACTTCTTCAAGCTCAAACGGCTGGACGGATCTGGATGAAATTTGGAACAGAGATAGATTATAGTCAGGAATAGCACAAGGGATACTTTTATCCCGGGAATATGTTCGCTCGGGATGATTTGCGGGTTAAGCCGCTGGTAGAAGCTAGTGTATTTATATATAATCTGAATTTCGGAAACAGCTCCAACGATTTTCATGAAATTTAGTATGTAGGGGGGTTTCGGGGATGATAAATCGATCTAGCTAGGTTTAATTTTTAGAAAACGACGTTTTTGTATTTTCACCCGACCAGAGCTCGGTCGCCAAGGTACTATTTAATAATAGGCCTATAGTCCTTCTATAGTTTTAGGTAATCGATCTACGGAACCTCCCAAACCCATAGCCCAATGTGTTTTGTCTCCATATTCTGCAATAATCCTGCATCAGCCGGGGATTGTCCTTGTGTGCTCTTGCGTAGTGACTAGTGCTGCAGGGAAAATCCGCCGGTTGGTGTCTCATTTCATCCTACATGTCTAGCAATGCCTCTGTGCGTTGGTTTCGGTCCCTGATATGCCTTTCAATTCGGGACCCTAGGTAACAGAAAAATTTAAAAAAAAATGCTGCTTTTGTTACAACTGATAGGTAAAATATTATTATGAATAACCATATTGTATGTTGCAAAATCTGTACATTAATAGATTAACCCTGCCTCTTAACCTAGGATATTCGGGATTTTCGGCTCACTATAAGTTAATTTGATAGATGTCGAATCGTAGTCGTCTCGTCGTCTCTAAATGGCCATCGACGAATTCATCTAATAGTGTCATGTTACCATGCCATTACTCACTGCAAACATTTTCACTGAAACGCTGAAAATATGAAGCGAGTAATTTATTTCATGTTATAAAAGCGACTAGATAGCGAAATTGCCATGTAAAGCTATTTTAATAACAAAATACACGAGGATCATCACGTACCTATCTAAGGTTTTTGGCGAAAATAAATTTGCCTGTTTTCGGCGACCGAAATAAACTTCAGCCAATTCTTGTATAATATCTTTGAAAGGCACTTTTTTGATGAAGATCAGAATATAATAGTGTATTAATAAATTGATATTGAATATTGTTCATACAAAAATATCTTCTTACTTCTCCAAGTATATTAAAAGTAAGTACCTATCTAACCCATCCATAAAATCGAAGAATCTCTACCTATTGTGAAAGCAAAGAAAGATATTTATCTCATCTTGATGTTCGCCAGTTCATTCTGCGAAGCCTACATATAAAAACTAATCTAACTTGTGGCTTGAAACGCGTGTTCTTTCTGCAAACTAAAAAAGTTTCTAGCGCGAGTGTAGTTAGAGCGCAAGTCTCGTATCTTTGGAAACCTTCGGGCACCGTCGGTCACTTTCAGCGTTTCATAAAACATGAGTGCACACAGACAGTGCCCACTAGTGCTGTGCACCAGCTAATCAGATTATCCGCTTCGAATATGTACGGAACCCTATGGTTCTTCAATAGTATCTGTTTACATGTCCCGAGGATTTGTGGTGCTTCCACTGGAGTCAGACGTGTTAGTTCCGACTTATGGAGGCGGCGATCAGAATGCAAATGACAATCTATGAATAATTCAATAATACTGCGAGCTTTTTGCGAGTCATCGATATTCATTTGATGGTGAACGTACTCCTCGAATTTAGTTTTGTGAGCAATCCGAGAAGATTACTCGTGGATCTGTGAGTTAATAGGACGTAGATGGTGAATTGATCTAGTAGTTTGATGCCTGAACATGTCTATACGGCTAGATAGAGTCGAAATTGCTGCGTAAAAGACAACTATCAAAAATCCCCTTGAAATTTGAAAAGGCACTTCACGAAGACGAGAAAGTGACAAACACACGTAGAAAATATTGAAGCACTGCCAGCGACTCAAAAATATATCCATTGAAATTTAAAATGTGCCCCTGCTATAAAATGTTCCTATTCTTGTTGAGGGATGACAGATTTGCGTTCGTCGTCAATTTGCCTTCGTCTCGCATGTGTGATGTAGCTCTGTGTACAGACGGCAGCACAATTTAAGCCGTAACCGAGTATGTATTGTACTAATGTTGTTATGAAACTTTTTATGCTCGTCCCTAATTTGGCGTGTGTTATGTAGGTGTGGTTTTGTGCAAAATACACTAGTTAGTTAGTTCTGACGACTACGTCATACGACTGTCCTTTTAGTAATGTGTGTAAAGGCAATAAAACATTACTTTCATTCAATTATCAAAAGTAATTATTTAGCTTCGTTAGAAACGTTAAGGGGAATAGCTAGTGTAACCAACACAAACTTTGCTCAAAGTAAATAGAAATAGAGTTTGCAATATTTGCATACTGCTTTCCCGGTTATCCTCTCAAAGTTCAAACCAGTAAGTTATTTCCTGTCTTTTAAATTGAATTTAAAGTAAATAAAGTCCCAGTGATTAATATGTGGACGGTTGGAGTCAAACGTTGATCGTGGCAACGTGTTCGAAGCGGACATTCCGAATGTTGGGGACTGCTGAGGTGGAACTTTATATTCACATTTTGCGTCGAAATTGAAATGTAATAAATATCTTACTCATTGGAATGTGTTATTGAATTATATCTGTCTTTAAACAGTGATCATAGTACATGGGTGAAGTCCAAAAATCTTTATAAAACGGGAATGCCTAAGGCCGAATTTCGCTTGCCAAACGAAAGCGTTAGATATCGAGATTTCTCTATTAGAGCTCAGCCGTCTATCTCCTCTTCGCAACCACTACAGCAGATACTTTTTTTTTTGCTAAAACCTTAAAAAGTTCTTAAATGGAATAAAATATGCAAAAGAGCAGGGTTTAGTGAGCTTAGTGAATTGCCGACGGTACTAGAGTCCGAGTGTGTATGACTATGGTGAATAGATAATAATTTGATTGAGAAAGCTTTTACTGTGAACATTGCAGATGGTGTGGTTATTGAGAAAACTACTACATTGTTATCTAAACGTAAAAGTATGCGTCTAGTGAACTGAGTATGTGGTTAGTCACATTTAATCTGAATTTTGCTGTAGGACTTAGCAAAATGACTGTCTGTTTTTATTTTACTCATTTTGACGAGTTCAGTAATAGAGAAAATAATGGAGTGTGCAAGTCAGCCCCTGCCATTTTATAGCCGTGTAGTTCAATAGTGGTCAGGCAGTAGCCAGTACAGCTCTATGGTATCTATAGTTTTAGGCAATCGATTCACGAAACCTCCCAAACCCATAGCCCAATGTGTCTTGTCTCCATATTCTGCAATAGTCCTGCACCAGCTGGGAATTGTCCTTGGATGCTCTTGCGTAGAGACTAGTGCATACAGGAGTAATCGCCGGTTGGTGTCACATTTCATCCTACAAGTCTAACAAGGCTTCTGCGAGTAAGTTTCGGCCCCTGGTACGCGTTTCAAAGGTCAGGGACCCTAGGGTCCCGAGAATCACAAAGATATAGCAAAAATAATGATATTAATAATACGCCTGGGGGAAGCCTATGTCCAGCATATTTATTAAAATAACTGTCAATTCTTTTTTGGAATTTAACAGTTGGTGGGAGGAGACAAAACTGAAGGCATACAATACAATTTTTTACCACATGGCCGAAGTTAACAGGAAAAGCTAGCTTCTAATAAGTAAGAGTATTAAAAACGTCACCCTTGACCATTTCAACCAAAAGTTCCCGAAGAGAGAAACGTTAAGCGAGAATATTTATTGATATTAGTATTTCGTGTTCGACGCCCACCATTTTGATTCCGTCGCAGGTGGAACAGGTTTACAGGTATCACAAGAGATTAACGAGTTGTAGGAGCCATAAAGGCCTGGATTCAATCACAGGGATGCTGTTCACTGGGTTATTGGGACATGAAGTAATCCACAATGAGATTAATTAAATCCCGTGCGAGTGAAGACCCTCGTTTTAACACGTAACATTACGGAACGGGGTTTATGTGTAGTCGATGAGGCGGGAGTTATGTGTGGTGTGGATACGTGTCGGGTTTAGGAGTTTAGTTGGTGCATAGCTGTGGAGTATGGTTTAATACTCGACACACGAGCAAAATTATTCTGTTAAACAAACAAACCAAACCAGTGACATACATATTTGGCTTTTATAATGGGGGAACACTGACTCCCAAGTCACAGGTATACCTAGTTTGGGAGCCAGGGGACCTATTCCTAAGATACTAATTCTGTTTGTTGTAAGTTTGTCTGTGCTGTCAATATTTTAAAATAAATAAATAAAATATAAATTTAACCATGATAATGAATAGCTACAACCTGGGAGTCTTTAAGTCAAGAGTGACTAGATTTCTTCTAGGTAAGCGTGCTACATCGTCGACCACATCATCACTTACCAACAGGTGAGATATTGGTCAAGCGCAAGCCTATCAATAGTAAAAATAATAATAAGAATAGCTAAAAATGCTTAAACTTCTTCTACTTGGTTGAATTCTGGGCCAAAAACATTATTTAAATTTTTATATTTGCCATCGACACGCTAAGAAAAAGAAGTAAGCTTAAAATAACAAAGGTAAACTCTGAGTTTATTAATAAGCTAGAGGACCCAGAAGATAAAATTAAAATAGAAACAGTCCATCGAAGTAAAAATAATAATTATATTTATTATATTAATAGTAATAGTAATTATATTTATTGGTATAATTACCTTGTATTTAATTAGCTGTGGGCTGTGGCTACATACTGGTCGGACAAAAGTTGAGTCTAACTTTCACGAAAAGGAGAGAAATTACTCATCGCTTGTTGAGTGTTTTCCCAATCCAGACATAATTCATATTTCATCAGCCTTTTACATGCATGAAAGGTAATACGAGATCGTCCTACCACGGGATTATTACGACAAAGTGGGCAATCGTGGTTTAATCCGCTGACCCTACCAAATTGTCTCATATTTTATTCGTGATTGTATGGAGAGCTCCAATTGTTCGGTTGATTCGTCGCTCATTCATCAGCGTGGCTTTTGTGAGAAGGAGGAAGGGAGGGAATGCCTTCTTTGCAATTTTTTACTCGATTTATTCAAAAGGGTTGCTGACAATGCTTTTTCCTTATAGTGAATAAATTACAAATTTTAATAATTTATTATAGGGAAGAATAATGGTGTGGCAACAATTAACATTTAAAACAATTGAATGATCATCATTTTCATTTCAGCTAAAAGACGTCTATTGCTATTATATTTTAATTATTATTATTGCTGCATATCGGCCTCCCCCAAGTGTCGTTACAAACGCCGAAGCCGTTTTGTGTGGGACTTAGTAACACTAGCATAATTTGGACTCATAACGGTGGACCGAACAAATTAAATCCACGGTTGAAGGCTCTGTTAATAAATGCACCAGACTATCACCTAACAAACCCAGATGGAGACAAATCGCGCGGCGAATAACATACAAAGTCAAAATTACACTTTGAACGTCAAAAATTAAAATTCACAAGTAATAATAACTGGTTCTACCTTCCATTCGGCAAAGTAGCTTGTTATGGAGAAGAACGGACAAGTCGAACCTCCACACTTAACACACTACACTTACACTTTAAAAAAACAATATTTACATATATATATTAATTCATATATATTAGTTGAGGTCGATACACCCAGAATAGCACTACAAACTGTACTACGTATAGGTATAAAGTATTAAAAGCATTAACAGGTAAATTCATTCATTTGATAAATAGGAACATGGTTCTCACATACTTACAAATATTGCAAACATAGGTAAAATTAATTCAACAGAACAATGTGTCAGTCAATTTCTTGAAACAAAAAAGTAATACGATAACTATGGATAGATATATAAATTAACAAATTTGACACAATACAATAGCACCGCTCTACCAATGAGTGAAGCGAAGAAGAAGAAAATATCTACAAAGGTAACTTCTTAGCTGGAGGGGAGACCCTACATAGGTATATAACATAGGTACCCTACCCTACAACGAAGGATATCACTTCAGCAAAATGTGCGGTCAGCTGTTCAGCGACAAATTGTAACCCTTTTTACAGTACGTTGGCACCATTTAAAACCTGAAAGGGACTTTGTAAGTAGGGAATGGGCTCTTGTTTGATGTTTGTTTTTCGTCGTTACTCGCCAATGTTAAATATTCAAGGGGAAATTAGACTTTAATTAATGATGTCCGATGGTATATGGATAATGCATGGGATGGTCGTTTTTATATTACTTTAAAAATAATTATATGAATAAATTTTTGGTTCATATTTTTAGGGGAGGCTGCGGGAAAGACGCCTTTGGTTCTTATATTATGGTTTCCGTATAACTTGTGTACGTATGTATATAGATGTGTGAACATAAACGAAGAAAAAAGAGTATATAAGGATCGTAGCAAGTAGCTAGTAATGTGAACAGAGACAAATATAATGAAATAAAGTTCTCAAATCATATTCCATTCAAAACACATTGTAAATAAAAAATATAAAATCCGACATCGAGAAAATCACATCTTTGTCAAAAGCACCTGTGTTGCATTCAAGTAAGTGCGGGGTTAAAATGTATTCAAATGTGGATTTCAGCGCCTTAAAAGCGTAAGAAGTGCTTCAGATAAAAATGTAAATCAAATTTTACGATTCTATTGAATTCAAGTTTTAAAAGTCTCTGAAACAGGAGTTTTGTCGTGAATTTTTTACAGCCCACTTTTGTTAAGAAGAAAAGTAAAATTCCAAAGTCAAATGAATAATATTATTGAATGTGAATGAGATAAAAGGACACTGGAACGAGAACAATGTATGTCGGTTTAATTCATTTCAAATGACTAACACAAAAATATCTGAAGGAGATCAACCATTGTACATTTTTTTTTCATATCATTCCCTTTGCACAACCTTCTTAATTAATTCATCTCTTTCGACAAAAAATAGGTTCTGCAGTAAATTCTTCCTATTATGTAACGAAATGCATTTTACTTTGATATTAAATAGAGAAAAGAGCCGTTTTTTATCAATATTTTAATCAAGTTATCTAGACAATCCCTCTGATTATCAAAAGCAAATGAATTCTTTGAGTATTATTAAGGTATATATAAGATTATAATAGAAATAAGATTTGTTGCTGTACAACGTCGGTACCAAAGCTCCAAAGAAAGTGGTTGAACTCCTATAATTTAAATAATGATATAAGGTAATTTAAAGTATAAACTGCGAGCGGCTGTTGACCCTGTAGTCAGATACTTAATATAAAAAAAAACTTAATTAAAAAAATCAAAAAACCCGACTGCTTCAAAAGCGAACTAAAAAGTCGAAAACAAGGAAAAAATCATGCTGTGCAGTCGGAGGATACATATTCGCGGGCTGGCTGACCAAAATCTGGTGTATCCTCCGCCTGCACAGCATGATTACACACACATACACACACATACACACACTGACACACATACATACACACTCACATACATACATATACTGATAAACACATTACCCTCCTTCGGCAGTCGGGTAAAAAATGTAGATATTTTACATTTGTCTGATTCCGATACACGTCACCGATCAAATCTGAAGAGTTTCGCTATTTCATTATTTTAATCCGACCCAGCAAAGCACTTGTTAGAATCAAAAGAATCACAAATTAAATTCCTTACATTGTTTCACATGTTTGAGAAAATCGCATCGTGAATAATGCAAAGAAAGTTTATCAAACTTTCAAAATGTTTGTTGAATGCATTACGCATTTACCCAGCTTCTTAACATAAGCCATGGCGTTTTGTAATTTCAACTTACATCCATAGGGGAAACGCGCAATTCAAAGCAGGTGTGACCACATAGTGGATACTTAGTAAGTGTGTTCTATACTCGATAGTTCCAGGTGCACTCGGAATAATGCCGCGTTGTGTGGTCGGCTACAAATAGATTACCACGACGCAGTTCACTCCAGCTATTCAAGGGGCGTTCTTGGAACATTTGTAGTGTTCCAGTAGACTAGGAGTTTACTATTTAAAATTAAAGGTGGACTAATAGCTTAGGAAGACACAGAGACAAGAGTGAATTTGTATTAATTGATTATATTTCACCCAGTGGGATAGTACTCAGAAATAAAAAAATCGGTTCCCTATATTTCTTGGCTTCACTCGACAAAAAAAAAGGAGCTGATTTTTTTCACGATATCTGTCTGAGAATTTTTAGGATGACAACGAACATATACGGTGTGTAGCCAATGTTTAAAATTTAAATACTTAAATATTCTGAGACAGCCATATTAGGTGACGATCGCATT
The DNA here is from genome assembly GCA_949775005.1 of Orthosia gothica. Lineage (NCBI taxonomy): Eukaryota > Metazoa > Arthropoda > Insecta > Lepidoptera > Noctuidae > Orthosia > Orthosia gothica. The sequence continues at coordinate 24,987,002 of OX459045.1, read as the reverse complement.
TAAAATGTAATCTAAATAATTCATTAATTCGTCATTTCCATCTGTAGTTTACATTGTTTACCTTGTATGTTCAACTTAAGTAGATAGGTAAGTGCCAACCCTTAGCCAGTTCTAAGTAATGGAAGTACACACTTCGTGCAGATAAGCAGACATTTTGGCCGCAGCTAGATAACACAGAACTAATATATCGCAGTAGGCGGCCAATTTGCTATCTTGCTATCTTGTGGCGAGACCGCCCATGTACACCCACACAGGGTGAACGAAGTTCTGTTAACTTTCTGTGCCTTAACTTTCTATAAGTAAGTAAGTATTTTGGTTTTCCAACAGGACTTTGAAAACATCACTTAAATATGCAGGGCATGTCTATATTTTAATTTACAATTGAAGCGCACAAGGTAATCCTTATCGTTTTGTTTATACTCTGTATGGTATTTAATATAAAAAGTTTAAAATCTGTGAACCGACTACGGTTTTTTGGGTTCCGTACCCAAAGGGTTAAAACGGGACGGTAAAACAAATACTAAAAACATACAACAAACGTGATTTTTTTGTCGTTTTTTACGATAATGGTTAGGATACCTTCGTGCGCGAGTACGACTCGCACTTGGCCGGCTTTTTTGAGCTTATGTTACCCGAGCCATAATAACAAATCGATTGACACGTTATTCATGAAAATCGGATGAATAGTTTAGGCGCTACTGAGGAACATACATTAATACAAACATACTTAGATTTATAAAATCATGACCCTTCCTTTTGGCTTCACCGTAGCCGGGTAAAAAAAATAAGTGTTATTCTTCAACCCTCAGGCAAATTAACAGCCTTGATTAAAATATCATTAATTTACAGCATAACGTTAAAACGTCACCCTATATATAAATAACTGAACACTGAAGTGCTTACCATAAAGCACCGTGCACATAATTCACTATAGCACCAGATTGCTGGCGGGGCCGCAAACCGCTGAAACCACTATACGTCAACAGCTTTAAATATAAACGGCTGAAGTGGAGAACCAAATTGATTTTGAGGATTTTTAGTTTAATTTTAGAGTGGTTCTAAATGAGTATGACAGGGAAGATTTTAAAATATTTTGAAGTGGGTATTTGGCACCAAAAAGATTTTTTTTATGCTTGACGTTTTATGGATATTTTTCTAAACAGTTTTTGTGTATTTTCAAACAGAAACTGAGTCTTTATTCAAAACAATTATGTATGAGATTCAGTTTACCTCAATACAATATTTACTAACCGTTGCTGTATTCATGTCACTTAAATTATGCCCGTGAGCAAAGGATTTTTGCATTATAGGAATAAAAAAGATACTAAAAAAATAAACCGACTTCTAAAGCAAAACACTAAAAAAAGGAAAAATTACTTTCGTTTCTGTGTCTTTGGTAACTTTTGTTATTTTTAAAGTTATTTTTGTCTTTTTTAGTGTTTTGCTTTTAGTTACCTAAAATCGTATACGTTTCGTAGTCGTTTCTGTTCCAATTTTTTTTAACTTTTTATTTCGTTTTCTGGTTAACTATCTACAGGTAGCCACTTCTAGAGATTAAATCCTACATACAAACAGTTTTACTTCATTATCATATTAGTTTAGATTGCTGTAACATAGGTAATTTACACTTGTACTCATAGCTTACAATTTCCAAAAATAAGAATCCTCAAGAGAAATCAAAATAAGGTGGGCCAGCGTCGCGAGTATTCACTAATGTTTGCCCGTACCTATCTCATTCATCTCTGTTGACAACATAATATATCATAAAGACAACGACTGTTTTAAAAGCATTACCCGCTTCTTCGAAACAATGAAAAAAGGTAAGGAAAATATCGCGAGAAAACCTGAAGGTAATGGTTTGAAATCGTTAACACTCAGTGAACAAGCACGATGATTTATGCTTTTATCTGTTTTGCAAGAAAAGAGGTCATAGACCTCGAACACACCCTACTAGTTAAAGTTACTTTTTTTTTATAAATTATAGGCTCGCGCTTGACTAATATCTCACCTGATGGTAAGCGATGATGAGGTCGACGGTGAAGCACGCTTGCCTAGAAGTAACCTATTCACTCTTGACTTAAAGACCCCTAGATTGTAACTATCGGGAAACACAGACTCCGGCAGGGAATTCCACTCCTGAGCTGTACGCATAATGAAAGTATTTCCAAAACGTTTAGTACGTATGGTGGGATGTCTACCATGTAGCGACGGCGCATCGCCGTACGTCTTGTAGTCCGATGATGAAACGGGCTTGGTGGAATTAGATCATGCAATTCCATCGCACCCTCCCCGAAATGCAACCGATAAAAACCGACAACCTGGCAACTTGGCGACGATGTTCAAGGCTCTGGAGCTTTGTCTTAACCAGTGCCTCATCGCCGATGAGCCTTTTGGCCCGCTTTTCGATCGACTCTAGTGCATCAATCTGGTATTTGGCGGATCCGTCCCAGAGATGAGAACAATACTCCATGCATGATCGAACTAGCGCTTGATACAAGCTGAGCAACTGTTCTGGCGTGAAGTACCTTCTAACCTTTGCAAGGATTCCCAGCTTTTTGGCAGCCAGCTGAACCTTTGCCTCAATGTATGGTCCAAAATAGGGTTCCATTAAGGTTGGCCAAGCAATCTCAAAGACAATTTTGAACAAAAAAATACATATTCATACTTGGAACAATATTTAAAATACTAAATTCGAAATTCAAAACTCCTCCACAACTTACCACACCAGATTTATAGATTATCCGAAACATGATGATGCTCGAAAAATAATTACTGCATGTAAATGAAATGCCCGAAATGTTTAATTAAAGTTATGACTAAACACATCATGTTGATGTTCATTTTCCCGAAACAATAAATCAGAGAAACATTTACTGGTTAAACTTGTATTTACTCATTGAAATATTTGAAACAAACCGTCACAATTTTATAAATCTAGAATCAAACACGGCGGTATGACTTTGTAAAGCAAAACCAGACGCTTTTTTTTGTTAGATTTCCCATGGGACAAGCTTGCTTTTCTTCCGTCCAGTAGGTATCTAATATAGTTTACAGGTAAATATTTAAATTTATAGTAGACTTATATTCAAATGATTTTTGTAATTTTGTTCTGATCCCAATTTATTTCGGGCCGGAATTCGGCAATATTATTTTTTTCGATTTGCTCGCGTTTAACCACTACCTCGCCTGATGGTAAGCGATGATGCGGATGGTTCTTCTTCTTCCATATTTCTTCTAATAGTCGTTATCTAAGTACCGCGTTTCTAGCCATATTGTCGTTCACTAAGTCTATTCATCGTCTATTTTGGGTTTTGTCCTCCTCTTATAGCCATCCATCCATATACATTCATATTCAAAACATTCCTCATGATGTTTTTTAAGTCCATACCACAATAATTTATTTCCACACAACTTTCCAATCACAAAACATGAAATGCAGATTTTAATAACCTGTCAAACATTAAAATTAATTCCTATACGAAGCCCACACACAGCCATGAAAACAGTACTTGTCGGATTCACAAAATCAGACAGAATATAACATTGACATTATACTGACGCAGCGCAAAATTATTCGCTACAGCGTAAATTAACAAAATTATGAACAACAGAGAAGCGACAGGTGAAAAATATGCGAAAATAATTTTTTTTTTTTTTTTTTTATTAATTATAGGCTCGCGCTTGACCACTATCTCACCTGATGGTAAGCGATGATGTGGTCGACGGTGGAGCACGCTTGCCTAGAAGTAACCTATTCACTCTTGACTTAAAGACCCCTAGATTGTAGCTATCGGGAAACACAGACTCCGGCAGGGAATTCCACTCCTTAGCTGTACGCATAATAAAAGTATTCTCAAAACGTTTAGTGCGTATGGGTGGGATGTCTACCATGTACCGGTGGCGCTTCGCCGTACGTCTGGTAGTCCGATGATGAAACGGGCTGGGCGGAATTAGATCATGCAATTCCATCGCACACTCCCCGAAATGTAACCGATAAAAAACCGACAAGCTGGCAACTCGGCGACGGTGTTCAAGGCTCTGGAGCTTTGACTTAACCAGTGCTTCATCGCCGATGAGCCTCCTGGCCCGCTTTTCGATCGACTCTAGTGCATCAAGCTGGTATTTGGCAGATCCGTCCCAGAGATGAGAACAGTACTCCATGCATGATCGAACTTGCGCTTTATACAAGCTGAGCAGCTGTTCTGGCGTGAAGTACCTCCTCACCTTCGCAAGGATCCCCAGCTTTTTGGCAGCCAGCTGAGCCTTTGCCTCAATGTATGAGCCAAAATTGAGAGTCGATGTCAACGTAACGCCAAGAAGCTCAAGATGGTCAGTTATTGGCACGGTCGCATCTCGGAAAGTTGGAGCCGGGTAAAATTGGCTCTTTTTAGCGGAAAAAAGACACGCCTGGGTTTTAGCAGCATTAAACCTGACCAGATTGGCATTGCCCCATTCGGAGACTGCCTGCAAGGAAAGGTTCAAGCGCTCCACCATGGCCTCCCGAAGAGACTGGATCTGAGGCCCGGTAGCACGAGCGTTGGACAAGTATCTCTCAGCAACAGTGCTGTCGTCTGCATACCCAAAGGTGCCGGGTTTTAGCAGATCGTTAATGTGCAGCAAGAATAAAGTTGCCGAGAGTACCGACCCCTGAGGGACCCCGGCATTGATATCCAATTGGTCCGATGAGCAGCCATCGAAAACCACTCGAATGGACCGATCTCTCAGGAAGTCTGCAATCCAATCACACAGACCACCGGGCAAACCGAATGAAGGAAGCTTACCAATAAGGCTTTCGTGCCAGACCCTATCAAAAGCCTTCGAGATGTCGAGGGAGACGGCAAGCGCTTCCCCGTGCCTCTCGATGGCCTCACTCCAGATGTGAATGGATCCCCAGTAGACCGATTTCGGCGGAAACCATATTGGCGGTCACTAAGGATATCGTTTGCTTCTAGGTATGCCAGGAGCTTATTATTGAGTACACGTTCCATACTCTTACAGAGTATGGAGGTTACAGATATGGGTCTGTAGTTGGCCGGGTCAGCTCGACTGCCCTTCTTGGGCACGGGCTGTACGTTAGCTTGCTTCCAAGCATTCGGCACTTTTCCAGCCTCATACGAAAGGCGGAATAGGCGTGTCAAGATCGGAGACAGTTCAGGCGCACAGGTTCTAAGAACAATTGCTGGTATTCCGTCAGGACCGCTAGCCTTGTTCACGTCGAGGTTGCGCAGCACCCTACGGACGTCCTTTTGATGGATACGAATGTCCAACATACTCGTCTCGCATCCATCAGGAGAAGGAGGGGGGCGTGCGTCACCAGGATTCAGACGTGAAGATTCCGCAAAAAGAGAGGCAAATAAATTTGCCTTCTCCTCAGCGGAGTGGGCCAGCGACCCGTCGGGTTTCAGCAGTGGTGGTAGTGAGGGACGGCAGAAGTTCGACTCGACCGATTTGGCCAGGGACCAAAACGCTTTACTACCTGCTGGGTAAGAAGCAAGTTTGGTCCCTATTCGGCGGATGTGGTCGAACCGAGCCCTTCGCAACAAGATCTTGCAGGACTTGGCAGCCCTGTTGAAGGCCTTCTTCTTCTGACCCACGTCACTTGCCTTGCGCGATCGAGCGTCGACCCAAGCCAGGTACGCCCCTTGTTTAAGCGCGTCGGCGCGCTTACATTCGGCACCAAACCATGGCCGGTCTTCGCTAGACATTGATACGTCAGAGAACGGAATGTAGTACTCCATTCCCCGACGCAACAAATCTGTCACGGCATCCGCGCACGTTGATGGATCAGTTGAAGAAAAGCAAGTAGGCTGCCAAGGATAGCATGCGAAGAAAGATCGCATACCATCCCAATCTGCTGACTTGTACCGCCAAACCCGTCGGGTGCCTCTTGGGCTGGGATCGGGCGGGGAATAGACGGATACAGACTTCACCAGACAGTGGTCGGAACTACCCAAAGGTGAAGCAATCGACACAGAGTATCTGTCTGGATCTGTTGTCAGCAGAAGGTCCAAGCAATTCGCCGTGTGCGAATCAACATCCGGTACCCTCGTTGCCCCCTGGACCAGCTGGGTGAGGTTTAGCGCTAGCGAAAGCTTACGCATCTCCCGTCCAGCATGATCAGTGCACTGGTATGGGAAGAGCCACTCCTGGTGGTGGGCATTAAAGTCCCCCAGTAACACTAATTGGGCTGAAGGGTACCGCTGCTGAGCCGAATCAGCCGCCTCACTGATGTACTCTGTGAGCCTAGTTGTCTCCTGATCTCCGCTGTGCGAACGGTAGACACAGGCGTAGATAATTTTATCAAGACCTGTGTCCACCAGAACCCAGAGCGTTGTAAATCGGGAGTCCTCAAGGTTACGGAGACGCCGATAGCAAATGTCGTCACGGGCGTACATACATACGCCCGCTCGTGGTCTAAAATTGTGCTCCAGGGTGAACCCTGGGTAAGACAGGTACGACACGTCTGACGGATTCGCTATCTGCGTCTCCGTAAGGAAAAAGAGCGCTGGTTTCTCAGCCTCCAGGTGATAGTGGACTGCAGTGATATTGGAGTGCAGACCTCTAATATTGGTGAGGTGCACTTTGAGGGGGAGGGGGTGCAGCCGCTGTTTAACACTAGTATTCTTTTTCCTGTTCATAATTTAAAAGAGTGAATGGAGTAGAGGAGAAGGAAGTGAGACGAGGTTCCACGCTGCTAACCTACAGACACGCACTGAAAAGACGCCATCATTGGGGCACTAGTCTGGAGACTGCGGGGACGCCCGAGCCCCCCCGGAATGTCCATCGGGCCCTCCCGTCTGGTCGCCAACCAGCACGATGATGCATTCCGGGATTTTTCGACAGTTGGCGGGGCAGCCTTTCGTGTGTGGCTGGCACACTACTTGGGCCCCCAACTACCTGCGGTCGGCCAGCGGCGCACCGTGCCTCGGATCCCGCTACCCTCCGCGACTAGTCTCCCGATACATCCCTAACAGCGCGCGTCAGGCTGGTCAGCCTGCAGTGGAACAGCTATCTCGACCCAACTCCTCTAATTGGCTACACCGGGCATCGTACCGGAACACGGCTAGGCCGCTTGGCGGTACGTCTTTGCCCGGTGGGTGGTCACAAGCCTTCGGCCGAAGCCTACCACCAGTTAATGTCACCTGATTTGCACCACCCGGGGACCACGTGTAGGGAATCAAAAAGGGGTATACTCCTACGGACGTGGGTGACTCGGCCCCACACATGTTCTTAATTAACTGTAATAAGCGAGGAAGCGACAGGTGCTTCTTGCTTGGCTCACGGTACCATTAGGAGAGACATAAACTGCGCAAAATACAGACAGTCTCAAACATAGATGTATCTTTCATATAGTCACATCAGCTATGACTTCGTTACAAGAAAATGTTTGTGTCGGAGAATTCAGGCAAGCTTAGAGACACGGGCAACGTAATAGTGAAGACTCAATTAGGTATTACTACCTGAAAGAAAAGGAATAATGACATGAAAGGTACAGAGTAGTTAAGCAGAACTTTCAGCGACCTTCCAGATGGCTCGACATGATTAGATTTATTTCTTTAGGATTAACTAACAGTTACACATTATGTCTTATAACTTACTAATAAATAAGGACAAGATAGATTAGCCTTCTAGATTTCTAGATGACATTAACATTTGTTAACTTTTTATCACGTTTTTTTTTTCTTTTGTTTATATAATATTTAATCATTTTTTAGTTTCTTACGACTTATTGTCGGGCTTACGTTGTCCCCCCATATCTAAGTACTAATGCTATAACATGGAAATATTGTAAAACCAAACTATTTTTAGGGTTCCGTAGCCAAATGGCAAAAAATGGAACTCTTATAGATTCGTCATGTCTGTCTGTCTGTCCGTCCGTATGTCACAGCCACTTTTTTCCGAAACTATAAGAACTATGCTGTTGAAACTTTGTAAGTAGATGTATTCTGTAAATAGCATTAAGATTTTCACACAAAAATTTAAACAAAACAATAAATTTTGGGGGTCCCGATACTTGAAACTGAAACTAAAAAATTTTTTTTCATCAAACCCATACGTGTGGGGTATTTATGGATAGGTCTTCAAAAATGATATTGAGGTATCTAATTTAATTTTTTTCTAAACTGATTAGTTTGCGCGAGTGACACTTCCAAAGTGGTAAAATGTTTCCCCCCCCCTGTAACTTCTAAAATAAGAGAATAATAAAATTAAAAAAATATATGATGTACATTACCATGTAAACTTCCACCGAAAATTGGTTTGAACGATATTTAGTAAGTCGTTTTTTTTAATACGTCATAAATCGCAAACCGCAATTTACCAAGTACGGAACCCTTCGTACGCGAGTCCGACTCGCACTTGGCCGGTTTTTAAAAGAGTAACCGTGAAGTTTCTTGCCGGTTCTTCTCCATAGGAAACGACCAACCCGAACCGTGCACCTTTTGTCAACGTTTTATAAGTGCCCATGTCGGCCTATATAAAATAAAATAAAATATTTTGACTTTTTGATACAAATGCGCGACTCACACCGTAATCCCCATTTATATTACACTAATAAGCGATTTTTACTAAGCGGAATTGCAACACACTACACTGACTACACACTACGCTATTCCGAACAGTAAGTGGCCACCTAGTTTAGGTGATAGTGGGTGCTGGGCAGCTACACAGAAAAGGCATTTCCTGTGAACATGAATCGTCAATCACAGTACAGTTATTCGTGACGGGTTGGTACGTTTCGAAACAAAAGTTTTCAGGGGACATTTTTGCCAAATGTTACTAGAGGCTTCCATAAATACCAGTTTATACGGTCTTTAATTCCGGCCAAACTAATTCGAGCTAACAATTGTTAAAATTGAAACTAGTTGGTATTTTATTTAACTGTACGTTTACAGAAATTTGCAATTGAAAGTTGGGTCAACAAGAACTTTTTTTATATTCGCAGATTTTTACGCAGCATTTGGTAAAAAAATCAGGAGGCTGTTATAATCCATAGAGAATACTTATTTTTTCTAGCATCGACAAAAAAAAAGTTGACTTATAAAACTGCGTTTTTTTTAATCTTAAATCTTATTTATTTCTGATTGACAAAATATTTCAAAAGTACTTAAAAACGAAACAAAATTAACTATACTAAATTATATTAAACATAGCTACTTTAAGCTGGGCAACTATCTACCACAGTTTATTTTCTTTTAAGATCCATTGAATAGCACTGTAAAAAGATTCGGTTCACAGTGGTTGCATGTTGCGGAGAAGATAACATTCAAATCAACAAATTTAAAATTTACAAATATATTTAATAATGGCGAACAACCAATTACAGTAAATAAAAAAACCACGGCTTTCCACACGGGCTTGTAGGAATCACGTGCGTCGCATTAAGCCAAGAGCCACGGTGTAAATTATAACACTCCCCTTTTTGCATGGCGGGTTTAAAAGAAAAAAAAAAGAAGGACACAAAGGAAGGACGAAAGTGAATTATTTGGGTCACGCACATTACTTAAAGAAGTAATATTAACACTTAATTATTAAACTGTCCGAAAAGATAAAGTATATGGAGTATGAGGTGAAAAAGAATGCGTTGAAAATTACGAAAGATGGATAACATCATTGGTTTTCGAACACACGCAATAAAACTTTCGTCACGTATAAGGAAACAGCTGAAAAACCTTTTCGTAAAGAATTTATTGGTACTCGAATATGTCAATTTAGATTACATTGGGCAATAACATTCATATCTTGGGATCAGGGTTACTACAAGAAATGTTTTGGTAAAATATTGCGATAAACGTTTAAGCAAATACCTACTTAATTATAAGAAATATAAAACATTCAGGAAGGCTTTTGACAATAGTCTACAGAAAGTAGGTTATACTAGTCTAGTCTGTTTTTGTACGATTTTTTGGAGCCTTTGTAAATGAGTGGCATTGTTAAACACCTTTAAAATTGACTATTTATTTTATGCTCTGATTTAATTTTAAAAGAAGTACGTACGGATATAATAGATCCCAGCACATACTCGAAGCGCCATTATCTTACAATATTATTACAGTAAGGGTAAAATATTGCCACCATTCCACCATGAATACAGCCGGATATGAAATTGATGACAGTAGGAGGTTTAGTTTGATTAGTTTGTGGTTCAGAAGTGGCACAAACAGATAAAACACAAATTGGGTTAACTAAGATGGAGTCGCAAAGACGACGCGTGCCATCTTTGATAGTCCATGTGCTGAGTTGCCGACTCCAACTTGCCCCAAACAGGATGAAAGACAATTAACTTTGTACTTGTTTGTACGGAAATAACAATACAACTTCTTTAAATTGTTGTTTAGATGGCGACAATTCCACTGTGTTGTGTAAATATAAATATAGCGCTTGCATACAAGAAATTAATTTTGTTGTCTCGTGCGCTGTTCTTATGTGATAACCTTCAAACTTTTTAAGTGTTTTATTATCATTTTAATCCTCAGAGATTCCCTTTTTAAGGAGACATCTAATCGAGGAAAGTGTTCACCGAATAGACTAATCCCAAACACGTAATCAAAGAAAACAGAAAGGTTCACTCCTTGAGGCTATGGGAAGGGTCGGCTGTAAATTTGACACTGCAACCGTTCTACAAACTTTACTTTGCCGCCAGCCAAGTCAGCAACTATTACTATTTCAGTTATTTTGTTAAGTGAGTTACGACCTCACAGTTGTCGGCGACTGCAAAATAATGTTGGTGGAAGTTTAATATGACAAGCGACGAGCTTAGCAGAATCACTTCGTGGGATACATTGATAAAATATGACGTTGCGAGTAGTAAAATAGAGACATAAAATATTTGGGTCTCTTGGTAACTAGACGATGTTATAAAGATCGCTTGGTATATAAAGGGACCAGCTAGGCTGATAAAGGGGAAGGGAGGCTGTATCCACCATGGGGTGTAAACGAGCCGAAGGTGTCGGAACAACTCCTGATCTCAGCTGATAATTACGCTTAATCGTCGATTTACTTATACGAAATTTCGGAGCAACCGTATCTGATTCCCTCGGTGGTGTTGGTGTATGAATAATTCAGGCATTCATTACCGTATTCTGGAAAAAATCTTCTTTCATTTCGACAGGAAATTAATTCTTCAGGAGTGTCGAATTGGGCTTTATTGGCTATATGAATTGTAAAGCGGATTCTGAACAACATGCTAAGATGGCTGTTTATTTATATAACAACAGAGTTTTTGTGACTGATGATACAATTGTGTGTATTCAAAATCACAACTTTATTTCAGACAATGTTTATATTAGATTAAAAGTGAATATTTTCATGAACTGGAAATTCATCCAATAACAGTGGTCATTTTTAGAATAAAAAACTTTAATAATAAGTAAGACACGACTACTAGAATTCATATGATTAATCTTTTTACGAAATGCTTCATACAAGTTCAGTTTCGATGAAACACGTATTAACTGTCCATTGAACATAATTCTGAAATATCTTTGGTAGAACTAAGAATTTTCCATTTAGATTTAAAAGAGCGGGTTTGTGTAGTCGATAGCCAATTACTAGTTCGTATAGTCAAGTCAATGTATCGCGATCGCAACAAATCCCCCGGCAATACTGTTAAATTGGAATCGGTTCCCTAGCTGACAGTCAAGACATTCGACAATCTACAACTGTGAACAACAGTACTGACTTTACTGTCTTATGATCATAAAAGAGCAAAAGTAAGACCTCTTTCCTGGATATTTTTAATTGGTTTTCAGTAGTTTATTACTTGGAAAACTTAATCGATTGCTGGTAGAGATTTATTGCGACAAACCATGTTAGAAAACAATGAAGAAAGTTTAGATAGCTGTTAGAATGAACTCAATTTGTAAGACAAAGGAGATTGTAGCTACTTTTAGCAGAGAAGAAAAGTAGTATTAAGGCTTTGAATATGCGTTGGAATATTATTTTCGTCATTTGAAAATATTTTTTGCCTCTGTTTGAAAATTACAATAGATTCAAAAGTATTGTCTGTCCTCGACATTTTTTTGTTTGAATATCAAGTTTCGGATATAAAAAAACGTGTTTTCGATACTGACTGAAAATAGTAAGGTTCCGCCAAATGTACAATATATGTAAACAATACCTAATTTATTTAAGAAACTGAAATCCATAGAAAAATCTCTATTTACTAAATCTAAAATCTTTCTTAATCCTAAAGTAATAAAGGTGAGAAATTGTATTGCATTAGGCAATGTAATATTATTCAAATAACATTTTTAATATGCTAGAAGGCTTGCACCATTTGTTATTTTAGGTATTTAATCATTTCGCGCACAAAATGTTGATATTGCACGCATTCTGCAATGGCTGACATTCCGAATAACGCGCGCTAGGATAATGTTTGTAGTATTTTGTAATAACATGAAATTACAAAATATAATATGCATTTTTGCGTGCACTATAACTAGTGTTTTTGGCCACCGACTTTAGGAAGTTAAACCGTAAAAACCGGCCAAGTGCGAGTCGGACTCGCGCACGAAGGGTTCCGTACCATTTTCGTAAAAAACGGCAAAAAAATCACGTTTGTTGTATGTGAGCCCCCCTTAAATATTTATTTTATTTTGTTTTTAGTATTTGTTGTTGTAGCGGCAACAGATATACACCACCTGTGAAAATTTCAACTGTCTATCTATCACGGTTCATGATATATAGCCTGGTGACAGACAGACAGACAGACGGACCGCGGAGTCTCAGTAATAGGGTCCCGTTTTTACCCTTTGGGAACGGAACCCTAAAAACGGTAAAGAAAACCAAGGCAGCATGTCCTAGACAAAAATTCAAAGGCAGACAAGTCACATCCATCAAAACGCACTGGACTCACGTGGTGGATTACGTACGGACCTCACCTTCTCACAAAGAGGAGCCCTGTGTCTCAACTATGGGATCATTACAGGCTGATTATGGTGATGCCTGTTTATACCAGAACAAGTGACGAAAAAGAGTGGTTTTCAATTAAAACTCAAACATCTTTCAGAAAAATCCCAACGTTATTTCCAAGTATTTTCCAACAAATACAATACACCAGAGCAATAAGTACACCTAATGTGCAGCTTATAAAACCACCTACCCCACTTAATTCCGGAATTAACTCAACACCCGAAACACTCTTCAGGAAAGTTGGAAACAAAGTGTCAAGCCAAGCGTGGCGTGTCTTTATAGGAGCGACTTAAAAACGCGTGTCGGCAACTTCACAACAAGCACGCTTAGCATTCTTCACGCGAAGCTTCCAACGATACACATAAAGTTAATTGAGTTCACCGAGTTACTGTACCCGGTGCTTAATATGGCACTTCGTCGTTTAGAAAAGGTTCGACTTTGTAGAGCATCCTCTCTGTCACACATGGCTCTTTGGTGCTCTCGGCCTTTTTGACAGTCAGACAAAGTTTGATGTGGCGGATTGCATGGGGGTACAATGGTACAGCGATTTACCTGTACAACTTTGTGTTTCCGACTTGTGATCTCTACTTATATCTGTTCCTGCTAAGTATTTCTTTGTCATTCCATTGACTAGATAACGAGTTGATACATATATCCCCTATATTATTACTATATTTGATGGAACTTTGAGTATTTCCTGAAGATATGGATATGACAAGATTAGGTCATGAATAGGTATAATTTATTTGTATTACCTCATTGATGTCGACCAGTAAAATGTGACCAATAACACTAAAGAATGCAAAAAAAACTCACACACATGACGGTAAGAATTTCTAAAAAATAATTATTTAAAACAGATTATTCGAAATGCCAAATCAGTTTTTTTTTTAAATCATAATTTGTGAAAAAAACCGTGATTGTTATATATATTATATTGGATAGGGAACAAGGTCAAGATTTACCTACACGTACAATAATAATTGTAATAAATAAGCATATTAAAGGCAGTTGCCGCCACAAGAGAGAAAAAGACCGCAACGCAACGCAATTTCGTTAATGTTCATTTGTAACGACCTCTGTAAATGGTGAGATATAAAAATATTTGTTTTGTTTACAGCTAGTACTGTTCGTAAATCATAAAGTTTGGAGAATTTATTGCACGTCTGACGGTCTGATGTTACATGTTTTGTACGTAACTTCAATGACCCGGGATGACTAGGGGACAAACTGTCTGTAAAAGTGTTGACCACAGACATAAATCTAACTAGATAACACAAGTCCCTCCATCTGTATAAAAACCAAGCGTGCCACTTTTTCACAAACAATTTAAAAACAAATTTACTTACCAATGAAAGAAAACATTTCAAATACCTCGGCCGACTTTTTCAATACATTCTTTACAGCTCAATAGGGCGAAAAATTGTTATTTGTTATACAAGAGTGCAAAGTTGCTTTTTAACCGCGTGTTCAATTTTGATGACCGAGCAAGCGAAGGATTCTAAAATTTAATCACGAGCGCAGCGAGTGATTCAATATTAGAATCCTGAGCGTTAGCGAGGGAATCAAAAGAGCACGAGGTGAAAAATCTAAGCACTCGAGTGCAACACGTAACTTTTCATTCCACCTCAGCGAGGAAATGACTAAATGCAAAAAAAAAAAACGTTTACAATCACAAGATAGGTACACTTTTATTTCAGTTTAGGTATTAATTACTACATTATGACAGGTAAGTATTACAGAATAATCTTTAAATTATAACAAAATAATACTAAGGTATAATTAAGAAAATTTTAAAGTAACGTTGCTACAGTTATTTAAATTGAGTGTAATATTTTTGTTTGGTACTGTAATATTAGTGTTAGTCACTTGTGTACTGTTTTTCGGTAAACTATCTGTCATACTTAATAGTTGTACCGATTCATCGGATTCCCTTGGCGTGAATGTTGGAGAGAGAGGGAGATGGTTAGAACCGCGTACAAGGCAAATTGAAAAAAGAACAGCAAGAAGGTTCCGAGTCTGAGTTTTTAACAAATTAAAAAAAAGTTGTAGTTGTAAAAAGTAAATAGGTTTAATGTTTTTTTTTAATTCACAAACTTAGTGCACACGATGTTCTAAATTCAATTTACTTTATCCTCTAGTGAATAAAAACGGCTTTTCCACTCAGATATTGAAGATTAAAAATACTCTTTCCGAGATGGTGGGATGAAAAGGATATTTTCTAGATTTCGGTGGATTTGCGGTGCCAATAATGCTAAATGAAAAGCTCAGATTACGATCATTGATCGTAACTTTACTCCATTTTTTGGCACGCGAAGTACATACAATTGCGTCATCTAGTTAGATTTATATCTGTGGTGTTGACGTAAGTGGTCGGCAAGAACATTAAAATGTGCTACATATTATTGAACAGGTATAACTTTCATATAATACTAGCTGACCAGGCAAACTTTGTTTTGCCATAAAAAGACCAAACATTTATCTACACTACCTACCCTACCCGACCCTACACTACCCTACCCTACCCTACCTGACCCTACCCGACCCTACACTACCCTACCCTACACTACCCTACCCTACCCTAACGTATCCGACCCTACACTACCCTTCACTACTCTACCCTACCCTACCCTACCCTACCTATAAACCTCACGGAGCCCGAGACCTTTCCAACGAATGTAAAACCATGGAAATCGGTTCGTCCGTTCTCGAGTTATAGCGTCAGCAAAAAACCCGACTTATTTTTATATAGTAGAAGATTACCTAACAAAACAAGATTGGTAGGTAGGTTTCCTATAGTACAGTATACATAACTCAACACAAAGTAATTTTGAACAAAGCAGAAACGTGTGTCGTGTCCTTACGAATAATTCATATTCTTACGAAGGAAAGTTTGCTATTAAATTAAAAATGCAAAATTATGAAATAATTTCTATTAATGGGTGGTTTGCATAACTAATAAGAAACGAGCATCCGTGAACATAACATAAGCAGTTTTTAATTATCTTGATAAAAGGAAAAGTTTCTTTCTCGGAATGTATTAAGACAGGATAGGCAACATGCTTGCATTCACTGGCCGGATAAATTCCACATGCCGCGGATTCTTTTCCAGCGTTTATTTTAAGTGAACGGCTTTTCTCGCAGTGAAAAGTACAAAATACAAAATCGTTTATTGTCACAATTAGCTTAATACATTAAGACGTGTTTGGAGCCTCCCTTTAAGCAAAAAATGCCTGTATTAGGAGACTCCGATCTTCCATAGCATTGCCGTGTTTACTTATACTAACTGTGAGTTACTATAAAATAATATACTGTGATGTAACATCTAGGATTATTTAATTTAAATTTAGTTGTTCATTAATTGAGTATTAAAAAATTAATAATAAAAGAAAAGTGATTAGATTTATGGTTTTGTTACTGCGTTTTACTATCCCGAAGTTGTTTTTTTTTTTTAAATAGTTTTGCGGACTTTTGAGAGTTCTATTTGAGCTTTGAGCCAGGCTGTGGTAGACTGTTAAATTGATTGGATGTCAGTCAGTTCAACTGAGTGTTTTGTATGCGATTGGAATGAGTGGCTTGTCTCTGTAGTTTGTGGTTTAAAGCTACGGTACAATCATTTGAAATATCTTAGTTGCAGGTCCATCGTTTTGCTTTGTGATTTTTTTCCTTTAATTTTCCTAAAGAAGGCCACTCATCCCAATGACACACGAACCTTCCAGTTCCTCTAACTGAAATACAATCAGTTTTACGGTCTACCACAGCCTAACTCAAAGCAAAAATCTAATTCTTACAAAATCACGCGCTATAAAGTCCATATTTTTAATTGTATTAAGACGGTACCCTGACCAAAAAATCGGCATGCGATATGAGCGTTCCTATTGGTCTAGCGGCATTGGTGGCGCATGAATTACAGTAGTGAATACGCCCAGATTTTAGAATAAAATCTTTATAAAATCGAATTTTGGTCTTTTGAAAAAAATAATTCTACAAAAATGTTCGTTATTAAATTGTCTATCCATTAGTGTTAGTACAAAAAATAATCAATGAACACTTTAAGAGGAGATGCATAATATCAATAATTATTTCTCATTTTTATGTTTTTGTGGAAGTAGATTAGTGAAATATATACAACATTTAAAAAAAAACTAAATCTACCATTTTAGAATAAATATTATGTAGAAATTTAATGTATTTTTATTAATTGATATTTCTTTTTAAATAACGAGTAGATAGCTCCTAAAAACAGTACAAAAAACGGCTTTCGCGGCGTTTTGCTCGGGGTACCGCCTTAATCATTTTAAAGTTACCACTCACGTAAATATTACAATAAATCATTTCGGTAAAGGAGATTACCGTTCTCCGTTAACCGCACAACGAGTTTGCAACATGCAAAGCAAACTACGGAAATAAGCCAAAAAAAAAAACAAGCTGAAAGCGAATATTTTATAATACCCCGAAGATTGTCGACCGTTCCCTCCTCATGACAATCCAAGAAAATTCAAATCCATTGTATAATAAGCCACGACCAAGTTGTTTCTGAAATTATGTCTGAGAGTACTCAGGATCTGTGTTATAACAGCCGGTTGGGGCGCTAACTCGGCTTCTAACTAATAAAACAGCTCTGTTCGGATCTTTAAAACCCTAAAACGTGACCTCTGAGGATTGTTATTGCTTACAATATATTTATATGGGCAGTTTACTTAGGCAATAAAGAGTTATCTGTAGGTCTGTCGTGTGTTTTGGACGTTTCAAATTGGTTAATTCATTTAGTTTGGATTAACAGGAAAATGCAAAATGATGTTCGAAAATGGAGAATTTCTCGAACCCTTTTTTATTCAGAGAACAAGAAGAAAATTGAAAAAGAGAAACTTAATTAGAGTATCGTCGCGAAGCCCTCGGGGCGCACGTTCTGGAAGCCGACTTTCTGTTGAAAAGATGAGACGATGCACGTCACCAGCTATTGTTTCTGAAGTTTTAATTTTCAGGAATTAAAATAGATGATATTTTGTGCTACGACGCATTTAAGCAAACAACTGAGTTTAGTTATGAATATGACCTGAGGAGAGAAGTTTTTCGAGTTATATCGAAGGTTTTATCTTCAAAAGAATACTTTTTGAAAGTGGTTTCAGAATCAGCTTTTGTATTGTACAACCATCCAAACCAAATTCATGGTTCAGAAAGATTACGTTTATAATAATATCTCATTGTTTCAGGTAGCATATTTAGTCCAAGATGCAGTAGGATTTCCCCTCTAAGTTGACCATAGTGCATAATAAACTCTACACATTATTGTTATGTTCCTTTGTGCCTATGACTGAGTAGGCGTTTGGACAGAAACTAGACAGACACATTGAATGCAAATTATGTACCACGAGTAGTTAGGAGAGGTCTGCTGTGCTATACCAAAGGATGATATATACCATATACCTATATGTTATGTATGTATGTAAGTTAGGTTTTATGTTCTAACTTTATCGCTTTAAAACAAACTTAAGTCTAAGTTGCAGGTGGAATCTGCATATACCAGGCCCCTCAGAAAGTATTGCGAAAAAAAGTTTTTATACATGGGAGACTGGCCAGTTATAATGTTTTTCGAAAATATGATTATTTATAAGTAAAAATAAGTAAGTTCCAATTTCAAAATTTCCCTCCACATTTTTTGCGAGTTAATTCAAAGTATTGTGTCTCACTGAAATATGGATCTGCACCGGGAACATTTTAGAGCTATGATTTTATACGATTTCAAGTGTCGCCTGAAACCGGATGAATCGTACGATAGACTTCAAATGGCATTCATGGATGAAGGCCCTTCCAAGGCAACCGTGTATCGTTGGTATAACGAATTCAAGCGCGGTCGACCAACTTTGGGGGATGACGAAAGAAGCGGTCGCCCTTTGACGGCTGTTACCGAAGAAAACGTGCTAGCAGTGAAAAATTTAATCCAAGACAATAGGCGAATTACATATCAGGAGATTCAACATATATAAACCAAGCGCTAGTCGACTGTTTGGGTGTTTCAAAATGAGCCAACGCCTACCAAAGTGAAGCGATCTAGAAGCGGGGGTAAGATTTTGATCGCTAGCTTTTTTAATTTGACTGGCCACTTGGTATCAATTCCCTTACGGGATCAAAGAAGCATTAATGCCGAATGGTATACTACCAAATGTTTGCCAGAAGTTTTCTCTGTTATAAGCAACAAGCGACCAAACACAGGGCTCCGCGGGCTACTGCTCCACCACGACAATGCACCTGCGCACACCGCACTCAAAACGAGGGACTTCCTGGACAGCACGCCAGTCAAACTCCTGGGTCACCCTCCTTACAGCCCTGATCTAGCACCGTGTGACTTCTTTTTATTCCCAAAAATAAAAAATCCAGCTCAAAGGGATACAATTTTCGTCGCCGGAAGATGCGCTGGCTGCGTTCGAGCAGGCTGTAAACGAGGTGTCTGCGGCGGACTGGAAAAAGTGTTTTGAAAACTGGTTTAGGCGCATGAATCTTTGTATAGAGGCTGGTGGAAAGTACTTTGAAAAGATTTAATAAAAATATATGTACGTATAGAACAATTTTTTTTAGTTTCGCAAAACTTTCTGAGTGTCCCACGTACTTACGAGTCATCATCATCATTTCAGCCGAAAGACGTCCACTGCTGGACATAGGCCTCCGACAGGCGTCAGGATGATAATGTTTACTATTGCGTATATTTTACCAATAAATACCAATATATTGAAAATCAGATTTTTTCTGGAAATTCCCTCATTTTTTCTATTACAACCAACTTGATTTTGCGTTTTGGTACGGAACCCGACATGCACTTGGCTGTTTTTTTTATTTCTCTACAAAAGTCGTGGGTAGTTTACTACAACAAAGTCTATATGAGTTGAAGTTGAAGTATGAAAATTTGCACACATTTAAAAGGCACAACTTATAAAAATTATTTCCTGCACAAACGAACCAAAACAGTGTGAAAGTTTTATCCTTTGTAAAAACATTTACCCTCAATTAGTGGGAACTGCATTTGTTTTCTCAAACAAAACGTTCTCGCTTGCTCGGGTCAAGAAGTTCCAGCAAATTGTTTTTCTGAGCACTTAACAGAAAAGTACGCTAAGGGATTCAAACGATATCATGGAATGAAAAGCAGTAGGTTTTTGTAATACACATTTTCTCTACTTGCCTTCAAATAAAAGACTTCGTCTTTTAACTTTTCTTGCAAGCGGTGTTCTGTGTGCTTATTCAGAGTTTTTTACGCACTCGATCGTGATAACGCAAACGATCTCTTATGTCAATTTGTATGAAAAAAAAGAGGTTACTGTTTACTGTCACCAGACGGCGCTTATCCGGCAGTTTCAATACACATTAAAGTTTAGGTTAACGTCAATATCACTCACTCACACTAAGCCCAGAGAGCTATACAAATTGACATAAGAGATCATTTACGTTATCACGATCGAGTGCGTTCAAAAACTCGGACTAAACACACTGAGGAGATTTAAAAGGTCTAAGAGAGTCTATTTGCTTGTAAACCGCAATTGCTTGCAAGATATTTATTATCTACTCACAGAAAAACGTACTTATAAGAAAACACCATTACATCTGATTGACGAGCGACTTTCTCTTTCAGCAGACCCGCGGAACGAGAAATGAGTAAATAAATTAGTATCATAATTCTGCTCCTATATTAACCCTACGTCCAATTAAACGTTAATTCAAGTCTAGTTACCCGTGGAAACATACAGCCAGTTAAACTATAACTACTATGCTTAAACTTAACTTAATCTACAAACAGCGTAGCACTGAATTATAATGTTCCAAAGAGTTAACTAAAGATAGGAATTTTTACTTATTCTTGATTTCTGAATTAAGAATTTGAAGACCTTAATGTATCTATTTTTCAGTTAAAATTTCATATAAAATAGGTAAGTTAATGCTTCACAAAAAAATTGTGTGACAAGGATAACTTGAATTATTTGTGTCTTTAAAATAATTAGTGATATATGTTCGCTTATCATGATACAGCGCAAATAACATTAATCCCGAAGCGTTATAATATAAGTTACGCGAGACATTGCAATGCAATAGTTGTAGCCAATACATATCACTAGCTATTGAATACCTCAGATCAAATAAAAAGTCAAGATGGAACGTTGCAAACAACAAGGTGACGCCGGTTAAGACTACGCCTTGCCGTATACATACACAATAACACGCACACACGTACTACGAAACTACGCCTTAGCTTGTCAGTCGAGCTCTCAGATCAATTAAAAAGCTTAAATACCATGATATTTGCTACACTGTAATATTTAGAATAGTGATTTATTGGTCGTTTCATCGATATTTTTGCTAATCAGTTACAAAACAGTTGCTTTTTATTTTTTATGCACTAAAGCCGTGTAATTTGCTTGTTGCTTTTATGTAAATTCTTTGTGTAAAAGTATAGGATATATCTCTAAAAGACAGCTGATTAAATACCCGTATCGGATAGAAACGAAACAGCAATTACGAGAAGCATTCCGATTCGAAAAAGGAGAACAAATGAAACGGGAGAATTCAAGGAAATAAATTGATGCGAATGTTTTGCCAATCCACCTTGAGAAAACATGGCGTCTCGTATGAGAAGAGGCCTTTGCTCTGCAGTTGGTCCGTAAGGGCCGATTTCAGTAATGAAACTAATCGCGATTAGTACAACTAAACTCAGTTTATACAAATACAGCGTTCTGATTAGTAGTGTATCAGCAGTCTCAACCAATCAGAACGCTGTAGTTGTTTAAACTGATTTTATTTGAACTAATCGCGATTAATTTCATTAGTAAAATCGGCCCTAAGAGGCTGGTATTTTTTATTTGTTTAGTTTAAATCTACGTACTCAGTCGGATCAGATGCATTCGGGTTCATTGAAAAGTGAAACAATACGTTGCTTTTTTTTGAGAAATCTCTTTGTTTTGATAGCTGGTTCTCAAATTATATTTTTTTGAGATTTAACGTAAAATAAATAGGTATAGTAGGAACCGACATGAGCTTTGTTGCCGGGTTATTGAGATAATGTTGTTTATTTGGAAAAAGTAATTAGAAACAAAAAAGGAAAAATAATATACAAGTGAATTACTATGGTTTTCCTTGTATAATTTTCTCGTTTTTCGATTAATATTATTAAACACAAACTAGTTTAACTATGTTCATTGAATAAAAAAATAAAGACAACAGAGAGCAATCGCTCGCCTAAAATCACAGAATATCCAGCGCGATACACTGGCAATCTGTCACTATTTGCTAACGCTATTGCTAACTCCAGCATGTCCCTTGAAAACAAGCTTTAATTTGCTGCAATGCCCAGTAATGTCCATCCACAGAAAAAACAGCTTGACATTCCTTGATTAAAACCAGACCAAACTGGACCTAACCGGTGCAATAGATCGTATCTTCTAGCAAAAGAAGCTAGATCCTTCAGCGCTTAATTATACAGAGTGGATGCACCACATCTGTTCTGGGTTTCACTAACAACAATAACATTTGTTGTACGAAAACCAATCCTACTGCTACGACATAAAGGTCTGTGGTCTATCAGCCGCTGTAAATTAAACCGAAGACACTTACAAACATTAATTAAATTATACAAGGAAAACCATAGTAATTCACTTGTATATTATTTTTCCTTTTTTGTTTCTAATTACTTTTTCCAAATAAACAACATTATCTCAATAACCCGGCAACAAAGCTCATGTCGGTTCCTACTATACCTATTTATTTTACGTTAAATCTCAAAAAAATATAATTTGAGAACCAGCTATCAAAACAAAGAGATTTCTCAAAAAAAAGCAACGTATTGTTTCACTTTTCAATGAACCCGAATGCATCTGATCCGACTGAGTACGTAGATTTAAACTAAACAAATAAAAAATACCAGCCTCTTAGGGCCGATTTTACTAATGAAATTAATCGCGATTAGTTCAAATAAAATCAGTTTAAACAACTACAGCGTTCTGATTGGTTGAGACTGCTGATACACTACTAATCAGAACGCTGTATTTGTATAAACTGAGTTTAGTTGTAATAATCGCGATTAGTTTCATTACTGAAATCGGCCCTTACGGACCAACTGCAGAGCAAAGGCCTCTTCTCATACGAGACGCCATGTTTTCTCAAGGTGGATTGGCAAAACATTCGCATCAATTTATTTCCTTGAATTCTCCCGTTTCATTTGTTCTCCTTTTTCGAATCGGAATGCTTCTCGTAATTGCTGTTTCGTTTCTATCCGATACGGGTATTTAATCAGCTGTCTTTTAGAGATATATCCTATACTTTTACACAAAGAATTTACATAAAAGCAACAAGCAAATTACACGGCTTTAGTGCATAAAAAATAAAAAGCAACTGTTTTGTAACTGATTAGCAAAAATATCGATGAAACGACCAATAAATCACTATTCTAAATATTACAGTGTAGCAAATATCATGGTATTTAAGCTTTTTAATTGATCTGAGAGCTCGACTGACAAGCTAAGGCGTAGTTTCGTAGTACGTGTGTGCGTGTTATTGTGTATGTATACGGCAAGGCGTAGTCTTAACCGGCGTCACCTTGTTGTTTGCAACGTTCCATCTTGACTTTTTATTTGATCTGAGGTATTCAATAGCTAGTGAAAGAGAATGTGAGTTTGTTGTTGTTGTTCAGATTAAAATTGACCGGTATCTAAAAATCAATAAATATGGATGTTTGTACTCTTTCACGCAAAAACTACTGAACGGATTTTGATGAAATTTTACGGAAATATATCTGATACATCATAATAACACATAGGCTATAATTTATAAAGATATTGGGAGAACTACTAATGCAACGCGGGCGGAGCCACGGACGGCAGCTAGGTATTTATAAAAATATCCCAAGCATGCCTTTGCCTGCAGCATATCTTCCCACAGGAACTATGCATTTTTCCCGGACTAAAATATCGTAATCGGATTAGTTCCAGAGAGACCATAATACACACTTATAAAAATAAACAAACAAACTTTAGGTTGTAAAAGTCAGCAAGTCAGATTCATTGTTAGGGTTCCGCGAATTACCATTTGTTCCTGCAATACTACGAGCCCATTTCGTCAGTGCAACAGTTTAAACTTGCGCCAGTATGGCTAGAAGCACGAAAAGCAA
This sequence comes from Orthosia gothica, assembly GCA_949775005.1. Taxonomy (NCBI): domain Eukaryota; kingdom Metazoa; phylum Arthropoda; class Insecta; order Lepidoptera; family Noctuidae; genus Orthosia; species Orthosia gothica. The sequence goes on along the minus strand of OX459045.1, from coordinate 24,962,944 downwards.
TAAGCTTTTGAACATTAAGTTCAATGTGACAGCAAGCTAGTTCTAGGTAATTCTAGAAAGAGCAAGTGCCTTCAGAAACTTCTATGCTGCTAGAAACGATAAGGAAAACGTCCTATGATTTTCTTTAATTTCAAGCTTAGTTTTAAGTTTAGAACGGGGCTTTGCCAGTTGAACTTATAATAATCCTGCACTGTTTTATTCATTTTGCGCGAGTAAGCTACGAGGCAATTTGAGACAGCAAAATGCTATAAGCTTTTAAGGTTGTGATGCGTAAACACAGCAAATTCGGGCTAGTAGTAAATTGTTTGTTCCATTTCCCAGTCACAAAAACATTTAAAAAGGTGATTCATTCAGAGAATAAAGATTTACTTTTATGAACGACCACACTAAAATTGAAAACACTAAACTTTTTACGAGACAAAAACGTTTCAATATCTCGTTGCAAGGGCACGAATTATTTTGTGCGCGAGGTTAAAATGCATGCTATCTCATCCGACAACACGTGCGAAAGAGTTAGATGCTTTGATGAGCAGTAAGAAGCTAGTTCGCGTACGGATTAGCACGTTTGCAAGTTTGTATCGAAATTGATGATGATTGGGACGAAAACGAACGCGCGAAATTTTATAAACAAACCTTTGGGAGTCTAGATATGATGGAAAAACCACTAAATGTATATTTTCAAAATAACATTATTTGCTTTGTTGAATTACTAATCTATCCCTGTATGGAGGCCGTTTTGCAATTTTCCTTCTTGTTATGGTATTTATTTCCTCCCAAAGGTCCGTTAAAATTAGTGTTGTATGGAAATTTCGACGCTCATAACTTACAAATATATATTGTTTTTACTTTTTTGAGTAATCGCTAGACTGCGTATGTATGGAAGATATTTCAACTAGTGTAACCTTAACTGAAAACAACCAAAAAACATATAAAGACTACGCTTTCTGACCATTTTATTTTAACTTCATTTAATGGTTGCTTTAATCATTTGGCAACAGAGTAAAAGTGCATTCAGCTGACAAATTACACGAAGTCGGCGTAACTGAGCGGCAAATTGTTTCGAACAAGGAACAAACCTATAAATATTATTCAGACAAACCTTTTTGTGCACAGTTTCGGTCTATTGGAGGCCCTTATCTCAAACAAAACGTTATAATTTACTGTATACGTTGCTATTAAAACAATACGCACAAAATTTGGCGCCCAACCCGGTCAAATGTGTTTATTCTAACAAAAAACAATCGCTCGAGTTTATAGGAAACTTACAATCAGGGAGTAATTTTAATGGTTTGTTTGCTGTAACTTTGGCTCAAAAGTTTAACTTTGATAAAATAAACAATACGTAATCAGTAGATAAGGCTAGTCTCTCCATTGATCTCTTCAATAACGTTATTGTAGAGATCAATAGAGAGACAAAGTCTGTTACACACTTTCTATCTCTACGCACAAAAGACTACAAACAGGATCAGGAAAGGGTCTAGAAAATGAACGAAAGAAAATACAATCTATTCAGTTGGGTTGCTAAGGTAACATTACAAATATATTATAGCTAAGTTTATTCTATAGTAATATAATTTTGCAGTTGTGTTTTTGATTTCTCTTCAAATCAAAGGATCAATAGATACCTACAAACCACGATAGCAGTATTATATCTAATTCCAACAGCCTCAAAAACAAATCTACCTCATATTTTATGAAGAATCGAAAACCGTATAGATAAATCGCTATCAATATTCCCTATAAATGTACATTTTTCCTAGAACTAACTAAGTCTTCGTTCACACACGCGACTGCTGCGAAATCATGTCGCTAACATGACCCTTTCAGCTCACACGCAGCAAACTTACACTAACTAGCACTTCCAAGATGTTTCTACTTTATCGGGCAACGACTGGTATTTTCATAAATTCATAATGTGGAAGATCGTTCGAAACTGCGCCTGCCTTGCTTGTTTATGATAAAAAATGGCGTCTTGAAAGTCCTCGTCGGTCATGTTTTATTTACGCTATAAGATCGACCTTAGACTATGACTTAAGTTAGATACCTCCAACTTTAGAAGAACTCCCGTACCTACTATATTATTACCCGTAGTTGAAAGAAGAAAACCTCCCAAGTGCGAGTCTGGCTCGTGCACAGTGGGTTCCATATAAACAGCTACATTCACCAAAATAAATAAGTAACGTTACTTACTTTCATAAACAATGAAAACACCGAACATTTTTCTAATGTATGGACAAAATCAACTTTGCCGTTCAAAAACTGTTTGTTGTCCTGTCCCCATAAATCAATATATATGTCGCATCAAGGCTGGCCGATAGATGCAAACTATCGGGAAGTCAGGATGTATTCCCTTAGGTTAAGATTTCGTGTGTGGGCAGGTCGTTGGGTACAATCGTGCAAATGAAATCACAGAAGTTATTCGATACACTGGGTTTATTTAAATAGTCACAACTCAGTTACATTCTTGCTTACCAATACTACGGATCGACACTGATTCCACGACGTGCCAGCTCTAAGGCTGTCAGTACTCGACTGCCTTATTCTACTATCCCCACCACGCAAGTGATTAGAGAAAGCGCGCCAATGCTAGTTGTTTAGCTTTGCCGCCAGATGGCGTGCTTGCGATTTGTTTTAACGTCCGTACTATTGACTAAACCCGACACGGCCATCCTGCGAGACAGGCGTCCTCGTCTGTTCCTCATTGTCAGGGTTAACAGTGTATCGAATCATGTGGAAATTCTCATGAATGTCCTCAGCTCTTGGGGAAGCTGAGGGGTCTGTCAGACTCCTACTGACTAAAACCACATGGTGTTCTCTAGGCCGTAATTACTCTTGAGAGGCGAGCGTGGAACACAACACGTCGCCTTATCGGGCCTCTCTCAGGTGACAGATCCCCAAATCTATCACCCGCAGGCATCATCTTCTTGTCCTTGCTCCATGACACCTCATGTCGTGTTGCTCCACACGTCCTCGTAGTCTACTCCGACCCGTCAGTCTCCCATCATACAAGGGATGTTTTTCTGAAACACAAAATTTTCAAACAGTATTCGCTCGTCCAATCCTGACTCATACTCTAGAGTGAGGAAACATTTCGAAACAATCAAACATGATCATTTAAATCTCTCTGTTCTCCATTGCAAGGAACATTATACTTCCAATTTAATGAAAATAGCAACTTAATCATTGATTTGGTACCTAAAAGCACCTAATCTTCGTGATTACAAAGTCCAAGTACCACTGATAGTCATTAATGTCACATTAAATGAAACAAAAGAAACAAAACCAGGTATTTTATCCACGATCTTTAGCCATCACATAGCTCTCCTAGCTATCTCATAGTTCTCTTAGCTTATTCATTACAATTGCTCTACTCGCACATCTCCACGATGTCGAATCAACTCGACTCTCTGAACTCAGAACCCGTTCACACAACCATTTAGTTTGACTTATGATACGTCAATTCATGATCAACTTAATCCCAATTGGTACTTGAGCTTTGTATGTCTACGCATAGTAATCAAAATTAGAAAAACCAAAATTATTTCAATTTTCATAATGAGGGCTTGACGATTCGAACGTCATTAACATTGTAATCTCACCACACGCGTGACTATGTGAGTTTACTTTATTTTAACCTCGTAACTCAACAGGAACTTTCTGTAACTGTCACCTTGTCTGTGTCATACAGGCCTACAGTTGCTACAAAGGCCCCCAATTGCCATACAGGCCTAAAGTTGCCATAAAGACCAACAGTTGCCACACAGGTCAACAGTTGCCAAACAGGCCAACAGTTGCCATAAAGGCCAACAGTTGCCACCCAGGCCAACACACAACGCTCGTCTAGTCCTGACCAAACTAGTTTATTGGGTTCGTGAAAATAGAGAAATTTTTGAACCCTACTCTTTAACTAAATCATTGCCCTGGGCCATGTACCACAGTCATTCCAAACAAACTTTAAAAGTTCTGCTGCAGTAAAAACTGCCTAGCTTATAGAAACCCTCGAGTAAAACCTCTAACGCCACGGCTCTATAGCCGACCAGCAATTATATTGCTCTCACACAACGGTCTCTCTAGACCCCGACCTCCGCCAGAATCCACTGGTACGGTCAAACATAATACGGCTGATAGACTCAATTACTCGACATCTTAAGCTTGCTCATCAACATTAAAATCCTTTAAACATCAACATCGACTGGTACATGACCCGCTGGCATCTTCCTCATCCTACCTTATGCATACTGGTAGGTTCTAAGCGTACCTATTTAAAGTTTTCGGTGTATAACGATCACCATCCTGTCATAATCACCTATCGCGGACTTAATACAGGGTCTCTTCAGTTTTCGTACTAAAGTTTCCCACACAACACTATTCATTAGAAAAAGGTCCGACGATCAACAAGTTCAACTAAACAAAGTAATTGTAACAATTCTGTTACTCTTTACCATAATTCAAAGGCAATGCATACTCAACTCATAAGACCTCCTCAAAAACCCATCGCCACATGGTACGCATGAGGTGCGGTCCAGAATTGGTCTTATGAGTAAACATGTTAATCAGATTTGGTTTCACTACCACTGTCATCAACTATGACGTCTAATCCTCAAGGAACTTGGTGATCGGGTATCCTTCTCAAAAGATTCGCGCTTTTAAATCAAAGATTTTGGAACACACCGACGGCTTATAAAAGGGAAACCAGTAACCCTGATAATATTAAGGAGCTTCACGAATTAACTCGTGACCAAAATCATAAAAATCAGATTATCAACAGTAACCCTTTACTATCGCTAGTAACTCAGTTTGCATGTAAGGAAAACTATCGCGAGATCTACTGCTATCATATTTGTCAATTCATGCTGATCCTAATCACCTATATGATGATTTTTTTAGTATATACTGTAAACAATTTAATTCGACCTTTATTCCCAAGAATATCTCCGTTAATAGTAACGCATCATTCGGTGATTGGGCGACCATTGGTATTCATAAAAGTAGAACACGGCTTTATGAGCTGTACAGTGAAAGGCCTTATGTAAACACTGCTGAATTTAATTTATATGTTAGAAATTATTCAAAATTATTTAAAAAAGTTTGTAGTTTGGCCAAGTCGCATTATTTGAGTTCAAAGATTAAAAACAGTAGTAATGTTATTAAAACGACTTGGAATATTATTAATAGTGAAACGGGAAGATCTGGTAACCGAAATACTGACTACAGCCTGTCTATTAATGACAACATCATAAAATCAGACTCACAAGTCGCAGTGGCCTTTGAAAATTTCTTTTCGGATATTCCCATTTCAACTACTAAATCCCTAAACTCATCACCTTCTGTTGCTGAGTCTTTGCTAAAAGAAAATGTTAATGTCTGCGATACGGAATTTCCTTTTGAACATATTACTTGTAGAGACATAATTAAAACCTTTCACACTTTAAATGTTAAAAAGACTGCAGATCTGTGGGGTCATTCTGTAGAAGTTGCTAAGTCTATTATTGATGTTGTCGCACCTAGTTTAGCTATTATCTTTAATAATTGTATCGACTGTGGGGAGTTTCCTGACCTAATGAAGAATAGTAAAATAATACCTTTGTTTAAATCAGGTAGTACATCAGACCCAACAAATTATAGACCTATTTCAGTACTACCTACTTTTAGTAAGATATTTGAGAAATTAATTTTAGAGCAATTGCAAAGATTTTTTAATAAGCATAAATTATTACATAGCAAACAGTTCGGTTTTACAAGGGGTCGTTCAACTACTGATGCCGGTGTTGAGCTTTTAGGACATATTTATAATGCATGGGAAGATAAGTGCGATGCCTTGGGAATCTTTTGTGATTTGTCCAAGGCATTTGATTGTGTTCTTCATGAAACGCTAATCAGGAAACTCCGCCACTACGGGATCCGGAATAGCGCTCTGGATCTTCTTACTTCTTACTTGAGTAATAGGATTCAGACTGTTGACGTTAATGGAAAAAGATCACCCGGATCTATAGTAAAAATGGGAGTCCCGCAGGGCTCGATTCTTGGTCCTTTCTTGTTTCTTATCTATATTAATGACTTGCCTTACCTCATAAAGGATAACCATGACATAGTGTTGTTTGCAGATGATACTTCACTTTTGTTTAAACTTAAACGGCAGCAGCTGGTTACTGACGATGTAAATAGCGCGATCTCAAAAGTAGTTCACTGGTTCAATGTTAACAATTTACTCCTTAATGAAAAAAAAACCAAATGCATTAAGTTTACCCTACCTCACGTTAGGCAGGTGAAAACTGATGTGTTGATAAAGGGCGAAGAATTGAATCCTGTGAATAGCACAGTATTTTTAGGCTTAACTTTGGATGCTAAGCTTCAGTGGGGCCCACATATAGATAAATTGTCAAAGAAGCTAAGCTCCGCAGCATATGCTGTTAGAAAAATTCGTAATTTAACTGACATAGAGACAGCCCGTTAAGTATACTTTAGCTATTTTCATAGTGTAATGTCGTACGGTATTCTGTTGTGGGGAAATGCCGCCGACATCCAGAATATCTTTGTTTTGCAGAAAAGAGCTGTTCGATCAATATATAAATTAAGCCCGAGGCACTCACTCAGAGAGAAATTTAAGGAGATTAATGTAATGACTGTGCCCTCTCAGTATATTTATGAAAATCTTTTATATGCTCATAAAAATATCAAATTGTTTAAAAAATACAGTGATATCCATAACATAAATACTAGGAACAAACACAAATTTGTAGTACCTACAACAAGGCTCAAGAAAATAGGTGGCTCGTTTAGATGTCAATGTGTACGCTTTTATAATAAGCTTCCAAGCCACGTACAAGATCTAAGTCTTAATAAATTCAAATCATTCATTAAACGTAAGTTGTGTCAGAAAGCGTTTTATACTATTAAAGATTACGTTGAGGACAAAAAGGCTTGGGATTGAGCTGCTCCAATTAATTTTGATTTTTTATATTTTGCACCGTGAATTTTGTTTTTGTTTTTAATTTTGATATTTATTTTTTTTGTTTTCTTGCAATGACAAGAATATTTACTTTTTAAAGTATTATATTATTTTATTTTTATTATTGTGAATGTGAAGACTATGTGGATTTTTGTTTTTTATTATAACTTAGTTAGTTTTTACTCATGGTCTGGCAGTTTGAGTAGTTTATGCGGCCTACCCGAATGTCCTTTCTTTGGTATTGTTCGTAGAATCGTTGAGCTCCGTAAATTCTGAGTTGAGCTGCTCGGTTATTGACAAATGCGTGCACTGACTGGACAGGTCCACTCAATCTGGCTGGTTCTTTCCTCAAAAGACCATTTCAGACATATGTCTACATGGTCTTCACATGATATAACCAAGTTTTTGTCAAGACTTCAAAAGAGACTGTGACCTCTGAGTTTGTTTCGGCCTTTCTTCTCAGAGTAGTCAGATAGGAAACGCCGACCTCATCTAGTTTTAAAAAATATGATCGACATGTAAAAGTGTTTGTACAAACCAACTTACAGAAATAAAATCATTTATCATTTATCATTTATCATTTATCATTATCATAATATTACTTTGAAAGTAACCAAGTGAGTTCAGATCTGAAGAGGGTGTTTGTAATTCTTTACGCAACATAAGATCTGTTCTGAATACACGTAAATGACCAGTACCGTGAATAACTCGCTTTGCCACTGAAAATTACTAGTTATTCAGTCATTCAGGATATCTCATCTCCTTCTTATGGGATATCCCATCCTAAAATTCGTACTGAACCGAATATTGAAACTATACCGCCAATAGTAAACTCATTAACTACTTGCTGTTTACTAAGTGTGCCTTTATTACCTAGTGATTATGACAGGATGGTGATTGAAGCTTAGCATCCAAAGTTAAGCCTAAAAATACTGTGCTATTCACAGGATTCAATTCTTCGCCCTTTATCAACACATCAGTTTTCACCTGCCTAACGTGAGGTAGGGTAAACTTAATGCATTTGGTTTTTTTTTCATTAAGGAGTAAATTGTTAACATTGAACCAGTGAACTACTTTTGAGATCGCGCTATTTACATCGTCAGTAACCAGCTGCTGCCGTTTAAGTTTAAACAAAAGTGAAGTATCATCTGCAAACAACACTATGTCATGGTTATCCTTTATGAGGTAAGGCAAGTCATTAATATAGATAAGAAACAAGAAAGGACCAAGAATCGAGCCCTGCGGGACTCCCATTTTTACTATAGATCCGGGTGATCTTTTTCCATTAACGTCAACAGTCTGAATCCTATTACTCAAGTAAGAAGTAAGAAGATCCAGAGCGCTATTCCGGATCCCGTAGTGGCGGAGTTTCCTGATTAGCGTTTCATGAAGAACACAATCAAATGCCTTGGACAAATCACAAAAGATTCCCAAGGCATCGCACTTATCTTCCCATGCATTATAAATATGTCCTAAAAGCTCAACACCGGCATCAGTAGTTGAACGACCCCTTGTAAAACCGAACTGTTTGCTATGTAATAATTTATGCTTATTAAAAAATCTTTGCAATTGCTCTAAAATTAATTTCTCAAATATCTTACTAAAAGTAGGTAGTACTGAAATAGGTCTATAATTTGTTGGGTCTGATGTACTACCTGATTTAAACAAAGGTATTATTTTACTATTCTTCATTAGGTCAGGAAACTCCCCACAGTCGATACAATTATTAAAGATAATAGCTAAACTAGGTGCGACAACATCAATAATAGACTTAGCAACTTCTACAGAATGACCCCACAGATCTGCAGTCTTTTTAACATTTAAAGTGTGAAAGGTTTTAATTATGTCTCTACAAGTAATATGTTCAAAAGGAAATTCCGTATCGCAGACATTAACATTTTCTTTTAGCAAAGACTCAGCAACAGAAGGTGATGAGTTTAGGGATTTAGTAGTTGAAATGGGAATATCCGAAAAGAAATTTTCAAAGGCCACTGCGACTTGTGAGTCTGATTTTATGATGTTGTCATTAATAGACAGGCTGTAGTCAGTATTTCGGTTACCAGATCTTCCCGTTTCACTATTAATAATATTCCAAGTCGTTTTAATAACATTACTACTGTTTTTAATCTTTGAACTCAAATAATGCGACTTGGCCAAACTACAAACTTTTTTAAATAATTTTGAATAATTTCTAACATATAAATTAAATTCAGCAGTGTTTACATAAGGCCTTTCACTGTACAGCTCATAAAGCCGTGTTCTACTTTTATGAATACCAATGGTCGCCCAATCACCGAATGATGCGTTACTATTAACGGAGATATTCTTGGGAATAAAGGTCGAATTAAATTGTTTACAGTATATACTAAAAAAATCATCATATAGGTGATTAGGATCAGCATGAATTGACAAATATGATAGCAGTAGATCTCGCGATAGTTTTCCTTACATGCAAACTGAGTTACTAGCGATAGTAAAGGGTTACTGTTGATAATCTGATTTTTATGATTTTGGTCACGAGTTAATTCGTGAAGCTCCTTAATATTATCAGGGTTACTGGTTTCCCTTTTATAAGCCGTCGGTGTGTTCCAAAATCTTTGATTTAAAAGCGCGAATCTTTTGAGAAGGATACCCGATCACCAAGTTCCTTGAGGATTAGACGTCATAGTTGATGACAGTGGTAGTGAAACCAAATCTGATTAACATGTTTACTCATAAGACCAATTCTGGACCGCACCTCATGCGTACCATGTGGCGATGGGTTTTTGAGGAGGTCTTATGAGTTGAGTATGCATTGCCTTTGAATTATGGTAAAGAGTAACAGAATTGTTACAATTACTTTGTTTAGTTGAACTTGTTGATCGTCGGACCTTTTTCTAATGAATAGTGTTGTGTGGGAAACTTTAGTACGAAAACTGAAGAGACCCTGTATTAAGTCCGCGATAGGTGATTATGACAGGATGGTGATCGTTATACACCGAAAACTTTAAATAGGTACGCTTAGAACCTACCAGTATGCATAAGGTAGGATGAGGAAGATGCCAGCGGGTCATGTACCAGTCGATGTTGATGTTTAAAGGATTTTAATGTTGATGAGCAAGCTTAAGATGTCGAGTAATTGAGTCTATCAGCCGTATTATGTTTGACCGTACCAGTGGATTCTGGCGGAGGTCGGGGTCTAGAGAGACCGTTGTGTGAGAGCAATATAATTGCTGGTCGGCTATAGAGCCGTGGCGTTAGAGGTTTTACTCGAGGGTTTCTATAAGCTAGGCAGTTTTTACTGCAGCAGAACTTTTAAAGTTTGTTTGGAATGACTGTGGTACATGGCCCAGGGCAATGATTTAGTTAAAGAGTAGGGTTCAAAAATTTCTCTATTTTCACGAACCCAATAAACTAGTTTGGTCAGGACTAGACGAGCGTTGTGTGTTGGCCTGGGTGGCAACTGTTGGCCTTTATGGCAACTGTTGGCCTGTTTGGCAACTGTTGACCTGTGTGGCAACTGTTGGTCTTTATGGCAACTTTAGGCCTGTATGGCAATTGGGGGCCTTTGTAGCAACTGTAGGCCTGTATGACACAGACAAGGTGACAGTTACAGAAAGTTCCTGTTGAGTTACGAGGTTAAAATAAAGTAAACTCACATAGTCACGCGTGTGGTGAGATTACAATGTTAATGACGTTCGAATCGTCAAGCCCTCATTATGAAAATTGAAATAATTTTGGTTTTTCTAATTTTGATTACTATGCGTAGACATACAAAGCTCAAGTACCAATTGGGATTAAGTTGATCATGAATTGACGTATCATAAGTCAAACTAAATGGTTGTGTGAACGGGTTCTGAGTTCAGAGAGTCGAGTTGATTCGACATCGTGGAGATGTGCGAGTAGAGCAATTGTAATGAATAAGCTAAGAGAACTATGAGATAGCTAGGAGAGCTATGTGATGGCTAAAGATCGTGGATAAAATACCTGGTTTTGTTTCTTTTGTTTCATTTAATGTGACATTAATGACTATCAGTGGTACTTGGACTTTGTAATCACGAAGATTAGGTGCTTTTAGGTACCAAATCAATGATTAAGTTGCTATTTTCATTAAATTGGAAGTATAATGTTCCTTGCAATGGAGAACAGAGAGATTTAAATGATCATGTTTGATTGTTTCGAAATGTTTCCTCACTCTAGAGTATGAGTCAGGATTGGACGAGCGAATACTGTTTGAAAATTTTGTGTTTCAGAAAAACATCCCTTGTATGATGGGAGACTGACGGGTCGGAGTAGACTACGAGGACGTGTGGAGCAACACGACATGAGGTGTCATGGAGCAAGGACAAGAAGATGATGCCTGCGGGTGATAGATTTGGGGATCTGTCACCTGAGAGAGGCCCGATAAGGCGACGTGTTGTGTTCCACGCTCGCCTCTCAAGAGTAATTACGGCCTAGAGAACACCATGTGGTTTTAGTCAGTAGGAGTCTGACAGACCCCTCAGCTTCCCCAAGAGCTGAGGACATTCATGAGAATTTCCACATGATTCGATACACTGTTAACCCTGACAATGAGGAACAGACGAGGACGCCTGTCTCGCAGGATGGCCGTGTCGGGTTTAGTCAATAGTACGGACGTTAAAACAAATCGCAAGCACGCCATCTGGCGGCAAAGCTAAACAACTAGCATTGGCGCGCTTTCTCTAATCACTTGCGTGGTGGGGATAGTAGAATAAGGCAGTCGAGTACTGACAGCCTTAGAGCTGGCACGTCGTGGAATCAGTGTCGATCCGTAGTATTGGTAAGCAAGAATGTAACTGAGTTGTGACTATTTAAATAAACCCAGTGTATCGAATAACTTCTGTGATTTCATTTGCACGATTGTACCCAACGACCTGCCCACACACGAAATCTTAACCTAAGGGAATACATCCTGACTTCCCGATAGTTTGCATCTATCGGCCAGCCTTGATGCGACATATATATTGATTTATGGGGACAGGACAACAAACAGTTTTTGAACGGCAAAGTTGATTTTGTCCATACATTAGAAAAATGTTCGGTGTTTTCATTGTTTATGAAAGTAAGTAACGTTACTTATTTATTTTGGTGAATGTAGCTGTTTATATGGAACCCACTGTGCACGAGCCAGACTCGCACTTGGGAGGTTTTCTTCTTTCAACTACGGGTAATAATATAGTAGGTACGGGAGTTCTTCTAAAGTTGGAGGTATCTAACTTAAGTCATAGTCTAAGGTCGATCTTATAGCGTAAATAAAACATGACCGACGAGGACTTTCAAGACGCCATTTTTTATCATAAACAAGCAAGGCAGGCGCAGTTTCGAACGATCTTCCACATTATGAATTTATGAAAATACCAGTCGTTGCCCGATAAAGTAGAAACATCTTGGAAGTGCTAGTTAGTGTAAGTTTGCTGCGTGTGAGCTGAAAGGGTCATGTTAGCGACATGATTTCGCAGCAGTCGCGTGTGTGAACGAAGACTTAGTTAGTTCTAGGAAAAATGTACATTTATAGGGAATATTGATAGCGATTTATCTATACGGTTTTCGATTCTTCATAAAATATGAGGTAGATTTGTTTTTGAGGCTGTTGGAATTAGATATAATACTGCTATCGTGGTTTGTAGGTATCTATTGATCCTTTGATTTGAAGAGAAATCAAAAACACAACTGCAAAATTATATTACTATAGAATAAACTTAGCTATAATATATTTGTAATGTTACCTTAGCAACCCAACTGAATAGATTGTATTTTCTTTCGTTCATTTTCTAGACCCTTTCCTGATCCTGTTTGTAGTCTTTTGTGCGTAGAGATAGAAAGTGTGTAACAGACTTTGTCTCTCTATTGATCTCTACAATAACGTTATTGAAGAGATCAATGGAGAGACTAGCCTTATCTACTGATTACGTATTGTTTATTTTATCAAAGTTAAACTTTTGAGCCAAAGTTACAGCAAACAAACCATTAAAATTACTCC